>OY856332.1:2500000-3750000 GCA_963693445.1 Agonopterix heracliana
GAAGGCAGGCCTTTTTTCAAGTCAGGTCGCCTTTAATCACCTAAAATTTACAGGTCATTTGGGGATACCAAAAACTGAACTGAAGATCGAGTCAACTTTAAGCATCTGGTTGATCATTTCGTCAGGTGATCATAGTACCTACATATATGATCACCCAGTTGATATCACACAGGTGATTAAAGTGGAATAAACCCTTAGCAGTGGGTCTTACCTCGTTGACAATCCCGCATACATTCTTATTGATGGGATCAACGCTGTCCAATTTGTTCTGAACCCTCAGGAGAGCACGCACCGCGCCTTCCTGTCAACAAAATATACAATATTATATTACAAACTAACTTACTTCTTCTACTCCTCCTTCTAGAGGTTAAAAAACACCCTCAAAAATCTGATACGGCTGTAAGACCAGCATCATCATCATCATCGTTTACTGCTGAACATAGACCTCTTGAAGGCGCACCACAAAACTCTTTCCTAGGCCTTCCTCGTCCAGTCGCCCGTCACCATCTTTTAAGTCGTTGTTCCAGCGGGCCGCAGGGCGTCCCACACTGCGCTTGCCAGTTCGTGGTGTCCACTCTCTCGGCTGTTAGATTAAAACTTAAATGTATCTTACCTTGATAGCATAATCCCTAGCTTCAGGATATTGTTTCAAATGGTCTATGAAATGTTCGGTCCTCTTCGTGAGGCATTCCGTCGTCTCAGCTGACACTATCGCCGATATTACGTACGCTGTCCTAGAATGGATTGAGGTCTGAAAAAGAGGATAATAATAAATGTATTATCAAATCTAAAATACAGGGTGTTAGGAGTTACTTAAATGGGTGATTGTACTCATGATACTGAACAACTTTATCAAAGGAACATCGGGAAATTCGCAAAAAAAATCTCGACTTTAGTTTAGTAGGTTTGGAAAGTCCACAATTATTTTTTCGAATTTCCTATAGCTTTCTACGGGAAAATAGTTCAGTAACATGTGTATAATCACCCCTTAAAGTAATGCAACTGTTTACCGTAACACCCTGTAGATAAGAACCCATTGATAATGTTTAATTGTAGATTAAATAACTAGTCTTTTGCTCGGTGCCGCGGGCTTGCAGCCCGCGGAGGTCTGAGTCGCCGCGAATGGGGGGGTGCTGGCCTCTATAGTTTTCGTGTCTGATTTTACCTTTCGGTCGGGAAAAGGAAAAGAGGGGGAGGGGAGAAATTTTGCAGTTTCGCTCATGGCGTAGGGATTTGGAGTTTTAAATTTTGCTGAAAAAAGGGGAAGGGAAGGGAGAGAAAGTGACAGAGGATGTTGACGTTTGGGGGGTGGAGGCGCCACCCCTCAATAAGTAAGGGGTGGGGCGGGCCGTACTGCCTGGAAGCCTGGTGGACCTGGTCTCCGGGGTCAACCTGCCTGCCAAACGAGACCGCAGGCCGAGCGTGCCGCTCGTCCTGCGGCTCGCTTGGCGGCAGATTGACCCCGGAGACCAGGTCCACCAGGTTCCAGGTGGGCCGCTTCGGAGCTTCGCTCCTACGCGTAGCTCGGCCTTCGGCCTCGCGCTCGGCTCGGCCTGCGGCCTCGCAAAAATTACACGGGAGAAGGGAGACGGATCGTTACGGCGGTGTCCAGGCAGTATAACTAACCCTTGGACGCTTCGGCGCACGCGCCTACGCGGAGCTCGGCCTTCGGCCTCGCCTTTTTTCGCTTAGCTCGGCCTTCGGCCTCGCTAACTTGGCTCGCCCTTCGGGCTCGCGTTTAGTTAGTTGGGCGAAGTAAAACGGGTGGGAATCACTTTGGACGCTTCGGCGCACGCGCCTACGCGGAGCTCGGCCTTCGGCCTCGCCATCGATCGCTTAGCTCGGCCTTGCGGCCTCGCTAACTTGGCTCGGCCTTCGGCCTCGCGTTAAGGTACTTAACACCTCGGCCTTCGGCCTCGGTCACCTGGCTCGCCCTTCGGGCTCGCCCAAGATGAACATTCGTATGGCGACCCTAGTGAAAGTTGAAGATGGAAAAAAATGGATTTCATATTTGAAGCCAGCGACCCCTAAAACCCCCGGATACAAATTTTCAGTCCATTCGGAGAATGTTGAAAAATGACCATAAACAATTTTTTTTTTTTTTTACGTCGTCCACATAGCTGACCTCGGTCGCTATGACATTTGTTCAATCACCCTGTATCTATCTCCCGCCATTAAAAAGTTACAGGCGTTTGAAATTTGTATGGAGTTCCTCAGAAAATCCCTTTTTTGACATTTTTTCATCGGCTGTAGAATCTGCCCATGTTTCTCTATGACATTTGTTTGGGGTCCATATCCCTATCTGTCATACTTTCCGCTGGCCGTTGACCACATCGAGGAGGAGTCGACCTTCGGAGGAAGTTGAAGTTTTCCCTGGGCCTCGGGGTCATCCTCTATACGATCCCCAAATGTCAGATCTGTACCCTGGCGGGAACCCGGAGAACATGATCTGTCAATAACAGTGAGTGGGGTTTCAGCTTTATATATTATAACTAGTCTTTTGCTCGGTGCCGCGGGCTTGCAGCCCGCGGAGGTCTGAGTCGCCGCGAATGGGGGGGGTGCCTGCACCTATAGTTTTCAGTTTCTGATTAACCTTTCGGTCGGGAAAAGGAAAAGAGGGGGAGGGGAGAGGAGTTGCAGTTTGCTCATGGCGTAAGGTGTCGGAGTTAAAATTTTGCTGAAAAAAGGGGAAGGGAAGGGAGAGAAAGTGACTGAAGACGCTGACGTTGGGGGGGTGGAAGTGCCACCCCTCAATAAGAAGGGGGTGGGGCGGGCCGTACTGCCTGGAAGCCTGGTGGACCTGGTCTCCGGGGTCAATCTGCCTGCCAAACGAGGCCGCAGGCCGAGCGTGCCGCTCGTCCTGCGGCTCGCTTGGCGGCAGATTGACCCCGGAGACCAGGTCCACCAGGTTCCAGGTGGGCCGCTTCGGAGCTTCGCTCCTACGCGTAGCTCGGCCTTCGGCCTCGCGCTCGGCTCGGCCTGCGGCCTCGCAAAAATTACACGGGAGAAGGGAGACGGATCGTTACGGCGGTGTCCAGGCAGTATAACTAACCCTTGGACGCTTCGGCGCACGCGCCTACGCGGAGCTCGGCCTTCGGCCTCGCCTTTTTTCGCTTAGCTCGGCCTTCGGCCTCGCTAACTTGGCTCGGCCTGCGGCCTCGCGTTTAATTAGTTGGGCGAAGTTAAACGGGTGGGAATCACTTTGGACGCTTCGGCGCACGCGCCTACGCGGAGCTCGGCCTTCGGCCTCGCAATCGATCGCTTAGCTCGGCCTTGCGGCCTCGCTAACTTGGCTCGGCCTTCGGCCTCGCGTTTAGGTACTTAACACCTCGGCCTTCGGCCTCGGTCACCTGGCTCGCCCTTCGGGCTCGCCCAAGATGAACATTCGTATGGCGACCCTAGTGAAAGTTGAAGATAAAAAAAAATGGATTTCATATTTGACATTAGCGACCCCTAAAACCCCCGGATACAAATTTTCAGTCGATTCGGAAAAAGTTGAAAAATTCCTCAAACTTTTTTTTTTTTTTTTTTAATTTTTTTGCTGCCAGTCAAATTTGCTCATGTTTCTCTATGACATTTGTTTGGGGCCCATACCCCTGTCTGTCGTGGTTTCCGCTGGCCGTTGACCACATCGAGGAGGAGTCGACTTTCGAAGGAAGTCGAAGTTTTCCCTGGGCCTCGGGGTCATCCTCTATACGATCCCCAAATGTCAGATCTGTACCCTGGCGGGAACCCGGAGAACATGATCTGTCAATAACAGTGAGTGGGGTTCGAGCTTTATAGTATTATAACTAGTCTTTTGCTCGGTGCCGCGGGCTTGCAGCCCGCGGAGGTCTGAGTCGCCGCGAATGGGGGGGGGTGTGGACCTATAGTTTCAGTTGTCTGATTTTACCTTTCGGTCGGGAAAAGGAAAAGAGGGGGAGGGGAGAGGAGTTGCAGTTTGCTCATGGCGTCTTGTTTCGGAGTTATCAATTTTGCTGAAAAAAGGGGAAGGGAAGGGAGAGAAAGTGACAGAGGATGTTGACGTTTGGGGGGTGGAAGCGCCACCCCTCAATCAAATTTGGGTGGGGCGGGCCGTATCGCCTGGAAGCCTGGTGGACCTGGTCTCCGGGGTCAATCTGCCTGCCAAACGAGGCCGCAGGCCGAGCGTGCCGCTCGTCCTGCGGCTCGCTTGGCGGCAGATTGACCCCGGAGACCAGGTCCACCAGGTTCCAGGTGGGCCGCTTCGGAGCTTCGCTCCTACGCGTAGCTCGGCCTTCGGCCTCGCGCTCGGCTCGGCCTGCGGCCTCGCAAAAATTACACGGGAGAAGGGAGACGGATCGTTACGGCGGTGTCCAGGCAGTATAACTAACCCTTGGACGCTTCGGCGCACGCGCCTACGCGGAGCTCGGCCTTCGGCCTCGCCTTTTTTCGCTTAGCTCGGCCTTCGGCCTCGCTAACTTGGCTCGCCCTTCGGGCTCGCGTTTAATTAGTTGGGCGAAGTAAAACGGGTGGGAATCACTTTGGACGCTTCGGCGCACGCGCCTACGCGGAGCTCGGCCTTCGGCCTCGCAATCGATCGCTTAGCTCGGCCTTGCGGCCTCGCTAACTTGGCTCGGCCTTCGGCCTCGCGTTTAGGTACGTTTGGGGGGTGAAAGCGCCACCCCTCAATAAGTACCGGGTGGGGCGGGCCGTATCGCCTGGAAGCCTGGTGGACCTGGTCTCCGGGGTCAATCTGCCTGCCAAACGAGACCGCAGGCCGAGCGTGCCGCTCGTCCTGCGGCTCGCTTGGCGGCAGATTGACCCCGGAGACCAGGTCCACCAGGTTCCAGGTGGGCCGCTTCGGAGCTTCGCTCCTACGCGTAGCTCGGCCTTCGGCCTCGCGCTCGGCTCGGCCTGCGGCCTCGCAAAAATTACACGGGAGAAGGGAGACGGATGGTTACGGCGTCGTTCAGGCAGTATAACTAACCCTTGAACGCTTCGGCGCACGCGCCTACGCGGAGCTCGGCCTTCGGCCTCGCCTTTTTTCGCTTAGCTCGGCCTTCGGCCTCGCTAACTTGGCTCGCCCTTCGGGCTCGCGTTTAGTTAGTTGGGCGAAGTGAAACGGGTGGGAATCACTTTGGACGCTTCGGCGCACGCGCCTACGCGGAGCTCGGCCTTCGGCCTCGCCATCGATCGCTTAGCTCGGCCTTGCGGCCTCGCTAACTTGGCTCGGCCTTCGGCCTCGCGTTTAGGTACTTAACACCTCGGCCTTCGGCCTCGGTCACCTGGCTCGCCCTTCGGGCTCGCCCAAGATGAACATTCGTATGGCGACCCTAGTGAAAGTTGAAGATAGAAAAAAATGGATTTAATATTTGAAGCCAGCGACCCCTAAAACCCCTGGATACAAATTTTCAGTCGATTCGGAGAAAGTTGAAAAATGACCATAAACAATTTTTTTTTTTTTTTACGTCATCCACATAGCTGACCTCGGTCGCTATGACATTTGTTCAATCACCCTGTATCTATCTACCGCCGTTCAAAAGTTACAGGCGTTTGAAATTTGTATGGAGTTCCTCAGAAAATCCCTTTTTCGAATTTTTTTCATCGGCTGTAGAATCTGCCCATGCTTCTCTATGACATTTGTTTGGGGTCCATACCCCTGTCTGTCATACTTTCCACTGGCCGTTGACCACATCGAGGAGGAGTCGACCTTCGGAGGAAGTCGAAGTTTTCCCTGGGCCTCCAGGATGTCCCGAGTACGAAACGCTAATGCTTTTCCTCGGTCTGGGGAAGGAACCTGGAGAACATGATCTGTCACTGGGTAAGTCTTTAATGAGTGGGGTTTCAGCTTTATATATTATAATAACCGCATAACTCTATGTGTAAACTAATTACTAATTATTATGAAACCTACGTTGATGATTCGAATATTCAGTACAGATTTTATAATAAACTACATAGGTATTGCCTGTGCCTTCGTCCGTACGGTATCCCGTTATCGTAGCGAGGTAAAATGTACAGTTTCTTCAGAATCGGTCCAGTACTTTTTTCGTGATACTCAAACAGACAGCAAATGCAAAAATGTGTGATTTTGAAAATAAAAATAGACCTATGATTCAAAATAAATAATATTTCTGAATAGATAATTTTTGTGTTCCAACATCCTACATAAAATCATTCTCTTTATTAGAAAACAATCATTATACCAACGCAATAAGGTTTAACAATAATTAAGCAATATATGCTACAGCTGTTATGCAAGGCAGAATACCATCTAGACGTAGACAAACAACATTAAAATCCAACACGTGTCTGCAAGTATTATGTCATTACGTCGAATATATTAATAGTTTGTTAACACTATAATGTATATTTAGTTACAATGAGGAAATTCAAAGATGCAATTCATAGTATGACGATGGTATTCCTTCTCGATTTCGACTATGGCAACTTATAATCTTTATAGAGAGCAGTCAGGTATGCAGGATATTTGAAGTGCATAAGTGTACGCGCTAAATGCAGAAGCACTCTCTCGTCCATACCCTCCTATGTCTGATGGAACAGGAGACCGATACGATCAGAGGTGGGGTCAGATGCAGTGTCTATAATCAGCATAATACTCGTACAAGGATTGGGCGTCAAAGATGTGTTAGGTGCGGTTTATACAGAAGAGACGTGTGGCGGTGGCGTAAAGTCAAAGTAACACAATTATAAACCTTATATTACGTAGCATAGCGTCGTTTGGAGAATTACGCCCGATGGCGATGTTACCTGGAGGCGCGGGCGCGTTTCTCCTTTACGACGCTATGCTAAGTAATATAAGGTTTATATTGTGTTACTTTGACTATCCACCACTGCCACACGTCTCTTCTGTATAAACCACGCATTTGACACCTGAAGGAATTAGTCGCATCTAACGCTCAGATAAATTAACAGGAATGGATTGGAAATGATCTCTCATTTCTACGCAAAAAAGTCTGTCAATTTTGTGGGGGTGAGGGGGAGGTTTATATACTACTTGGCGACTGGCGCGGGACGCGCGTCAACTAGTTTTATATAACGGGCATGCTCACTGAGCGCATGCCTTTGGCAGAGGGGTACGCGCGTAATATCGCATCCATTCCTGTTAATTTATCTGAGCATCTAACGACACCCGGGTTAGTGCTATTCGAAGCTAGACACCACATGGCATTCTTACTATACACAATATCCGAACCGTAATAATTATATCAACTCAACCATTCATATCAAAACCAACTGAAAAACATGTGACGCACACGTTTGTTTACATGTGAACATAACTTTCTTTGCACTGAAGTCATATCAAAATCAGCTGATAGACATGCGATGCGCATTATATACCTTTCGTGCTTTATGATAATGTTATCTACTTTCTTTCTTTGACACTATCTACTTTGTTATCGCTTTTTATTATTACCTTTTATTCTGTTTGATATTGAGGCTGTTCTGATAAAATTTGACCTCAATATGGGTTGTTTGTTTTAATAAATGTAGAAAAACACATATAAATCAATAGTACAACATTTTTCTTATCTTGTGGGCAGCAAGCCCTGATTACGGCCTCTGATGTGATTTTTATGTAACTACTGTACATCATTGAATTGTTATTTAGGTATATTGATCATAAGACAAGTCTAGATTATATTCCTTTTATTTATTTCTAGCACTGAATTTTATGTGGTGTGCTAATCCGGAACATCACAGATTGAGTCAGATATTGTCACAAACTTTTATGTTTAAAGGATTTGATTTCGAATGGGTCTAGATAATCTACATGACAATATCTAAGAAACATAATAAAGAAAGATGTATGATGATTTTGGCAGCGTTTTTGTCAGCTATTTTGCAAAATGGCATCCCCAGATAATTCTTACAGAAATCGACAAATAATATCAATACAAACAAGAAATATTTTTTGAAAAATCCTTGTAAAGAGTCACATTTCGAATTTGCATCTAAAGTTGGTATGTTTCTTAACAGTAAAGTTCGGTTGCTTATATGTATCTCCGAAATGTGACACTTTACAAAGATTTGCCTTATAACATTTCTTGTTTGTATATACATTAACTATCTGGAGATGCTAATTTTGAAAAATCACAAACGGTAGGTTAGCCACTCCGTATAAAATCATTAGGTACATACCTTAGTAACTATAGGCTTATTAGACTTCCAGCTAGGTTCAGATATTTTTCCAAAATGCAGGTCTTTCTTCAGTTTAAGACCTTGAAGCAGCCCTTCCATTGTTATTTCCTTAGCCTCCGACCCAACGGTCAGGGCTTCTTGACTGATTTTCTCTTCCTCCTTATCATTTTTCTCCTTAACAATTAGTTTATCTGATTCTATGACGGTTTGGGTGTTTGATTGAGGTGACTGTGTTATTTCTATTTCTTTGGATTGTAGTATACGAGTTGAGATCGCCTTTTCGAATCTTTGGATTAGACCTGAAAATTAATTTAATTAAGATTTTGTAAAAGCTTTGTCTGTGTGGTGGTTGACGTAAATGAAGTACCTATACTGCATTCCAAATAAGGACGACGACATTTTCCGATTCCTATATAGCTTTCTGGCCAATTGTGACAAGCAAATATAATTTATTTATCTGAAAGATGTACTATCCGACATATCTTGGACGTTACTAAAGCTGTTCTAAGAATAAGTGAGAGTAAGTGTCTCAAATCTCTGTTTCTGTAATTCAAAATGGCCTTAAATTTTCGCTGCTATTTGGAATGCAGTATAGTCATCTGGTGTTGTGATGGAAACTTTCGCCCATTATTTTTTTATTTACAACTAGAGTCTACCCATCAAACTGCACAACAACTTTTACTATGGGAGCAAACCGATCAGAGCAAAAAAAATATATGCTGTTGCATACATTTGAGTCGAGTAGGCAGGCAGTTTAGTATGGAACAGCTGATTTTTTTGCTACGATCGGTTTGCTCTCAATCTGCCACAACTCTAGGGTTAAAAATGACTTCTTTGACCTTAGCAACCATAGAGTTGCAACAGACTGAGTGGTGGGTGGCAGCCCTAGTTTTGCAGTTCTTTAGATTGGTCTCTTTCCTATGGCACCTCATTTGATTCCCAAACAGATAGGTGGAAAAAATTGTCCCAGAAATAATAATGGTAAAGATTCTTGCGGCAAGATTTTGCTAGGCAACCCGGCTGCATTGTATGTACCCCTGTGTAACCTTTCACTTAAATCACACTTCGTTCGCCAAACAAATAGGTGCATAATTTTACAGTCTGATCTTAGTATATTAGGAAAGCCATGATAGACTACATCAGCCATCTAAGAGCACATCAACAAAGCTCTCAAAGTCAACAGCCCTAAGATATGGGCCGGACAGCACAGTCTGTAGTGAACCTGCCTGCTGTTCCAGGGGTTGCGGGTTCGAATCCCGTAAGGGACAAATATTTGTATGACGAATATGAATATTTGTACCCGAGTCATGGATGTTTGTATCTATATTATGTATTCTATATCGTTGTCTAGTTATCATAATACAAGTCCAGGCTAGATTCTGGAACTTTAAATGTGACTAGATAATTTGTGTGACACTGTACAAGATATTTATATTTATTTATTTATAACACTCTAAATGCATCATCATCATCATTATTAGGGCAAGTTTAGGTACAAGTCAACATCTAACAATGAGGGATAAAGTGAACAATCAATTAAATTGGGATTAAATTGGTCTGATTTAACACTTTAACTGCTGACGACCTACGACTTAGGTCAGGGACAAATGGGCCGCGTGCACGACTCAAACGTTGTATAGCATTCCAGTGTTAGCACTGCGTGAGTATCATTGTTTTGAGCTTAGCAGCGACAGTGTTAAAGAGTATTAGAGATATTAGCTACAGTTTCACACTAACTTCAGAAACTACTAAAACCCACCAAAACGTGTGTATAAAGTGGTCAAAAATAAGGTAAAAAGTTTGTTAACTTACTCTCCCATTGCTCCGGAGTAACTGGCTTGATTTTCTGTATCAATTTCTCCACTTCAGTATTCAAATTACTGAGGGAAAGATAGTGGCGTATTACGCGCCATTGGCCGCCGAAAGACGACATTTTCATAACTTATAGCACCAAACAAGAGTCAAGAAATGTTTTTCCAACAATAAAATCACTTGTAAACAGTTTTTTCTATCGCTAATGCGAGGAAATCGAAGCACAAACACCGAAGTCACGTATATTTTCTTAGTACACTGTTAAGAGATAAAGTAGATAAAATTATCTAGATTTTAGCAGCGAAGTCGCCGCGTCTCATCACGGCCGCAGCTACTATTATTTTAACAAACTGTAGTCTTAGATTTTAGCGAAAAATCCTTGGCAAATAATGCACGAAATATATAAATAAATCACTGACGTGTGACGTCAAATGGCGCGATCAGTGCTACCAACATGAGCAAAACAAAACAAATCGAATACGTTCACAGGTAGTCCATTCACTTATGATAAAACTTTTAAAATTACTTCCTAGAGATTATAACAAAACTTGTTTTTGTAATAGATTGTTGCACGATCAAGAGTATTTCTCAGACTGATGCCAGAGATAATTTGCAAACTGGTTTTATAGTAGTATCAAAACATGTTTTGTTTGTAAAGCAAATGTTTTGCGAATGCGAATGGTGCGGCGTTGCGTTCGCGCACTAATGTGACGAAGTTGGCCACACCCCCTTGTCTCCCCATGTGTTCCGCGAAATCGCGCGATTTGTAAATAAACATCGTATGATCGTGTTTTTGAAACTAGTCCAACTTTTTACCGTCACCGCTTCCGCTTTAAGAACGATGACTGCGTGTGACTGATAGCCGCAAATAAGTAGGTAACCTTATGCTATTGCACATTTCTATGAGGGAAAAAGAGAAATACCCTAGGCATAGATAATATCATATTCTTAACTAATGAGCTAATAACAAAGAGAGCTCGGTGACTCGGTGGCGCGTTGCGGAGAGGTATGGGACTCTCAATCCTGGTTCGAATCCGCACGGACAACCATATATGCCACGTAGTTAGGTACGTCAATGAGTTTTACTAACTTATTTACGTTTGACCGACTGCTCTCAAACGGTGAAGGAAAAAATCGTGAAGAAACCTGCATAATAATAAGAAGAAATTCTGAAGCGTACCTATGTGAAGTCTACCAATCCGCATTGGGGACGCGTGGTGGACTAACGCCCAAACGCCCTCCTAGAGGGTAGGCCTGTGCCCTGCAGTGGGACGATATTATTGGCGGATGATGATGATGATGACTTAACTAATTAATTGCTCTAGTGTGCTTTTACTTTACAAGGTCTTAAAATTAAATAAGTTCACACAAACCCTGTTAGCACAAATGTGTGAATAATCGTGGTGTACCTACTTCAGCCTTGGTAGTCCTAAAGGTCTTGCTCGCCTGAACGAATCAAATCTAATAGAACTCAGATATATTTTTATACAAATACAAAATACCAACTGTCTAGCTTTTATTGAGTAGGTACCTATCTCATGATATTTAACAAAGTATTAAATTAAATAAGTACAGTTTGATAAGCATTAAGGTCAATAAGATTATGCAAACCGCAAAAATAGCTAGCGATAAGAAACTGCAAACTGAGCCAAACTGTGTATTGTTTTTAGGTCCTACCCATAGAGAAATTACACGCTAATCTTGGGGCCTACCCAGTGGGAGGACATTTGCCTTTTGGCAGGTATCTTCAATGTAGTTTGCATAGAAAGTGCAGCCATCTAGTATTACGTTCTGCAAACTACGAAAAAAAAAGATTTTATGGTCTATGTCAATGTCAAATTGCCAAATTCACAAGATGGCTGCCTATTTGTGTTATGTGCGTGTTGTTTGTAGTTTTAGTTCAATTTCGTGCCGATTTAGTGATGTTCTGGAGTTTCTGTTGTTCTCTAACCAATATACAGATTACAGAAATAGTAGGGAGACTGAAATTTAACAGGATCGGTGCGGGATTGAACGAAAACTAGCATTCAAAACAATAATATGTATACGTATGAGTAGATATATGTAGGTATGTATAGTATAGGTTTAATAACAGAACGGGAACATAGATGGAGTTAGGTAGCTTTCAATTTGACATAAGGTGGATGCATAATTTTGCCACGAGTGGGTTCTCTTTTCTAATATACTTATATTACTCTTTGGGCCTACCTATCTATTTGATTGTAGCTAAGTCTTTTTCCTGATTTATGTAGGTACCTATACAATGAATAGAAAATATAACTAGTCTAACTAACTAGTAACGTAGTCCTTATGTAACCAATATTATGTAATGGTTGTGTACAATAATATTAATAGGGTGTAACCTGTATAATATGCCTAATATACCTGTATATAGGTTAGGCTATACATACATAATATACCGATAATATGTCTATAGTATATACACTAGGTATACCTAGGTACTAGGTAGGCTATATTCAATTCAATTCAAAATAATTTATTCAATATAGGCCTGAAGCACACTTATTAAACGTCAATTCTTTTTTAAGCTAGCACCACCGCCAAAGAAAATATACGCTAACGCAAACCACCGCGTCGGAACGTGTTGTCGCTGTAGAGAAGATGCGGCCAGAAACTATTCCTACAGCATAACACGAATTAACATTGAATTTCTATGCTAAAGTCTTAGTTAATGCACATAAAAAAAAGGAGGGCTTTCCGCATCAGTCAGACATTACTGTATGTCTGATAAAAATTATCTTAAAATACAATTAAGGTATGTAATAGTTGTAGGGTATTAGATTGGCAGGAAATAAGTAAAATTACATTTAAACGCACTTTGTTATCATCTATACTCTACTTTATTGTTTTCTGTGTTAACAAAGGTGTTTAATCATAATCAGCCAAGCATACGCCACGCCAACCACTTCTATTAGTTATACTTATCATAACATTATTAGTAAGGATGACAAAGTATATTCATAATATTTACATATTGAATGCGTACCTGTGTTAACCTTCCTTTCACTATTTTTCTATTATTAATTAGGTACGCTATTTGTTTGTTTATCTGTTGTTAGGTTTACAAACAACAACAAACAGTAGTGATCATTGACTCCCACTCCCATCACATGTTGTTGACATCACGTCACGTTTGACACGAGTAACTATAATAATTCATGCAAGCCAAAAATTAATAATTACAATGCAATATTTATCTGCATCTACCTATAGCTTCAGCAACTCTCTGTATTAATAAAAAACATAATTTTCGTAAAAACTTTAAAAAAGAAGACAGACTAGGTACAGTTTTTTTTAATTACCTATTATAATATTATACTTAAACGAATTCTTTATTGACAATAATGTACAAAAATTGACATAAATCGTATATAAAATTGAAACTTTATTGACAGACTCTACAAACTTGACAGTGTACCTATTTCTAGTTCTTATTAAAGGTAGTAATAATTATGACATGTATCTTATTTAATTTAATTTAATTTAATTTTAAAAAATGTAATAATAGGTATGTGATAATAATTAATAGGTAAGTAATGTAATTTCAAGCTCTCTCTCAAATATTGCAGTGCCCCGACGGGGTGGGACATGTCTAAAGGACTATAAATAATGTACCTATTTAGATCTAAGACAACCATGTGGCTATGCAATAAACAAATATAAATAATAAATAGGTACCCCCCAAGTAGGTATACGTAGATAGGTAGGTACTAACTTACTTTAATCCAGTAAAAAGTGTTATTTAATAACTAAGGCCGAGATTCAGACACGATTTTTTAGTCTTAGTTCGAAGTTCGAGCTAAGTAGGGCGAAAATGTACCTATGGATTTTGTTTGACATACTTACGGGAGTTATGGCTTACAAATCGTAATTAGGTAGTTTAACAATTTAAAATATATAAGTACGACCGATGCGTTATCATCGTCATCATCAGCCTATATACGTCCCACTGCAGGACACAGGCCTACCCTCATGGAGGGTTTGTGGGCGTTAGTCCACCACGCGTGCCCAATGCGGGTTGGTACTTCAAATACGTATCGGAATTTCTTCTTCGTGTGCATTATATATACCTTCCTAAATAATACCGAAGTTGGTATTAGGTACTTATGTCATGAATCTCATGAACAAGTTAAACAACAAAAAATTATCTTTCAGCGATAATTTTGATAACAATGTTTACAGAAGAAATCCACCTACCTAAAATATTGAAATGGCACGCGTTATTTCCTTTACATAATACCTAAAATAAACTGCGCGTTCAATTCAAGGTCAAAAAGTTGTTTTTCAACTTTTTGCAACAACGCAGTAGGTGTGGCTTTGTTTACAATCGTAAATACCTACTAGTAGGATTTTAATATTGGTATTTGGTAAGTATACCTGCAATCAACAACTATCATTAAAAAACGCATACCACGAACCAACAGAAAAAAAAATTGAATAGGTAATGAAATAAAACATCTAAACATCCAAGGTGACCAGCAGTGCGATTTTTGAAAATCATACGAGCGGTTCGGCAGTAGAAAATGTCAGAATTACTATGGAGATTATGCATCTTTCTACTGCCGAACCGCTAGTATGATTTTCAAAAATCGCACTGCAGACCAAACACATTTTCACAATCATTTCACAACACCATGGTGTGTACTTTGAACTCCTTCTAACAGAGAAAGTATGTAATAATAAGTAGTTTAACCTGGTAAATTAGAATGCGATACCGATGACTGACCTATCTCTTCTTCCTGCCCTTATCCACTCTTTGCCTTATCCCATTACTTGGGTTTGGCGCAATATATTCGGACTTGCGTTACGGACCCATGTCGTCTTACCCAAATATTCAAATTAAATAAAAAATTAGAATACTTAACTTAAACATAGTTAAAATTCGCGGTTGTTTTCGAATCTGCCGCATTGCGTTTATTTTGTTTGGTTGGCAGCACTGTGTGACATCATTTATGATATGAGGTCATAGGTCTTTATCATTTGAGGTCGTGAGGTCATCAACCTGCTTAATTTAAATTTTTGGCCTGGAAACTGGTATTTTGGCCAAACATTTAAACTGCCTATTTACATAAAACTTTGATTTTTTTGACCTTAGCTTTGGAAAAGGGAAAAGCTTTTTTGTTTAAATAGGTAACGGGCAAGGATATTTTTCATGAATACTTTTTTCCTGTGTTAATTTCATTTGTTTCAGCTTCAACATCATGCTAAACTACTGAATTATACACAAAGTAAACATAGAAAGCGGTCTGAAGGCCTACAATGAGTTTTCACTTTACTTTGCTGCTGTAGTTACGTCGCCAATGACCGTTTTTCATTATTTTTTAAATTTGGTTCCTAAAAAACTAGACATGCCATCTGCATTCTATTCTATTTTTAAAAAAATGGCTGCCATCTTTGGTTAATGATGATTTTGCCAATGTCGAGTTTTTATAGCAAAAGTGCTTGACGTTGTACGGTTATATTGATATTTTGGTGACTTCAAGGGTTGTTCTTATAAAAGAACACTATCTTGAGCCACCACTGGAGCCCCGCTGTCGAGCTGGGAGGGGGCAACCAACAAACGTGACTGCCCTATAGCAGATCGACAACGCGACTCCGACAGATGGCATGTTTATCGCCCGTAGGTTGAGTATTCTATAGATTTCCTGACAGCGTATACTCGAAAGGGACAGAGATATGACAAAAATGTATGAGAAATCTTGCCTTTGTTTGCCATAGTTGCAAGATTTTGTATGCAATTTCAACTGTGGCAAACAAAAATATCGCATACGCAGAAAGGGACAAACGACATGGATTTTGTCGCATTCACTCTGTGTAATTAGCGCATAAGGCTGTCTCGTTTTCGTGACTATTATTATTTTAAATGCCTTTTCTAGTTGATTCTCTTTCTACGTTATCGCCGTTCGCGAGATCCTGTCAAAATCTTGTCAAGACTGTGCCTGCCTTTTTTTGGAATGCCAAGGGATCAAGCCCATACAGCCATGTCAGGCGTAAAAGTTTAGAATTTTCGATTTAAATTATTTGTAAAAAGTAACTGTACAAATTCTGGTGTAGGGGAAAAATTGTAAGCCGGTTTTCTAGAAAGGGGCAGAAAGACTCTTAACACTTTCATCATAAGTGCGAAAATTGGTTGATTCATGCACTTATCACATCCTATCAAGGATGGATATCCAAAACCGGGAGATTACAGGTTTCTCCCCCTCAGCGGTATTGCCTCCCTCATTTACCTACCATTTTAATGAAGGGAGAAGAAAATAAATGTCTAGGGGTCAACACAAAAAAGATCCTATTGCTATTGTGTCAAATTGTTGCCAGCTTGGTAGCCCCCACAGTAAAATAAGATGTGAAATGGATCATCAATCTGAGCGCTCGGTGGCGCGTTGCGGAGACATGGACTCTCAATCATGAGGTCCGGGTTTGAATCCGCACGGAAAAACATGCCACGTACCAATGAGTTTTTCTAACTTATGTACCTACGTATTACCGACTGCTCTCAAACGGTGAAGGAAAACATCGTGAGGAAACCTGCATAATGCAGAAGAAGAAATCCTGATGCATATGTGAAGTCTACCAATCCGCATTGGGCACGTGTGGTGGACTAACGCCCAAATACCCTCCTATAGAGGGAGGCCTGTGCCCTGCAGTGGGACGTACTGATGATGATGATGATGAATCAGACTGTCCCAGACCTGGAGTGCGATTTTTGAATCTCATTCGGTGAGCTCAGCTGTTGAAAACTTCGATCAACAATATACAACTAGATAACGGGTCGCATACAAAATCAAAGAGAAATTCTGTCCTCGTGAATATACTTACAACCATAGACAAATTACTCTAGCGATAGACTTGCCCTTGCATAGAAGCAACATGTTCCACTTGAATGAGGTGTACGCACCTGATTGATGTTCCCGAGTTCACTTCGTCACTATGGCAATGACAAACCGCAATGTGTCATTTTGTGTTGTTTTGTGTGACATGTTGTTTGTTTGAACGAGCGTGTCTATCGCTAGAGTAATTTGTCTATGCTTACAACATTTTTTGTTAACGAACCGAGAAAACAGTCCGAATACATTATAATTTCGACCTCAAAGCAACCATAATTCCTAGTAATTTAAAAAAGGAACACTGCGGCATTGCGAGACGTGCTTACGTTGTAGTCCTAGAGCCCACAACCTATTTGGGCCTAAACGTATAGGATAGCTGGATTCATTCTAGGTCGAAAGAACACTCCAAAGTACATCATTTAGCCTCGGTCTTACGACTCAAACCGGTCACTGAAATTTTTTACAGCGGTCAGACAATCGCGAAAAAATGGGGTCTGGGCCTAAACATATAGGATTTAAACTGAATGCATTTTAAGAAAGGGACTACTTAGGACAACACATCTGCATATTTACTTTTTCTCAAATCGGTCACCGTTCAAAATCAGACCGGGGTTGAAAATCAAAAAAATTGGGTCCTGGGCCTAAACATATAGGAATTGTGAAATCAACTTGGATCGATAGAACACACTATCCCCGTCACGGAAAACCCGGTCTTACAAGGCGGATAGGTCACCTTTCCAGAATCAGACCACTTTTATAAGATACCAAAAATGTATTGTAACATTTTTCATGAACAATTTAGATAACTGTTGGTTAAGCAATAGTTGTAAAGTTTACGAAATCTGGTATAAAGACAAATTTATGATAAATTACGAACTATTAAGATCATTAAAATTATAATTATTATTGCAATTAAAAATAGAAACCAACAGATATCTCGACAACCGTTAGTGATAGAAAAAATTTGTAAACAATAAAATTGAAGAAAATTTTATGTTTTACAAGTTTGTGATAGATTTCATCATGATTTGATGCATTGGAAACGTGATATTAGCAAAAACTTAATAATTAAAATAATCACAGACAAATATCTCAACAACGGTTGACGGTAGAAAAAAATTGTTCGTATTAAAATTGTAGATAATGTTATGTTCTACGAGTTTTGTCATATCTATGTTCACGATTTGATGTATAGCAAACGACATATTTGCAAAAACGAATTAATTAAATAAAAACAAACAGATATCTCGACAACGGCTGATGATAGAGCAAATGGGTGTAGAATAAAATTGTAGCAAATAAAATTATCTATAAATTGTGTAATGACTTTGTTCGCCATTTGATACGTAGGAAGCGAAATATTTGCAAAAACTGTTTAATTAAAATTAGAATAAATTGATATCTCGACAACGGTTAGTGATAGAAAAAATTTGTATAAACAAAATTGTAGAAAATTTTATGTTCCACATATTTGTAATAGATTTTGAAACGATTTGATGCATTAGTAAGGAGATGTTCGCAAAAACTAAATAATTAAAATAATAACAGACATTTGTCTCATCTTGACAACGGCTGATGATAGGAAAACATTTTTCATATCAAAATTGTAGATGACGTTATGTTCTACGAGTTTTGCTAAACTATATTCATGATTAGATGTATAGGAAACGAGATATTTGCAAAATGTGTATGTGTTTTTGCAAATATCTCGTTTCCCATACATCTAATCGTGAACATAGTTTTACAAAACTCGTAGAACATAACGTTACCTACAATTATAGTTTGAATTTTTTTTTCTATCGTCATCCGTTGTCAAGATATTTGTCTGTTATTATTTTAGTTATTTAGTTTTTGCGAATATCTCCTTACCAATGCATCAAATCGTTTTAAAGTCTATTACAAATATGTAGAACATTAAATTTTCAACTATATTGTTTTTATATTTTTTTTCTATTACTTACCGTTGTCGAGATATGAATTTATTATTATTTTAATTAAATAGTTTTTGTTAATATTTCGCTGCCTACGTATCAAATGGCGAACAAAGTCATTACACAATTTATAGATAATTTTATTTGCTACAATTTTATTCTACACCAATTTGCTCTATCATCAGCCGTTGTCGAGATATCTGTTTGTTTTTATTTAATTAATTCGTTTTTGCAAATATGTCGTTTGCTATACATCAAATCGTGAACATAGATATGACAAAACTCGTAGAACATAACATTATCTACAATTTTAATACGAACAATTTTTTTCTACCGTCAACCGTTGTTGAGATATTTGTCTGTGATTATTTTAATTATTAAGTTTTTGCTAATATCACGTTTCCAATGCATCAAATCATGATGAAATCTATCACAAACTTGTAAAACATAAAATTTTCTTCAATTTTATTGTTTACAAATTTTTTCTATCACTAACGGTTGTCGAGATATCTGTTGGTTTCTATTTTTAATTGCAATAATAATTATAATTTTAATGATCTTAATAGTTCGTAATTTATCATAAATTTGTCTTTATACCAGATTTCGTAAACTTTACAACTATTGCTTAACCAACAGTTCGCCAAATTGTTCATGAAAAATGTTACAATACATTTTTGGTATCATATAAAAGTGGTCTGATTCTGGAAAGGTGACCTATCCGCCTTGTAAGACCGGGTTTTCCGTGACGGGGAAAGTGTGTTCTATCGATCCAAGTTGATTTCACAATTCCTATATGTTTAGGCCCAGGACCCAATTTTTTCGATTTTCAACCCCGGTCTGATTTTGAACGGTGACCGATTTGAGAAAAAGTAAATATGCAGATGTGTTGTCCTAAGTAGTCCCTTTCTTAAAATGCATTCAGTTTGATTCCTATATGTTTAGGCCCAGACCCCATTTTTTCGCGATTGTCTGACCGCTGTAAAAAATTTCAGTGACCGGTTTGAGTCGTAAGACCGAGGCCAAATGATGTACTTTGGAGTGTTCTTTCGACCTAGAATGAATCCAGCTATCCTATACGTTTAGGCCCAAATCCGTCGTGGGCTCTATGACTATTGGCTTTGTTCGAACGCAACTAATTCAAAATAAGACCTCACTCCAATAGTGAGGCGTTATTTGCCGGGACATGTTTTGAGCGCTGACGCGTTATCTAGTTGGATATTGTTGATCGAAGGTTGAAAATGTCAAAATTACTACGGAGATACCATCTTTTTACTGCTGATTTGACTTTCAAAAATCGCACTCCTGAAGCATGATTTTTGAGAATCAAATCAGCAGTAGAAAGATGCATATCTCCATAGTAATTTTGACATTTACAACTGCTGAGCTCACCGAATGATATTCAAAAATCGCTCTCCAGACCTATAATAGAAATCGCGAAAAAAATCTGCTCCATACAAAACTGCAAACCTACTCGAGCCAAATGAATGGGGCAGCTCTTTTTTTTCGCGATTTCGATGTTGGTCCCATAGAGTTGTTCAGGTTGATGGTCCGGTCATCCCCTTAAAAACTGTCAGCATATTAAGGACCCTGTATATTAAAATAAAACAAGTAATAGTATAAAACAGCTGGATATATTTTATATAAAACTAAACGTAACAGATATTTATATTCAGTACACCGAAGCTAAGGCTCTAACGTTTATTATAATTTATACTTACATTTAAAATATACGTAATCTAAAAGTTATTAACAAATGAACGCAAAACGTTATTTAAAGCCTGACCAGGGATGCGATTTTTGAATGTCATCGGTGAGTTTGAACGGTTTTTAAATCTCTTAAAAAAGCGTTCTCATGCATCTTTCTACTGCGGATTTGACTCTCAAAAATCTCTCTCCTGTAGATTTTTGAAAGACAACTTAGCATTAGAAAGATGCACATCTCCATAGTAATTTTGTCATTTTCAACAGCTGAGCTCACCGAATGAGATTCATAAATCGCACTCCTGAAGCCGTAGCATGCTACACGTGATACATCGCGCGCAAATAGAAAGAGAGGGAAGCTGTGATAGCGCTATATCACGGTGCCATGCTACCTATGCAGAAATATAAAAACCTGCATGGGTAGCATGCCGCCGAGATACAGCCCTATCACACCTTCGCTCTCTTTCTATTTACGCGCGAACGAACGAGATAAAGCCGCATTACTTGTAGCATGCTACGGCTTCTGGTTTGGGGGGGCGCTGCAATCGACTATATCCTTCTCAGATCAATTAATACAAATATCCTTTTAGGTCAGTGTTTCCAGTACAAAAATGAGTTCCAATGATATTCCGCAATATGGCGAGGCGAGGTTTATTATTCTTCTGGTCGGGTTTTTAATGGTTTTTTTCTTTAGATCTGGAAATATTTTCCTTCTGTGTTCTAAAAAGGAGACCACGTGTGGGATTTGTAACAATTCTATGCAGTGCCACGACAGCGCGACACACAGAAAAGAATCGTGATTGTATGAAATGCCCTAGATTGTATGGGCTCCAAGGATATGAATAATTATACTATTTTGGATTTCGAAGCAAGTTATACAGTGCCGTCTCAACACTAGTGATTCAGCAGTGGACGATACCAATCCAGCATAGCTAGCATGCCGCAGTGATACAGCGCTATCACACCTTAGCTCTCTTTCTATTTGCGTGCGAACGAACGAGATAAAAGATGTGATACAGCGCTGTATCACTGCGGCATGCTAGCTATGCTGAGAACCAACTTAAGATGTTACAAACTCGAATCAAAACACTTCAAAGTTTTTATGGATAATATTTGTTTGGTTTCCGATAAAGATTCTGAACAAAAAATTTTCAAGTTTTGAGTTCATTTGTCAACACCGTTTATTGGCAATCATAAAAAATACTTGAGACATTAGGTTTCTGGGCCTAGGCCTAAACCAAACTTTTACGCAGAACACTCGTAGACGGTATTAATAAAAGTAATATTTTATATATCAATATAATTTTGTATGAATAATTTCAAAGCTTTATATCTTCGTAATTATATAAAAAAAATTAAATGTTATTTGATACGCGCAATCTAGATTTTCTCAACTATTTTTCCATATATAAAATACTAGCTGTTGCCCGCGACTCCGTCTGCGTGGACCTTAACAAAGTATCCTATGTGTTAATCCAGAACATATTATATCTGTGTGCCAAATTTCATGCAAATCCGTTCAGTCGTTTTTGCGTGATTGCGTCACAAACATCCAAACATCTAAACATCGTCACAAACTTTCGCATTTATAATATTAGTGAGATTACTTTTATTAAGACGCTGTTATCCCGTCGAGGCCGTTTTTTGAACACGAACGAAAGTGTTTTAAAGTCTGAAATTAAATTATGTCTTATTTAAGGATCGGGCGGATGGGCGACTGTTCTCAATTACACGATTAGATTAAGTTTACTAGATAGAAAAACATCCCAAAGTTACCCCTTATTGTTATGTTTTTTCAATACTATGATTAAACTGCTGATATTTAACTTTTTATTCTTGTATTTAACTAAATACATTAAATATTTCTAGTGAACTCAGTAGAATTTTAGCTTAGAAACTCCCATGAGCAAAGATATTGACGAAAAACACGTTTTTTTGCGATCCTGCTTTCAATTGGAGCGGGATGGCTAATTGCAAACTTCTGCTTGTAAGAAAGAGACGCTTGCACTTGAATAAGAGAGCCTGAATACCGTTTACGCGTGTTCTGCGTCAAACTTTTGCATCAAATTGACAACCAAGGGCACATTGCTGGTTACACAAGGCGTTAAACAACATGACTGTATGGTAACATTCTCAGTAATGTATCTCAAATTGTCATTGTGAATAACAATTGTCATGTTTACGAAATAGGCCCTAGGCTAAAACTAGGCTGGATAAACAAATTATATTTTTTTTAAATAAATAGGGATTAAACATTTTTTCTACTTATAATAATCAGCGAATTGGCGCTTAAAGTAAGTTCCTTTGGAGAATTTTAATTGTAACGTTCGTTACACAAACGAAATATTTGTGTAAAATATGTAATTATCATTAGTGACAGGCGTCAGACTTCAAACATAAATTGGCGACTGGATAGGCGAATACTCCACACAAGAGAGTAACTATTAAATAAGGTGATGATGATGATATAATATTACAAACATGCTAAGCCTATAACGAATTTGTTTATTAAATGTTATTTTAAGGAGAACGCATATTTATCCGCTGCGAACGAGCCGAAGGGGGCGAAAGAATCTAATTTTAGAATTCTTTGTATGAAATTCTATGACACCTCTCACACTTATCCGCGGCGAATCGGACGAATCGTCAGAAGAGTTAAAAGGAAATTCGTTTCGTTCGCCTCCTTCGCCGCGGACAGATATGCGTTTACCCTTAATTACTATACATAAGGAGTCTTTTTAGACCATCAAACTGAATGCATGAAGCTTCCGCACATACTAAAAATGTATCCTGTATTTACCATAGAGGTAGGAATAGAGGAACATACAGCTGAGAGAGCGAGATGTACCTAGCGACACCACTGTATAATAGAAAGAGATACGTGACGCGAATCAATAGAACCGATTTTTTAGTCACTAATCAATTTTTACAATTCGGTTTTCGTGAATAATTGGGAATCTAAAGTGAAATCGTAGATAATTTTGTAAAATATACTGACACTACTTCATTAATTTATCCACGATTTTACGTTAGACTCAGAATTATAGACAGTATTCGAATTTTTGCCTGCGAATAGTCTCCAAAAAACATCAAAAAACTGTTTCATTTGACAACTCAGTTCACTGACTCTATTCCTGTAAGGTATAATAACTTTATGGTATTTACTATGGGGCAAATATTAAAAAAACCTGCGTACCTAATAGGTATATTAGGTATAGGTAGGCTTTTTTTATCTTGTCGAAAACTCCCATTGAAATAATTTTTCAGTTTGATAAGCTGCGCCTTCCTTAAATGTAGCAAAAATGCTCAGTATACTTCATCTAATTACTATTTCATTACCAATACATTAAACAACTATAATAATTTATACATAAGTATCTACAATACATAATTATACACCTAATAGTACATATAGGAACTTTGCAAGAAAAATAGAAAATTAATATACAAATGCTAAGGGCTTGACTGATTCACTAAACCTTTCCCATCTTGGCACTTATAAAGCTCCTATTTAGACTCTTATTTCAAAGATAACAAGGTATAGTTTTAATCTCAATAATTGAAGTCCTCAAAATTGACTATTTTTCTTTCAAAGCTCCACAAAACCTGTAATACAATAAGAATACTAATAAAATCAGGCACACTCCATTTCCAGAATCATATTGTCAATTTCACAATCATTTAAACTTATTAGAAAGCTAGGCCGTTCTTTTTCTTTACGAAGTCAGTAAGGCCGAGATTCAGAGACGATTTTTTTGGTCTTAGTTCGAGCTAAGTAGGGTAGAAATGTATGGATTTTGACATACGGGAGTTCGAACTATGACTTACAAATCGTCTCTGAATCTCGGCCTAAGTAGACCGCCAGTGGGCCTAGCATGCCGCCACCGAGAAAACGAGAAAGATCGAGATATTGTCTTCATTTCATTGCGCCACGACAAACTGAGCGAAGGCTTTCTCGTTTGGTCGTGCATGCTAGCCTATATAGCAGTGCTCCGTCACTCGCGTTTGATAGCTGCGATAAGTACCTACGGGCGGAGGTGCCGCGTATATCATGCATGAGACATAGGCGTATAGCATACAGAAGAAGGGACGAGGCAGCGTCGAGGCGCAGGTTCGCCTTAACGTCCTTGACATACGGTCAATAATTGTATAAGTACCAAGAATAAATCCGAGCATTGTTAAGGTCGCCTCGACCGCGCCTCTACTCTGGCTAAAATAGAAATACAACGTCGCGGTTGCCGCGACAAGAAGTGTGGAAGAAATCAACAGCGGCGACCAATCACAACACTAGACAATGAAGTCCAGCGAGCGGTAGATCTAATATACGTTTATAAACACAAATATTAGACGTCATTTTCAAAAGACTAAATACAAAACCAATGTTTGATTGATATCACAGTTGAAAACAAAATTCCATATGCAAATTCCATTGTACGAATTAAAGATAATTTTATATTATTTTAAAAGCGAAGTCACGCATTAGGCTGCGTTTCCGCCAGAGATCTGCGAGGTAGCGAGGCGGTGAGCGAGGAAACAATCCGCCAATAGCGCGCTCGCTCGATCACGTCATTGGGAAATTGAAGCACTTTCATTGGCAGATTTTTTCCTCGCTCACCGCCTCGCTACCTCGCACATCTCTGGTGGAAACGCAGCCTTAGCCGCGATTTCAAAGCTATGGTAAAATACATGAGTGGCTAGTGTGAAATGGTTCTATGTTTTATTACAAAAAGAAAAAGCTATCATCACTTAAATAAATGCTAAGCCCAATGCCAATTTTTTTCTATTATTAAATAACGTAAAAACAAGTACAACGTATTAAACAAGATAAACATAACGTCGGCCTAGCATGCCGCCTTGGAGAAAATCAGAGATCGAGATGAACGAAAGCTCTGTTTTTGTTACGCATGCTAAAATGAGCGCGTCTGACAGATTTCTCGTAAGAACGAAAATTTGAAACGCACATAATTAAAATGTCTCACCCAAGGCTATTTGTTTATAAAGAAAGATACACTAAAACTAAGTAGGTAGGTAGTTCTTATAGTTATATTTAGAGACTACAGTTTAATATTAATTTTAATACTATAGAGTAGATAATTTTGAATATTAATATTGCTTAATATCACAATGCTAAATAGACATGTTTCATTTCATTCATACGTTTTTGTTCGAATTTTATGGAGAATAATTCAATCATTACCTTGATACATGTAAAGAAATCTACATTATAAAGTCATAAGGACCGGGATTATATTTCACATGTTTTATTTCGAATTTGAAATAAATGCAAAATTCTCATACAATCTATGAATTGTGTATAATTTCATACCTATAAATTGTACCTATTTTAAGTTGTTAATAAAACGTTTCTTGTAGCAGAAAGCCTCTTAGCAGCAACTCAAAACATTTATTTCATTCATTCGAAATGTCATTTACGGATTTTCAAAATCATCGAACGGTAAAATAAAAAGTATCTTTCCAGTGCCAATGGGCATGCCACCCTCGAGAAAACGGGAAAGATCGATATCGCCTCTTTTATTTTCTCTTTTGTCGGCCTCTTTCGTTTTGTCGCTTTGTCGTGCGCCGCATGCTTGCCCTACAGGGCAGAGTTTTTAAACTATTATGGCAAGGATATAAGGCGTTTGTATTAAAAGCAGTGTTGCTATGGAGTATTGAAATTGAATTAATGTGCGCGGATATCTCGTCTAGGTACATTTAAATTCTCAATATTTAGTAAATGACTATCACAGACTACATTACGAAGAAACTGCTTGTGGTACATAATAGAAGGTAATAAAAGGTAAAAATATTGTGTTGAGATACTTTGGTACCGAGCGAAAAAATTAATGGTTAGATCGAGTGTGACTTATGAAGATAGTGTAAGTAGAAGTGTAGAAAGAGGTAGGCGTATATTAGAGCAGGTTTGAAGAGATACAGGAAATATAGGGTCCTTCTTAATGTGTTGACGTTTTAAGGGTATATTATTCGGAGCGCGCTCCATACAAACGTACTATGGTGATATTTTCAATACTAACCAATTAAAGTCAATGAAATTTTGCAGAAACAATCTAGAAACAAATTTCTATGCTTGTATGGAGTCAGATTTTCGTTAAAATGTTTAGTTTTCAAGTTACAGTGCCTCAAAGATTTCCATACAAATCTTAAATTAATCCTAGCATTTTAACGAAAATCTGACTCTATAGAAGCATAGAGATTTGTTTCTAGATTGTTTCTGCAAAATTGCATTGACTTTAATTGGTTAATATTGAAAATATCACCATAGTACGTTTGTATGCAGCGCGCATTTTCGCTCTCGGAATAATATTCTCTTAAGGGGCTGATCAGAAGATCCATCTGAATAAGGTCGAAATCGCGAAAAAGAAAACTGCAATCCTACTCGACCAAAATGTATGGGACAGTCCTTTTTTATGCGATTTCGACGTTGGTCCTAAAGAGAAAGTTGTTCAGTTTGATGGTCTCATCCTCGTTAAAAAACGTCAGCATATTAAGTTGGATCCTGTATATGGAAGGTGATCAAAGGGTTTACCACAAACTTATCAATTGTACTGTAATTAAATTAACCTTAGAATAATAGGTAGGTGCTATAGTTTGACCAGTAGAGCTGTACCTCTCATTGGGTGCGACAGAGCCTGTATATTTTACCTCATGTGCGTATGACGTATACAGTCCGGTGCTAATGAACAGAGCCACCGTGGATGTCTACGGAACGATTCAGACCTACCGGCTCGCGTCGGCTCGGCATTTTGCATAGCGGCAAAAGATATTGAAATGTGTAAGCAGGAATTACAGTTCATATTTGCATGCAACTTATGCATATTGAAACCCGGTCGTCTACATTCGCATTCCGCGACGGCCGTACACATGCGATCGACTGCCTTCGCGTCCGTTCCAACGCGGCGCGATGCGAGCCGGTAGGTGTGAATCGTCCCTACGACGGAACGGCAGAGCGTATCGGGCATGACGGGCATCTCTACCCTTGCATCTCGCTGCTACCTACGCCCTTGTGGTCAGACTATAGTATAGTGTAGGTTATAATTATACAGGGTAAATTTTGGCTATGGACACATTTTCAGATAGCAAGAGATTTAATATAGGATTAACTTTAATGAGCTGAGTGTAAGGGCTCTTACAGACGAGCGACACTTTGTTTGCGGCCGTCGGCGACAGCTTGCGACTGCCGGCGACAGTTTGATACCGTCGGCGACAGCTTGCGACAGCAGTCGCTGAGGGTCGCGAGAAAAATGTCTCGCCAGTAAGAGCCCTTACACTCGGCTGCAGAAACGCTAATTAAAGTAGATCCTCCATTAAATCTCTTGCTGTCACTCGTTGACGTAGTACAAGCTAGCATAAGATTTCATGGAGGATTAACTTTTATCAGCGTTTCTGCAACTGAGTGTTAGGGTCCTAATTAGACTAAAATAACTTTAACACCTGTAAATTTGTCCACCAAAAATAACCCATCACAATACAATCTAGCCTCACAGAGCAGCGGCAACATATTCAGCGAGCGTATGTAGTCCGTGTCGACTGACCACCCTTGTGTTGTGACCACTGACGGCGTTGTTGATGTGTGCGTTGTGTAGCTCCGACACTTGTGTAGAACACGCCGCCGCCGGGTCGCCTGAGCCTTTGAGACTACCTAGCCTGTAAATATTAAGTTAATTATACAAACTTACCACTGTATTCTTTTCCAAAGCCAAGAGATAAAGATGGTGGTGGAGTCTTCGATCAAAGTAAAATTATATGGGTCTTACGCGAACATTTCGCACGAGAAAAATAAATCAAAACTGTTGCTAGTCAATATTGCCTGTACTTTGACGAAACGTCAGATATACTTCAAATACGCACCGAGACGACAGACGAAGTGCGCGTCGGCGCCTACTTTCTGTGCTTCAAATAAATGCGCTTCGGGCCCATCCATAAAGTTTACTTTGATCTTAGGGT
This sequence comes from Agonopterix heracliana, assembly GCA_963693445.1. Classification (NCBI taxonomy): domain Eukaryota; kingdom Metazoa; phylum Arthropoda; class Insecta; order Lepidoptera; family Depressariidae; genus Agonopterix; species Agonopterix heracliana. Next base: position 2,528,376 of record OY856332.1, read on the forward strand.
GGAATAGGATGCTGGTGGAATGGGAAGGTTATTTAGTAAGCTACTTCTATTACCACTATCTATTTCAGCTAATAGCTTACCAAATATATCCCATTGGATGGTGATGGAATGAGTTGGACTGAGATGACTGTTTAATGGGATGGTGGTGAAATGAGATGGGGGATAGAATGAGATGGTGATGGAATGGGATTCTGGTGAAATGAGATAGTAGTGGTGGAATACGATTATGGTGGATTGGGGATAGTAAAGGAATGGGGTGGTGGTAATATGGCAGTGGAATAGGATGGTAGCGATAAGACTGCGAATGGGATGTTGGTGGAGTGAGTGGTAGAATGAGATACAGGTGGAATGGGGATAGTATGGAATAGGATGATGGTGGAATAATATTGAAGTAGAATAAAATGGTGGAGAAATAAGATAGTGGCGGAATGGAATAGAGGGGGAAAAATTTCATGAGTTGTTAGAAGTCTGCAGTATGTTCAGTATATCAAAAATATCATCTACCGTCTCGTATTGGGTGTAAACTTACCAGAACTCGTTGCCCGGATGTGCGTTGCCGTCCCACGGGTACGTAATGACGAGCAGCTTGCCTTCGTGCTCGTCTGTTAGACGCGACGACGGCTCTCGGTTCTCTAGCATCACGTTTATACCTCCTGAAGAAATAACAATTCTGTTTAGGAATAAAGATATGCGGGCCGCCTGGCAACCCTAACGGCCGCCTTTTCTTAGGTTTTTTACATCGACCTAGAACTATGGACACAGGGTCTAGTACAAAATTCTCGATAAAAGTGTCCCGAACTAACCTTATAAAAAAGTAGGTATGCATAGTAATGTGAACAAACTGAAAACATTGCAATTGAAATCGTCTATTGAAATCGTCTCGAACTAGTCACAAGGATTAATTTTGCTCGCACCTGCTTAACACCATATGCAGCTTCGACTGGAGGTGAAAATGGACATCAATCATGACAGACGTAATGGCGGACGCGATGACAGATAATCAAAAAGAAAATAAAAATTAAATATTATGTTCGTAAACTAAATGATACTTCTAAATGATAAAATAATAGTTTGCTTACTGAAAATAGGATCACATTTTTTCACTTTTCTTTGGTAGTTTTTACATGTTTTTACAACACAGTACGCCATCATGAACTCGCGCGTGCTCGGACGATCAAACAAAGACTGGCAGAGACGTCAGTCTCTTTTTGAATTGTCATACTCTTTTGGTTCGGACACTTTTGAGCGTGAACCCATCTTCCATAGTGTTCTAATTCAATTGTTATTTAAGAAGATTCCTACGCAATCATGCAGCGTGGTCAAGGGAGGCCATGTGAAAGGAATGTAACAAATCAAGACTAAGATATCTACTACTTTACATAGTCCGCGGTCAATTAAATAATTATCTTGGACATTGTCAGACAAATTATATTGCGGGATTCAAACCCGCGACTCTCGACACAGCAGGCAGGTTCACTACCGACTGAGCTACCGGGCCGTCATTTAGTCAATTAGTGACACCACTAATCGAGCAACAAATCCGTGTATTTGTTTTTGTATAACGTCCGTCTCAGCACACACGCATGCGTTGTGAGACTTTAGATTCAAAAGAGAAGAGCGATTTTTTAGAGTCGCGGGACATGCTATCGTAGACGAAAGATATCTACCACTGATTTTGATGAAATTCACATGACTTTACGGCATCTTTACAGTTACACTCAGTTGCAGAAACGCTCATTAAAGTTAAATCTCTTGCTAGCTTTTCCTACATCAACAAGACAAAAAGTGAAGCAAGAGATTTAATGGACGATTAACTCTGAGTGTCGTGCGAATGAGATAAAAATGAGTACGAACCTTTAGGATGCCTTTTGCTTTCAAAAAATATCCTTTTCTCTGCACTAGGTTCACCGTCTGGACTCGTGGCGCTTGTGAATAATGCTGAAACAATTATACGAATGTCTAATAGTTATGATATTGTCACGAGTTCCATACAAAACTGGAGCGGCCGAAGCGAGCTTGAAATTTTACAGAACTGTGATCAGAGAACTGAGATCATTTCTTTATACAGGGTAAATTTTATATCACTGTGGATAACTTCAGCATGTATTCTACTCATCAAACTGAACAACTTTCACTATGGAGCCAACTTCGAAATTGCGTAAAAAAACAGCTGTCCCATACAAAACTGCGGTAGTTACCTATTCGACTCAAATGTATGGGACAGCTGATTTTATTTCGCGATTTCGATGTTGGCTCCATAGTGAAAGTTGTTCAGTCTGATGAGTAGAATACTTGTAGAAGTTATCCGCAGTGATATAAAATTTACCTTGTATTCAGGATCGACCGAAATTTTTTCCCGTTATGACTGCCAAGTCAGAGGCATGGGTGTTTGTATCTATATTATGTATTCTATATCGTTGTCTAGTTATCATAATACAAGTCCAGGCTAGATTCTGGAACTTTAAATGTGACTAGATAATTTGTGTGACAATGTCCAAGATATTTTTTTATTATTATTATTTATTTATTTAAACTACCCAACGTGGAAAATATTTTTAAATAGTTAGCTGACCCATACTTTTGAGTCTAGTAGATACTGCAGTTTTGTATGAAACGGCAGATTTTTTATTTTTCTTGATGTTAGATCCAATGCCAAGGAGCCTGCATAGATCAAGTCACAGCTGTGACTTGAACTCGGTGGGATCTATGCAGGCTGTTGAAATTACTAAGGGGCTAGCGGGGCCTAGCCAGAATGTACGAAATATTATTTATACAAGGTGTAACACTAGAAATATTTAAAGATGTGGTTTATATTAGACCATCAAGCTGAACAACTTTCACTATACTAACAATGCTCCTTGGCATTGGATCTAACATCAAGAAAAATAAAAAATCTGCCGTTTCATACAAAACTGCAGTATCTACTAGACTCAAAAGTATGGGTCAGCTAACTATTTAAAAATATTTTCCACGTTGGGTAGTTTAAATAAATAAATAATAATAAAAAAAAAATATCTTGGACATTGTCACACAAATTATCTAGTCACATTTAAAGTTCCAGAATCTAGCCTGGACTTGTATTATGATAACTAGACAACGATATAGAATACATAATATAGATACAAACACCCATGACTCGGGTACAAATATTCATATTCACCATACAAATATTTGTCCCTTACGGGATTCGAACCCGCGACCCCCGGCACAGCAGGCAGGTTGACTACAGACTGTGCTGTCCGCCGTTTAGTTGTTCAGTTTGATGGTTTAACTAAATCACCCAGCCTTTAGCCTTTTTGGTTAAGAGAATTTCTCTGGCCATCCAGAGGAGCAATGCGGCCAGCATCGTAGGGACCTTTGAACCAGGGTTGCGCAGGGCAGTGCCTTTAGATTAGTTAGTGATAGTCTGACGAAGCTTGCATGCGGATTTTATATTGTATGCTGCCATTGACGAACCTTGTAGCGGATATAGATATGTGATTAAGGTTTGACGAAGCCTGCGTTGCGGATCCGATTTTATTTGTACCTATATTGATTTTGAGTTGAATAAATTGATCCTAGCATTACTAAATCACACTTTTCAATATCACTAGGGTGTTTTGTTTAACTAGGGACATACCTGATATACTCTCGCTGGGTTTAATATACGCGAAGTTGACATCCGAGACGTGGTGCATCAAGTCCTTCTTCAGCAGCGCACGTACCCGCTCCATGAACGTCAGCACGAACACGTCCGGCTGATGCGCTGATATCTTCCATACTCCGAGACCTGCCATATGCATTTATATAATTAAAATCATTGACTTACCAACTACAGGACGTAGGGTCCGTGCTCAAAAGTGTCGGAACCAAAAGAGAAACAAAACCCATACAGAGAAAAAAATAATACATACACGTCTTCATGCCGTGCTGCTGTGCTATAAGAATTTGTAAAAACTACGCAAGCACAAATCAGTTTCAGTGTTTTTAGTTGGATTACATAACTAACACGTAGGTACTTTCGTTTAGTTCCAGGTACAGGTACAGGATGTGGGATGTGTATGCTGTATTGAAATTTTCGTGTTATAAATATTCAATTTTTTCCGTGTTCTGTATGTTGATTATGTTATGACACATTTCATTGCTAAAGTAAGTAATTTTAGTGTTTAGATTACTATAATAACAAAATATTATAACTATGTGAACATAAGGAAACCTGTAATTGGCTATACTACCTACACAAATTGTTATTTTTATATTACCCACTGTAATGCTGTTGGTTTCGTCAATAAATAAATAAATAGTTAGTCTGAGACACTTTTTTCGAGAACTTTGTATTAGACCCGGAGTCCATAACTTAGCAAGGGACGATTAAGAGAAGTTTATTCCGAGAGCGCAAATGCGCGCTGCATACAAACGTATTCTGATGATATTTTCAATACTATCCAATTAAAGTAAACGAATTTTTTCGGAAATAATCTAAAAACTAATTTCTATGTTTGTATGAAGTCACTTTTCGATAAAATATACAGTTTTAATGCTAGGATTAATTTAAGATTTGTATGGAATCTTGGAGACACTGCAACTTTAAAACTATACATTTTAACGAAAATCTGACTTCATACGAACAATATAGATATTAGTTTCTAGATTGTGTCTGGAAACATTCATTGACTTTAAGAGGATATAATTCGGAGCGCGCTCCATACAAACGTACTATGGTGATATTTTCAATAAAAACCAATTAAATTCAATGAAATTTTGCAGAAACAATCTAGAAACAAATATATATGCTTGTATAGAGTCAAATTTTCGATAAAATGTATAGTTTTAAAGTTACAGTGACTCTAAGATTTCCATACAAATCTTAAATTAATCCTAGCATTAAAACTGTATAATTTAACGAAAATCTGATTCCATACAAGCATAGAGGTTTGTTTTTGGATTGTTTCTGCAAAGTTTCATTGATTTTAATTGGTTATTATTGAAAATATCACCATAGTACGTTTGTATAGATCGCGCTCCGAATTATATCCTCTTAATTGGTTAGTATTGAAAATATAACCAGACTACGTTTGTATGGAGCGCGCCAACGGCTTACCCTTAAGACCTACCGGCTCGCATCGCGCCGCGTCGGAACGGAGCCGCAGTACGCGTGTCGCGGCACCGAAAGGACGCAAAGGCAGCCCATCGCATGTCGACGGAGCTGGCTATATGTCGCGGAATCCGTCGGCAGCCTTTCGGAGCCGGGGCCTTTCGGCCGTCGCGGAATGCGAACGAATTTCATAAGTAGCATGCAAATATGAACTCCTTTGCCGCATTACAAAATGCCGTCCAGCCTGGCCCAATGCGAGCCGGTTGGTCTCAATGTCCCTAAGTCAATGATTAAAATCGAATACAATAGTTTTTTTGTGGTATTTCATCTCGGGCATCTCACATAACACTTTTTCTCCGTTGATATTCCAGTTCTTTCCTATATGATGTCACAAAGCAGTGATGTAAAACAATTAAGCACATTTTAATCAGACTTTAGAGCCTGAAATTTCGAGATCGCTAGAATATACTTCTACCGTCCACCAATCTTGCAATTATATTGAATTTTTTAGTTCGCTTCGCTTGCTCCAAACCAAAGCAATTGATTAAAAAAATTTGGCTGTTTATTGTGTACTCACCAGCGCCTATAACATTAACAAAAGCGTCTCTCCCTGCCTCTTTCCCTCTCGCGTCAGCCTCCAGTAGAGTGCACTCAGCTGTGACACTTAACCGCTTGTAATACACTTCATTATCGAATATATTATGTTTTGGCACTTTTACGTATCTGTCCATATACTTTTGTTCTGTAGGCTTGTCTTGTATGTTCACGTATGACGTTAGTTCTTCGTGGGTGTAACTGTGAACCTGGAAATTCATTAAACAAAATGTTAAGTACCTACCTACCTATATCCATAATTACAGTCAAAACAATAAAACATTAATTTAACCGCGAATGAAAACTGACCAGTGAAAGTCGCTATAAATATCCGCAGGCCATACATTTTAAAGCCTGCTTCGGCTTAAGTAGGCTTCCCATGTATAGTTTGAATCCCGTTAAAAGAGCACTATAGTCAAATTGCGCATTTATCCCTTTGGCATTGATTCCTTTTACTTATATTGTTAATAAGTTAAAGATATGTCCATATTGTACGAAATCGCGAACTTTCTCGTACTCACCTCATACTATCAAATAAACTACTCTATCTTGCAAATTGACCGTGTAGGCAGCGCTCTTTTTACGAGATTAAAACTATACACGGGAAGCCAACGAAGCAAGCTTTAAATTTTTTGGAAGCAAAACAAAAAACTAATTAGATACCTTACCTGATAGAACTCCGACCACATCTGCCTCCACATATTTTTCGAAGACTGATTATTCCTCACATACGTAGTCTTCAGAACATTTAAACAGGTCGTAGGCGTTACTTCTTCTCCGTAGCCGTTCTCTAGACAGTTCTGTTGTTCTGATATTATTATATCTTCGTACTCCATACGGTTCTCGCGTTCGAAACGGGGGCCAACTATACCTATATGAAAGTAATAAAATTTTCAATAAACAACGATTTGTTCGTTGTTGTCCGTGCTTCGGAAGGCACGTTAAGCAGTTGGTCTCGGATAGTTCCGTCAGATGGCGTTGTAACTATTCGTTAAGCCAGGTTCAGGCCTATTGGCGGCTTGAAAATTCTCTGACAGCAAGTTGACCACTAACTTGCCTCCACCAACACGCACTGGGCCGGCGTGGTGGAGTATGGCCCGCTCCCTCTCACCCTTATTCGTGAGAGGAGGCCTTTGCCCTGCAGTGGGATGCTACAGGCTATAACTTCTTTTTTAACGATTTGTTCGATTTTCAAGATTACTGAATAGAGACAAGCTCAAAATGTTAGGGCAATTAAAATCAATCATGATTCTGACTGTTAGGAAGCGAGCTGGCAATTTTAAGTCACCCCGACTGACACTGCTTTGGGACCGAGCTCGAAATTTTAGGGCACCTTGACTCTAAGTAGTTTTCAAATAAAGTCGATCAAATGTACATTATTTTACACCAAAACTTAAAAAGTAAAATACAAGAGGCACAAAATAAAGCGGTCTTATCGCTTAGAAACTATTTCTTCCAGACAACATTAGGGTAGAGGAAACGTTGAAAGAAGAAAGGTAGGCGGTGTTTCTCATGATCAAAAAGGATCAGTCTTCAGAAGAGTAGTGTTTTGTGAGTGAGCTTGATACTTTAGTTTAGAGCGACTCGATTGTAAATGCATTGATAGTGAGTCCGTTTTCCCTGATTACAAGGTTTGAAGCGAGCTCTACTGACGTTTCGGGAAATTCTATCCTGATTTCATCGACCAGCAGGTTCATAATGGTTTACCTATAATAACCGCGCTTTCCTCTGCATCATCCTCTTTGACGACACCTTCGTTGTATCTGTTGCCATCATTGATGCACTCGGTGTGACCGGACACGTACACCATGGAGGACAGCTTCATCTCGTCGTAACTGAGGCAGTTCTCTAGCAGGAGCGGCGCTTTCTGGTGGAGGGTACCTACTGATTCCCACCCGTCTGTGCTGTGGAAGAAATATTATATATGAAACTACAATCTTGTCTACATTCAACTTTTTTAGGTACTTACATAAAAGTTTATGTCAATGTTTCAGTATTTAATCTTTACTTGTGAGACAATATTTTCAATAAATGTCAAAATCCCACAACGACAAAATTTCGTATGCTTGCTAACAGTAAAATCAGGGAGAACATTAAACATAGCTGAAGTTGGGGGAGATAAAATTGACCAACAAAATTCTAAATCAATTTTTTTGGTTCTTCAAAGACCAGACCGATCTTATTCCAAACTTTCAAAAAAAAAATACGCTCAAAATGTTTTGTAGTGTACATTTTGGTTCTCAAATGATTCTCAATCAACATATTACCATGAAGTTCCAAAAATAGAAAAGTCGGAGCCGCAAGGGATCCATATACTTCTTTAGACATAATCATTCTCTTGCCCTTATCCCAGTATTAGAGGTCGCAGTTACACAAAAGTCCTATCGTATTGAATACTTACTCGGTTTCACCAGAAAGCAATTTATAATAGTCATCGGGTCCCATGAACACAAGCGCTCGTTTCTTCAGTATCCTGTCTATAAGGTCTGGCACCGACATGTCTTTGTAGAACGCTTTCTCTATACTAGAACCAAATTCCCTGCAAACATTAACTATATTATTCATCATCATCATCTCAGCCGGTAGACGTCCACTGCTTCCCCAAGGATCGCCACAACTCGTAATCTTGCGCTGCCCTCATCCAACGGGTTCCCGCCGCCTTCACTAGGTCGTCGGTCCACCTTGTGCGCTGCGCCAGTACGCAAAGTAGGTATATTATTGTTGGAGAATAAATACTCAAGCACAAATGACTAGTTACTTCGTAACAGATATATCATTTCCTACGCGTGAAAATGTATTTAATGGCGCTTGACTCGGCGTGTTTAGGCATTACTTACAACAAGTCAAGACAAGTCATACAAGCGCATCGCTTACGAGGCGCCAAAGTGTAGGTACACACGGCAACACATCAAGCTACGCAAAACAAAAATAAGTTGGCCGAGCGACGTTATAATGTATAACTCTATCTACGCGCGGCCTGCTTATTTTGGTTTTGCGTAACTTGATGTATCGCCGTGTATATATATTGGCCTCCGTAACTCGGCCGTAGGAACCGTCCTACGGCCGAGTTACGGAGGCCAACTTAATAAGTTGATGATTGTTCATGCTTCAATTTTGAGGTTACTGTGGACATTGCCCATTAAAAGTAGTGACGAGCTCACTATCCGTGATGATGGATGAAGTTTGGGTACTACTAGTGCTAACCCAGGCTCATTACTAAATTTGCAAATAACAATAAATTTGCGGTACCTTTTATAGATAAGGAAGTGTGTCATCAACAACAGTACCCTCTCATGTATAATAGGATAAGTAGATACAATGTTCCTCTTCAGTTTCTCTACAGGTCGACGAGCTTTTAGCGCTTCTAATCTGTAACACATCATTTATAATTGAAATAAAGACTGTTAATTTCATCTTAATAGTTTATTAAACAAACACTCACGCAAACACAGTCAAGCACGCAGACACAAACGCACACTCACACACTCGCGTAAAAACGCACGCAGATAAAACACCCACCCACACGCACGGATGCGTCTTCTTATTTGCTTATTGGACGAAATTGTTAATTTATGCTAATCATTTATCTAATAACCTGTAATTTTATTGAGGCTTTTGGTGATGCATAATATTGAAACAAATCTTACAAATTGAAGAAACATGCCAAATTACTAAACATGTTATTAAAAATTGAGGCAAATTGAGGAAACAGCATCAAATTGAGGACGAGGCGGACGAGGCTAACAAGAGTTAGTTTGTGGCTAATATGCAGTAGATAATATTATCTATCAAATAATACCAGAACAAAATCAGTTTACCTGACAGATTGAATAGGGAATGCCGCCGGGAATGCTTTACTCTTCTTGATGATCTCTTCCACATCGTCAGACAGTTCAAATCTTGGCAACGATGCACATTGTCTTAGCAGCTCATTGGTCTCTTTGCCCATACTAGGAAAACACCAGTCTGGCTTACACCTGTAATACACAGCAGAATAGGACATAATGTGAGATTTTACAGATTTTTACATACTTTACTTTGTTGCTTCAATTTCGAGGCATCTGTACCAACTGTCCATTATACAAGTGTCGACGCGCTCACTCCCCGACAGACTGGACAGAGTTTCGGTACTACTAGTGAAACGTGGATGTTCTGAGTTTTCAGAATATCCCTGACTTGCGCATATGCTTATGCATGCATGTTATGCTACTTTGTAAATAGCTGAATTCTCGTACACCCGCCCGCGCTCGGGTAGGAGAGGCATGACGTTTGCTTGTCGCGTCACCTATAGTATGTAGTACATAATAGCCTGGTGACGATCAAATCAAGTAAAAGTTAACCCACATTAAATTGATTCTACTCCAGTACAGTACGACCAGGAAAATAATTCCGCTCCGCTATCTTCGTTTGCGCAGAGCAGACCCGAGTCCAAGTCAAAACCAGTCTTTCTTGTTGACCTATAGTGACACAGAACCATGCATTTTGATAGTATCCAGTTTATAATTGGCCCGTATACAGTAACTCATGAAAGGAATGAGCCTGCTGAGTGATGAAACGTGAGTTTGTCTGGCCCACACTGGGCAGTCAGCCTCGATACGACTATTGCTGACTGGCTAATCTTTACACTACACATGAGTGATTTCATGTGGTATAGCTCATGTTGACACAAAAGCAGAAGAATTATTAGCTTACTCACCAAGAAATATTTTGAAAATGTCTCAAAATGTCCATGTTCAGCGCCTTTCCCTAAAAACAAAAATTAGAATATACAGAAATAATATTTAGAAAAGTAAAACAGATAAGAAAATGGTGGAGTATTGTGACAAGCCAGAAGACTACTCAACCATCTGCAAACTCGCTCACCACACAATTCCTTTGACAAAATATAAGTACAATTATACAATGGGATTGAAGCCAATCGTGTTAATTTAAAACATCAAAATTCAATCCTAATCCAATTTCAGTTCTAATTAAATTGCAATCCAATTATTATTCAACTGTGCTGAATTCCGTATTGCGCTTTACTTGACTTAATTTACTATGGGACTGGAGGGTAACGTCTGAACGATCTGTCAAAACAGCTCTAATGGCTGTCAAATGATTAGCGCAATACCAAATGTGTAAAAAGTTGTGGTTTGCACGCAGTCCAATCATGGTTCAGTAGAGATTTATTTAGCGTGATTGGTCTCCTGAATTAACCTGCTAGCAAATGCCTTATGCGTGAGTGCATAAACCTGACATGAAAATGATTTAACTATGTATGAATGATTATGATGAAGGTAGGAATGATTTAACAACTCAAGAAGACACCCTGCCTTAGTTCTGCTGGAAGATATCTCTTCTGAAATAAATTAACTTCCCTTTAGACTTTTTACCCGACTGCGCGACGCAAAGGAAGGGTAATGTGTTTAACAGCCTATGCAGGGTGAAATTGATATCATTAGCATCCTTTTAAACTAGGAGTCTACCCATCAAACTGAACAACTATTACTATGGTTTAGTATGGGACAGCAGTTTTTTTTTTGCTTCAATTTGTTTGCTCCCATAGTAAAAGTTGTTCAGTTTGATGGGTAGACTCCTAGTTTAAAAGGATGCTAATGATATCAATTTCACCCTGTGTATGTATGTAAGTTTGTACCTTTGTGGCACACTAGAGACCAAACGCGTGGGCCTGTTTGATGATTCTTACGTCAATCGATTTGTCTTAATCTTGCGAGTGTCACTAAAGACATGACAGTAATCAAAATTCAATATGGCGACTACCAGACGCCATATTGTGAAAAATAAAAAAATTAAAGTTGACGAACTATATCGAGTCTTGAATAGGTATTTGAAAATCATCTGTAGGTTTCTCTTATCATTTTTCATTTCGAATGACCATTTAGGATCTATAACGATTTAAAGTTGTCAAAACTAAAAAGTGTAAAATAAAAACTGAGGTTGAACAAATAGTGCTTTCCACAATGTGTTAGCTAGCCCTAGTTCCGATGAAGCTAAAAAGTTGTTCACCTTTGTGACTTCATCAGTGAATCAGTGATTTATTACATGCGTATAAAAGTCCCTAAAAAGAATAAAATTAAAAAAAAAAAAAAAAAAGAAATCAATAAACCCGTCTGCGTAAAAAGTTAACTGCGTTAAATAAAAACTGAAAAGAAAAAAACTAATCCAGTAGTCTATAATTCTGTTATGTTATATTGAAGCAACTTTAACAGTCGGGACTTATTAAAAATTCTAAACCGGATCAAATTTTCTGAATAATGGGTCCCGACTGTGAAAGTCACTGCAATATTACATACAAAGACTTAAAAGAAGAACCAGACGTAATCTCGTCTAATCATGAGTGAAGCACCCATTTCTTTAGTGTGCGTGCTGTCATGCGGTACATAAGGTGACGGGTTGTAGGACCTGCACCAAGAGCTAGTACATCTGAGTGTAGGTCCCTTGTAGAACAAACGAGATTATATTACCTTGCAGGCTTCACATCTTTTTAGTGCGATACTCGGTCCGTATTTCTTTCAAGTCCGTGATTACATAACAGAATTCTGGACTACTGGACTTGTTTTTTTCTTTTCAGTTTTTATGTAAAGTTAACTTTTTACGCAGACAGGTTTTTTCTAGTGTTTTGATCTAAGTTTGAAAGTATATTTGTCTAGAAAGAGCCTCAGGCTTCTACCGTATAAAACAAAAGTGGCCAACTTTCTTAGTTTGGTGTGCGCGAGGCGTCATACAAATTATCTCTGTGTGCGTGTATAGTGACACGGTTTATCTGATTTATCATCCACAGATTTTCGACGCATTTGTAGCTTCGACTGTCTATGTATGATCTAAGGTTATACCTAATCATATTCATGACCTAATGCCGCGCCCATGCTATTATATCTTAGTGCAAACGAAGTGGAACGCTGATAGACAGCTTCCGCCATCTCTCGGTGATATTTCGAAGCACTATGAGCGACAGCGCGCTACACCCCTCATCGCTGTGCTGTAGTAGTGAGAAATTTCGCCCACATCAAACACTGACTTGTTGGTCTAGTGGTCTAGACAACCGGCTCATGATTCGGGTGCTTACGGTTCGAGCCTCGTGTCGGCCGGCCGTCTTTTTCTATTTATTTATCAATGTGGCTCCCCCATCCGCTAATAAGGGGCAACGACAATAATTAAGCCGTTCTAAAATCCCAGGCGACTTACCTATCTATACCCAATATACATATTAATCTATGGCCGCGCCGGCGCCGGTGCCATTGCAGCTTATAGAGCCATCAGTCAGTCTATCTAAAAATTATATTTATTTTCGTAATTACTGTTTTCATTTGCCCCAATATTGTGACAATAATTTGCCGGTACTTATAAGTTACTAGTAAATTAGTAAGTGTAAAGGTGTAAAGAAACAAAATCCTTTTCCGAGAATAGAAAATAGCACAAAGTTATGAAGGAATCGGAGCCGCAGCGTCGCAAAAAATTTATTGTTAAAATACTTTGATAAAAACTTACAGAAATCCGCCGATGAAAGTTTATAGGAGAAGAATACAATAGGTTTAACAATTTCATTCACTTCCTAGTGTAATTTTAGATGGAATCCTAGTTTTATTTTCACAAAAACAAAAATTCTCAAGTGAGTCACAGAAATAAAGTGACAGCCAGTGTTGCCAGATCCATGAGTTAAGAAATCAGAAATGCCAGACAGATTAACACCGACAACCATATTTTCGTGTTTTTATACATACAACCTTCGATCAAAATAAAATGAATGGATAGGCCTTAAGCGAACATTTCAAACCAGAAAAATGAGGCAAAACAAATGAAATTTTTACTTGTCACTTGTAAGTCTTGTATGAAAGTGCCCTAGATTTGACAGATAATGGCGCTAGTTTGTATGTACCAAGTGCACCAGTAGTTTGCTTCAACTTACCGCGCTTTAGGCCTATCCATTCATTTTATTTTGATCGAAGCATACAACCATATTCTCGTATCTTACGCCGTTAGCGACACGACCCGGCGAAACGCGGTAGTGAAATGTTGTATCGTTGTAATTTATTTAAACGGATAACATGATTGAAAATAGTGATTGGATACACAGATTTCATTACATTTAAAATTTTATTTTCTATGGCATGCCCCTCAAAAATTTCGTGGATCTAGGATAATTATCGCAAGTCTGGTGACACTGGTGATGGTGACAGCTGATGCAAATCGTTTGCGTTCCGTTTCATGTTTAATCCATGTCAGAACAAGATTTTTTACATTATTTATTACATTTATTATTTTATGTTTTCCCGCGACTTCGTCCGCACAAATTATATACCAGATTTTAAGTCAGATCATAAGCTATCAAACAAAAAAGTTTCATCAAAATCGGTTCAGTAGTTTTTGCGTGATGCGCGAACAAACAAACAAACTAACAATTTTGTCAATAGATGGCGCTGCACGTCATTTAAATCGCGCTATCGAATGTTATTTGATTTTATATCAAAGAGTATAGTAATTATATACCAAAAGTTTTTTAAGAAGTAAACCGCTACTTTTTTGTTCCTCATGATTTTACGGTTTTATAATAGTTATAAGATAAGACTAGTTTTACCCGCGCAACTTCGTCCGCGTCGTAGGTCCGCGTAGAATGATAATGCGACTCGACTCGTAAAATTCAACCCCCTTTTGGCCACAAGCACAGAATAGGTAATAGGTATAGCCACAAGGCAAGGGGGATGAATTATGAAAATTGCTGAACCAAGGAAAGAATAGTTAAGTACCTAAATATTTTTATTTTTGCTTTTAAATATGTAGGTAGTTTAAGTTTCAAAAAGGCAGGCATAAAAAAATGTTTTTCCTATAGGTACTCACTGTCACCCCCCATTTACCACCTTAGGGGTTGCATTTCGAAAAATCCCTTCATAATGGGCGCCCACGCCATTATACGCAACTTCTGTCAAAATTATAGAGAAAGGGGACCCATTCACTGCAGTCCACCGCTTAAAAAGGGTACCTACCTATACAGGGTGTAAGGAAAAGTATCATTAACCTTTAAACCACATACTCTACCCATCAAACTGAACAACTTTTACTATGGGAGCAAACCTGTCAGTTTAAAAAGGTTACCTAATGATAGTTACTTTTCCTTACACTTTGTAATAACAATAGTGAATGTTGTCACAGGCCTGTATGGTGTCCCGCAACACCATCTAACACCTATGCCATCTTCCTGCGCAACATCGAACAAACACTCAGTTGCAGAAACGCTCATTAGAGTTAATCCTCCATTAAATCTCTTGCACGCTTTTACTAGGTACGTTAACAAGAAAAAAGTGACAGCAAGAGATTTAATGGAGGATTAACTTTAATGAGCGTTTCTGCAACAGAGTGTAAATGTATCTTGTGATTGTGGCAAAGGGGTCAAGGCTGGTCAAGGTCATTCATTATACTATACCTTAGAAATATTAAATTTACTACGTAAAACCAATATACCACTTACTACATTGCGTTAGGTGGAGATCAAAAGTAGCGATTACAATTTACAATTACCCTACCTTCCTTCATGCAGGGTCGATTTCGGCTTACATTGCCTGATTTGTTCTCTCTATTTTAAATTGTAACGATCATAGCAGGCAATGTATGCCGAAATCGGCCCTTGCATATAAACACTACAGACTTAAAAGAAGAACCAGACGTAATCTCGTCTAATCATGAGTGAAGCACCCATTTCTTTTGTGTGCGTGCTGTCACGCGGTACATAAGGTGACGGGTTGTAGCACCTGCGCCTAGAGCTAGTGCATCTGTGTGAGTGTTTGTCCCTTGTAGAACAAACGAGATTGTATTACCTTGCATGCTTCACATCATTTTAGTGCAATATTTGGTCCGTATTTCTTTCAAGTCCGTGATAAACACAGCCTATAATTTATTTGAAGAATTTTAAGACTTGTGCAATCTATTATATAATGTAATCGCTACTAAACTCATAATTTGTGCTAGGTATTAAAAAATTAATAATAACTAATTACCATGGATCTACTAATTATCACTTGACATAGTAGATGGAGAACTAGGTGGACAATGGGCAGCTTTTTCATTTTGGCACACACTTTATTTTTCCACTCAAGTGAGATTTTACTGTACAATAATTAGGTAGGTATCCAACCAAAGGAAGTATTCTGTTCCATTAGGTATAAAACTTCAAATAAAGTAAAAGGCAAAAGACTGATCTTAAAAACCTGCTTTGTGGAAATAGGTACCTATTCTTAATAACCTTGAACGTCAATGAATTTTCCTCAAAATAATTAAGTCTGTACTCCTACCTCTATATATGCCTTTTTATGTTTGCATGAGGATTTAGTACTTACCTACTACCTACCTAATTTGTACAGGTACCTATACCTACATACATATATAGAGGGTGAAATTGATATCATTAGCATCCTTTTTTTTAAACTAAGAGTCTACTCATCAAACTGAACAACTTTTACTATGGGAGCAAACCAATCGGAGCAAAAAAAAAATCTGCTGTCCCATACTAAACTGCACCCTCGCCGCTGCCTACATGACTCAAATGTATGGGACAGCAGATTTTTTTTTTGCTCCGATTGGTTTCGTCCTTCTTAATGTACCGACGCTTTTTAAGTGTTTATATTAACATAGTCATTTAAGTGTGATACTAACAACATATGGATGTAATGTCTGAAAAAAAGAATTTTTATTTATTTAAGGGGATGATCAGACCGTCAAATTGAACAACTTTCTCTATGGCACCAACATCGAAATAGAGAAATAAAAATCAGATGTTCCATACAAAATACTACGTTTTAAAACGTATTATTCCATTACAAAGGCTAGGCGGTAACTGGTGGTAACCACAACTAAACAGTTTGGCAAGTGTGCATATTGCCGAACTGGGTTAGCAAAATGCTTGGGTAAACCAGTTTTTAAGGTTTTAGTTTTAATTCGTAGCATTGGATTTCGAATAAAAAGCAATTTAATATTTTTTTAACTTTATTCTTGTTTACATTAAGTACTTGTCTTGTCTATTAAATGTTACAAAAATTATATAAAGATAAAGACGAAATTGTTATAGTTTAATTACAGTTGTAGTCTTAATGTATAAAGTATTTATTCACATTTATGGATTGTTAGATACAGCACCGATTCCAAATTAAGATAAATACTTTTTAAGGCTGCCTGGAACCTAAATTAATTCACTGGTCCATTGCTGAATCACTGGTCGGACCCTCAAACTGTGACCTGTGAAAACAAATCAACAATTAAGTAAAAGAAAAATTCGACTGATTCATTAAGATCTCAGGATTACTCTAAAACAGTTTTCAAAAAAAGATGTAAGTAATACCCTTTACGAGTAAAAAGTGCTCGTTGGCGTAGTGGAGCTCCGGTATTGGAAACGATCACCGAAGTTAAGCAACGCCAGGTCCGTTCAGTCTTTGGATGGGTGACCGTTTAGTGGTATTTCGTCTCGAGCGTTTCATTGCTTCGGAAGGCACGTTAAGCAGTTGGTCCCGGATAGTTCCATCAGATGGCGTTGTAACTATTCGTTAAGCCAGGTCAGAGGCCTATTAAGGCGGCTTGAAAATTCTCCGACAGCAGCAAGTTGACCACTAACTTGCCTCCACAAACACGCACTGGGCCGGCGTGGTGGAGTATGCACCACTCCCTCTGACCCTTATTCGTGAGAGGAGGCCTTTGCCCTGCAGTGGGATTCTACAGGCTATAACTTACTTTTTTTTTACCCTTTACGAGTGGAGTGGCCCAGTCGGAGCAGTCGACGGGTTCGATGGCGCGCTGCATGGCGTCCAGCTCCGCGTCGCCCGCTCTCAGTGCGTCGGGGAGCGACAGCCGACAGTACACTGGCTGTGCGCCCGCGCCGGGCCGCAACCGCAAGCTAGTTCGTCCACCTAAAGTCGAGTCAATTTAATATATCCTCAAAGGAAGGATCTCCATAGAATCCGCATCAATGGTCGACCAGAATCTCATGAAATGAAAAAAAGTAAAAATAGAGATTTTCCAGTCTTGTTCTTAGAGATTTTTACATGGTAGTGTCAAACTGTCATATGTCTAGTCAAAATAGGCCCCGTACAGACCGCGACTTTTTGGAAGCTATAAAAACGCGCGTTTGTCTATAGCGTGACTTTATCGCTACACTAGCAATTAAGGCATACATTACACGGTAGGTTTTGCGTCAGTCCAAACCATCAGTCATGAATGACGTTTGACTGATGGTGACTGATGGTGACTGATGGAATTAGTAGCCACATTACACAGTCATTCTGACTGACCGTCAGTCATGCTCAAAATTTCACAAAGGATACACGTGTTCACGCAAGACAGTATGGATATGAATGAATGAAATATACTTTTATTTACACCAAAACACAAATACGGCATAGAAAAGGAAACAAAGAAACGATAATGGTACAAATAAGGCGGTCTTATCGCTAAAAAGTAATTTCTTCCAGGCAACCTAAACAGACAGACAGATATTCATAAAAGAAAAGCCTGTATTGGAATTTCGATTACGATATTGAGTAAAAAACGTGTTAAAAGAAATGCTACATCCTACTACCAACATACTAATAAGGTGTTAGTTGGGGGTGCAACCCGTGCAACCCTTAATAACCCCCTACGAGCTAGGGGTTGCAACCCCTAATAACCCCTACGTCCTAGGGGGTTCACCCTCTAATCACCCCCACGAGCTAGGGGGTTCACCCCCTAATCACCCCCACGAGCTAAGGTGCAAATTCTAATTACCCCCTACCAGCTAGGGGGTGCACCCCGAAATAACCCCTACCTCCTAGAGGGTGCACCCCCTGATCACCCCCACGAGCTAGGGTGCACCCCCTAATAAGCCCTACGCCCTAGGGGGTACACCCTCTAATCACCCCTACACAACCCCTTAATCAATCACCCCTACGAACCTCCTACACAGTAGGGGTGCACCCCCTAATCACCCCCACGAGCTAGGGGACGCACCTCCTATGCACTACGGGGAGCATCTATCATGTCCGACTCCATCGCTGTCCGCGCGCTGACTGACGGTGATTGACGAAATGCGATTACACGTTCACTCAAAAGTCATGACCAGTGATCGGAATGTCGGGGCATTTTTTGAGCATACAAGTATGGATACGCCTGAATTTCCCGGAAATATCCGGATTTAATAAATTTGGATAAAATTTCACGGGATTTACTGGGATTACCTATTTAGATGTCAAGAGACGTTTTTTTTAAATCAAGAGTATTAGCAGCGCATACTCGAGGCCGCGCCTTTGAAACACGCCGCCTGGTACTTTTGACATGTACCGCGCTTAGGTAAATATGTTGACCGTTATTAAACAATGATATTAAGTAACTAGATTAGTAGTTAGGGCACCAAAGCGTTGCCACTTCGAAGATGTCTGCAGGCTTCTTTGACTTCAGTTCAGGCGTTTATCTATAGTGAGCGGACATATCCGTGACGTATAAATTAAGCTACCAAAATGGGGAAATGCGCCGTAAAAATTTGTAAATCACAGTCTGAAAAGAATAATAAAGGAAGTGGTGTTACTTTTCACAAGTAAGTTTACTATATTTTGTCAAAATAAAATTAAAAAACTAAATAAATTTTTCACGCATTGTTTTTGCCATCAGTGTTGCAAGTAAATACGATTTTGATTTACTAACTTTTACGGCGCATTTCCCCATTTTGGTAGCTTAATTTATACGTCACGGATATGTCCGCTCACTATAGATAAACGCCTGAACTGAAGTCAAAGAAGCCTGCAGACATCTTCGAAGTGGCAACGCTTTGGTGCCCTAACTACTAATCTAGTTACTTAATATCATTGTTTAACAACGGTCAACACATTTACCTAAGCGCGGTACATGTCAAAAGTACCAGGCGGCGTGTTTCAAAGTCGCGGCCTCTAGTATGCGCTGCTAATACTCTTGATTTATAAAAACGTCTCTTGACATCTAAATAGGTAATCCCAATAAATCCCGTGAAATTTTTATCCATATTTATTAAATCCGGATATTTCCGGGAAATTCAGGCGTATCCAAACTTGTATGCTCAAAAAATGCCCCGACATTCCGATCACTGGTCATGACTGATGGTTGCATGATGAAAATCTAGATTTTCGTCATGCAACCATCAGTCACCATCAGTCAACGCATTACACGGTAGGTTATTCATCAGTCACAGCCGTGACTGTGGCAAAACTGACAGCAAAACCTACCGTGTAATGGGGGCCTAACAGTCGTTTGTATCGATTCAAACGCATGATTGAAGCGATGGACACACATGTTTGTATCGATGCACTCGCTTGTGTGCGTTTTGGCAAAGGCTGTCGAAGAATAACTTTTCATATGTTACGAAAGCTTTGCATCGTGGCCGTATCGCGTTTGCATCTATGCTTTATCGCGTTTGCATCGATGCTGCATCGCGACTCAATCGATGCTTTTTGCAGTACTTCTGTGCTGCAAAAAGTTGCAGTGTGTAAAGGGCCCTAATTTAATTACCCCAGTGTTACTTGCTCTATAATTTTATTTCCCTATTTGCCATCAAATTCTGGTCCACAAAGGTCTAACAAAATTTGCTATAACGATTTTAAGGGGATGTTCAGACCATCAAACTGAACCACTTTCTGTTTGGGACCAAAATGGAAATCGCGAAAAAAAACAGCTGTTCCATACAAACCTACTCGACCTAAATATATGAGACAGCAGATTTTTTTTTCGCGATTTCGATATTGGTCCTCTAGTGAAAGTTGTTCAGTTTGATGGTCTAAACCACCACCTTACAAGTTTTAAATGTTTATTTTTACTTTTGTAACAGCCTGTGTAAGTAAACATCGAAACTCACAGAACGATAGCGGCGTGTTCAGAGAGTATACGTAGTCCGAGTCGACCCACAACTCTAGTGTTGCGACCACAGAGGGCGTTGTTGATGTGTGCGTTGTGTAGCTCCGACACTTGCGTAGAACACGCCGCCGCCGGGTCGCTTGACGTTGTTAGACTGCCTAGCCTGTAAGTAAATAAATTGAGATATTATAATATAATGATTATGAATCTACGAATAAGAATAAATATGGAAGAGTAACTCTAAACAAAATCGAAATCATTTTTGGCACCCCATGAAAAATGACATTTTGTATGAGTTTTGGCGGCTAGTTACAATTTTTAAAGATCAAATTTAGAACGCGTTACAATTTTTTTGGTGCCACTTTTTGAGCTTCATTTATACTTCTATACATTCTCTTATTCGTAGTTATGAATCATGCAATGAGTAAAACTTATAGAGGTCACCGATTGTTGCCAGTAATAATGATTGATAGGGGAGTAGACTACCACTTTCGCTGCTAAGCTCAAAACAATGATCATCGCGCAGTGCTAACCAAAGAGTTATTATGACGACCCGGTTGGTGTAATGGTTACCACGCCGGACTGCCAAACCAGGGTCCTGGGTTCGAATCCCGGTTCGGTCATGGATGTTATATGTTCGTGCCGTTATTGTATGGTTTCCATAATAAAAGCCTTTAGTGCTAGTTTGGGATCATTACAATGTATGTGCCTGTGAGCGTTATTTATTTATTTATTTATTTATACCTTACAGGAATAGAGTCAGTGACATGACATGAGTTGTCAAATGAAACAGTTTTTGGATGTTTTTTGGAGACTATTCGCAGGCAAAAATTCTAATACTGTCTATAATTCCGAGTCTAACGTAAAATCGTGGATAAATTAACGAAGTAGTGTCAGTATATTTCACAAAATTATCTACGATTTCACTTTAGATTCCCAATTATTCACGAAAACCGAATTGTAAAAATTGATTAGTGACTAAAAAACGGTTCTATTGATTCGCGTCACGTATCTTTTTCTATTATACAGTGGTGCCGCTAGGTACATCTCGCTCTCTCAGCTGTATGTTCCTCTATTCCTACCTCTATGGTGCTAACACTGTAGATGACACATATACTGATATTTCACAAAATTATCTACGATTTCACTTTAGATTCCCAAGTATTCACGAAAACCGAATTGTAAAAATTGATTAGTGACTAAAAAACGGTTCTATTGATTCGCGTCACGTATCTTTTTCTATTATACAGTGGTGCCGCTAGGTACATCTCGCTCTCTCAGCTGTATGTTCCTCTATTCCTACCTCTATGGTGCTAACACTGTAGAATTCTATACAATTCTGGGTCAAGGTGTGAGTCGTGGGCAATGCGGCCCATTTGACGCTGACCTACGCCGTAGTTCGTCAGCAGTTAAAGTGCTACAATACTCTAAGGTTGTAAATAATAATGATTGATAGGGGAGTTGACTACATAAAATATACAGGGTCCAACTTAATAAGCTGACACTTTTTTAAGGGGATGATCAGACCATCAAACTGAACAACTTTCTCTATGGGACCAACATCGAAATCGCGAAAAAAAAATCTGCTGTCCCATACATTTGGCTCGAGTAGGTTTGCAGTTTTGTATGGAGGGGCTGATTTTTTTTTCGCGATTTCGATGTTGGTCTCATAGAGAAACTTGTTCAGTATGATGGTCTGATCATCCCCATAAAAAAGTGTCAGCATATTTAGAAGGACCCTATATTTTAGTTTTAACTGTTCAGTAAATAAACCGTTTCAAAATAACGCTAAACTCACATTTTCAGTAATTCTGTTGCTTGAATACTATTTTTAATAACTGGATTAACTATAAAAAGTATCAAAACGACGATGAAAAACAATGACGTCACTATAAAATCGCGTTTTGTCGTTTGATAAAAAGTTTATAATTTAACTAGTGTTTACCCGCGACTTCGTCCGCACAAATTATATACCAGATTTTTAGTCAGATCATAAGCTTACAAACAAAAAAAGTTTCATCAAAATCGGTTCACTAGTTTTTGCGTGATGAGCGAACAAACAAACAAACACACACACAAACAGACAGAAACAATTTCTAATAAAAAAAGGTTGATTTAGAGTCAGGATACCTAAAAACCATATCGTAATCTTTTTTTTGTAAATATCTTCAATGTACAGACACACTTCAGTTACAGTTTTATAATAGTTTAGATTAGATAATTATCTTTATTAATTCAGCCGATGGACGTCCACTGCTGGATATAGGCCTCCCAAAGGATCGCCACAACTCGCGGACCTGCCTTGCCCACATCCAACGTGTTCCCGCCGCCTTCACCAGGTCGTCTGTCCACCTTGACTGATGATTATTTTCTTTGATCCAAGCAGATTTTTAGTTTTGAGAGAAATTTCAAACTAAAAGTTCCAAAATGTTTTTTTTGTTTTAATACAATCTTATCCAGACAAAACAGCACCTAGTCTTTGGCACAATAGTTTCTCATCACTCAATAATAACAAATAATTGAGAAAAACTACAAAAAACATTGAGCAAAATGATTTCGTGTTTGTGAGCTTCTTTTTTCGCGAATCGTCATCGGAAATACATGGCGTGACATTGCTAGCGCAAGCTTTTTGTGTTTCCGATAAATGTTATGATTATCAACGTATCATTACATACATACATAAGCTCACGCCATTGTCCCATGGGGGTAGGCAGAGACCACGGACCGCCACACGCTACGACTCTGACACACCTCTTTAGCCTCATTCACATTCATACATCTCTTCATGCACTTCCGTCGATTGAGGGTGCTACGCACTTGTCCTTTTCGGAAAAGGTAATTGATTTGATCATGGTATGTTTTCCTCGGACGGCATCTCCCAACACCTCCGCTCACCTTTGCTTGATAAATTTTATTCGTTAGTCTTCTTTCATTCATTCTCTCTACGTGACCGAACCATCTAAGCATACCTCTTTCAATCCTTGTTACAATATCATCCTTCAACTTACACCAATCCCTTATCACACGTATCATTATCAAGATTGTACGGGCCAGTTAGCGCGTACACTTGATTGTAGTGAAGTTGCTTGATAGTAGTTGAGGAGAGATGAGAGAAAGAAGTTGAAGATATAAAGTTTTACTTGAAGATAGGTAAAGAAACAAAGTTAAGTTGGCGAATCTTTCTCTAATGTGTCTTGCGTGACAGTTGAATATAGTCTCTCAAGATTATTACTTGATACATGCATATTTATAATGAACGCTATTCCACGCGGCCAAACTAGGTCACCGCGTGCGCAAGCAAATGTTCGGTGGTTGGACCGTACAAAGATAATTATCATGATATCACTTCGAACCTACGAATACAGCTTCGAACCCTGTTTGGGATACATACATTTCCGTAAATACGTCACAAGCAGTCCATAGCTACAACTCGACTGCGAAATCGAGTTAATACAGGAATATGAATGTAGAGATGATGATGATGTACTTACCAGAACTCGTTGCCCGGGTGTGCGTTGCCGTCACACGGGTACGTGATCACGAGCAGCTTGCCTTCGTGCTCGTCTGTTAGACGCGACGACGGTTCCCGCTTCTCCAGCATCACGTTTATACCTCCTGAAATACATAACACGCACTAGATTTATTAAAACTTAAAACATGCAGCAGACGGATGCGCGACACGCAACACACACACACACACACAAACGCACACACGCTCGCTTTTGGTTATTTGAGACCTATTTGTCACTGCGACCCATAAATAGTTATTTGTTATGCTAGGCTGCAAAGTTGCTCTTTGGCGCGAGTACTTGTATTGAAACCTGAGCAAGCGAAGGATTCTAAGATTGAACCACGAGCGAAGCGGTTCAAATGTAGAATCCTGAGCGCATCGAAGGTTTCAAAGGTACGAGACGCACAATAACTTTGCTGCCGAGCGCAACACACAACTTTTCACCTCACAAAAGCGAGGAAAAAAAGTGAATTGCTAAAAAGAACATTTTTAAAAAGTTTTTATTTCGTGCTGGCCAGTGACATGAAATTGATTGATGGGTTGGCGGTATAGGAATAGGTATATTGAATAGACAGATTCGAATTTCAAAAACTCTTTCCACGCTAGCGGATAAAATACGCTTTTGCACTCAGATTTCGAGTGATAAACAGAATCTTTCCAAGCTTGTGAGGTGAAAAAATTATTATTCTGTTTTTAACATTTTACAAAAATATTTCTGTTCTGTGGTACCATGTTAAAAATTTTATGTGTTTCGGAGATCCAATAAATTATTATTCTTTCTTTCTTTCTCGCATACGCACACACACAAGAGTGAGCGAGCGAAATATGTATTTTGTATTCGTTTAGTTACCTTTATAACTTACCTTTTGGATGCATTTTACTTTCGAAAAATATCTGTTTCTCTGTCCTAGGTTTACCACTTTGACTTGTGCTACTTGTGAACAATTCTGAAATAATATAACATAACATTAATAGGTACTTGAACGAACGATTACGAGCTCGGTGGCGCGTTGCGGAGAGGTATGGACACTCAATCATGAGGCCCAGGTTCGAATCCGCACGGACAACATGCAACGTACCAGTTTTTCTAACTTATGTACGTATTACCGACTGCTCTCAAACGGTGAAGGAAAACATCGTGAGGAAAGCTGCATTATGCAGAAGAAGAAATTCTGATGCATATGTGAAGTCTACCAATCCGCATTGGGCACGCGTGGTGGACTAACGCCCAAACACCCTTCTAGAGGGAAGGCCTGTGCCCTGCAGTGGGACGTTTATACGCTGATGATGATGATGATGATTACACGTAATTCATTGATAGAAGGTACAAATTACGTTGTTTCTAGATTAGTTATCAATATCAAATCAACAATTTCTTTAGTATATTGTGCGGCTCGGGTTTTATGTAGCCGAGAGTGTAAATGACCAATGCTCATGCATTTCACACGGAGTTTCTCAACACACGTGGGAAGATGAAAATAAAGAAAATTACATCAATAATTTTGTTAATAAAATTAACTTTTTCACCCCCCCATCTCGGAAAGAGTATTTTTGCTCTTCGATATCTGAGTGCAAAAGCCGTTATATCCTCTAGAGGATAAAGTAAATTGAATTTAGAACATCGTGTGCACTAATTTTGTGAATTCAAAACATCATTAAACCTATTTACTTCTCCCATGGTGCAGAATTTATCATACTTACAAAATACTCTTATTATGCATTTAGTCATTTCCTCGCTGAGGTGGGATGAAAAGTTACGTGTTGCACTCGAGTGCAGATTTTTCACCTCGTGCTCTTTTGATTCCCTCGCTAACGCTCAGGATTCTAATTTTTGAATTACTTGCTCGGTCATCAATATTGAGCACACGGTTAAAAAGCAACTTTGCACTCTTGTATAACAAATAACTAATTAACATTTTCAAAATTTCAATTATAGCCAATAGTGCCATAATTCAAAGTTAAAAACCACGCCTTTTATAAGCTGCATTATGAACCAAATAGCTGTGCAATAAGAGCCACTTTACGAGCAAGTATTGAAAATCACTATCAAAATCAGTCGAAGTCAGGGTCGAAGTGTTGCTGTCTTGCCAGCAAGATAAGTGTTGAAAATGTGTTTCCACAATAAATCTGAAAAATAACATACCCTTTACACTCTCGCTAACCACAATGTACGAGAAGTTTACATCAGAGACGTGGTTCAACAAGTCTTTAGTAAGTAACGCTTGTATCCGCTCCATGAAAGTTATAACGTATACGTCTGCCTGATGCGACGATAACTTCCATGCTCCCAATCCTGCAATATACATTTTATTTAAGGGTATATTACCGTTGGAGCGCTCCATACAAACGTAGTCTGGTTATATTTTCAATACTAACCAATTAAAGTCAATGACATTTTTCAGAAACAATTTAGTGACAAATCTCTGTTTGTATGAAATCAGATTTTCGTTAAAATGTACTGTTTTAAAGTTACAGTGCCTCAAAGATTTCCATTCAAATCTTAAATTAATCTAGCATTAAAACTGTATATTTTAACGAAAATCTGACTTCATACGAACAGTTTCTAGTTAGTAAGATTAGTTTCTAGATTGTTTCTGAAATTTTCTGAAAAATATTTTTTTTGTCATATTGTATGGTCGCCACAACGACCGGTCCTGCGCTGCCCTCATCCGACGGGTTCGCGCCGCCTTCACAAGGTGGTCGCGGGGGGCCTACCCACGCTACGCTTGGGGGAGGCCCATGTCCAGCAGTGGACGTCCATCGGCTAAGATGATGATGATGATGAGGATTGTATGGTGGTACAGAACTGACTCGCACTTGGGTGGTATTATTTACAAAATAAAAATTCTTAATTTTTCACTCACCGGCGCCTATAACGTTAACAAAAGCGTCTCTCCCTGTCTCTTTCCCTCTCGCGTCGGCCTCCAGTAGAATGCACTCAGCTGTGACACTTAACCGCTTGTAATACACTTCATTATCGAATATGTAACGGTCGAGAAATTTCACGTATCTGTCCATGTATTTTTGTTCTGTAGGGTTGTCTTTTATATCGACGTTGGACTTTAGTTCATTGAAGGTGTAGTTTTGAACCTACCGATGTAACAAAGGTTTTAGAATCAGTTTACTTAGGTTGAGATTTAGAGACGTTTTTAAGTTGTAATTCGAACTAACTTATGTCGAAATCCGTACATTTTCGACTCAACTTAGCGGGTTCTAAAAATGTGAAATGTAACAATGAGGGATTTACAGAAGCCATTAAAAAAGAAAAAGTAGTTCCTAGAGTCTTGATAGATGGCATTGACGAGACAGGGGCGAGCGACCTTGCAGATAATAAAATACAAATAAAATTTTAATAATTTGTGATTTAAAGTAAGCAGCACAATATGAACATAAATATTTCGTCAACGGATGCATCTGACTCAGTGACATGCATTTTTGTTTACTTTTTAGCCTTACATTTTCGTCTTCTGTCCCCTCTCTGGTCGCCATCTATCGACAGTAAGTTGAACTACGTTTGACTAGCTGACAGAAAACTCCTCATTTAGCCCAAATTTTTTTTTCCCGCGTGTCCTGAGGTAGAGGCTCCATAGTGAAAGTTGTTCAGTTTGATGGTCTGAGTTCACCGTTTCAGTATTTACTAGGCTATCACTTACACTCTTAGATTAAAATAAAATTAATGGATAGGCCTAAAGCGCGGCAAGTTGAAGCACACTACTGGTGCACTTGGTCCATACAAACTAGCGCCATTATCTGTCAAATCTTCAAAGGGCACTTGCATACAAATTTGAAGTAAACCTTTAATTTGTTTTGCCTCATTTTTCTGGTTTGAAATGTTCGCGTAAGGCCTATCCATTAATTTTATTTGGATCTTAGCTTACACCCTGTTTATACGTATTCTGAGCCTACGAATTATTTCTTTATTCGTAGTTCTGAGCTGAGATGACAACCTGATGGTTCTTACCTCATAGAACTTCGACCACATCTGCCTCCACATTCGCTTCGAATTCCCCATATATGTCGCCTTAATAAAATCTAAACATGACGTGGTTGTTTCTTCTCCATAACCGTTCTCTAGGCAGTTCTGCTGTTCAGTTATTATTATATCTTCGTATTCCATACGGCTTACTCGTTGGAAGCGACTGCCGACTATACCTGTTAACATAATCAACACTTTGAATTTGCCTACTAATATTTACAATCAGTGGGATGCTTAGCGACCTTAATGCCGCTTCCCAACGGGTCGGTCTCGGCATGAACTTAGACAAGACGAAAGTCATGCTTAATTCTCATGTCGAGCCAGAGGCGGTTTACGTCGGTGAGGCGGCGATAGAAATTGTGCAAGACTATGTCTACCTTGGACAGACTATAAGACTAGGTAGAAACAACTTCGACAAGGAGGCCGCTAGGCGTATCCAACTAGGATGGGCTGCTTTTGGGAAACTAAGTCATATATTCTTCTCGGCCCTACCACAATGCCTCAAAACGAAGGTGTTCAATCAGTGCGTTCTGCCAGTGATGACCTATGGTGCGGAAACGTGGACCCTGACGGACTAGTTCATCAATTCAAGGTCGCTGAGCGAGCTATGGAGAGAGCTATGTTGGGTGTTTCTCTGAGGGATCACATCAGAAATGAAGTGATTCGTCACAGAACTAAAGTGTCTGACATAGCTCAGAAAATTAGCAAGCTGAAGTGGCAATGGGCTGGTCATATCTGCCGAAGAACTGACAACCGATGGGGTGTCAGAGTTCTAGAGTGGACACAGCGAACTGGTAGGCGTAGTGTGGGTCGCCCTGCTGCCCGCTGGACAGACGAACTAAAAAAAATAGCGGAGAGCGACTGGATGAGGAAGGCCGAGGACAGAGTTTTGTGGCGCGCCTTGGGAGAGGCCTATGTTCAGCAGTGGACGATGATTGGCTGATGATGATATTTACAATCTATTACAGAAAGCTGTACTTCTCAACCAGGGACTGAAAGCGGTTACGGTACACGGTACCAGTACCGTAAAAATGTAGCGGTACCGTAATGCTATAAAGGTTAGGCATAACGTTACCGATATCTTACACTTTGATCGTACCGTAAAAATGTAAGGGTACCGTAATGCTTTAAAGGTACCGTACCATTATCTTATAAAGCAATACGTACGTAATGAAAAACGCGGCTGGCCATTGTTGCTGCTACGTAGCGAATGAAACGAATTGAAGCACTGAAGCATGGTAGAAGCGCGGCGTGGCAATTTATCAAAGAAAACCTTTACTGATAAGGGTAAGATACCGGTATTTAAGAATACCGTTTATTTTCCGGTACCGTAATTTATTTTGGTATTGAAATTTTTCTTTAACCAGAATTTATCGGTATGACGTCATACCGTTAAATAAATATAGGTACCTTATTTTTTCGGTAATTCAGTCCCTGTTCTCAACATTTGCCGGATTGTAAGAAAATTCTTACAGATCGACCAAAACAATAGACAATCCCTTACTCAAACACCTACAAAGCACCAGTCTCATGCAGCCACACACACACTCACACTAGAACCAACAACCACTTTCTCAAACAACAAACACAGATACTCTGACCCAAAACTTAGACACCACTACCTATCAATAACAGCTCTAACACTGGCTTGGGCCCGTGCCATCAGAACTCTGGTTAATTAAGCATAGCATATGCTCACGACTATATTCCCCGAGGGGGTAGTCAGAGATATTCTGAAACCTCAGAACATCCACGTTTCACCAGTAGTACCGAAACTCTGTCCAGTGTGACGGGGGGTGAGCCCGTCGCTGCTTAATTAAAACCGAGAAAAAAAAGGCAATATATATCGTTTGCGCGATTTATGACATGCAATCGATTGTGAACCATATTCGTTGAAGGTTACGTATTTACGTTGAATGTTGTCTTGTATGGAGCATATTTTACGAGGGCGACATTTACGCCATCTGTACATGGATGCACTTTTACTACGTCGTAGTATAAAGATGTATACACTTTAGTACTACGCGGAGCACTAAAGTGTATACATCTTTTGCATGAGGAGGCATACATCTTTTTGCTGCTGACTGTACGTCGCTATAACATGAGCTTCTTTTCGTGTGGAATGAGAGTTTTTCTTTTGGTTTTCTAGGGGATCTATAGATGGTGCTACGGTCAGTGCGAATAAATGTCAAAATTTTAAAAAGGATTTCTTTAAAATAATAAAAATAAAGGAAAGAAGAACTAAATCTTGACACCCATTTGGAGTTCCTGTGACTTATAATAAAAATTGTCCCGTTGGCGGGAGGTTTTTTCAAACCAATGCCGTTCTTCCATTTTACCGGAACACATTTTAATTATGATTGGATTCGATAGAAGAAATTCGGAACTAAATCCCAGACATTCTCGCATCGTTCTAGGACATACGTGGACATAGGGTCCCGCTGAGTGTAGCCCTTAGACTAAAGTAACAGTAATTAGCGTACAGTTATTTAAGGATGTGTTTACTCTTTAATAATTGCTGTAAATCTTCCTAAGAATAATAAAAAAAAAAAAAAAAAAAAAAAAAAAAATGGACAGGGCGATAGCGCATTTTTTTGAAGCAAACGAAGTGCCCTAGCTGGTGCACTTGGTCTCAGTCAGTCTAGGAACGTCCTTGAAGTCTAGCGTGCCACTCGATTTGACGTTTACGGGATTTCACCAAGAAAAATAAGGAAAAAGATGCCGTCATGTGCATTTCCAAAACGCAAAAATTCCACAAAAAATTTAACCACAAGCTCAGGAGTCGCAATCCACTCATGAGTAATTTTATTATTTATTTATTTACAATTAAATAATTTAAACAATCACCATTTTGTTTTGATGCATGACAAGAATAGATAATAAGCAAATATAGCAAGTGCGATAAAGACAGACTCACATTATAGTATATACTATATAGAACACACAAAGTACCGATAGCAATAAAGATGTACCAAAAGGTGAAACATGTACGAAACAAAAATCTGGTACCAAAAGGTGTTTTTTTTTATTTATGAATTTGTAAACTATTTATTGTATACCTGTAAGCTCTGCAAATATAAAAAAATAAAATAAAATATGTATAGGGTCCAACTTGATGTGCTGACAGTTTTTTTAGAGGATGATCAGACCATCAAACTGAGCAACTTTCTCTATGGGACCAACATCGAAATCGCGAAAAACAACAGCTGTCCCATACATTTTGTTCGAGTAGGTTTGCAGTTTTGTATGAAACAGCTGTTTTTTTAAATTACAATTAACTTAATTATTAATTACACTACGGATCATATTTGTTTAATAAGAGACGAAGTTTAGATAATTAGTTGAAAATTACTGGTACTTACTTATATTTAGTACAAAATTCTGTACCAATTTTTTTGCGAACACTCTCACAACGAATTAGATTTGAAAATGACATATTACAAAAAAATACGAAAAAAAAGGTATTTATGGTACAAACTTTAAAGAAATATGAATATTGTATAAAACAATAAAATGACGATGTTGAAAGACCTAAAGTAGCAGTGGTGCACAAAATGTGGTTCGTCTTTGTTTCAGACTATTTCAGAGTAGGTTTTGTGGTATGTTATGATAAATCATCATCGTATTTATTTATGAATCACGTAGGTACCTAAACTTGTAAATCGAGTATATTATATTTTTGGGAATGTCCGTCTGGCCCCTCGGGGAGTAAAGATTGTTAGAAAGGGTAAACAGTGCATTACTTTGAGGGGTGATTATACATGATACTGAACAACTTTTCCTAAGAAACCTATAGGAAATAAGAAAACAAATTTTTACTTTCCAGAATGCAATCAGCTGATAGAACATCGTTTGTATGAAATTTTCTTTTTATTTTTTTGCGTATTTTTCTTTGCTCCTTAGGGAAAGTTGTTCATTAGGTATCGTGGTTACAATCACCCCAGTCATGCAACTGTTTACCCTAACACCCTGTGTACTTAGTCATGAGCATTTATAAGTTATATTTAGTTATAAATAAATCAAATTATATGCTTAGCGAAGAATTTACGAGTATTTCATTAGGTTTATCCCACTAAAATATTTTGTGAGCAGTACGCATCGTAAAGAGAATCATCGTTGAATCCGCTCATTGAAAAGAAACGCACCGTAATGGGAATCGACGTTGAGGCGGCTTGACATAGGCAGAACAATTCATGATGATCACGATCGACGTAGACAACGTAGTTCAAAATCAATAAAATATATGACTATGACTATGTTCGTCCTGGAATAATTACTTATATAACTTAGTCACTATAAAAACTTTGAAATAATTGTCTTTTCTTGTCTTAAATCGTAATAATTATTTAAATTATTAAGCGTCACTTTCCCTTACACCACACCACAGTAAGAAATACGTCCAAACCGCTTAGGATTGTTGTTATAATTTGCGGTTAAAATTATAACGACCATCGTTTTTTTTCGAACAAGACTTACGTTTTATTATCTTAGTAAGTGAATCATACGACTTTTTCCCTTAGCATTTCAGACATACGTCTAATATATCTAGGAATCGGTGCCAAAAACTACTACCTATACGTCTTCTTTCTTAGTGGTTTTTCAGGCACTTCTAGCAAAGAAAAAAAATCATTTTTTTACATAATCGGATTCCCTGTAAGGAATTTATGGTTTCCGAATAAAAAAAACAGATTTGGTAATTTTCGGACATCTGCCCTTTTGGCTTAGCACGGCAGTATAGTGTCGATATTTCTTTGTATATTTTTTTAGGGTAATACCTGTGAAGTGGGGATGCAATTTTATTTTCTCGTTTATCCCATTGTGTGGGGTATCGTTGGATAGGTCTTTTAAAAATACGGTGAGTGTGGAAGAACCTTTTTTTGATTTAGGGATCCAATAGCGAAATTTTAAGCTTTAAAGTGATAATTTTTGTTAGAGAAGTGCCCCCCCCCTGCCAGCTAAACGGTTGTTTCTGAATATTTGAAAAATTATGAAATAACATTAAATTAAAAATGTTAAAACTCCCTACGCCAAACATTTAGTTATCTACCTATATTTTTGTAATTTTGATAAGATAAAAATAAGATAAATATTCTTCTTCTTCTTTTGATATTGTTGAATTTAAATAAATTATCAGTAAAATCGCTACGGAATAATAATGAGGCATGGAACACCCAATGTGGAGAACGATAGAATAAATAGTTGATTTCAAAAACCTTAAACTAAGGGACCTAGGTAAAACGTGACGTGATCATTTCACGATTATTTACTTAGATTTGATGCATCACAAAGACGTTATTTTTTACTATTTCATTCAAAATTGAAGTCAATTTTTTTAAATCAAATAAATAGCTCACGTGATTTTTTGATTGAATTTTAAAAATAATTGTCACAGTAAAAGCCTTTTTTTTATTCGAATTTCCGA
Organism: Agonopterix heracliana; assembly: GCA_963693445.1. Taxonomy (NCBI): domain Eukaryota; kingdom Metazoa; phylum Arthropoda; class Insecta; order Lepidoptera; family Depressariidae; genus Agonopterix; species Agonopterix heracliana. The sequence continues at coordinate 2,561,788 of OY856332.1, forward strand.
ACATATCCCGGAATCAGTTGTCAATACGAATGGCGACATAATATGAACGTAGACGTGAGACGCGCAGGCACACGCGGGGCGCCCCGCCGGTGGGCGGGACTACTCGTCCGCCACTTCCTGTGCTTCACCCCCTCAAATACCTAAAGCGCGGCGACTCATTACGCCTTAAGTGATATTACAAACACCGACTTGATTTTTATACTCGAAAATTATTAAGCAACAATTTTTCATTTTTTTATGAACTCGTTTATTTCGTCCTTAAAATCCATTTTCAGTGCGATTTGTTATATGGAATTACGGATTTGAATTACAAAGATAACAGACGTTTTCTTATTTCCCATCACCCGTGTTATAAGACAACACTAACAATGTCCTTGTGTTTTATTTTGACGTTATTTTTCTTATGGTAAATTGATTTTTATAGAATGATCACGGTCTAAAAAGGTTTCATGGCCCTGCTTCTATGATCTTTTTTCGTTCTTATTTGGAATGAAGTATAGCTTCCTTTACACTCGCATTATAAGTTGAATATATTATGAAACGCATAGTATTAAAAATAGTTGTCTCTCTTCCTTCACGTAGTTTTTCAATTTGTTGTCTTCTTTGTGACTTGAAAAGTATATATGGGTATTTCTTATGAAATTTCAAAATTTGAGATATTTATTCAAATTTTTTTTATTTATAATTTTAGTTATTTTTTTTGCAGAGATCAAAAAAGTTGCTTTATGAGATCTATTAAGGAGTATTGGTCTTCCATATTCAGTATTATTTTTAATTTTTCTCGACTTTTTCTTCCATACTCTTTCTTTTTAATTTTTTTTTTGCATTCACTTAAATTTGGTCGTGTCATGTTTCTTCCACATACATTTACCTGTTTTAAAGAAAATACCATGAAATACAAGTTGCAAGAATTAAAAATATATATATATGAACCTATAACTATACTATATAAATCATTCCCTCATACAGCCGTCCTTCCCTCACTCCTACATGAAGTGAAGGAATGACTGTGAGGGAATGACGATTTTTAACTAAAGTTACAAAAACACCGGCACATAACCTCAATTTGCTTGTTACATTTCGAATATACATTTTACTCCCAAAAACGCATAAAAAAACAAATTATATAAATATATACTAAAATGCTTAATACATAAATGTAACGTGAGGTAATGATCGCCATTAATGTAACTCTTAATATTTTTTTACATAATATGTTTTTGCTCAAATTCATCTACGGTTGAGAAGAAATCGCTATCTTGAATCATTTGAGAGTGTTGCCAGGTACTAAAAACATAAGGTTGCGTTCCTAAATATCGTTCGACACGTTCAGAAATCGAATATTCGTAATATGGTGAGGGAATGATTTTATTTGGCGGGACATATTTAAAATCCAATTATCGTTTTTATAAATTCGTCGTTGTAAGATGGAAGCTTTTATAGACAATAACAAACATGTTTCTAATATATTAGCATAATTTCATTATTAAGAATATTGCTATATTTGAGATGAATAGGCATTTTAGTAATGTTTTTGAACTAAGGGACAAGGTGAGGGAATGACTTTCACGGTAACAAAGTAGCCATATCTTTTTTTTCTTTAGAGGTAAATACGTTTTCATTTTAAACAATAGTGGTATAGACAGCGTGCATTGAAATAAAAATAAGACTTATGTAGTTAATGTATTTGACTCGGCACTAATGGCTCGGGAATCAAATTTCGAAATTTGATGAGAAATACCCATATAATGTCGTAGTCCGATCGTAGAATTGGCTATATCGTGATCTGGCTGGACATTTCATGATACGCCGCCATTCATAGACGATTTTTTTTTCGCTTTCGCTGGTAGACTGAATGTCAGTGTAACCGGGTATGAGATAGCGATAGTCATAAATGTATATGAAGTGACATCTTGGAGTCAGGTGGCAGTCCCATACAATTTGTATGAGGTGACTTTTGGGTAAGATAACCAATAAGGACAGCAATAAGGTATCAATCTCCTTTTTTACTTAGAACGAATTTGCTAATTGCTTCTCTTATTGAGTGAATATGACAAGACATGTGCTTCCTTCTAGTACCTTCTCTTTCTACGCCGCCATTTCATGATTTGGTTCAACATCATCAGCCTATATACGTCCCACTGCAGGGCACAGGCCTACCCTCTAGGAGCGTGTTTGGGCGTTAGTCCACCATGCGTGCCCAATGTGGATTGGTAGACTTCACATACGCATCAGAATTTCTTCTTCTGCATATGCAGGTTTCTTCACGATGTTTTCCTTCACCGTTTGAGAGCAGTCGGTAATTACGTACATAAGTTAGAGAAACTCATTGGTACGTGGCATGTTTTCCGTGCGGATTCGAACCCGGACCTCCTGATTTAGAGTCCATACCTCTGCGCAACGCGCCACCGAACTCGATGATTTGGTTGATGTGCCCGATAGAACGTCGTCGTCAGATGAGGGCGAGTATTTGTCGATATTTCCAGCTAAACACTTCCCCAGTTTATCATGATATGACTGGGCATACCGTAAAGTAGGTAGTTGCATTACATGCTGCTAGTTATGCTGTCTCCGCGTTGTCCGCTTCGTACAAATAACATAAAAAACTATATAATCTATGTATTGCTCCAAAATGTTTTAAATATTAGTTTAAGAGTTTTGAAGTATAAAATAATTAATAGTTACCAATAATAACTGCATCTTCCTGTATTCCAACTTCATTCACAACACCACTATTCTTTCGGTTGCCATCATTGATGCACTCGGTGTGACCGGACACGTACACCATGGAGGACAGCTTCATCTCGTCGTAACTGAGGCAGTTCTCCAGCAGGAGCGGCGCTCTCTGGGCTGGTGTGCCAATTGTCTCCCACCCATCTACGCTGTAGAAGCAACAATATATTTTATTTGACTCCAGTAAAGTTTCGGGTCGCTTGTATGGCGAAAGTAAGTAATTTATAATAGCCGGTTTTTTCTTTTGTATTTAATATTATAATTCTAGTTATCATTTAGATTGAAAATCCCCCTACAATTTTTCATAAATAATGAAGCATAGAAAAATAGTAAAAAAAAACAAAGGCAAAAAATAGTATATAAAATTTGATTATGCCATTTGTTAAATACATTTGTATTCTTTTATATTAGAAGTAAATCCAACGAAAAATCACCACGGAACCTTTGTTATTAAATAAGTAGAAATTACGAAAAATTCAATTTTAGTACATAATTTACACAGTGTATGAAAACTCATAACCTAAAACAAACAATAAAAATTAAAAAGAAGGAAATCAGACACTAAATAAAAAATTTACAATTTGTATAAAATAAACGATCTAGCAAAAAAAAATTGCTTATTATAAATTATTTCCTTTCGACCCGTATTTTTACTGGATTATTTTTATAAAAACAGCATACTCTGTTATTAGTGATAGAAATCATCCCTAGACATAACATAACATAAATATTATTTATTTTCACACTAAGAATAGATAAAATACATTTATAAGAAGAATGAGAAGGTACAAAAGTACACACTTCCCACAACTACTAGGCTCGCATTGACAAGGGGTAAGTACTACATGGGATACTGAGTGAGTGAGAGAGGATTGCACTACTGTTTACTAAAAGGGAATGAGGTTGAAACAGTTAGGAAGGTTTTCATACTGTCATTTCCCGCGCTGTGCAATTATGATACGGAATCAGCGAGATAGCGGCAACGGAGTGAGCGAATAGACTAAGAGATAAGTGTACTTTTTGCAACCATCAGCAGCAAGGCTGATTCAGTGTTTATGTGGTGTAGAGCATCTGTGTGATGGGGATGGACCAGGTCTGCCTGCATAACTTCAGTCGTTTTAGGAGTTACAGACGTTTAAAGGTCTGGAAAAAAATTACGATCCACAGCAAGGCTGATCGTATGATATTATTGTAGTATGCACTGTAGCTATGCGAAAAGTACAAAAACTGACATGAACTGCCAGTCGGTTTAGGAGATACAGCCGTTCAAAGGTCAGACCTTTGAACATCAGTAACTCCGAAACCGACTGATGAACCATGTCAGTTTTTGTACTGTTAACATGGCTACAGTGCATACTACAATATTATCATACGATCAGCCCTGCAGCTGTTCGTAATTTTTTTCCAGACCTTTAAACGTCTGTAACTCCTAAACCGACTGAAGTTATGCAGGCAGACCTGGTCCATCCCCATCACAGAGATGCTCTACACCACATAAACACTGAATCAGCCTTGCTGCTGATGGTTGCAAAAAGTACACTTATCTCTTATAATAGAAGCAAGCTCAAATGTTTTAAGTATGGAGTGAGCGAAGCAAGCTCAAATGTTTTAAGTCCTACTACTCACTTGTTTATATGTACGCAATAATTAAAGCTGAGCGAGCGAGCTCGACTTTTTTCCATACTACGGAGATCGGTTATATCTTATATTCTTCTAAAATATGGTGAGGAGGGTATTTAATTAGCCATCAGCATATTATTAAAGTTAGACCCTGCCGTATATTGGGGGTAGTTTATTGTTTCTATAATATTCTATTCTACTCTATTTTTTAAAATATGGCTGCCATATTGGTTATTGATGATTTTTCCAATGTCGAGTTTTTTTGTAGCAAAAGTGCTTGACGTTGTACTGTTATATAGATATTTTGGTGACTTCGAGGGTTGTTTTTATAAAAGAACAATATCCTGAGCCATCACTGGAGCTTCGTTGTAGGCCGGGGAGGGGGCAACCGACGAGCGACACGCGACACTTGACCACCCAATAGCAGACCTACAACGCAACTCCGTTTCTATAATAATACAAATACTTACGCTGATTCGCCAGACAGGAGTTTGTAACTGTCATGGGGCCCCACAAACATAAGCGCTCGTTTCTTCAGTATCCTGTCTATAAGGTCTGGCACCGACATGTCCTTGTAGAACGGTTTCTCTATACTAGAACCAAATACCCTGTAATTATCAGAAATGAGTTTACTGGACGACAGTTTTCCGAAAAACTATTAATAAGAAAGTTCCTGACATAGATGTTTGTGCCGAAACACAACCTTGACGTTGATAAAATATGAATAGAATACCAAAAAAAGAATTTTTTTTGTTAGGCTATTGCAAGCAAGGGTCGTTATGTAACACTTAGGCCTCCGAACTTGTGGTATTTTCTTTTCATTCTAGGGAATGCAGGTTTCTTCACGATGTTTTCCTTCACCGCCGAGCTAGTAAATGATAAATACAACCGTACATTTCGTTAAGCCAGGTCAGAGGCCTATTGAGGCGGCTTGAAAATTCTCTCACAGCAAGTTGACCACTACCTTGCCTCCACCAACACGCACTGGGCCCGCGTGGTGGAGTATGGCCCACTCTCTCTCGCCCTTATTCGTGAGAGGAGGCCTTTGCCCTGCAGTGGGATTCTATAGGCTATAACTTACTTACTTACTATAATTTAATTTGTGCTCTTATACATACCTTTTATAAGTAAGGAAGTGTGTCATCAACAACAGAACCCTCTCATGTATAATAGGGTAAGTAGATACAATGTTCCTCTTCAGGTTCTCTATAGGTCTTCGTGTCTTGAGCATCTCTAATCTGTAAGAAAACTATTTTTCACCTCACAAGCTCGGAAAGATTCTGTTTATCATTCGAAATCTGAGTGCAAAAGTGCATTTTATCCGCTAGCGTGGAAAGAGTTTTTGAAATTCGAATCTGTCTATTCAATATTTTTATATACTGCCAGTCCAGATAAAAAGATAGTAAAAACCATACGTGCGAGAAAGACAAAAAGATTATGTTGCTAACTTGACGAACTTTGCATACTTTCATTCGTGCATATTATTGTCTTCTCTTTTTCGCGTATAGGTTTGTCCTTCACTATAATTTATTTGAGTGGAAAAAAAGAGATTATACCGAAATATAATCTCTTTGAGTAGCAATATCTCTTATCTTCTCTTTTTCACGTATTGGTTTGTCCTTGTTTGCATTTGCATATACATAATTATTGAGATTACGATAATCCAAAACCTACTTCACAATGGCAGAAATTGAAAGCAAGAGGCCATTTTATACAATAAAATTATTGTAAAGGAAAATTAGAAAATACCCAAACGATTCTAAAAATTATACTAATAGAAGTGCGATTTTTGAATCTCATTCGCTGAGCTCGGCAGTTGAAAATGTCAATATTAGTATGGAGATATGCATCTTTCTAATCTGCCAACCCGCGATAGCGTGGCTAGTACGCCAACCCGCGATAGCGTGATATAGCGCTATCACGCTTCCGCTCTCTATTCGCACTATTCTATTTGCACGCGACAGAACGAGACAGAAGACTAAATTTGACAGATGGATGTGTTAAATGTGGTTGGCGTACTAGCCCCGCAGATACGGTAAAAGACGGCTAAGTGATATGGAGTCTCATACAACTTAGCCGCCTTTTACCGTATCACGGCAGTAACTGCTGATATGACTTTCAAAAATCGCAGTCCTGAAGTATGATTTTTGAAAGTTAAATCAGGGATGCGATTTTTGAATCTCATTCGGTGAGCTCAGCAGTTGAAAATGTCTAAATTACTATGGAGATACGAATCTTTCTACTGATGATTTAACTTTCAAAAATCATACTTCAGGAGTGCGATTTTTTAAAGTCAAATCAGCAGTAGAAAGATGCGTATGTCCGTAGTAATTTTGACATTTACAACTACTGAGCTCACCGAATGAGATTCAAAAATCGCACTCCAGGAGTAGAAAGATGTAGATCTCCATTTTGACATTTACAACTGCTGAGCTCAGCGAATGAGATTCAAAAATCGCACTCCAGATAGTAAATGAATAAAAAAAATGTTTATTTACCTGACAGATTGAATAGGGAATTGCACCGGGAATGCATTGCTCTTTTTGATGAACTCTTCCACATCGTCAGAGAGTTCAAGTTTTGGCAATGCTACAAGTGCTGAACATTGTATTAGCAGCTTATTGGTCTCTATGCCTATGTCCGGAAAACTCCAGTTTGGTTTACACCTGCAAACCATTAAAACATAAAGGCTTCCGCACATTGCAGCGATATTATCGACAGCCATATCGCGACACCTTACACACTGCAGGATTCCGCGATTCGCGTCACGCATGCGCCCTTCACTGAATGTAGTAGAAAGAGATTGCGTCAGGTTGCGATAATATCGCGGCAGTGTGTAGGATCGAGCGCGTCCCCATACAAAATGTACTGAGAACAATTATCGCAAAATCGCAGCGATAATATCGCTCGATAATATCGCTGCAATGAGCGGAGGCCTTAATGAGGAGTTTTATGACAGCTAGTCAAAAGTAGTTCAACATACTGGCGATAGATGGCGTTGACCAGAGAGGTGACCGAAGACGAAAATGTTAAGCTAAAAACTAAACAAAAATGCATGTCACTGAGTCAAATACATCCGTTGGCGAAATATATATTCATACTAGTGTTTTCCCGCGACTTCGTCCGCACAAATTATATACCAGATTTTAAGTCAGATCATAAGCTATCAAACAAAAAAAGTTTCATCAAAATCGGTTCAGTAGTTTTTGCGTGATGCGCGAACAAACAAACTAACAATTTTGTCAATAGATGGCGCTGCACGTTTTTAAATCGCGCTATCGAATGTTATTTGAATTTAAGTATATGAAGAGAACTGCTACTTTATATTCCTCATAATTTTACGGTTTTATAATAGTTAAGATTGTGCTGCTTCCTTTAAAACACAAATGATTACTATTTTAATTGTATTTTATTATCTGCACGGTCGCTCGCCCCTGTCTCGTCAACGCCATCTATCGAGTCACTAGGAACTACTTTTTCTTTTTTAATGGCTTTCTGAAATTCAATGTAGGTAATAACAGGCCTCCGTCACTCGACCGTATGAATGCGCTTGTATGAATTCTGCCCATAGACATAGTACATTGATATCGTTGATTCTGCCACTCGCTCCAGACGGCAACGTCGCATACGTAGCGCGCTGTACGAATGAATAACTAGGCTGCGTTCAGAACCTTTGGGTGCGGCTGTTTTTTTTCTCGCTCGCTCTTATGGGTAGAACGGTAGAACGCTTTTCACCGAGCCTCGGAACGGCGTTAGTGCGAAAAGTTGCACTCGGGGTGCACTCTGGGCGCACTCTGGGCGTAGGTTCTGAACGCAACCCAACGCTGAGTGAAGAGATACATTTTCGCGCGTACCGTCTGGCAGTAAAAGATTAAAACTTGAAAACATCGTTTTCTGAGGAAGTGTGTAAGTATGATTTTTGAAAGTCAAATGAGCAGTAGAAAGATGTATAGTAATTTTGACATTTTCTACTGATGAGTTCAATTTATGACTTTCAAAAAAACCACTCCAGTATTCATTACTGTCACCACATACAAATATAGGCTTGCATTGACAAGTAGGTAACCAATATAAAAGCCCGACCAGAAAAATAAAAACCTCGCCATGTTGCGGAAAATCATTGGAACTAATTTTTGTACTTGGAACACTGACATTAAAGGTTATAGTCGATTGCAGCGCCCCCAAACCAGGTTTTTTATATTTCTGGTCAGGCCATATTAATCTATGCTGACAAGAAGTAAGCATGCATGTTACTGTTAGATTGTGAGTTCATACTGTAGTACCACCATACTCTTTCTGCCGAAACAATGGTGGGCTGTTTTGTAAATTGTAAATGTTTTTTTTCTTTATTTCGAGTATTCCACTTTCACACTTTAAGCATCAGTTTCAAACATTAAAACAACTTATTAACTATTCTTTACTCACCATTCAATATTTTCAAAATATTTCAAGTTATCCATGTTTTAACACCTTATCCTGAAATCATAGGCACACTTCAAAATTAAATAAACATTATTTTTTTGGCTCTTATGTGTTTTACGAACAATTATTATTGTTATTTTTTGATTATTATCTCTTTACTAATGCAATCTGTCCTGCATGGGACATTCGGCAATTATTTTTGTAATTTTCTGTGAGATGTTATTTAAGGAATATAACCATTGTTCCACCCTTATACAATATTGTAATCCTTGAGAAGATCTTGAGGTGTTTTTCTTTTTAATCTTGTGAATGTCTTTTGAACTTTCATTAATTCCAGCCTTTTAGCGAGCGTCTCTATATGTAGCAGTTCTGATTTTGATTTCTTCCTTAATTGTAGTTATGTTAAGATCATGGTGAACTTGTTCATTAGTTAGAAACAATAACATTTAAAAGTTTTAAATGTTTATTTTTACACCCTGTATAGGAAGTCCACTCCAACATATAATTTTAGGTCCCGTAAAGCCAGTTCCACTCTTGTATGCCATCTCTCAAATATATTGCATGCTCATGGGCAGATCACAGAGCTCTATCTAAAATACTGTTCAACACCTTTATATTACCTGTGTGTCGCAATAAAGTCTTTGAAGTTTGAAGTTGACAACGTTTGTACTAAAGGGTCTAAAGGTACCTAATTACTTTTTATTGTACCCAAATTCTTCAGAGTGACTTCTCAGAAATATACTAGCACTTAAAAGGCATTTAGTGCAAATAAAACAGTCTTTTTCCTGTTAGAATTCGAACAGGAAAAAGACCGTTTTTTATTTGCACTAAATGCCTTTACTAGATTCTTCTAACAGGAAAAAGACTTGTTTTACTTGCACTAAATGCCTTTAAAGTGCTAGTATATTATTATTATGAAATACGAAATACCTGTCTCTATATACGAAATAATTATTTATTTATTTAACTACTTTTCTTTCAGAAACGAACAGAATTATGATGAAACTTTATGAAATTAGCGCCGAATTGTGTAAGGCAAGTCAAGATTCTTCTAACAGGAAAAAGACTTGTTTTACTTGCACTAAATGCCTTTAAAGTGCTAGTATATTATTATTATGAAATACGAAATACCTGTCTCTATATACTAAATGACTACTTTTCTTTCAGAAAGAGAACAGAATTATGATGAAACTTTATAAAATTAGCGCCGAATTGTGTAAGGCAAGTCAAGATTCTTCTAACAGGAAAAAGACTTGTTTTATTTGCACTAGATGCCTTTAAAGTGCTAGTATATTATTATTATGAAATACGAAATACCTGTCTCTATATACGAAATAACTACTTGTCTTTCATATGAAAGAGAACATAATTATGATGAAACTTTATAAAATTAGCGCCGAATTGTTTAGGGCAAGTCAAGTACCTACAATAAATAAGACTTACCCACTCAAAGATCACAGCAAGAGCAAATAGTTTCATTAATCACTTTCCGTGTAGAAGGACGTAATTTTAAAGTTATTTAAAAAATAAAAAAAGTTTTCAAGTGAATCACATAACTAGCTTGTACCAAAGTTCGTTTGACAGTGACGCTGACGTGACAAACAAACAGAGTTGCCACCTTACCTCCGGAAAAAGTTGCTAAACCGAACCCAAAAAGTAGCTGGAAACTGGAAAAGCCAATGAGTAATAATGGCGCCTTTTTTTGGGGTTCCGTAGTCAAACAAGGAACCCTTATTTATACATTCGTTCATTCTGTTTCTCTGTATGCCCCGCCTCTCGCTCATTTTTTAGCACGGCAATTCAATTCAATTCAATTCAATTCAAAATCATTTATTCAAGATCGATCACCCGTCAAACGACTATGGCTAAAACTCAAACGGATACTGATTTGCTACATATTTTGACTTATAATGTAAAAACATTGATGGCAGAGGAGCGTCTCATAGAACTTGAAAATGCTCTTAAAGACATAAAATGGGATGTAATTGGCCTTTCTGAAGTAAGACGATTAGGAGAAAATACAACAGAAAGGGAGAATAGTATATTTTTCCACTTCGGAGAAACAAGTGGCATGTATGGAGTAGGGTTCCTTGTGGCTAAGAAGTGGAAAGATAACATTATTGAATTTATTGGCTACTCTGAGAGGATTGCAGTGCTTAAATTTAGAATAACAGAAAAGCATACCTTAACCATAGTCCAAGCATACGCGCCTGCGTCTACTCGTTGTAATACAAATGAAGCGGTTGAAGAATTCTATGATCTGTTAAATAAGGCATGCGAAGAGAACCGAGGAACATGGAATATGGCCATTGGAGATTTTAACGCCAAAATTGGCACTAGGCAAGAATTGGACAACAAAGATGTACTTGGTCCACATGGGCTAGGTTTGCGAAACATTCGTGGAACCAGATTGATCCAATTCGCCTTTGGACAGAGCCTTAAGATTTGTAATAGTTTCTTTCCCAAACAATTACAACGCCGATGGACCTGGGTCTCACCAAATTCTTATAAGAACGAGATAGATTACGTACTTTCATCCGATACTCAGATTGTCAGAGATGTAGGGACAATAAACCAAATAAAGTTCAGTTCTGATCACCGTCCATTACGCGCTAAAATCAAGTTCGACATCAAGATTTATCGCAAAAAGTTGTTTCTTAGTAATATCAGAAAACACGACAAAGACACATTAATAAACCACACAGAGTCTTTCAACCTCCAGTTAAAAAACCATTTTGACAGGTTTTCGTCCCAATTTCTCTACTGCAGACCACCTCCAGTCCTTAAATCAGATAATCGAAAAGTTTTCCGAGTTTCACAAACCCCTATACCTAGCATTTGTGGATTATTCAAAGGCATTTGATAGCATTACGCACTCATCTATATTTAAAGCTCTTAAAAACCAAGACATAGAACACACTTACATAAATCTCATCTGGAAAATATACAATAATAGTACAGCCAACATAAAATTGCACAGCAGTGGCGCAATATTTAAAATCGATCGAGGCGTCAAACAGGGTGATCCGCTATCCCCTAAATTATTCACCTCAACACTACAGGAGGTGTTCAGAACACTCAACTCATCGTGGAAAGACAAGGGAATCGACATCGGCAATAAAAAACTTACGAACCTTCGGTTTGCGGATGATATTGTCCTGTTCTCCACTTCATCAGCAGAGCTCGAAATCATGCTACGAGAACTTAGTGCGGCGAGTCTTGAGGTTGGGTTGAAGATGAACATGTCGAAGACACAAGTTATGACCAACAGCACAAAACGTAAGGTTGAGGTAGATGGGCGGGTGTTACAGTATGTCGACGAATATATCTACTTGGGCCAGATAGTCTCTTTTGAGAACAGACAAGATAAAGAAGTCGAAAGACGGATTCAAAATGCCTGGAAGAGCTACTGGTCCATGAAAGAGCTTATGAAGGGTGACCTTCCTCTGACACTCAAGCGAAAACTCGTCGATATGTGCATCCTGCCCATCTTAACTTACGGTGCTCAGACTTGGTCTTTGACCGAACATCAGAAATCCAGTCTCAAGATTTGCCAACGAGCTATGGAGCGCAGAATTTTAGGTGTAAAATTAACCGATCGGGTGCGAAACACAGATCTGCGCTCCAAAACTGGTATAGCGGACGTAGGCCTAAAAACAGCTCTGCTAAAGTGGGATTGGGCTGGACATATCTGCCGAATGCACCCGGAGAGGTGGACCAAGATAGCCACAGAATGGGTTCCACAGGACGGTTGCCGACGTCGAGGAAGACCCAAGAGAAGATGGAGCGACGACTTGAATACCTTCCTGAACGGTTGGCCTGATTTCGCGTTGCATAGGGAAGATTGGAGGAAAAGAGGGGAGGCCTTTGCCCAGCAGTGGGACACAAAATAGGCTATATAAAAAAAAAAAAAAAAAAAAAAAAAGGAGCCTGAAGCACACTTATTAAATCGTCAATCAAACTTGAATACAATAGTTCAGAATAAAGTTACAAACAAAACTTTATGATAAGTATATCTCTAAACTCAGTCCGAACGGAGATATACATAATAGGCAGGGACTGGGTATTACAAAAGTAAAAAAAAACATTTGATGCTGGGTTCACATGCACGCCGTGCAGCCCTGCAAGCTTAGGCAATTTGCTGTACATCGACTCGTCTGTAAAGTGATCGTTACTGTTTAACTTTATAGAAGCCTCAATGTAGAGCGAACTGCCTATGGTTGCCGGGCTGCACGGCGTGCATGTGAACCCAGCATAAAACCTGTAAGGGGGTTGTTTAGACCATCAAACTGAACAACTTTCACTATGGGACCAACATCAAAATGGCGAAATAAATCTGCTTTTTAATCATTTATTCCATACAGTTTGCCTCTTTTATAGTTGTATAGAGTAAAAATGGAATTTAGAGTGAGTTACATTTCCATGTGTATGTTTTACAATGCTCATTGTATAAAATAGCCTCTCAACTGTTGCGTTTGGGTGAGAAAATTCCATAATTCATATAAATAAAAAAACAAACAAGTGGATAAAATATAGTTCGGGCGGCGGTGACGAAGTCATATACCCATCGAGCTCATGAATAATTCAGTTTTCATGCAATAGTTTACTATTAGGAGATGCGAAAAAGCTTGGTCGGCCGACCCCTATCCTGGTGGGTTTTGCGCAGGAGGGTGACTAGTAACCTCTCTGAGACGACACTAATTACCCATCGAGCTCATGGACAAAATTATGCTTATCCGATTGGTTTTAGTTAGTGTAACGAAGTACACTCGGTCGTCCGCCGGATATCCTGGCAGGTGGTGCTGGCCAACCAAAAATGGTGGTCAAATTTTGGAGTACTTCTCACCCATCGAGCTCATGGATGAAATGTGTGCCAAATCAGAGGTTAGACCTTCACCTTCAATATTTCATCGGTCGTCCTGGCCAAAGCCTGGTGGTTTCTGGCGGCCAACCAGATTTATCTGTCAAAGTAAGATCATGCGTTTCCACGTTCATCCAAATTAATACATTATTAACCTGATATATGCAGTTCTTTTAGCATGAACGTGAACGGTTGTATGGTTTAAAAGTAATTATTACAAAAAAAAAACTTAAAAATAAAAAAAATTGTCGATACGTGGCGATTTAAAAAAAAAAAATTTTTATCGTCATAACTCCGTCATTTCCAAACTGGTTTGGTTGATTGTTTTATCGATCAAAAGAATGTATTGCAGAGTTAGTCCTACAAAAATTTGGTGAGGATCTGAAGAAGCGTTTCGAAGATGTACAATGTTTTAAGTGGGTCAGATTTTACTGCAAAAAATACCAAACGAATTTTATTCTTTTACGAAAATAACCTTAGAGTTCTATTAATTTTTGTTTCTGAAATAAAATCTGTTCTCTTAAGAGGTGCCTATATAAGAAAATAAACTAGTAATCACCGTTTTATTTTTAAGTTTTTTTGTAATAATTACTTTTAAACCATACAACCGTTCACGTTCATGCTAAAAGAACTGCATATATCAGGTTAATAATGTATTAATTTGGATGAACGTGTAAACGCATGATCTTACTTTGACAGATAAATCTGGTTGGCCGCCAGAAACCACCAGGCTTTGGCCAGGACGACCGATGAAATATTGAAGGTGAAGGTCTAACCTCTGATTTGGCACACATTTCATCCATGAGCTCGATGGGTGAGAAGTACTTACTCCAAAATTTGACCACCATTTTTGGTTGGCCAGCACCACCTGCCAGGATATCCGGCGGACGACCGAGTGTACTTCGTTACACTAACTAAAACCAATCGGATAAGCATAATTTTGTCCATGAGCTCGATGGGTAATTAGTGTCGTCTCAGAGAGGTTACTAGTCACCCTCCTGCACAAAACCCACCAGGATAGGGGTCGGCCGACCAAGTTTTTTCGCATCTCCTAATAGTAAACTATTGCATGAAAACTTTTTTCATGAGCTGAGCATGAGATTTATTCATGAGCTCGATGGGTATATGACTTCGTCACCGCCACCCGAACTAATATACAGCCACCGATTTTTTATAGCTTACACGTGTTCGAAAAAGTTGCTAAATCTAACCAAGAAGTGGCTTAAGTGGCAACACTGGTGAGAACTGACAATGACAGCGTTTTCCGTTTCCGCTCCGTTCCATTCCATGCAAGAGGTTTATTTATATAGGTACACATTTCATTCACATAGGTTTCCTGTATTGTTGTGTCAATAAATGTCTTGTTTCATGTAAGGTTTCATGTGAAATGAAGGCTCATATCTCCCATATAGATGGTGCGATATTTAGTTCTGTGACGAATCATTTCTGATGTGATCCCTCAGGGAAACACTCTCCATAGCTCGCTGAGCGACCTTGAATTGATGAACTACTACTACTACTACTATCGTCAGGGTCCACGTTTCCGCACCATAGGTCATCACTGGCAGAACGCACTGATTGAACACCTTTGTTTTGAGGCATTGTGGTAGGGCCGAGGAGAATATATGACGTAGTTTCCCGAAAGCAGCCCATCCTAGTTGAATACGCCTAGCGGCCTCCTTGTCGAAGTTGTTTCTACCTAGTCTTATAGTCTGTCCAAGTTAGACATAGTCTTGCACAATGTTTGGACTTAGAACTATTAGAAGTTGAACGCTGCGAATCGTGCGAGAGGGTGCGGTATGTTGTTGTTATTTCGTCTTACGGCTGCGCCCGCGCCGGCAGCCGCGTCTATGCAGGCTCTCTACCGCACTATTTTGTGTTTTGTACGTAGCGTTGTTATGGGTATATAGGGTGCGTAACCTGATGTGTCGCCGTGTGTACTTTAGTTCAGTGCCGTATTTTATCTGAATATATATTTAGATAAGGAGTTAAAATCAATATGTTTTTCGTTGTTTAAATTTTAATACTTAAAATGTACTTAGATAACTTATTTTAGGGTACCTACCTAATAAATAACAATTCATAATAAAATAATAAAAAAAATATATCTCTTCAATCTATATTATAATTATTCTTATACTTACTTACATATAACTTATTCTTATACACACAATGTACGGTAAGTTCCCTATTATCGATTCATAAAAAAAAGAGTAATAATTGTAATAATATAGAATAAATGTAAAGTAAGTATAAAATGAACAAAAAATACATGTTTGTATAACTAACAAAAATCCAAAACAACAATAAATAAATAATACAATTAAAGCTAGTTTAAGTTTGCTGTCACAGATTTTAGTTACATTGCCATCTACCTATTAATACATAAATCTTTACAAAAGCTTAGAGTACCTACCTTCCAAAGCATGACATGTTTCAAGTATCAAGAATTCTTATGGCTATAATGAAAACAGTTCATTTTAGGAAAGGTACCAAAATTCGAAAACCATTTTGGACATTGACCTACAAAGCCTACCAGGAGTGCGATTTTTGAATCTCATTCGGTGAGCTCAGCAGTTGAAAATGTCAAAATTACTATGTAGATACGCATATTTCTACTGCCGATTTCACTCTCAAAAATCATACTCCAGGAGTGGGATTTTTGAAAGTCAAATCAGCAGTAGAAAGATCCGCAATATCGGATCGAACAGAAATATCGCACATCCCTAGCTCCGATCTGTTTACTTTATTTACTCCCTTAGTAAAAGTTGTTCAGTTGGATGGATTCTTAGTTTAAAAATGCCATTTTAATGATATCAATTTCGCCCTGTATCAAAATTAACAGATATTTCTATCCATTATTTCTCAAGATATTTGAAAAACTGAACAACCACTGATTTGTCGGACCATTTCTAAGGCTGCGTTTCCACCAGAGATGTGCGAGGTAGCGGTGAGCGAGGAAACAATCCGCCAATAGCGCGCTCGCTCGATCACGTCATTTCATGTCACGAAATTGAAGCACTCCCATTGGCCGATTTTTTCCTCGCTCACCGCCTCGCTACCTCCCACATCTCTGGTGGAAAAGCAGCCTGACACCATGTGATAGTACCTACTAATGTCATTTTCTTTGAGTAGGTATACTTACAGAACCATGTCAGCGTATTCAGCGAGTGTAAGTAGTCCGTGTAGACCCACAACTCTAGTGTTGTGACCACTGACACAACTGTTGATGTGTGCGTTGTGTAGCTCCGATACTTGTGTAGAACACGCCGCCGCCGGGTCGCCTGAACTTTTTAGACTTCCTTTCCTATAAAAAATTGCAGCAAATATAAAAAAAAAATCGAATATTAGTTGTAATGATGCAGGAGGTTGTTTTTTTCTCTGTATTTCACTGACATATTTCATTATTTACTAATCATTTAAATCGAAAATTCTAAACTTTTACGCCTGACATGGATGTATGGGCTCGATCCCTTGGCATTAAAAAAAAAGACAGGCACAGTATTGACAAGATTTTGAACGGCTCTATGGGGCGATAATCATGCCATCTGACAAGTATTTTAGGAACTAAATTTAAAAAAGAAAAGAAAAACGCTCATAGTCGATTGCAGCGCCCCCAAACCAGGTTTTTGAACATGACTTTCTGGACAATAGACGTTTGGCAGCATCCGTGACAATAAGCTGGCCGCGCGACGTTATACATTACTCTACCTACGAGCAGCCAGCTTATTTTGGTTTTGCGTAGCTTGCTGTGTGGCCGTATGTACACCCTATAATGAATATCAGCATTGGATGATGGGCTGTTGATGATCTTACCAGAACTCGTTGCCCGGATGTGCGTTGCCGTCCCACGGGTACGTGATCACGAGCAGCTTGCCTTCGTGCTCGTCTGTTAGACGCGACGACGGCTCTCGCTTCTCCAGCGTCACGTTTATACCTCCTGAAATGTAAATGTGAGTTTATTTCGGTTGACCTACCCAGAGCATTCTGTTGATCTACTAGGGCGTTAGGTTGACCTACCCGGGAGTTCGGTTGACCTACCCGGGTGTTCAATGAGCGTTTTTCTTTTGGTATATAAACGTCCAAATTTCAAAATATTACAAGATTTTGACAGAATCTCGCGAACGGCTCCACGGAGTGATAAACATGCCATCTGTCGAGATTTTTAGGAACTAAATTTAAATAAGAAAAGAAAAACGCTCATTGACCGACCAGGAGCGCGATTTTTGAATCGCATTCGGTGAGCTCAGCAGTTGCAAATGTCCAAATTACTGTGGAGATATGCATCTTTCTACTGTAAATTTGACATTCAAAAATCGCACTCCTAAAGTATGATTTTTGAGAGTCAAATCAGCAGTAAAAAGACGCATATCTCCATAGTAATTTTGACATTTACAACTGCTGAGCTCACCGAATGAGATTCAAAAATCGCACTCCAGAGCAATACAGTAATAAATTGTCAATCAGAATAAATTTTTTGAAATTGTAGTGAATGACAGTTTTGTAAACTAGTTAAAGAATGTTATTTTGATATTTTATTTATTATTAGTTTATGGCTGCTCGGCTGCTGTAAAACAAAACAGCAGTCCCTTCGACTTACCTTTTGGATGCTTTTTGTTTTCGAAAAATATCTTTCTTCGTGTAGATTAAAATTAAAATTAAATTAAAATTAAAAAGTCATTTATTGCCTCAATTTTTCTTACAGTCTAAGTAGATGGTTCAGTATCTTGATTTAAGGCATTTGTAAATAAACCTGGAAGAAAAGAACGAAATTATTTTAAAGACCTATTTTTTATGAAGAAAAACAAATTCTATTGATTTTGTACTTGAATGTACATTTAGGTATGTAGGTATGTATAGACATTAAGCAAATCAGACGTTTTCCTATGAAGGTGTTTTATTTTATAGACATTTTACTAGTATGACGATTTATTATTTCAGGCGATTTTACGGTCACGGTACCAAATAGTCCAAGTCTTATTTCGTCCAACCGTGAAATTTTGCTTTCGTGTGGTTCACCTCGCAAAGACATTTTCTTATTTTTTTATTTTTTTCAATTTTGGACACAAACAGTCTTAATAAAAACAATGTAATCTAAAACTAGTGTACAGATACCAGACCTGGAGGTCCCAAAAGTATTATAACAATTTTTGTATAAAACACATCGGTTTTTGGCTTAACATAAATTTGATTTCAGTTTTTACTAGATTGTCTTTCAGATACGGACCCTTTTAAAACTCTTGGCGGTGGTGACAAACGAAAAAAATTTTGTACCTTCCATACAAAAGTGCGGATCAGCCGATCGATCGATTTTCGATCGATCCAAAAGAAGATCTGAAGTGCGATTTTTGAACATCATACGAGCGCATCGGCAGTAGAAAATGTCAAAATTACTATGGAGATTGTGCATCTTTCTACTGCCGAATCGCTCGTATGATGTTCAAAAATCGCACTTCAGTTCCTTAGGGAAAGTTATGAAAGTTATGATAAAGAATGCACCCTTAAAGATATATTAGTGATTAAAACAGGGGTGGCCAAACTTTTCAAGTATGCGGTCTACATTGAAATTTGTTTTCAATTTCAATTTAATAAGCGAAATTTTGAAATTTTCCGAAATGAAATATGATAAATTACGCGATGATTTAAAAATTGTTTTATTTTTCTTCATGATTCATTGAACTCTTCGCGGGCTACCATAATACATGACCGGTCGATCGCGGTCGAGGTCTGGGCCACCCATGGATTAAAAACGAGTGGTGTACCTATAATATGCATGATACTTGATTCTTCTGCTTACTGTACCTACCAGAAACGTAATCGCCGGGCTCAATGTAAGCGAAGTTGACATCGGATACGTGTTGCAACATGTCCCGCTCCAACAAGGCTCGCACGCGCTCTGTGAACGTTAGTACGAACACGTCCGTTTGATGAGGCGATATCATCCATACGCCCAGTCCTGCGAATTAATAACACATATCTATACATGGTTCGGAAAAAGCCGCTAAAATATGGTGTACCTATGTTACACCCTGTATAAAACTGTAATCATATTTTTAATGTGTGAAGCAGCAGATTTTTCTTTTCCTCGATTTCGACTGATTAATTCGATGTACACACGGCGTCTGCTCAGGCTACGCTGTTTGAACTTTGAACTATTAGAAGTTGAACGCTGCGAATCGTGCGAGAGGGTGCGGTATGTTGTTGTTGTTTCGTCTCACGGCACGCTGCGCCCGCGCCGGCAGCCGCGTCTATGCAGGCTCTCTACCGCACTATGCCGTGTTTTATACGTAACGTGGTTATGGGTATATAGGGTGCGTAACCTGATGTGTCGCCGTGTGTACTTAGTTAAAAATCTATAATGAAATAACTCACCGGCACCTATAACATTAACAAAAGCGTCTCTCCCCGCCTCTTTCCCTCTCGCGTCAGCCTCCAGTAGAGTGCACTCAGCTGTGACACTTAACCGCTTGTAATACACTTCATTATCGAATATATTGTTTTTGGGTATTTTCACGTATCTGTCCATATATTTTTGTTCCGTGTCTTGTATGTTAGTGGTGGATGTTAGGTCTTCGTAGGTATGACTTTGTGTCTGAAAAGGATAAATCAAGCCTATTGAGTTTCGAGCTTATTCGATATAAAGAGTGTAAGCTTAGATCAAAATAAAATTAATGGATAGGCCTAAAGCGCGGTAAGTTGAAGCACGTTACACTACTGGTCTCAGATAAATTAACAGGAATAGATTGGAAATGATCTCTCATTTCTACGCAAAAAAGTCTGTCAATTTTGCGGGGGTGAGGGGGGAGGTTTATATACAACTTGGCGACTGGTGCGGGACGCGCGTCAACTATTTTCATATAACGGGCATGCTCACTGAGCATATGCCTTTGGCAGAGGGGTACGCGCGTAATATCACATCCATTCCTGTTAATTTATCTGAGCTACTGGTGCACTTGGTCCATACAAACTAGCGCCATTATCTGTCAAATCTAGGGCACTTGCATACAAATTTCTAATAAACCTTTCATTTGTTTTGCCTCATTTTTCTTTTGTCCATTCATTTTATTTTGATCTAAGGGTGTAAGGGACAGCCCTCCGCAAACTGAAACGGTGAACTCAGACCATCAAACTAAATAACTTTCACTATGGAGCCTACCTCAGGAAACGTGAAAAAAAAAAACAGCTGTCCCATACGATACTGCCGTACCGACTCAAATGTATGGGCCAACTGATTTTTTTTCTCGTTTCCTGAGGTAGGTTCCATAGTGAAGGTTGTTCAGTTGGTCTGGTCTGAGTTCACCGTTTCAGTTTGCGGAGGGCTGTCCCTTACACCCTGTATTATAGTTTAGAGTATGGCCCACTCCTTCTCACCCTTATTTGTTAGAGGAGGCCTTCGCCCTGCATATATTGAATGAATAAGTTTTCGCTCTCACCTTGTAAAATTCAGACCAAATCTGCCTCCAGATACGTTTCGGCGACGTATTATTAGTTGCTTCATCTCCATAGCCGTTATCTACTGTGTTCTGCTGTTTAGATATTACGATGTCCTCGAATTCCATTCTGTTCTTACGTTTGAACCGGGGGCCGACGATTCCTGAAAATTTTAATACCAGTCAGTAAATTTTTTTTCAACACGATTCAGAAACTAATCTAATTGTTGTGGCATAGCTTATCTATGGTAGGTATGACATTATATTCGTTTAGGTATTGTTTCTTTCTTCTGAAATAAATGGCGGATCAATAAGTCGAGTTTTCTTTGAATTAAAGTAATCTGCAAACTAAAGCGGCAACATGGCGACCGATGAAGTGAAAATGCAAAAGGAAACTTCGCCCGCTAATTTCGAAGCAAAAGAAAAATATCGCAGAGAGCGTGCGGTGGTGAGGAGACTATTCACCACAGCTTACGATTCCCTAGTGAATACTCTGCCACTGAACAAGTAATCACTATACTCTGCAAACCGGCGGTTGCGCTGAATATTATTTAAGAGCAGAACTAGCAAAATTGACTAGCTATAAAGATCGGCTCGAATCGTTAAATAACGAAATAAAGAATATCATACTGGAGGACCCTAAGTTCAGAGAGGAAGAACTCCTAAAAGAAGAAGAAGAAGTGATGAAGTATTTATCAAATTATTTTCATATGTGGGAAAAATGTGAAGCACTATTTTCATCACAAAAAAGCCCCACACAAAAAGGGGAAGACCCGACACAGGGGCAGTCCAAGCTTAAACTGCCTCCGATACACATCAAGAAATTTGATGGGAATTTGAAAAATTGGCTACTCTTTTATGACCAGTTTAAAAAGATTAACGATAACGAAAACATCCCTGACGAAGATAAGTATCATTACTTACTAGATGCAATGGCCGACAATAGTGAAGTGAAGACCTTGGTGGAAAGCTACCAGTCCAATAATTATGCGGATTGTCTACAGCATCTTAAGTCAAGGTATGCAAGGGAAGAACTATTAATCCAATAGAAACTAGCATAGCATATGCTCACGACTATATTCCCCGAAGGGGTAGTCAGAGATATTCTGAAACCTCAGAACATCCACGTTTCACCAGTAGTACCGAAACTCTGTCCAGTGTGACGGGGGGTGAGCCCGTCGCCACTTATAATGGACAGTGGGTACAATACATGCCTCGCAATTGAAGCATGCAAGTTTCCTCACGATGTTTTTCCTTCAACGAAAAGCCAGTGGTGTTACAAACCGTACATAATAGAAACTAATGTAACCAAAATAAGCTGGCCGCGCGTAGGTCGAGTAACGCGTAGTATCGCGCGGCAAGCTTTAGCTGGTTTTGTACACACAAGGAGAGGAAAAATATTTCTCATCGCATTCACCAGAACTTTATCGTATTATTGCTGTAACATCTTTTTTTTTAACTATCTAGCTAAAACATTGAAATCATCAGTATTTCTCAGTGTGTTTGCTACCTAGACGTCTATCTAGCAGCCTCTAAGTTAGGCAAATGTCATTTAAAATACAGTAGCACTAAATCTATGCTATGGACCCTAATTAGCACCAATCAGGCTCTAAATTTTGTCACGGAATTCAATGGTGAGGCTTTTAACTATACGGGACATTTTTTTACCAATAATCACGGCGTCTTTTTGTATTCCATCTTCTTTGACAACACCTAAATTGGTTCTTTTGCCATCATTGATGCACTCGGTATGACCGGACACGTACACCATGGAGGACAGCTTCATCTCGTCGTAACTGAGGCAGTTCTCTAGCAGGAGCGGCGCTTTTTGAGCTCGTGTGCCGACTGATTCCCACCCATCCTTGCTGTGGGAAAGGTTTTGTTTTCGTTAAACTCCTACCTCCTTCTTGGATGATTCGAGCACTTACATTACAGAGTGTCACTTCCTATAAAAGTCGATGAGGTCAAGGAAAGTCAGAAATAATGTAACTTTGTAGGGTATACTTGCAATGTGTTAGTGGTCTTCCAAATAAAATAAAATAGCGTCGAAATACATTGCGAAATTTTGACCTCTCTAACCTCTCTTTAATGTTTCTGATTGTCATGCAATCTGAAATTGAGTTCTCACTACAATTAAGTCAGAAGTATAGATACTCACTTTCGAACTCAGTTCCTCGCTCTAGATTTTGTTTCATATTCAAATCCACTCGATTTCGGCATGAGCTGGAAATCGAGTTATACTGTAGCAAAATCTCTAATGAGTTTCGCTCCTTGTGTTTAAAATTAGATTGGAACGACTTAGTTCTATTGCAGTTAAATCTCGAGCTTGTCTCGCTTGCTCTATATTTTTACGTCACGAAGAAAGGGGTGAAACTATCAATTTCCGCAGCCAGTGCCACCCATGTTAGCAGTGCTAGCTACGCCACTGACACCACAGAACATACGATGCTTGACTAGTAGGTACTGCTATAGACATAAGATGGTGTCGACAAAAATTAAATTTTGACTAACGACTTTAGTTAAACCCATTTTCGACTGCGAAAATCAATCAAAACTGTTTTTGACTAAGGGCAGATCGGTCGAAACTACTATTGCTAGATTTTTGCAGTCAAAAGTGATTTGAGTTTTGACTGTACCATATACACTTACCCACTTTCTCCATTCATTAGAATATATTTATCGGTCGGTCCCATGAACACAAGCGCTCTTTTCTTCAGTATCCTGTCTATAAGGTCTGGCACTGACATGTCTTTGTAGAACGCTTTCTCTATACTAGAACCAAATTCCCTGTAAACAGCGAAGTTTAGACATTTATTAAAATAAAGCTTGACTTTAACCCTTCTAGAGTTCATCATCAGCCTATATACGTATTGTAGGGCACAGGCCTAACCTAAGGGTGGGTGTATGGGCGTTTAGTCCACCACACGTGCCCAATGCGGATTTATACATATTGTAAGGTCCTTCTTAATATGTCGACACTTTTTTAAGGGGATGATCAGACCATCAAACTGAACAAATATATCTATATGTATATCTAATGTAAATTTACGACAGAATGTTTATTGCCTACATACCTTTTATAGATAAGGAAGTGTGTCATCAACAAAAGAACCCTCTCATGTATAATAGGGTAAGTAGATACAATGTTCCTCTTCAGTTTCTCTATAGGTCGACGAGCTTTTAGCATCTCTAATCTGCAAGACAAAAAATAAATACATGCACTGCAGGGTACAGGACTACCCTCAACATGCCTCGAAGATTTCGTTGATTGGACGCGGCTTCGATGATGGTGATTAGGCTAATAATAAGCATATAAGCAGAGGCTCACGACTATATTCCCCGTGGGGGTAGTCAGAGATATTCTGAAACCTCAGAACATCCACGTTTCAACAGTAGTACCGAAACTCTGTCCAGTGTGACGGGGGGTGAGCCCGTCGCTACTTATAATGGACAGTGGGTACAATACATGCCTTGAAATTGAATCATGAAGGTTTCCTCACGATGTTTTCCTTCACCGAAAAGCCAGTGGTGTTACAAATTACAAATCGTACATAAATTCCGAAAAACTCATTGGTACGAGTTGGCCTGGACGGGGATCGAACCATCGCCTCCTGCACGACAGGCAAGGTAACTCGCCACTGGACCACCACGGCTTTAATAATAAAGTTAAATAAATGCGTATCACTGAGTCTGACGAAGTATCTTTTCAAATAAAGAAAGAAAAAGAAAGAATAAAGAAAAAAGAATAAAAAGAAAGAAGAATAAAGAATATTTATCTTATCTTATCTTATAAAACACATCATCATCATCACAGCATATACTTCCCACTGCAGGGCACAGGCCTATCCTCAGAGAACAGGCCTATCCTCAGAGAGGGCGTTAGTCCACCACGCGTGCCCAATGCGGATTGGTAGACTTCACATACGCATCGGAATTTCTTCTTCATCGTATGTAGGTTTCCTCACGGTGTTTTCCTTCACCGTTTGAGACCAGACGTTATTACGTATAAGTTAGAAAAATGAATAGGTACAACAACTCCATAACTGTCTGCAACACGCCATCAGCGCTCCTAGTTGCGCAATTTAAGACATCTTGCAAATTTTAATTTCCAAAACTAGCAAGTTCATTTTGGGGGGTAACTGCATGGTTCAAAAGATAGTTGGTAGTTGTTTCAATGTTTCCCGCGGCTACTGCGATAGGGAATGTGGTCATGAGTTTATGTACTTGTTAATCAAATGAAAAAAAGATAATAAAATAGTAACTAAGTTATAGCCTGTAGAATCCCCCTGCAGGGCAAAGGCCTCCTCCCACGAATAAAGGTGAGAGGGAGTTGGCCATACTCCACCACGCCGGCCCAGTGCGGGTTGGTGGAGGCAAGTTAGTGGTCAACTTGCTGTCAGAGAATTTTCAAGCCGCCAATAGGCCTCTGACCTGGCTTAACGAATAGTTACAACGCCATCTGACGGAACTGTCCGAGACCAACTGCTTAGCGTGCCTTTCGAAGCACGGAAACGCTCGAGATGAAATACCACTAAACGGTCACCCATCCAAAGACTGACCGGACGGACCTGGCGCTGCTTAACTTCGGTGATCGTTTCCAATACCGAAGCTCCACTTTGCCAACGAGCGCTGCAATAAAATAGTGTAGGAGTTTATATTCACCTGACAGTTTCAATAGGGAAAGCGGCTGGGAAATTTTTGCTCATCTTGATGACTTCCTCAAGATCATCAGATGCTTGTGGTTTTGGTAGCTCGGCGCAATGTTTGAGTAGTTTGTTGGTCTCCTCACTCATGGTGAGCAGAGACCAGTCTGGTTTGCACCTGTAATAGTTACATTAAGTATGTAGAAGAGATAATAATATTGGTAACACATTCGCTGCTTGTCTCAAAATATGAATCTCGTGTCCTTGATTGAATGCAGATGCTTTAGTTTATATTACCTAACTACTTTACCTACTACTTGGAATTTAGTAAGTTCTTAGTTCTCAATGAAAATATTTTTCGAAATTTAATCCAATGGGTCAGATCAGAAGTGCTATTTTTGAATCATCTGATTCAAAATCACGATCGCCTGATGCGTAATCTCCATATTAATCTGGTCAAAATCGCACTCCTGGAAGATTGCATAGGAATTTGATTTTGGGAAGAATGTTTATCTAGAGCACAGATTATATAATACTATACAGTACAGATGCCCAACGTCAAACAATGAAACACGACTGCCGTAACGCGGGCAGTCTTCGGGCAAAGTAAATTGCTTGATTTTCCGAGGCTCATGAGATTTTTTTGTAGTCAGATCATGTATTTTTAGTAACAATTTACACTATTACATAAACATTAATTACAAATCGATACCATAACGCCATATATTGCCATTTTTTTAACAAAAATTTCATTTGTATGGGATGGGATGGGACACCATGTCTAGAGTCACGTTGAAGGGTTTGCCTCGAACACTTGTCTCTCGCGTGGTGTTCGCGCGGTTCGCGTCTCAGCCTGCCACGAGGCTCCAAAATCCTTCTCAGTTGTTCTTACTCAAAAACAATCCACGAGATTGGATAGACACTCCCTCAAACTACTTGACACTGGCGAAATCTAACAAGGATACGCCATTAAATAAAAATAGAATATAATGTTTATCTAACTTACATATCAAGTTAAGATATAGGTAAGTACCTATCTACCTATTTTGAATACTGGTTGGTTAGGGAAAACTATTTTAAAACTAGATTTTCCTCATTTGTCTGTCAAGGTGGATAAATGCTATGATAACGTGGGTTTACTAGGTACACTCATTAGGTAGCATATGCTCACGACTATATTCCCCGTGGGGGTAGTCAGAGATATTCTGAAACCTCAGAACATCCACGTTTCTCTAGTAGTACCGAAACTCTGTCCAGTGTGACGGGGAGTGAGACTATGGCTCTACTGCCTCCGTGGTCTAATGGAAGAGCATTGGGTTCTTGACACGGAGGCCGTGGGTTCGATTCCCACGGGGGACACCTAGTGATGTCACTTCGTTGATCGAACCATCGCTTCCTGCACTTCAGGCAAGGTTACTCGCCACTATGATACTCATTAGGTTTAGATGATTAATATCATTCAGATCAAAATACCTAGTTGAGATTAAAAAACTCAAGCATGCATCATAAAATACACTCACCACAATAAATTTTCAAATGATTTCGTGATATCCATTTTTAATACTTTTTCCTGAAAATACAATAGTTTAGTTTAGTGCATCTAATGTCTATTTGGATAATGATAATTTCGACTTGATTTCTGTACAAAAAATACCCTCTGATAGCTCACTGTTTGTAGCTTCTATCGAACATGGGATCAAAATCGATACATATATAGGGTAATTTTTAATTAGTTGGCGAAACTGAACCAAGACCCTTGTTAACAGATTGCATTATCAATGTTTATTATGTATTGATGTTTAAAAAAATAATTATTATCGTGCATAAGGTACGCGCAGTGCATACAGTACGCGGGCGCGGGCGGACATCACTTCAGAATCATATGATCGAGCGGGGGGTCTTTACCACGCAATTGTACTCAGTAACAGATACCTAATGCGTTTCTAAAGTTTCGCCAACTAATTAAATTTAACCTTATATTATATCGTGAGAAACGCGCCTTCTTCTTCTGTCCTAGGTAGGTACAAGTTTCAAATTTTATCGCTATAATGGCCTATATGCTTTGAAGTTATAGTTCTTGGCGTGGAACATGTTTTCGTCACCGTCACTTTTGCACAACTGCCCTTGGATGCTAGGCACGGAATTTGATTCCATGTCAAAAAAAGATATGATAGATAAACAATAAAATTTGAATAAGTAAACACACAATATTACAGATCACAAACAAGTTCACAAGCACAAAACAAGAATACCCACAATGCAACACCAACAAAAACAACATGCAGTGCTAAATAGTCACAAGCCAATTCCATTATGTTAAGGCTCCTTTTACCGTTCAGTGGCCCCTTATCAGAATATTTAAGATTTCTGAATCAAGAAAGCCTAGATTTAGTGCTAGTAAGTATAAGTGCTACTACAGTATGGTATAATACAGAAGCCTTAAATCTATTTGTTTTTGCTATGTTGTTGTCACTAAACTATAAAAGGACTCTTAATTTATAAACAAAACAAATACATAGAACAACATGTAATTTATTGTATGCAACAGCAGCAAATAGGTTTTATTTAAAAACAATAGGGTTGCCACTCTCAAGCCTGTTGCAATTACAACCCATAGACGGCTGATTGCAAAAATTTTGTTTCTGTAGAGATTTTATATGAAAGAATCATCAAAATCAGTCCATTCGTTTTTGAGTAAATCTCTCCAAAACAAAGATTTCTGACATCATTTTTTGACTCAACCACCGCATCGGAAAGTGTTTCGTTGTAGAGAAGATGCAGCCAGAAACTCTCCCGTCTGAAAATATTGTGGCAACCCTATGTTGCAACAATCACAAGCAGTTGGCAACATTGTCTGATGTTCAACAGATGGCCCCACTACCTGTGTAACTGAGCATATT
Source organism: Agonopterix heracliana (assembly GCA_963693445.1). Classification (NCBI taxonomy): domain Eukaryota; kingdom Metazoa; phylum Arthropoda; class Insecta; order Lepidoptera; family Depressariidae; genus Agonopterix; species Agonopterix heracliana. The sequence continues at coordinate 2,590,397 of OY856332.1, forward strand.
GAATCGTCTCTCTGCGTATTGCCACTCAAACCACTGCGGTTAGCGTCCTGGATCTCTGATCGTTCTAATTTCTTCTTCTCTCTATATTGAAGTTGTCGCTCTCCAAGAGTTAGGGTAGCTGGTCGATTGCGGGAAGGTTTTCGCTTTTGATTCCGACACTTTATTCTCGGCATTATTTTCAAAAATTTTAATACATTGTGTCCAGGAACGTTCTATGGGTAAGTAACTATCTGTTACTAAATTACATACAGTATGGACACTCCCTACCTCCCATCAATTTTTTAACCTCACCCCCTCTAGTTACATCGGCAGTTACATGTAGCTGTAGCCTAGACTGACACCACCATTGACACGCTAGAATGTATGTTTTTGAAACAAAGATAATTTAATCTCAGGACCCTCTTTTTGAAAAGATGGGTGTCAAAGCGTTTTATTTACGAAAAAGTCATGTAGGTAGACTCGCGTGGCTAGACGTCTACCGAGAGGATGTCTGCGTCGGCTCGTGATTTTTCTGGCCATGCGGGTCAGCCATTTGGAGAACTCTTTTGTGTTTTAACCTTAAAACAATCACTTGAGACTCTAAACTACTTACATTGGCAAAACTGCCACTCTAGATTTAATTAAAACTACTGATCATTTTCCTACGTATAATATTCATATAACGAGAAATACCATAGAGAAATTACACGCTCCTCTTGGTAGAGATGGTGTAACAAAGTGTACACAGTAACCACCAACTGGGCATGACGTCATCTAGTTTGTACTGCGATTGTTGTATACCATAGAGAAATTACACGCTCCCCTAATGCTTTTTGTCTCCCCTCACCCCCTTTGTCGGCGACATAATTTTCTATAGAAACAAGCCGATATATGCCATCTCCTCTTACTCCATGACTAATACTAAGTATAACTTATGCTAGGGTAAGATAGACTCACTGAGTAATTTTTACGTTTTAAAACTGACTTGAGAAGCAATTTCAAATATTATTGATTATGAACATTTTACAGCCATGTTATTTTTTTCAATTCTTTAATTTAATTTGACCCGAGTAGGTTCCATTTAATTATTTAAATATTTCGTATTATGGCTCTATAGCAGAGACTACAGTTTAAACGAATGGATTTTGATAGTACTTAGGATTAAAATTTCAAGATTTTACTAAAATGTTATACACTTAGGTACGGGCTTACTGCAGCTGGCAAAGGGTAGGAGGAAGTAACAGAAATAATTGTATTATAATACTTACTTTGTATTTCACAATTATTTATTTCACAACAACACAAACTAAATCAATATGATTCACGCGACGCAAGTTATAACAAGTTTGGGAAACTTTTCAAACCCAAACTTTTGTGACAGCTGACAGCCAGCTGTTTCTCTTCTCGATACGTTAACAAAGCAGTACCGTCACTAAGCCTACTGGGGTGCGTTCAGAACCTACGCCCAGAGTGCGCCCAGAGTGCACTCCGAGTGCAACTTTTCACCCTAACGCCGTTCCGAGGCTCGGTGAAAAGCGTTCTACCCATAAGAGCGAGCGAGAAGTACAACCGCACCCAAAGGTTCTGAACGCAGCCCTGGGCTCACTGGGCTGGCTCACAATTTCCAAAAGTGCTCTACCGCTGTTTTCGAAGCCACGTAATTCTGTATGATGTCGTTTAGCTCGTCGGTGCAATGACTACACGGATAACTTTATCAAGCAATATATTTGCAGCGGAATAACAATGGTCGGATAAAACAACTTATTCTCTCGAAGTCAAATCCAATAACAAAACTAGATCGCATGACAAATGTACCAACAAGTAAAGTCTAACAGGAACAAGTCGAAGTAGGTTCTAATCGTTCGGTTCTACACACCAATAAAATCCTTGATGATAATATAGGCACACCTTGGATATTTTGCAGTCATTTATTACACAAAGAAAAACTGACAAGAGGAATGTAAGCATGTGCGATACCTACTGAATTTCTTTACAAGCCCTAATTTCACTCGTGCTCAGCGAGAAAAAAAGTGGACCTCGCGGGCGGGACGCCCGGCAGATGTGAAACAATGAAATAGTGCACTTTCCCGATTTCACGTTTTTTTTTAATTTAGATCTTTCGTAGCTGTCAATCAGGGCGTAACGGCGGCGTCATGCCATAATTAACTGCCAAGTTATTAACTTAATTATTACTCTTACGGTTATTATTGTTTGCCTCCGTCTACCTATAGGTAAGCTAAAAATGTGTTGGGGCAGGGAGTACTCACTAGATACTCTTTCTTATACTGTGACATAGGTATGCTATCAAACCAAGAACGATAAATAAAACTGCAAAACACTTTTGACTTGCATTGCGCTCCGTCTCGTCTGCTTGTATTTTGCCAGTCAGTTTTCACTTCTCTGGTTCTATTTTATTCTAATTTTAAAATTGTGGCTCCATCGTAGTATTGATGATTTGGCCAAGAAGTTTGTTGTTTTGTTTTTGTTTCACTACTGTTTGATATATGTATTGAAAACGGGACTGATTAATTTATTGCGTTTAACAAACACTCCTCGAGCATTCTATACCTTTGTTTCTCTTCCTTGAGTGAGGAAAAGAGATGCCATAATTTTCTTTCTTTCTCACTCATACGAGAGTAAAAGAGAATCTTATAGAACGTCTGATAATCATGACAACTGCATTTAATTTTTTTGTGGAAATGAAGAGGGATTGTGCTCATACAGCCAAGTCTTATGCTGGGTTTACATGCACGCCGTGCATCCCGGCAAACTCAGGCAATTCGCTGTACATCGACTCGTCTGTAAAGTGATTATTACTACTTAACTTTATAGAAGCCTCAATGTACAGCGAATTGCCTAAGCTTGCCGGGCTGCGCGGCACGCGTATGTACGCACCTTCAAGTTCTATTCTCATAGACGAAAAATTGTTCGCTTACGCTGGTAGACGTAACATCAGTGTAACCGCGTATGAGACAGCGATAGTCATAAAATCCTATACAATTTGTATGAAGAAAGATGTCTGACTCCGGAGTCAGACAGCCGTCGTAGAACAAAAAAGTGGTTACGTCGATAAGGACAGCAATAAGTAGCGATCTCCTTTTTTAACCAGAGCGAAATGGCTATGTGCATCTCTTACTGAGTGAATATGACAAGACACGTGCTTCCTTCTATTACCTTCTCTTTCTACGTCTATTCTATTCTATTTTTTTAAAAATGGCTGCCATCTTGGGTATTTGATGATTTTGCCAATGTCTAGTTTATTGTAGCAAAAGTGCTTGACGTTGTACGGTAATTTATGTATTTGGTGACTTCAAGGATTGTTTTTCGAAAAGAACACTATCTTGAGCCACCACTGGAGCCCCTTTGTAGACCTGGGAGGGGGCAACCAACGAACGACGGGCGACGCGACCGCCCAATAGCAGATCCACAACGTGACTCCCACCTTGCTCCCACCTTCAAGTTACAATAAAGTCGTCGGCCGTACCCAATATACATATTAATCTATGGTCGGCCGTCGCCGCTTCTGCATAGCTAGCATGCCGCAGCGATACAACGCTATCACCAAGTTATCACACCTTAGCTCTCTTTTTATTTGCGTGCGAACGAACGAGATAAAAGACGTGATACAGCCGTATCACGTGCAGCATACTACGAGTGCTGAATCACTTAAAGAATTTTTTCATCGTGTTGATCTTACTTCGCAAATGCGTCATCTAACGTCAATGTCAATCACTCACTGACAGTGACAGTTGCGTTGCGAGTTGCGGCTCCTTCCCTCGTAGTATGCTACACGTGATACGGCTGTATCACGTCTTTTATCTCGTTCGTTCGCACGCAAATAGAAAGAGAGCGAAGGTGTGATAGCGCTGTATCACTGCGGCATGCTAGCTATGCTGGGGTGCGTTCAGAACCTACGCCCAGAGTGCACTCCGAGTGCAACTTTTCGCACTAACACCGTTCAGAGCCTCGGTGAAAAAACGCACTTGCAACTCGGTTGTCACAACTCAACCGTTCAGAACCTCTGGCGGGTTGCAACTTTTAACCATCAAATTAGATGGTTAAAAAACACTCTGACGTTTGATTATCTGTGGTTACTTGACTTTTCGTTCGTTTTGATTAAAAGTTAGGTTTTTTCAAAGTGTTTTTATTCACTTTTTGATTTGCTAACATGGAAGATGAGTTTTTATTGTATTTGGAAACGATAGAAGCCCTAGAAGTCCATATTACTGTCAATGTCAAAATTTGAGGTTATAAAACAACCGGGATCGTTCCGTACCTTTTTGCGAGTTAAAAAACAACTGGTCGTTCCGTACCTTCGGTTGAAAAACATCCAAACCACCGCACCCAAAGGTTCTGAACGCAGCCCTGGAGTGTGATTTTCGCCGATTGGCGATTTTCGCGGGCACTTCTTCCAACTACACAAAACGAAATGCTGTATAATAATAAATAAATAGTGCTCGAATAATTACAATAACTTCACAATGTCCGACCTCCAGCAGATACGTGCCGAAGTGAACAACGCTTTCAAACTCAACGGCTTCACCATCCGAAGAGACGCAAGTACTTTCGTAACAGAACTTTTGTCTTCCTTACCTCCTCAAGAACGGCAGAAGTTGATCGACAAATTGACAGCTCACCTTCTGCACCAGTGTCTTTCACAGCCTGTTCTGGAAAGGGCGCATTTAGAAGTAGCCTACAATGAATGTTCTACTTTGGGGTTAGAAGAAACAGAAACTGTGTTTAGCGTAATAGATGCGTTCAGTATCCCTAAACTATGTTACGATAACGAAAGAAAGAAGTTTGTCAAAGATTTGAATGTTAAAAATAATTTGTTTCCGGGACCGAAATGGAAGGCTCAGTACTTAATTGATCGGTATACGGTAATTTGGCAACGGACGTTGAGAAATAAGCTCTTCGCTGTGGAAGCCTTGCCTTCTGTTGACGATGAAAAACGATTTCAGTTACGTAAAATAGAAGTCCTTCTTAGTTCGTCGAGCAGGATCGACGATATCATCGTATTGGGTTTACTTACTCAGTTGACGGAAGGAAAGTTCTATTTAGAAGATCCCACGGGAAGTATAATGTTGGATATGTCGCAAACGAGATACCATTCCGGATTGTTTACGGAATGCAGTTACGTTTTGGCAGAAGGATATTACGATGATAAAACGTTATTCGTCATGGGCTTGGTGTTGCCACCGTCAGAAAACAGAGCTGCATCGCTACCTTATTTTGGGAGTTTAAACACTTTCGGAGGAAAGTCGAAGAGTTTACTGAAAAACTCTCAAAGTTTGCTGAAAATTGAACAGGAAAACGAAGACGGAACAATTATATTTCTATCTGACGTTTGGTTCGATAATTTGAAAGTCATGGCGAAGTTGAAGACAATGTTTTCTGGTTACAACGATTTCCCTCCAATTGCCATCGTGTTCATGGGAGAATTCTTATCATGTCCGTACGGTTACGAACACAGCATGCAACTGAAGGCCGCGTTAACAAATTTAGGTGAAATAATACACCCGTTTACTAAACTACGAGAAACTTGTAAATTCATCTTCGTTCCTGGCCGCGGAGATCCCGCTGCAGCCAACATACTACCAAGACCACCGATACCAAACTCTATTACAAAAGACTTAAGAGACAAATTGGGTGATTCCGTAATATTCACAACAAATCCATGCCGAATACAATACTGTACTCAAGAACTCGTACTCATCAGGCAGGATTTAGGAACAAAAATGTGTAGAAATTCAATACATCATCCAAAAACGGATATTCCAGATCATTTGACTAAAACGTTGTTAAGTCAATGTACGTTGTCACCGCTATCTTTAGGTGTGCAACCGGTGTATTGGAAACACGTGGAAGCGTTGAATTTGTATCCAATGCCAGATTTAGTAGTTGTTGGGGATCATTATCCACCGTACACGAAAACGTATCAGGACTGTAATGTTGTGAATCCAGGGTCTTTTCCAAGGACAGACTATTCTTTTAAAGTGTACGTACCTGCCTCGAGAACTGTTGAAGATTCTCAATTACCTAAAGAGGATACTTGAAATGTTTGATTGATTTTAGAGTAAACAATTTTAAATAAGACATTTATTTTTTACTGTCAAACTTAGATGATACCAGGAAAGGAAGATACTGCATGTGTCCTTGCTAAATTGTTTTGAAAGGCTTACATTTTACTACACCATTTGTGACATCTGAAAAATAAGCAATTTTAATCCCTCTTGCTAAGGCCGTTTGAAGCCGGCGGCCCACACCTAGCGAAGAGCAGCGTGTAGCGATTTTAACTGCCGAACCACTATCGGCTGCTTGCAAAATCAATTACCTACCCTCCGCCTCCAGGCGATTCGATGCTTTCAACTATTAGGACTAGCACAGTTGATTTTTATGTAATTTCAACACAAGCAAAGTATATAGTGGATTGGCAGTGAAAAATGCTCTTCGCTGCGATATGCCAAGTGTGTGCCGGCACATTGTCAGTTTTTCAATTAAGCAAAATATGGTTAACTTGTAGTTATGTTTTCTTATCACTCCAACATAAAAATTATATTGTATCTCATTAACTGTTGATGAAAGTGTTAAATATGTAGTTATTTAAAAGTACTAAGTACCAGCTTCCACATAAATTAATAATTACAATGTAAAATTGTTCTTAGACCATTTAATTTGTTGGTTTAGCATTTCCCTATGCCAAGGTACAAGATTAACTCATCAAGTGCATTTACATACAATTTTGTACCTTATCATTAAACGAGACAGTCTATAATTGTGGAACAATAGCTTCAAACTAGTCTCATGTCACGCAAGATTATTTTTCATGATTTTTAACAATCAAAATTAGAATCTAAAGTAATGGAATAAAATCCAAAGTTGCGGATTTCATGCTACCTCGTCCCCCGCAAACTAGAAAAAGTCTCAGAAAAGTTTGTTAGTAGAATTACATGCGTAACACGTCCATACTTAAATGGGTCTAAGAAAAATTGTTACATGCTGCATCTATTTATTTTTAAATCAGACTTTGTGACAATGTGAATCAATAATCAAAGTAAATTTGCCAAAAGTAATATGAGGTAACTTACCTACTTAACTTTCCCTACTTTTTAGACTAGAAAAAAACACATCATTTTATAAAATAAGTACTTTATTCTTGTTACAAGCTATATTTACATTTTTCAGTAAAGATTTAAAATACATTCTTAAATATAACATTATTTAATTAGTGGGTTTAAAATTGTTGAGTAAATTTACACACAAATATTGTAAATTCATAATAAATAAATAAACAAATACAACATTTTAAAAATTTCAGTTGTTTAAAGGACGGAACCATTACATTTTGATCACTTATTTAATTAATTCATTCATTTCGCTTATGACTAATACAACTTTTATTATTGTAAGAACATTTTAATTAAGTAGTACTCTTCATAGGCGTATCCAGGGGGCCAGTAGGCCCTCCGCCTCAAAGTACACTGCCTGCTATATACCTGGATAATTAGCCCAGTCATTTTACGGTTTGAGCCGGGACTAATTAAGAATTTATATTTTTTTCTGTGTATCATTTAAGAGCCAATTTGGGCCTAGAAATATAGCAAAATAAAAAAAATTACGTCAGCAACAGCCCCAAATTTAGCATGTATCTCATTCTAAAAAACCTGAAGGTACATTTTTTTATATTTTTAATCCTATACTTATTTATACACCCTTCAAACATGGAATAAATATTTTTGTCTACTTAGAAAGCTTTGAAAAAATACATTTGTATTTCCTAATGAAATTTCGATGGCTATTATCTATTTTATTGATCAAAAGTCATTTATATATTTGAATCTAATTAAAATGAGTGCATTAAAATTATTAAGTTTTACTTATAGCCTTCTGGGAGATTTCTATGTTGCAAAGTGAAATTAATAAAAATATTTTTTCAGATAGTCTTTTTGTCACTAAATGGTACTGGTTACAGTTTAAAAGTACCATACATAATTACTCCCCACTCCTCCTAACAAAACTCCGTAAAATGACTGGGTTATATTATGTCTAGGTACAGGAAATTCATGATTTGCTTGCTCCGAGGCTAAAAGTTGGGTATGCCTATGGTACTCCATTTGAATTGAAATCGAACCCCTTGCGCGTATTAAAACACGGACCTGAAAAAAAGACGGACGTAATGTGACACTAAAAAGATGTGAAGCATGCAAGGTCCTACAATTTCGTTTGTTCTACAAGGGACCTACACTCACACAGATGCACTAGCTCTAGGCGCAGGGCTGCGTTCAGAACCTTTGGGTGCGGTTGTTTTTCTCGTTCGCTCTTATGGGTTGAGCCTCGGAACGGCGTTAGTGCGAAAAGTTGCACTCGGGGTGCACTCTGGGCTTAGGTTCTGAACGCACCCCAGGTCCGACACCCGTCACCATTATGTACCGCGTGACAGCACGCACACAAAAGAAATGGGTGCTTCACTCGTGATTAGACGAGATTACGTCCGTCTTTTTTTCAGGTCCGTGGAATGATGAAAAAGACAAAAAGTCGAGGTCGCTGGCGCATGAGGATGAGCAAACAAGATACTAAAATTTGCTCATTTTTACTTCATTATTGTATTACGGCCAGTAACAAGTGCCACTAGGTGGTTTTTATATTCGGCATCAGAAGTCAACACCGCGTATTGATCAAGTGACTGTATCTACAATTTCAATGCATGATCTATTCTGTGAATCTTAAAGTACATAACTAATTAGAATCACAACAATCAGATCCAAGCACAAACACTAAACACATCTTTGATGCATGACTACACATTCACAACAATATAATAATACTTGCTAGATCGATAATGACGGCTTCAATTTGTAAAATCAAAATACAACAGTTAGACAATGCAACACTGGAGATTCAATACAGTATATACCTACAGGCTTCGATCAAAATAAAATGAATGGATATGCCTTAGGCCTTAGATCAAAATAAAATGAATGGATAGGCCTGAAGTGCGGTAAGTTGAAGCACACTACTGGTGCACTTGGTCCATACAAACTAGCGCCATTATCTGTCAAATCTAGGGCACAGGTTTATGGTTAGACGTTTATATTAGATATTATGTGGTCGTAATGAAGGCTTTTGTATTGTATTGTTTAGGTCGTGTACAGGTCGAGATTCAGAGAAGTTTTTTTAATTTTTAGTTCGAATTCCCGTCAAAATCGACAAATGAGAAAAAAAACAGAAATAGAGAGAGAAACACAGAGAAATAGAGATAGAGTGTCGTGAAGAGAAACGACAAGCCCCCTAGGGTCCAAATCCATTTTCGACCCTTTCTAGTTCGACTAAGCTCATTCATGCTTTCAAAAGCCTCTAAATCTCGACATAAAATTTTCACATGAACAACGATTTGGTTCTCATCAAACAAGACTAAGTTTAACATTTTTGAAATGGTTTTTCTTAACGATTCTCTGCACTATTTATTACAAATGGAAAACAAGCAGCCAAGTACGGTCAGCATCAGAGAAATCTAACCCCCTTGCGCTTACAAAGATAGAGGGGTCAGGTTTCTCTGATGCTGACTGTGCGTAGCCAAAAGGTATACTACCTAAATAAGCCAAAAGCATGTGATTCGACTGCAAGTAAAAAATAAAACGATTGGTCCCTCGAAGCCGTCACTGAATTACAACAATAATAAATGCTTCAAGCACCCATCAAAGTATTGTACGTGGTTGAAATGGGCGCTAAGGCAACGAGACAAATCATTGCAATGGCGAATAGAATAATCAGCACAGCGAAGATCGACAGCAGAAGCTTTCTGAAGCCAGCGAACTGTAAACAAAGGGGCATAGTTTAGTAAGTAACCTCTATTATCTTATCTTAACTATGATAAAATCGTAGCGCTAAAGATAAAATAAAAGTAAAGATAAAATAAAAGCGTAGCGAAAAAAGTAGCGGTTCACTTCATATAAACTCAAATAACACTCGATAGCGCGATTTACATGACGTGTGGCGCCATCTATTGACAAGTTTGTTTGTTTGTTCGCGCATCACGCAAAAACTACTGAACCGATTTTGATGAAACTTTTTTTGTTTAATAGCTTATGATCTGACTTAAAATCTGGTAAGTATACAGTCGCGGGGAAACACTAGTTATATAATACAACCTTTATGGGATTTTTAGGAACCAAGTCATTTCATGGCACACCGAACAACGAACTCGCGATGCTTGAACAGAACTGCGACATAAACAAGATTGCGTCAGCACACGCGACGTTCCGCTCGTACGCACGCGTTGGCTGTATGTGCTTCTGCTCGGTTCCCCTAAAGTTACCCTTGAAATGCGGGGTGAAGTATCTGAAGTTAGTGAGGGGCAGGAAGTGGCCATTCCGTGTGTAGTACCTACCTATGACATACTAGTAAGTATCTATTGTGGTTGCTTTTTAGGTCTTCCGTGCTGAGGCCATAGATGAATGTAATACTAGCGTAGCTGAGGCCGGCAGTTCGATCCCAGCCTAGATAAGAGTACTTAAGTAGTACCTTAGTTTTTAGAGTTTCAGGGATTTATGTACGATTTGTAATTGTAACACTACTGGATTTTCAGTGAAGGAAAATATCGTGAGGAAACCTGCATACGCTGAGGAAGTTCTGATGCGTTTATGTACGTAGTTCACTTATTCGCTTTCGGCACGTTTAGTGGACTAACACCCATACACAGTCATAGTGAGGGGTGCTCTAGCAGTGGGGACGTATATTTGTAAGCCATAGTTCGATTCAGGGGATGTACGATGAGTCTCCCCTAGTGACGTACTGAACCCCACATCTGGCATACCCCGGACAATCGACAAGCCTCTTTGGCAAACCTCCCCATCACGATGATATGCCACCGACTCGTCAGATGACTGAGCCACAGATTATATAATACTATACAGTACAGATGCCCAACGTCAAACAATGGAGCGCGACTGCCGTGACGCGGGCAGTCTTCGGGCAAAGTAAATTGCTTGATTTTCCGAGGCTCATGACATTTTTTTGTAGTCAGATCATGTATTTTTAGTAACAATTTACACTTTTACGTAAACATTAATTACAAATCGATACCATAACGCCATATATTGCCACTTTTTTAACAAAAATTTCATTTGTACGGGATGGGACACCATGACTGAGCTAAATTTTGTTCCCTCACTGCTCCTATGCATTGGACCCAGTTTGTATTCATTATCAACATCATCAGCCCTGTCTTCGTCCACTGCTGAACATAGGCCTCTCCCAAGGCGCGCCACAAAACTATAATCCTCAGTCCTCAGCCTTCCTAATCCAATCGCTTCCCGCTTTCCCAGGTCAGGTCCAGCGGACTGCGTCCCACTCTACGCCTGGCAGTTTATCCGATGTCTAGTTGGTATTATTCGTAATATATCACCGGATTAAAAAGCCGTGGTGGTCCAGTGGCGAGTAACCTTGCATGCCGTGCAGGAGGCGATGGCGATCGATCCCCGTCCAAGCCGACTCGTACTAATGAGTTTTTCGGAATTTATGTACGATTTGTTACACCACTTGGCTTTTCGGTGAAGGAAAACATCGTGAGGAAACCTGCATGCTTCAATTTCGAGGCGTGTATTGTACCCACTGTCCATTATAAGTGGCGACGGGCTCACCCCCCGTCGCACTGGACAGATCGGTACTACTGGTGAAACGTGTATGTTTTGAGGTTTCAGAATATCTCTGACTACCTCCTCGGGGAATATAGTCGTGAGCATATGCTTATATGCTGTATTACCGGTGCATCGATGCTCCTGTCAATCTGAGTGGTCTGCCGCGGCTGGCCGAGCATGTCCTTCATGGGGAATGAGTTCACTCGACCGTTGCTGATCCGGCCATCCGACACGCATACTGTTAGCTGTAGATACAGTGATGACAAATAATTTAGTAGGTGTAAATAACGTTCTTTAGAAATAAAACTGCATTTAGAAGTACATAGTTAATAATCTATGATAGATGGCACTACGTCATATACAGGGTGTTAAATTAAATGCGTTACATATTGGATTGGATGCTTCCGACCATCGACCTGATTCATTTTCACTATGAAGCCAACATCTAAATCGCGAAAAAATCTGGTGTTCCATTTGTATCGAATAGCCTGGCCACGTTTTGTATTTGATTTTGTTTCGTGATTTCGTTGTTGGCTATGGAGCCAATGGTTAAAGTTATTCGGTTTGATGGTCTAAAGACTAGATATTTACCTAACGCATTTAATTTTACATCCTGTATAGACATCGTCATCATCATCATCATCGGCCTTACCATCTGTGATAGGCAGGCGCGGATCCAGGGGGTTGTCAAGGGGTTTCAATGATTAATACTTCTATGAGGGGTAAAGATTAAGGGTAGTCAATCTGGCGACAAGGAGGTGGTCTCCCGACCCTTCTCTTCGTTCCCTTTTGCCTAAACTATTTTTCAAAAAGGTCTGCATTTCACAACCGCGCGGCATGAAACAATCGAGACACTTACAGAAAGCACTAAATGCATGATGACGTGGAAAACCACGAAGGCAGCGAGGATGTAGAGACTCCACGAAGGAAGTTCAGCTTTTGTTAGGTACACAGCCAGGAATATTGTCGCAACTGCAAATAGAAAAACGTATTTCAGTTTATCACATGGTTTGGTTTCGATGGCATTTCAGTGTCAATGACATGCCATCAACTCGACTGAAGAAGTTTACCATAATATAACTTTAATGTATTTTATCTGGTTATCTTAGGTCGAGATTCAGAGCTTTTGAGCTTAAGGGGGTTGCAGAGGGAGTTGCACTACACTAGATGGCGCTCGGGAGCATTATTCCTGATTTTATCACATTTTATTTTATATCTCGTAATTGTGATGATTTCAATCAAAATTTTCAATTATGCGGGCACTTGTGTTTATGTTTTACTGATCTAGCTACAAGTTATAGTAATTTTATTGTTCATACGAATTTGATATACATTTTAATTTTAATCAATTTCATACAAAACTTTGACGTATAACATTCGTAGACGGTATTAACAAAAGTAATATTTTATATATGGAAAAATAGTTAAGAAAATCAAGATTACGCATCTCAAATAACATTTTCAATTTATAACATAATTACGAAGATATAAAATAAAATGTGATAAAATCAGGAATGATGCTCCCGAGCGCCATCTAGTTGCCTGTGAACGTCTCTGCAACCCCCTTAAGTTGAGTCTGTCGAAAATGTAACGGACATCAAACTAAAAAAACGTCTCCGAATTTTGGCCATTAGAGTCGTGGCGTGTGCCTTACCATAGTCTCTTCCTTAAAGATACCTATATCGTCAAGAAGAACCCATTACATGATACATACATAGCAACAACAATATAGCTAGTGGCTCTCCACTAGAGAATAAACTAGGTACCTACGTCTGTGCCTACGTAGTTCATGTTTTTAAAAACTACTAAACACAAGGTGTAGGTACTCACTTCCAAGAATATGAGCGGCGTTGCCAGCAAGCCAATGTAGCCAGTTGAAGATAGGCCTCTTGTTGGTGCCAGGGTGCGGTCTGAAGTAGGCACCTGAAAGCAGTGAACATTTTGGTAAAGAGAAGAGCTTTTGTAATGCTTATCATCTCTAGGTGACCTTTGGATAGAAACTCTTTTGCTTTTGGTAAGGTTAGATTTATCATCCGAGATATCGAAAGTTCCCCATAGACTTGGCCTGTATGACCTATGTGCTATTGTTATATATTTTATTTAGACCTCGTAGGGCGCGCTACACAATACAAAGTCCTCAGCCGTTGGTCTAAAAATAAATATTTAAAACTCTTAAGGAGGTTGTTTAGACCGTCAAACTGAACAACTTTCTCTATGGGACAAACATCGAAATCGCGAAAAAAAAATCTGATATTTTAGCTCGAGTCGATTTGTAGAGTATGGAACATCAATTTTTTTTCGCGATTTCGATATTGGTCCCATAGTGAAAGTTGTTCAGTTTGATGGTTTAAAACACCCCCTTAAATGTTTATTTGTATTTTTGTAACACCTTGTTTAAACCCCTGTGCTGGGCCTTCTCTCACTCTGTTTAGTTACAAGGTTTTTTCATGGGATGGAAGCTAGAAGATGGAAGATAAGATCATCAAATTAAACAACTTTCTCTAAAATTCGGAACCGCAAAGAAAAAAATCAGCTGTACCATACATTTTGGCCATTATAAACTGCAAACCTCCTCGCAGTTTTGTAATGGAACATCAGATTTTTTTATCATGTATTGTGGTTTAGTTTGATGGTTTTATGATTTTACTAACAGCATATTAAGGTCCCTTTTACATCCGTAATGCTAGTCGCCGATCCGTAGTTAATGTATTTGCCGACTACCTCCAATAATTATAGAGAACTTACCAATAGGCTGTATGAAGCACAAAACGATAGTGACAATGCCAGTGATCGCGTGAGGGTTGTCTCCGGTGGTCGACCAGCCACCGACTTCTATCAGGATCAGGATGAACCCGCACATCGTCAGCAACCACGTCAGGACCATGAGGATCCTGTGCCACTGCAAATAATTAAAGATTTCGATGTGAATGTGTGAAAAACAATTAGATATCATAATCCTATTGACTTACCAACTACTGGATGTTGGGTACGCGCTCAAAAGTGTCCGAACCAAAAGAGCACCAAAACGTGTAAAGATAACCAATTATGCGACAGTCTTCGTTTGATCGTAGGTACCTACTGCGATGGGGCAAAATTAAAATGAATTTCGGCATTTACCATCTTTTTAGTTGGTTTATATTACTATACACCTTTGGTTTGTGTAGGTTAGTCTCGGACACTGTTTTAGAGAATTATGTGCTAGACCCGGCGTCCATATTTTTTTATGTCAATGCCTAATCCTAATTGGCTATAGCGCGAGCGACCGTGTGAAGCAACTTAATCACGTGATCAAATATTGTTCCATGCTACTTAAAGCACGATCACGCGATGCAACAGATTACTATTAATTACTACGCTGATGCATTCACTTGCTTAGGACACAATAAATTCTCACGCTTTACCTGCTGCCAGACGGTAAGCGCAAAAATTTATCGAATGAAGATTGATTCCGTGTTGTTATTACTTCGAGATAGTGGCAGAAATCTACCAAGCGCATCGGCTAAAGCGCATCGCATACTTCTGTATGCTTCTCTGACTCCTTCTAGTGTCGAGGCGGCGCCAAGGCGTTGGGCGCGCGCCTTCGCTACCGTGACACACGGTCGGTAATTGTATACCATACCAAACCGAGCAACGCGCTGCTCGGATTCATGGTATACAATTATAGACCGTATGTCAAGGTCGCTAAGGCGCGCCCGCGCCTCGACGCCGCCTCGACTCCTTCTGTATGCGATGCGCTTAGATGCGCCAAAGTGTAGGTGTTTATCCCTGTTCCTACGGTCGAGTGACGGAGACCTGACCACGGTAACTCCTGTGCTGTGATGTAAACCAGGATCAACAGCGGTGACATTCACAACACTAGACGATGAAGTCCAGCGAGACTGGAATGTTAAAATGTATGTTTTCTTGTTCTCATGGAGATGGAAATTACATTTTACTGTCTAGACTGGGAGTGATGATTAAACCGCGTCTAATTACACCGATTCGATTCGGTAAATCATGGCTATAAATACTTACTTATTATACAGAACAGCTACTTACATAACATTTGGTTCCGAAAATACAAGTGAGAGGTATTTATTTTATTTTAGGAATAACTTTTTAGGGCCTGTCTACCGGACTTGAAGATGAGGTTGGCGTGGAAACACTACCCAAAATGGCGTCGCTACTAGTCGTCATGGTAAGGTTAAGTTGATAGCCAGGCTTCCGAGCAGGCAGTTAACTCTCGCGAGAACTTCTCGGCGAGAAGTTTCCAGGAACATTACTAGGCCTCACTACGCCACCAGAACAATGAAGGCCATCCACACTTTCGTTCTCGGGCTTTCTTGTCTTTTCTCGGTGAGGATGTAGTGCCTGCTTAAGAGATAGCACTTCTAAAATGAAGTTATCTAGTAGTAATGGCCTCCGCTCATTGCAGCGATATCATCGCTGCGATTTTGCGATAATTGTTCTCAGTACATTTTGTATGGGGACGCGCGCGATCCTACACACTGCCGCGATATTATCGAGCGATAATATCGCTGCGATTTTGAGATAATTGTTCTCAGTACATTTTGTATGGGGACGCGCTCGATCCCACACACTGCCGCGATATTATCGCAACCTGACGCAATCTCTTTCTACTACATTCAGTGAAGGGCGCATGCGTGACGCGAATCGCTGCAGTGTGTAAGGTGTCGCGATATCGCTGTCGATGATATCGCTCGATAAAATCGCTCGATAATATCGCTGCAATGTGCGGAAGCCTTAATTGAGTAGGTAGGTACTTACAGCGAACCAAATATCTTTGCCGCCCAATTGTTTGCCGACCCAAGTTTGTCTGAAGTATCTGAAATTAAAACATACTGTTATAAATATCCCAGTCATAAATCTTCATAACGAAATATTGTATTTGTGGGGTATTGTACAAGTTGGATCTTACAAACAATCAAAACTGACGAAACGTGTTGTGGATTTTTGTTTACTTTCTTGTGATGAAGCTTGTCGTGGATTTTTGACTGTAGTTGTTTTTAGACGCGAGGCATGTTGCCAATTTTATTTATATTTAACTATATTTAATAATGGTTCAATGTTTGGGTATGGACTGTATCTGGGTGAAGAGTTTAGGAGAGACCTTTGACCAGCAATGGGACGAAGCAGGTTAAAAAATGGTTTAATATTTAGTTACAAACAATCAGGATTCATTTCGGTCCTTCGAGCCGGATTTATTTGTGGAATCCAGTTGGATCTTTTGTCAGAACCAATCTAGTAGACTCATCCATTAACAAAGTAATTGAAATGTTTTAGTCATTCCTACCTTGCAAGAATAATACCAAGAGACGCGGTCCCCAGCCACGCGGCCAGCATGAAGCTCCCGTGTAACTTCAGCAACAGTTTGGAACCAGCACCGGCTGTACCGACGTTGGATAACGCGAGGGGTCCGCCTGTCGACTCGTAAACTATAGAATGGAATCCTACACGTTCTGCGTCTGGAAAAAGAGGTATAAAGTTTTTAGAAAAATGAGTAACTTTTGCAGCCATACTCATTGTTTTATTAGCACACAAACATCAATCAATCAGTCAAACCAGCCCACAACAAACCATCTTCTGGGGTCATCAACCTACTTTCACTACCAGACCCCATATTGTGAAAAATAAAAAAATAAAAGTTGACGCACTATATCGAGTGGGGTATCATTGAATAGGTATTTGAAAATCATTATTAGGTTTCTCTCACCATTTTTCATTTCGAATGACCATTTAGGATCTATAATGATTTAAATTTGAAAAAACTAAATAGTGTAAAATAAAAAAGTAAATTTAAGAAATCAAAAAACCCGTCTGCGTAAAAAGTGAACTTTAAATAAAAACTGAAAAGAAAAAAACAAGTCCAGTAGTCTAGAATTCTGTTATGTAATATTGAAGCGACTTTAACAGTCGGGACCCATTAAAAATTCTAGACCGGATCAAATTTTCCGAATAATGGGTCCCGACTGTGAAAGTCGCTTCAATATTACAATAACAGAATTCTAGACTACTGGACTTGTTTTTGTCTTTTCAGTTTTTATTTTTGTTGCGCGCTTTCCTGTGCTAATTTGATTCATTCATGTCAAAGTATTATGAAAGAGTATCTAGTATTATATAAAGTACCTACGAACATTCCCTGCCTCAACCAATTTTTAACTCATCCCATCTGGAAGGAGTTGTGGCAGAAAATAGTAGGCAATGATGTATTCCTGTTCGCACACACTCTCAGTATGGCAGATGCTTACCTCTTCTTGTCAGTTTTTCGTATTTTATGAAGTGATAGCTAAATGTCCAAGGTGTGGCTATGTCTTGGTGGTACACATTAGCTCACAATGAAGAACCGTATTAGGTTTTTATTGATGCAACGATGACAGTTTCAATAAAACTACGCTATACTTGTGAAAAATCAAAGAAGGAGACCAACCTTTCATGCTTTCCCCAGAAACGATCATCAAGTTGAACTTATTATTAGCCAAATCGAAGGTCTGCCCCATGACTGTAGAAACGACATCTCTTCTGAACTTGCAGTACAGTTTCCCATCTATTATCGAAGATCCCAACATCTGGACGATATCTTGAGGGGAGTCAGATCTTCGCACGTACGGCTCCGCCTTCGGGTAAGTCCAAGACGTAAACAACTCGACTCTTCCGTTATCATTTCTGACGCATTCCATGGCACTGTCATCTCCCATCTTGTTGTCCTGACTGAGCCCAGCTGCGACGTACTTTGGGTTGCCAGTGCCCTGTAATTCGAAGGTGTAGACATCTCCGGCGACGAAGACTGCCACAATAGCTATGCAGTTGCCGCTTTGGATGCAGTTCTGGGGTACTCCGAAGCAGAGTTTCGTGTCATCACAGCCTTCGTAGATTGTGTCCAGTTGTTGGCGTGTGACGGTTTTTGGCTAGAAAAGAAACATGGCCTTCATTAATTCCAATAAGACAAATACGATAGATGCCTCCAATATTGCAGCGTCAGTGGGCGGGCGTGGGATGTTTCTTTAGGTTAATAATCGTATGATTGCATAGGACGTTTGAAGGTTGAACCATATTCATAATTTATAGTTGAATTTATGGGACATAGGTATAGATACACTAACATGGAGGTTCTGAGAAGTGTGGATGATAAAGTTGGTAGGAAACAATAAAATAAGGTGTTGAAAGGCATATTATCATAGCATATGCCCATGCCTGCTGCTATGCTAGGTGTTGAAAGGAATCACATAAATAGGGATTTGAATTTGTAAATCATAATAGTGCGAAATCATGCATATATCCATAAGTTGACATTTTCTACCGCTGATTTGATTTTTGGAACTCGCACGGAGTTTCAACAGACGGGCAATTATGCAACTTAGGATGTTGAAAATAGATGGATAGGAAATACGTTTAAAGCTATAAAGGGTTTGTGTAGGAGCTGGGGATTAATAAAATATTGTATCTGCATGCCTCAGTGGAACATTGGATAAATTGTATGAACGGTTGGCTGCAACCACAGGGTGCAACGAAACACCCTTGTAATACTTGAGGGGGTAGTTTAGATCATCAAACTGAACAACTTTTACTATTGAACCAACATCGAGAGAAAAAAATGTGCTGTCCCATACATTTTAGTCGAGACGGTACTGCAGTTTTGTATGGGACAGCTGATTTTTTTTATGTTTAGTAGTTTTGTTGCGCCCTGTTTAAGTATGATGATGGTAATGGTTTGCTTAAAGCTGCAGTTGACTGTTCCTTCGTAGCGCAGAAAAAAACTACATAACTGTGAAATCTTCTTCTACGAAAATATCAAGAAATTCGAACAAAGAAACGTACTTTAGACTCCATAATGACCGGTGGTGCAGGGGTGTCACGTTGGGTGGTGGTCACTAACGGCACTGGTGTCGTGATGACGGTGTTGTTTGATACAACTTCCACTAACGTAGACTCTATTCCCTTCCAGAACGTGTCGTAGCTTTGAGCTATTGTGGCTCTGCAATTAAACAGTTACAACACAATTTAGTATTTATTCAACATCATCGTCCATTACAAAGGTGTATCACAAATACTCGGCCTTCCTTATTTAGTCGTTCCTCGGTACCTGTTCCAGGTCATCTATCTTGTGCTGGAAGGTGACTCACACTACGCCTGCCAGTTCATGATCTCGATCCTAGACGTGAATAGACTGTCGTGGCAGATTGACAGACAGATAGAAGGACAGTTTGGTTTACCTTATAAAATAGGATTTGTAGTGCAAGTCATAACCGCAAACTACCGAAATAATGGAAACTAAAATAGTTGCAAAACAGGAACTAAACGCCGTGAAGAAACGTGCATAAGACGACATTCTTCATACATTAACTCACGACCACGATCGTTTTCAGGGTGGTCAGAAGCTTTGCTTCAACTACCAACAAAAATTTTAAGCATGCAGTTGATGCACTGTGGTAACACGGGGCTAGCCTTTTGCCTGCCAGCCTTGATGAATATGTGATGTCGGCTAATACCAATACCAGTACCAATAGATGATGGAAACTACTGATAATAATTACAAACGCATCGAAATGTTTAGATAAATCTACCTGAACTCAACGCTTCCCAAGAAGTCATCCGGAGCCAGCCACTGGAAGGTCATAGCAGACTTCTCCTCAGGAGTCGTGTGGGTCACAGTGTCGTTGCCGTTGGTACAGCTGATGATCTTGGTAGTCGCCGGGTTTGGCACCGAGACGAACTTGCCAACTATCGTGTCTGGAGTCTGTAAAGAAAGCAGGCTAACATTATTCATTGTAACTATAAAAAGCTTTTCCTTATGAAAATGCGTCTATCGGAGGCGCGATAGCCCAGTTGTCAGTGAACCTACTGATTCGAGTGTCGCGCGTTACAATCCCGTAAGGATCAAATATTTGTATGATGAATTATGAATATTTGTACTCGAGTCATGGACATTTTTGTATTAATATGTAGGTATTCTACTCATATCGTTGTCTAGTCGTCATTATACAAGTCCGGGCAAGATTCTTGTACTTCCAATAGGACTAGATAATTTGCGTAATTAATTATTATGTCCAAGATATAAATCGAGCGAGTGCTCTATTGGAGGATTATTTCCTCGCCTTGCCGTCTCGCTGTCTCGTAATATCTGGTGGATGGCCAGTCTTAGGAGGTGGGGTAGTGATCAATCAGATTTAATTGTGCAAACTGGAACGACCACCTCAAGCACACTCATTGATATGTTCTATCTTGTCTGTAACTGCTAGTGTCAAATATTAATGTCAGTCTATTTCTATCCACAATTTTAAAGTTAATAAAAGCCTTATATTCTTAGGTTCTATCGTTTGCATGTATCAATTTTATTAACTTTAATTAAATGCCCGATGAAAATAAAATACCGGTGAGCATCATGTCTCGGTACTTACGCCCGGACAGATTCGATGTTGAGCCCAACACAATGGCCGCCGACACAAAATGGATCCATTGGTATGCTACTTTCACTAACTTCCTCCAAGAGGAAAATGCAACGGAAAATACGATGAAGCTTAAAATCCTTATCAATCATCTTTCGCCGACCGTCTACGCGTTTATACGAGATAGCACTTCATATGATGAAGCAATGAAACGGCTCGAAAATGTATATAACAAACCCAAAAACGTGATTCTAGCCCGCCATATACTCACAACTAGAAGGCAACGCTGTGACGAATCCGTTTCAGACTACGCTCGAGCGCTGAAACTTTTAGCTCACGAATGTAAATTTGATGAAGTAACCGCCCAAGAACATGAGAGCCAGACTATAAGAGGTACGTTCATAGCAGGAATTTCTTCACAAAAGATACGAGAGCGCCTCCTAGAGAACTTGAACTTAACTTTGGAGCAAGCGCTTAACCAAGCAATTTCACTCGAGACGGCCGAGCAAAATTCGAAAATAATTTCAAGTGATCCTAATACCACTCAATTAAACGCATTACCTGAAATCGAACAAACAAATCTTAACGAAATACAAGGTCCAAATGCAGCTGCTACTGGCTCGCAAAAACGGAAAAAATGTTTTTTCTGCGGTGGAGAGATACATCAGAGAGTAAAATGTCCCGCGTTCCAAGCTCAATGTCAACTTTGTGGTAAAAAAGGTCATTTTGCCAATGTGTGCAGAAGTGGAAAAGTTGTTAACGCTGTGACGGCCGGAAACACCAACCAGAATTCTACTGAAGAAAACGTCTCTGCTATTTCCGCCGCATCTCCATCAAGCCTTCTTAAGGCTACTGTCCCTATCTTTATTAATGACGTGCGCGCAGATGCTCTAATAGATACGGGCAGTTCTGTCAGCTTCATTGATAAAAATCTTGTTCACACTATGAAACTCAGACAAAAACCTTGCAAGCAAACAATTACGCTAGCTTCTCTTAGTCACATATCCTACGTAGAAGGGATGTGCTTCGCAACAATCAAGCTGGAACAACATATTTACAAACAAAGACCTCTCTTGATCGTTAACAATTTATGTGCAGATATAATAGTTGGTCACGATATTCTAAAGGATCATTCAAGCTTAGAATTACAATTTGGCGGAAGCAAAGAACCTCTTAAGATTTGCAACGTCATGGAAGCTTCCGTTCCACCTGCATCAGTGTTTACTAACCTTTCCTCTGATATAAAACCTACTGCTGTCAAATCTAGACGATATTCAGAAGAAGACAAACTTTTTATTGAACAAGAAGTTTCGAAACTTTTAGACGATGGTGTGATCGAGCCGAGCGTGTCTCCATGGCGCGCACAGACGTTGGTCGCAGGTGGTGGAATACATCGCAAACGCCTCGTTATAGATTATTCCCAAACTATAAATAAATACACATTGCTTGACGCTTATCCTTTGCCAAATATTGAAAATGTTGTTTCCAAGGTAGCTCGCTTTAACCACTTCAGTCAAATCGATCTTAAAAGCGCCTATCATCAAGTCCCTATATTGGAGAGAGAGAAAATCTATACTGCATTTGAAGCAGCTGGCAATCTTTATCAATTTACTAGAATTCCTTTCGGCGTGACGAACGGAGTAGCAGCTTTTCAAAGAACACTAGACTTTATCATAAACGCTGAGAAACTACAAGGAACTTATGCTTATTTAGACGACGTGACAGTGTGCGGAAAAAGCAAAGAAGAACACGACAAAAACTTAGACAGATTCATGACCGCTGTCAAGAAATACAAACTTACTTTAAACGAAAAGAAATGCACCTTCGGGGTCAATTCAATCAATCTTTTGGGGTATACGATCCAAGATAACACTATAGTCCCGGATCATGATAGACTTAAACCTTTAATCGATCTGCCGGCACCGACTAATGCAAGTGAACTAAAACGAGCTTTGGGCATGTTCGCCCACTATGCCAAATGGGTAGATAAGTTCTCAGAGAAAATACAGCCCTTGATTGGTGTCACGACATTTCCTATGGATGATACAGCCAAAACATCTTTCGAGCAACTGAAGTCTGATATCGGTAGATCATGTCTCATAGCTATTGACCCTAATGAAACCTTCACGGTCGAAACTGACGCCTCCGAATACGCGTTAGCCGCCACTCTCTCGCAAAATGGACGACCTGTCGCCTTTTTCTCAAGAACTTTATCAGAATCTGAACGTAAACATTCATCAATCGAAAAGGAAGCTTGTGCAATTGTCGAATGTCTGCGCAAGTGGCGACATTATCTTATTGGTAAACACTTTATGCTAATAACCGATCAACAATCAGTGGGATTTATGTACAACCAGCATCACACCAGCAAGATCAAAAATGAAAAAATTGAACGTTGGCGTTTAGAAATGTCCTGCTATAAATACGACATTGTTTACCGACCCGGCAAGGATAACACTGTCGCTGACGCTCTTTCTCGAGTCTGCTCTTATCTTAACCACGATAAATTAAGAGAGCTACATGAATCTCTGTCTCACCCGGGAATCGTTAGAATGGCTCACTGGGTCAGAATGAAAAATTTACCTTACTCTGTAAATGATATCAAAGCAATGACTGCAACATGCCGAGTATGCGCCGAGATAAAACCACGATTTATGAAAACTAAAGGCCACCTAATTAAGGCTACAGCTCCCTTCGAGAGATTAAATATTGATTTTAAAGGCCCTTTACCATCAAATTCTCGGAATAAGTATATTCTTACGATTATTGACGAATACAGCCGTTTCCCTTTCGCATTCCCATGCAAGGATATGACTTCTTCCACGGTGATTAGCTGTTTGAAAGAATTATTTTATACCTTCGGTACACCA
The DNA here is from genome assembly GCA_963693445.1 of Agonopterix heracliana. Lineage (NCBI taxonomy): Eukaryota > Metazoa > Arthropoda > Insecta > Lepidoptera > Depressariidae > Agonopterix > Agonopterix heracliana. The sequence continues at coordinate 2,614,265 of OY856332.1, forward strand.
CTATATCTACATAGTGATAGAGGAACATCGTTTATGTCAGAAGAAGTGAAGACATTTTTGGCATCCTTAGGCATAGCATGTAGCCGCACGACACCGTATAACCCTCAAGGTAACGGGCAGGTGGAGCGCCTGAATGGTACCTTGTGGAGAACTGTCCAGCTAAATTTGCGCTCTAAAGGACACAGCATATGCTCACGACTATATTTCCCGAGGGGGTAGTCAGAGATATTCTGAAACCTCAGAACATCCACGTTTCACCAGTAGTACCGAAACTGTCCAGTGTGACGGGGGGTGAGCCCGTCGCCACTAAAACGCTAAAGGACTGTTAGTGGAAAATTGGGAGCAAGTCCTGCCGGTGTCTCTACATGCGGTTCGTTCTCTTCTCTGTACGTCGATAAATGCCACTCCACATGAGAGATTATTTCAGCATCCAAGACGAACTGCAAACGGAGAGTCTTTACCGACGTGGCTGATACCAGGCCCAGTATTAGTAAAGAAGAACGTTCGAAATAAAACCGATCCCTACGTAGAAGAAGCAGAACTCCTTCAAAGCAATCCCTCTTACTCTTTTGTTAGATTGCAAGATGGCCGTGAAGCGACAGTGTCGAATAGACAACAGGCGCCGTTACCGCGAGATGGTGATGACTTTGAAGAAGAAACGAGCATATCTGACGAGCCAGATGCGTCTGTAGATCAGCCGGATGCGCCTGACCAGCAGACGACTCCGGAAGCTCCGCGAAGATCAAATCGAGAGCGTCGACGCCCCCAGTACCTGGAGAACTACTGTTAACAATTTAGGAGGGGGTGAATGATATGTTCTATCTTGTCTGTAACTGCTAGTGTCAAATATTAATGTCAGTCTATTTCTATCCACAATTTTAAAGTTAATAAAAGCCTTATATTCTTAGGTTCTATCGTTTGCATGTATCACTCATCAGCTCCGTTGGGTCTCTTTTCTGTGTCTCAACCGACACATATCCACTGGATAGACATTGGCCTTCCCCAAGAGTAGCCACAACGGCTGGTCCTGCGCTGTCCTTATCCAACGGATTTCCGCCGCCTGGGTCCTTGTGGGGGCCTACCCACGCTGCGCCTTCCGGTACGCGGTCGCCACTCGAGAACTCTTCGTTCCCATTGACCATTTGGTCTGCGAGCAATGTGCTCAGACCATTGCCACTTGTGCTTACCAATTCTTTGGGATATGGATTGTGAAACTACAAAAGCAAAATGACAATAATGGAAAAGCATCTTACCTGAACATTGCGAGCCTGTAAAATGAATCCTCCAATTGGAACGGGAGCGCCGGCAGGGCTGCCGATGGTCACATTGAGGAGGCCTCCTTGCCTAACCTGTGAGGTGGCCGGTGCTATCAGGTACGGAGGCAGCGTCGCCTGTGGCTGAATGGTCGCGTGCCGCGGCATCTGGTCTATACAGGCCTGGAAAAGATCGTTTAATAAGCTTAGACAGGACGTACTTAGGGAAAGTGTTTTGAGAGCAAAAGGCTGTTCTGTTAATACTTGCGTCACTCCACCATGACACCCGGAATAGGCTGTTTCTGAACCTTATGCTACAACTGTTAATTTATTTACTTTCACCTAAACAGAAACTAGCGAAAATATTTCACCTAGACATTGTACATCCTTTTTGTGCCGTTTGATCTATACCAGGGTCCTTTGTGGGGTCCACAAACTATTATACAGGGTCCTACTTAATATGCTGACACTTTTTAAGGGGATGCTCAGACCTTCAAACTGAACAACTTTCTGTATGGGACCAAAGAAAACAGCTTTCCCATACATAGGTAGGTACTTTATAGGTCGAGTAGGATTGCAGATTTGTATGAAACAGCAGATTTTTTCGTCCTTAGTCCCATAGAGAAAACTGCTCAGTTTGATGGTCTGATCATCCTTTTAAAAACTGTCAGTAGTTATATTAAGTTGCATCCTGTTCATGCATAGCTTTTCTAATTCCTCTCTCCTCTTTCCATTTAAAGTTAAGTAAGAGTAAGAGAGACGGAAAAGATGAAATTAGATTGATTTCAAAATACACAACATTAATTGAGTATATTATTATTGTGTGATACATATTTTTAGAGTTTCGGTAGGTAGGTACTGCTAGTGAAACGTGGATGTTTTGAGGTTTCAGAATATCTCTGACTACGCTCTGATCATGTGTGGCTAAAGGTCCCGGACAATAATATTTTTTGTAAGTTTGATTCCTTGTTTTGTGGTAGTACCTAACCCTCGGTGCGCGAGTAGCCCGACTCACACTTGACCGGTTTTTTTATTTCTTTTGTACTCAGTTATATTCATCAATTGGTCAATATGCATACAATAAAGAATAACTAAATGAATTAAGCAGCACGCGACAGGGCTTTCAATCTTATCGCGTCAGTCTTAATCACTAGACTTAGGTAGGCACCTTGGCCCATGGTTCTTGTTCAACCTTCACGTGAACAAACGCACTGCGTTGGACTTTTTGACCTTGGAAATGTGTGAATGTCGTTTTACTTTATTATTGACGACAAGATTTAAATCAGGGTATTTTTATCTTGCTACGTTGTCTCATAACCATACGCCTGTCCACTGTCCACAAAATCTCCAGTTCGAGATTTTATGCAATCCGTTTTTTTATCCTAGCTTATTTCATCCCACTGCTGGGCAAAGGCCTCCCCTTTAATCCTCCAACCATCTCTGTCCTGGGCATGCTCTGGCCACGCGTCATCGAAAGCATATAGATCGTCCCACCACCTCTTCCTAGGACGACCTGGACGCCGATGACCGTTTTCTGGGATCCAGAGCATGACAATTCTTGCCCACCTTTCCTGATGCATCCGACGGACATGGCCGGCCAAATCCAACTTTAAACTGGCGGTTTTTTCGAATTGGCTATTCGTGTTTTGGAGCGCAGTGTAGTTTTTCTGACACGATCCGTTCTTTTAACACCCATTTCTCCGCTCCGCAGCCTCGCTTCGCTACAGTGGACTGGCACCCAACAGAAAATTTCGCCGGGTAACCTACAGGTTTTCACAGGAAGCTGGAAATAGGTATTGTACGGGTTTGCACACGGATAAAGACAATACCTATGCCACCTTCCAGCATAACTCTAATAGTGGGCCCACCTATTTGCATCATTAGAAGCTTAGATGCAAAGCAATTGAACCTAAAGCATATGAAAGTACTAAACTACCTCTAAGCTCATTTGCTCTAAATATAGGCCTGTAGAATAAAGTAAAAGTAGAAAGACGCATTGTATTTTGACCTCAGAGGAAGGATCTCTTTATTAGGTATAATCTCTTTGATTTAGACTAAAGTGTTGGCAGGCTCTTTACCTGTCAGCGTAATAGTTATTTGTTATGCTAGGCTGCAAAGTTGCTTTTTGGCGCGAGTATTTGTATTGAAACCTGAGCAAGCGAAGGACTCTAGGATTGAACCACGAGCGAAGCGAGTGGTTCAAATAATAGAATCCTGAGCTCAGCGAAGGTTTCAAAGGTACGAGACGCAGAATAACTTTGCAGCCGAGCGAAACACACAACTTTTCACCTCACAACAGCGAGGAAAAAAAGTGAATTTCTAGAAAGAACATTTTAAAAAGTTATTTTTTCGTGCTGGCCAGTGACATGAAATAGTTATTAAGCATTTTCAGTGGATTGGCGGTATAGAAAAATATTGAATAGACAGATTCGAATTTCAAAAACTCTTTCCACGCTAGCGGATAAAATGCACTTTTTTTTGCACTCAGATTTCGAATGATAACCAGAATCTTTCAGAGCTTGTGAGGTGAAAAATATATTACTGCTTGACAGACTGTCACGTAGAATTATTTTTCGAGAGAATTATAGTTTTATTAGTTTGATACTTTCCGTACATATAATATCACTCTTTGTTTGATACTGCTCTACTCTGAATCATATAGATTTAAAAAAATTCGCAAGCTCTGAATCATTGATTTAAAACTTTCCGCTTCCTGATATAATAATTTAAGAATCTCTGACAACGGCTTCTGGAATATTGGTAGTTGTGAAGACGACTTTACAGACTCCAAAAGACCAGATTCGAAAAATATAAAAACACCTGATTCACCAAACACCAGAGGATATGCTAAATAATTAAACTAAGCTGATCGAAATGCGATCTGCCAGGAGGAAAACTTACCCCCGAAGGTGCTCCGGAGCCGTGCTGTTCAGATGTGTGAATTAACAACACTATTGTGACTATACTAAAACACAGGTTTCTTTTCCTCGGCAACATATCGACTGATTACCTGGAACAAAACAGTTCTTCATTAGTGGTTAGAATGTATATTGATTTAGTTTGAACACGGTCCACGTTTGAAATCACCAGTTAAATAGAACTAAGTATGAATAATCTAAATTGGCCATCACAGCAAACTGCATGCAAGTTGCAGCGAACTGCGCTCCGGTTGGAAAAAACTGCACGCCGCTGGCAGAACACTGCACGCAAGTCGCAGCAAAAAGCACGCCGGTTGCAGCAAAAAGCACGCCGGTTGCACCAAACTTCACGCCGGATGCAGGAAATTGCACGCCCGTTGCGGCAAACTGAACGCGTGTTGAAGCAAATCGCACGCCGGATGCAGAAAACTGCATGCCGGTTGGAGCAAACTGCACGCCAGCTGCGGCGAACTGAACGCCAGTTGCTGCAAACTGGACATCAGTTGCAGCAAACTGCATTGCAGGAAACTGCATTGCAGGAAACTGCAAGCCAGTTGCAGGAAACTGATACCCAGTTGCAGCAAACTGCACACCATTTGCAGCAAACTTCATGCGGGTTGCAGGAAACTGGAAGCCGGTTGCAGCATCTTGCACGCCTGTTGCGAGACCTGAACGCCACTTGAAGCAACGTTTCTGACCATCCTGAGTGCGATTATTCAGTTATGGTGTGATGGTCTTCTGATATAGGTAGGTGCATGCCTTGCTAACGTTAAATACGTGCTATACTCTTTGTTGCTGAATCTTTTACAGGTATTTTCGATAATATTCTAGTTTAATTTGTCTATGGTAGTTGTAGCTTAATTAAAAACGTTGCAAGAACACGTTGCAACGTTTGAATTGTGTTTATTAATTTACTGTTTTTATTTAAACGTGATTATACTAGTTATTATTTACAATTTTCGTGAGTTTTAATGTCATTGTTCCTTTGACTTTATATTGTAACGACAAAGAAATACATTTCGTGATCAAAACAATTTTACTATGCCGGCTAACCAAGCGATACAATGTTAGACCACTAAAACGAATGCTTGAGAGACATAACGTTTTGTATTTTAATTAAAATAAGTACCTACCTACTCGTACCTATAATATTAGCATTACCTAAATAAAACTTTCCAAAACAGGTCAGATTGATCAGGAGTGCGATTTTTGAATCTCATTCGGTGAGCTCAGCAGTTGAAAATGTCAAAATAACTATGGAGATAAGCATCTTTCTTCTGCTGATTTGACTTTCAAAAATCGCACTCCTGAAGTACGATTTTTGAAAGTCAATTCAGCTATAGAAAGATGCATATCTCCATAGTAATTTTGACATTTTCAACTGCTGAGCTCACCGAATGAGATTCAAAAATCGCACTCCTGAAAATTGATAGTACCATTAAGAGGATAGACTAGTACAGTCCGTGAGGACTTAGAATAGGATTCAGCTATCGGGAAAAAATGCCGTCCATTTTATGTAGATAAAATCAGTCAGAGCCACCACAGCGACGACATAATGAATGACAAGCCAGTCAAAAATTGGTATAGGTACCTACTAAAATGACGTAGTTAAGTAGAGTTAAGGCTCTTAATTTTGTCTGTTAAAGATAATTTTATTCCGAGAGCGAAAATGCGCGCTGCATACAAACGTAGTATGGTGATATTTTCAATACTAACCAATTAAAGTCAATGAAATTTTGCAGAAACAATATAGAAACAAATCTCTATGCTTCTATGGAGTCAGATTTTCGTTAAAATCTTAAAATATACAGTTTCAATGCTAGGATTAATTTAAGATTTGTATGGAAATCTTTGAGGCACTGTAACTTGAAAACTATACGTTTTAACGAAAATCTGACTCCATACAAGCATAGAAATTTGTTTCTAGATTGTTTCTGCAAAATTTCATTGACTTTAATTGGTTAGTATTGAAAATATCACCATAGTACGTTTGTATGGAGCGCGCTCCGAATTATATACCCTTAAGGTTTCGGAATCCAACGATTTCACCCCGTCGTGCCTAGTTCACGAACGAAAAAATTAAAGCAAGGTTTCTGAACTCCAAACGCATCGCAGTTAAAAAACACAGTTCGTGATAACTCCCACAGTTAAAAAGAGGCACGCAGTTAGCCGTGACCGTAGCTTGCATGTAACTTAACGTAATACTTGTAGGTACTTATCTAGGTTTTTATTTCTTAGTATAATCGTGTTGCTTAGGAAGGTTTTGCGTGGTTCTTACTGTTAAGGGTATATTATTCGGAGCGCGCTCCATACAAACGTACTATGGTGATATTTTCAATACTAACCAATTAAAGTCAATGAAATATTGCAGAAACAATCTAGAAAAAAATTTCTATGCTTGTTGTAAAGTTCATTGCCTTTAATTGGATAGTAATGAAAATATTACCAGACTACGTTTGTATGGAGAGCGCCAACGGTAATGTACCCTTAAGGTGGTTTCCGTCCATACAAAACGCTGTCGTATAACACTCGTAGACGGTATTAATAAAAGTAATGTTTTATATACTTATGGAAAAATAGCTTAGAAAATCTAGTTTGCGCATATCAAATAATATTTACAATTTATAATATTATTACGAAGATATCACGCTTTGAAATTATCATACAAAATGTAAAACCCTTATATCTTCCTTGTAAAACCCTTATATCCCTTATATATTATAAATTGTAAATATTATTTGATATGCGCAAACTAGATTTTCTAAGCTATTTTTCCATGTATAAAACATTACTTTTATTAATACCGTCTACGAGTGTTATACGACAACGTTTTTTATGAAATTGACAGCTCTCCAACCACCTTAAGTTCTTGTTTGGAAATATTGCGCTGTAACTACCAAGGTAATAATTATAGGCTAAGAGCCTGTTTCACCACTTCTGAATAAGTTCTTGTTAGCTTATCCGACAGATATTTTGACATAATTTCATTCAAAATATGTCAAACTATCTTTCGGATAAGCTAACAAGAACTTACCCAGAAGTTGTGAAACAGGCCCTAAGTATATGAACGTATTTGCCGTAGTCAGGTACAATATTTAAGTTTGGTAGTAGGCACGTAGGTAGTCTCAAAGATGCAGTTTATTCTTTTTTGGGTACGAAATCCTGCCTTTTAAAAGGACATTGGCACAAGTCACCTTCACTTCGATTGAGTAGCGGTCAACTTACTGTCAGACAATTTCAAGGCTTATGACCTAGCTTATGACCCTTTGAGCCCCTTAAGGCCTCTGACCTGGCTTAACGAATAGTTACACCGCCATCTGACAGAACTATCCTGGACCAACTAATACTTGTAGTGCTTTTCGAAGAACAGAGATGCTCGAAATTAAATACCACTAAACGGTCACCCTATCAAGATTGTTTCCAATACTTTAGCAATAGTATAGTAGGTATTATACATTGGCCATAAAGTCATGAACGTGGTGACAGGTGGAACTAAAATTTGAGTATGGTGGTGTTGCCAGGTGATGCGTGATTTTGACGTTCTTGCGTGGAGGCAGCGCCCTCATTTAATTTCTACTCTTTTTGGCCAAGCTGTACCTTGTGTTAAGAATTTATACTTAGTTATTTACTACAATTTAGTTGTGATATGTTGTAGAGTCAGCCAGAACCGCATTTTTTCAACAGCAATAACACGTTCCGACGTGGTGGGAGCTTTAAAATATATGTTCAAGCTCCGATACTCTGATATTGGATAATTTATTTTTGAGTTTGAGTATGAAGTTACACTTCACCTTTGATGCGCATTTTATTAATAAATGTTCCTTATAAAGTTTGTCAAAACAAAGAGAGACACAAAATAAAGGCACCGGGTTAGAATGAGACATAAAAGTACAGTTTACACCTAGCAATAAGGAAGTCGAGGCAAGTGAAGGGACCATGGTACATGAGTCAGTTTCTAGGTCTTCGGTTTTATTTCCTCATTTTGTATTAAGAATACGGAATTTAAGACGGGGTGTCATGAAAAACAGGTCCTTAAGCTATAACATAAGAAATGCAAAATAAGTCTTAGGGCCTGTTTCACCACTTCTGGGTAAGTTCTTGTTAGCTTATCCGACAGATAGTTTGACACATTTTGTATGAAATTATGTCAAAATATCTGTCGGATAAGCTAACAAGAACTTATTCAGAAGTGGTGAAACAGCCCCTTAGTAGGGTAAATCGTTAATAACTGACCACTTGCTTACTTAGAATGTTTATTGTGTTCTGGCTACCTGTAAAGTGATACCACCCGTATTATTCATTCAGGGCATATGCTCACGACTATATTCCCCGAGGGGGTAGTCAGAGATATTCTTGTCTTCAGGGGAAGTGGTAGTTAATGTTGAAAATAATAAATGTCGTGTACTAAAGAAGCTGACATTATTTAAATCACAAGTGATATAATTGTTTTATTGAAGATTACTTTTAACCTAGTTACTAGCCAGCATTTTCAATACTGGCCATTTTTTTTCAATAACCAGCGTAATATCTTTACTACACTGACATTAGGTACGTCAAAAGTCAAATATATGATAGAAGTTCTTAGTTTCAAATGCATTTAGGCTACCAGAAAAAGAAGCAACCGGCCATTGTATTAATACAAACTTTTACGTTAATCGGTGAAGATAATAGTTGACTTGACTAATACTTGAGATAACTGATGTTATCTGGAAAAGTTACATGAATTGTGTGAATGTAAATATAATTCTTAGTTTATCCATTTCGGTATAATGTGTCTAGTTACTGGGGGGCGGCTAGTTATTGACGATTTACCCTATTATACCCGTGACCATTATACTACCGGTAGTATCCAACGCTTCCAAAAGGGCATAATAATTATGTTTCGAGTCCATGAGCTGAGTTTTTTATTACAAAATGTTACCATTAACACACTTAAATGAAATATTATTGCAATAAAATCTAAATTATTGTTTAATGTCCTATTCTACCGTATTACATTCTCAACGTAATCATTACCGCGTACAAAAAATGTATCGAAGCGATTATATCAGTAAAACGCGAATTGTTACGAACATAAATGTTACCTATATACAAGCATAAACCCACGACTATAATACTCTAGGAAATCTACGGATTTTTGTATGGAGCAGGTTGCATTAATTGCACTTTAAGGGATTATTTTGGAATATAGTAGATACATACCTGGAAAACATAAATTATCAAAAAGCCCCGATTTTTTATTGTGCATCATTGAATAATTAAGACATTTACAAAACATTTAATTAAGGTATGAACAAAAAATGTAAAACTGGTGATTTTGTACAGGACGGCTTCGCTCAATACGTTTTGCTTATAACAATAATAATCCCCAGTTAATATCGTAAATTTGAGTAGATATTTAATATTTTGTAAGTCTTTAAAAATTCTAACCTCAAAACTTAATTATTTACTGTTTGTTTGTACACATTAAATTTGCCTTGCATTTTTTAACCGTCTCTTTTGCTGGTATGCTGGAAGAAATATCTTTAGAAATATGCTTGACCTTTATACATTTATATAGATTTTTAGGTATTTCTCAGGTTCCTGAGCCTGTATAACCACGAAATCTGGAAAAAAGTGTTATAAACTAATACAGATATACGTTCAAACACAATTTACTAGAGTGTCTTTAATGCAATCTCAAACCGTATTTTTCCCCGACTATAATCCATTGGGATGTAGTCAGACACTGCTACAACTTAAAGAAGTGAACTGAGTAAAACTGATGATGGTTTTTGTTTTTGTAAACTTAAATATACCTACTTTATTTTACACCAAAATAAAAAAATAAAAATACATAAGTATTTGTGTATTGTACAATTGGGCGACCGCGTATCGGAAAACGCAGCCCATTCGTCATCACCATCTTATTTAAGAGTATTCACCAATCTTTTCTCTTAAGCCAATCAAAGTTCGTAAGCCTTGAAAATTAATTACTTTTAATATCCTTAAGGAAAAAAAGTTGCACTATTTCCGCGACGGAACCTCCACTAATTACCTTGGAATAAATCTAATTCAACCAATAAACCAAAATAAAACATAAGCAGGGCTGGTATAGCCTTACGGTTAAGTTCCATACAAAAAAAATAAACATAAGAAAATATATTTTGACGCGTTGATGTCTTTTGTATGAAAGTACAATCCATGGTATTTTGTTTACGAGTGTGAGTGCCCACATACTTATAGTCACTGTTGGCACTACTGTATCGTGAGGTATTTGTTTCAATGGCAAAATGGCAATCTGTTCTGCAAGTAATATGCTCCTTAATTCGGTACCTATGTCATGTTTTTTTTGGTCTTCAGTTTTATATTTTTTAAGGATAGAAGACATAATTTTAAGACACCTATTTCATTCTTATTGCGATTCATAGAGTTTATCAATATAAATTTAATTTTTAAATTATTTTGATCTGTAATCTCTAAGTGCAAAAATGGTGGAGAGAAAATAATTCGAACTCCATGGAGAAAAACTACATACAGCTGTATTTAAAAAAATTAAAACCTGCCTCCTCTTTCTAACTCTATGCTGGAAAAAGATACGGCAACATCAAATGTCAAATTCTGACATTGTGAAAGTATTTTTCTTTCTTAATGGCCGGTTATTTTATGTTGATTTTATGTTTACCAAGGAGTTCAGAGGTATGCCAGTGACGTCACTGCACGGACCGAAAAACGACGTTATTTTATTAAAAATATCCGTAATCCTTTCATTTTAAAATCTCTGACATAGAAAATATGATTATTGAGACAATTATCTCGAAATGGTTTTCAATTCAGCCCTCCAAAAAAAAAACTTGATATAGGTACCGAATTACACTTGTGTCGATAAAAAGTAAATTTAAAAAATAAGCTAGTTCCTCGGTAGCACTACACGTTTAGACATCGTTATTATTTCCTCGTTTTTATCGGTATATGAATCATACAGTCGCTCTATTTTTTAACGACTGATCTGACATTGCGAACCATTCGCGCAAGGTTGACGACAACTGGACGGCCTTAGATTCCACTTGATTGGCCCGAGGCAGAAGTTACAAACTTTTAAGATACGTTTAAGGCTTTATTAAAATGCGGTCAGGTTGACTTACGTTACGAAATAGTGCCAGAGTTGTGATTCTAGTAATACTTAAATGATTGACTCAAAAGTGACTTAGTATACCTCAATGAATATGCTACTAGATGATTGTACGAAACATCTTGACAGTTCTAAAGTTGTTGTAACCGATGAGCTGAAGTGCGATTTTTGAACATCATACGAATAACTTGGCAGTAGAAAGATGCATAATATCCATAGTAATTTCGACTTTTTCTACTGCCGAGTTGATCGTATGATGTTCTAAAATCGCACTTCATTAGCTAACTATACATGAAAAATTAACACTGGACAAAGTTATAAAAGAGACGACGACTTTCGAGTGAGTTCCGATAGTAGTCGGAGCTAACGAAGAAATAATAGGGTAGAAGAGTTGGATCCATAGAGGTAGGAATAGAGGAACATACAGCTGAGAGAGTGAGATGTACCTAGCGGCACCACCGTATAATAGAAAGAGATACGTGAGGCGAATAAATAGAACCGTTTTTTAGTCACCAATCAATTTTTACAATTCGGTTTTGGTGAATAATTGGGAATCTAAAGTGAAATCGTAGATAATTTTGTGAAATATACTGACACTACTTCATTAATTTATCCACGATTTTATGTTAGACTCAGAATTATATAGACAGTATTAGAATTTTTGCCTGTGAATAGTCTCCAAAAAACATCCAAAAACTGTTTCATTTGACAACTCATGTCACTGACTCTATTCCTGTAAGGTATAATAACTTTATGGTTGGATCTTAAAAATCAACCTGCAGTTCTTCAGTCATCCCAAAATCATTTCAGTTCTAACACTCGGAAATATCGAGAATACGAATATTTAAAAATTGCGGTAGTCGTAGGAGTACCCGTAATAAATACTCTTTCTTTTTAGTCAAGAGAAGGAACTAGAAGAAAGCACGTGTCTTGTCATGTCATGTGTCACTCAGTATAAGAGATGCACATAGCAAATTCGCTCTAGTTAAAAAAGGAGATCGCTACTTATTGCTGTCCTTATCGACGTAGCCACTTTTTTTTTTCTACGACGGCTGTCTGACTCCGGAGTCAGGTTTCATACAAATTGTATAGGATTTTATGACTATCGCTGTCTCATACGCGGTTACACTGATGTTACGTCTATCAGCGTAAGCGAAAAATACTTCGCCTATGCATAATGTAAGAAATGAGAGAGAGTTAAAATGACAAGGTAGGTACGAGTCGAGTAGGTACCTATTCCAAGAAGAAACAAGTTTTAAAGAGCACTTGAATTTGAGCACCTAACTTGTTCTCGGTTGAGCACCATATTGGTTTTCTACGTAGAATTTGATAAGATAAGAAAATAATTTATTCACTTCACAAGTCATTCGGGTAACATAAGATAATTAACAATAATAACGGGCACGAGGATGATGAAATAAAATCGGTCAAGAGCGAGTCGGGCTACTCGCGCATCGAGGGTTCCGTACCACACCACCACAGAACACAACATCACTACATAGTATAAAACAAAGTCGCTTTCTCTGTCCCTATGTCCCTTTGTATGCTTAAATCTTTGAAACTACGCAACGGATTTTGATGCGGTTTTTTTTAATAGATAGAGTGATTCAAGAGGAAGGTTTATATGTGCATTGCATCCGTGCGAAGCCGGGGCGGGTCGCTAGTATTAACTAAGAAAAACACTTTTTTTTCTTCAGGACCTTAAGCGTGAGACCGACTCGCACTTGGCCGGTTTTTATTATTTGTTGTTATACTGTAGAGTTTGTTCTATAATCACACCGAGTTTGACGCTTGTATGTATTACCGTTTTTACTATAGAGCGAGAAGAAAAAACGCCGATAAAAACTAGTTTCTTGTTGAGAACCCCCCTTAATTTTTTACTTTTTGAAATTTTTAATATTTGTCAATATATCCGTCGTTATAACGCATATTCTGTGAAAATTTCAACTATCTAGTTATTACGGTTCAAAAGTTACAGCCCTAAATGTGTAGGACGGACGGACGGACAACGTAGGCTTAGTAAAATAGGGTCCCGTTTTCACCCTTCGGGTACGGAACCCTAAAAAAGTAAAAAGAATTAAAAAAAGGAGGAAGAAAAAAAAGAAGAACAGAATATTTCTATTTCTATTTGAAATAACGGCTTAATTTATTATACACGGTTACATATTATTGCATCTTACCCAAATAATGGGATAAAGCTAGGATGAGAATATGGTAGCTACCTATCACCGCTTTACACTTTATTTCAACTTGAAGCCTAAGATATGCTTAGGATGATTTGCTAAAACTGTCCGCCTAAAAGACCGCTGGAAGTTGTAGCAATGATTCTGAACACCCCTTAAAGTAAGTATTATGAACGTGAGTTTCTGTGTGTATATTTATCAAAAGTAGGACAACACTTGAATACGAAGAAATGTTTCTTACAATAAATTATTTACCAACTATTAGGGTCACAGGGAAATGTAGGTTATAGCCCTTCTTTGTATCGAAGGAAACCTCGATGCATAAATTAGTTGAATTCGTAATTTGTGAGGTGAATGGCCACTTTTGGGGGAGCGATAATTTGGTAAATAACCTTGGAGATGACCTGGTTTAACCTAAGACAAAGTCTCGGAAGCAAAGTGTCGTAAGTGTTGCGGAAGCGAAGTGTAAAATTGATGGCCTCACCGTGTGGCCGTCAACACGTCTCTGAGATGGCCATCGGCCACACGTGTGTGGCTACTAGTTAGACCCATTGCATCCGACCACACATCTGAAGTGCGATTTTTGAACATCATACGAGCGGTTCGGCAGTAGAAAGATGCATAATCTCCATAGTAATTTTGACACTTTCTACTGCCGATGCGCTCGTATGATGTTGAAAAATCGCACTTCTGATCGTATCAATCAGTCTCCCGTTCCCGATATAGCAGAGTAAGGACGAGAGAGTTTAGTAATTTGTCCTAGTCCTCCTATCTTCTTGGACAGATTATAGTCTTCTACTGGTCGCTGGACTTCAATGTCTAGTGTTGTGAGAGATCGTCGCTGTTGATCCTGGTTTTCAGGAGTTACAGTGGTGGGGATAAGAGAGTGTTTTTATTATAATTTGAATATACCTTGCGTATCTAACTGTTCTGAGGGTTACGCAGTTAATGAGGGTTTTTCAGTGTTGCAATTAATTTTCCTATTCTGTAGATATTATGTCGAGTGTCGGCAAAAGCCAATTTAAGATAGCCGACACATTGCCTGCCGTGCAGGAAGCGATGGCCAATTAGTTTTTCGGAATTTATGTACGATTTGTAACACCACTGGCTTTTCGGTGAAGGAAAACATCGTGAGGAAACCTGCATGCTTCAATTTCGAGGCATGCATTGTACCCACTGTCCATTAAAAGTGGCGACGGGCTCACCCCCCGTCACACTGGACAGAGTTTCGGTACTACTGGTGAAACGTGGATGTTCTGAGGTTTCAGAATATCTCTGACTACCCCCTCGGGGAATATAGTCGTGAGCATATGCTATGCTGTGCTAACACTAGCCCGAAGAATTGATAAAGTGGAAATGGGGCGGGGCACATTGCTCGTAGAACAGATAGCCGCTGGGACCGAAGAGTTCTCGAGTGGTGACCGGACCGCGTCCCGGAAAGCGCAGCGTGGGTAGGCAGTGAGCCCCCACAAGGTGGACCGACGATCTGGTGAAGGCAGCGGGAAACCGTTGGATGAGGGCAACGCAAGACCGGTCGTTGTTGCGATCCATGGGGGAGGGCTATATCTAGCAGTGGACCTCTTGATGTCGGGTTTTGCATTCATTAGCTAATAATTAATTCGTATACTTATCAAAAGGATATCCGGGAAGCTTAACAAAACCCTGTCAAAGCTGGCCTTGTGTTACTGTCATGTAAAGGTGGAATGTAGGTTACTCATACCAAGTCTCTCAAAGTATGCCATTTTAACTCTTAGTGCGTGATAATTAAAGCTAGTCAGGAGATATTAATTGTAACTTTGTAGGTTATTCATTGGTTTAACTTGGCGACCCCGATACGTAGTGATTTGTACGACATGCGTCCAAGAAGGACATGTCGTCTGCTTTCTTTTTTGTTTTTGTTGCCTAGGTATAAGGGTAGTTTTTGGATCTCCGGCTGTATTTTTAGGGGTGCTTCAAACAATAAAACTGAACAATTTTTAATATGGGACCCAAATTAAAACCAAGGAAAAAAAATTGCTGTTTAATAGGAAATGTCAATAGCTAGGTAGGTACTCGGACGGACCAAAATGTATGAAACAGCGGATTTTTTTCCAGATTTCAATGTAAGTCTCATATATAGTGAAAGTTGTTCAGTTTGATGGGCTATAAAGCACGCCCTTTGATATGTAATGCATTTAATTTTACACTCTGTATCTGTGAGTATTTATGTATAAGGTCTAACAAAATTAGGTGATTGGTGAAACAATTTTAAGGGGATGATCAGACATCAAACCGAACCAATTTCGCTAATTAGCTATTAATTATTATTATGTAGGATTACATTCAGATGTAGTGTAGGCATTAGTCATAAAAGTTGCTAAACGCAGTAAATTTTTTAATACCTTGTTTTTTATGTGTCCCGATCTACAACCCTAAATCCCGATTTGTTTTACCTTCTGCCCCGATTTAAAACAAATCGAACCTGGCAACCCTAACTACGAATCACTTTAATTAATAGTTGTCAACAATGACTGGTCATTAAAACGTAGTTAATCATTAATCAATTAAACTCGTTTGTAATTAGGTGTACTATTGAGTATTATTTACTACTAATTTTATTGCGCTTGTATAAATGCTGTTATGAAATCCATTGTTTATTTTCCTTAGGTACGTACCATACAGAGTGTCACATATTTATTAAGATTGTCATCTAAACTATTATAAAACTGTAACTGAAGTGAGTCTGTACATTGAAGATATTAAAAAAAAAAAGATTATGATATCGACGGTCCCTACGTACATATTCCTAAGTGGTAGATACGTGATTTGCCTTTTATTGTTCCATGTCCTTCAGGTCACTCTATACTATCGATTAGTCAAAAAAAATTAAACATTTTATGCAAATTGAACCTTAAATCCACACACACATTTCCCGTAACTACAAAATTAAGAAAAAATTCCGAAGTAAACTAACATCAGTGGTAGTTCAGTGATTCTACATTGGAACGCAATCCACGCCTGCCGCGTAACTGCAACGCACTATGTTAGTTACGTTGTTTTACGTTAACAACTTTACATGCTTAAGCCAGGCCATGCCATGCAAGTGGTAGATAAGTTTTCTTACGTCGGAACATAAAAGTACTTTTTATCAATAACTACCATTTAAGGCTTTTTATGTCGGAAATATTTTGTAAATATGATAAGAAAGTTGTATTTATGTTATTAAACTTCTGTAACTTCGTCTGGTTTTGGAAAAAAATATTGATTAGCCAGCTAAATTAACATCTTACAACCATCATGTCAATTCCAAATTGACATATTAGGTGAAAGTTGTTTATGACCAGGAAGCTGGCATACGTTTATGACTGTCCGCGTTTGTCATTATTTATAATAATTATAATGCTTTATGCAGAAAATAGTTTAAACAAATTATGCTATGTAAAGAGGTCTATCAAAACCTCTTTATTTATTTATTTATTTCATTAATTGTAGAAATTAAAACCATTTACCATGAGTTAACTAACGTGGCAATGTTTTTTAAGGCAATATGAACTAGAAAATTGGTTACGCCGATCACATGAGCGCTGATGTTTGTCGTGAAAGAGAGTAACAGTAGCTATAAGTAATATATGGGATGTTCAGATGGCAAAATGAATACCCCTTCATAATAGCCCTCTCCATTGCCCTTTGTGTGACTTTCAGGCTTTTTATGAGGCCAGGAGTGAGCTACTACGTCTCAATTTCGTATGTTAAGTACTTAATATTCTGTCCTATTCTGTGTCGTCACTGGCAACACACACTGGTCAATGACTTTCGTTTTGAGACACTGCAGTGTTTGGCCGAGAAGATACTACGCAGTCCATACGTCCTGAACGATGTCCAGCCCAGTTAGATTCGTCTATTGACCTCTATCTCGAAGTGGGACCATCCTAACTGGATGGTTTGTCCCTGGTTAACATAATCGTAGTAACTTCGAACTCGGAGTCTACGATCTTTACAGGAGTGGGTAGAACATGGATATTTGACATGATCTTCGTCTTGTCCATGGTAATTTTCAAAACAACTCGTTCGAAGGCTCTGCTAAGGTTATCAAGCATTCTACTGAGGTCCTCCATGCTCACCGTCATAACGACTTTAATTCTTATGACTATCTTCGGCAAACTAAAAGAGACTCAGCCCTTTCCAATCCAAAACCTTGAAAACATCTTCCAGTGCCACGGTGAACAATTTCAGAGAAATTACGTCTCCATGTCTCACACCTCGCTGCGGTAGGATAGGTTTCTATCGGACTGACATAGTGGCAGTAGCATTTGAGCACTTCCAAGTACCAGTAGTCAACTTTTCATCGCTGGAGAGACTGCAGTACAGCCCATGCCCCATTCAAATCAAAAGCTTTTTCGTAGTCCACGAACGCCAAGCAAAGAGGCAGAGCGTATGTATGTGGTACGCGGTGCTAAAGTTTTTTCGGAACCCAGGTTACTCGGGATGTTGGAATTCGTCAAAATGAGCGCGACACGGTTCGTTTCAACTCTCAAAAACAGCTTATAGACATGACTAAGAAGTGAGATGGGCTTATAGTTCTTCAGTAGGGCATTATCGTCCATTTTAAATAAGAGAACCATCAAATTTCTGTTCCATGTCTGCGGCGTTTTCCCCTCAAGTATGACGAAGTCAAACAGCTTCTGAAAGGCTTAAGGACCGGTTTCAATAGTGACACCCACCACACCAATTACTCGTTTTGAATTAGGTTGGTACTCATATCGTATGGTTTAACAAGTCGCCATATAATATTGTCAGTTTATCAAAATAGTAAAGTCTACAACTAGAGCACCGCCATAACATTTATCGCTCTATTCCATCAAATTAATTTCTGGAAAATAGCTTAACGAGATAAGGCCGCCTTTGATACCCTTCTCGTCTATGTTGTAAATTGTATTTGTCTGTTTCTGACGTGTAAATATAGTACATTAATGATTTTATGTTATCAATATTGTTAAGTCTCAAATTACTTAATAATTAACAACTGATAATAAAGTATGTAATTTCTTAAACCTTTGTAGGTCAACGTTTCACTAGCAGTACCGAAACTCTGTCCAGTGTGACGGGTACACACGAGGTATGAGGGACGGGGTTAAAATTTATTAATAATACTAAAAAAAGTTTACTTTTTGTTGTAACAATACACTTCGCCCTTACCTACAAACCCCGTATCTCCATAATGTTTCCCATGTACAATGATCTATGTGACAGTTAAGATTTTGATCTTTCGTGAGACTACCGCGTAATAATCAATATGTACCACATACGTTATTTGTAATTGGAGCGTTTCCGATGTAGAACTAAGTAAGTGACTAATAAGACACTTCCAATGAACTTTTTGAGTTTTTTCTTTATGTTTCATATAGTTTACCGTATATTCAACCTATATTCCAAATTTCGTAACTGTGCTACAAATAGGACGTGAAATACACATGTTTGAAACTTAAAAGTGCTCTCCTGTAAAATTTGACTTTTGCACTTACGGGAATGTACGTAGGGACCGTCGATATGGTTTTTAGGTATCCCCGACTCGATATCAACCTTTTTTAAAAATTTGGTCTGTTTGTTTGTTTGTTTGTTCGAGCATAACGCAAAAACGACTAAACCGATTTTGATGAAACTTTTTTTGTTTGATAGCTTATGATCTGACTTAAAATCTGGTATATAATTTGTGCGGGCGAAGTCGCGGGTAAACACTAGTAATATTTAAAGGGGTGTTCAGACTATCATACTGATCAATGTTCACTATGGAGGAGAGCCATAATCGAAATCGAGAAAAACAATTAGCTATTTCATAAAAAAACTGCAGTACGACTCGACTGAAATACAGCTGATTTTTTCCGCGATTTCTAGGTCGACTGAATGTTGTTCAGTTTGACGGTCTGAAGCACCCTTTAGTTGTAGATGTATCGTAAAAATAACAGTTACCATGGAAAATGCATCGATTGGCGGTCAATGCACTTATACTGATATCTATGCCTTGACATAATTAATTTGAAGATATACTTAGTTTTTTCTTTTATAAAGATAACATACCAACCTACATACACACACACGGTCGTGAGTTGAATGTAGTTGGGATGTACATACATACATTATTCGTTTGTTTTAATAAAGATATTTTTTTGTGTACCTATTTTTTCCAAAACGTTTTTTTTTGTTTTATTGGCAATCAACTGATTTTTCGAACTAAACATACGCAGACATTGAATTAGTACGCAGATAAATAAGAGGTACGAGTAAGAAAGGGGTTCATATCTTAGGGTTCATATAAATTAACATTCTAAAAAATTTCATGAATCGACAGTATTTAGGAGGTTTGTCAATTTGACGTGTACGATTTGGGAGGATCATAGGGGTCTTGACCTAGAGTGGAGACCGCGTACCGGAAAGCGCAGCGTCGGTAGTTCCCCCACAAGATAGACCGACTACCTGGTGAAGGCGGCGGGAAGCCGTTGGATGAGGGCAGCGCAGGACCGGTCGTTGTGGCGATCCTTGAGGGAGGCCTATGTCCAGCAGTGGACGTCCATCGACTGAGATCTGGTGATTGAGCTTTCAGATCATTCCGCTTTGCATCAAGCTTTGGTCCATGGCTCGATTTAAAATCGATGACTTGCCAGTAGGTATATTGACGATTTTGAGTATACCGACGTCATAACGCAACGGTGGAAACAGTCTGATAATGACGCGAGACCAACCCACTCGTAAATTATTATACGTTTTTGTTGGAACTGGTTTATAAGGACACGTATGGGTTTTACCCAGCGCGGAAGGAATTTAATGACCAATGTCCAGGTTTTTCCTTATCTTTCTCTGATGTAGGAATTACTTACCTATACCGTTTTTTGAAGCTACTTGCTAAGCTAGTCGAAATGGTAATATTCTTTTCCTTTTGACTTTTGGGAGGCGTGCGAGGGCCCGAAGCCAACCCGTAGAGGCCCGTCAGACAATTTGATCTAAATGGGAACCAATCTATTATTATGATCTTTTAGATTAGCTGATTGCTTTTTACATCACATATTGTACTGAAGGTAAAAACGTGATGCTTCAGATCAACAAACTGAACTAATTACACTATTGGGGCCGATAGAGAAATCACGACAAACTTTTTTTTTGTTTCATAGAAAATGTAGATGTATAGGATAGGTGTAAAGTATGGGATAAATCTATCTATTAAATATAAGAGTAAATAATACGTTTTTCTATGTATGGTACGAGTAAATAATACAGGATGTACCCAGGGCCCAGTCAGTTTAATAAACATTACAATTATAATTTACAATTACAATTCAGGGTCCATTGCTGGTCAGCAATGACGTTAAACATGCAGTAGGTAACTAATACCTAACATTTTCAGCAATGCACACTGAATTGTACTTAAGAGGATATAATTCGGAGCGCGCTCCATACAAACGTACTATGGTGATATTTTCAATACTAAGCAATTAAAGTCAATGAAATTTTGCAGAAACAATCTAAAAACAAATTTCTATGCTTGTATAGAGTCCGATTTTCATTAAAATGTATAGTTTTAAAGTTATAGTGCCTCAAAGATTTCCATACAAATCTTATATTAATCCTAGCATTGAAACTGTACATATGTACGAAAATCGGACTCTATACAAGCATTGAGATTTGTTTCTAGATTGTTTCTGCAAAATTTCATTGACTTTAATTGGTTAGTATTGAAAATATCACCATAGTACGTTTGTATGCAGCGCGCATTTTCGCTCTCGGAATAATATACCCTTAATTGTAAATTACAAATGTAATGTTTATTAAACAGGGCCCTGGATACATCCTGTATTATTTACTCGTACCATACATAGAAAAACGTAAACGTAACGTAAACATTAAATTTACACAAGTTTTAAAATACAATCATAATTAATTACTTATTCTTGAATGTTATTCATAAATCAGTGTTTGAACAAATGTAATTTTTACAATAAAAAGGAGAACAATGCGCATATTTCTTGAACATTCTTGTCATTAAGAGGAAAGGTATATTAGCGCGCTTCATACAAACGAAGTTTTAATATATTTTGGATATTAACCAATCAAAGTTAATGTATTTAAAACACGATCTTGAAACTAATGTGTTTGCTTCAACATGCATTCTACTCTTCAAACTGGACAATTTTCACTATGGAGCCAACATAGAAATCGCAAAAAAAATCTGCTGTCCCATACAAAACTGCAGTACCTATTCAACTCAAATGTATGGGACATTTGATTTTTTAATGCGATTTCAAAGTTGGCTCCACAGTGAAAGTTGTTCAGTTTGAAGAGAAGATATAACATGCTGAAGTTATCCGCAGTGATATAAAATTTACCCTGTATTTTAACTGGAATCTAATTACAGCCACAAAGATTAGTATCTAGATCGTGATAAAAAATGTCATTGACTTTAATTGGTTAGTATTAAAAATAGGATCTAACTGCGTTTAGTATTTAGCACGCAAGGACGATCCTCTTAAGTTAGTCTCCCACGTATTAAATATTGTACGGGAAACAATGCAGTTTAAGACACTGATGATGACAGTGATGACTGATGACTCATCCAAAGGTCGCAAGTCTAGTGATAATTGTAGGTGAGCATTGTTTCGAAATATAAAACATGAGTCTAATATAACTCAAGGTTTCATTAATGATACGATATTTCATGTTATGCCAATCAAAGTAATATTTATTGTAATTCAAGAAAGAGGGGAAACCATTTTTATGAATTATTATGAGTGGTGCTATGCTTTGCTTAATACACACACTTTAAAGGCTGCTCCACATTCACAGTGCGAATGGCGGCTCGAATTGCGGCTCAAATCGCGGCGCGAATCGCGCGTGAACTCTTCTTGGCTCCACATTCGCAGTGTTATCACTACGCAGCTTTCGCGCGTTCGCAGGCTCTTTGATGCGGGCCAAAAACCGACAAAAAGTGGTTAACAAGGCGCGAACCCGCGAAAAATATGCGAATCGGCTCCACATTCACGTATTCGCGCGTTCGCGCGTGAAATTCGCGCGCGAACGCGTGAATGTGGAGCGGCCATAAGGGTGATATACTCGTACCTATATAGGTATCTAGCTAGGTATAGAACAAGTTAACAAAATATGAAAATATCTGTAAGTATACAAGTGTTATCTTGGAATTAAATTATCGAATGTTGATAGTGGTCTTCTTCTTTTAGGGCCTGTTTCACCACTTCTGAATAAGTTCTTGTTAGCTTATCCGACAGATATTTTGACATATTTTCATACAAAATACATCACACTATCTGTCGGATAAGCTAGCAAGAACTTACTCAGAAGTGGTGAAGCAGGCCCTTAATGTTATATCTTATTGGAGGTTGACTATCATTGGGACTATTCGGACCCTGGATTAAATTTTTTTCATATAAATCCGTGACAAAAAAAGAACATTCATTATTAGGTACTGTCTAATTGCTATGTTTAGAATGAAGGAAGTAAAACCTTGATTTATCGAGTCTCGACTGTCTCGAGAGAATGTAGACAGATAATTATTTATACTTAGTCAATAGCCTTCTCAGATGACCTCAGAAGTTAGGTAAGAATAATAATATACCTACAGAGAAAAGTCAAGTAACCGAGGACTTTACCCTCTATTATGTTCTTTTGGATGATTCATTGTAAAATTGTGATCTTATTTAGTATAGTGTTTACCCGCGACTTCGTCCGCACAAATTATATACCAGATTTTAAGTCAGATCATAAGCTATCAAACAAAAAAAGTTTCATCAAAATCGGTTCTGTAGTTTATGCGTGATGCGCGAACAAACAAACAAACAAACACACAGACAAACAGACAGACAAAATTTCTAAAAAAGGTTGACATCGGGTCAGGGATACCTAAAAACCATATCGTAATTTTTTTTGTAAATATCTTCAATGTACAGACACACTAGTTAGTTTTATAATAGTTTAGATTAGGCACTAATTCGTTAGTAGTTTAGTACTGATATGGGAGTTCTCAAAAACCACGTGGTTGTTAGTATAGCTGTATATATATATATACAGGCAGGGTCTAAGTGTAGACAGTTGTATCCTACTTTATAGGGTGATTGTACTCATTATACTGAATTACTTTCCTCAAAGAACTTAGGTATTGGAAATTAGAAAAAATGCTTTTCGACTTTTCATTCATTTACTAACCAGAAGAACCAGAGTAGCTGACATAGCCCAAAGAATTGCTAAACTAAAGTGGCAGTGGGCGGGGCACATTGCTCGCAGAACCGATGGCCGATGGGGCCAAAAAGTTCTCGAGTGGCGACCGCGTACCGGAAAGCGCAGCGTGGGTAGGCCCCCCCACACGGTGGACCGACGACCAGCAGGGCTAGCATGCCACCCACGACAAAGGGTTTAAACGAGAAAATCGTCATTCGCGCTCTCTCTGGCGTACGTAAAATAGTAAGGATGGAGGCACATCTCGATTTTTATCGTTTACTCGGGGGTGGCATGCGAGGCCCACTGGTGAAGGCGGCGGGAACCCCTTGGCAGCGCAGGACCGGTCCTTATGGCGATCCTTGGGGGAGGCCTATGTCCAGCAGTGGACGTCCATCGGCTGAGATGATGATGATGATTCATACTATTAACTGATGAACGTTTGTATCAAAATAACAAATTAAAAAACCCCCAACCCCAACCAACATTCCCAATTATTCTATTTCATGTTGTTATGTTAAATTGTATTGGATAATCTAAAGGCCTGTTTCACCACTTCTGAATAAGTAATAATTTAATACAAAATATGTCAAACTATCTGTCGGATAAGCTAACAAGAACTAACCAAGAAGTGGAAATTCTTCTTATATGGGCGAAAGTATGAAATAGTTTTTTTTAAAGAAACTTTGTTGTATGCAGCGACACCTAGCGCAATCGCAGGCATATCCTCTAAAATTATACTACAAAGACAAACATTGCATAAACTATAAATTTTTACCGCGCACGTTGAGAACAGGTTAAGATTTGCCACACATGTATAACTAAACCACTAAACCGTATCTCGTAAAACTAAACCGGTAGACCTTGAACCGACTGGTTACATTCTTGCATTGTTTTGACTTAGTCACAGCACACTACATACTCTAATAGCATTTGGTAACGGCGGCGGCTTCGCTTCGCCCAAGTTGAATTAGTTCCAAAACATTTAACTTTATGTACGGGCTGTAACAACTTTTTTGGGAAAGAAAACTTTTTCTTGTGGTTCTATCTCCTGCCTCCGTGGTCTAATGGTTAGGAGCATTGGGCTCTTGACATGGAGGTCGTGGTTTCGATTCCACCGGGGGACACCTAGTGATTTATGTCACTTTGTGCGTTTTTCCCAGTTGGTTAGGGTATTGCAGGCTGAATCACCTGATTGTCTGAAAAGAAAGATGATTCCGTTGTTTCGGATGGCACGTTAAGCCGTTGGTCCCGGCTACTATCTCTGGTGGTAGTAGTCGTTACATAAAAACCACGTCAGAGGTCGTAAGGCCGTATCAAGAACTCTGACATCAGCAGCTGCCCACACCATAAGAACGAGAAGGGATCGCAAGCCAGACGGCTGTCATGAGCTGTCAAATGTAATATAGCGCAATACCGAATGTGTAAAATTGAGTCACGTTGCAGGAATTGACCCGAGCACACGTCTCGCGTGGTTTTCGCGCGTCGCGTTTTTGCCTGCCACGAGGCTCCGCAATCCTCAATCTCTTCTTGTTCTTGAACAAAAACAATCCCTGAGATTGGGATAGATACTCCCATAAATTACACTTGACACTGGCGGAAATGCGGTGCTACGCACAAGCAAAAAGCCATTAATTATAAATAAAAAAAAAAATGTGTAAAAAGTTGTGATTCGCATGTGTTCAGTGGAGATTTATTTATCAGTCCCCTGAGTTGGTGGTATTCTGAGCCACGCAGAAAATCCAGAACAGAAATCCAGTAGTAATTTTAAAAGTAAACAACTTTCATAGAGTTAACGTGGACGTTATGTCCGTGCCTAACTAATGTAATGCGATCCGTCGCACACTTTCTCTACTGTTGTCCGTGTCCAAGCATACATACTTACATTACACACATATTTATGAGCGCTAAGTGCTTGGTCAATAGTTAAGATATTTCAGATGAAAAACACTCTATAGGTACGGTACACACACACCTATTTTTAAACAAGTTACAAAAATTTAAAGATTGTTTTCAGATACCGAAACTAAACTTTCCCTGAGGAACATGGGTCGAAAAACGAGAAAATGTTGTGGTCCTACCATAGAAAATACAAATACAAATACAAAATTGTTTATTGTGACACACAGGAAAAAATATGATTTTACAGTGGTAAAATGTCTCTCTGTGGCCTACCAAAAGGCATACAAAATATGTTGGTATTGTGATACCAGGAAAACCTAAATCAGAAACCAGAAAATTGATCTGCACTTTCGAAATCGCGAAAAAAAAAACAGCTAATCCATAACTGCAAACCTTCTCGACTCAAATGTAGGTATTATATTATATAGCCTTAGATCAAAGTAAAATTAAGGTATAGGCTGAATTTTGTTCTGTGATTTCTATGTTGGTCCCATGGAGAAAGTAGTTTAGTTTTAATAGAATAAAAATAGAACACATTTATTTGCCAGAATATGGTTAATATAACATATACTTACAGTTATACTCTACCCATCAAACTGAACAACTTTTACTAAAAAATATATCAGCTGTCATACTAAACTGCAATACCTACTCGACTCAAAAGTATGGAGCAGCAGATTTTCTTATTGCTCTGATAGGTTTGCTCCCATACTAAAAGGTTGTTCAGTTTGATGGATAGAGTATGCGGTTTAACGGTTAATGATACTTTTCCTTACACTCTGTAGAGGGTCATGAGTGCGATTTTTGAATCTCATTCGGTGATCTCAGCAGTTGAAAATGTCAAAATTACAATGGAGATAAGCATCTTTCTACTGCTGATTTGCCTTACAAAAATCATACTCAAGGAGAGTGATTTTTGAAGTCAACTTAGCAGTAGAAAGATGCGTATCTCCATAGTAATTTTGACATTTTCAACTGCTGAGCTCACCGAATGAGATTCAAAAATCGCACTCCAGATCGTCGTCTCCTAAAAGACCATCAGTATAAGGTATACGGTATTTATAGGCCCTGATAATACATAATATAGAAGTAAGTATATTAGAAATAATATGTAAGTAAAATAAATTCGCGTCCATAATCCTTATAAGAATGGTAAAATTGATTCAATAAGCAAATAATGTTGTGGTATTAGACTAAGAGATAAGTGTACTTTTTGCAACCATCAGCAGCAAGGCTGATTCAGTGTTTATGTGGTGTAGAGCATCTCTGTGATGGGGATGGACCAGGTCTGCCTGCATAACTTCAGTCGGTTTAGGAGTTACAGACGTTTAAAGGTCTGGAAAAAAATTACGATCCACAGCAAGGCTGATCGTATGATATTATTGTAGTATGCACTGTAGCTATGCGAAAAGTACAAAAACTGACATGAACTGCCAGTCGGTTTAG
This sequence comes from Agonopterix heracliana, assembly GCA_963693445.1. Classification (NCBI taxonomy): domain Eukaryota; kingdom Metazoa; phylum Arthropoda; class Insecta; order Lepidoptera; family Depressariidae; genus Agonopterix; species Agonopterix heracliana. The sequence goes on from OY856332.1 coordinate 2,641,272, forward strand.
GAGATACAGCCGTTCAAAGGTCAGACCTTTGAACGTCAGTAACTCCGAAACCGACTGATGAACCATGTCAGTTTTTGTACTGTTCACATGGCTACAGTGCTTACTACAATAATATCATACGATCAGCCCTGCAGCTGTTCGTAATTTTTTTCCAGACCTTTAAACGTCTGTAACTCCTAAACCGACTGAAGTTATGCAGGCAGACCTGGTCCATCCCCATCACAGAGATGCTCTACACCACATAAACACTGAATCAGCCTTGCTGCTGATGGTTGCAAAAAGTACACTTATCTCTTATAATATATAGTGTGTGCTCAGAATCTTAACTTCATAACCACGGACGAAACTGTGGAATCACAGTTACGTACAATCATGAACACAAGTGATAAGAACGTTTTTTTTTAAGGAGATTGAAGGATCGACTTATGTTTCGCAACGAAGTATTCATACTACACAAATACTGATGAAGGAAACGCAATCTGTCTAATGTCTTCGCTTGCCATATAAGGACTATGTATCTATTTTGCTTAAGGTGGTTGCAGAGCTGTCAATTTCATACAAAACTTTGTCGTAGAACACTCGTAGACGGTATTAATAAAAGTAATGTTTTATATATGGAAAAATAGCTTAAATAAAAATAATTATAAATAATATTTACAATTTATAATATAATTACGAAGATATCAAGCATTGAAATTATTCATACAAAATTTCAAAGCCTTCGTAATTATATTATGAATTGTAAATGTTATTTTATACGCGCAATCTAGATTTTCTAAGCTATTTTTCCATATTTAAAACATTACTTTTATTAATACCGTCGACGAGTGTTCTAGGCCAAAGTTTTTTATGGACTGTAACCACCTTAAGATAAGTTTCTTGGCCTTTGCTTGGCCACTTCTGTCAGCCATTTTTAAAAACACTTTTCGGTGCTCACCTTGTCTTGTATTATCGTACATTATCACTGCTCTACAAATTGTCCATTCTCGTGTTAATTTATAGTGAAATACTTATATTTTTATCATCTTCGTTAAACAACACTTGTGACAATGCGGCAAAATTCATGACACATGTTAGAAATAAGTCGTATTGTCATTAAATAGGGCTCAGATAATTTATAGGGTCTTTCTTCTTCTTATATGCTGGTGGTTTTTGATGATAATGATCAGACCATCAAACTGAACAACTTTTTCAACGGGACCTTAGTTGGTTTTCGATTTTCACGTAAATCGAAAAAAAAAACGCCGCTATTCCATACAAAGCTGCAAACCTACCTACTCTTCCCAAATGTATAGGACAGATGATTTTTTTGTGACTTCGACATACAGAAAGTTTCTGTTTTATGGTCGGCCCATGCCCGTATATAAAAATGCAATGAAGGTTATTTTTATATAAAATCAAAGCACTTTATCTCTCGACTGCACCATATCATCAAACAATGGTAAATGTCATTGACTTCCTCATGATGTTATGTTGTGGAAACTGATGTGTGTTCGTACATAACGATGTACTGTATGTACCTATGTATTGTGTACTAACTCATGCCTGCGACTTCGTACACGTAATACCTAACGTGTTTCAAGTTTATACGAGGTGCTAACAAATTCACACACAATCGGAAAAATACGGAATCAATAGCATTTAATTTTGATGTAGAATTCCACTGCAGGGCAAAGGCCTCCTCTCACGAATAATGGTGAGAGGGGAGTGTGCCATACTCCAGCACGCGGACGCAGTGCGTGTTGGTGGAGGCAAGGTAGTGGTCAACTTGCTGTCAGATAATTTTCAAGCCGCCAATAGGCCTCTGGCTTAACGAATAGTTAAACCGCCATTAGAAAGACATATCCGGGACCAACAGCTTAACGTGCCTTCTGAAGCACGGAAGCATAATATGATACTTTCGGAAAATATGCCGCAGGTCAGACAGAAAAGGGACGTGAGATGATGGGGGGCGGGCGTCATACAAAATGTGTTCTGTGTGCCAGGTTGCTTTATTAAGCAGAATATTAGAAGAGAACTTAAATTAGAAAAAAACCAGTTACATGTGACTACACGGAAAAAAACATCTGTGAACCATTTTATAATATAGACTTTACTAAAAAATCTAACACTCAGTTGCAGAAACGCTGATTAAAGTTAATCCCCCATTAAATCTATTGCTGTTACTTTTTGTCTTGTTGACGTAGTAAAAGCTAGAAAGAGATTTAATGGAGGATTAACTTTAATGATCGTTTCTGCAACAGACTGTTATTCTTGTAGGTAGATTTAACTAAACTACTCTCAAAAACAATTTTATTAGTAAAGTTTACTAAAATAAAAGGGTTCACACGATGTTTATCCGTGTGGTAACACGTAACTGATTTGTTTTGTAGTTAAAGTTCTCTTTTACTATGATATTCTACTTATTACAGCGATCTTGCAGTAACATATTTCGTATGACGTCGTCGTCACAGTTATTTTTTTCCGTTCAATCTGGAGTGCGATTTTTGAATCTCATTCGGCGAGCTCAGCAGTTGAAATGTCAAAATTACTATGGAGATACGCATCTTTCTACTGCTGATTTGACTTTCAAAAATCATACTTCAAGAGTGCGATTTCAGTAAGTAAATCAGCAGTAGAAAGATGCCTATCTCCATAGTAATTTTGACATTTTCAACGGCTGAGCTCACCGAATGAGATTCAAAAATCGCATCCCTGGTCATAGGCCTTACAATCCTTCCATAATAAATTATTCAAACCCTAAGCAAACATACCTACAATCTTTAGCATTCATAAAGTAGCTAGTGAATAGCGATGTATGCAAATAAAGAATATCGTATGGTATGTGAAGATGTAAGTAGGTTGTATGATGTGATGAGTGTACTTGTGAATGCAATGCAACGAGAAGTCGAGAAGGGTTTGCTATTAATTGCATCATGTTATGCGGAGGCAGTTTATATTACTGCGCTACCAACCCAACATGCTGACGGTTCTTTAAGGGTATATTATTCGGAGCGCGCTCCATACAATCGTACTATGGTGATATTTTCAATACTAACCAATTAAAGTCAATGAAATTTTGCAGAAACAATCTAGAAACAAATTTCTATGCTTCTATGCAGTCAGATTTTCGTTAAAATGTATAGTTTTCAAATTACAGTGCCTCAAAGATTTCCATACAAATCTTAAATTAATCCTAGCATTGAAACTGTATATTTTAACGAAAATCTGACTCTATAGAAGCATAGAAATTTGTTTCTAGATTGTTACTGCAAAATTTCACTGACTTTAATTGGTTAGTATTGAAAATATCACCATAGTACGTTTGTATGCAGCGCGCATTTTCGCTCTCGGAATAATATTCTCTTAAGTGGATGATCAGACCAGAACAACATAGATAATGTTGTTCTGGTCTGATCATTATAACTATGACCAATGTCGAAAAAAAATCGGCTGTCTCATATACATTTGGGTCGAACTTGAGAAGGATTGCAATCGAATGCAATCGAATGAATTGATCAGAAGGATTGACGACCCGGTTGGTGTAATGGTTACCACGCCGGACTGCCAAACCAGGGTCCTGGGTTCGAATCCCGGTTCGGTCATGGATGTTATATGTTCGTGCCGTTGTTGTATGGTTTCCATAATAAAAGCCTTTAGTGCTAGTTTGGGATCATTACAATGTATGTGCCTGTGAGCGTTATTTATTTATTATTTATTTATTGCAGTTATGTATGGAACAGCTAGTTTTATTTTTTTTGCGATTTCGACTTTGGTTTCGGTTTGATTTCGATGGTCTTATCAACCCTTTAAAAACGTTCACCATAAATTAAGAAGGAATACCTAATGATCACTACCGTATTCCATTTCGGTAAGAAAGAGTCTTACAGTAGGTATAGTATATTACACACCGAGGACAGGAAAGTAAGAAAGGTCTCAGACCTCATGTAATTGTTGTCATGCAATAAACATGTGTTCCGAGGCTTTCTTATTTACTGCCCGAGATTAGTAGGTATACTATTTTTCTCCTCGACGGAGGTGGAAAGCGACAACTTCGGTCCGGAGGGGAGAAATAGTAGATTACACACCGAGTTCAGGAAAGTAAGAAAGGTCTCAGACCTCATGTAATTGTTGTCATGCAACAAACATTTGTGATCTGAGGCTTTCTTATTTACTGCCCGAGCCCGAGGTTAGTATACTATTTTTCTCCTCGACGGAAGTGGAAAGCGACAACTTCTTTTGGCGCAGCGCGACGACAATTGACGTTTTCCGGCCGGAGGGGAGAAAATATAATTTATTGCTACACCTTTTTAACTTCGAATTTTTAAGCGTTCAGTTGTGGCAAGGTTTATTTGTAGACTAGGTACCTACAAATATTATTATTTTAATAAAAGCTGCATCGGCAATCTAGTTTGAATGTAATTTGTTTCTTCAGTCAAGTCGATGGCATTGTGTTTTTGATTCTAACTTTGGCACTTGCTAATGCTGTATGAATAAGCACCTACCTATTTAAATAATAAATAAATCCATTTCTTGGTTTTCAAAACTAGGACTTACTTATCCAAAGTTGATCAGTCACATTATATGTAGGTACCAACGTTGTTCAGGAGTGCTATTTTTGAATGTCATACGTCGAACTCAGCAGTAGCAAATGTCAAAATTACTATGGAGATATGCAACTTTCTACTGCGGATTTGACTTTCAAACATCATAGGTACTTCAGGAGTTCGATTTTTGAAAGTCAAATCAGTGGTAGAAAGATGCATTTCTCCAGAGTTATTTTGACATTTGCTACTGCTGAGTTCGCCGTATGTATGACATTCAAAAATCGCACTCCTGGGCCCTATTCAACAAACGTTACAATTGTAATTTACAATTACAAATCTGGGTACATTGCTGAGAATGCTAGGCATATGTTAGCTACTGCAAGTTTAGCGTCATAAGTAACCAGCAATGTATCCAGAATTGTAATTGTAAATTACAATTGTAACGTTTGTTGAATAGGGCCCTGGTCTTACATAATTATTTACGTTAACTTAATTTCTTAACGCCATGAAATACAAAACGCTTGTCACCTATTAATTAATTATTTTAACGACCATAATTATGACACAATCTAAACCATTAGCACAGATTAGCACATGGAACTATATTATCTCTCAAATGACACACATAGGCCAATAGCATACTATTTAGTAACATTTAGTATGTTGATGACCTTGTATGGAACAACGTTCAACAGTTGATCTAATCAATTTTTTCTTGAGATGTTTAATAACCTTCCGACAATTAGATGAATTGTAATCTTAGGCCCGATTCGACCAAATGCGAGTAAATTTTATTCTTAGATTAAGTCGCCGGTTACTATAGACTCTATAGTAACCGGCGACTTAATCAATCAATATCAGTTTACTCTATAGTATAGAGTAAACTGATTTTGCATTTTACCAACCCTAATCTAAATGAAATATCAATGTCACATAATTAAAAAAATTATAATAAAAAGAAACCTACCAAATTAAAACTGTATAACCTCACATTGCAAGAAGTACGGATACAACGACCTCTTTCTTTAGGTGAATTATAAATTCGTTCTTTTAGTACGGGGTGTGTAAACACCAAAAGTAAAATTGTTCCATGTATACCTACCTAAGTAGTTACTCTTCTATAAATCTAAGTTAGGTCGAATTTGGCCTAAGCAACGTAACGTAAGTTCCGAACGGGATTCTGTTTCTGTTTAGGAGCAATGACCTAGAATGGACATTGTGAAATGTGATTTCTTTACCAAAAAGCTCGATGTCTTTCAAGGCAACTAGCTACCTACCCGAATTTATGATACTGATAATGTAGGTAGATAGGCGGGTACGTACCATTTTTTCCATAACAACGTATTCCCCTGTTTCCTCCCTGGATAATACTAGACCAAACATTTTATACCAGCGAATCTGCCATAACGCGAATGAGCGTATTTACCTCTCTATGTTTCGCTTTTTTGCATTAATTAATTACTGTATGAACTAGGGACTTTCGAAAATGGCCAATTTTACCGCCCGTTTTCAGACATCCAGTAGTTCTACCATGAGTTTTCACTTTACTTTAGTTACGTCACCAATTTTGTATTATAAATAAATAAATAAAAATTCTTTATTTCAGACATTACATCCATAATTATGTTGTTAGTATCACACTTAAATGACTATGTTAATACAAACACTTAAGTGTAGACCGATCCACTGCTTTATAAAGCTAATACTGTCACAGTATCTACTGGAGACCATGTTCAGGATGCTGTTGGTGCTGGCGCGAACCCTCTGCAGCGCGGCGGCACACCGTTTGCGGAGCGTGGTGGGAAAGCCATCGACATGAGCGTCCGCAAACATGCCAGACGCACTGCAGAAGCGTGGCAGCCCCAGCAGCACCCTGAAGGCGTTATTATATTAGGTGCGCAGGGCCCTTAGAGATCCCTGGCGATATGCAGTCCACAGACTACAGGTGTACAGAGATGTGCAGTACGCTCTAAACAGTGTTATTTTGACTTGAGCTGAGCAATGCCTGAATCTGTGGACTATCATATTGGCCCTGACCGCAAGCGCCCTGGGCTCCCTTTCTATATCTGCATCATCCTGCAGGTGTGTATTGAATTTCGTACAGTGGTTACGTTAGAACTAATTTCTGTCATACGAATTGGCGACGTAACTACAGTAGTAAAGTACAGAGAAAACTCATGGTAGGCCCAAAGAAAGACGAATATAATTGACATAGCCAAAGTCTTTCTCATGTTATTCTTGAAAGAATAATTAAAATCGGTTTAGTTTTGGAGAACGAAACAGTGGAATACGAAATGCTGATATCGTCAATTTTATGTAGATAAAATCAGTCCGAGCTGCCTTTCGCACTCTAGTCGGCGAGGCGGACGCACGGCGAAAGTCTAGTCGGCGGAGTGTACGGGCGGATCGGAAAAATACGTAATAGAGTTGGAAAAATGACCCTTTCACCAAATTTCTATTTCAGCCCGCCTGAAACCGCATCATACTTTCATCCTTATATGGAATGAAGTATAGGTTCTTCAAAGGACGAGTCAAACTCAGATATTTTGTTAACTTTTATGAATATGTATTTATTATCTATTTATTCGTACCTAATTTTAAAATGATTTATCAATTATGATTAATTTACGCCGTAATTTGCACATCTACACTCAAACGTGATTATAACATCATTAAAAATCATAATTAAGTTAACTACATCGATTATTTACAATACAACTCGAAACATAATACGAACAAATACAAAGATGAGAAACTATTGTTTTTATAATCACGCTCGATGTTATGGGTATGAGCAGAGACAATAGAGTTCTTAATACTTGTATTGATTGATGCTTTTATCAAGCATTTTAACTTTTCTAAAACAAAAACTACGTAGTTATTAAAGGTTCCTTCTTAATAAAATAAGCTGACGGTTTGAAGGGATGTCCATCTAGAATCTTGGAGGATGGCCGGTGGACCAACGCAGTATCGGAATGGTGGTCAAGCACAGTTGCCAACTTAGGGCTTTTGTCCCCAAATTTAGGGGCTAGAGGTGTTAAATAGGTCATTTTTAGGGGCTGGAATTTTTTGGGGATTTTTTTTAGGGGCTTCAAACAATTCAGTTTTGTGCATTTTCATTCATTCTTGTTTAAGTATTGTGTATTTTGACGTACCTACCTACGTCTCGTATTTCTTTAATTTCAATTCAATTTCAGAAATACCTACACTATTCACTTATCCAACCGTAAATATAACGACAAGTGTGTTATTTTGATTCAGTACGATAGATTAATGTCGAAAGACGCTACTAAAAAATTTAAACAAACTCTTGGGAAACAGATCCCTTACTAAATGGTTCGGAAATTGATTATCTAATCAGTATTTCAAATGACTTCTTGATTCTGTATTTAGGGGTTTTTAGGGGGATTCAGAAAAAAACATGGGGGTAAATTTTGGTAAGGGTTGGTAACACTGTGGTCAAGGGAAGGAAGGAGGGGAGTTTTTGGCGGGCTTTGGTAGCTGACGTTTGGAGTCCTTATATTTCATCGAATTTTTATTGTTTATAGTGAGTTTTGGTTCGTAAAATTGGTGTTGTTTTGCGTAACAAAGTGTCGTGCAAGTGAACAATATATAGTTCAGTGAAATATGATGGTGCATGGGTCGTAAACAGGAAAAGTGTTCCGTGATTTTAGCGCGGCAAAGCGGTCGGTTCACCTCTTTCCTGTGGACTTCTCTGCTTTTCCTGCGGTTTTTTCATTGCCTCCAAAAACTCCAAAGAACCATCAAAACGTCGAATACCAACGTTTTAATGTGAAAACAGGAGAAAATTCAAAATAAATTATGATTTAGCCAAAAGGTCTAGTAACCAGGCTAGTAAATATATTTATAAAAAAAAAAAAAAGGGAAGGAAGGAGGTCTGCGGGCAGACCACCGATGCATAAGTTAGACGTCGCGGGTCAGACATGGCTCAGATTGGCACAGGACCACCGTGAGGAGTGGCACAATAAACGGGAGGCCTATGCCCAGCATTGGGTCGATGTGGGCTAATTTGATTGATTTGAATATAAATCATCTCCATAAACATAAATTCTTTTTAGGACTTGCATATAAATCAATACATTTGGGCAAACCTATTCGGGTTTGCAGTTTTGTACGGAACAACAGATTTATTCGCGACTTCAATGTTAGTTCCAAAGAGAAAGTTGTTTGGTTTGATCATACCCTTAAAAACCATCAGCAATATTAAGGTGTTAAGGCCTTGTGTGATGTTTGTTTCTGCTCGAGAAAGGTGCTAAACGTGAACTCAGCTTCTACACTTAAAATACCAGTTTTTTTAAAGAAACACGTTAAGTCTTTTAAGTCGAAATAGCGACCATTTTAATGTCCGGAATCCGGAAACAGGAAACATACTTTGAATTCCGGACGCGTGACAGCCCTACTGCATAGCATGACATTGAATTTTTTTGTTTCTCGTGAGATTCTTCCGTTTTCAATCAGCTTCTATTTTTCTTTTTGTTTTATTAGTTTTATTACCCACGGCACAACAGAACGGATATTGTATGTGATAGAATAGATTGGTATGCGATGGTTACCTACTATACTTTTTTCTAGGAAATTGTCGCTCTAGTACTTTTGACGATCCGGTTGATGCATTGGTTACCGCCCCGGATAGCCAACTGCCAAACCAAGGGCTAATCTCATAGCTCCCATGTAGGTACTTTACGTGGGACAGAAAATTATTTTCCATTTTATGTCAACGCTCGGGAAATTGGTATGTTTTGCAATGAGCCTCCATCATCATAATTTCAGCCAACAGACGTCCACTGCTGGACATAGGCGTCTCTCAAGAATCGCCACAACGACCGGTCCTGCGCTGCCCTCATCCAACGGGTTTCCTCTGCCTTCACCAGGTCGTCGGTCAACCTTGTGGCCTACACATTCTGCGCTTTCCGGTACGCGGTTGCCACTCGAGAACTCTTCGGTCCTATTGGTCACCTTTTTTGCGAACAATGTGCCAATGAGCCTGCGGAGTCAATATTATTTCAACGACATTGTTTGTACTGTGCGTACACCAGTATACTATACCACACTATATCTACGTGCACTGTGCTCTAGGCAACTAACTGTTAATAATTAGTGGGCCTAAATAACTAATTCTTCATCAAATATTTTCTAAATAAATTACTCAATTTGACAAGGGATTAAAAAATGTGGTCCACGCAATGACCACACAATAAGACATTTTTAGGAAAGTGGATCTTTATGTTCCACTTACATATTTAAATTAAGAAAACCACCCAAAGAGAGTACATTTTAATAATAATCTATTATTATTTTACTTGTTACCATTTACATTATCATAATAGATTCAACTCACGCTCTGCGAGCATCAAGCAAAAAATCCAATTTGGTGCAAAATATAAAACTTTACCTCGAATTTCACGCTTTATCACTATACAGACAAGGTCCTTATTCACCAGCCTGCATTGTTTTTTAACAAACTGTGTCATTGACACGCGGTTGTCACTGTGAACGGTCGAATGGCGTGACAAAAGAGACCTTCAAATGTACATTTTGGTTTTTGCGCTTTTGTTAAGACTGTTCCTTTTAAATGTTTATTGATACATTTTTCGCATAGTAGCTTTAGTAATCTTGAATAGGTAGGAATGTATTCTTTCTAAAAAGTTATAAACACAGAGATAAACTCACGACCATAATCCCTTACGGGGTGGTTAGAAATAATGAAGAACCACACAGGGATGTATTAACTTACAAATATTGTGCCCCTTGGTAAAATATATTTGGCCGCCCCCCATAGCTGCAGTTTTCCGGTGGCGGGTCCGTAGCCAGGATTTGTGCCAGCAAAAGTCCTACCGACCAGAGCGAGAGATGCGGTCTTGAAATATTCCGCAATAAAGTTCGGCTGTGATTGTAACTCTGTTGGTCTATGCATGCAGCACAATAATAAAAATATAAACCAGAGCGAGCGAAGCGAGTTTCAGAATGAAATGCTTTGTGAAGTAGGTACCTATAAGAAATCTTATCCCTTTGTGTTCTCGTACATACAACACCCAAAGGGAAGAAATGGAATGACGTATTCTAAGCAAAACCAAAAACCATACGGTAGGTATTATTTCATAACTAAAAATGTTAACCCTTTCGTGGCAAAATTACAAGGAACAATGGTCCTTGATTGAATGACTTCAGAATATCATTCGTTCATTTATTTTATGTTTATACTCAAAATTAGTTTGATGCATAAAAATGAACGCTTGGATAATTTTAAAATAAAGTTTTGTTTTTGAAATGTAGGTAGGTATACCTCACGGAACAAGTCTTTTAATTGTTTTATTATCGTTATTACCGGTTTATATGCAAAATTATGCAGAAACGACTGCAGTAGCAAGTACTTATCGAATTGATAGTAATTTACAAGCAAGGTTTTGTTTGTTACTTCTTAAAGAGTTTTTTAAGAGTCTTGACTACGAGTTAACTAAAGTGTTTTTGTTTTTTTTTATTATGAAAATGCTATTAAAACGCTTATTATTATAATATAAAAATTGTATTAAGCGAAGTACCTTTAACTTACATTTTTTGGTGAACTATCAAGCAAGTAGATGACTGCATTGTTGTTTAACTTATGAGGTGTAACTACCTATAAGCTTGCGATTTTTAATTAAAAGTGTTTATGTTAACGATGCATTAGGTACCTACTTACTACAAAATGAAAAAGAAAACGGTAAGAAGTCAAAGGATTGTCTAATAAGAATTCCAAACGCATGCACTTTAAAGAATTTATAACTTTTACTTTCAATACATAGGTATGAGGAGGTACTTACGAAAAAACCGGTTGAGCAAGACTCGTATTCTGTCACAAACACACTCACATGTACAGTAAATGTTTCTAAACACAGATCGTGGACTAAATAATTAATTTAATACAAAAAATCCACTAGAATTCACACGAAACACTGGGCACGAGTGTTTTTGTAATGTTTGGAGAAAAAACTTAGATTGTACTTTTAAATTCTTATTGGAGCACTGTTTTTATCCTATTCGAATTGTAAAAAAAACTTAACCACACTTTTTATAACTTTATTATCATACGGAATTATTTTTTTGGAGAAATCACTTTTATGTTAGTTTTAAAAGTGTTGAAATTCCTAGGTATACCGGTAGCGATACAAGCACAACCTTCGCTTGCAATGGCTGCGAACGACTGGATTGGATGAATGAATGATGTATGTAATGAGAACCTGACAAACGGAGCGACAGGTGGGTGAACGAATGGAATGAATGACTCATTCCGGCGTCATCAGCCGGCGTTTGTGGGTTTTTACCGGGGAAAAAGGAAGCGGATATTTGGAAGTACCTACGTAAGAGGTTAGAACATTATTAATTAATTAATAAAATAATTTAATTTAACTTTTCCGTAACTGATGTCCACTGTCCACGCATGGTAGGTATTGTGGTTTCCTTAGTGGTTTCACTATTATTAATTATGCTACCTACCTACCTGTTAATAATTTTGACGCAGTAAGTAGGTATGTTGCTAATTTTCATACAGCTATTATATTCTATTGGGTATATACTTATATATGGAGTTATGATTCTAAAGTCATGTCACCTTTACTTTACTCCATGTGAAGAGGGAATGAGATGGGGAACATCAGTGACGTCATAAAGGTAAATTTTTGCCTTTCCCGTACCTATAGGTACACCGTACAAAAAGTTGCAGGTCATGTTTTCAAAGGCAACGTTCATACCGTAATCAAAATATTGTTACTTAAGCCTTATTTTTAGGAATTATAAAATAAAAGACCATTCCACATTTTTCCTATATTTTATTGATATAATTTTGTACAAATAACGGCATATATTACAACGGACAGGTCTCACATACAAAACTAACGCTAGTCAAGCTATTCGTATGTATTTCACAATGATCTACATTTATTTAGTTTTAACATAACACGAAAACTAATTTTACTAAACAAGAAATAAAGCAGTCAGATATCATGATTGATCTATTAAATGTAACTCAAGTTACAAGTTTTGATAGTTTAGTGGTCACTAATCAACAGTGTAATGGGTTCTTACAGGATTTTTTTGAATCCCTTAGTTCTCGTTAAGATTGTCATAAAATACCTACCTAAAGCTATAACTCCAAGATTCAGAGACGTTTTTTGAGTGAAACGTTCTTCATTTCGGCAGGGGGTCACTTGTAAAAACCATTTGTAGGTAACGAAATATGATAATGATACCTAATGATCATTTATTTGCAAAACGACGAGGCAAGATAATTATCTTATTACTCTGGAAGCAGATTTTGTTGTAGGAGCGCAGCGAAGACAAAAAATATCGTATAGTACACAGTACCTATCGGCATTATTATTTTTATAAGTATAAAAAAAAGGATAGAAGCCATTACTCGGTAGTTACAATACAAGAAGTTTCACGTACTCCTCTGCGCTGCGGCTACGCTATTTTGTACTTATTCAGTGTTTAAGTTTATTATTAGTATTAAGTATAAACTCGCACTGAAAAAAATATCACGGCAACACGGATGACTGAACTCGAATGCGATAAGAACCCTTTACAATGTTCTAATTTATTTCAGACGGTAGTTTCACAGTTTGACTTAAGTATAATTACATCAATTAATTTTATTTTATTTATCTATTTGTTTCAAAATGACTCACAACGATGTTCAGTAAAATATTGTAATGTCATGTTTGATTCATGATCATGATATGAATCATGACATGAATCATGATTCATGAATAATAAATGAACGATATGTTTTTTTCAGTTCATTTACATTGTTTTAATACATTATTGTTTGATGGAATATAACATTTATTGCATGAGTTGGTACATAATTATAAACGTAAACTGATATATGCAATTAACATTATTGTTTCACCAACGAAAAAAAACAGTCAAATTATTTTACGTTTTTTTTAAATGCAAATATAAAAGACACCGAAATAAGACAAGAAGGGACTCGACGAGATATGTAATTGTTATTAATAAATAACTTGGAAACCCTGTGAAACATTAAATATAATAATTGACAAATTATTGGTGAAAAGCAAATCCCGTAGGATTCAATTGGTGGGATTTGAATACAATATAACTTTTCTTTTTAATAATATTTCTTAATAAAAACGTCAAAATTAGGATCTTCAAATTGACGTTTATTTTTTTAATGGAGATAATATTTTTGTCTTTTCATAAGGTAGGTTCATTCATTTTTATCGAAACCCAAATAATACTTTTTACATATATAAAGCGCATTTTAAAATTATCTCTCTACCCGATAAATATATGTAATTCTATGATTACTGACTAGGTGGTGCTAAATAATTCTTTCCATTCTGAAATTTATTTATTTTAAGCAAAGCATGTGAAAAAATCAAAGATAGATACGCTTATCACTTAATATAAGAAAGCTCAAGTAATAGACTATGTTTTTATGAACTACCTACTTACAATTCTCTAGAACCACTGTCATTATGGAAAAATTCCGACATACAAACGCTATATTATGTTTATACTTATTGAACTATATATAAAATACACTCACAATATAACAAATTTTTGTGATTAGCTATTTCATTATATTAAATTAAAAATAACAAAGGAAATGCGTGCAAACCACTCGTACGACTAGAATTTATTTTAATATAACATTACAAATAGTTTTTTCTCATTATCTACTAGATAGTAAAGCACTTTGAAAAGTTTTCCATCGTTCGTACAAAACTAAGAGTTATAATAGTTATTCAAATGTGAAAAGAAGAAAAATTATAGAAGTTTCTAGAAAAGACATAGGACACATTTTTATCATTCAAGATATCTGCAGTTCATAGGCTTATTCTAAATTGACTAGAGTATTATACTGTTACTCATTCTTCCAAAACAATAAATGGTATTCTTGGCAATTAATATCAAAAGTGTAAAATTTTCATAATATTGTTTTTTATTGCCTCCAATATTAATTTTTACATTGATATGTAGGTACGGAGCTTTAAATTAATTGGTCATTCATTCCTTGATAAAAAAACGAATGTAAATAAAAATGAATGAATGAATCTAATAATAAAAAACACACCTATTTCTACACGCATACAAAGCAAACGGGTTCATTCAAAAATTGAAATGAACCAGATTCTTTTCGCGCCGATAACAAATGAACAATGCGATTCACTTAAATGAACTTCGTGGTTCATTTAAATGAACTTGTTGATTCACTTAAATGAACTTAATGATTCATTTAAATGAATGGCTTAGTTTTATGGGGCGCATCTCCCGACATTGTTTGTGATCGTATGTGGTAGTTTTGATAGTGACAAAGGAATATCAAAGTCGCCACTTAGAGATATTTGTGAGACGCATCCTACTAAGCCGCTGCTGTATTTCCCCATTGTGTTCACTTCTATTGACGGTAGGCCACCTGAAAATAATAGAACCAAATGAATTGAATTCTATACTGACGTGTGATGACACCGGCTTTACGTTTATTAAATTACGCGTAACCCTTTTCAAAAATGGAAACAATATCAGTTTTTTTTAAAGTTATAACTCTATACTAGACAAATTTATTAAATACGTTGTAAACTATTATCAAAATAATAATTTTGCATGACTTCTTGTATATTTCTTTTCATAGATAATTACCTATGGCATTTTCAATTACGAGCACAGTGCCTAAAATGAAAGATGCCACACTGGCACAGAATATGTTTGGTATATATTAAATTTCTATATAACACTGGTGCATTCATAACTATCATGCCAATTGACTAGAGAAACAGATTGCCTGCAAAGTATCGTGACTATAAATACTCAATGGCAAAATAGGTACGTTAGTGCATGACATTTAAAATTTTTAGTCAAACTAGCTTTAAATAATTAATATTTTGTGTGCCCTGTGTGGCAGAAGAAAATAACTCTATGTTCCCCCATTGTGTTCTTAAACATAAAGTTCTGATTTCTGTAACTTACCAATATAAAGTCCATTCTCTGTATTCAGCTGCTTCAGTTTTCCCGGTGATATTTTCCCCACGGAACCCAGTCCATCCACCTCGAGCACTCCAGCCTGCCTGTTTCTGTAATTATCAAAAGTTAATAAACCCTATGAAAATGTACATTACCTATAAGTATAAAAGAAACACAATCTGTAATTTTCAGGAAAGTGGATCGTTATGTTCCACCGGTGTAAATAAAATCTCCCGAGTCATAATATTCATATTACCAACATTATAACATACTTTAGGTAATAAAATTACATAATTTAGGTAATGTCGGAATGACAGAAAGGATGTATCTAAAGTTAGATAACTGTTAGTCTGTCTGTAAGTACCTACAAAAGCAACACAATCTGTCGTTTTTAGGAAAGTGGATCATTATGTTCTACAGGTGTAAATAAAAATCTCCTCGGTCATATTCATATAGGTACCTCATATTACATACTAAATTAGTATAATATTAGTATCAAAATGATGGAGTACCTACCGGTGTGAACAAAATATGCATTATAATATTACCATCATACTACGTGTAATTAGGTATAATATCAAAATGACGGAATAGATTATAACTAGGTAATTTACTTGTTATTTACCTTGTCGCCCGTGCTCTGTGCCAAAGGCCATCGTCGACTTTAGTGTGATTTGCTATAATCACCACTTCCCCGCTGCCTAGGTCGTACCTGTTAGTAAACAAAAATTATTGAGTAAGGTCAGGCATAGGTGCGTCTACCTAACACTTCATCATCTCAGCCAAAAGACGTCCACTGCTGGACATAGGCCTCCCCCAAGGATCGCCACAGCGACCGGTCCTGCGCTGCCCTCATCCAACGGTTTCCCGCCGCCTTCACCAGGTCGTCGGTCCACCTTGTGGGGGCCTACCTACGCTGCACTTTCCGGTATCCGGTCACCACTCGAGAACTAGCAGGCCCTATCGACCATCGGTTCTGCGAGCAATGTGCCCCGCCCATTGCCACATAAGTTTCTTCGGTTACCTTTGTTCTCTTTGAATCCCTTCATTTCTGATTCAATCTCGCAGGGAAACTTGAAATTTGATGTAGGCAAGATGAGTTCCCATGGCCTGGGAATTATAATTTTGATTGGAGTCCTCTTTTTATGAAGGTAGTTAAAAGACTGCGAGCTCGACATCAAACATTTATATCCTGAGGCCAGAGAAGCGAGCTCAACATTTTTAGCAGCCAGAACTCTGATGTTGCTTTAACGCGGTGCAACAACAATAATTATCATCTGAAATTTTTCAGCAGCTTAAAATTGGCCAGGACTGTGGCTTTTAATGGTCCTAACTAAATATTTTTCATAAGTTTCAAGAAAGCTGCATAAACATTGGAAGCGCGAGACCTCGGGACGCGAGGCCGTTATGCTGTCCCACCACCCACGCCTTCGGCAGCTTCTGCCTGCTTTTCAGTATGCGGTACATAAATAAAAGGAAGATGCGACATTCCCATTGTAAAGTCCTACATCTAGAGCCCCGGGTTCTATTGGATCAAAAGGAAGATAACCCAAATTTTACCTAAACACAAGAACGGAATTCTCGACGGCTAGCGAGAGGAAGTCGCCGGGGGGCGACACCGGCGCTCGACCGCTCCACACCAGCAGTCCATTTGGAGACACCGATCTGAACCTGATGTTGATATCCAGGGTGTAGCTCAGTAACCTGCAAATACAATTAAATACTTCAAAATTTTTTTTTTAATTTAATTTCGGGATTCGAACCTGGTTTGGCAGTCCCGAAAATATCACACCATCAAGGTCATCGTGAAATAATAAAATAGGCCTGCATCACAGAGAAATTGCACGCTTCCCGCCTGCATACGCTGAAGAAGAAATTCTGATTCGTATATGAAGTTACCAATCCGCATTGGGCACGCGTGATGAACTGTAAACCCATATACCCTCCTTGAGGAAAGATCTGTGCCCTGCAGTGGAGCGTATATAGGCTGATAATGATGATAGTATGAATGCTGAAGTGGACTTGTATCTATACTGGTCCATACAGGGCATGGTCTTAGTTCTGTTAACAATATTCACTGGCTAAGTTCGAGATCATGGCTGTTAATCACATCTTTTCTGATAGTAGGTTGATTTTAATCACTCACCTCTTCATAGTTTCTTCATCATCAATATGAATAAAGCTATCCTTCCCTGAGAAACTTGGATACGTGTTAGTATCGCCCCAATTTATTTCGTTTGCGTTCAAGTATTTGACTTGCATGTATGTTTGTCCATCGTACGGTGGTCCTTCTGTTATGACGTCATTGTTTCTATCAACGCTTTGTAGATATTTATCTTTCTTACTCGAGTAGAATTTCTTTCTTTTATATTTTTCTACATGGATGTGTTGGGAATGTTTCTTGGACTTCAACTTGTGAAATTTTGGCTTGAATCCTTTCTTAGCTACTATAGCGTGATGGGTTTCGTTTTCTGATATTATTTTGGGGTATTGAGGTGTAGGTTGTAGTGTTTCTTTACAGAGGTTCTTGTCGCTGAAAGGAGAAAAAAGTTTGGTATTATAATTAATATAATAAAGACCGTGATTTCGGTACTTCCTTTAACATTCGTAATGATAACCAAGACTATTCTCTATTTCTATATTAAATCCGCAATGCGAAGATTTGTCAATAGTAATAAATTATTTGGAAACCAGCATGGAGAAATTCTAATGCGTATGTGAAATCTACCAACACGCATTATGCAAGCGTGGTGAACTAACGTACACTCGGCGACACATCAAGCTACGCAAAAAAACAAATAAGCTGGCCGGGTGACATTATACATTAATTACTCTATCTACGCGTGACCAGCTTATTTTGGTTTTGCTTAGCTTGATGTGTCGCCGTGTGTACATAAATTATCCCTGAGACTAGCCCTGGGCTTTGTAGATGGACGTATATATTGTATAGGCCGATGATGAAAGAAAATTGAATATGTAGCAAAAATCTCATGCAAAAACAATAATCGATCCGAAATTCGTCGTACCACCAACTGCCCTCATATAGGTTTCTTCTTGAAATCCATACCTGAGTCGTAAACTTAAAATGGTCAACTTACACACAAGTGTTGTTGTCTGGCTCATCACAGTTGTCCACGTTGACTCCGCCCAACGCAGCGGCCACCACTGCCAGCTCTTCGTCATTTATCACCAACTGGAACCGATAACATTCAGTTTAAGTTTCAATTCTTTGTACCTGCTACCTCAAGAACAACTCCCCATGCTATCATAATCCCACAACTTGTAACATTGGAGACTATGAGATACAGTGCTGCTCTAACCGTAATCTACCGCTTATTATATCAGACATTAGAGTTCAGTTCCGCCTTCCTAAAACGTTCGGTAAGCAAGCTTCTGATGCTGGTTAGCAAATCTCCGTACCAAGATGACAAAACACACTAGAGTTGCACTACTGGTACATCCGTAAGACTACTTTATTAAGACTAGAGGCAGTAAGATTAATAAAAACATGTCCAACACAGCCGCTAAACGAAGTGCTAAGAGCCAGCCTCGGTGGCAGAGGGTGTGGCGCTCCACCCAGCAACATGGGCTGCTTCAGGGTCAAGTGCCTCGCGACGCCGTGTGACGTCACTGTGCGGGTAGTATCCGTAACGTCACGGGCTGACGTCATCCGCACGCAGAGAGAAGCGCGCCGCCCGGACCCTAACCTAACCTAACCACCAATGCAACCTCATCTCTCTGTACGCTGAGAGATCTTTGAAGGTAGTAAGATACAGACCTGTCCAACACAGCCGCTAAACGAAGTGCTAAGAGCCAGCCTCGGTGGCAGAGGATGTGGCGCTCCACCCAGCAACATGGGCTACTTCAAGGTCAAGTGCCTCGCGACGCCGTGTGACGTCACTGTGCGCGTAGTATCCGTGACGTCACGGGCTGACGTCGACCGCACGCAGAGAGAAGCGCGCCGCCCGCCCGGACCCTAACCTAACCCAACCACCAATGCAACCTCCCCTCTCTACACGCTGAGAGATTTCCAAAGGCAGTAAGATTGATACAAACCTGTCCAACACAGCCGCTAAACGAAGTGCTAAGAGCCAGCCTCGGTGGCAGGGGATGTGGCGCTCCACCCAGCAACATGGGCTGTTTCAAGGTCAGATGCCTCGCGACGCCGTGTGACGTCACTGTGCGCGTAGTATCCGTGACGTCACGGGCTGACGTCGACCGCACGCGGAGTGACGCGCGCCGGCCTGATCGGCTCACTGAGATACGGTGCCAGTTGTTGCGCTCCAGTGGGTAGGCTGATCTGAAATTCGAAGGTAGATTGTTTTAGTTATAGTTGACAATTGTTCATTTCTCTGCACAGCATACCTATGTCTTTGAGACGTGGTAGATAAAGTTAATCTTTTCCTTTTTGTTGTGGATCGTAAGGAAACCTGCATACGCTGAAGCTTATGTGAAGTCTACCAATTCGCATTGGGCACGCGTGGTGGACTGACGACCAAACACCCTCCCTGAGGGTTATCCTGTGCCCTATAGTACAGGACGTATATAGGCTTATAGTGGTAATCATCTAGGTGGTGATCGGCTTAATTAATTAATAAGGCTATTTAGACTGCAGACTGCAACCCTGAATAAGGACATCATTAATACAGGTTCTTAGGCCAGGAAGTCCTTCTTCTCCAGGTTGGAATTAGTTTATCCATGTGTTTGAAGCACATTTTTCTACTTCAGCTTAGTAGGTTACTGTTTCAATGAAAACGAACATACCAACTTCTTTTGTGCACCATAAGCCATATCGCAAAGATAAAGATAGAAGATAATGATGCATTTATTTTTATGACATGCGTAGTTTTACAAGCAGGTGTTACAATAATTATTAGGTCCTCCATGTCTTACCAAGACATGACTCATACTTATGCTTTAGTAGAAAGATTAACTAGTTAGCATGTAATTCTTATAATGCAGAAGTACCTAATTACCAAGCAGAATGGACTTAAACCAAAACAAAAAGTGCATTTACAGAAATGGCTAACAAAGAAATAAAAATACTCGCAAAACAAAACGTAGGAATTTACGATTGCATGTTATGCAAATACTCAGAGTTTTAAAAGAAAGCCGTTTTGGCAGCGAGCCAAGATTTTTACAGGCTGCTATGAGTAGGCATTATTATGGCTTGTTCAAAGAGGTTAGCAGCAGTTAGGGATTCATGGGCGCTTTATTATTAGGTACTCTGTTATTATTTGTTCATTTAGTGCGTTATTAACTTTCATAGAGGTTTATTGAAATATGAATCAGACCTTTCAATATTTCTGAACGTAAGTTTACAGCAGTAAAAGTTGTTCATACTGACGGATCAAATAGATCTAAGCAAAATTTAATGCACAATGTAAGCGGGAAGAGTGTGTATTATGGCACTAACACATAAACAAAAAATACTACAGTGCGTTAGGGTTTATTAAACAGTTTGAAACATAAATTCAAATTTCCTATAGGTTTTTTAGAGTTACGCGGTTATTAATTAAGCTAAAGTTAATCATTATAACGGGTTCTTACCGCGTTTTTGGTCATCCCGTGATCATGGCAGTTGTAACACTGCCGAAATATCGGGAACTCCAAAATAAATAAAAACGCGGTAAGAACCCGTTATAATGATTAACTTTAGCTTTTTTAGGGAAAGTTGTTCAGTTCCCAAAGAAACTTATAGGACTTAGCTTATTACATTTAGTATGGAAAGCCCAAAAAAATTTTTGCGAATTGCCTATAGTTTTCTTAGGGAAAGTTGTTCAGTATCATGGGTACGATCACCCCTTAAAGTAATGCAACTGTTTACCCTAGCACCCTGTATTTAGCTTTTATAAATATTACCTCCACACCAATGGTTCAAAATGTAAGTAGGTAAAAATACCCTACCGGCTGCGCTAGTCAAGATTTTCTTAATAATAATTGATACCAACCTAACGAGAGCGATGCCAGAGCCGAGATCGAAGGCGAACTCGACGTAGTAGTCCCTCAGGTGCAGTGAGAAGAAGTCCCCGTCGCCGTTCGCGTGTTCAGAGTTGTACAGGATCAGGCCATCGCTGTTCGTTGGCTTCAGAGTTATCTGCAATTTGGAGAATATAGTAGGTCACTCAAAATTGTTTAAAAAACTTTAAGACTGGTTCATTTCATTTGGAGCGAGAGCGCCGCTCCGTACCTCTGGAGGCACGTTAAGTACCTTTGTAAGACACCTATCAGCCTATCACACAACAGATTTTTTTGCAATACCTACCAATGATGCAACTGCACCGCGACGTCGCAACTGAATTTAATTAAGAGGATAGGCGCGATTTTAATTAAGAGGATAGGCGGGCTGAAATGCTAATTTGGAGAATAGGTCACTTTTCAGACTGTATACGTATTTATCAGATCCACCCTCAGATAAATTAACAGGAATGGATTGAAAATGATCTCTCATTTCTACGCAAAAAAGTCTGTCAATTTTGCGGGGGTGAGGGGGGAGGTTTAAATACAACTTGGCGACTGGCGCGGGACGCGCGTCAACTATTTTTATATAACGGGTATGCTCACAGAGCATGCGCCTTTGGCAGAGGGGTAAGTACGCGCGTAATATCGCATCCATTCCTGTTAATTTATCTGAGGATCCGCCCCACCCACACACCCCGCCGATTAGAGTGCGAAAAAGACAACTGCAGCTCGGACCGATTTTATATACAAAAAATCGACGAAATCTGCATTTCGTATTCCCCTATTTTTCTCCTCCAAAACTAAACCGATTTTAATAATTCCTTCAAAAATAATATGAGAAAGACTTTGGCTATGTCCGTACGTTTTGCTTTTTTTGTTTATATTCCTCAAATTTGTTTACTGGATGTCTGAAAACGGGCGGTAAAATGAGTCATTTTCGAAGGTCCCTTAGTTCTGACAGTAATTAATTAATGCAAAAAGGCAAAACATAGGGACATGGCAGAGGTGACATACCATACAGGTAAGAAAATATTTGCTCTAGTGTTATTATCCAGGGAGAAAACAGGGGAATACGTTTGTATGGTGAAAACTGTACTCGTCTATCCTCTTAAGCTCAGGCGTTCACTTTAGCGTTATCGCCTCGACATCATCGCGATTCCGCCGAAATATTGATTATACTCAAAAATCGTTCAGCCAACGCCTAAACCCAAAAATAACGCGCTGGCTATAACGCATTGCAAGATTTGCAAGCAACTATTATATGAAGTCGTAATAAACAATCACTAAGTTATAGAGCTTCAAATAACTGAGTTGCCAACTTACAGTTTGCCAGTAAAGCAAACTATTTAATTTTCTATCGAGTTAATAAATTAATTTGTGAGTATGTAGGTCAACGCTGAAGCTTCGGGAATGTTGTTCTAACAACTCTAACAACTTTGTCATAACTTCATCTTAAAACTAAGGCAATAGGGTTTATAGTCCAGTTAGGATAAACAGACTAACATATCATAACTATTTAAAAGTAAAAAGCAAGTTATAGCCTGTAGAATCCCACTGTAGCGCAAAGGCCTCCTCTCACGAGTGGTGAGAGGGATTGGCTCATACTCCACCACGTGGACCCAGTGCGTGTTGGTTGGAGGCAAGTTAGTGGTCAACTTGCTATTTTCGATTTTCAAGCCGCCTTATTAGGCCTCTGAATCTCCACTACGCCAACGAGCGCTATACCTACTAACTATTTATCGAAACGAAATTTAGGTTACATTATAGCTAGATAGCGAACTGGAACATGCCCTAAATATTTGACTTTAGACAAATTGAATTTGTATTTATCTTTATTCAGTTCGACATTATCCTGTCTGAGACGTTCTTAAACAGCTTTCAATCTTCTATCGTGTTCTTCCTGAGAACATCCACAAATTAAGATATCATCGATAAATACGGCAGTCCCTTCCAAGTTTTCAAGAATTTCGTGCATTTTCTGTTGGAAAACTTCGGAAGCACTACAAATCCCAAAAGGAATTCTGAGAAACTTATACCTACCTACCTCCCAAATGGTGTATTGAAACAACAGTGTGACAGAAGCTTTATTAAGGCTGCACCGAGCCTATTGTGCTGCCCCCAATCGTATTATAACAAGTAAACAATATTTCCAAAAAACAAGAATGTCACATTGTAGTCATTGCGAATTTTCAATTTATCGGGTCACTGCGGATTTGTTTTTATAATGTTCGTGGTTATTATCTTTAAAGGCTTCCGCACATTGCAGCGATATTATCGACAGCGATATCGCGACACCTTACACACTGCAGCGATTCCGCGATTCGCGTCACGCATGCGCCCTTCACTGAATGTAGTAGAAAGAGATTGCGTCAGGTTGCGATAATATCGCGGCAGTGTGTGGGATCGAGCGCGTCCCCATACAAAATGTACTGAGAACAATTATCGCAAAATCGCAGCGATAATATCGCTCGATATTATCGCTGCAATGAGCGGAGGCCTTAAAACCACCAAAAGTGGCCACTTTTGGCGTTTTAACGATAATAGCTACAAGCATAAAACATAATAATCCCTAATGTTTCGATAAATTGAAAGCCAATCAGGACTACAATGTGACATTCTTGTTTTTCGGAAATGTTGTCGAATTGTATAGAAATAAAAAAGATACGATTGAGGGCAGCACAAATAGGCTCGGTAGGCTTTTAAGCACTGGATCGGTCAACACGTAAGTCTTTGTACTAACATAGTTATTTAGGTGTGATACCTACTAACAACATATGGATGTAATGTCTGAATTAAAGATATATTTTGGGTATTGGGATAAATGGGTAGGTATTGAAAGAGACAATTGGAGTAGCTACCAGTTAGAGTCGCTGCATATGACCCCTTCTATGATATACTTAGCTATTTAACGTTCTGTTAGTTTCAAGAGGGTAAGAGCAAGAAAGTATATCTACGTTTAGCGTACAATGAAATCGGCTATCACTCCATATTTTAATTAGAGACCGTCGGCATATTTTTGTCCAGTCTGTCTCGTATGGTTTATCTCAGAAACAACTTTAGGTAATCTGATACGGTTTTCAATAAAAGTTAGACTGATTCATGAGAAAAGTTTGTTTTATTTCTGGTATCCGTGCGATGTCGGGCGGATCGCCTGTTATGTTCCAAAAAAGCATATAAAAATCAGTGAAAGAATCCTCAGAATTGGTTTGGTAGTTTTCGAAAGATGAATACGGGAGTAAACAAGGTAGGCTTTTAAAGTTGGTTAAAAAGAGCAATAAACACCCAAGTAGATTAATTTAAACCATAACTTCTACTTAGTAAACTTTTCACTTTAAAAACATGGCCTTTTTTCTCTCGCGGCTTTAATTTCGTGAAAGCTCTCTTTTAAAAATAAAAAAAACTTAAACACGCCGGTGACAAAGTTTGTCTCATTTGCGAACTTATGAAAAAATTCTCTTTCAGCTCTGAAACGTGTTTTTCGGGTAAAAAATGTGTTAAAAGAGCAACGACTGAACAAAATTCACATTTATTTTGTCCGTGTTAATATATTTAAGACAGGTATTTGCGCGCTGAGCGAAAGATATCATCATTTGCGGGCTAATAAAACGCCATTTATTTATTTATACATAATTTGGAAATATCGTAATTGTGAAGCGACTGGCCGAAATCAGGCAATAGAGGAGCGATTTATCCAGCAGCCACGTGGACTGATGATATTGCGAAGGTGGCTGGAAAGAAACACGACAGGAAAGAGTGCATCCTGCAGTGGGTACTCAAAAAAGATAAACAACCAACTACAGATGAAAACCCGATCATTATTGATAGGTGAGCAAGCTTCATACAAAACATAAAGATCTGTTCTATTTTTATTTAATGTCGTTTCCTTGTTAGATTTCGCCAGTGTCAAGTGTTAAGGATATACTCATTAGCTATTGTACGGTAAGGGTTGAACGCACGCGATCGCGTTCCGTCTATCTTATATGCTCTAGCAAATGACGTTCCTGAGTGACAGAAAAGGATGGAGCGACGGAAAAAGGCGATCGCGTACGGCCAATGTGTAGTTGAACCCTAATAGGATATGGCGATCTCAAAGCCCCGTTTTTAAACAAAAACACACACTCGAAACCACCATGAAAACGGCGGAGCCACGTGGCTGTCAAAATCGCAAGCCGACGAAACGTCTACTTGTCTTGTCGCCCCCTCAGCCACGCGACTCTCTTTCAAGATCACTGAAATCAGGGAATTGTGACGCCCCTTTCAAAGTCTACCCATTTAATAATAATCGTTATAGAAAATCAACGCAACACACCTGTATATCGAGCCACGCCTGCGCTGCGTTTCCAAGACCTGGCAGCCTGAGATACGACGACCCGTTGAACCTGGGCACCTGCAAATAAGAATTACATACTTAAATCAATATATTGCACATAATCATCTTCAGAAACAATATGTGCTAACACCACAACCGTATTTCCTTTCAGATTGACCAGATATCCCGCCACCACAAACAAGGGGTTGTGGCGAGATTCAAGATGGCACCTATTTCTCCTCGGAACGGTATGAGGCATTTCTGGCCCGATACTTTTCGATCAAAGTAAAATTAATGGATAGGCCTTACGCGAACATTTCAAACCAGAGAAATGAGGCAAAACAAACGAAAGGTATACTTTGTAGGTATACTCTTAGATCAAAATAAAATGAATGGATAGTCCTTACGCGAACATTTCAAACCAGAAAAATGAGGCAAAACAAATGAAAGGTTTACTTCAAATTTGTATGCAAGTGCCCTAGATTTGACAGATAATGGCGCTAGTTTGTATGGACCAAGTGCACCAGTAGTGTGCTTCAACTTACCGCGCTTTAGGCCTATCCATTAATTTTATTTTGATCTAAGGGTATACTACCCTAGATTTGACAGATAATGGCGCTAGTTTGTATGGACCAAGTGCCCTAGTAGTGTGCTTCAACTTACCGCGCTTTAGGCCTATCCATTTATTTTACTTTGATCTAAGGGAGTTAGTAGTATTTATATTATACTCACGCCTGTGTGCCATTAGGCTAGGCAGATACAATTGTAAGAGAAAACAAGCTTTCATAGCATGGCACCAATCCAGGTACTTAATTGATTTGAAAATTAATGCTTTGGGTGATCTTATTACCTTATACCTACCCCGGAATATCACTTAGTCAAAATGATTTTTCGGGAAGAAATTTAAATTTTCTGACACCTTTCGTATATTAATCAAATCAGCCCACATCAATCAACTGTTGCTTATAGGCCTCGCATTTATTGCGCCATTCCTCACGGTCCTGTGCCAATATGATCAAATGTGAACCCGTCACTCTCACAATGTCATCAGACCAACGTGCTGGTCTGGTCTGGTCTGCCTACTGACCTCAAACCCTCTCTTGGCCACCACTCTGATATTGCCTTGGTCCACCGGTCGTCTTCCCGTCTAGCCAAGTGTCCTGCCCATCTCCACTTACACGTTTTATAAACTCATTTATATAGAGTAGAGAAAGTAAAAAAACAGTATCGCATAAAATGCTCTCAAATAAATAAAATTAAGAACTTAGATATTATTTTTTGAGCATGGAGAGACATTAAGACTAAAATTGTATGAAAGACGTAGTAGCTACAGAGTGCTTTGTGAAAGCATACATTATAAATGTTTAAGGACCTTGTAATACGCAAGTGGTGGTCTTAATAGGCAAATTATTACACAAGTCGTAAGTGTATGCCAGTTTCATTAGTTTAATTTAAAGGGTGATTGTACCCACGATACTGAATAATTCGATCCACTGGTGGAGCCTATTAATACATTCAAGTATCATAGGATCCACTGAGCCTAATGGTGGATCACAGTGAACTTCAGCGTCCTATTCGATCCACTGGTGGATCGATATAGTGGAGCCTACAGGACAGAGGGGAATAACTTTCCCTAAGAAACCTGTAGGAAATTAGGGAACACAATTTTGAACTTTCCATTATGCAATCAGCTGAAAGAACTTTTGTACGAAAAGTTCCCTTGTTCCTTTGGGAAACTTGTTCAGTGTCATGACTTGAGTTACAGTAATGTAACTGTCTGCGAGTGGACATCGAGTGAGCTGATGATAATGATAGAGTTTTTGTATCATTTTTAGTCATGTGGATTATGAATACTAAGTATAAAGAAAACGTGATTTTGCGACAGCGTAATGACTTTCCTATTTTTTGTAAGTAATGCCTGATCAGAAAAATTTAACACCTCGCCATGTTGCATAATCATTGGAAAGGAACTAATTTTTGGGGTTATAAAATTATAATTAATCGTAGCGCCTCCAAATCAGGTTTTTTATTTTTCTGGTCAGGCTTATTATAATCTAAAATTAAAAAATTTTCTTGAAGAGTTATTGTATGAAACTCACCTTTAAATCCAAAGTAATCTCGCACTTCGCACCAGCGTATCCCAACGGGCACAAACAAACTCTGCCGACACAGCCGCCGCCATGTTGGCATTCGCACTTCCTATTTCCATCCATTTGCATCAGCTTCAAATCAACATTTTTAAAATCGCTATCCACATCATTATTGAAAGCATTAGTTTTACTTTTATCACTATAGTGTATTTTTTTAATATTATTAAATATATTGAAGCTATCGACAGTATTGTCCAGTTGGTTGTGATCATGCTTTTTTGGATCTCTCATTACTAAGTCGTTGTCTTCGAAGTGTACAATGTCGTTTATGTCGTATATGGCGTGGTTGTCGATATCGTTCTGGTGGCTGATTGATTCGCTGGTGGTGACTTCGTCGGTTGGCTTCCAAGGCGCCAGGGTTGGCGCGCATTCACCTGTAACAACAATCTAAAGTAAAAAAAGTGGAAATCACAAGTAAAATTATTCTTCCAATGGCACATAGTTCGTTTCATCTTTGAATATAATTCTTTGGGCAAAGTAGCTGCCGGCCTTTCGGTCACCGGTGGCCTCGATGGGGCGCCCTTCGGATCATTGAAAAGGGATTTGGCTTCAGGGCCGCATATCCTACCTATTTTGAATATTTTCCGTAGACAGAACGTTTTATTTGTATTAAAAAATCGGATATACAGGGTGTACCAAAACACCCTAGTAATACTGAAGGGGGTGCTTCAGCCCATCAAACTGAAAAACTTTCACTATGGAGCCAACTTGGAAATCGCGAAAAAAAATCTACTGTTACATAGGTACAAAACTGCAGTACCGATTCGACAAAAATGTATTGTTCTGTTTGATGGTCTAAAGCACCCCCTTCAGTTTACTAGGGTGTTTTTTAACACCCCGTATAAGGTCTAAAACAATTAGCTGAAAATATAATGCGATGATCAGACTAATAAACTGAACAACTTTCTCTTTGTGACGCAAGAAAACCTTTCCCATACAAAACAGCAAACATTTAGTAACTCTACTCGACTGAAATGTATTGGACAGCTGATTTTTCTTCGCTATATCGATATCGGTCCCATATACAAAGTTGCTCATAAAGTTGTTCGGGTTGATGATCTGATCATCCCCTTAAAATAGTTTCAGCTAATTTTGTTAGACCTTATATATAATATATCAGTCTGCGACCTGCGTTATTAGGTATTTAAACTAAAGCTCAGTACTTTAAAGGGTTCATAATATCGGTAACACTGTTAATTATAAGACGAGGTAAAACGTGACTAAGAAACCGTTAAAATGTTTACAAAAGTTTATTACCCAAGTACTTATATTTATTCTTTAACGTTCACGCAATACATTTTTCTCGTAGGTAGATCTTAGACTATTTCACTCTATTTTCCAACCAACAAATCAAATACAAAAAATCAAAGATAATAAATTTGGCAGCCGATTCTTGCTTGAGTTATACCTATAAATGGTAACCCGACTTTGTTTTATATTAAAGATAAGGACAACAATATTTTTCGATTCCTATTTAGTTTTCTGGCTAATTCTAGATATCAAATAATATATAATTTATTTATCAGAAAGATATACTATCAGACATATCTTGGACGTTACTAAAGCTGACACACAGCATAACTATAATTTAAAAAAAAACAACAATAGTTGAAACTATAATATAGTTATGCTGTGGCTGTTATAATAATATGTGACAAACAAATGTCTGTATCTGTAATTCAAACAAAAAAGCCTCAAAATGTCCCTGCTATTTGAAATGAAGATATAATTATGGTGAATATTTTTTACATTTATTTTCAAAAATTAAACACAATAATGTAGACAGAATATTCCTTTCCTATACAAATAATTCACGAAAGATTCCAATGCATCAATTGAAGAGATTATCGAAAAAACAGTTCAAAAGAAATAAAATCGCCTTAAGGTGACATAGTAGAAGGAAATACGTTGGAGGCATCTTTTATTTTTCATGTTTCGACTAGATTTATACAAATTACCGAATTATAAGTCATACCTCAGTATTCTTGGATAGTTTATCTAGTGAAATCATCAATTAAATACACGATTGGAATTACTTCACTCGATAGAAAATCGTCACAAAGATGTCGTATTTTTTAACATTTTAAACAATTTTTTTCGCTTTAGAAGAACTTAAAGTAGGTTTCATTCTTTTTAATTTATACTCACATATTCACCATTGATTCTTCTAGTGAATTCATCAACAAAAGTTATAAAAAGTAATTCCATTATTTATTTATCCTCAAAAATACGAATGGCGTACCAAATATTCTCGGAGCGGGTCTTAGCGGGGCGCGCTCAGACGGCTTTTAGCCACGGTCGGAGACGGACGCTAGCCAATTTTTTATTTTTTGAATTTGGAGTACATTGACTCGTCTAGTAAGTGGTTGTTACTAGTTCTGCCCACAAAAACGTCGATGTACTGCGGCCCCCGTCTAGGGTTGCATGAGCTAGACATATTGTGTCACGTTCGCTAAATACTGACGTTTAGAGTTGCCACCTTAGCTTATTTTGAGCTAGATTTTGGATTTTTTAAACTCAACAGGGGAATACGTTTGTATGGCCAAAACGGTATCCGCCAATCCTCTTACCCAAAATGAAAAATCACGTGTCAAAAATCAATCTAAACAATTACTTACGTGATTAAATTGATATACTTAATCTCACATTAATATTTACAATAAAAAAAGATGAACACTTTTCACACTAAATATTGATTTTTGACGATGGTTTGAAATACAATAAAGTGGTAAACAATTTTTAATTTTTTTTGTTAAGAATTTATCCTTTCGGAAAGGCAATGGAACTAGCCCTTAAAGCCTGGTCTTTAGTTATATTTTTCTTTGTTCTTAACCTAACCTAGCTAACTCTTGAAATGCAAGGGTGGTTCAAACATTCCAATTAGATGAGTTTTACACGAGGATTAATCCAAATCAAACGGAAGCGCCTATCTTTATTTCTCACTTTAACTGTAATATTGTTCTCCATTAATGGCACATTATTAAACTATAAAACTATATGTCAAATAAAGACGAAAATAAGAAGATGACAGCAGCAGGGCTACGAAACCTTTTCAGACCGTGATCGTTTTATAAAAAATCAAAATACCGATTGGCAGTGTTCGATAGAAGAATGTTATATAAATTCCAAATAATTATAGGAACATTATCTTAAATTAAAAAGAATGTCGTCTAAATTAAAAACAAGTGCATGTTAATTTTAACATTTCACTCGTTCGGTGTTGATGGAAACGAAAGAAAAAATCAGGTTTGTGCTCACTAGGTCCGTAATTCCGTATGATTAAACCGGACTGAAAATCGATTTTGAGGGCGAATTAAACAAGTTTTCTAAAGCCTTGAACGACATCTGTAATCAATCAATCAATCAAATACACTTTATTCAAAGATGAATAACATCAATCCAAGTATTTATACGTCCTTCACATTGTTTGTAACTACCTAAATCTTACTAATGCATTAAAAAAAATCTTCCTAAAGTTACGGAATCGATAAAAACACGAAACACTATAATTAATCTAACAAAAGATTGCAACACCACCTTAAATTCAAATTCAACAATGTTTTTCCTTGCCACATTGTATGTACATATAATAGTAATGTAGACGTACGTAAGATCTTTATTAAGTATTTTTATCCTTCTAATGAAATGACAAGGATTTTTTTAAAGGGGATCGAGCTTATTGTGCTGCCCCCAATCGTATTTTTCTATTTCTAAACAGTTAAAAAACATTTCCAAAAAACAAGAAAACATTCATGCATGGCTAGCATAGATTTTTATCATTACAAAGCATTTTAACGAGAAAAACGTCATGCGCGCTCTTTCTGGCATACGTAAATATAATAAGGATGTAGGCACATCTCTATTTTTATCATTTTCTCGGGGGTGGCATGCGAGGCCTACTGAATGGCCTTCAATTTATCGAAATTCACCAAAGACCGTCGCTTACCAACCGTGGTCAGCCTTCATCGCCGGAATAGTCTTCAAGTAGGTACTACCGGAAGGTGTTCGCGTCTAAACCTGCCCTTAGAAACGAGTAGCCCCCTTGAATGTTAATGGAATAACTACACCTTAAGTCATAGTTGCAGGGTATTTATCCAAGACAAGATACCATAGCTTCGTTACTCCATAAAAAATACTAAAAAAGTTGGAAGACTTCAATCCTGCATTCCTCAATACATATAGGGTCCAACTTAATATGCTGACACTTTTTTAAGAGGATGATCAGACCGTTAAACTGAACAACTTTCTCTATGGGACCAACATCGAAATCGCGAAAAAAAAATCTGCTCTTCCATACAAAACTGCAAACCTACTCGAGAAAAATGTATGGGACAGCTGATTTTTTTTTCGCGATTTCGATGTTGGTCCCATAGAGAAAGTTGTTCAGTTTGATGGTCTGAACATCCCCTTAAAAAAGTGTCAGCATATTAAGAAGGACCCTGTATACTTATCACCGTGAAAAACAAAATCAACTTTTTATTGTAACTCTAATTCAGAGTAGGTAATTCTCGTGTATCTCATCATAATATAACAATTTCTAATCAAAATAAGTGCTGACAATAATGCGTTCTCCAAGAGCAGTAAAAATAAATATTTTATTTATTTATTTGTAAAACAGTAAAAACACAAGACACAATAATACAACTTAAAATAAACTCAAGTAAGCGTCTCCAATATTGTGCAGGTGTCAGTAGATGGAATACCATCAAGGATAGGTTTTTTGTCCCCAACAAGTGACAAGGATGAAGAGCAAGCGATGAAGCAAACATCGTGAGGAAACCTACTTACGCTGAAGAAAAAATTCGGATGCGTTATAATGAAGTCTACCAATCCGCATTCATCAATAAATATTTTTGAATTTGCATTATTGACGTTAGATATGACGAATGACGATATTACGACACATTTGGCGTATGCTTTCCAAAAATTTACTCAGTCGTTTCCTACCTGGAAGAGCCCACGCTTGGTATGTTTTGAAAATATTTTTTTGATTTTTTAAAACATTATGGCTGAAAGGTAATGGTATAGTATATTTTTAAGACCGACTCATGAAGCCCTTTTATTTAATACCCCACACGATAGGTTTCAGAACAAAAATTTATGACGTCATAATTCGTCATAATTTCATCTCGAGCGTTTCCGTGCTTCGGAAGGCACGTTTAGCAGTTGGTCTCGGATAGTTCCGTTAGATGTCGTTGTAACTATTCGTTGAGCCAGGTCAGAGGCCTATTTAGGTGGCTTGAAAATTCTCTGACAGCCAGCTGATCACTAACTTGCCTCCACTAACACGCACATTTTTTTTTTATTTCAGATTCTTACATCTAAATTAACAAATTATAATATCGCCAAACTGCTGAGCAGTTTGTAGTATCCCGTGTGGTAGAGTATGGCCCACTCCCTCTCACACCTATTCGTGAGAGACGGCCTTTGCCCTGCAGTGGGATTCTACAGGCTATCTCTTGCTTTTTTTTTATTTCAAAAATAATGATACCATAGACTCCCAAGTACGGATTATTTTTTTCTTTTTCAGTAGGTACCTATTAACACCAATAATGTCACATTGCGTAGAAAATGTCAAGTTACTCTGTGAATTTTACCTATTCTATTCTTGTTAGATTTCGCCAGTGTCAAGTATTGAAGATATATTAATTAGATATTGTACGGTAATAGGATATGGCGATCTCAAAGCCCCGTTTTTAGACAAAAACACACACTCGAAATCGCCATAAAACGGCGGAGCCACGTGGCCAATCAAATCGCAAGCCGACGAAACGTCTACTTGTTAACCCCTTAGCCACGCGACTGCGAATTTTACCTATCTTGGCCGCCAGCAGCGTGATGACGTCTAAGTCACGAGTGACAGTTGATAAATTACATACAGAATCATAAACATACATAAACTCACGACCGTAATCCCTTTATGGGTGGTCAGAAATATTGCTACTCCTACGTACTTTCTGTTTAAGAGTGTAGTTATACTCGTAGTAATGCTCACATTTTAGCAATTTAAGTTTTAGGATGGAATGACGTGTCAAGTGGTGAGAGGTGGCTAACCCTTCACCTATAAACACTGTATGAGAAACCTTTAATCCCTTAGTTGCCTCGTACTACACCCACGGGAAGAATTCAGGTGGTCCATTATAGGCTGGAACCACACAAAAATGTAACTCCTTGTTCGTTTTTAGGGTTCCGTAGTCCAACAAGGAACCCTTATACTTTCGTCTATTCTGTCTGTCTGTCTGTTTGTTGCCCTACCTCAATAACACGCTCATTTTGCACCTATTGAATCGAAATTTGGTATGAATACAGATAACAGTACCTAACCCAAACAGAAATGAGGTAGTCATAATCATGAAGCAAGTAATTTTTTTTGAAAAGAATTTTTTTCCAACCACCTTTTCGTTGTATGGGATACAACGAAAAGGTCGTTAAAAAAATTATTTTTTTAATAAATCGAGTGTGGTGTCGTTGGATAGGTTTTGTCCAATGGAAGAAAACTCCTATAGAAACTAAATCATTACAATGCTTGTGTCTCGAGATATTTGCGCTCAAAGTCAAAAATAGGGCGTACCCCCCTCTAACTTCTAAAATACAAGAGTAAAAAATCTGAAAATGTGACACAATATAGCTAGCTCTCTGTAAGTACTTTCAAAGAAAATTATAACGGAAGCTTTAGCCCAACTAGTTTCGGAGAAATCAAATAAAATACCTATCGACCGTCGACCGCTGTGTCGGCGTCTATCAATAGATGGCGCTGAACGAAATTAAATCGCACTATTGTTTGCTTCTTGAGGATTTTTTAAGTTATATTCCATTTGATACTTAATTCATAATTCATAATCATTTATTGCTATCACATGTTTTACAGATGTTACAAAATACAATGGTCCTATGTGAAACCCTGACCGGGCACTGCAAAATCTCTTTGACAAACAAATATATATACATTATTTCCTTATAGATAAGAATTAACGCCATACACAAAACTAATAAGAACAACAACAACAAATTTCCTATAAGTAGGTACATTTCATGCCGTCTGTAATAATTATGTTACAAGTATCTACCTAGTGTTATTATTTACTCTTGCTCATCAAAAGATTACTGACTTAGATAATTATGATGAATAAATATTTGTTTAAATTTTTATGAAAACATTTTTTTTCTTTTGTGAGAAATCTTTAGCCTTCATAAGGTACCCAAACAAATCGCCGAGGCAGCTGTCTGCCAGGCAAGTCTCTGCGCCTACTCTAGTACCTACCTCAATAACTTGCAAACACATTTTTTCTAGATTTTCAGATTTAGATTAGAGACAAATCTATTCATAAATAAATACGATGCTCAATAACGATTTGAAAGAAGTTCTACTAATCTTAGTACATTTTTTAGAATTTTTAAAAATATTAAGTATCCATATGGCTACTACTAGCTCCACCTGGCGGATATTTTTCATAACTATCTTTAAAAAAGCTTAATTGAAAGGAAGACGAACCACATGTGTGCACCACTGCTTCTTTAGGTCTTTCAACATCGCCAATCGCTTTGCAACATTGTTGTTTGATATAATTTTTCATATTTCTTTAAAGTGTGTACTATAAAGAACCTTTTTTTCCTTCTTTTCGCCCCTATTTGTAATGGAGTATAGTATGATATTAAATTTCACATAGTTAGTAAAAAAAATGATTTATTTAAATTTCCGGAAAAATCCCGGAATCGGTGGTCAATACGGTTGGCAACAGAATATGAACCCAGAGCCGTAAAACTCTTTCCAAAAAAAAAGGTGACGCGGGGTGCCACCCGCCGTTGGGCGGGACTACTCTCCCGTCACTTCCTCTGCTTCACCCCCTCAAATACCTAAAGAGCGGCGCCGCACGTCGTCTTAAAATCGGATCAGCCAACAAACTTATCTAAGTCAAAGCCAAAAGGGGTTTATGAAGGCGCAGTATAAGATTTACGACATCAAAATCCGCAAACAAGATATAATACGTGAACAACACATGAAATACCCATTATACATACAGGGAGTGACAAATGATTAGGTATTCGACACGAGGCGACGAGTTGCGGAATTTCATTATTCCCGTGTACAGGGTGTATTCGATTCCGGGAAATGGGGAGCTACTATTTGTACACTCAGAATAAAATGTTGATAAAAAAATAAGATTTTTCAATAAGTATATTTCGCTTTTTGACGCGGTCTGTACAATAGGTAATATACATAAATATGGATAGGTAACTATAACGTATAATTGTATGCAAATGCTCACGTCACGACTATATTTCCCGAGGGGATAGTCAGAGATATTCTTCAGAACTTCCAGGATTCACTAATTAGGTAGATTAGTTAGTACCGAAACTCTGTCCAGTGTGACGGAGAGTGAGCCCTTGGCCACTTGTAATGGACAGTTGGTACAATACACGCCTCGAAATTGAAGCATGCGGGTTTCTTCACGATGTTTTCCTTCACAGAAAAGCCAGTGGTGTTACAAATCGTGCATAAATTGTGAAAAAAACTAATTGGTACGATTCGGCCTGGAAGCAAGGTTCGCCACCACACGGCTATTTATAAACTACGTATTGGACGAAGTTAATATTGAAAATAGCCTTACGGACTGTTGGCCCTACCGCGTAGTCCCCCTAGTAGGTCCAACAGGATTTTAAAATCCTCGTGGCCCCCTCGTGCTTGAAAAGACACGCTGGCCGCAAAAGTGCACAAGTGATATTTTTGAAAGCTAGCTAGTAGTGATGTGACCATCATGTGTACCTGCTTGTAGCTAACGTTTGAACATTGAGATGTACCAGGAGCGCAAAAGTGTATAAGAGGTCATTAGGTTCCGACCTCATGGAAGTTCGACCTCTTGTACACGTCTGCTCTCCTAGTAAATTTTGAATTTTTTAAATGCTCCCATCAGCAAGAAAAAAAAATTACTTATAAATAAAACAAAAAATGAAATTAAAAAAAAATTAAATTATTTATTTTAATATATTTAAGTGTTACACTTGTAGACTTTTGCGCTCCTGGTACATCTCACCTCAATGCTCAAACGTTAGCTACAAGCAGGTACACATGATGGTCACATCACTACTAGCTAGCTTTCAAAAATATCACTTGTGCACTTTTGCGGCCAGCGTGTCTTTTCAAGCACTTTTCAGGCAAGGCCACGAGGATTTTAAAATCCTGTTGGACCTACTAGGGGGACTAAGCGGTAGGGCCAACAGTCCGTAAGGGAAAATAGGATGAAACTTATAATTACTTTTGTTGCTCACTGTAGGATACGGTACATAACATTATAATATCTTGACAAGACAGATATCGCATACAGCACAGCTGTGTGGCAAATGATTTACGGCGGTGCGGTCAACGTTTTATAGATTTTCTTCTCGACTTCAGTATTGTGTATTGAGTGAGTATACTTCAACTTGGAGAGGTCCTTTGTACCCGTTGATCAAAGCAATTTGTGGTAGCCTAATAAGGGTATAAAGAATCAGTAGCTTTAAGTTAAATTCAACAAAATAACTGGCCAAGAGCGAGGTGTGGACTCGCACATAGAGGGTTCCAAACCTAATGTTACCGTAAGAAAAGATGAGAACAGTGTTAACGAAAACCGCCGTTGTTCGGAAGGTACAAAGTGGTATAGCGAGCACAACATAAAAAAAGTGCAACGATATAATAGAGAAATTATGTCAAGATAATTTGATAGCTTACAGCCGTTTTAATATTATAATATTTAGTAAGTATTTAAAGTTTTAATGTTTCAAGAACATGACGTATTGTGACCATGCTCAAAGAAGTGGCAATGGTCTCGCTACATGAACACTTACATCGGACAAGTTTGAGTACCTAGTGCACGAAAAATTTTACGTAATATTTGGAATTCAATATGATTACTAAGAAAATCCCTGAATATCCCAATTAGAGAATAGGTAGGGAGTCTTAATGCAAATGTAGGTAAGACATACATTTTCTTTAACATATTTATTTTTCCAGCGTCTGTGTGGGTCATGAATTGTTTCCAATGAAAGAAAGTGATGGATAATAGCCAAGTATTTTTGTTAACAAATGGGTGGGTACACCTAACACGTTAGAGAGTAGTATATTCGTTGCCTAACACCCTCTAATGACTACCACCTGTATTTTAAGTTCACCAAGAAGTTTATGCGTTGCAATCTCATTCAATCATTAGCAATCTTTTTGAACTATGATTCTAGAACATGGATATAAACCATGGATTTAGAACGTAGAAAGAGAAGGTATAGAAGGAAGCACGTGTCTTGTATATTCACTCAAAAAGAGACACACATAGCAAATTCACTCTAGTTAAAAAAAGGAGATCGCTGCTTATTACTGTCCTTATCGACGAAACCACTTTTTGTACTACAAAGGCTGTCTGACTCCAGTCATATAAATTGAAAAGTCATTTTCACCGCCTGTACGGAAGTTTGTTCTCCTTTCCAGGTGCTTATAGACAATGCCATCTTTCTGTTCTAGAAGTTAAAATGTATTGTAAAGAGGCGGGTTATTGACGAACAGAAGAACTAGGTTTATCATTTTCTCACATTAGTACTAGCACCCGAGTTGGATAGAAATACATTACTCCAGTTTGTCTTCTCGGTATGAAAGCCTAAAACCAAGAATTTTGATAATTCATTCAATCATCATGCCTAAAACACTAAAAGGTGCATAAGCTAGCGTAAGCGAAAGTTCATGATCAAGAAGGTTGTAATGTAAGGCACTGTTTCTAATTTCATTGCATGTTAATGATCAAGAAGCTTGGAAAGTGTTGATTAAGTATTTTATAGATTCGCAGACTGGAATGGTCATACTGGAAAGGGACGGAGACATGAAAAAAAAATGTATCAAATCTCGTACCTTAGCCCGACTAAATTGTATGATTTTGAGAGCAATTTCAACTTCATCAGCATCAGCATAGCGTATACGCGTGTCTCGTTTTCGCGATTACTATTATTTTAATGCCTTTTCGAGTCATTGTATTTCTACATTGGAAAGGTATTGTCCATGATCAGCAAGGTGGCATTGGTATTGTCTATACATTGGTTTATATCCATGTCTCACAGCTCACAAGAAGAATCTCTTAATTCTAAAGCATAAAGTCCGCATCAATTTAAGATTGTAGAGTCTCTTTTCTCTTATGACATACCTTTATTAGTAGAAAGAGATGGAACTTTAGATATTTTGTTTATGCGGCTGTCCACTTTCCACGTTATTTGACACTTTTTGACATGCTAGTGTACGTAAAGTTGTGTAAAGTAATAACTTTTTGTGCATTTTGTCCTACCACATGACACAAAACATAAAAAAAACAAACTTAAAAAAAAGTGGGCCGTCTTGCAAAAGTTATCCTCCCTCTATGCAAGTATAATCTCTTTGATCAATGTCCATGATTCACTAATGACGTATGACTGACGTGTAAAGATTTTATTCCGATTTGTCCTAATCATTATGCTGATAAATATTTCATTTGTGAAAATCATTATTTCAATCCATCTTAATAACGTAGCTGTTGATATGGCTTAATATTTTGTTACTTTCCGTAATTCTCTTATAATATCTTAGGATTTTTTCAATAATGAAATACGGTTTGCTGTAAATTTATAATTTTTAAGTTTCCTGCATTGTGAATCGGACCTCACATCCTGTCATTCAAGCAAAGTTCAAATGTTCAAATTACTGTTACCTTCTCGAAAATATTTAAATACAGTTTATTCCCAATGAAATAGTGATTTTTCACAAAAATCTTATGCACCTACCATTTATGCTATCTCTGGATATAGGTACTCTAACTAGCTGTTTACCAAGTTTCACCGATACCGGTAGGTACACCCGTTCTTGCATGGAACCATACAAATCACAAATCAAAATATCGAAACAATTATTCATTTTATACTTTTTTTAGCGAGTAGGAATAATTGTAGGGTGTTATAGAATAGATTTAGTGGAATTTAACAGATTTACCGTCTTTTAAAAATGTTTAAAGCAAAAAATAGTGACGAAATATGGATAACAACAAAATTTCACATCGGAGTTGGTTATTCATCGAAAAACTAGCATTTTTGTTATCTTTGTTCATTTTTATGACTTAAACTGGTGTTAATTTATTGGATTTTATTTAAAATGTAATATAAAAAGTTTGTGTCTATGCTCATTAACGAAAAACGTCAACTGCAACCCTAAGTTTGTTTGTACTGTATTTTTTCAATTTTCTCAAAAACTATTGTCAATACAGACACCGCTATAATTTTCCCACAAAATTCAATAGTTCATCGACATGTAAGAATTATTTCAGATTTTTTGGCTTTATATGTTCGGAGATCAGGGGGGGGGAACCAAAATTTTTCGTGCAGTCGGGCTTATAAATGAATAACTACGCATCACTTAGTAAAACGAACTACCAATACGAAATCTACGTTTAAAGCCCTTTCAAATGATACCAAACTCGGCTAGATTGGAAAACTTTTTTTTTAAAAGTCATCAGTTTTTGGACATTAAAAATTGGAAGAAAAATTATTTTCTAAATTTTTAGTCTCGCTTTACGTTTGGGTTAGCATGATTGATCACTATGCCGAATTTCAAGTCGCTAGCTTCTATAGTTCCTGAGAAAAGTGGCTGTGACAGACGGACGGACGGACACGAGAGTGATCTTATAAGGGTTCCGTTTTTCCTCTTTGAGGTTCGGAACCCTAAAAATTATTAGGGTTCTTCTAAAATTCACAATCTATATAATTTTCCTTTTCTGTTACATTTAAAACAATCAAATTAAGGCTGATCGTTCCATCTTGCCCATCAAATTCATTGTTATTTTAGCTTTTCGCAAATTGCAGCTTCACTCCATTATGTTCACCAGTTAGGCTCTAGGTCATAATATATTCAGGTCATAGTATTAAACCGTTGCTGTGGACTTAATTGTGTTTTCTGAGTAATTATTTCAATTCGAAAATAATCGTTTTTTTCCATTTATTTATCAGATTCTATTTATAATGCATTACGGCATCATACAGTTTAATATAAGGTATCATTAAAAATAACCCTGTAACTGCATTTTCCAAGTAGTAATTCAATTTAGAAAGTAATTCGAAAATCTGAATTGCATAATTCATCAGAAAACACATTTTTATGGTGAAATCCATAATAATATTTAAAGAGCTAAATGACCCAGTTATTGCAAATAATTTCAGATCTGACCTCGCAACTTTGTTTTTTAGGTCCAATGCCGTAGAAACTTGCCCAATGTCCTTTATTCATACAATAAAATAAAGCATAGGTACATAAAAAATTCAGGTGCGATTGATT
This sequence comes from Agonopterix heracliana, assembly GCA_963693445.1. Lineage (NCBI taxonomy): Eukaryota > Metazoa > Arthropoda > Insecta > Lepidoptera > Depressariidae > Agonopterix > Agonopterix heracliana. The sequence continues at coordinate 2,682,513 of OY856332.1, forward strand.
TTTGTGGATACTGTTGTTGGGTACCGGGATTAACATATCACCAACGTCGTATCCCGGACGGAGGGTCCCGCGGGAAAACTAAAAAGTCCGGAGAGCGGGATAGTAAATTTTTATCGACCTGTATATTTTTTGTGGGAAACGCTAAAGTCTCCTCGGGTGCTCGTAAGAAATCTCGATAATTTATCTTTAAAAAGTGTCGGGGGAGTGTCTTTTTCAGGACCGGCTTGAAAAACAGGCGTTGACTTTGTAAATAAGTTGTTTATCATATTTTTCTAGCACAATGATTTATGTGGAAAGCGGTCCGCGATAAATACAGGGTGTAAGGAAAAGTATCATTAACCTTTAAACCACATACTCTACCCATCAAAATGAACAATTTTTACTATGGGAGCAAACCTGTCAGCGCAAAAAAAGCCAGCTGTTCCATACTAAACTGCAATACCTACTCGACTCAAACTTATGAAGAAGCTGTTTTTTTTGCGCTGACTCGTTTGCTCCCATAGTAGGTAAAAGTTGTTCGGTTTGCTGAGTAGAGTAAGAAGAACTAGTTTAAAGGTTAATGATACTTTTCCTTACTACTTACTAGTAATATTATGGGTGTAATTCTGAAGTTTGCGTACCTATCTACAGGTAATTAAAAGCTTTAAGGTAAGGTGAGGTTCAGCGGATTGCATTTAGTATCAAAATGCCATCATTTTTTTGCCATTTTCCTATTGGTTTCTCAGGGAAAGTGGTTCAGTATCATGGGTACAGTCACAGCTTAAAGTAATGTAACTATTTACCCTAACACCCTGTATATTATAGACTTGAAAATCAGTAGAGTAGTATTGGGTTAGACTAGGCGGGTCATTCTAGGTCAGTTACTCATTAAAGAGACTGTGCAAATAATAAATAAGTTATGATACTTGGACAATGTCACACAAATTATCTAGTCACATTTAAAGTACCAGAAACAAGCCTGGACTTGTATTATGATGACTAGACAACGATATAGGTAGAATACATATTTAGATACAAACATCCATGACTCGGGTACAAATATTAATATACATCACACAAATATTTGTCCTTTACGGGATTCGAACCCGGGACCCGACCCTCGGCACAGCAGGCAGGTTCACTACAGACTTTGCTATCGGGTATAGAACACGAGCTGACTCAAAGCAACACTAACAAGCTTCCTCTAATATAAAGTGTTCAAACTGTTCAAGTCCCATTTATCACGATTCACTATATGATACTTAATCTTTTAAGTTGCTTCAATCGACGTTTCTAAAGAAAAACAAATGATGGAACGATGTTCAGAAAGTTCCGCTTTGTACGACTAGAGATGTGACTGATAATGTAGTTTTTATTATCGATACGGCGTCGGCGATACAGTCTTGTAGAAATTGGAATGCTTTTCGGTTTAAAGAATACTAGCGCTCCGCTCCGGCTTCGCACGGGCGGAATGCACATTATAAACCTTTCTCTTGAATCACTCTATCTATTAAAAAAAAACGCATCAAAATCCGTTGCGTAGTTTTAAAGATCTAAGCATACATTGGGACAGACAGCGGGAAGCGACTTTGTTTTATTTATACTATGTAGTGATTTTTTTTCTCAAAAGAAATGTTTTTAATTATGGCTGTAATTTAATGTTGTTTTTCAGTGAAAGATATTGAAAACATCAGCAATAATCAGCATATGCTTTCGCAGCATGTTTGGTCATTTGAGCGATTATGTAATAGTTATTTCAATAATCATGACCCATAAGTATTTAAATTTTCTTTTCACGATTTGAGTACCATATATCTAATATAGTGCATCGGTATTGCATCGTTGCTTCATACGGCTACTTCTTCGTCGTTGATGGCATTATCATTGAGTTTGACTTGCCATCGTGGTTAAGAGATTTGCCAAACAGCATTTCAAGATGAATCTTCAGAGCGTTTGAACGCCCAAATTTATTTGGCCGATCATTTTCATCAAATTGTATGCCTTTTCATATAAAAACTGGCCAAGTGCGTGTCGGGCCACGCGCAGGGTAGGGTTCCGTAGTTGCCCGTCACAATATACGAACTTAGAAGGGGGCTTTTTGTTTTATACTACGGTTTGACGGCTAATAAAGTCTAAAAAGTGCATTTTTTAAGTTGGTCGACTATTACTCGTTAACTTGTAAAGCTAACTTAGCGGTGATAGTTTTCCTTTTAATTTCATTATATACACTACTGCCATGAATTTTTTCACATATCCAGAAACCACCGTTTAGCTGGCAGAGGGGGGGGACGACACTCGACTCTAACAAAAATTTGCACCTTAAAGCTTAATATTTCGCTAACGGATCCCTAAATCGAAAAATGGTTTTCCCACACCCACCGTATTTTTAAAAGACCTATCCAACGATACCCCACACCATGGGATAGACGAGAAAAAAAAATTGCATCCCCACTTCACGGGTGGGGGAGGTACCCTAAAAAAAATATTTTTCAATATTTTGTTTTACCACTTTCTCGGCGTGATTAATATGTGTATTCATGCCAAATTACAGCTTTCTAGTACTAAGCGTCTCTGAGCTAAGCCGCGGACAGACGGAAGGACGGACGGACGGACGGACGGACATGGCGAAACTATAAGGGTTCCTTGTTGACTTCGGAACCCTAAAAATGAAAAAGCATACAATTTTATAGGGTTGTCATAAATGTCCAGGAGCTCTATATTTAGGGTTTTTAAATTGTAAGTATGCCTCTTTTTATAAACAATATGAAACATTTTCGGCCAGATAACTATATTGGGGAGTTCTAATACTCTGAAGATTTATTCTAAAGGCGTGCTGATTGTAAAAGTTACAAACGCTATATCAAGGGTCCAGTAAGTACGTTCACACACGATGACGCACTGACGGAGCAGCAAACGTCAGTCGGTCATTTATGAAGCAAGGAGTTGTGTAAAACCGCACGTAGAAGCACACACGGTGACGGATTGACGCACCGCGTATGCTTTTACGGACTGACGTCTGCCACTCCGTCAATGCGTCATCGCTTGTGATCCCACTAAGTACGCATATAGCATGCATATGCTCACGACTATATTCCCCGAGGGGGTAGTCAGAGATATTCTGAAACCTCAGAACATCCACGTTTCACCAGTAGTACCGAAACTGTCCAGTGCGACGGGGGGTGAGCCCGTCGCCACTTATAATGGACAGTGGGTACAATACATGCCTCGAAATTGAAGCATGCAGGTTTCCTCACGATGTTTTCCGTCACCGAAAAGCCAGTGGTGTTACAAATCGTACATAAATTCCGAAAAACTCATTGGTACGAGTCGGCCTGGACGGGGATCGAACCATCGCCTTCTACACGGCAGGCAAGGTTACTCGCCACTGGACCACCACGGCTAACGGGAAACGGCTAACGGTAACTAAGTACGGGAGTCCAGAAAGTAGTTTGCGTCCCTTTGTGTGTTATATCGCCGACACAAAAGTATCGATAGTTGCATCGGTGCACCCCACCTCTAGTAGGTACAAACTAAATGAGAATCTCGCGGCTTAGACGCTAGTTCGAGCGGAGTAACTTTGCTTCATCTACGCAACGCTATTTGCACTAAGTTTGATCTATGTGCATAATCTAGAACTAACTTGTAGACTTTATGCTTTGGAAGCTGACTAACATACTAAAATAATATAATGAGGCAAATAAATTATGATGAAACCGTAAATAAATAAATGTGGCCATTCCTATACAAGGTGTTACAAAAATACAAATAAACATTTAAGGGGGTGGTTTAGACCATCAAACTGAACAACTTTCACTATAGGACCAATATCGAAATCGCGAAAAAAAAATGTTCCATATACTCTACAAATCGACTATAGCTAAAATATGTATGGGATATCCGATTTTTTTTCGAGATTTCGATGTTGGTCCCATAGAGAAAGTTGCTCAGTTTGATGGTCTAAACAAGAGTTTTAAATACCTATTTATTTTTACTTATGAAACACCTTGTATAAAAACATAAGTATGCCTATCCAGAAAATACAAATCCTATCCTTTACAAAAAATATATTAAACATATTTTGCTATTGACTCATTTTGTTTATTTGTTTGTATTGAATAGGCTCCGAAACTACTGGACCGATCTGAATAATTCTTTCAGTAGGCTCCAGTCACGTGACGCTCTACATTCTTTCACCATTAGGCAGAATGATACATTATCCGTGATGAAAATAGGCTAAAAAAACGGCCAAGTGTGTGTCGGGAAGATTCTAAGGCGGTACGAAGTTCGCCACGGTCGTCTAGAAATAAATATTTTGCTAACTTTCAAAAGTTTTATATCAGACTAGTGTTTACCCGCGACTTCGTCCGCACAAATTATATACCAGATTTGAAGTCGGATCATAAGCTATCAAACAAAAAAAGTTTCATCAAAATCGGTTCAGAAGTTTTTGCGTGATGCGCGAACAAACAAACAAACAAACAAACAAACAGAGAGACAACATTTCTAAAAACGGTTGATTTCGAGTCAGGGATACCTAAAAATCATAATTATCGTAATCTTTTTCTTGTAAATATCTTCAATGTACGGACACACTTCAGTTAGGTACAGTTTTATAATAGTTTAGTTAGATTAGATGATGCTTGTGGATTAGAAGAATTACGCCTTTGGAGATTTTCGCCTAGTTATAACAGACTTAAGTATCAACGTCCCATAAAGATTGAAACTCGTGCTTGCCCTACAGATCGGATCTGTAGATACTAACCTCTGAGGGGGATTAGACAAAGCTTTGAGATTACAATCACAAAAGTTACAAATCGAATAGAAATATCAAAGCGAACAATGTGTCCAGGCCCTGATTAAGGGTTTGAGGTGCCCTCACAGATCAGAATTTACTTTGCGCCCCTCTTAGCTTGTAGCCAGGATCAACATTTCGGGTACGCAAAATAAATTTTAACGCATTTGTTCTTAATAAACGAATCAAATTTAAGTCGAACTAGTCAAACGTTTCTTTTTTTGTTGTTATTAAAACAAAACATTGTTTTATGACGTGTCAGAGAACAATAAAAATCGACGACTAAACTCTGGTTAATAATTCGATGACCAAATTTGACATAATGACGTAGCTTATAAAAGAATTCATTCATATTTAGGTAAGTCGTAGTTATTCGTAAGTTACGTCAAAATGGCTCGCCGGATTATGAATCAGAGTTTAGTCTGTGGTTTTCAACTGCTGCTTGAAATAGCTTTCCAATGCGAGATATTGCAGGGCGAAGGAATTTATTGGTCAGGGTGTAACATAAAAGAGGCTAATTATATATTTAAAGGGCTATGCTTATGTATTCGATATTGGCTGCATAGTGAAAGTTGTTCAGTTTGATGGTTTAAACCCCTTCAAGTATTATTACCCTCTTTTGTTACATCTTGTGTATTCAATTGTTCGTAACCCGCTACGGAACTGTTTTCCTTGCGCCCCCCAAAATCTTGCGCCCCTTGCCTTCAGGCTCCAAATACTTAGTCATCGAATCCGATGTCAAAGGACTTAATGAAAATTATGTAGGAGTTAAACTTGTTGAAAACTCTACTGGCAGACAAGGGGAAGTAAGTTTCCAAGATTAAACTATCTCTCGACATGTGGGATGAAGTGTTCTATCTGGATCGATACCTTGTGTTACAGTTGCAATACAGTTTGTTGACTTTACTTACGGCTTAATACCATCATCTATACTTAGTCAGGTTTCTATATAGAGCTATTTTCGAGAAACCTATACAGGGTGTTAGGTTAGGGCTACGAATAAGAATAAATATGGAAGAGTAACTCCAAACAAAATCGAAATCATTTTTGGCACCCCATGAAAAATGACATTTTTTATGAGTTTTGGCGGCGAGTTACAATTTTTAAAGAACAAAATATTTAGAACGCGTTACAATTTTTTTGGTGCCACTTTTTGAGCTTCATTTATACTTCTATACATTCTCTTATTCGTAGGGTTAGGGTAAACAGTTGCATTACTTTAAGGCAGATGTCAGGCCCTCCCTACCGAAATAGGTATACGTAAAATGTCCCATACTCGTACAAACAAGAAATCTCAGATTTCTCGCGGGAAATAGACATACCTAATCTAGAAATAATAATGTACCTATTACCTATATCGTTAGAAAGCTGAATAAATTTTGCATTTGATACATTTTTATTTTTCCTGGTCTCTATTGTCAATTTTGATTGGTTCAATAAATTTATTTGTGTACAGCAATAACTCTGATTGGCTAATAAAATATTTACAAGTCGGCCAATCACATCTAACGCAGTAGAAAAAGGGCCAATAGCCAACCGACGAGTCTGTAGACTGACGTAGGCTACTGGACATTACCGGTACAAACGCGCAGTAGACTAACGTAGACTACTGGACATCTGACGGGTTAAGGGGTGATTGTACCCATGATACTGAACAACTTTCCCTAAAAACCTATAGGAAATTCGTTTTTTTTTTCGACTTTTCATACAAAAGTTCGATCAGCTGATTGCATTTAGTATGGAAAGACCAAATTTTTTTTTGCCAATTTCCAATAGTTTTCTTATTACTTCACACGATAAAATATCATTTGGAAAATTTAAGATTTAAATAAGAAATAATTGCAACCGTTTATAATTACTGGAATTTTACCATTAGTTTATCTAGTGAAATCATTAAAAAAATATATTAAACTTTGTAACACCATAGAAGATTAGTTCCGTCCAGTGACCACTAGATGGCGCCACTAGTATTATAAAACGCACTATCGTTTGGTTCACTGCTGTTTAATAAGTCGGTTCCAAGTTTACTTTTTTGTATTCACTCCTTAGGCACCAAAGCTGCATAATAATCATTTCCACCTCGTTGGGACGGTTATTTGAATGCCTCGGTGCTCAACGCATTTATTAGGACCGCACGACCAGGGCTGCCAGATTGTATAATTGGATACAAAAACTGTATAATTGGGTAGCTGTTTGTATCCTCTATGTATCCTGGACCCTCATGTATAATGAGCGTTTTTTTTTTCGTTTCATAGTAGATCGATAGATGACGCTACGGTCTATACGAATCTATGTCAAACACTGAAAAATTATCTTTCCCCGAAATGAGGGTAAAAGTGAAGTGAAAAAAAAAAACAAAAATCTTTTGGAACATAATGAAACATATTTTTTATGATATTTAACTATATTTCTTATGCTAATTTACTCTTTAAGGTGATACAAGACTACAATTTGACTAAAATAAATATAAAAATTCTTTGATCATAAGGCAAAATCTGAAATTGAACTGGCAATAAGTAAACTTGAGCTGTCAAATGTCATTGTCAATCAAACTCGTATCGTAGCATTTACTTTGTCGTGTTTGTTAGTTTACTTCAAACTGCTTTTCTGAAAAACAACGAAAAAGGACTGTATTTTTGGCTAAGAAAGAAATACAAAATAATTTCAAAATTTTTTGATGACGTCTTCCTAATCCGAACCAAAGAGAATGAAATCTCTACGTTTTTAAGTCTATAGGTGACATTGCAGAGGAAGTTTTTGCTTGACAGTTTGTCGTACAGACACTACTGCCATCTATTGAGTTATAAGAAAACGGCATTTAAAAAAAAAAAGAAAAACGCTCATTGGATACATAATAAATATTTTCAACCGAAAAGTTCTGCTTAAGTCGGTAAATAGCAGAAGAGAAAGATAAAAGCCACTATAATCAGTCACGTTACAATTCAATCGAGCAAAAACATCACGTTTCGTTCAAGTTTTGTAAAATGTTGTCTCTCTCGATTCAACCGAGGCCCAAAAAATGCTGTAAAGTTGATAAAAAATACCTGTTGGGAATGAAAATATCGATCCGAGTTCAAATTAGGTATGTGATGAATAATCAGAAAAAACATTATTTTATTGGTTTCGGAGGTTTTTACACCTGTATGTATCCTGCGAGTCAATTTTGTATAATTTAGGGAACCTGGCTGAATAGTTATAAAAAATCTACTGGCAGCCCTGCGCACGACTGTCTTCTCCACCTTCGTGGACGATTAGTCTGAACGTCCGAGTAACTGTGTCTAAAGTCTAAACTCGCAATTTGTATTTCAACTATCCTATCATTCAATAAACTCTCATCATATGACCTTGGATTTTTACTTCGACCACCGAGACCTTCCGACGTATTACAACTTACTTTTATTATGTCTTTTTAATCTAGACACGCACGCACTTTTCGGTGGGTTGGGCAATCGCGTTTATCATAGTAGAAAATATTCACCTGAACGTATGGCCCCTTAAGTCCAGTTTCACATTATTTCTTTCTACATCAGCTTAGTTTCAAAGTCTTTCTAAACCATTTCACAACATAATTATTTGTTCGCACCGCGTTTCAATTAAGCCCCCACACCGAGGCAAGCCCCAGAAAGATGGTAAACTATAAATCAAGGGAGCCGCTAGTCCACCGCACGACCGCACCCCATTAATAAACTCTGAAACACTGTTATACAGGGTGTAAACTTTAATACGTTACATACATTTTTATTTAATGGCCTTTCCTTGTTAGATTTCGCCAGTGTCAAGTAGTTTAAGGGAGTGTCTATCCAATCTCGAGGATTGTTTTTGAGTAAGAACAACAGCTGAGAAGGATTTTGGAGCCTCGTGGCAGGCTGAGACGCGAACCGCGCGAACACCACGCGAGAGACAAGTGTTCGAGGCAAACCCTGCAACGTGACTTGCAAATGGAACCAATATTATTCTTCTTATCGTGTGGACAACCCCTGGTGTCCGAGTTTTTTTAGACCGCCTTACGACCTCTGAGGTGGTTTTTATGTAACGACTACTACCACCAGAGATAGTAGCCGGGATCAAAGTCTTAACGTGCCATCAAAAGCACGGAATCATCTTTCTTTTCAGACAATCAGGTGATTCAGCCTGCAATGTCCTTACCAACTGGGGAAAAACGCACAAAGTGATGTATCACTAGGTGTCCCCCGTGGGATCGAACCTCCAAGTCTAGAGACCAATGCTCTTAAGGGTATATTATTCGGAGCGCGCTCCATACAAACGTACTATGGTGATATTTTCAATAATAACCAATTAAAGTCAATGAAATTTTGCAGAAACAATCTAGAAACAAATTTCTATGCTTGTATGGAGTCAGATTTTCGTTAAAATGTATAGTTTTCAAGTTACAGTGCCTCAAATATTTCCATACAAATCTTAAATTAATCCTAGCATTGAAACTGTATATTTTAACGAAAATCTGACTTAGAAGCATAGAAATTTGTTTCTAGATTATTTCTGCAAAATTTCATTGACTTTAATTGGTTAGTGTTGAAAATATCACCATAGTACGTTTGTATGCAGCGCGCATTTTCGCTCTCGGAATAATATTCTCTTAAGGGGCCATAGGTCCCGACGAATATTTTCTATGAGAAACGCGATTGCCGAGCGCTCCGAAAAGTGTGTGCGTGAGCCGTATTTTCGATTAAATAGTACTAACCAAAGTACTTTTTCCAGATTTTTTTTATGATATTTTCACTTTTCAAACTTATGGTGAATATGTGAGTATAAATGCAAAAAATCTGAAACTATTTTAAGTTCTTCTTAAACGAGAAAAATGTTTAAAAATGCATGAAAATACCTCATCTTTGTGACGATTTTCTATCGAGTGAAGTAATTCCAATCGTGTATTCAGTTAATATATGAACTAGATGAACTATCCAAAAATACTGAGGTGTGACTTTAGTTTCGGAAATTGGTATAAATCTAGTCGTAAAATAAAAATAAAAGATGTCTCCGAGGTATTTCCACCTACTATTACGCCTTAAGGCGTATCAGCCGTGGACCACTCTCCTCTCACTCACACTCCATACTAATCGATGAGAAAGAGCGCGTGGCTCCGGTCAGAATTTTGCTGTTTTCTTTGAAAAATTCGATGATTTTTTATTAATTTCGAAAAAGTAAAAAAACCACATCATTCTAAATTGTATTGTGAACAATATAGTAAATTTTCATTTTGTTCCGATTAAAAATGTAAGAGTAAAATGGTTACAACTGGAAAAAAAGGGGTGACTTTAGAGTCCCTTTTCTTCGGTTTTATTCATTAAAATCGATTTCTAGAAAAACCACATCACTTCTCATATCCTGTAGATGGTTCAGTTTAAATTTCAGCTCAAAAAGTGCCATAGTTAATGGATAAAATGGTTACAAAATTACCCAAAACCGGCAGATAGCCCCTTAAAGGCTCTGTGATAAGTTGATAACAATAGGTAGGTACTGCCCGATACTCATTAACCTTTAGATAGACGTCTGTGTAATTATCTACAAGAATTGAAACAAGAATTCAAAGTCAAAGCCTTACAATGATAATCAAAGGTCTTCAACTAAGCTTCAATTATTTAAAGCAGAACCAAATTAGTAAAATTTAATCTTTTTCCAATTATATTGAAGAGCGCTTTCTGTCGTCACTTAAACCACTTCCGTTTCCTCTCGTTATTAGTTGAACGTGTGCTGAATCGAGATTGATCAGTCTGTGGGGATGTGGAGTTGATGAGACCTTGAAAATTTTATGAGTATCTGTAACGTTCTTATACAGGGTGTAACAAAACACCCTAGTAATACTTAAGGGGGTGCTTCCGCCAATCAAACTGAACAACTTCCACTATGAAGCCAACTTCGAAATCGCGAAAAATAAATCTGCTGTTCCATACAAAACTAGTACCGACTCGACTAAAACGTATGGGACAGCTGTTTTTTTCGCGATTTCGATGTTAGTCCCGTAGAGAAAGTTGTTCTGTTTGATGATCTGATCAATCCCTTAAAAAGTGACACCATATTAAGAAGTCCTCTGTATGTATACGACACGGTAAGTCACGACATTCGTATCAGATCAACCCGACAAGAACTATAAAATCAATCATGAGTAAGAGAGTAAATACAAGATCCAACTACGAACAGTTAAAGTAAATACGATCACAGGAATCCTAACTTAAACTGACGATATTCCACATCCCCAGAACATTATAACGACAATAAATATAGGATATCAGCACAATGTATCTAAAACCGATATCTATCACGGGATTCACAACATATTTGCGATTGGGACCGTCAATTTGAACGGGAAATTGAGGATTTTTCACTGGTAGGTGGGAATTTTGCATAAAATGTGTCGTGGATCAAACGACAGTCGGGATCCTTTGAGTAAATGTGAAAATTATAACTTTGAATAGTATGATTTATTGAAGGAGTTTGTTCAAACGAAAAGATAGCATAATTAAGCATAAGCTAAGGGTGTTGATGTGTAAGAGATATTTTGAAACCTCAGAACATCCACGAAAAGATATTATTTACAAAACCAAACATTTTGAGTTTATTATTAGACTTAACTTACCTAATAAAATGGTTAACTGAATGACTTGATTAACAATAAAAAAAAGTTTTCAATCTTTCAAAATTATTCTTATATCCAACTTAATATGCTGACACTTTTTTAAGTGGATGATCAGACCATCAAACTGAACAACTTTCTCTATGGGACCAATATCGAAAGCGCGAAAAGAAAAATCTGCTCCTCCTGATACAAACAGCAACCTGACAGCAGATTTTTTTTTTGCGATTTCGATGTTGGTCCCATAGAGAAAGTTGTTCAGTTTGATGGTCCGATCATCCCCTTAAAAAAGTGTCAGCATATAAAGTAGGACCCTGTATACTATAACAATCTAAAAATTCTACTAAAGTAAATAAGTTTGTCACATAGGAATCCTTGAGAAAGGGAAAGTTGTTCAGTTTGATGGTCTGATCATCCCCTTAAAAAAGTGTCAGCATATAAAGTAGGACCCTGTATACTATAACAATCTAAAAATTCTACTAAAGTAAATATAGGAATACTTGAGGAAGGGAAAGTTGTTCAGTTTCTTAAGTACAATCGCCCATTAAACTAAAGCTGGCTAAGTCTACACAATACACCTAGAAGACACCAAAAAGAATTCCAAGCGAACAAAGCCGCTGTCAAAAGCTAGTAGAATAACAAATAGCGGTACGAGCTTTCACAATATAGCACCGACAACATATAAAAATATACCTTCAATAGCATCCAGTAAATGTGGGAGTACATAAAACGAAATGTATTGACAGAATCCGATCTTGGTCGACGTTGATACACTAAGAAAATATGCAAGCAGTATTATACCTTGCTTACAAGTGAATAAAGGAAGGGGAAATAGAGGGAAAGAGAGGCAGAGGAAGACCTAGACAGAGTTACCTAGCACAGGTAAGAAAAAAGGTTGCTGTCCCGTATCTGGAATTCAAGGCACTCGCGGTAAAGACACAGGATTGGTGAATAGTCCACCGACATCAGCGTAGCTCTTAAATAAGATGATGATGATGATAAGTGCTGAAACTGCACGCTTTAAAGGACAGTAAGGTAGGTCTATCAAAGGTGACAGGAGACGGAGCAGAACACGAGAGACAGGCGCGCGGGATTATTTATTATTATTATTGAGTTAATGGGGCCTTAACAGACTTGCGCCTGTGCCACTTCGACCATCGCTGATCTTTTGTGAACGCCCTTTCTACAGTTCCCATTAATCCCTACAGCAGTTAGAAATCGCAGTAGGTTTTTCACAGGGAGGTTTTGTATCTCATCTGGAGTCAGTACCTGTCTGCCAAGATGAATACTTCGTTTGTGCATTAGTGGACCACAATCGCAGAGAATGTGCAGGGGAGTTTCCATTTCCTCCTCGCAAAACCTGCAGCAGGTGGAGTCGCTTAGTTTTAGCGGGCGGGATAGAAGTTTCTCGCATACGCGTATGCGTATACGTATATACGTCCCAATGCAGGGCACAGGCCTACCCTCAAGGAAGGTGTTTCAACCACGCGTTGGGCTTTGTAGACTTCATATACGTATCCGAATTTCCTTCACGATGAAGGCTTCACCGTTTGAGAGGAGTCAGTTTTACGTTAAAAAAACTCATTGGTAGGTGAAAGATATGGTATGTCGTCCGTGCGGATTCGAATCCAGACCCTCATGATTACCTTTCTGCAACGCGCCACCGGCGACGCTCGCATAAGTACCTGATTTTCGCAAACCTGAAAATTTCATGATTTTGTGGCCTTACAAAAAATTTTTGCTAAAGAAGATTACACACGAGGGCAGGAAAGTAAGAAAGGTGTCAGATCTCATGTAATTGTTGACCGAGGCGAAGCCGAGGAGAAGTCGACGGATGTGGAAAGCTGCAAGTTCGTTTAGCGCAGCGGGACGAAAATTGACGAAATCGACTGACCATGAATATCTCGGAGTTGCAATAAAAATTTTAAAAAAGGGATTATCGTAACTTTACGATATTCATGTTCAGTCGAATAGAAACAGTCGATTTCGTCAATTTTCGTCCCGCTGCGCTAAACGAACTTGCCGCTTCTTTCGTTGTAAAATGTAACCACTTATTTTACTAGCGCGCTATCGTAGATCAAATCACTTTTTAGAAGTTTACGACATTCTACTGTTTACTAGTTTCTACTATTTCTTTTGAACACGGAGCATTCTGTTAGTCGCGTCAAATGGATCGTTTTAAACCGCTCTAAATCCCGCCGCCTCGCAAATTTACTACGAAATTGTTTAAAGCTAGTACTCGATTGAAAATACTCCAAAACAGGAGGGGGAATTGAACACTTTTGTAAAGTTTTCTGCTCCATTTGTGGCTTGGCGAAAAGGTAGGAGACATGTTTTATATTTTCGAATAATTGATGTCATTGACGTTATTGATTTCTTTACTTTTTAAGGATACATAATCAAACAAGGAACCCTTATACTTTTCATTCTGTCTGTCTGTATGCCGGCCTCAATTACTTGCTCATTTTTGCACCTGTTGAATCGAAATTTGGCATGAAGACAGATAATAGTAACCCAAACACAGAAATGTAGTTAAGAAACAACATTCAATAACAACAGAAAATACAACGAAAAGGGAGTTGGAAAAAAAACTGTATTTCTAATAAATCGAGTAAGGGGTATTTCGATAGGGCTTGTAAAATGGCACAAACCTAAATATAGGTACCTATAGAAACTAAGTCGTTATAATCAATATGCGTTCAAAGTCAAAAATAGGGTGTACATTTTACAAAATAAACAAAAAAAACAATTTTATAATAGGTAGTTTGATTCGCTATAATATCCTATAGTACCTATAGAATAAATACTATAGTAAACACTATCGCACATAGGCTTTGTTTGCTTGATTCAATGTTAAACAGTACAAATCAATTCCAGGAAAACTGAATTCACGACAACGATAATAATTCCATGAAGTGTGTACTTGAATTTCCATTGACCCAGTTCCAATTGTTCCCGACATAATTATGTACGCACATAACCGATCCAATACTCGTACTAAAATAGTATGTACACAGTGTTGGATGAAACCGCAGAACCCGCAGTTATTGCACTAAAACAATTATGCAAGTGCAGGGCCGTCTTAATCATATTGGGCGCCGGGGCACAGAGGATTGTACAGAGTAACAGCTACTAAGGAGAGTCAATTTTATTAGCCTATTCTTGTAGGGCTGCCTTAAAGGAAATAAATTTAATTGGAGTGGGTATGAAGGTAGGTAAATGTTTTTTGACTCAATTCTAAATTGTTTTTGTTTATTTTGTTAGTTATTATTTGTTATTAATTCATTTTAGGCATGAAAATATTAAAACAATTTACTTATCTTTTGTAGTTCTTAGATATATTTAGTTGTAGTTAAAACTATGTATTTCATTAAAATAAAAATAAAAAATAATGAAAACATTGTTAAAATGATGCCAAGTTTTTTTCCAATGTAGTATTTCTTTATAAATGTTTACATTACTCTTCCAATAGTTCATGCACATAGTGCAAAATAATTTACTTTTTTTTATTCGACTTCTACTACCTATAAACTAATAAAATAAAAATATCGAGCGTACTACATGGAGCGGTGACGGGCGCGCGGGTAAAATCAACGATGTGTCACCCCTCACAGTCACACCTTCGTTTCGCCCGAAGTCACCCTCGGTCTCGTTGGTGAACCTCGTAAGTGAATGCGCGCACACAAACGCGCTGCGCATGTAGTGATGCGCCGCTTTTGCGAGTTTGTATGAAGCTGTCACTCTGTACAATATAATCCTCTGTGGCCGGGGCGCGAAAATCAGCCTGTGCTCTCCTAGGCAACAAAAAAAAAATGTTTGTTTATGTTCCATTTTCCTAAAGCTTTTAGGGTCTGCTGATGGAGCCGGAACGTCCGGTGTATGTTAGAACATCAATTTAATTCTTGCAGGTATAAAGTTTTTTTTTTACTTCATAATCATAATCGTCACTACATAGTATAAAACAAAGTCGCTTCCTGCTGTCTGTCTGTCTGTATGTCTGTCCCTATGTATGCTTAGATCTTTAAAACTACGCAACAGAATAGAGTGATTCAAGAGGAAGGGTTATATACAAGGGTAAGGGTTTTTACAAGGTGTAAGTGACAGCCTAGCAAATACTGAAACGGTAAACTCAGACCATCAAACTGAACAACGGGAGCCTACCTCAGGAAAAGCGAAAAAAAAATCAGCTGTCCCATACATTTGAGTCGGGTAGGTACAGCAGTTTTGTATGGGACAGCTGATTTTTTTTCGCGTTTCCTGAGGAAAGCCTTCAGTGAAAGTTGTTCAGTTTGACTGTCTGAGTTCACCGTTTCAGTATTTGCTAGGCTGTCACTTACACCCTATACAAGGTGTTACAAAACTACAAATAAACCTTTAAGGGGGTGGTGTAGGCCATCAAACTGAACAACTTTCACTATGGGACCAATATCGAAATCGCGAAAAAAAAAAATTATGTTCTATACTCTACAAATCGACTAGAGCTAAAATATGTATGGGATAAGAGATTTTTTTTTCGCGATTTCGATGTTGGTCCCATAGAGAAAGTTGTTCAGTTTGACGGTCTAAACAACCCCCTTAAGAGTTTTAAAAATTTATTGTTACTTATGAAACATCTTGTATAACATGTAATAGTAGAGAAACACTGATAACTTCAGAGGTTTCTAATTGATATCGTAAATAAACTCATTTTTTGCGCTTACTTTGCAAACGCTGGCTGAACCGCTAAGTTTTAGTTATAAAATCTAAACTGCCTTGCATAACGCGAGCAAGCCGAATGTGCCGAAAACTGCATGCAGCGTATTTTTAAACAATATTGGTGTCAAAATTTTATCGGTACGTATAATGAATGTTTGTTAAGTAATTTTCAAATGCGTAATGCATTAAAAACTATAGATATAGCAGATTGATTACGCATGGTATGTGTTCAAAGGCGATCTGCGAAGGGCTTGCGCCCTCTAATAGGTCCCTGCGCCCGGGTGCTACGGACCTGTGCATACGTTTGTTTGAGAACAAAATGTTCGATCGTGATGCAGCCATGCGGTAGAATTGTCGACTTCACTTCGTTAGATTGTCAAATGGAATTCCACCTATGCAGAAAGTTTACTCGATTTGTCGAGACGACAAATAACGTTGCGAAAGTTTGATGTGAATGAATTTTTCTAGTAACTGTTTTGTTTCATAAACACACAAGAACATACATACTCTAGCTAGCTGCTTTAATAATCTGAATTCGTATTTTGTGGACTGCTCACAGGTAATAATTCTCAATAAACACCGCTGTAGCAAGCTTTTTACTTAAGAGTTCTTCCATCCCATGGTTGTCCGCTTTTAGTGATAAGACCGCCGTTTGTTCCCCCAATGTTCTTTTTATAATGTTTTGTTTTTGCTGTATGTTTTTGGTGTGAGAAGTGCCTCCATCTTTGCTATTTTGTACCAATTTTAGTGGGTGGCTACAGTGGAGGTGAAATGAAGACGAGAAGAGATTGGTACTAAATTATATTTACATTTTACAAATAAAGGTCTTAATCTAGGAATTTAGATGCGACCGAAGTTAGGTACGCTGGGCCGAAAAGTTACACTATATAATATTAAAACTATAGTAATGAGGTCAGCTAACTAGTGCAAAAGTCCCATATTTTACAGTTACTTTTCATGAATAAGTATATACCTAGTGCCCGACCAGAAAAATTTAAAAACCACGCTATGTTGCGGAAAATCATTGGAACTATTTTTTTGCTTAGGACGGAAAGGTCGAAATAGGCGATTGCAGGTTTTTTATATTTCCGATTAGGCTTTAAACAAGATTGCAAATAACGAATCACTACCAATGGCACCCTCAAAGATGGGATGGTCTAATCAGAGAACTAGTGAAAAATCCCTCATTGTACATTTATTTTCTCATGAATAACAAGTAAACAAGATTGCAAACAGCGAGAAAGAAATGAGAATTAATAAGAGCGCTCCATAGCGAGATAAAAGTTGTCTATTGTCCCGTCGGACACAGAATTGAGTTTTGATTTGAGCCGAGGCGAGCGCACGTGAGACGAATCCATCCCGCGGTCGACACACCGTCTACTAACTAACAGTAGGATATCTTATAATGTAAGTAAGAGCCTGTAGAATCCCACTGCAGGGCAAAGGCCTCCTCTCACGAATGAGGGTGAGAGGGAGTGGGCCATACTCCACCACGCGGGCCCAGTGCGTGTTGGTGGAAGCAAGTTAGTAGTCACCTTGCTGTCAGAGAATTTTCAAGCCGCCAATAGGCCTCTGACCTGGCTTAACGAATAGTTACAACGCCATCTGACGGAACTATCCGAGACCAACTGCTTAACGTGCCTTACGGAAACGCTCGAGATGAAATACCACTAAACGGTCACCCATCCAAAGACTGATCGGACCTGACGTTGCTTAACTTCGGTGATCGTTTCCAATACAGAAGCTCCACTACGCCAACGAGAGCTTCGCAAGGCAATGTTGGTTACGGGTCACAAACGGCGATATATCTACTACCGATTTTTTTAAGTCGCTAAATAAAGCAGGTACCTAAGAGACTACTGCTAGATAAGATGAACTGTGGTATAAATTTATCGTGGATAGCGGTAATACTTGTTCTACGCGTTTAATAACCAAGTTTGTAGTTTCATCTTGCAGTTGAGAGGAATTTAGATTCCGAACAGCTGCTGTTAGAATATCTTATTTTAAACATTTTGTCGGACCCCCATTTAGGGTTGTCACCTTATTTTTTTGGAGGAAAAATAGTATTTATCCTATAATTTGCTAAAAAATATAGTACTTTCGGCAAATACGGGAGAAATAATAGTACAGTTTAATTTTAATATTTTTTATTTTCCCAATAGGTAACAAGATACTACAGTTATATGTCAATTATGTTACGATAGAAGTTAATCTAAATGATAAATAGTTTTCGAGTCACAAGACAATTCATATTCAAAAAAGTGTTGCGGACAAGCCACCGTGATGATAAAACGGGCATAAAACATTGTTTTTATGTTATAAATAAGATTCTTAGCTTAACTTTATACTGTTGCTCGAGGCAGAGGACTACATCCAAATAAATATTTTTTCTTTCTTTCTTTCTTTACATTTTCTCTCCAGAAAAAAATAACACAACAACATATCAGCCTTCTGCACTACCTACTGTTTTCAGTAACGCCGTGAATTTTTTCGACTTGGGACATTCACCCAAAAATCAGCTGTTCCATACAAAACTGCAAACCTGCTCGACCTAAATGTATGGGACTGCTGATTTTCTTTTCGCGATTTCGCTAGTAGTCCCATAGAGAAAATTGTACTTAAAAATCCGTCAGTTAAGAAAGACCCCGAATTATATAGTACGGGTGGCAACCCTACCCCAGTTTGAAATTATACCGTTACGAGTTCGAAAAGCGAAATATTATTCAGCATATTGGAATTTGAATTTATGTGTTTTAATCAAAGAAGTAATCAAAACTTTGTACTCATATAACAGTGTAGTTTCTCGTATATCCAGTTCCTTAGCTAATATTTAATGCAGGGACCGAAACCGGTATCGATAATACCGGTACTTTTTGGTTACAACCTCTATTATTTTTACAGGTATTTAACGTGCAAGTGAGAGACAAAATGGTCCCAAACGAAACGAAATAGCCGAGAGGCAAACCTAGACGAAGGTAGCGGGACGAAATTGATGCTTTTTCAAAGCCCAGAACAGATGTTCTTGAAGAAAACGAAAGGAGGCCATTGGCCAACACTGCTGCCCCCATAAGCCAAAAAGCCGTATCTCAAGAAAAATCCATTTTTTGTTTTTTGTTGCATCTGATAGCTTAAAAAATTTCGCACTAGATGAACTAAGCCAAATATCGATGTTGAGATTTAAACAACCTTAAAAATCACTAAGAAATTATTTCGTATCTCAATTTTACCCAAAATTTCTAAGACTCTTAGCGGTAAACTAAATTTACGAAGATAAATGGCCGTATATTTACATAATATGGCTATTTAACTTCACACAAATCACAAACTGTAACAAAACATTTTCTAAAGCAATAGGCGGTAACTACATTTTTCGAAGGTATTTAGAGATAGGTACTGCTAAAAAAGTGCTTCGTATATTTACGCATTAATAGATCGCAAATGTACTTGGACTATTGGAGTTACCGCTCTGTAACTGCGTATGAAATTGGACTATTTTCGAAGGCAGTTCATCTCCAAGCATGTACGATCCGATGCACTTTTGTCATTACCTGTTTGTTTTACACAATAATTATAAAATATTTTGAAGCTGGTCACACATTTAGGCCTGCGGACACTTTTCACCACAGAGTTGAACTATCGATGAAGCGGATGATAAATAAGATTTATGACTTTGAAGACTAACTTGACCTACAAAACTGTTTTTTTTAATTTTATAATGATGCTATAACTGCGAGCGTTGTTGGAACCAAGTTTTTAAAAATAAAAATGCTTCCATCCCCAAAGAAGAAAAATCATATCTTAAAATCACTTCAAGATACCAACCAACATGACGTCTTTTTGAAGAGAACTCCCTACTTTTGACTATTTTTTTTTTATAGAAACGGTTAATTTACTAATAAAGTTTTGTTTCAAGATTGTGGTAATTATAATAAACATATTGAAAAAAAAAATCATTTCAAGGTTTCCTTTTATTTTCTATGAATTTTGATCAATCACAAGTAATCACTATTTTCTATGAAATCTTCTAAGAGTTGACTAAGGGTAAAAGCGTTAACTCAGTTTTCAATCGTATTTATTTGAAACGAAATGGCGGTATCTCGAAAAAAGGGCTTTAAAATATAAATTATTGATGTTTTGAACATATCACTAGTTAAAACAAATCAAACCATGTAAAAAATAGTTTTAACACTTACTAAAAAAGGTCTCAAAAGTGATTGAAAAACGAGATTTACAAAAAGTCAATTTTCTCGAAATCGTCTCTCACTGAGATCCCGCTTTTTGGCTTAGGAGGGCAGTGGGACATCAGTGGCTGATAATAATAAAGCTAGAGGACAGTTTTTTATAGCACAAATGCAAGTGTGATAGAGATGGAAAAAGAACGTTCTGTTTAAATAGATTTTTACAGAACGGACCTTGTACGATCGATCCGGTCCTTGTACGAATTTAAAGTAAGTTATAGTTACGGTAGTAATTATATAGTAGCATAAGCATAAGCATATGCTCACGACTATAATCCCCGAGGGGGTAGTCAGAGATATTCTGAAACCTCAGAACATCCACGTTTCACCAAGTAGTACCGAAACTCTGTCCAGTGTGACGGGGGGTGAGCCCGTCGCCACTTATAATGGACAGTGGGTACAATACACGCCCCGAAATTAAAGCATGCAGGTTTCCTCACGATGTTTTCCTTCACCGAAAAGCCAGTGGTGTAACAAATCGTACATAAATTCCGAAAATTCATTGGTACGAGTCGGCCTGGACCGGGATCGAACCATCGCCTCATGCACGGCAGGCAAGATTACTCGCCACTGGACCACCATGGCTGGGCAACTTGGTCATATTACTGTATAAATCGATTCTCGTATATTTACAGTACATATATTTAGATTGTACAGTATCCGGATGCCGGATATAAGCGGATATTAATCGTATTTCATACCATTAATAACTGCAAAGGTTTTATTCGAATTTCCGGTCCAATCTGTATTTTATGTTATTGGTTTTCAACTTTTATTACCTACCGTTCCGAAATACGATTATCTCTGCTCTACCTCTTGCTATACAGGGTGTAACAAAATACCGTAGCAATATTTGAAGTGGTGGTTTTCACTTTAGACCATCAAACTGAACAACCTTTACTGTGGAGACAAAATGTCGAAAAAAATAATTATGCAGTTCTGTTTCATACAAAATTGTAGAACCTAATCGATAAGTTCGTGGGACCTCCGAGCAACTATACTGCTCTTTTTATGATCAACGTTTTCAAAGTTGGCCTATACAGGGTGTTAGGAAAAGAATCATTAACCTTTAAACCACATACTATACCCATCAAACTGAACAACTTTTACTAACCTATGTAATAATAATAAAATAATAAAAAAAAAAAAAAAAAAAATGGGAGCAAACCTGTCAGCGCAAAAAGAAAATCAGGTGTAAGGTGTTCCATACTAAACTCAAATGTATGAGACAGCAGATTTTTTTTGGTATGACAGGTTTGCTCCCATAGTAAAAGTTATTCAGTTTGAGTATGTGTGGTAGAGTATGTGGTGTAAAGGTTAATGATACTTTTCCTTACACCCTGTATACAGGGTGTATACAGGGTGGTAAAAAGTTGATTTATTTTACGGGGTGATTGTATTATACCCATGACACTGATCAACTTTCTCTAAGAAACCTATAGGAAATTCTCTGCTGACCAAAAATTTTTTATAACAAGACGAAATTTTTTTTTGCGAAATTTCCTTTGGGTTTAGGGAAAGTTGATTAGATGATGGGTACAATCATCCCTTAATGTAATTCAACTGTTTTATACTCTACCTCATTATCATCATCATCAGCCTATATACGTCCCACTGCAGGGCACAGGCCTACCCTCTAGGAGGGTGTTTGGACGTTAGTCCACCACGCGTGCCCAATGCGGATTGGTAGACTACACATATGCATCACAATTTCTTCTTCTGCATATGCAGGTTTCCTCACGATGTTTTCCTTCACCGTTTGATAGCAGTCGGTAATACGTACATAAGTTAGAAAAACTTATTGGCACGTGGGATGTCGTCCGTGCGGATTCGAACCCGGACCTCATGATTGAGAGTCCATACCTCTCCGCAACGCACCACCGAGCTCTACTCTCTACTTTACCTACTTGCCTACATTTTAAATCATAAATCTTCAAAAACATCAGATAGATCCGCTCCGAAATGTTTTTAAGCTGTTTTTCTTGTAAATTCCCAAGAGTTGTAAACTCGAAACTTCAAGACCCCGAGAGCTATTAATACCCATTCTGTTTGACCTCAAAAAATATCTGACGGGCTACCTCAAAAGAGTTAATTAATTAAAGTCGGTTGCAAGGGTAGATCGAGATTAACCAGCTAGGGGTGGCTAGATGGTGAGTTAGACTCAGTCGATACCAGCTTGAGTCTGTAAAAAAGCGTATTATAAACTGGATGATTATTTCTTGCTTGGGTCTAAGGTTACTAACTTATAGTTTATTTACATTACTGTAATTATTTTATTAAATAGACTATTGTATGATTGTATACATAACCGTAGCTTAAGAATTTATATTGAAATAGTAATTAAGTGGTGTTATGTATGTTGTAGAGTTTCTGGCAGCATCTTCTCTACAGCGACAACACGTTCCGATGCGGTGCTGGTCTGGAGCACCTAATATAATATGTAACGCATTTACAATTGCACCTTGCATAATGCTAGAACTGCATAAATCCTAACATTACCTACTAAAACAAAACATGACTCACGCAGAACTGACTCAAAATGATCAAATAACTGTCCCACCTCTAGTGCCAAAGGCTTTCTTTGTCGCGGTTGGCAGATTTAGAACTCCCTCAGACTAACTACTGAGTTAAGGAGCAGCTTGGGACCGGATTAAGTTGTCAAGTTGCCAGATTATTAAGGTAAGTCTTGCGACAGAGATTAAAGCAAGCAAGAGTTCAATTCTTTTATGTCATCGTTTCAAACACCAATATACAGGGTCTTTCTTAATATGGTGACCCTTTTTCAAGGGGATGATCAGACCAACAAACTAAACAACTTTCTCTATGGGACCAACATCGAAATTCCAATTCAATGTTGGTCACACAGAGAAAGTTGTTCAGTTTGATGGTCTGATCATTCCCTTAAAAAAGTGTCAGCATATTAAGAAGGACCCTGTATTATACAGGGTGTTAGCGTAAACAGTTGCATAACTTTATGGGTCATCCCTTACCCTTACTGTACCCATGATACTGAAAAAGTGTCTCCACGAAACCGATACCAAACTCGCAAAAAAAATTCGGCTTTTCATACAAACGTTCGATCAGCAGATTGCATTTAGTATGGAAAGTCGAAAAAATGTTATGCAATTTCCTATAGGTTTCTTCGGAAACGTTGTTCAGTATCTTGGATACAGTCACCTCTTAAAGTAATGGAACTGTTTACCAGAACACCCTGTATTAACCCTGTACTAAGAAAAACTAGATACCACACAAAATATAATGTTGCTTTGTGACTTACCATCATTATCAGCCTAAACATATACGTCCCACTGCAGGGCACAATCTGTGCCTTAAAGGTGTGTGGGCATATTGTATGATGAGTAATCGACGAGAATTTCTTCTTCAGCGTACGCAAGTTAGGTTAGGTCTCATTGGTACATAGCATACAACGTCGTCGTCCATGCGGATGCGGACGACCCGGTTGGTATAATGTTTACCACGCCGGACTGCCAAACCAGGGTCCTGGGTTCGAATCCCGGTTCGGTCATGGATGTTATATGTTCGTGCCGTTGTTGTAGGTATGGTTTCCATAATAAAAGCCTTTAGTGCTAGTTTGGGATCATTACAATGTATGTGCCTGTGAGCGTTATTTATTTATTTATTATTCGAACGACCTGACGTTGAGTTTTAGGACATTCTGTATTATAAAATACATGCAAAAGTCATAGAGCGTCACGTTGCGTAGAGGGATGGACACTCGAACGTGGGGGACGTTCGAGTGTCCATCCCTCTACGCAACGTGACGCTCTATGACTTTTGCATGTATTTTATAATACAGAATGTCCTAAAACTCAACGTCAGGGATAAGCCAGTTTATAATAATAGGTCACTTGACGTTGAGTTTGACAAGCGTACTAGAATAAGGTGTTCGATTAAAAATAAAAACCAGACTGCGACAAACAACGCCCACTAAAAATTTAATAATAAAGACTTAGATATCGATTTCTAAGTAAGTTATAGCCTGTAGAATCCCACTGCAGGGCAAAGGCCTCCTCTCACGAATAAGGGTGAGAGGGAGCGGGCCATACTCCACCACGCGGGCCCAGTTCGTGTTGGTGGAGGCAAGTTAGTGGTCACCTTGCTGTCAGAGAATTTTCAAGCCGCCAATAGGCCTCTGACCTGGCATAACGAATAGTTACAACGCCATCTGACGGAACTTTCCGAGACCAACTGCTTAACGTGCCTTCCGACGCACGGAAACGCTCGAGATGAAATACCACTAAACGGTCACCCATCCAAAGACTGACCGGACCTGACGTTGCTTAACTTCGGTGATCGTTTCCAATACCGAAGCTCCACTACGCCAACGAGCGCTTCCGATTTCTAAGTATAATCTAAATTTAAAATTAATATTATCTGTTTTATTATAGCTTAAATCTAAAAGTCTTTATCCTAAATCTGATTTTAACTGACGCCTTTTCAATACTTTCTTCAACAACTTTGACCTCTAAAGGTACCGTAAATTGACGTAATCAAAGGCCCTATCTCAAAGGGTTTCCAAATGTCGTTTCGTGGAAGTTTTTTTTATTATAACTAGGTCGGTTTTGTAGGTCAAATCTGATCGTGGGGGGTCTTTGTAAAGCTTTGCCTGTCAGAACTCGTGCCGTTTTTAATGAAAATTGCAAAAATTGTCGCTTGCGTGATTTAGTAGGTAGTATAATGGAAAGAACCTTTATTTTTTGGGTCTTGGACTGCGGACTAGGACTAAGAAGTCAGTGCCATCTATGAGACGGGTTTTAGAGCTTTCTCTGGTGTACGCCACTTAGTAGGTATGGAGTACCTATAGCATTCTTCTTCCGAACTATCAATAGTCTTATTAGTCTGCTATCTCGCCTATACAGGGTGTAAGGAAAACTATCATTACCTTTTAAACCAATACTCTACCCATCAAACTGAACAACTTTCACTATGGGAGCAAACGGCGCAAAAATAAAAATCGGCTGCTCCATACGTTTGAGTCGAGTAGGTATTGCAGTTTAGTATGGAACAGCTGACACGTTTGCTCCCGTTGTGAAAGTTGTTTAGTTTCATGGGTAGAATATGTGGTTTAAAGGGTTATGATACTTTTCCTTACACCCTGTAGACTGTCGCATCGGAAACACTATACTGCATTCCAAATAAGGACGATGAGATTTTCCGATTCCTATTTCTTTTTCTGGCCAACTCTGATAAGCAAATATAATTTATTTATCAGAAATATAAACTACCCTTAGAAAAAGTATATGTCTAGAATGAGCCTCACACTTGTTCCGTATAAAACAAAAGGCGCTAACTTTCTTAGGTTGGTGTGCGTGAGGCGCCATACTAATTATGTATGTGTGCGTGTATATGTATAGGGTTTTGGAACCAGTACTGGTTCCTATTTTTTTCGAAGCTTTCGTAGCTTTGACTGTCTATCTTGATAATCTAAGAAACTATCATCTGACATATCTTGGACGTTACTAAAGTTGTTCTAAGAATAAATGAGAGTAAGGGCCTGTTTCACCACTTCTGGGTAAGTTCTTGTTAGCTTATCCGACAGATAGTTTGACATATTTTGTATGAAATTATGTAAAAATATCTGTCGGATAAGCTAACAAGAACTTATTCAGAAGTGGTGAAACAGGCCCTAAGCATTTCAAATCACTGTTTCTGTAATTAAAAATTTAAAAAAAATTTGGAATGGATGTGTTAAAGAAGCTTTTGCCAAAAGAAGAAGATTCCACTTACCAACATCAAGTGTAGCGATGGCGTCATGTGTAAGCCTGTACGTGTCTCCGTTGATACGTAGTGCGTCCACGCAGCCGAGCAGGCCGACTGACAGGCCCAGCTTGTTCTGCAGACCTGTCGTGTTCCCGGCGCCGCCCACCCAGACGGGCTCGCGGAACGTCATGCGGGAGAATAGACCCTGTTGACAATGGAATAAGATTTTGTATTGGGTTATTTGTATAACCAGTCACGTATCCAGGGGGGTAGGTGGAGCCCTCACTGGGCACTACGCCACAGACGCGATGATGCACAAAATGAAACTCACCCTAGATCCCAGCTGCCGAGCATGCGGAGAGGATGAAGAGACCATGGAACATATTCTTTGTGACTGTGATGTCTTGGCGGCAAAACGCATGTGCCTCCTCGGAGATGGATACCCAAAACCGGGAGATCTTAGGTTTCTTCCCCTCAATGGTATTGCCTCATTCATTGACCATGTATTTGAAGGGTGAGGAAAGGTGGGATTTAGCTAGATTTTGCTAGGGCGAGAAAAATAGCGGGAATGTGATCGCACGCGGCAGCACCGGCAGTGCTGCGACCTTTCTCGCACTAGCCAATGACGTTCCTGAGCGACAGAAAAGGATAGAGCGTGAAAAAATGCTATTCTGAGCTGTCAGATGAGGCTCAGCTCTTATGTTACTAGTGAGAGAGAGAGAGGGCATAGGGATGGGCGATATATATCGTATATAGTTATTGAAACGTATATCACATGAATATCTTAAAATCAGATATTGATGCGTACAGAAACTATATATTTGGTGAAACACTATATTGCCGCACAAACTCGATTCGCCTCGATTTCAAGATATCTGAGATTCATAAATATAGGATATCAAACCGTATCGCATCGCTATACGGGCTAGCGGCTACCGGTTAGGGTGTCGCAACGAGGGTCCCACACTTAAAAAATTTTTACGCTAATTGGATTGGAGCTGCTGGACTTAGAAAAATTTTTAACGATTTCGTATGAGCCATCGACTTAGACGATTTTTCGGGTGAAATTTGTATGGGGGATTTTCAAATATCAATTTTTTTTTTATTTTTGCATGCGGAAGTGTGGGTTTCTGCGTACCCCAGGGGTTCGAAAAATTAGCTATTTTTTCGCTAGGATTCACCGTTATCGAGATATTTTATAAATTATGTTTTTAGAAATCTGTTATCTTTATCCAATAACACATAAAAAAATATGCCGATCTGAACCGAGGAAAGCCGAGTGAAAAAAGTATACCAACACCCTGCTAGAGAGTGAAATAGCAATAATTATGCATTCGTACAATATCAAACCTTAAGTGTATACTGACTGATATAGCCCCAAGTAGCAGAAGGTTGTATAACCTAGGCGTTTTATCACCAAATAGTGATATAGTACGCCTATAATGGTAACCATTGTGACTGCTTGTACTATAAAGGTTTTTAAAAGAGTGTTTTGATTCTATAAGATTAAATTGCATTTAAGTTCTATAGTTCAGCTCTTAGAACGCTTACAGAACCATACAAAAGAACCTTTAAAGTGTTGCACTGTAATCGATATGAAATAAGCGGATATGGTACTATTTAGTACTATAGACAACCTTACTGACACTTTTATGTATCTATTTTGCACTAATAATGAGTCAAAATTGTTAATACAGTACTAGTATTGAAGCTATATCGAAAACCCTATTATAGGATCAAATTGCACTATAAATTTACCTTACACGACCATTACGTAATGTTTTAGCTTCTTAAAAGCTCCCTCCACACCGTTATGGGGACAGTTCTGTGAAAGTCATGAAAACTCCTCCTTAGTACTAAATAGTACCATAGCTACTCCTGGTGCCGTTGCTAGTGAACATAAATGGCTTAAATTGCTTTATAAGTGAGTTTGTGGTACTGCTACGAGACTAAAGCGTGACATAAAAGTACTAAAATTAACGATTTATGAACTAATTAGATCTGTAACTAACTTTTGAGTACCAAATATATCACTGGTAATTCATAAATGGTGGCATACTGTCATGGCTGCTGTTTTCTGCAATAGCAGCACGGCTGTAGCCAATGTGTACTATAACAGTCATAGTCGGGACAAGTCCTTATTTTATTAACATTTAGCACTTATGATAGCGAAACAGAATCGATTACGGTGCAAAATAGCACTATAAACGTTTTTTGGTTACTTTTATAGTAGTAGATTTATCACCGTGAGAGCCTTTATGTAATGTTTATAGAATAAATAATTGATAAAACTAGGGCCTTTTTGGAGTTCTCTAGACGTTTACAACACCATTATAGTGCTAATCATGAACACTAATTAGCACGCTCTAAAACGTTCTCAGGTCTTTTATAGTACCAGATTTTGCTGCTTGGGGCGTTACTGGATATCGACCGATATCCAATATATAGTTTCAGAATCAGATATTCAATATCAATATATAGTTTCGATTTGATATTACGAAAATTCGATATTACCCATCCCTAAGAGGGCATACTCCAAAAACTCGTAGGTAATCTTAACTATTATAAAACCGTAAAATCATGAGGAATAAAAAAGTAGCGGTTCTCTTCATATAAATTCAAATAACATTCGATAGCGCGATTTAAAAACGTGCAGCGCCATCTATTGACAAAATTGTTAGTTTGTTTGTTTGTTCGCGCATCACGCAAAAACTACGGAACCGATTTTGATGAAACATTTTTTGTTTGCTTATGATCTGACTTAAAATCTGGTATATAATTTGTGCGGACGATGTCGCGGGAAAACACTAGTACATAAATAAAAGACAAAAGTTTGTAAAATCCTTTCATTAGAAAGTTAAAATTCGTTTGCACCAAATTCTAGTAAGGAATCATTCCCGAAAAACGTTTAACAATTCTCGGAAAATTTCCAAATGAAATCAACGGAATGGAACGAAGTTAGACAATACGCTGTCCGCTGATTGACCAGCCATTACGAGCGAAAAGTTTTAGACTCGGAGATAGAAGGGATTCCGATCTTTTTGTTACATTAGGCGCCTTAAAGTGCATTATTCCGGCGGGACTATCAGCCTGATTGGTGACTTATATAGGGTCCAACTTAATATGTTGTCATTTTTTTAACAGGATGATCAGACCACTGAACAGAATAACTTTCTCTATGGGACCAACATGGACATCGCGAAAAAACAAATCATTAATACAATTTGTCTTTTCGCCAACGCCGTGTGTGTCACCAAAGCGAGACCACCACTAACCAGTTAGTGTAGACTAACACGGAAAAACAAAGGTAGTCTCGCAACGGTAACATACACGGCGTTGACGCAATTATGCAAAAGAGAAATTGGACGTAGGCGCGAGAATTCCGGCAGAGTTGTGAGTGACAGGCTGACAAGCGAAATTAAGTCGGTTTCTGTTTCCCTGTTGCCAAGGAAATTATTTGTAGCAGAATGTGATCATTGGGTTAATGGGATCTATCCTACCGGGCCGCATCACAGCGCAAAATGCGTACTTCGCTCACTAGAGCGGACCGGATCGCAACGCATTGGCGGATTTTCATGTTGACGAAATGTTTATCCGCCGACGAGGCGCATCAGAGCGGAGCGGGCCGGATCGCACTGACGGAAATCCGCCGCGTAATAATGCGCACCGCTCCCTTAGATAAAAATAAAATTAATGGTTAGGCCTTACGCGAACATTTCAAACCAGAAAAATGAGGCAAAATAAATGAAAGGTTTACTTAAATTGTCACTTGTATGCAAGTGCCCTAGATTTGACAGATAATGGCGCTAGTTTGTATGGACCAAGTGCACCAGTAGTGTGCTTCAACTTACCGCACTTCAGGCCTATCCATTAATTTTATTTTGATCGAAGACCGCTCCACCGGCGTAGTAAGCCTATTCAGATATTGTGTACAGGTGTGACAAAAAACCTTAGTTATACTTAAGGCCCATCACATAGGTACATACGGAATTGCAATTCGGAATTCCGAATGCAAACCGGTTTTCATATAGGCTTGAAATCCCGTTCGCAAATGTGGAGGGGGAACCTCCATACGAAAAACCTGTTTTCATTCGGAATTCCGAATCGCAATTCCGCATGTATGTGATGGGCCTAAGGGAGTGCTTCAGACCATCAAACTGAACAACTTTCACTATGGAGTCAAGATCAAAGTCGCAATATAAAATCAGTTGTTTCAACAAAATCTCGAAAAGTACAACGGGCTTGTTTATATAAGGTGTAACCATTAATGAGTTAGATTAGAGTCTAATTTCAGTATCAGTTTCATCTGACAAAAAAATGACTTTAAGTGAACATGAATCGGAGGTTAACACTGTAGTGACATCAATAATTCAATGGTTAGGTAAAAACAATTTACAGATAAACTTAATTAAATCTATATTTATAAATTTCAATAATAATAATCAATATTTAAATATTATTTATAATGGACAACCTCTACAGAGCGCTAACAAAGTAACATTCCTTGGCATGATTATTGACGTAAATCTAAACTGGAAAGACCAAATAGATAAAGTGTGTTGCAAGATAAATAGGTTTGTTTATGCGCTTTATAAACTGACAAGGGTTGCAACAAAGGACACAGCAATTACAGCCTACCATGCCTACGTTGGCTCGGTTCTCAGATATGGGCTCATAATGTGGGGTAATAGTACGGACGTTCAAAAGGTATTTGTCGCCCAAAAAAAATGTGTTCGGGCAATATCTGGTGTTGCTCCGGATGTCTCATGCAGGCCACTATTTAGGAATCTCCGAATACTCCCCCTTCCATGTTTGTATATTTTTGAGACAGCAAAGTTTGTCAAACAATACCAGCATAAGTTCTTCTTACGCAGCGCTGATATCCGTCCTAATACTAGGTACCCTAACGACCTAGTCCTTAATGAAGTACCAAACACCACACGTTTCCAAAAAAACTGTTACTGCATGTGCAAAACAATTTATAATAAACTACCGCAGCATATGAAAGAACTGCCACTCAATAAATTTAAGACTGTTTTACTAAACTGGCTTCTCCAGAACATGTTCTATTCCATCAAAGAGTTTAACGAGCACCATGACTAATATAATGTACCTACTATTATAATAAGACTCAGACTGTATTGACTTATTATAAAATTATGACATTTTTAAATGTAATTAATATGTAATAATGTTTAATTGTAATTTTATGAATCTCAATGAAAATTTGCATTAGTCTAATGTATTAATGTATAAATATTTGCGTGCCATTGTTAATGGCTGATTTAGGAGATCCTCTACTGTACTGACCACCTGTAATTTTTGTGTACCCTGATTAATAGCAAATAAAGATTACTTTACTTTACTTTACTTTACTTAATAAAAGTTTGATGGTCTCTGAACCACTTTTACTAAGGAGACAAGGCCAAAAAAAGAAATCGGATTTCCATCCAGAGACTAACATTTTGAACTGCATTATTAACATGTTTTTGAAAAAAATATATAGTCGGCAAGAAAATTTACAATTTACACAAAAAAAATGTTTGATGCCATTTGATCCTGTTTTCTCCAACTTACATTTACACTTAACAAAACTTTTGATTATTGAAAGTCACACGTTCAAAATCATGATCGAATGATGCATAATCTCCATAGTAATGTTGATAGAAAAAATCAACACAAGTCACAAGTTCAAAACTTGTGACTTTCAAAAATAGCATTCCAGTCTTCATTTTAGCGGTCAATCTATTTAAACGTAAGTTGGAGTCTCATTTCCTACAAAATGTTTGGGAAAAGTTTTTGCGATTTCTGACTTTTCTAGTATTTTAATCTTAGGTTGGTCCAGAACAGTTTATTGATCCTTATAAGAAACAGTATCGATTGGCATCAAAAAAAGTGTTGATGTAAATTGTCAATTTTCTTGCTGACTGCACATTATTTTCAAAACCTGTGAATGCATTTCAAAATGTCCTAAAAAGTTAAGGATATTCTCTGAAGAACGTTTCGCTGTAACTACAACGGTTAAGGTACCTTTTAAGGGCCTTTACTGAGCCGTCTGAAAAATCCACTCTGTATTTGTAAATAAACGTCGAGTTCCCACTCGAAATGATTTGCTAATTACTCAAAGTTATTCCGCCTCATTTCGTTCGTTGTTCGCAAGCCGAAGAGGTTTCTTCTCATTACGAACCCTAGAACAGGCATTCCACCGTTTAATCCCTCATAAACGTACCCTGTGCTAACCACATGTCGACAGTTGAGTGTTGAGATGCGAGCGGCTAGGGTTTTATGTTACATAAATAATTCAAATCAACTTAGGCTTCATTTCATCAGAACATTACATTACATTTTGTATTAGCTTAAGCACTTGTATCATTTTTTTTGTTTCGGGGTACAGAGTTGTTGACGTACACATTCATGTTCTTGGATCATTAAAAATTTTTAAAAGAAATGGGTCATTATTTGAAACCTCGAAAATGGTGGTCACACGGCTATAAATCCTAAGATATGAAAGATACAGCATTCAAACAAATTTTATACGTTTCATCATTTATTAATCTATCTGGAACACTAATTATTTCATCAAAATAAATAAAACTAATAACTTAAAACTTCGTCCGAACATTGAAAACGGGGTGAATTTGGCTATTCTTTGAGTGTCCCACGCTCCTCTCGCGTAAAACAATCGCATATAACTTTTTAGTTTATTGTGTAACATATACGTTTTGCATATCAAAATAATTGTCAAGAGTTATTTTATTCATTTCTTATTTCTATTTGTAGATTTAAAAGATTGTTTAAGATTTAGAAGCCAATATGTGTTGGTCACACGATTTTATGATTTCTGGGAGCGCAAGTTTAAACGCTTCGTATTTATACAAATTACAACCTATTAGTAAGTTTATTGTTTTAGAAGACACGGAAATCTATCCCAGAATTCAATATTTAATGCAATTTGAGGCTATATACAATGTGTATTAAGATATAAAAGCTTATCTCCGGAATCAACTTTTTATTCACCTATTTAGGTAAGTTTCGTGGACACTGTATTAAATAGAAAGGATGCATTGTTTTTTATTATTGTTAACTTTTAGAAGTGCTAATATAGGCGAGATTTTCCTAAGGTATTGATCCTTTGAAATTAAATGATAAATAAGGAGTAAATTGTAAAAATAGTCAAAAATCGTAATTTCCGTGGCGTAATTTTCGTGGAATGCTGTCCACGAAACTTACTATTCATTCCACGAAAATTATTACCCACCTGTTTTGATTGAATTTAATCATGAAATATAGAATTTCTTTGTGAATTTGGGTAATTGATCGATTGTTTAAATGTCTATTATGCTTTATTTGTCGAAATTGTAGTTTAAAATTGAAATCTGTCTCTTCAAAGTACCATAATAATGATTATCAAACTGACATGGCATTTTACTTATCATACTTGTCTTATAAAAGAGTTCCGTGACTAACTGACTGACTAAAGAAAAGTTTATTTGATGACGGAGTAGTAAGAGTAATCATCATAGCGCATTTTGATCCGCTGAATCTTAGCTTAGTGCGTATACGTGGGATATAAACCAAGAAGGGGTGGTATCCCGTGGTGCGTCTGGAAGTCCGATCTTAGATCAAAATAAAATGAATGGATAGGCCTTATGCGAACAATTCAAACCAGAAAAATGAGGCAAAACAAATGAAAGGTTTACTTCAAATTTGTATGCAAGTGCCCTAGATTTGACAGATAATGGTGCTAGTTTGTATGGACCAAGTGCACCAGTAGTTTGCTTCAACTTACCGCGCTTTAGGCCTATCCATTAATTTTATTTTGATCTAAGAGTCCGATAGTAGAAAGGAGACGGCGGGATGAGAAGATGTACAATCTGTAGAAGACCGACAAGCAGGCTACTCTGCGGCGGTGGGCTAGGCTACGAAGCTTGGTTTCTACCAGCTTACTGTCACCAATGAGCCTCCTGGCTCTGCGTTTAACCGAGTCGAGAGCGTCTAGTTGATTCTTAGCTGAGCCATCCCACATGTGGCAGCAATACTCCATACACGATCGGACCTGAGCTTTATACAACATTAAGAGCTGTCCAGGAGTGATGTACCGCTTCACCTTGTTTAAGATGCCCAGCATTTTGGCTGCAGTATGAGCCTAAGACTCGATATCAGCGCCAAAGTTGAGTTTCGTAGTCAACCTAATGCCCAGAAGCTCAAGACTGTCGGAAACAGAGACAGATGTACCCCAGAAAGTAGGAGTCCGATAAAACGCTCCTTTTGGCGGTGAACAGACAAGCCTGAGTTTTGGTGGCATTGAAGTTGACTAGATTATTGTCACCTCACTGCGATACAAGACTTTAAGTCAAGTTTGACATTAAGTCACGTTCTACGAACATATTTCATCCCCGCTGGCCCCAACGCCGGATAGATATCTCTCTGTGACAGTACTGTCATCTGCATACCCAACAATACCTGACACAAGGAGGTCATTGATGTGTCGCAGGAAAAGTGTCGCAGAGAGAACAGACCCCTGAGGAACCCCAGCATCAATTGCCATGAGGTCAGAAGAGCAGCTGTCAATGACAACTCTAATCTACCGTTCACTCAAGAAATCAGATATCCAGCTGCTGAGATCAGCGGGGATGCCATAAGCAGGAAGCTTGCTCAGCAAACTACGTGCCATACTCTGTCAAAGGCCTTCGAGATGTCAAGTGACACAGCTAGTGCTAAACCGTGTTTCTCGATGGCCTCGCCCCAGCAATGCGTGACATACACAAGAAGATCCCCAGTCGAGTGCCCTTGGCAAAAGCCATATTGACGATCACTGAGTAGATCGTTTTCTTCTAGGTATGTCAGCAACTTACTATTAAGTACTCTTTCCATGACTTTACAGAGAATGGATGTGATGGCTATTATAGGTCGGTAGTTGCAGGGGTCGGCACGACTGCCCTTCTTGGGAACCGGTTGCACATTCGCAAGCTTCCAGGATTTTGGCACCGTTCTTGTTCTGAGAGAGAGACGATACAGGCGTGTTAAAACAGGAAACAAGTCAGGCGCACAATATCATAGCACTCTTGCAGGTATGCCATCAGGACCACTTGCCTTATTCACATCCAGACTACGCAATGCTCTGCGGACCTCTTTCGTGTGTATTGTGATCCGGCATCGAAGAATCACAACGTGGGATGGTTGGTGGCTGTTTGGCACCAGCTTCCATACGTGAATTGCTCGCAAACAGAAAAGCACATAAATTCTCTTCCTCAGTTGCGGATGTTTCTGCATGGGAGGCAAAGTGGGACAGCAGAAATTGATTTAGACCGATTTTGAAAGCGACCAGAACTGTTTAATACCAGAGGGGTAGAATGCCAGTCTGGCTCCAATATGACTGACATGATCGAATCGAGCCTTCCGGATCACCCGTTTGCAGGACTTGGTGGCAGAATTAAAAGCCCTATTCTTCGCGCGGACCCTTCGTGCTCTATAACTTTGCGGTCGCGAGCTTGGACCCATGAGTGGTAGGCGGATTCCTTTCGAGCCTCAGCGCGAGCACAATCCGCATTGTACCATCGTTGGGCTTTGTGACCGAGTGCGATGTCGGAGAATGGAATATAATATTCCATTCCCTGCCGAATCACATCCGCAACCGCATCAGCAGAACAAGCTGGGTCACTCGAAGAAAAACACACTTGCCGCCATAGATAAGACGCAATAAGAAGTCTCGCATCTCATCCCAATCTGCCGATCCGTATAGCCAGACTCGCCTCGTGCCCATAGGGCTATCATCAGGAGGAGAGCAGATCGACACGGATTTTCGCATCTTGAACTTATGATCCAACGAGTATCCTGGGTAGTTGAGGTGCGCCGTATCAGACGGGGTTGCTATCTGCGTCTCGGTTAAAAAGAATAGGTGTGGCCTTTCAGTCTCAAGGTGGTGGTGGACCGAATCGATATTTGATTGCAAACTTCGTATGTTGTTGAGGTGCACTTTGAGTGGGAGAAGTGCAGCCGTTATGTAACCTTTTTCTTCTTTTTCACTTTTCGATTCATAATTTTGTAGTGAATGGTGGAGACGTGGAAAGAAAGTCAAGACGCTCCTCAGATACCCTGATGGACCTCTTGGGCTCGACTAATTGATGGGAAACTCACTTGGAGACTGCGGGGATGCCCGAACCCCCCCGTAAAGGCCAACGCGCCCTCCCTTCCAGTCGCCAACTGGCACGGTGGGGCTTTGCGGGATTTTTCGCTATTTGTGTGGGGCAGCCTTTCACACGTGGCTAACGCACTACTTGGGCCCCCTACTAACTTCGGTCGGCCAACGAATGTCACAGTTTTTCAGATCCCGCTACCCTCCACAATGAGTTTCCCGGTACAGTGTTGCTCAGAGGCCAAGACCGGTTCCAAACAGCGCAAATGACTTTCTCCCATTTCGCAATAGCACTGGCACTTCTGCACACCGACGGAACGCAGCAAGCTGCTTGGCGTCAGACTCCAGCAGGAGGGTGGGCGCAAACCAGGCGGCTTCTTGCGGAGCCTACCACCGCTGTGGGGGATCGTTCAGCCGTCACCACAAACTTGGTAGTCTGTGGTGGCGTTGCCCGGGGTGGACCGCTAGGAGGTAGATCCCCAACCACCCCCCAAAGCTTTAAGGGAAAGCTCTTATATTTTTAAAGTAAAGGTACACATAAAGGTGACCCGATACATATTGACCTTCTTATTATTTAGCACATAGGCAATTGAACCCTATGAACGTTCAGACATGTGAACAGCCATGTCCCAGAACCCGATTTAGAACAAACCACCCATCATATTCAATGGGAATGTGAACTTTGGCACGGCGACTGCCAGACCATGCTTGACTCAATAAAATCGTTTTCTGGTGTCCCTTATTACATGGATCTTGATGTAATTAGGGATTACTTCGGCTTCGGTGCGTTCAGATGTTTTTGCCATACTTATATAATATATTTGAAAGCAAACTAGGTCATCATATTTAATTAGGTTTATTTTCTTCTTTTGGTTTTATAATGGTGTTTCATTGGTGCTATGCTATTGCGAAAGGGCCTTCAACTCTGCCATAAAATTATCTCTGGAGCTGGCTTAATATTATAATAGCCATGATTTTGTTATTGATGTTTCCTGTTTGTAATGCAGGGAAGTCCGATACTTATTTTTCCTACTTCTGTAGCTAACTAAATTAATTGCGGATCGAAAGCTAAAGAGTCATCCCCTGGGCTCGCTGGACTTCAGTGTCTAGTTGATCCTGGTTTACAGAGTTACAGTGGTGGAATATGTGGTGGTCTCACGGGTAAAAACAAAGCCGGTTCCCTAACGGTGTGATAGAAAATAATTATATCTATGACCATCCTCACTCAGTCTCTGCCTGCTATCTGTCTCAGATCTTCAGTCCAAGTAGTGGGCGGTAGGTCGGCGTCCTATTATATACTATGGTAGCCCGTGCATGGTCTCCATTCTCTTATCATGACTCTCCAATTCATTTTCATTCTCCCATCATCAGTTCATTGACATTATAGATAATAATTATAACCAGCCCATTCCATCTTCAGCTTGCTAAAGATAACAAACGAATGATAAACGATGGCATAAGAATCAGCTTCCCGAACAAGCTGGGTTCCAAAAAGGCTTCAGCATTCGTGGACTATGAGAGAGCCTTTGATGAGCGATGGTTTGAAAATGAACATTGACTAGACGAGGATCATGTACTGTCCATGTTCTATCTACTCTCCTGTTAAGATCGGAAAACCTGTGCTTGATTTTGTTAACATCTAATACACCAGGAACCAACTTTCAAATCAAATAAAATATAATTTATTCACACAAAAACATAAGCAGAAAAAATACGGAGAGAAAATACAAGAGGCACAAAATAATGCGGTCTGACTACTAATAAGCTATTTATTCCAGACAACCTTAGGTTAAAGAAGATAGTAAACAATATTATGCAGTTAGGTAAGTCAAATTTCGAGACTGAGGTCAAGCGTCGAATTGGGCGGCTGGACAGCATTCAGCTACATATATTATCTTCTAATCCTAAATAATGCAGCATCTCAAGAGGACTGATCAGTGTATTCTGCCAGTGATGACATACGGAACTGAGACGTGGTGGCTTACTATACGATATGAGATACTCAGAGGTCAGAGAATCGCAGAAGAACCAAGGTAGCTGACAAAATCCGAAGAATTGCTAAACTCAAGTTACAATGGGCTTAATCGTAGAATAGAGCACCGATGGGGACGAAAAGTTCTCGAGTGTTGATCGCGTACCAGAAGGCGTTGCATGAATAAGGTGACGAGTTCGTTGGTCACCGGGTGTTGAAGGTTGCGGAAACCCATTGGATGAGGACAGCGCAGGACCAGTCGTTGTGGCAATTTTTGGGGGAGGCTAATGTCCAGCTCGTCTTTCAGCTGAGGCGATGATGAAAAATTTTGAATTAAAAAATGCAAAATTCGAATGGTGAATTTGAACGCGATGGATGTGAGATCGGTATGCCATAGCGCGATCTAACATTACACATAGGTATTTGATCGTATCCAGGTAAAGAGATTACGGCTACCTCTAAAAGGTTCTTCTTCTTATCGCGTGGGCAAGCCCTGGTGTCAGAGTTTATTCAAAGTGCGTTACAGCCTCTGGCGTGGTTTTTATGTAACGACTACTACCACCAGAGATAGTAGCCAGTACCAACGGATTAACGTGCCATCTGAAGCACGGTATCATCTTTCTTTTCAGACAATCAGGTGGAGTCAGCATACAATGTCCTAACTAACTGGGGAAAAACGATAGGTGTTCCCCGTGGGAATCGAACCCACAACCTCCGTGTCAAGAGCCTAATGCTCTTAACCATTAGAGGCAGGTACTATAAGGATTATACGACCGAATATCCTCCCTCCCTACCTATCAGCTCTGAAAGAACCCAGCAACGTTTTTTCCTCTGATTTTACTCTCCATTTTTGTAACCTGGCGGCGGCATGGAAACAAGAATAGGTACACAAGTTCTAGCGGAGGAGCAAGGGGCAGCGCAGAGTCTGCGAAGACAGATATCGTAACATGCCAGGGACGCGAGATGTCGTTGATGAAAACGGAAGATTACTCAATCTTCTGAACAAACTTCATGAACAAGATAGAGTTTTGAGGAACTCTGGCTTTACGGCTATAATTATCATACTGGTGATTTACGAACGTGTTGCGAACGAGATGATCGGTCTACGTACTCACCGCGTTGTGGCGTAGCGAGCTCGCGATGGGTGCGTAACGAACTCATTGCTTCACGGCGGTGCGGGCACTATGTTGTAAACTCGAGTAGAAAATGACAACGCCATAAAGTACCTATCCTTTTTACCATTATAGGTTCAGAACCCAAAAAAGTACCTTATATTAGTAATGACGAGCCTTTGTTCAGGTGACACTGATAGTTGAAGCAGTGTGTCCTCATGTTGTAGGTTTTTTTGGATCAGGAGAACGACTCGTAAAATTTAGGACGTGCGAGACATTCGCAGGTTTTACCGAAATTGTTAATGATAATTTTGATTCGTTTGCAAAAAAGCCTTGCCTTTGAAGACAACAAAACATAGTATTCACTCTCCATTAAGTTTTGCTCTTCCTTAACATACCAGGCTCCAATAGACACATCGGGACCATCCAGTTTCGCAGAAGAGCGAAGAGCTTTATGCACTTTCTCAGGCGTCATCGATGACAAAAAGTCCTCATTTTTTGTGGGATTTCTTTTGACTGTAACGTTACAGGGCATCATTACTAAAATCGGGACGCTCTTTCATTTTAACGACAAATTATTTTCACACCAACCATCTTATGGCGAATATCCACTTAATAAATAGGTCTTCACTCCATTCACAGGCACCTTCAAAACCACAAGTCCATTGCTACTTCGTTTTACATCTAAAGTGCTATCCTTGATCTACTTAGACAGAATTACGGCAACCTATTAGTTAGTACTAGGAGGGCCCATGTCGGTCAGGTCAAAGCCGATCCCAGCTCTTCAGGGCCAGTTCTCCATCTAGTCTCGTACATGATTGTCAGTTCCCTCCCAACAAAAGAGATAGAAAATTGAATGCGTAGGTAACTACTTTGTGTGAAAGGTGACATGTGTGAGTAAGAAAGGATTTAACACAGTGTCGATAGGTTTCGTCTCATCTCAGCAAATGCAAATTTTTATACAAATGTAGGTACGAATACATTCACAAAAAATCTTTCAACTTAGGTGAAACTTATTACCTCTTAACACACTTTATTTTAGATGTGTACACTGTACAATCAATCCAGGAACTTTACTAAATAGTGAAAAAGCTAGCTTGGCAGGTTTAGCCATTGTAATGTAAATAATTTATTCACAAAATTTTGCTGTTTAGACATTAAAATAAGTAAGTTATAGCCCGTAGGATCCCACTGCAGGGCAAGCCTCGGGCCTCCAAGACATAAA
This sequence comes from Agonopterix heracliana, assembly GCA_963693445.1. Taxonomy (NCBI): domain Eukaryota; kingdom Metazoa; phylum Arthropoda; class Insecta; order Lepidoptera; family Depressariidae; genus Agonopterix; species Agonopterix heracliana. The sequence continues at coordinate 2,722,974 of OY856332.1, forward strand.
AACACAATGCAAAATGTATGCATAATTTTCGTGGACGGCTTAGTAATTTTCGTGGCACCAAAAATTTGAAAATTGAATTCTACTGAAAGTAACAGTCATATCTAAGTGCGCAATAGATGAATTGACTTGTATTGTCAGCTACTTTCATATTTTGAACTTATTTATCTAAAAATCTTAAAAATAAAATGCGCCACGAAAATTACACGGAGAATGCCGGAACGAAGAACTACCCAAATAGATGTAATCTAATCATTTTACTATCTTATCTTATCTTGTTGTGGGGGCTGGCAGGCCAGCAACACTTCGACCCAGTGGGATCTTTTGTGTTAGCCTCAATACTTTTTGCTTTCCTCACCCTTCAAATACATCATTTTACTATACACACATTCTGATTTCGAGGGGATTAAATCCCACCTGCCCTGCATTCACTACAAACTTCGTACGTTGATAGGTTGATACCATCGATATACAAAATAATGGATGCCGGGTCTAGTACAAAATTCTCGAAAAAGTGTCCGTGACTAACCCACACATAACTAAGTACTTCTACAGTAATGTAAACATTGAAAATGCTGGAATTCTTTTTCATTTTGCTTCCGTAATTTTAACCCCTGCGCGGTACGGCGGCACGCACCGTACGCGCTCGCGTGCGCGTCGTCGGCCAGTCAAACAAAGACTGTCGCGTAACTAGTTCTCTTTATACGTTTTACTTCTCTTTTGGTTCGGACACTTTTGAGCGCGGACCCTACGTCCAGTAGTTGGTAAGTCAATGTCCAAAATGAATACTTTTTCAAATATACGATAAGTAAATTCACATTTTAGAATCAAAAGTCTGTGCCCTGCATGTTCTGTTTGATGGCCCGAAGCACCCTGTTCGATAAATATCGCTTATCATTTTACACCCTGTATAAGGGCTTGACGGGATAAGCATTATTATGCTCATGAGTCACTATTATAGTCAGGGATATTCTTAACATCATACTCAGATATCTACATTTCACTAGCAGAACCCAACTCTCTCCAGTGTGACATGCAGTGAGTCTGGTGTCGCCACTAATTTTAGATTCTGTAGAAATATTCGAGTTGAATGCGATGATAGCCCATAGCCCAAGAGCGATGATAGAAGAGATCTAGCGCCTCAATCACGAGGCCGCGGTTCGATTCCTGGCCTGTACCACTAAGTTCTTCAGAATTTAATGTACGGTTGTATTTATCATTTACTAGCTCGGCGGTGAAGGAAAACATTGTGAGGAAACCTGCATTCCCGAGAATTAAAAGAAAATACCATTAGTTCGGAGGTATGCGTAAATATGGGTAAGCTTGGGGCGTACATAATAGACCAGCGATAGCCGCACAGTGGCGGATACAGAAAAAACTCAAGGGGGGGCGCAAAGATATCTATAGCTTGATTTTATCGTAATAAAAACACAAGTCACAGAAGTAGCGTGACAATAAACTCGTAATTAGAGAGAGCTCAAAGGAGAATGTTGGCTTTGGAAGCCGTTGTTCTATCCCATGCGCATACATAAGGGGAGCGGCGCGGGCGGCACTACGGGCGGCCCCGCAAGAGGGGGGCGCGGGCCCCCTGCGCCCCCCACCTGTATCCGCCTTGCTTGCAATAGCCCAACCACAAATCAAACATTCGGGTTCTGCGTTCATCTTGTGTTAATATGACCTTATTTTTTGTTACCCGCTAGATCTTATGCTTGTACCACACTTAGTTCGATGAAGCGCGAGGAGCCTTTGTCGAGCGATTTCCTTCGGGTAAAAGATTTGATGGCCAAGCCTAGCGCCGTGAGAGCACGGTCAGATGAGTTACGCATTAAGATATTAGCTAAATGTTACAAAGAAATCTTTTTATGTTAGGTAAACTGTTTTGAGCAATTTAGCGACCAACAAATATTGAATTGGATGTGTTTTTGTTTTGCTACAAACTTCTTCTCTGCCTCTCCGTATTAAAAGGATTGGGTTATGTTTGTGAGTTTGTGTATGTGATGTCAAAATCTAAGTTCTTTATTCTTTCTAGTATTTTTTTCTTTTTCTAATGTGTCTAGCGTGACAGCTGAAAATGTTCATGCATAGGTACGAGTATTTATAGTGAACGCTATTCCACGAGCCCAAACTTACGGTTGTTGGACCGTATTAGGTACAATAGTACCAACACTATCTGATCAACCAAGGCAAGTTGCTCACAACACACGCAAGTTCTCAACAAAACTCGAAGAGCACTCAGCGCTCCATCAATGTTGTACAAACTTTTAGGTGCGGTCGAATCGATTCTCTACAACTGTTTTATATGTGTTAGTCACTATCATCAATGGTTGAGCGGTTACTAGGAAAATCCAACGAATTTTAAGTAACTTTTGCTAGCGACTTTGTCCGAGTTCACTGTATTAAAGGATGGTGTATAGAATATTATTTGTAGGTATGCCAAATGTGTTCTGCATAAAATATATTTTAGTTTTATCTTCTTAGTAAAAAAACGTTTGAAAATAACGCTAAAGTCTCAATTTCTGTAATTCTTTAGCTTGAATATTATTTTTAATAATAGTATGAAGTATGAAGTATAAAAAGTAATTATAATGAAATGTTGATGTCGTCACTATTGGGCATCTGGTAAAATTTTTCATACGAAGCGCACGTTTTGAAATTCGATCGATTTTCACAAACTGGCTATCTCGCTCTCGATTTCTTGGCTCCATCTTTCAGCGTGAGTGAAAAGTTTTAAATCTACGGCCCCCTAGTAGATTCTGTAGTAAGAAAATTCTTTGTATTTCAATCTCACTAATATTATAAATGCGAAAGTTTGTGACGATGTTTAGATGTTTGGATGTTTGTGACTCAATCACGCATAAACGGCTGAACGGATTTGGATGAAATTTGGCCCACAGATAGAAGGTGTTCTGGATTAACACATAGGATACTTTTTAAAGGTTCTCGCAGACGGAGTCGCGGGCAACAGCTAGTCACTCATAATCTAAGTGTGTGACCCAATCACGCATAAACGGCTGAAAGGATACGGATACAATTAAATTAAATTAACATATTGATACCTATCTATAAAATAAATTCTGATGCGTATGTTGAAGTCTACCGATCCGCATTGGGCACGTGCGGTGGACAGAGTTGTGCGAGGTAGCGAGGCGTTGAGCGAGGAAACAATCCGCCAATAGCGCGCTCGCTCGATCACGTCATTGGGAAATTGAAACACTCTCATTGGCCGATTTTTTCCTCGCCACCCGCATATCTCTGGTGGAAACGCAGCCTAACGCCGCCCAGAGAATAGGCTTTAACCCTGCAGTGGAACGAAATTTAGGGTGATGGATGATGCTGATGATTTTTATATAAATAAGTAAGTAAACGTAAATAAAAAGAACACAATTAAATCTTGTGATTTCGGGGGAATCTTTGAATCGGGTGATTGCACCCATGATACAACTGCCTCCGTGGTCTAATGGTTAAGAGCATTGGGCTCCTGACACGGAGGTCGTGGGATCGATTCCCACGGGGGGCACCTAGTGAAATGTCACTTTGTGCGTTTTTCCCCAGTTGGTTAGGACATTGCAGGCTGAGTCATCAGATTGTCTCAAAAGAAAGATTTCCGTGCTTCGGATGGCACGTTAAGTTGTTGGTCCCGGCTACTATCTCTGGTGGTAGTAGTCGTTACATAAAAACCACGTCAGAGGCCGTAAGGGGGTTTGAATAAACTCTGACACCAGGGCTTGCAGCCCACTCGATAAGAAGGAGAAGACATGATACTGAACATTTTTCCCTAAGCAACCTATAGGAAAAAGTACTAAATGCAATCAGCTGATCGGACGTTTGTATGAAAAGTCTTGGTTTACCCTAACACCCTGTATCTCTGATTAGACTAAAAGAAGAATGTAATGTATAGGTAGTAAGCAAATATTTTGTTCTCTACAAAACGTACCTAACTATATTTTAAAACGAAAAATAAACGATAAAGAACCACATATAACCTTTAAGGGAGAGCTTTTTAATAACATCTCATTCTATATTCACAGAGTTGAGAGTGCCCGGATTGCCGGATATTCCGTAAACCCGGACGGAACGCATCAAACTTTTCCCTTTTCGCCTGGGAAACAAGTTTTGGCTGATATCCGGTAAATTGTGCTCGAATACTTTTTTAGTGGTTTAGATTTAGTTGTGAAGTTTTCGGGTTAGGCGGTGGGAGGTAGAAATCTGGTTCACATTATACAGGGTGTAAACTTAAGACGCTGTTATCCCGTCGAGGCCGTTTTTTGAACACGAACGAAAGTGTTTTAAATTGTGTTTTAAAGTCTGAAAACCAATTATGTCTTATTTAAGGATCTGGCTGATAGGCGACCGTTTTCAATTACACGATTAGATTAAGTTTATAGATAGAAAAAAATCCCAAAGTTACCCCTTTTTGTTGTGTTTTTTCAATACTAAGATTAAACTGCTGATATTTAACTTTTTATTCTTGTACATTAAATATTTCTAGTGAACTCCGTAGAATTTTGAGCTTAGAAACACCCACGAGCAAAGATATTGATGAAAAACACGTTTTTTTGCGATCCTGCTTTCAATTGGAGAGGGATGGCTAATCGCAAACTTCTGCTTGCAAGAAAGAGACGCGTGCACTTGGATAACCTGGCCTTAAATGCTTTACATACTTTACAAAACAAAAATATATACAAGAAATCCAAAAATCTGTAATTTGAAGTCAGGGAATTCTAAAAACCACCTATCTCTACACCAAATAAAATTGGATCGGGCCGTAAGAAAATGCGGTGCGGGCCGCATTTGACATGCCTGGTATACAGGGTTCAACTTAACCCTTCAAGTCCCGAAGTCGGAGTCACGTTGCAGGAATTGACCCGAGCACACGTCTCGCGTGGTTTTCGCGCGTCGCGTTTTTGCCTGCTACGAGGCTCCGCAATCCTCAATCTCTTCTTGTTCTTGAACAAAAACAATCCCTGAGATTCGGATAGATACTCCCATAAATTACACTTGACACTGGCGGAAATGCGGTGCTACGCAAGCAAAAAGCCATTAATTATAAATAAATAAAAAAGTCCCGAGGTCGCGATATCGTCCGATATCCATTGTTTAATAAAGCCGGGATGCAAGCGGTTAATAATATGCAGACAAATTTCTAAGGAAATGATCCGACCATCAAATTGAACAACTTTCTTTATGGGACCAACATCGAAATCGCAATAAAAAAATCATCCGTCCCATACATTTGGATCGAGTCGTACTCGACTCGGATTGCAGTTTCGTATGGAAAAGCAATTTTTTTTGCTTATTCTACTTTTGTCCCATGAAGAAAGTAGTTCAATTTGATGGTAAGGAGGTGGTAAGGAGTGCGATTTTTGAATCTCATTCGGTAAGCTCAGCAGTTGAAAACGTCAAAATAACTATGGAGATATGCATCTTTCTACTGCTGATTTGACTTTCAAAAATCATACTACAGGAGAGCGATTTTTGAGAGTCAAATCCGCAGTAGAAAGATGCGTATAGTCTCCATAGTTATTTTGACATTTTCAACTGATGAGCTCAGTGAATGAGATTCAAAAAACGCACTCTAGAAGGCCGCCGCTCATTGCAGCGATTTTATCGAGCGATAATATCGCTGCGATTTTGCGATAATTGTTTCCAGTACATTTTGTATGGGGACGCGCTCGATTCCATACACTGCCGCGATATTATCGCAACTCTTTCGACTACATTCAGTGGTGGGGCGCATGCGTGACGCGAATCGCGGAATCGCTGCGGTGTGTAAGGTGTCGCGATATCGCTGTCGATAATATCGCTCGATAATATCGCTGCAATGTGCGGAGGCGATCGTTTTCTAAAAAAACCGTCAGCAGTTCAACCCTGTATTATACTAACAATACCAATTTACCATAATACCCTTCATAATAAGGCATCTAAAAACATACACGATATTTATATTTCGTGTCATTGAATATAATGATGGATAAAATTACGTAAATTTGATGGTAAACTGGTATAAACGAGGCCAGTGGGCGGGGGAGGGTTAAATTTCAAGGAAAGGATAATACCTTTTTAGTAAGTCAGCGTTTTGTTTATTTTACGCTTTGGTTGATATTTTACCTTCTACACATGTAACTGAATTGTAAATGTTTGAAAATATTAGAAGCCTCCATCAATCCACAGTCCACACTGCCCGCGAGGCCTGCGTGGTGAAGTATAGCCATCTACGAGTACGAATAATCGTGAGAGGAGGCCTTTGCCCTGCAGTGGGAAGTGGATCCTACGGGCTCTTAAACTTAATGGGCCATACTTCCCGGAATTACGTGGGAAGGGGTCTCTTATTTTTCGTGTTTCTACAAGATTTTTCCAAGTTACCGAAAAAAAAAAATACACAGTATTCTAGGATAGTTTCTAGTGAAATCATAAATTGAATACACTATTGAAATTACTTCACACGATTCGATAGAATTTCTTTTCGAAAAGTTAAGAAAATAACACATTTTTAGCATTATTTTCTCAAACTTGAATAACTTGCAACCGTTTATAGTTACTGGAATTTTCACTAAAAAATCTCTTTAAAAATAGTAGGTACTTTTATTAATTCTTTTTAATCGAAAATTCGGCACACGCACTTTTCGGAGGGCTGGGAAAATAGTCGCCACACATAATACGAAAGGTTCATATCAGCTGTCCCATACAAAACTGCTGTACCTACCCGACTCAAATGTATGGGACAGCCGATTTTTTTTCGCGTCTCCTGATGAAAGTCAATAGTGAAAGTTGTTCAGATTGATGGTCTATGAGTTCACCGTTTCAGTATTTGCTAGGCTGTCACTTACAATCTGTATATTTTATGTATGTTGAATATGCGAGAACTATTTTATTTTAGCAGACTTTACTAGAATTTTTTTTGGTTATGTCGATTTTAAGTAGGTACAAAATTTTTTCTCCTCTCCGGACGGAAACCGTCAATTGTCGTCGCGCTGCGCTAAACGAAGTTGTCGCTTTCCACCTTCAACTAGGAGAAAAATAGTATACTAACCTCCGACAGTAGGTCAGCCTCAGATCATATGTTTGTTGACCTCGGCTTCGCCTCGTTACATGAGATCTGAGACCTTTCATACTTTTCTGTCCTCGGTGTGTAATCTACTATTTAATTTATTTTGCTTGTTACTAGATCAGAATAATACACCAGAGAACAAACTAAACACAAAAATTACAAATAATACACACACTCCAGGGCGTCGCCGCAATACATGTTGCCCATACATACAAAATTACTATAGAAAAATTCTAGCCGTCTTTTAATAAATAAGTAAACGTGTTTAAATCTATCTATCAATCTATATATTTTCTAGTACGGTCTGGTTGTCACATGTAGGTACTACTAGTTATTTTTCTCCATGTGATTTTTCATGGCTTGTATTGCGCTTCACTTACATCTATCTCTGTCACAAGTCAAGGTAACATAATGCAACGAAACGGCTCTCACGTGAGTGGCCTTGTAAGTGAATCCTATTATAATATTACGAGCTTATTACTGACTACAAAGGAGTAAGTATGTTCTCTTTAATATTATATTTTAAGGGGCTACCTCCTGGTTTCACCATGAAATTGAACTTTGTAACCATTTATTCATTAACTATAGCACTTTTGGAACTGAAAAATAAACTGGACCATCTACAAGATATGAGAAGTGAAGTGGTTTTTCTAGAAATCGATTTCAATGTATAGAACCGAAGAAAAAGGAATCTAAAGTCACCCCTTTTTTTTTCCAGTTGTAACCATTTTACTCTTACATTTTAATCGGAAGAAAATGATAATTTACAATATTGTTCACAACACAATTTAGAATGATGTGGTTTTCTTATTATTTAGAAATTAATAAAAAATCATCTCATTTTTCAAAGAAAACGGCTAATATCTGAACGGAGCCACGCGCTTGTTCGCATCGATTAGAATGGAGAGTCGTGGTCCCGGGATGATACGCCTTAAGGGGATATATTATCCAAGACGACTGCGGACGACATCCTAAGTCACCTCAGCACCAGGTTCTATACTAAGGATGGCAGGCCTCTCCCGGTGAGGGTACGGGAACTGGAGGGCAGGTTTACAGATTTCAAGGCCTACAGGACCAGGCAAGGACTTCCACCTCCGTCGAGGAGAAAAATAGTATACTAACCTCGGGCAGTAGGTAAATAAGAAAGCCTCAGATCACAATTACATGAGATCTGAGACCTTTCTTACTTTCCTGCCTTCGGTGTTTAATCTACTTAAAAAATATAAACGGATTTGTTTTATAATGTTTGTAGTTTTGTAGTCACAGCGGAAATGAGTTTTCCTAACTTTTGTACGTAAAATCGACTGCTATCAAACGGTGAAAACATCGTGTGGAAACCTGTATACGCTGAAGAAGAAATTGCGATGCGTATGTGAAGTCTACCATAAACCCTCCATGAGGGTAGGCCTGTGCTCTGCAGTGGGACGTATATGATGTAAAGCCTGACCAGGAATATAAAAAACCTGGTTTGGGGACGCTGCAATCGACTATCACCTTTAATGTTAGTGACTTCCAAGTACAAAAATTAGTTCCAATGATTTTCCGCAACATGGCGAGGTTTTTTATATTTCTGGTCAGGCTTTAAGAGGTTATATATCGCGGGTTCCGTACTGGCCGCTTTAGTTTAAGTTTGGAACGCGTATCCAAAGAAAACAAAGATTGAAAACGTTTATATTATGTCTTAGATCCGGGGGGCGAGGGGAGTTGTCATGTTTCTCTACAAATAAAATATATTTAAAATATAATCCAATTTATTATCACTACGCCGCCACCACTGAGAGAAGCCCCGTAACAATGCTGTGATAATGAAACTATAAATGCTTCTTTTGCTTGAACTCACATAGTAAAGAGAAATAGATCATCTCCGGCCTCGTTTAGGAGATAATTGTAATTGCTTAGTATCTCTCGCTTGGACATTCAGGGCTGCCACTATATCTTCTAGTTTAATCAATAAAATTATTAAAAAAATATACAATGTCTTTCTTAACATGCTGACGGTATTTAAGGGGATGATCAGACCGTCAAATTCAACAACTTTCTCTATGGGACCAAAATAGAAAGAGCAAAAAAAGAAATATCTTGTCTTAATCAAAGTACTAATTATGCATAATATAAAATAATTATAATATTATGCATAATATAAAATAAATAACGCTCACAGGCACATACATTATAATGATCCCAAGCAAGCTCTAAAGGCTTATTAGTATGGGAACCATACAACAACGGCACGAACATATAACGAACATCCATGACCGAACCGGGATTCGAACCCAGGACCCTGGTTTGGCTGTCCGGCGTGGTAACCATTACACCGACCGGGTCGTCAAAATAATATGCATGATATATTATTAAGACGTAATAGTAGGTGGAAATACCTCGGAGGCATCTTTTATTTTTCATTTTACGACTAGATTTATACCATTTACCGAAACTAAAGTCATACCTCAGTATTTTTGGATAGTTCATCTAGTGCAATCATCAACTTAATACACGATTGCAATTACTTCACTCGATAGAAAATCGTCACAAAGATGACGTATTTTCATGCATTTTTAAACATTTTTCTCGGTTTAGAAGAACTTAAAATAGTTTCCGATTGTTGGTATTTATACTCACATATTCACCATTAGTTTAACTAGTGCAATCATTAATAAAATCTAGAAAAAGTACTTTGGTTAGTTGTTTTTAATCGAAAATACGGCTCACGCACACACTTTTCGGAACGCTCGGCAATCGCGTTTCTCATAGAAAATATTCGTCCGGACATATGGCCCCTTAATATTAGAATTACCCATTGTTTTTAGTAGGTAGTAAATATTTTTAAAACAATCTAAACTAAACCGTATGAACACGAACAACAAATGTTATAATAGTATGCAAGTCTACGAATATACATTCTTATTCGTAGATGCGAGTAGAAAATTTTCCATAAACTACGCTCGTAGCATTTTGCTACGGCGTAGCACTCAGGCTACGAACATAATCCAAGATCAGTTCAAGCAGAAGGAGTATTTTAAAGAGTTTATTCAAAGTCTTTTAAATATAAAATGAACAGTTTTTTATTAAGAGCGAACATTTTTACCGTTAATTATAAAGATTTTCTTTTAGAAAATGTTATCTAATAGGTCATGTAATACGAGTTACCTATTAATTAAATATAGGGTATATGCTTCTTAAGATGCTGACACTTTTTAAGGGGATACAATACAATTTCTATCGATAAATAATGCGTTTAATTGTAAGCAGCAAGTTAAGGTTCACAATCTTTCGACAGTTTACAATCTAGCGAGATAGATTATAATCTAACGATATTTACAATTTTACGCTGACATCTCTAAAATATACAATGCTTTTATACAATAGATGAAATTGCAATTTTTTCCAAAACATTCTTCGTATTTTAACGTTCGCGTTCATTAAAAGTTAAAACAACTGAAAAGCTGCAATCCTCAACGTTTCCGTATTTAAAGGAAGTGCGTGCTGAAATGTTATCCGGGAGATCGTTATTATAAATTAAAAAAAAACGTGAATTTTTACTACTAAGACGTTTTTTTTTATGAAAAATGATCGTGTTTTTCATTTTCGTCTAATTGTCAGTGAGTGACTGTAGCATTTTTTGTAAATTATTTCCTAAAACAGAAGGAAATGATTTAGCATATTTTTAATTAAACAACAATTTCGAAACAGATTTCTACTACATGATTTATTAACACTTTCCAAATTTTCAGGGGTGGTTCAGACCATCCATATGAACAAATTAGGATGGGAGAAAACCTAAAAACGCAAAAAAATGATCTGCTGTTCCATACTAACGGAAATCAGACAACATACAATCATAGAGTTTTGTTTCTAGATTGTTTCTGTAAAATTTCATAGACTTTAATTGGTTAGTATTGAAAATATATCCTGACCGGACTGCCAAACCATAGGTTCCTGGGTTCGAATCCCGGTTCGGTCATGGATGTTATATGTTCGTGCCGTTGTTGTATGGTTTCCATAATAAAAAGCCTTAAGTGCTTGCTTGGGATCATTACAATGTATTGTAATGTATTAGCGTTATTTATTTTTTTTATTTAGCTATCTAGCCTATACTATGTCAGGCCTGTCTCACTCCGCACTGTAGGTATAAAAATGTACCTATGCGTTCGCGCCGCGACGTCGCGGCCTAATTCAGTCGAGTGCCACGCGCTCAATGCATCGCACGCGTGACCTTAGTATAGATGTAGGTACTTACGCTCGTTACAAGCTTGCGTCGCTGACATTTCTTACCATTCACGCACAGAGATTCAATGTTTGCGTGACATTAAGGGCTCGTCCGCACAGCGATTTTTATTTGCGCGAATGATGTGAATTTGATAACATAGGATGACTTCTGACAGGACACTTATGTCAAGACAATAAGTACGAAAATTGCTTGTTGCACGCGTCTTCCTATGTGCAAGTAGGGTGTGGGAGGTAGTTTTAGCGGTAAACAGCATAGGAAGACGCGTGAAACAAACAATTTTCGTACTTAGTTTCTTGACATAAGAGTCTTGTCAGAAGTCATCCTATGTTATCACATTCACATCATTCGCGCGAATAAAAATCGCTGTGCGGACGAGCCCTTACGCACAGAGAGTCAATGTTTGAGTGTCAGTCGCGCTTGGAGCGAGCGTTCATAGATAGTGAGCCTTCTGTTGTACTCTTAGATATTCTGTGACTATGTCAACAATTACTTCTATCTTCTTAAATATTACTTTCACTTCTATACTCGTCACCAAATAAGAGTACGAATTGATTTCCCGACCGCTTACAACGTAGAGGAGATATTTTAAATTATCTGTAGCAACTCCGAGACAGTTAAAAACTTTTAATTGTCTCCAAATCACATCGTTTCACAGTCTGCGGGACGGAAATAAATTAAGAGGAGGCTTAGTCGCCGCCACAGAACAATTTTTTTTACTATAAAAGTAATTAAGAAGAAAATCTGTTTTTAGAATTGTTATTTTTGTTTCTTTGCGTAGGTAGAGTACATGGTAGAGGCGGTTGACGTGTTATTTTATTTTTAGAGCTTGACGTTTGATATTTCAGGCGTTGTTTGAAAGCGTTGAGAGCCTTGTGTTTGTTCTCGAAACATTGTGAATATGAAAATAGCTTGTTAGGTAACGATAAACATAATAATAAATTTTGAATTGCCAATCCTTTAGAGGTACTTACATATAAATCATAGAAATATGAATAGTTTTATAGATGGTACAAAAAAATATATATATTTCTCTGTTTTCCGATTCCGATTTTAGCTGCTGGCGTAGGAGGTAAAATACGGCGTTTCATGAACCAAAGATTTCCTTTGGCAGGATTGGTCCTTAGGACCTAAAGATGGATTTAAGAAGTGGAGCCACCAAGATTTTTGATGCAAGTTTTGGAGGGGGGGGAGCCCTCAGCCTAATCTTGATAAATACATTATTTGAGCTACTAGGCCAAGTTTGGTATCATTTTCGCATAAATCGGGGATGCCGAATTCATTTACGGTATCATATTTGCACCATTCTAAGTAAAAACCTGTTAAATAATATTTTTTTTCGTTTTTGACTTCCTTTAAAAAAATGGAAAAATGTCTATAACTCACACAATATTTGGAATATTTTGGAAAAAAAAGTTGCTCTATAAAGCCTTGCTTATCCTTTACAGTAAAAAACATTTAACTCATATTTTGTATGTCTGTAAGTATTAAAAAAAACATAAAAACTAGTTGACGGTACCAAAACCTGAATTCGAAAAATTCAAATAATACCTATGTTGTTTTCGATCTTGGAATGTTTCGCAAACACAATAAAACACCAGCGAAGTGTGAGTTGGACTGGTGCACCGAGGGTTCCTTACCACCACACAATATAAATTTACCAAAAAGAAAGGATTTTCTTTCATCCAGTTCGAGATTATTAGGGCGATCCCAACTCGAACTTGGCACATTTTTTAGTATTTGTTCTTTAACTTAGGAGTTTCCACAATAATCATACCAAGTTTGACGCTTGTAAGTATTACCGTTTTTACGACAGAGGAAAACAAAAAAAAGTTGAAAAAAACATGTTTCTGGTACGGGGACACCCCAAAATTTTTTGTTTTTTTGTATTTTTATTATTTTTTACGAAAATTTATATGAAAACATGAATTCTGTGAAAATTTCAACTGGCTACCTATCATAGTTCAAAAGATACAGCTCTTTAAAGGTAGGACAGGCAGACGGACGGATAGCGTAAGCTTAGTAATAGGGTCTCGCTGGCACTCTTTGGGTACAGAGTACTCTTTGGGTACGGGCGGTAGGTACACGGCGCACCGCAACTTCAGTCACTGTGTAGCATGAACCAATAATTATTAAAACAATAATATTGCATGATATATTTCATATTTCGCTCTGCTCGCATTGCACGTCTTTTTGTTGATATTTTTAACACTCTATTTATAAAATAATGTTGTCAAAGTTTATTTAAGACATGAAATAGGAGTGTAACTCTCTAAAAACATTTATTATGCAATTAAATTGACATTATTTTATGTTACAGAAAATTTAGTTCAAATATTTGAAATTTTAATTTATATTTATAAATTCGCGTGTTTTTACTATATATTGATGCAAATATTCTTCCAGAATTGAATTCCACATCTTTGATTTATGCGAAAACGATACCAAACTTGACTTAGTACCTAAACTTACGCAGATATTAACCTAGGACTTCGCTGAGGCTAAAATGCCCCCCCCTTCCCCTCTGCATCAAAAATTTAGATGGCTCCACTTCTTAATCGGATCCTAGGATCACAAAGATCAATCCTGCCGAAGGAAATCTTTGGTTCATCAAAAGCCGTATATTGACTTTTTTTGACTCCTACGACTAACTATTTCCAACGAGAACTAAAACGATAAAAATTTCGTTATAAATTTTCTTTTTTGTCTATATTTTAGGGTTCCGTAGTCAAACAAGGAACCCTTATAGTTTCGTCCGTTCTGTATGCCTTGCCTCAATAACTCGCTCAATTTTGCGCCTATTGAATTGAAATTTGGCACGAAGACAGATAACAGTAACCCAAAAACAGAAATGTAATACTTAGTTATGAAGAAACTTTTTTTTTCCATATAACGAAAGAGGAGTTGGGAAAAATTAGTTTCTTTTAATAAATCGAGTGAGATGTCGGTGGGGTCATGTCCAGAACAAAACTCCCATAGACACTAAATCGTTTTAATGCTTTTCTTTTGTTCTCAAAGCCAAAAATAGTAGGGATAATAGTCGTGAGCATTTATGCTTATGCGTAATGCCATTCTTAAGTTACGTTTTTGGTTTTCGAATTTAATAATAGTTAAACGTTTTTTATCTTCGCATTGCTTAAGTGCAATTTACAATCATAAAATGTAGCTCACCTTAGACCGGCCCCTGACTCGCTTGCCATTGTTCAGTCTTAGCCAGGCGTCCCAGCGGTGTCGGTACACGGAGATGGTGTTCCAGTGGCCCAGCCGCACCGGCTCGGGGGACCTCAGGACCCCAGCCCCGCTGCCGCAGTCGAACCTGCCACAAAAACACACTGGAGTTAGAATAAGTTATATAGTTAGGATAAAGTTTATTTTAGCATGCATATGCTCACGACTATATTCCCCGAGGGGGTAGTCAGAGATATTCTGAAACCTCAGAACATCCACGTTTCACCAGTAGTACCGAAACTTTGTCCAGTGTGACGGGGGGTGAGCCCGTCGCCACTTATAATGGACAGTTACAATACATTTTTGGTGGTAATAATTCTCGGTGCGCGTGTTCTACTCTAACTTGGCCGGTTTTTTTTTCATGAGAATTGAAGGTAGATTATTGAAAAAAAAAATCTCTCACGCTTTGGGGTGCGTCAAGAAATGGATAAGTCGAGATAAGTAATGAAAATAATCTACAAAAAAAAAAATTTGTTAACATTGAAAAGCCCTTGGGGAATTGGGATAAGTTGACGCAGAACCGATGGAGATTTTGTGTCACAAAGTGTATTGCGTTCCATTCGACACTTTTGCTGATCTTACCGCGAGGAAAAGTTTCTTTTGCATTGTTTATGAGGTATTTTTAGGTGAAAAACTATACAGGATGTGATTTTTATGGGAGTTTGATGTGGTTTGATGATTATGGGGTGCTTGAGATCATCAAACTGAACAAGGTTCACTACAGGACAAACACAGAAATAGCGAAAAATAATATCTTCTGTTCCATACATTTGGGTAGAGCAGTCGTGACTTTCACTATGAAACAGCGGTTTTATTTTCGTTCAATATTGGTTCTATATTGAAATATTTTCAGTATGATGGTCTGAAGCACCCCTTTAAGTATGTAACGCAAATCTACAGGGTGTAGCAAAACACCCTAGTAATACTTAAGGGGGTGCTTCAGACCAGATCAAAATAAAATTAATGGATAGGCCTTACGCGAACATTTTCGTATAAAACAGCTGATTTTATATTCGCGATTTCGAAGTTGGTTATTTCTTCTCTTCGTTGGCTCCAATATGGCTCCATAGTAAAAGTTGTGCAGTTTGATGGTCTGAGGTGCCCCCTTAAGTATTACTGGGGTGTTTAGTTGCACCCTGTATTACCACACGACACGTTGTTTCATGCTAAAACCTTCCATAATAATGATAAAATTGAGATACATTTACGAATTAATTAAGAAGGTCAAAAGGTGCGGGAGGGTAATATGACATCAGTCAACTGCATACAAATCATGATAAGCATAAGCATATGTTCACGACTATATTCCCCGAGGGGGTAGTCAGAGATATTCTGAAACCTCAGAACATCCACGTTTCACCAGTACCTAGTACCGAAACTTTGTCCAATGTGACGGGGGGTGAGCCCGTCGCCACTTGTAATGGACAGTGGGTACAATACTCTTACATGCCTCGAAATTTAAGCAAATCAAATCATCATAAATTATGTCTAAACAGAGATCATTTTGTTTAAAAACTCAGTAAAAGTCCGTAATTAACATAATAATAAGACTGCTAAAAAGCCGATGCTTTTATTCACGTCCGCCTCATCGCAGGAACAAATCCGGCTTAATTAATTCTCGATGTGATCTGAAATCGATATTCATTTATCTCGGGGCAATGTCCGGGCTTTATAGTCCGTTAATTAGTACGAGCTAATACCGGAGTTAACAGAGGAGTGACATAGGGTTCTGATGAACACAAGCTTCAATTGTTTTATTCTGTTTTGCTATACACAGGAAACTGAAGTCTTTGACATCCATTAGATACATGACTCTGCACTCAAACTGAACAACTTTTACCTACTTAGGTACCTACGAGTACCTCAACGATATTTGGAACAATATATCGTTGAATTATTCGAAGCTTAATATCTTCGTAGTTATACAAGGTGTTACAAAAATACAAATAAACCTTTAAAGGGGTGGTGTAGACCATCAAACTGAACAACTTTCACTATGGGACCAATATCGAAATCGCGAAAAAAAAAAAATCATGTTCTATACTCTACAAATCGACTAGAGCTAAAATATGTATGGGATTTAAAATTATTTTTTTCTCGATTTCGATGTTGGTCCCATAGAGAAAGTTGTTCAGTTTGACGGTCTAAACAACCCCCTTATGAGTTTTAAAAATTTATTGTTACTTTTGAAACACCCCGTATAATAAATTGCAAATGTTATTTGTAACGCGGCATCTAGATTTTCTATATTTCCATATGAAATATTACTATTTACTACTACTGCGTCAAACTTTTGAATCCAATTGACTACGCGCCTTATGAAAAAAAAATGCAAGCACTCGCACTAAAACAATAATGGTGCAAGATTGACCATCAAACTGAACAAATTCCTCAATGGGACCAAAGTCGAGATCGCGAGTAACCGGCGGTTTCATACAAAACTGCAATCCTACTTGGGACAGTTGGCTTTTTCGCGAGTTCAATGTAGAGAAAGTTGTTCAGTTGACGGTTTGTTTTCCCTTAAAAACCGTATTAATTTGGACCCTGTATATCATTCCTCCCTTTATCAACAGTCGGTGAAAAGCTCCCTGATTAACACATTCACACTTAAACCTCTTCATTACATTTTAATTCACCAGAGGTCGCTAGATGTTGTTCTTTATTGTTTTTAATCTTCCATAATAGCCGATTTAGGCGACAGTCGGTTTTAGGGTTACGTAACCAAAGAATAAAAGCCGAATAATGGTCACGTGTTACAGTTTGTTCATTTAATTTGCCAGTGGAAATTTAGTGTAGTTTTTTACTGAACGTTATTTTTACAATGCTGAAACTCTACAATATTTTTAAACCACGATACTTTATGTAGTTAAGTCTTGCTCAAGATGTTTGGCTGCCACTTCACTTTAAATTAAAACATCGAAGTTCGATTCTAATCCAATTTCAGTTCTAATCAAATTGCAATCTAATTAGTTATTACTATTCAACTGTGCTGAATTCTTAGATAAAAGTTAAATTAATGTATGGGCCTAAAGCGCGTTAAGTTGAAGAACACAACTAGGGCAATTGGTCCATACAAACTAGAACAATTGTCTGTCAGAACTAGGGCAATTGGGTACAAATTTGAAGTATACCATTCATTTGTTTTGCCTCATTTTTCTGGTTTGATCGCGTAAGGCCTATTTACAATTTTATCATGGGTATGTATAGATAGATTGATTGATGATGAAAATCTTATTAAATGTATTGTTGGTCAATAAAAGTTCATGTTACGGAACCCATAAGCAAACGGAGCTCGCTCTTAGCCAGTTTTTGTACTTTATTTTATAGCAGTTTTTACGTTTGAATGTAATTGGTATTGTTTTATACAGTGTCCCGCGATACACTGAGCCGAGCTTTATGGACCATTTAGCGAAATAAAGTGTCGTTCAATGTTGTAGGTTCGGAACTTTTTAATGTGAGGCCGTTTAGTGACCACGTAGAGAGAAATACTAGATAGTTTTTACTAATTGTTTTTAAATATGATGTGATATCTACAGATTTTAGTAGACCTTGAAAAAATTAATTAATCTGATCTGATTTGGAGAAAATTAATCTTATGAAGCCTTAATTAGTTTGAAACTTTTTCGTGAAGTTTACGGGATGAATTTGAAGTCATTAGCATCTTTTTAAACCTCTACCCATCAAACTGAACAACTTTTGCTATGGGAGTAAACCACACATCGCAAAACAATGCTGTTCTATACTAATTTGCAACGCCAAGGCAGAAATCACAAAAAAACGACTAGGCACTCGACTCAAATCAATTGAACAACGGTTTTTTTTTCTGGTTTGCTCACTTAGTAAAAGTTGTTCAGTTTGATGGTTAGAGTCTTAGTTAGCAAGAAGAAGAAATATATTTTTAATGATAAACTTGTAAAGTATCTTATTTTCTACATCGTGTGTGGGTTGTCCACTCGAATCACGTGATTCATTGCTTGCATATATTTTATGTAGCTTATTGATTGATGTAATATACCTACACATGATACAAATACATTTCATTTAGTTTTTCTCACGATTGGACTATACAAAAGGTAATCGATAAATTGCGATACAATGAAGTCCACACAGTGTGCCAACCACAAGGGAGCGATATACGTGTAATGGGTTTAGTAAATAACACACGAGTGTATTATACGATACTAAGCCTTTGAACCAAGTGCGCTGGATTTGGCTGTTTGTCGCTAAACTTTGATTTATTATTGTTTACTGATTTTGGCAGCACTGATTTTGGCAGCACAAAATATCGGTTTCCGGGTCCGGGTTCGAATCCGCACGGAACACATGCCGTACCAATGAGTTTTTCTAACTTATGTACGTATTACCGACTGCTCTCAAACGGTGAAGGAAAACATCGCGAGGAAACCTGCATACGCTGAAGAAGAAATTCCGAAGCGTATGTGAAGTCTACCAATCCGCATTGGGCACGCGTGGTGGCACAAACACCCATACCTACACCCTCTCTGAGGAAAGGCCTGTACCCTGCAGTGGGACGTTATAGGCTGTGATGATGATGATGAACCCATTACTACCTCTGACGATATCCGCTGAAAGATGGATAGGCATGAATCTGGCTTAAGGGGCTACCTGCCGGTTTTGGGTAATTTTGTACCATTTTATTCATTAACTATGGCACTTTTTGAGCTGAAATTTAAACTGAACCATCTACAGGATATGAGAAGTGATGTGGTTTTTCTAGAAATCGATTTTAATGAATAAAACCGAAGAAAAGGGACTCTAAAGTCACCCCTTTTTTTCCAGTTGTAACCATTTTACTCTTACATTTTTAATCGGAACAAAATGAAAATGTACTAAGTATATTGTTCACAATACAATTTAGAATGATGTGGTTTTTTTACTTTTTCGAAATTAATAAAAAATCATCGAATTTTTCAAAGAAAACAGCAAAATTCTGACCGGAGCCACGCGCTCTTTCTCATCGATTAGTATGGAGTGTGAGTGAGAGGAGAGTGGTCCACGGCTGATACGCCTTAAAATGGATGGTAGATCTTACCGTGGGTGTACCAGACGACTGAGGGATATAATAACACTTGCAGTGTTTTAGGGACAAAAGGCTAGCCACTACCTATCACCACATACAAGGTGTTACAAAACTACAAATAAACCTTTAAGGGGGTGGTGTAGACCATCAAACTGAACAACTTTCACTATGGGACCAATATCGAAATCGGGAAAAAAATTTTTTATGTTCTATACTCTACAAATCGACTAGAGCTAAAATATGTATGGGATATGAAATTATTATTTTCGCTATTTCGATGTTGGTCCCATAGAGAAAGTTGTTCAGTTTGACGGTCTTAACAACCCCCTTAAGAGTTTCAAAAATTTATTGTTACTTATGAAACACCCGTATACTCGTAGTCGTTTGTTTTGTTGTTGTAGCACATGTTTTTAACACTCCGAAATCTGTGGTGGTCATGTGGTTATGTATGTATTAAGAATCTTCTTATCGTGTGGGCAAACCCTGGTGTCAGAGTTTTTTCAAACCGCCTTACGGCCTCTGACTTGGTTTTTTATGTAACGACTACTACCACCAGAGATATTAGCCGGGACGAACGGCTTAACGTGCATCCGAAGCACGGAATCATTTTCTTTTTCAGACAATCAGGTGATTCAGCCTGCAATGTCCTAACCAACTGGGGAAAAACGCAAAAGTGATATATCACTAGGTAGGTGTCCCCCGTGGGAATCGAACCCACGACCTTCGTGTCAAGAGCCCAATGCTCTTAACCATTAGACCACGGAGGCAGGCATATTAACTCACAGACACTCACCTTAGTTCCACATGACCATTCCTCAACAGCAAGGCTAGGTAGTCACCAGACAGATCGTCGTGCTCCCCTGTCAGCAGCAGTACGCCCCGCGTACGTTCCGGACGTACGCGTATACGCAGTCGAACGCGTTTGTACGCGCCGCGTAATGCGTGCAGAGCTAGCCACGAGGAGCCGGAGAATCGAGGCGTCGAGATCTTCGAGTCTGTTGGCAAATAAACTGTTGTTAAGATGTGAAAGTCTCCACCTTGCCAACAAGATTTAAATATTAGTGTTGCGAGATCGAATGAGAAATTAAGAGAGAGCCGACATAACACAAATAATTACTAAACTAAAGTGACATTAGCACATTGATCGCAGAACCGATGGTCGATAGGGCCAAAGATTCTCGAGTGGTGGGTATAGGCTCCCCACAAGGTGGGCCGACGACCTGGTGAAGGCGGTGGAACTCGGTGGATGAGGGCAGCGCAGGACCGGTCGGTGTGGCGATCCTTGGGGTAGACCTGGACGTTTATCGGCTGAGATGAAATTGAAAGCAGGATCGCAAAAAAAAGTATTTTTCATAAATATATTTTCTCTTGGGTGTTTGTAAGCTCCAAATTCAGCGAATTTGTCTAGAAATATTTAATGTATTTAGTTAAGTACAAAAATAATAAGCTAAATATCAGCAGTTTAATCATAATATTGAAAAAACATAACAAAAGGGGTAACTTTGGGATGTTTTTCTATCTATAGTAAGCTTAATCTGCATAGCTAGCATGCCGCAGTGATACAGCGCTATCACATCTTAGCTCTCTTTGTATTTGCGTGCGAACGAACGAGATAAAAGACGTGATACAGCCGTATCACGTGTAGCATACTACGAGTGCTGATCTTGTTATATTGAGAGGGATCACCTATCCGCCAGATCCTTAAATAAGACATAATTTGTTTTCAGACTTTAAAACACTGTTTTTCATGTTTCGTTCGTGTTCAAAAAACTAGTGAGCGCGGACTCGACCGGATCATAAAGACAAAGTCAAAGTCAATATAATTTATTCAATATAGGAGCTTGAAGCACACTTTAAACGTCAAACTTTTTTTTAAGCTACCACCGCGTCGGAACGTATTGTCTCTGTAGAGAAGATGCGGCCAGAAACTCTACAACATAACACGACTTAATAACTATTACAATAAAATTCTTAAGCTACGGGCATATTATATCGTCTAGAATCCGCCTTAAGTTACGTGAATTTCTAGAATAAAATATGAATTACGATTTCATTTAAAACTCCTGTTAGACAAAGAAGCCTTTCAAACAGAACCTAAGAAAATAAGATTCGAAATACCTTTCTTAAGAATTGCTTTCTGTTTAAATTAGAACCTACGTCATTGACTTAAAATACACTGAAGCAAGTTCTGCATAAATCCTACAAGTCATTTTAAGAAAGCCTCTAACAAAACGCTTATACCGTAGCCATAAGTGATAAACTGGCTTGATTCTGGGACCTAAATGTGCGGAGTATGCGAGTCTTCGAGACTTTGCAAGCGTAGGATTTGTTTGATTTACATAAACATTTGTGAGACGTCCCATTTTCTGGATTAAAACGTATTTGATATGGAGTGTGTCTTTAATTTGTTTAATGTGCTTCTTCTAAAGTTTGTTCGACGGTTGTCTGGATTGCATTTGAAGTAATGTTTTCAACAGTTGAAGTAGTAGTTTTAAACACAGGGTTCTTCTTACTATGCTGACATTTTTAAGGGGACGATTAGACCATAAAACTGAACAACTTTCTGTATGGGATCAACATCAAAATCGCAAAAAATTCGGTTGTCCCATACATTTGGCTCGAGTAGGTTTGCATTTTTGTATGGAACAGCAGATTTTTTTTTCACGATTTCGATGTTAGCCCCTTAGAGAAGAGGTTTTTTTAAAAAAATATATTGATTTTATCATATAATCCGGCTTAGTCAATAATAAGCTGTGAGTAGGAATTCAAAGTTTTCTAGTAGGTATTTTAAAAGTAGACAAAACTTAAACACACAGAACAAACAGAAAAAAATAATTCAGTTTGATGGTCATGGTGTGACCATCCCCTATATTTTAGGGGCCTGCTCATTATGAAATCGTGGGCGCCACTAATAATAATTCCTAAAGTTGTTCATACTCGTGTTTGTGATGGTGTCTATTTCAATAAAATAATTTTGAGTGAGAGGTTTGTAACCCTCTTCGTGTGAGTACACACTTCGCTCTTGGCAGGTATTTTGTGTTATTACAGGAAGTACCAGGTTTATAAGTTCCCCCGATATACCTACCTGCGCAGTTGACAAATTTTAATAACGCGCAAATTTATATTGACCAATCAGGATGTGCCACCTTCATTCCCTTGTCACGATTGGGTAATTGTTTTCGCGCCTTTGTCGCTACTTATTTGCACCCTTTGATTGACCAGGATCGAAGATTGACCAGGTTAATTATTTTCCTGGGCCCTGTTTAATAAACGCGACAGGTAACAATTGACAATGACAATTTAGAGTACACACGGCGACACATCAGGTTACGCACCCTATATACCCATAACTACACTACGTACAAAACACAAAATAGTGCGGTAGGGAGCCTGCATAGACGCGGCTGCCGGCGCGGGCGCAGCGTGCCATGAGACGAAACAACAACAACATACCGCACCCACTCGCACGATTCGCAGCGTTCAACTTCTAACCGCCTGGCCACGGGACAGAGCGACCAGCGGCGCAAATTGCGATTTTAGAATACACTGAGCGTTGTGTCCCTACTATTATGCAAGCACGCAGCGGCGCGTAGGCAGTGTATTCTAAAATCGCAAGTCGCGCCGCCGGTCGCCATGTCCCGTGGCCAGGCGGTAATAGTTCAAAGTCCAAACAGGGTAGCCTGCCTGAGCAGAAGTCGTGTGTACAGTCAGCATCAAAAGTATCTAGGCATGTTAAGTGTTCATAAATATCTGGACAACTTTACGATAGCAAACCTTATTTCAACTCACAAAGAAATCAAATTAATTTATCTGTTATGTTATTATTTGTTAAGATAAAAACAAATGGTATCTAGTAGGAAATAGGGTTTATTTTCGTGTAATTGTTCAGATGTTTATGAACACCGGAGATGCTTAGATACTTTTGATGCTGACTGTACATAGCTATGATGACGCTAAACTTGCAATGTCCTAGCATTCTCAGCAATTTGTACTCTGAATAATTGTCAATGTAAATTGCCACCTGTCGCGTTTATTAAACAGGGCCCTGGTCGTACTGTACCAAGTGTAAAATTCGGAAAATGGTGTCAACATCTACGAATAAAGAAATAAATATGGAAATATAATTCACGTCAAAAAATGACCCCACGAACTTTGGTGTACACCACGCAAGCGCGCAAGACTCAATCATTATGGCGACTCCAATTACGGCGTTTACCGCCAAAACTCATAGTGCCAAAAATTAAGGAGATTTTGTTCGGAGTTATCGTTCCATATTTATTTCTTTATTCGTAGGTCAACATTCAGTTTGCGCAGAAAATTGAGTAATCCCAGAGACACTCAAGATAAAACCACTTAATTATGACTAAGACACGCCACTTTCACTACGAAAATACTTGATGGAACACTCGGTCCTCTGAGAGCTTAGAATAATTAAATTTTAAATGTCTCTGCGTAGAGAAATGCAGTTATAATGCCATCAATCTAAAAGTAACTGACAAAACTGAATTACGTGTAATATTTTGTTAAAACGTTATATTAAAACCATTGACTTGTGTAAGTCAATGATTAAAACACAGAGGTGTTAAAAATATGATATTACCAAAAAGGCGAAAAAAATACACGAAACGATTATTATGAAGTATACCTAACAATAATGATCGTAACTCATATCTTACGGTAGTATATAGTAATTTATGCTCATATGCAGTGTGATTCTAAATAATATAATATGAACAATACAACAATCAAAAGATTTTATCCTATAGACAGAAATTTTTTAGAAAATCAAGAGATAATATACCTACAGGATGAAATTTCCATCATTGGCACCCTTTTAAACTAAGAGTTTAGTCTGCCCATCAAACTACTACTATGGGAGCAACGGATCGTAGCAAAAAAAATATGCTCTTCCATACTAAACTGAAGTACAAAGTACAACTCAATTTCACCCTGTAGATTACGATGGTGAAGAAATTTAAGCCCCGAACATGATTTTTTCATTTAAAAGTTTGTGGCCTCTCACTGACATATACTCTAGCGATAAACAGGCCCTTTCATAGAAGCAACATGTTCCACTTGAATGAGGTGAGAGCACCGCATTGATGTTCTATATTATTTTTATTTAATGGCGTTTCCTTGTTAGATTTCGCCAGTGTCAAGTGTTGAAGATATATTTTTATTAGATATTGTACATGATAAGGCGATCTCAAAGCCCCGTTTTTAAACAAAAACACACACTCGAAACCGCCATAAAACGGCGGAGCCACGTGGCCAATTAAATCGCAAGCCGACACGTCTCGTTCCCCCTTAGCCACGCGACATCTCATTGATGTTCCTGAGTTCACTTCATCACTATGGCAATGACAGACCGCAATGTGTCATTTTGTGTTGTTTTGTGTGACATGTTGTTTGTTTGAACGAGCTTGTCTATCGCTAGAGTATATGTCAGTGTGGCCTCTACAGTTAGTTATCTGTGTACACAACAAACCTATAGCTACATTACAAAGGTGTCAGCAGAAGCCTCCCCTACAATCGATGCCCTTAATGGGATCAAGCACGTTGCCCTCCATTATACTCGTATCTTGCATCTTCTATAATAAAGTGTAGGTTTTTGAAGTGTTTATAAACCTAAGGAAGGCTATATTCAATTTTGTTACTTTGGCGAGCGGCTTTTTACGGCCATTTTTTTGGTGGTAGATTGAATATAAATCGAATTAATTATAACATTTTGTGGTGAATTAATACACGGGAGTTTAAATTCCGTAAGGGACAAATATTTTTGTGGGGTGTTTGAATAATTATACTTACTTAATGAAGTCGTGCAGTTTTCTAAGTACTTATCATTTTTAGGACCGAAGCAGTCCTAAGAAAAACTTGACTCGTTTACCGTGTTTGTATTTCTACCAGGCTAACATAAAAGCATTGTTTTTCAAACGAAGTTACAAAGGATATCGTATTCCCCTACCAATTTCACACGCAGCGTAGTTTCATTACGTTTTCACACTTTTCGTTTTATCCAGGGTTTCATTTAGGGTACGAACTCGATCGAGCTTTCGCTAAAGGAAACATTGAAAGAACTATGTTCGTTTTAAAATTGGCATGACCACAAATTGACCATGGTGTCCTTTAAAATTTACTAATCGAAGTGGGAATGCCGTCTACGTCCTATGATCTTATTCTAAAACCAATATTTAAACAATATAAGGAGCATCTAAGAAATTGTTTTCTAATACAAAACCTAAAACGAAATCCACCCCTGTGATACAAAACACCTGAAAAGCGAGCCGTAGATCACGACCCCCCGATATCACTTCATATAATTCAAGCACCCTGCATTCTTCGCTCCACGATTAAGGGTGCGCAAAAACACCCCCTTCCAGTAATCGAAAACTCCCTTTGACGGTGATGCAAGTTTTGTATACCTACGTAGCTACCTCTATTACATGGAAAATTGGAAAGGTGTTTTTGCATCTTGATACGAACCTGATTCTAGCTTCAGACAAAAATATTCTGAAAGTGAGCCTTGCTACCTGAACTTTTTAGAACTCATACAGAGTCCTTATACAGGGTGTAAGTGACAGCCTAGCAAATACTGAAACGGTGAACTCAGACCATCAAACTGAACAACTTTCACTATGGGCTTTCCTCAGGAAACGCGAAAAAAAATCAGCTGTCCCATTGACATTTGAGTCGGTTAGGTACTGTAGGGAGGTTATATATCGCGGGGTTCCGTACTGGCCGCTTTAGTTTAAGTTTGGAACGCATATCAAAAGAAACAAAGATTGGCAGCGTTTGTATTATGTCTTAGATCCGGGGGCGAGGGGATTGTCATGTTTCTCTATAAATAAAATATCTTCTAAAATATAAACCAATTTATTATTATTACGCCGCCACCTCTGAGCGAAGCCTCGTAACAGAACAGCAGTTTTGTATGGGACAGCAGATTTTTTTCCGTTTTCCTGAGGTGGGCTCCACTGTGAGTTCAGTTTGATGGTCTGAGTTCACCGTTTCAGTATTTCCTAGGCTGTCACTTACACCCTGTATAGAATTTAAATGGGAGTGGGCTGGGTCATGTCTTTCGGATGCATCATCATGGGCAAAAATCATCATGCCCTGGATTCCCGAAATCGGATGACCTGGACAAATTTGACGACCAATGGCCAGAGGTTTCCCAAAACAGGAACGAGTGTAAGAGCAGGGAAGAGGCCTTTGCCCAGCAGTGGGATGATATAGGCTAATAAAAAAAATATACAGAGTCCTTAGTATGCTGACAGGATGCGTACTGAAGAAGGGCCAAATAAAATGTACCCGGAACCGACGAGCTTGTATGAAGAGACTTATGAATGTTGAGGAGGTGAAAGATGTGTGTCAGAATCGTAGCATGTGGCGATCTATTGTCTCTGCCTACCCCAGTAGTGGGACATAGGCGTGAGCATATGTATGTATGTATGTATGTTAGTATGCTGACAGTTTTTTTAAGGTGATGATCAGACCAAGAAACTAAACACAATTATCTAAGGGACTACAATCAAACTTGTATGCTTCAATTTCGAGGCATGTATTGTACCCACTGTCCATTACTAGTCGCGACAGGCTCACCCCCCGTCACACTGGACAGAGTTTCGGTACTACTACTGAAACGTGGATGTTCTGAGGTTTGAGAATATTTCTGACTAGTATCCCCTCGGGAAATATAGTCGTGAGCAAATGCTTTGCTACTAACATCAAAATCGAGGAAACAAAATGTGCTGTCCCATATATTTGGGTTTGCAATTTACCGAATATGTATATTTTTTTCACTATTTCGATGTATGCTTCGTACATTAAGCTCACGTCTACTGTTTCATTTGAAGAAGATGATTGATCGCCTCGATCCCAAACTTCTTTTCCATAAATCCATGTTGCTAGACCAAAATTGAGCAATTTAAGCATCAGATACCCGAGGTCTTCCAAATCACCTGGCAAGCAATTTGTGGAGCACGGACGGACCCTTCGATATCACCTAATATAATTCAAGCACCCCCGCATTCTTGACTCTTCGATTAAGGGTAAAAAACCACCCCTTGCAGCTGGCTATAGTTTCGTATAGCATAAAGTACAAGCAGTAGCAAGAGTGGAAAATTAAAAGTGACAAATTATTGGTTATTTATTACTTTTTGGGTGTTTAATGAATGAAACTTATAAGATGACAATAAGAGCAAAGGCTAAAATTCAGCCAAAAATGCGACATTATTTAAGCTATTGTAAAGTTGAAATGGTTGGATATGGATACACTGTATATTGAATTATTGAAAAAACTACAGGTTAACAGATTACATAGTAATCAAATCGAAAATTGAGACAGCGACATAATATACATTTAAACTGAACAACGTTTACTATGGGAGCGAACCTGAAAACGCAAAAAAAAATCTTTTGTAACATACTAAACTGCAATGGTGCACAACACACGACTCAAGTGTATGCATTTTTGTTCTGACAGGCTTGCTCCCATAATAAAAGTTGTTCGTTTGATTGAGTAGAGTATGTGGTTTAAAGATTAATGATACTTTTTCTTACACCCTCTACACAAACATTAACTTACGACCATAATGCCTTTGTATTGAGGGAGATCAGAAACAAGATACAACATTCTACACTGATTAGGTTTAAAGTTCAATATGTTTTTTTGTATTTTTCTTTCCTAGGTAAAGCGGGATTTTGCAAATACTTGTTACGCACTATACCCAACGTTACGAGATTATATCCTTCTTAATATGCTGACACTTTTTTAAGTGGATGATCAGACCGTCAAACTGAACAAATTTTTCTAAGACACCAACATCGAAATCGCAAAAAAAAATCCGCTGCTCCACACTAAACTGCAAACCTATGAGGTACCTATTCAAGTCAAATGTATGGGACAGCTGATTTTTTTTCGCATTTTCGATGTTGGTCCGATAGAGAAAGTTGTTCAGTTTGATAGTCTGGTCATCCCCTTAAAAACTGTCAGCATATTAAAAAGGACCCCGTTCTTTCGGTCTCGGTACCGCTGTAATAAAATGTATGGTGCTTATGTGAAATGAACTGTAAGAATCGACCGGTCCCTTTGACGGTCTTTGAGGGAGACACAACGATTGCATAAGTATAAAGTTATATACGTAACCTCTTTGTGCACGTCATGTGAATGCAGTTTTGTCCTTTATGAAAAGAGACACTCGTTGTTTCATATCGTTGGGTTCGATTGGCAATATGTCCTTTTTCGTTTCTGTACTAAGGTAATGTGAGACGGGACGACATTCATTACCTTTTCTATTTTTGCAAGATGAACGGCTAGCCTAGTGCCACTTGATGCTTGGGATACTTCGAGTACCTATTTTAAACACTAGATATGCTTAAAAAGTGTGTAACTTTTCTGTAGCTACAGGCTCTAAAATGTGCTAGATAGTTAGTTGGGCGTTTTTTTCTAAATATATCCGCACACATTTTGTCATGTCTATCAGTTTGCACTCAATTTACACTGAAACCAAAGACCGTTTTGAATGAAGGTTTTGATTATTTAAATATTTAATTAATAATCTGTAAAATTAGCAGGTTTTATAGGTCATTTATTATAAATAAATTAAAAAATAAGACTAAAGTTAGTTTTGAACCCCCATTATTAGTAATGTCCCACAATGACCGACCTAGTTTAAAAAGTTACAAAATAGATATATTTTAGTTTATTACAAGTAATTGATGCCTTCTTAAGGTTCACTGATTGTTATTTTTAAAGAAAAAAGACACATTTACTAAGAATAAACTGTATAATTATATAATTTCGTTCCAAAAAAGTTACAAAATGGAAGCCTGAACCACTCTCTTGTCCCAAATTAATCACATTTTCTTTGAAAATAATCATTTTTTATCCAATTTGCAACTGTTATTATGCATTTCAAATAAGTGCGAATCATTCTACGTTGTTCCAATTATAATAAAGATATGTTTTTTTTTGTATTCCATTTTGTAACCGGGATATTTTTTTACGAAATTGCCCACTTAGCTGCCCTGATACAATAAAAGGCGGCTAAGTGATAATATGGAGTCTCATACAACTTAGCCGCCTTTTACCGTATCATGGCAGAAAGAGTGATTTGAAATTTTGAAAGTTGTATCTAGACTTTTGGTTTAGGAGATGAGGATGACGACGATATTCATTTTCGGGGTTGGGACATACATTCTCTGGGGTGGGGCCATTCATTCTCGAGGGTAGGGACATTTATTTTTGGGATGGGGACATACATTTTCGGGGGTGGGGACATTCATTCTCGGGAATGGGGACATTTATTTTCGGTGTGGGGACATACATTTTCCGGGGTGAGGACATTCATTTTCGGGGGATATCAATTGAAAAATAATGAAAATAAATAGCTATAATTAACTGTGCCTACCTACGCTGCAATCTCTTTAACAATAATTTAGCTTAGCCGTTTATTTATTTATTTATTAATGAAAGAAACGTTCTACCAACGTTTTATCGTTTTGTCCTTTGTCCCAAAACGACAATCATGTTGAAACTAAGTAATCGTTACCTAATTAAATTGTTTTGATACAATTCATGAGTGTGTATGTTTCTCAGAATTTGGAAAAAAATACATCTTTAAGGAAATTTGTGTTTTATTTTTTATTTTTTTTGAACTTTTCCATACGGCTTTACCAGCAACAAGGAAAGCCTCAAATAGTAGATTATTAACCAAGGGGATAAAGCAGTGTCTTCTGTCGCGGGTGAAGATTTAAATCGCGAGCGTGATGAAGGACTCAAGGTTTACTCCCGAGCGTAGCGAGGGTGTTAAAAACTTTAATCACGAGCGACCCTGGAATGAAATTCAGTACATTTTTCTTTCCCTGTTTTTAACAGATTAAAAATGACTATTGTTATGTTCGCTTTTTGTGGCATAGAATGTCACTTTTTTGAGCAAGTGGTACGAAAAATGTATTTTTCCTACTAACATCGCACATGGACGAAAGAGCTAGAAAAATCAAGTTAGGTCTACATAATAATGTCAGTATAAACCCCGTAATTTAACACCTTAGCCATGTAGCAACTCAATAACAACTGGTAGGTAAGTTAGCGAACTTCCGGGAGGAAGCGGTTCCCGTAATGGCGGCCGTACGCCTTCCGGTTACGGGTTCAGCTATATTTAGATGTCGGCGTATTTTGTTGTAAAAGGTGTTTGGGTGTTGTAAAGGAATTTGTTCGGAATGTTTTATTAATATTATTTTATTTCGGATTAGCGCTATAAGGGTTGATATTGACGCTAATGAATTGTTAGGTTGCTGTTTTTAATATATTAGGTAGGTACTAAAAGTATGTGTTAAGTACCATGTGTTTTTAACAGTATAGGCAAAAACACTCACAACTGTATTCAACTGGGGGTAGTTAGGAATATCTTAATTATACAGGGTGTAACAAAACACTAAGTGTAGCTAACAAGGAGAAAAAATAAAACATCTACTGTTTCATACAAAACCACAGTACCTTTTAATTTTTTTATCCATGTTGGTCTAACTTTGTAGTGTATTATTTGTCGAAATCTTAATGTTTTATTTGTAATTTACATCTAATTTATTTTATTTAGTAGGACACTAATGTAAATCTATGTTTCGTTAGGCTTGATTATGATAATTGTAAATGTATCTACTTATGAAACTTGTGTATGCCTTCTGGCGACCAAACAAAGGAACCAACAAAATATTTCCTGTGATTCACAAATAAATAAATTGAAATTGAAACTAAACCACCACATTATATATTATTACATGGGTATTTTGTTACACATTGGTTGTTATAAAATTTAAATAATTTATCCTTACTTAAAATTTAAGCGAGTTCTACCCACAATTTAAATTGTAACCCGCTTAAATTGGAACCCGCTGTATCACAACTACGCTTAATCAGCAGCTAAACTATGTTATAGGCACAGAATTCTAGTATTCTGTAGTTTATAGGTCGTCGAATTTAGTTTGTAGAGTTTGTGCTTAGCTGAGTTAGGATGGTTTACGACGACTATATTCCCTGAGAGTAAAATCAGAAATATTTTAAATAAAGCACATAAGGAATACCTACTTTAACACTAACAGTGTCCACTTTAATACAATAGTTACTATAGGTACTCATAAAGATTCTAAATCACATTATTATTACACTATCGTTAAATGAACAATGTAAATATTGTTACAATTCAAAATCATCTTAGCTACGCTCGGTAGGGTGGAATTCTCCAATCCTGTTTATTTTATGTCATGAGTTCCAGAAAAGACACGATTTCTTTCACTTGTGCCAGATTACTCTATCTACGTCTTTCTCTTCCTCTCTTGCCCTATATTTTCCCTTCCAATATAACTATTAACCCTTTACAAAACCCTTAAAAGATACTTAATAGAATAGTCTCATAGCAAAACTTCTTACCATCCCTAAAGAAATTACGATCTTTTACACAGTATGATATGACTGGCCACCACCATTAAGAGCCCATGAGTCTATGGCTTTAAAAGGGATGTATAAAGGTGCATACTCCGAAAAGGGAGTTAAAAGGCTGAAATAAACTATGTGTTTCACGCCGTTGTAACGCTCCGGGTCCACCGGCACCGTATTGAACATTTTCTCACATTTTTCCGAAGCTCTTTTGTGTTAGTTCCGATAAAATCTTATGAAAAGAATTTCACTTCGTCATTCAACGTTTATTTACGGCTCTGTATACCTATGTTACATACTCTTTCGAATACTGTGCCTAGGTGCCTTTTGTAAGCAACAAAATGGTGTAGAATTTGCCAGAGGATTTTGTGTAGGATTTGTATTGTAAGGTACCTAAGTGGAGAGGAATGAAAACATAGGCGAAGTATTTTTCGCTTACGCTGATAGACGGAACATCAGTGTAACCGCGTATGAGACAGCGATAGTCATAAAATCCTATACAATTTGTATGAAAATAGATGTCTGACTCCGGAGTCAGACAGCCGTCGTAGAACAAAAAAGTGGCTACGTCGATAAGGACAGCAATAAGAAGCGATCTCCTTTTTTAACTAGAGCGAATTTGCTATGTGCATCTCTTACTGAGTGATATGACAAGACACGTGGTTACTTCTAGTTCCTTCTCTTTCTACGAATGAAAACCAACAAAACGCCAGACCATCAAACAAACAACTCTACGGGACTATCATCGAAATAGTCAAATAAAATATGCTGTTTCATAGAAAACAAAATCTTTAAACTAATAAAAAACAACGCATAAAATATAAAACAAAAGAAAAATTGATAATCAAATAAAAATTAAAACATTTTTCTGCATCTAAAACTATCCGATTAAAAATTTTTAGTTATTAGAAAGTCTTTTAAAGCTTTTTGGAACAATGATCATCTTTTTATCGTGTGGACAAGCCCTGGTGTCAGAGTTTATTCAAACCGCCTTACAGCCTCTGACGTGGTTTTTATGTAACGACTACTACCACCAGAGACAGTAGACGGGACCCACGGCTTAACGTGCCATCCGAAGCACGGAATCGTCATTCTTTTCAGAAAATCAGGTGATTCATCCTGCAATGTCCTAGCCAACTGGGGAAAAACCCACAAAGTGACATATCACTAGGTGTCCCTCGTGGGAATCGAACCCATGACCTCCGCGTCAAGAGCCCAATGCTCTTAACCATTAGACCACGAAGGCAGTGGAACAATGATGCCTTTTCTATATATTTCTTATATGTACACACGGCGACACATCAAGCTACGCAAAACCAGAAAAGCTGGCCAGCTTATGTTGGTTTTGCACAGTGTGTAGGTACAGGAAGTTTGTTAAAAATAGTAATAGACATGTATAACAGTATAAACCAGAGCTAAATAAATGCAACTTTGTAGTAGGTAGAGCCAATCTATATTTATTGCCGTAAGTTGTGAGGTACCTACAGGTTCTTATGTTTTTTACAAAGTTACAGATTTCTAGAATGTACAATCAAAGTTAGAGTAAATGTTTTTTAATCTTTGAAATCAGGCCTGTAAGTCTCCATTTCATTTATAAGCATAAGCATATGCTCACGATTATATTCCCCGAGGGGGTAGTCAGAGGTATTCAGTAACCTCAGAACATCCATCCAGCTTTGTTTTTGAAAAACTACGGATTTTTCATATCTGAATCCTTACGAGATTGCACAGGATTCACGCCTCGATTTCACGCTGATCTTTGAATATATTTGTCTTTTCGATTCGTCGAAGTATGTTATGTACCCATAGGTACCTATATTGCGTGGCAACGAAAGTCGATGGATTTCTGACACCTTTATTTATATGACAGCAAGATTCAGAAACGGTCATCAAATTTCGAAGCCGATCGTTTCTACAATATTCCTCGAACTGAAGGGCAAAACTTCGCTGAATGTACTTAGATATCAGCCAATCGGATACTTTGAGTTATAGCCACTTTCAAACTGAGTTTCGATTTCAAGACGGCGGTGTTCAATATTCAAGTTTACGAGATAATTTTAATGTATTTTGTTGAAGTTGAGAACTAAAATACTTATTTTAAGCTGAGCTAAAAGCTTGGACTAAGTTTATAAAAATCCTCAATGTGAAATACCTAATATCTAAAACTTGTTACTTAAGTTGGTCCACAAATTCTGTCGCAAGTTTAAACTAGGTAAGTATACAAACTTGAACGGAATGAAACTAAATACAATGAAAAAAAATTTATGCAGGGTGTAACAAAAACGTGTTTTAAATGAAAATTTGATATACCTACCTACTTTAGAGACAACATTAAAATGGCTAGAAAAGATCAGCCAGGTATTCCATTATAAATCACTGAAAATGACTTATTCAAATTTTTATACAGGATCTCAAATATCGCGGTCAGTCAGTCATTGCTTCGCGCACTATTTTCAAGTGAATTTCGGGAACACGGACTGCTTTCAAAACAGCTGACTTCAGCGATAGACCTTCTGATTGAAGGACTAAATCTCGCAATCCGAGGGAAAGGTTTGGGCTTGAAGAGACCGAATTTCGTTGCGGAAATGTCTTTGGCATGGCATGGCATGAAGACTGACCCTTTTCATAAAGTTTTCTTTGCGCCTTTCTGACTCTTTTATAATGCGCACAGCCAAGGTGTGAAATGCCCTGCCTGCGTCAGTATTTCCGAGCGCTTACAACCCGAATTCCTTTAAAGTACTAGTGAACTATGCTTCTTTTGGGTATGCTCGCTACATTTTCGACCCCCATCTTTGACCTAAGGACTGGATTGAGATCAAGATAAAAAACAAATAGGTAAAAAAACCAATAGCAAATAACAAATAGCAAACAGACAGGAAAAAAAACCCTAACCACCTCCAACTCGGGGATGGCTGAGACGCCATGTTAAAGTGCACATTTCGCGTTGCTGAATATTGTATTGTTTTTTCTAATCGTACTAACCTGGCTTACACTTGGCAAGTGGGCAGGAACACCGCATACCGCTGCAAGCTGCGCAATCGCAGTTGTCCACCGCGGCCGTCCAGGGCGGCGAGACTGTCGCTCCTGGCACCTGATAGCGGGAAAACACGTTTTACCTTTTGTTGTCTTACAAGTTACATTTAGTTGCAACTTCATTACAGTTCTTGCTGTCACTCTTTATCTTGTTGATGTAGCAAAAGCTAGCAAGAGATTTAATGGAGGATTAACTTTAATGAGCGTTTCTGCAACTGAGTATAATTTATTAGTAAACACTAACTACACTTTTTCGCGTCTTCTTCTTATCGTGTGGGCGGCATGCCCTGGTATCAGAGTTTTCGCGTCTAAATATTATGATTGAGAAATAATATTCCAACATAATTCTTTATCTAGAACGACTTTATGCATTGTTTAAATAGATGTACAAGGAAAACATCTAGACCCATCTAACTAAATACGAACCAGAACTTAATCTTGGGATTGCTAAGCAAGAGTACCTATTTAAAGCCGTCAAAT
Source organism: Agonopterix heracliana (assembly GCA_963693445.1). Classification (NCBI taxonomy): domain Eukaryota; kingdom Metazoa; phylum Arthropoda; class Insecta; order Lepidoptera; family Depressariidae; genus Agonopterix; species Agonopterix heracliana. The sequence continues at coordinate 2,758,459 of OY856332.1, forward strand.
GGCCTCTGAATAGGCTTCCAAAAACCTATCTATCAAATAATCAACGTCCAATTGCAGTTTCTAAAGCACCAAAGCACCAAGTCGATCGAAATTAACACCAAAAAAGATTCTGTACACTCAAGTTATACGAGGTAGCGGGGCGAAGGAAAATCGATGCAGCGCTTCAAGATTTCTTTTTGAAATAAATCTCTTTGTTGGTGGATTAGACGGATTATTTTACCTCTCCCTGCCTTGATGCCTTGCACCCTACATTTTCAGTTTAGGAAGCAACATTTAAATAATCTTTTTTCCTACGCATCTTCTTTGATTAATTTAATTGCGGGTTCAAAGACTTACAATCATCCCCCGCTCGCTCGTTGGACTTCATTATCTAGTGTTGTGAGTGGTCGCTACTGTTGATCCTGGTTCACACGAATTACAGTGGTGGGAATATGAGAGAAAACATTATTTATACAATACTTACTTTCTGTTCTAAACTAGGCCCAAGCGTCGTGACCTTCAGCTCACTCGCCTCAACCAATTCTTCGTCCTTATCATCAGCAATAATATTCAGATCAATCTTACTGACTCCATCTTCAATCAGGCTCTTCAACCCATCAACCTCCTTCGACCTCTCACCGGTGTAGGTATAATTATCTTTAACTCCATCTACTTTTGGCAGTATAGTCGTTAGTCTTTGTTTTGCATCGCCGATATGTTTTTCGCTTATAGTAGGTTTACTAAATCTATTGGACGGCGCTACTTCTAGTTCTGCTGAGAAAGAAACGTCTTTCTGATAGAGGACATCCTCTTCTGTGTCCGGTGATCCATCAGACGCTTTTGTCGCGTTCAGTTCTGTGGAAGAAGAAATTTATTAGTTGGTAATGGCTCGTTATGTCGAGCGCAACGCTCTCAATTGGGTCTTTTTTTAATGTGACGCTCACGGTACAATTTCACGTGCCTTTACTAAGGTAACATCATTTATAAAACAGTTTTTTGACTGACTGACAGACAACGCACAGCAGATAGAAACATAACATTTGGACTATACCAATTCTTGAGTGGTTGGTGGACTGGTGAAATAGAAACTTTTGTACGTTTGGAAATTCATATTGCCCGTTTGTATCTGATTGGTTGATTAAAATAAATGAGTGAGCTTTAAGTCTATCTATACATATAATATACAAGTTTATTAGCGTATCATTTTGTGGGAAAAGGGAGTTATAATGCTCTTCATGACTAAAGTGCCTTTTATAGTTTGATGGTCTGAAGCAAGCATCGCATCCCCTTAAAGTATGAAACGCATTTAAGTCAACAACTATATATTATAGGGTCCTTCTTAATATGCTGACACTTTTTAAGGGGATGATCAGACCGTCGTACCGTGTCGATGCCGCGGTGGTCCAGTGGCGAGTAACCTTGCCTGCCGTGCAGTAGGCGATGGTTCGATCTCTGTCCAGGCCGACTCGTACCAATTAGTTTTTCGGAATTTATGTACGATTTGTAACACCACTGGCTTTTCGGTGAAGGAAAACATCGTGAGGAAACCTGAATGCTTCAATTTCGAGGCATGTATTGTACCCACTGTTCATTACAAGTGGCGACGGGCTCACTCTCCGTCACACTTGACAGAGTTTCGACTACTGGTGAAACGTGGATGTTCTGAGGTTTCAGAATATCTCTGACTACCCCCTCGAGGAATATAGTCGTGAGCATATGCTATGCTATGCTATCAGACCGTCAAACTGAACCACTTTCTCTATAGGACCAACATCAAAACCGCGAAAAAAAAAACTTTTGTTCCATACAAAACTGCAAACCTACTTCAGCCAAATATATGGTACAGTTTTTTTTTTCGCGATTTCAATGTTGGCCCCGAAAAAAAAGTTGTTCACTTTGATGGTCTGATCATCCCCTTAAAAAAGTGTCAGCATATATTAAGTTGGACCCTGTATATTATATCGTGTATCCTTCGCGTGTATCGTTGTCTTGTCATCATAATACAATGTTTGACTATAGTTTGGCCCTTTTTAAAATTTCACGTGAATTTATTCTGTTTTTTCTCATTTATTTAATTTTCCACAATATATTTGTTTCAAAAAGAAATACATTTTTTCTCCAAAACTCCATAGAGAGATAATTCCTCTACAACGTTAAAATGCGCTTAATAACAAAACATTCAGAAAACATTCTCCACGTCAAAGTTCTTCGTTGAATATTAAACAAGTAGGTAACATAGAAATAAACCAGAAAATAAATCTAATAAAATCCAATTCAACCTTCCAAACTCCAGCATCTAACGGTTCGATATAAAACCTCTTACAGCCCGCGGTCCAAGGAATTGCACTTCCCTTTGTAAAGTGCACCAATTTCGTTGCAAGCCCGTCCATTGAGGGCCCGGTCACGATAAAACGTTCCGACGAATTAGATTTAGTCGAATTTTCTCTGTTACTATCGACTTGAGTGCAGAATTTGTTCAGTATTTGATGCAAGCAGGAGAACATCTCTGTACTTTATTTGAGTAAATGTTTTTTCATCTCTCATACTCTGAAAGTAGGTCATTGTTTATCTATGAAGCGGGTTGAAAGTGAAACATTTCATCCCTAGGGATGAAAAGTAGGTAATTTAAAAAAAAACCTAAGTCTAATACTGGGCAAAGGCAGAAAATTATACAGCCACACTTCGATAAAATTATATGAATTCTTATTTCTTTATAATGATAAAGATCAATAAATTTTAATTTTAATAGATGTTAATTTAAATAACATTATTTTTTGTTATTTGGAGACTTTTGTAAAAATTATAAGCAGACAGAAAAAAGTGATGTCGATTAAAACCTTAAAACAGAGACAAAAAAAAAATGGCTGGCAGGTTTAAAAAAAAAGAGCCAGATGCGCGAAAAAGAAAAAAAGGGAGGGAAAGGGAAATGTTGCTAATTTTTCGGATCCGTTTTAAAACGTGTAAAAATCACCCGGAAAGTCTATCTGTCTCACTCTAGCATACACAATCTTCGTATATTTTTTCTCCTTCGTGTTGGCAACCAGAGTGATTGCCAAACGTTTTGAAACGTAGCCTAAAATGAATTCATCGAGCGATTCAGAAATTGATTTTGCATTATCTAATTTTTGTTTACTTTCCTCGTATTAGAAATGAAAAGCAGAGTGTTTAACTCGGGAGAAAGTCACCCATTTCACACTCGAATTATGGCGCCCCTCACGTTCCGTTCGGGGCGCCAAACATCTCGTGTGAAATGGGTGACTTTCATCCCTTGGTTAACAATCTACTATTACACACGACACGTTATTTAAAGAAGAATCGAAAACCTCAATCAATCAGTCAAATCAGCCCACATCAACCCACTGCTGGGCATAGGCCTTATTTTTATTGCGCCACTCTACAATCCTGTGCATATCTGATCCACCTTTTCAAAGGAAATAAAGAATTCAACTAATAATATTTCCGGTTCTGTCTGAACTAATATTGGAAAACTGAACTCCCAAAAGAACTTACTCTGAGAGCTTCTTCTCAATATATTAGTAGAGTTTTGATTTTGATTCAAATGAACCGAACGATCCACGACTGATACATACCAGTTTGTTTTTTAATTAACAATTACGGAACCATTATTTGAGATGCTTAAGAAGCGAATCAATTGTGTTAAGATCGTAGCAAGCTTACATAGCTTACAAGCGTACATACCATCAAATAAAATAAAAAAAGCAATCAGAGCACCAGATTTATAGAGAGCATATTTTATAGACATTCTCCTGTGTTTTATATTCCGTATTCCAGATAAACATGAGGTTAACTACTGTTTGAGTCACCTGCACTGTGGTGTAGACGTGAAAATTTCCAGTAACTGCGTGTTTCCGTTTTACGTGGAAAAGGCTACACGGAGTTAAGTCGAAGCGGATTCCTGAATTACAGAAAATTGTCTAAAGTGTGTCTTGGCAAATACCGTTGCTATTGCTTTCTTGCTGCTGGCGTTACATTGATCGGTGACATGTTTTGTTTTTTTTAAAACAACATCAATCTACATTTATTTAAAATATAATAATAATAAAAACTATGTAAAATCACAAAACCATTAACATGCAGCACGTATCCGGGCCTACAGCCGCGCTGGTATGTGTGCCGTCGTATAACTCCCGGCATAGTTGCTACCTGTTGCCATCTATTGCTACCTCTACCACTGCTCACCTAGACACCCGTAGCCGTTGACGTGCAGAACGTATCCGGGCCCACACCCGCACTTGTATGTGCCGTCGTGTAACTCCCGGCATAGTTGCTACCTGTTGCTACCTCTTGCTATCTATTGCTACCTCTAACACTGCTCACCTAGACAGCCGTAGTCGTTGACATACAGCACTTATCCGGGCCCACAGCCGCACTCGTATGTGCCGTCGTGTAACTCCCGGCATAGTTGCTACTTGTTGATCCCTGTTGCTATCTATTGCTACCTCTACCACTGCTCACCTAGACACCCGTAGCCGTTGACGTGCAGCACGTATCCAGGCCCACAAACGCAATCGTTTGTGCCATCATGTAACTCCCCACATAGTTGCTACTTGTTGCTCCCTGTTGCTATCTATTGCTACCTCTACCACTGCTCACCTAGACACCCGTAGCCGTTGACGTGCAGCACGTATCCGGGCCCAAAGCCGCACTTGTATGTGCCGTCGTGTAACTCCCGGCATAGTTGCTACTTGTTGCTCCCTGTTGCTATCTATTGCTACCTCTACCACTGCTCACCTAGACACCCGTAGCCGTTGACGTGCAGCACGTATCCGGGCCCAAAGCCGCACTCGTATGTGCCGTCGTGTAACTCCCGGCATAGTTGCTACTTGTTGCTCCCTGTTGCTATCTATTGCTACCTCTACCACTGCTCACCTAGACACCCGTAGCCGTTGACGTGCAGCACGTATCCGGGCCCACAGCCGCACTCGTATGTGCCGTCGTGTAACTCCCGGCATAGTTGCTACTTGTTGCTCCCTGTTGCTATCTATTGCTACCTCTACCACTGCTCACCTAGACACCCGTAGCCGTTGACGTGCAGCAAGTAACCGGGCCCACACCCGCACTCGTATGTGCCGTCGTGTAACTCCCGGCATAGTTGCTACTTGTTGATCCCTGTTGCTCTCTATTGCTACCTCTACCACTGCTCACCTAGACACCCGTAGCCGTTGACATACAGCACGTAACCGGGCCCACACCCGCACTCGTATGTACCGTCGTATAACTCCCGGCATAGTTGCTACTTGTTGATCCCTGTTGCTCTCTATTGCTACCTCTACCACTGCTCACCTAGACACCCGTAGCCGTTGACATGCAGCACGTAACCGGGCCCACACCCGCACTCGTATGTACCGTCGTATAACTCCCGGCATAGTTGCTACGTGTTGATCCCTGTTGCTCTTTATTGCTACCTCTACCACTGCTCACCTAGACACCCGTAGCCGTTGACATGCAGCACGTAACCGGGCCCACACCCGCACTCGTATGTACCGTCGTGTAACTCCCGGCATAGTTGCTACTTGTTGCTCCCTGTTGCTCTCTATTGCTACCTCTACCACTGCTCACCTAGACACCCGTAGCCGTTGACGTGCAGCACGTATCCGGGCCCACACCCGCACTCGTATGTGCCATCGTGTAACTCCCGGCATAGCTGCTCGCACGGGCTGCCTTCACCACACTTCCCTGCGGACAACAATAAAAAGTTACTTAAGTGTAGTATACAGGGTGAAGAGAAAGGTAAATTAATGATTAGACCATCAAACTGTACAAATATAGCAATTCTGAAATTCCGAATAAAATAAACTGTTCATTTGGTAGGGTCTAAACCACACCTTTACATGTGACCAACTTTTCTATTACACTTTGTATGCAGGGTCCTTTGGGGATGACAAGTAAGACCATAAACCAAACAAGGGACTACTGAAATCGAAATCGCGAAAAAATTTAGTGCATTGTGGTCGAGTAGTCGATGCATTTTTATATGAAACCGTATCTTTTTTGTGATTTCAAAGTTATAGTATCTTAAAAAGAAAGAAAGAAACGAATGACAAAATTTAAAGCAAGTTATTTAGTTTGATGGTCTAATCATTGCCTTTAACAACCTTTTAAGAAGGACCCTAAAATATCCAAGAGGTATTGAAGAATGTATTATAAATCACGCCATAGAAGATTACACTACACGACGTTGATTCGCTGGCACTGAAGGGTAAACAGTCAACCACCCGACATCTCATAGTTTCATCAAGTGAGATGATTTCATTATATCGTTTGACAGCGGTTCAAGTTACAAGAGACTAGAGATTTGGGTTGAACTACACATGGCCGCACGCGATCGCATTTTTCCGTGTCTCCATCATTTTCTGTCACTCAGGAACGTCAGTTGCTAGAGCATATAAGATAGACGGAACGCGATCGCACGCGGCGTGCTGTTCCGTTCCGTCTATCTTATATCCTCTAGCAAATGGCGTTCCTGAGTGACAGAAAAGGGTGGAGCGACGGAAAAATGCAATCGCGTGCGGCCATGTGTAGTTCAACCCGTGGGATTACACACGATGACGGGTTATATATTATCTTTGGCAGTGACGAAGTGGCAGATATCAGTCCGTAGAAGCATACGCAGTGCGTCAATCCGTCACCGTGTGTGCTTCTACGTGCGGTTTCATACAACTCCTTAGTTCACAAATGACGGACTGACGTCTGCCGCTCCGTCAGTGCGTCATCGTGTGTGAACGCACTTAGGGTTACGATACCTTGCAGTGCAGAAGGAGTCGAGGCAGAGTCGAGGCGGCATCGAGGCGCGGGCGTGCCTTGGCGACTTTGACATACGTCTATGTACGTATCTACGTATATGTCAAGGTCGCAAAGGCGCGCGCCCGCGCCTCGATACCGCCTCGACTCCTTCTGCATGCGATGCGCCTTAGAGTATGGTATAAGCAAACTATAGAGCGAGCCTAACCGAGTATAAACCGTAAGCACGGATATGAACAACAAAACGTGTCAATTTATCGTTCAACTAGTACCAAAATAAAACGCGTCCTTATTGTGTCAGTGAGCATTTTCAAGAGCAATATTTAACCTTCTTTGTTTTTGCATATACGTCTATCATACAAATTTTAAAGAAAATTCTAGACTAGACAATGGCTACGGAACCCTATCATGGGCTAGTCCGACACGACACGCTCTTGGCTGGTTTTTTAAAGTAATATTATTCAACGTACAGTCTGTTACAGTTTTATAATAGTGCACGTAGATTCCATGTATCGATCATAAGAGTTCGAATTGGATCCTTTGAGTAGTGCTTTTAAAAGCTCAGTTAGCATTTCGAATAGCTAACTTTCCTAACTTGAACCATAATGCATCGAGTTAGACGTTCGTTTTAATATAAACCTCCTTTGATCCGTCGCCGGTTGGCTGGCTACATTGATGTCATAAGTGTGCTCCACATTGCGTATATGTAGTATTGTGTTAATATTAGAGCCTTCGACACCCGCCGTGTGGTTATAGTCTCGTTCCACCTCATTTAGGAGGGGAAGGGATTTAATTGCGATATCCACGGCCTAATATTGACATCATCATGAGCAGCCTATATGGGCATGCATATTCTCACGACTATATTCCCTGAGCTCATAGTCAGAGATATTCTGAAAACTCAGAGCATCCACGTTCCACTAGTAGTACCGAAACTCTGTCCAGTGTGACGAGTTAGCCTGTCGCCACTTGTAAATCAAAGGTGGTTTCTATACCTACCTGTAATTCTTATGTTCTGTTTTGGTTTGCAATAAAGTATAATTGAATTGAAATTAATTGAATGTACCCGGACAATGGACATTCAAACTTCGCAATTGCGTGTACGCAGTGGCGGATACAGATGGGGGGCGTATTGCCGCCCGCGCCGCCCCTGACCATGCATGTGCACGGGATAAAACTACGGCTGCCAAAGCCAATTCTCCTTCGAGTTCTCTCTAATTACGAGTTTATTATTACGCTATTTCTTATATTCTTAAACTTTGCATGTGACTTGTGTTTTTATTACGATAAAATCAAGCTCTAGACATCTTTTGCGCCCCCCCTTGAGTTTTTTCTGTATCCGCCACTGCGTGTACGTTTTCGTTCCAATGTCAGCTCTATTGCAATGAAGTTCGAACTGAAACGGGCCAGGGCCAGGCCCTGTACCCGGACTTTTCGATATATCGTGACCGTTTCGGTCCAAACTTCAATTGTAATAGAGTTGACATTGACACGAAAACGTTCACGCAATTGCGAAGTTCGAATGTCCGGGTAGACCCCAGGTGTCGCAGCAGAATCGCGGCGTGTCTGAAATGGATCTTAAGGGGATGATCAGACCATCAAACTGACAAATTTTCACTATAGAACCTGGGAAATGGCGAAACAAAAATCCATACAAAACTGCAAACCTACTCATTTACATGGAAGTTGTTCAGTTTGTTACTCTGATCATACCCTTAAAAACCCTTAAGTATATTAAAAAAGACCTTGTGTTAGTCCCACTGCTGGGCCCAAGCCTACCCTGTTTGTTTTTGTGGTTTTTGGTGGCAAAATACTACCCTATCACACCCTTGTAAAGTCTTTCTATCAGTACTGCTTGATTAGTGAACTGTGTCTAATGGACCAATGTTATTGAACTGAGTTAAAATATTCATTTACAAAGTAATTATCGTAATAAATTCTACTGTTTTAGGGTCCCGTAGCCATAGCCACCAAACGTATAAACTTTATGAATAGACAGTAACAATAATACACTGGCCTTCAAAACTTAGTATCGCACTTTAGTTATAGTTATTTTTAATTAGTTGGCGAAACTTATCAATGTTTATAATTATTGGTATTGATGATTAACAAAATTATTATTATCGTGCGTAAGGTAGGGCAGTGCATACAGTATGCGGCCGCGGGCGGACATTGACCTCAGAATCATATAATCGAGCGGGGGGTCATTGCGACGCCATTGTACTCAGTAACAGATACCAAATGCGTTTCTTAAGTTTTGCCTAATGTTTACCTTATATAAAACAAAAAAAAACGTATTGTTTTTGTTGTGTTTTGAAGGCAACTTTGCACTTATACACACTTACCTTACATTTACCAGGAAAAGATAATGAAACTTGGATCGAAAAACGTGAAAAAGTTGTAGACTTTCCGAACAAAAGTGCGGATAAGCTGATTGATTTTTTATGGGAGGTTAAATAATTTTCAATTTTTTTCGACCCTTCGAATCCTTAGGGAAAGTTATTTAGTTTCATTATCTGACATTTTTCTGGTAAAAAATTCGAAATAAAACATGATTCTTCTGATGATTCTGCGTTCATGATCATTCTGCGTTCTATCAACATTTTGATAGCATTTTTGTTTTCTTTTATTGAGTCTTAAGGAAGACCTAAACCAAAAATTAGGAAAATCAATTATTTTACGTTACGTTTTGCATAAGGAACCCTCTTTTACCGCGTCTTTAAACACCCGCCCACGTGTTTTAAATTCATCTTACTTAAAGCTTCTATTAATTTTGTTTTTCGGCACCTTTCAGCATTTTTAATTAATTTGGGGCTATGTTTTAGGTGAAGAAAATATAAGCCGTCGACTTACTGAAATGTATTTAGATAATTCAAGTAATTACGAACGCGATACCTACGTAAAATGTTATGGTAGCATAAACAGTAACGAAGCTTTTTGAAAACCTTAAAATCTGGGGTTTTTGGATACCCGATTCAATCCAATAGGTAAACTGCCTCCATGGCCTAATAGTTAAAAACATTGGGCTCGTGACATGGAGGTCGTGGGTTCGATTCCTTTTTTCGTTTTTCCCCAGTTGGTTGGGACATTGCAGGCTAAATCACCTGATTGTTTGAAAAGAAAGATGATTCCGTGCCTGGCTACTATCTCTATAGAGAGGCCGTAAGGCCGTTATTCTTTTACATCATAAACTAATAAATTTAAAAAAAAAGCGATTAAAAATCGCGTGGAATAATTGTTTACTTGTTCACAAATTAGCGATGCGCGCGCATCAGCGCTTTCTTTTTTCTTATTTCTTAAGGCAAAGGCACAAAAACAGCCAATATTACTAATAAAGTAAGGGCTTTGAACTTTTTGGCATAGTGGTAACCATAATTTTGCAGGAATTTCGGAAATTTTTCAAAAATGCGGCGCGTCCTGAAACCTATGTATATCGATAGAGTATGTATAGACGAACAAAAAATGTCCTATAAACTATAGTCCTAAAGTGCAACGTTTTCGAGATAATGCATGTTAAAGATGTTGTGTATACAGGGTAAAAATAAATACTTAAAACTCTTAAGGGGGTTGTTTAGACCATGAAACTGAACAACTTTCACTATGGGACCAACATCGAAATCGCGAAAAAAAAAATCTGATCTCAACAATATATTAATTTTTTTTTCCCGATTTCGATATTGGTCCCATAGTGAAAGTTGTTCAGTATGATGGTCTAAACCACCCCCTTGAATGTTTATTTGTATTTTTGTAACACCTTGTACCTACCAGAAGGGTGTAAGTGACAGCCTAGCAAATACTGAAACGGTGAACTCAAACCATCAAAAATAGAACAATTTTCACTATGGAGGCTACCTCAGGAAACGCGAAAAAAAATCTGTGGTCCCATACAAAACTGTTATACCTACCTGACTAAAATGTATGGGACACCAGATTTTTTTCTTGCGTTTCCTGAGGTAGGCTCCATAGTGAAAGTTGTTCAGTTTGATGGTCTGAGTTTACCGTTTCAGTATTTGCTAGGTTGATCATATATCAATAGAATCGCAACGCTCCGTCGGTAGCGAGTTGCAGAGAGCTATGGAATTCAATCTTGAGGTCCAGGTCTGAATCCGCACGGATGACATATGCCATGTACCAATGAGTTTTTTCTGACTTATGTACCTACGTAGCACCAACTGCTCTCAAACGGCATAGGAAAACATTTTGAGGAAACCTGCATACGATGAAAAAGAAATTCCGATGCGTATATGAGGTCTACCGCACCGCATTGTGCACGCGTGGTGGACTAACGTACATACACCTTCCATGAGGGTAGGCCTGTGCCCTGCAGTGGGACGTAGGTGGTGGACGTTTGGGGTGGTTAAGGATCTACCTCCTCCACCCCGGACAACGCCGCCACCACAGACTACCAAGTTTGTGGTGACGGCCGAACGATCCCCCCACAGCGGTACTAGGCTCCGCAAGGAGCCGCCTGGCTTGCGCCCACCCTCCTGCTGGAGTCTTGCGCCAAGCAGCTTGCTGCATTCCGTCGGTGTGCAGGAGTGCCAGTGCTATTGGGGAATGGGAGAAAATCAGCTGTGCTGTTCGGAACCGGTCTTGGCCTCTGAGCAACACTGTACCGGGAAACTCATTCTGGAGGGTAGCGGAATCCGAAGCACGGTGACAGTCGTGGGTCGGTACTGCAGTTAGTAGGGGGCCCAAGTAGTGCGCTCGCCACGAGTGAAAGGCTGCCCCACTGCAGCCTTGGCGACTGGAAGGGAGGTCCCGGTGGCCATTGCAGGGGGGATCGGGCGTCCCCGCAGTCTACAAGTGAGTTTCCCATCAGTCAGTCGAGCCCAAGAGGTCCATCAGGGTAACTGAGGAGCGTATCTCGACGGAGCGGAGCTTGTTTTTCTGGGGGACTTAAATGCCCACCACAGCGAGTGGCTGTTCCTGTTCCAGAAAACTAACCATGCTGGCAGAGAGACGCGTAAGTTTGCGTTATCGCTAGATATCACCCAGCTGGTGAATCAAGCAACGCGGGTAACGGATGTCGATGGCCATACGCCCAATCGTTTAGACTTTCTGCTAACATCAGATCCAGACAAGCACTCAGTATCGGTCTTTGCACAGACTGGCATCCTACCCTTCTGGTAGTAAACAGTTCTGGTCCCTTTCAAAATCGGTCGAATCCAATTTCTACCGTCCCCCTTTGCCTCCCATGCAGAAACCTGGTGGGTCACTGACTGAGAAAGCGAATTTATATGCTTCTCTGTTTAGGAGCAATTCACGTCTGGACGCTCGTGCCAAACAGCCACACATGCCGGAGATGACAATACACACGAAAGAGGTCCGCAGAGCATTGCGTAGTCTGCATGTGAGGCCAGGTCCTGATGGAATACCTGCAAGAGTGCTGAGATATAATGCGCCTGAGTTGTCTCCTGTTTTAACACGCCTGTGTCGCCTCTCTCTCAGAACAAGAACGATTCCCAAGAAGGGCATTCGTTCCGACCCCTGCAACTACTGACCTATAGCCATCACTTCCATTCTCTGTAAAGTTAGACTAAGAGATAAGTGTACTTTTTGCAACCATCAGCAGCAAGGCTGATTCAGTGTTTATGTGGTGTAGAGCATCTGTGTGATGGGAATGGACCAGGTCTGCCTGCATAACTTCAGTCGGTTTAGGAGTTACAGACGTTTAAAGGTCTGGAAAAAAATTACGATCCACAGCAAGGCTTATCGTATGATATTATTGTAGTATGCACTGTAGCTATGCGAAAAGTACAAAAACTGACATGAACTGCCAGTCGGTTTAGGAGATACAGCCGTTCAAAGGTCAGACCTTTGAACGTCAGTAACTCCGAAACCGACTGATGAACCATGTCAGTTTTTGTAGTGTTCACATGGCTACAGTGCATACTACAATAATATCATACGATCAGCCCTGCAGCTGTTCGTAATTTTTTTCCAGACCTTTAAACGTCTGTAACTCCTAAACCGACTGAAGTTATGCAGGCAGACCTGGTCCAACCCCATCACAGAGATGCTCTACACCACATAAACACTGAATCAGCCTTGCTGCTGATGGTTGCAAAAAGTACACTTATCTCTTATAATAAGTCATGGAAAGAGTACTTAACAGTATAAGTTGCGGACATACCTAGAAGATAATGATCTACACAGTGATCGTCAATATGGCTTTCGCCGGGGGCGATCGACTGGGGATCTTCTTATGTCAAACTCAAACTCAAAATAATTTATTCAATATAGGAGCCTGAAGCACACTTATTAAACGTTAATTCTTTTTTAAGTTACCACCGCTTCGGAACGTGTTGTCGCTGTAGAGAAGATGCGGCCAGAAACTCTACAGCATAACACGACTTAATACTATTGCAATATAAATTCTTACGCTAAGGTTATTTAAACAGTAATACATAGTCTATTTAATTAAATTAATAATTGATGTATGTCACGCACTGGTGGGGCGAGGCCATCGAGGAACACAGCGAAGCATTAGTTGTGTAATTTGACATCTCGAAGGCCTTTGTCAGGGTATGGCACGCTAGATTGCTGAGCAAGCTTCCTGCTTATGGCATCCCTGCTGATCTCTGCAGCTGGATATCTGATTTCTTGAGTGAACGGTCGATTAGAGTTGTCATTGACAGCTGCTCAGAGGTCGGAAGACCTCATGGCAATTGATGCTGGGGTTCTTCAGGGGTCTGTTCTCTCTGCGAGACTTTTCCTGCTACACATCACTGACCTCTTTGTGTCAGGTATTATTGAGTATGCAGATGACAGTACTGTCACAGAGAGATATCTATCCGGCGCTTGGGGCGGGGATGAAATACGTTCGCAGAGGGAAGCCATGGTGGAGCGGACAAACTTGACTTTAAGTCTTGTCTCCCAATGGGGTGACAATAATCTAGTCAACTTCAACGCCACCAAAACACAGGCTTGTCTATTCAACGCCAAAAGGAGTTCGTTTATTCTGGTTCCTACTTTCCGGGGAAGATAAATCTGTCCCTGTTTCCGACAGTCTTGAGCTTCTGAGCATGGGTTGACTACGAAACTCAACTTCGGCGCTGACATCGAGTCTAAGGCTCAAAGTGCAGCCAAAAAGCTGGGCATCTTAAACAAGGTACTTCACTCCTGGACAGCTCTTAATGTTGCATAAAGCTCAGGTCCGATCGTGTATGAAGTATTGCTGCCACATGTGAGATGGCTCAGCTAATTATCAACTAGAGGCTCATTGGCGACAGTAATCTGGTTGGTGGAAACCAAGCTTCATAGCCTAGCCCACCGCCGCAGAGTAGCCTGCTTGTCGGTCTTCTACAGATTGTACTTCGGTGAGTGTGCACCAGAGCTGCATGAGCTCATCCCGCCTTCCCCTTTCTACTATCATCGAACTTACAGACGCACCGCGGGATACCACCCCTTCTTGGTTGATGTTTATGATACCTACCTAGGTACACGGACCTGAAAAAAAACCTGACGTAATCTTGTCTAATCACGAGTGAAGCACCCATTTATTTTTGTGTGTGTGCTGACGCGGTACAAAATGGTGGCGGGTTGTAGGTCCTAAGCCTAGAACTGGTGCATCTGTGTGAGTGTAGGTCCCTTGTAGAACAAACGAATATGTAGGACCTTGCATGCTCATGCTTCACATCTTTTTAGTGTCACATTACGTCCGCCTTTTTTTCAAGTCCGTGCTTAGGTATAAACGTTTTCTATTACACCTTTCTCTTTTTGGTGAAAAAATACAGCGGTAGGTACTTTATTTCGAAAAAAGTTCTCATTCGATTTTTTGTTATTTCAATTAAATTGTAATTGCAATTAAGAAAAACATAGACATAGCACATGATTAAAATATATTCCATGTGGACATAGCCCAGACAAACATTTATTTCATCTGTTGAGGTACAATAGCAAATACAACCTGCACGACGACGCACTACACACTGCCAGAATTTTTTTTTTTTTTTTTGCTTCTTACACTGCCAGTATAAGTTGACCGCGAAGTATGCAGCGCGTCGTGAGGCGTATTTGTACTTACACACGGCGACACATCAAGCTGTTCATAACCAAAATAAGCTGGCCGCGAGTAGGTTTAGGTTGCATGACGTATGAGTCGTCGCGCGGCCAGCTTATTATTTTGGTTTTGTATAGGTTGATGTGTCACCGTGTGTACGTGTATACCTGCACAGATGAAATAAATGTTTGCCATTAATACAGGAACTTTTTTCGAAATAAATTATCATCAATAAGTACCTACCTACCTCGGTATATTTCTCATACTGGGTATTACAGAAAGGTGTCATAGAACTTGTTTATGCCAAAAACATTTTCTATTCCATACATCTTCTTCTTATCGTGTGGGCAAGCCCTGGTGTCAGAGTTTTTTCAGACCGCCTTACGGCCTCTGACGTAGTTTTTATATAATGAATAATAACCACCAGAGATAGTAACTGGGACCAACGGCTTATCGTGCCATCTGAAGCACGGAATCATCTTTCTTTTCAGACAATCAGGTGATTCAGCCTGCATTACCCTAACCAACTGGGGAAAAACGCATAAAGTGACATATCACTAGGTGTCCCCCATGGGAATCGAACCTACGACCTCCGTGTCAAGATCCCAAGTCTTATAATCATTGGACCACGGAGATTGGTATTGGAGGAAAATGTGTTAGGATTTTTATCTATACAAGATCCTTAACATGGATTATCTCGAAAACGTTGCACTTTAGGACTATATGTTATTTGACATTTTATGTTCGTCTATAGATCCTCTATCGATATACATAGGTTTCAGGGTGCGCCACGTTTTTGAAATTCCTGAAAATTTATGGTCATCACTATGCCAGCCTCCCATACAAAGAGGTTCAATGGCCTTTATATTGTTTGTTTTGGTTTCACTTAAATGGTTGTAATTTATTGTCAAAATTAATTAAATTAAAGAATTAAATGTTTATTTTATTATATTTTATCTCCCAAAGTAAATTTTATTCATAAAATGTTGACCACTTTTCAGACATAAAAACTCTTTGCTAAGATTTAAAAAATTACCGTTCGTTTTAGACGCAACCGTCCGTTTTAAATTTACATTACCGAACTTTTACGTTAGTGAAATTGGTCAAATAAGAGACTCTTTACGAGCAAATGTGTTATAAAAATATATTACCTACTGTTACCGCAAAACTTCACATATTTGTAAGTGAAAATAATAAATTATGTAAGTACATAATAAACTTTATATACCCTGTATTCGGTTGTTTCCTAGAATCAAACAGAAAAGTAAAATAAACTTTCTTGTTACAAACAGTAAAGTTTCTTATTAATATAATAAACATTAAAACTTACTGCGAAGAAAAGTAACCTGTATTATACAGACATCAAATTGAACAACTTTTTATTTTGGGTGCAAACCTGAAATTGCGAACAAAAACCCCTGGAGTGCGATTTTTGAATCTCATTTGCTGAATAGCTGAAAATGTCTAAATTACTATGGAGATATGCATCTTTCTACTGCTGATTTGACTTTCAAAAATCTCACTCCTAAAAGTATGGTTTTTGATAGTTACATCGGCAGTAGAAAGGAGCATATCTCCATAATAATTTTGACATTTGCTACAGCTGAGTTCGACGTAAGGAACATGTCCTTACATTTGAGTCTAATCTTATCTTGTTGTGGGGGCTGGCAAGCGAGGAACACTTCGACCCAGTGGGATCTTTTGTGTTAGTCCCAATAGTTTTGCTTTCTTCACCCTTCAAATACATGGTCAATGAAGGAGGCAATACCATTGAGGGGAATAAAACCTAAGATCCCACTTTTGGGTATCCATCTCCGAGGAGGCACATGCTTTTTGCCGCCAAGACATCACAGTCAAAGGGTATGTTCCATGGACTCCTCCTCTCCGCTCGCTAGGCAGCTGGGATCTAGGTAAGTCTCGATTGCATCATCATGCCTGTGGCGTAGTGCCCAGTGAGGACTCCGATGATGGCACGAGCCTTGCTCCTGCTGTTGTTCAGTATGGACTTTGAAACACGGTTTGTTTCATTGCTGAGGCATTGCAGTTTAGTATGAAACAGCTGTCGCGCTACTTGGGTAGAAGGAGCGCGGCCACTGAGTATTTCTACTCGGAGCGATGGAATTTCTAGCGATTCGCCGAGTGGAGTTCGGCGATATCGCCGCGTAGCATGTATTGTACCCACTGTCCATTATAAGTAGCGACGGGCTAACCCCCCGTCACACTGGACAGAGTTGCGGTCTACGAATAAGAATAACTATAGAAGAGTAACTCTAAACAAAATCAAAATAATTTTTGACACCCAACGAAAAATGACATTTTGTATGAGTTTTGGCAAGGTCTAGGTACAGTTTTTAAAGAACAAAAGAACACGGTATACTTTTTTTGGTGCCACTTTTTGAGCTTCATTTACACTTCTATACATTCTTATTCGTAGGTTGCGGTAGGTACTACTGGTGAAACATGGATGTTCTGAGGTTTCAGAATATCTCTGACTACCCCCTCGGGGAATATAGTCGTGAGCGTATGCTTATGCTTATGCTTATGGTAAATTGGTACTGCATAATGAAGTGCATTATATTTAACTTCTTTAAGGTAAGCACATATTACAACGGGTCGTATCGTGGCGGGTCACAGCTATAGTTGGAAAACTCCGGAATTATTCGCAATTATTCCGGAATACTTCTTTGAATATTTCGATTCCTCGGAAGTATTCAATGGAATAAAAATAGTAATAAAATATTATCTTCTTAGTTTCAAAACACCCTATTAATAAATATTTCTCAAAAGCAAAGCTAAGAAAAGAACTTAATACAAAGCGCGCGAAGCGTCACGCGCGGAAAGAATCAAATCTTTCTTCCCTCCCCCCGGAATAATTCCACCTCACACCGCACCCTGCAGCGAAACATTCAATACCCCTCCCGGAATTATTCCACCTCACACCGCACCCCGCAGCGAAAGATTCTATACCCCTCCCGGAAAGTTTCTACCTCGTACCGCACCCCGCGAAAGGAAACATTCAATTGTAAAGCAGCGAGTACATTACCCAACATGCAGGGCTGATTTCGGCATACATTGCTTGCTTTGATCGCTTCACTTTATAACAGAGAGAACAAAGCAAGAAACGTATGCATTATGGGTAATGTAATCGCTGCTTAAGGTTATTAGTGAATAGTGTAACAGCTTGCGACACAGATGGCACCACATGTCACACTACAATATTCGAGAGAGTTGCAAGCGGCAGTTATAGTCGCAAACCAACAGATGGCGCTGCCAGTCACGGCGCGGCGCGCGGCCGCCTCGGAATCTTTCTTCCCTCCCCCCGGAATAATTCCACCTCACACCGCACCCCGCAGCGAAACATTCAAATCTTCTTTTTATCATGTGGGCAAGGGTGTCAGAGTTTTATTAAACCCGCCTGTTTATTCAACATTCAAATGAAAGTTTATAAATAAATCGTGAACGTTTCTCGTAATTTTGTATTAATGATATTACAATAAGCTTTTATTTACTTGTTAGTTTGTTTGGTAGAAATCTTGCAAGTGATTTTACCCCACTTCTAGGTATTGCAACCGAGCTACAACTTGGTATAGGTACACATAATATGATATGGTGACAGCGGCCTGATTCCTGGTGCTGAAGTCAGGATCGTCTCCGTACGAGGGAACTTCTCGTACGGTTCATAGCATTGCCTTGCAATTTGGAAAGCTCCATTAATTTTTATTAAAAACCAAATAGGTACTTAATTATAAATATCTGGTGCTGCAGACAGGATCCATGCGTGGGAATTCTTCAACGGTTAATAGCAATCACCTATCATTTATTTTTGATGTTTCGATCCCCGTCTAGGTAGACTCGTACCAATGGGTTTTTTAAAATTTACATATGATTTGTAACACCACTGGCCTCGGTGAAGGAAAACGTCATGAGAAACCTGCATGCTTCGATTTCGAGGCACATCCACTGTCAAGTGTAAGTGGCGATGGGCTCACTACCCGTCACACTGTAAAAAATTTCAGTAGGTATTAGTGAAACGTCGATATTCTGAATTTTCAAAACATCTCTGACTACCCCCTCGGGGATTATAGTCGTGAGCATATGCTATGGGAAATATTCCGAAAGTTTCGGAATTTTTCCGAATATTTCGGAAGTATTCCGTGGGAATAATTCGGAAACTTTCCTGCCCGCATCTATAGTCACAGCTCAAAAATCCTCCCAAATAGCTTCTATACATTTTAAATGATCTATAATTTTTTTAGGAAGAATTAAACCAGTGGTCTGGCCTGTGCGACGCACACAAAAAGGGGAGAGAGTGAAATTAATGAAGAAATGCTAGTAAAGTTTCGTTTTACGTTCGCGTTCGTGTTTCCCACCAATAAGGGCACAACAATTTTTCTTTGTGAAAATATTAACAGTTAATGTAAAGTTGGGTTTTTTCCACGAGCGGGCGACCAGCGCCCGCGGCATGATACATCGATAAACGTTTTATCGCGCCTGCTAACTCATTCGTTCGCGCGCAAAAAGAAAGGGAGCTAGGGCGCGATAGCGTTTTATCGCGCGATCATGCCGCGGGCGCTGAAAAGTGACAATGGTGCAGAATGTGTGATGATAATGATTTGTCATAGTCGATTTCGATAGCTGTATGGTCCGGCACATAATAGATATTCTGCCAAAAAAAACAGCTTCGCGACGTCCACCCCTAGTATATTTTTAGAATCAGCTCATGAAGCCCTTTCAAAAAGGTCCCCACACGACTGGTTTTAGAAAAGAAAAGATTTAATTTCCATACAAAAAAATTCGGACTTTTAGGGCCTGTTTCACCACTTCTGAGTAAGTTCTTGTTAGCTTATCCGACAGATAGTTTGACGTATTTTGTTTGAAAATATGTCAAAATATCTGTCGGATAAGCTAACAAGAACTTACTCATAAGTGGTGAAACAGGCCCTTAACCATGTAAATTACAGAAGTTAAACCGCGGTACGAATAATTTGTTTGCAATTTCAAGCTCTAGCTACGAATCACTGAAATTATGCTACGAAGTTCGTAGAGGCGTAGCGCTACGATATTTTAGTGCTACGCAACTTTTTTTTTTTTGCTGCAATCATAACTCCGCGATGTATATTACATACATCGCTTTTTTTGCATTTTTTGCATCGCATTGGATCATGGATATTGTAATTAGACAAAGCTATACTAGCTATGAAGCTAAAGGTTTTTGAGGCGGCTTGCAAATACTTTAGCGTGCTCACCACTAATTTGCCTCTACCAATCCACGCTTGCTCGCAGAACCGATGGCCGATGGGGCCGGAAGGTTCTCGAGTGGCGGCCGCGTACCGGAAAGCGCAGCGTGGGTAGGCCCCCCACGCGGTGGACCGACGACCTGGTGAAGGCGGCGGGAAACCGCTGGATGAGGGCAGCGCAGGACCGGTCGTTATGGCGATCCTTGGGGGAAGCCTATGTCCAGCAGTGGACGTCCATCGGCTGAGATGATGATGAATCCACGCTTAGTCTTCGTGGAGGAGTATAGTCTTAATATTGGCTCACTCTGAACACTTCATACCAACGAAATCGCATTGGCAAGAAGAGGCTACCACATGTATGCTGAGTGAGTGTGAGTGAGACAGGACTACACTACTGCGTACCTGTCGTCTATTTCCCTTACGACCAAGAGGGGGTGAGGTCAAAATTAGTGGAGGGGAAGGGAGTGTCCCTACTGTATGTACACACGGCAACACATCAAGCTATACAAAACCAAATTAACGAATAACGAGTAGAAAGAGTAACGTATAACGTCGCGCGGCCAGCTTATGTTGGTTTTGTATAGCTGATGAGTTGATATGTCGCCGTGGTATGTATTGTACAATAAGTTGGGTGGTTGCTAAATTAAATTTTCAATATACGTATACGTACTTATATGAAAATAAGTAAAAATAAGTTCTATACTGGGTTTTCTCACCACCGGACGGAAAGCGTCTATTGTCGTCCCGCTGCGCTAAACGAAGTCGTCGCTTTCCACCTCCGTCGAGGAGAAAAATAGTATACTAACCTCGGACAGTAAATAAGAAAGCCTCAGATCACATGGTTGTTGAACTCGGCTTCGCCTCGGTCAACTATTAGGTACATGAGATCTGAGACGTTACTTACTTTCCTGTCCTCGGTGAGTAATCTACTATAAATCGATAGGTATCATTATCATCCTTTTAAGGTGGTTGGAGAGCTGTCAATTTCATAAAAAACGTTGTCGTATAACACTCGTAGACGGTGTTAATAAAAGTAATGTGTTATACATGAAAAAATAGCTTAGAAAATCTAGTTTGCGCATATCAAATAATATTTACAATTATATTTAATATAATTACGAAGATATAAGGGTTTGAAATTTTGTATGAATAATTTCAAAGCGTGATATCTTCGTAATAATATTATAAATTGTAAATATTATTTGATATGCGCAAACTAGATTTTCTAAGCTATTTTTCCATATTTAAAACATTACTTTCATTAACACCGTCTACGAGTGTTATACGACAACGTTTTGTATGGACGGAAACCACCTTAAACGTCAAACTTTATCCATCAGTGCGTCATCGTGTGTGAACGCACTTAAACCTTAAACCATCTATTAATTATGTATTTATTGGTTTAAACATAGGCCCTTTTCCCTCTATAAAACCTTTACTTTGCGTTTCATCTCAAATTCCACTAACAAATGATCCCAACCCAAAAGAGTCCTTAATATAGGCCGTTGTAGAGTGTTATATCGCTTGCAATTAGTCCCTGTCGACGCATAACGTCCGCTTTTTACTTCCGACCCGGGTAAATGTTTGATTTCCCTATGATTTCGTTGAGAATTTACTTTTTGTTTCGATGAAATGCGGTTTATGATTTTATGTGTTGAACAACGTGATCGTTTAATACATTATTTCACGCCTTTATTAAATCAGATCTCTTTATTAGGTCAGAATGTAGGTACACTTTTGGTGTGGTCAGAATTTACGCTTTTGGTGTGGTCAGAATTTACTCTTTTGAGGTGGTCAGAATTTACACTTTTGGTGTGGTCAGAATTTACACTTTTGGTGTGGTCAGAATTTACACTTTTGAGGTGGACAGAATTTACACTTTTGGTGTGGTCTGAATTTACACTTTTGGTATGGTCTGTTGGTCGCAAATTCTTGAATATTACCTAAGTATTTGAAATGCTTTTTAAGTTTGGTAATCAATTAACGTTTAAATGAGATGCGAGATGTTTATCTGAGGGTGGCTCTATAGTGAAAGTTGTTCAGTTTGATGGTCTAAAAACCCCCTTAATTGTATTAAAAGTAGATTTTTACTTTTGTAACACCGAGCATAGAATTGTTGTAAATTAAATACACGCATTTTGATAATTTTTATAACAATCATATTCTAAGTTGACTTTGTAACAAAGGACCTGCCACATCATGGGAAAATATCGTTCAGCAGTGAACGTTTCTCGGTTGAAATGATGAATGTTTGAGAAACTGTTGGCAACCCTACAAAGTAAAGGAGAACAAACATATTATGAGAGCAATAAATATAGTTCAACCTGAATAATTTAGTGGCCGGGCCGGCAATAGATCACAGTTGCCCTAACCACTACCGACAGCTTACGTTTCGCTACCTTAGTATATTCTTTCAATATTTACAGTAAACATTTATTTCATGGGTTTTTCTTCTCATCGTGTGGGCAAGCCCTGGTGTCAGAGTTTTTCAGACCGCCTAACGGCCTCTGACGTGGTTTTTATGTAACGACTACTACCACCAGAGACGGAATCATCATTCCTTTCAGTCAATCAGGTGTTTCATAGGTTGTATACGCTGTTATAATAAAATCCCTGAAACCATGTTGAATCTTTCCGAAAACATGTTTAAAACTCAGATCAAAATAGTAAAAAAAGGATATTATAAACTGGATAATTATTTAAATGATCAAAATGCTTGGGTCTGAGTGTCACTAACTTATAGTTTACTGTATAGTATCAATTATTTAATTTATAGACTATGATTACTGTATATACATAACCTTAGCTTTAGAATTTATGTTGTCAAGTCATTAAGTCGTGTTATGCTGTAGAGTTTCTGTCCGCATCTTCTCTACAGCGACAACAATTCCGACGCGGTGGTAGCTTAAGGCTTCCGCACATTGCAGCGATTTTATCGAGCGATAATATCGCTGCGATTTTGCGATAAAGGCCTCCGCTCATTGCAGCGATATTATCGATCGATATTATCGCTGCGATTTTGCGATAATTGTTCTCAGTACATTTTGTATGGGGACGCGCGTGATCCTACACACTGCCGCGATATTATCGCAACCATCTCTTTCTACTACATTCAGTGAAGGGCGCATGCGTGACGCGAATCGCGGAATCGCTGCAGTGTGTAAGGTGTCGCGATATCGCTGTCGATAATATGGCTCGATAAAATCGCTCGATAATATCGCTGCAATGTGCGGAGGCCTAAAAAAAGAATTGACGTTTAATAAGTGTGCTTCAGGCTCCTGTATTGAATAAATTATTTACCGGTGGTCAGAAACTAAAAATAATTTTTTGCATTTATTAGGAAGGGTACCAACCAAAGGGGATGATCAGACCATTAGCCTGAACAACTTTCTCTATGGCACTAAAATCGTAATCGCGAAAAAAAAATCAGCTGTCCCATACATTTGGCTCGAGTAGGTTTGCAATTTTGTATGGAGAGCTGATTTTTTTTCTCGCTATTTCGTTGTTGGTGCCATAGAGAAAGTTGTTCGGGTCAATGGTCTGATCTTCCCCTTAAAAAGTGTCAGCATATTAAGAAGGACTATAAAGCATCTTTCAGAAAAAACAACTGTAATAACTATATTTTACGAAGAGAATTAACATAATGTAGTGTACAGCAATAAAGAGTAGTTAGTGTGGAAAGCGCCGGTAACGCCGTCTACCGGCAGGTACAGTCTATGGTCAATATATATCGTGCATTTGCTCGGTATTCACTCAGTTCACCCACCGACCGCCGAGCCGTGCGGACGTGCGCTTAGCCACATTCACTAGTGAAGACTATATCTGTGTTTTATTATATACATCAACCTCAACTAACCCTGAGTAATAAGGAGTATATTACATTGGCGACGACGGGATTCGAAATTCACGTGAGTAAAGTGCTTATCAGTTTGTTGAGAGTTGAAAAATAAAAAAATTCAATCGTTTTCCACGAAGGGTAAAAATAAAAAAGTGAAGCTTGCTGTAATACATAGGTACATGTGTTAAATATCAGAATTAAAATGTTCACCGTTCTTTCACCCTGTTAATGAAGCTAAGCTTTATTTTATTTGCAACACAATCGAAGACGGTTTCTGCTAGCGTTGTTTTGTTTGTTGCAGCTACAGTTACATAGTGTTGAAAAAATATTTCGTAAAGAAAAGAAACCGGGCCAATTCGGGCTCGCTCCCCGTCACCCTGGACAGAGTTTTCATACTATTGGTGCGGCATGGATTTTCTGAGGTATCGGAATGTCTCTGACTACCCCCTCGGGGGATATGGTCGTGAGCATATGCTATTTTATGCTAAAAAGAATCGTAAACATAGTTCTCTGTCCCGTTTTCAAATCGATTTGTTTGGAATTATCTACATAATGTATTTCTTTTCCCGCATGTCCACTGTCGAATGCTGGAGGAACGAGGGGAGACCCAGACAGGAAGAAGGTGTAGTACGAGTGGACAACACGTCATGACAGCGCGCGGCGCTTATAGGATGAACAAACAAACGACTGCTGTGGACATCAATCTTTAAGGTCACGTAATCTTTCCTTATTATTTTTGAACGATTGAAAGAGTGTATTCACAGCATCCCACAAATATAAAAGGGCCTTGTAGTCCGTCAGAAAAACGCGAATTAAGAATAGTAGACACTATTCGTTGCGTATTTTATGCGTTGCGATTCTAGAAGAATTTTCGGATTAGGTAAGCAAGCCAGTATAGGATGGTAGCAAGATTAATTGAGCCGAGTGAGGTTATTCCAATAGTTATTTATGCCTATAGTAACGCATGACAAAATTATGCTAACTATATAACATTACCCGTTTGACGCAGAATTGAACATTCTGCGTATCAAACATGCTGCATATCAAACATTCTATGCAGTGAACGAACATTCGGCGTAACGATCATTCGACGTAATGAAAATTCGGCGTAACGAACATCTGATGTCGCAAAACTTACCTAAGGGTTCTAATTATACTTAAATAATAATAACGGGGTTCTTCTTTTCAGTACTATCAATAATAGGTACCTTGTTACCTAAACTTGTTTTTCGTAACCTATACTTTATTAATTATTACAATTCGGTTCTGTGACCTTACGTTGATCTTATCTTTGCAACATTGTTGTTAGGGTCAGATGGATGCAATTACCCCAGGTGAAACTAGTTTCTTTGGCTACTTGAGCGAATAATTTGATGTTTTAAGGATCAATGTTAAATCTGTCAATTATTTACAAAGCGAATCAAAAAGGACCTGAAAATGATCAGGTGATTTCATTTAACATTTAATGTTTCTGAAGTACCTTATCATCATCATCCTCTCAGCCGATGAACGTCCACTGCTGGACACAGGCTCTGAAGTACCTACCTACCTTGGATAAGTTATACATAGACACTATATCGCATGCCCGAACGAATAAAGGTGTAACTTTGAAAAGTCAACTTTACAGGAGAGCAAAAAAACCGAATAATCGGCGTAGCGTTAAAACTACTGTAGACATTTTAATACTTTTTGTATCGTTAGAAAGAGAAAAAAATTACTTTCTTTATGATACGACTGTCATAGAGGTATAACGAGCGAGTATTTGATAAAATCGAGAAATGCATGTAACACTTTTGTTCTGAGGAACATTTGTAGATTTTTTTTGTGTAATAAAAGATGCACCTTTATTCGTTCGAAAAATTTTATAGTCTTGGTGGGTAACATCAGGATACTTGAGGTTTACGGTCAAATTTTTCGTTCTTGGCGTCGGTGTAATAGTAGGTTACACCTATATTCTTCCATTTTTTAACTCTACATTTGTAAGTATTATCCCGTTAGTACTATGTTCGCTCAAAATTTGTGAGTTGGCTCTGAATTGATCATATGTAATAAGCAAATACTTAAAAATTAGATGTAAAATTATTTATTTAAGTGTGTTTTGTATAGGATTCTCTGTTTAAAAAAAAGGAAAACGTAAAATAATAAATGTACTAGAGAAACGTAAGGGTCAAAGATTCATGACGAATTAAAAAAATGCAGCAATATTTTTGGCTTCAATTTTTTTTTAGAAATGTTTCATTAACAGTTTTTATCACATGACAATAATTGCCTTTCGTAAGTATTTTAATTATACAGGGCAGGGTGTAAGAAAAAGTAACATTAACCTTTAAACCACAGACTCTACCCATCAAACTTAACCACTTTTACTATGGGAGCAAAGCGATCAGAGTAAAAAAAAAATCAGCTATCCCGTACGATTGTGTCGAGTTGGTATTGCAGTTTAGTATTGGACAGCTGACTTTGTTTTTCTCTGATCGTTTTGCTCCCATAGTAAAAGTTGTTCAGTTTGATGGGTAGAGTCTTTGGTTTAAAGGTTAATGATAATATTCGTAACACCCTGTGTAAATCACTAATAAATCGTATTTACCTGATGTGAACTGAACTACCTGTTTAGTGTTTCCTATCATAAAATCAAAATACACTAATAAATAATGGGAATAATGTTTATGTAATAGGTGAATAAAATATTTGATGATAAGTTAATTTAATTTTTACTGCCAACATAGTAAAATGATTGTTTATGTGTTAGAAAGTTGTCAGTTCGCAGTTCACAGTTGTACGGGTTGGACGTATTCTCGACAATCGGAATTCCATAGATAGTCAACCTTTTCTGCTCTAGTCCAACATTATCTGAACTATGAAGTGTGCAATGTGTAAAGCTTCCTTCAACGATGGTGTCCAGTGTAGCTCATGCAAGGTGCATCTTGACTTCGCATGTGCCAACATCTCAGAGTCGGGCTACAGGAGACTAGGCCCCGACCGCATTGCGAAGTGGAAGTGTCCGCAGTGCAAAATTGCTGCTTCTTCTCCCAGCACTGGCGGTGCTAGGATACCCCCGTTGTCTGGCGATGGCAAAGGCTCAGGCAATGGCAAAGGTTCGGGCGAAGGCAAGGGCTCAGGCGGTGGCTCAGGCGGTGGCTCAGGCGGTGGCTCAGGTAGCGGCTCAGGCGGCGGCTCGGGCGGTGGCTCGGGCGGTGGTTCGGGCGGTGGCTCAGGCGGTAGTTCAGGCGGTGGCTCAGGCGGTGGCTCAGGCGGTGACTCAAGCGACCCAGTCACACTCGAGGCGGTCTTGAAGGAGGTGCGTGACCTTAAACTTCAATTAGCTGGTCTGCCGGGGTTTTTTGATGAAGTCAAGGGAATGAAGAGTGAGCTGACAGACTTAAAAGCTTCATGCGAATACAGCTGCGCCAAGGTAGATGACTTCGGGGTTAGGCTTGCTAAACTAGAGCAAAAAATACCAGAGTTGGAGCGTATGCTGGATGTCGTCAACTCAACACAAAACGCAGTCGCCGACCTCAAGAAAGAGCTGGGTGATAGGGAGCAGTGGTCCCGACTGAATAATGTTGAGGTAAAGGGTGTGCCGCTAAGGAAGGATGAGAACTTATTCTCCATCGTCAATGCGTTGAGTATGAAAGTGGGTTACGAATTTCCTAAATCTCAAATTAACTACATATCCAGAGTGCCTACTTTCAACTCCAAGGAAAAGTCGATTGTTATAAGTTTTATCAATCGATACGTAAAGGAGGAATTCATTGCTGCGGCTCGCGCACAGAAGAACTTGGCGGCGAGCGACATCGGGTACGGCGGAGACACACGTCGTGTATTTGTCAATGACCATCTGACACCCGAGCAGAAAGTCCGGTTGACCAAGACCAAGGCACTAAAAAAAAGTCGCAACTACCTCTACGTATGGGTAAAGTACTGTAAAATCCATGTACGCAAAGATGATACTTCTCCGGTTATGATCATTTCGAAAGATAGTGATTTAAACAAGTTGACATAACCAACTTCATATTGAAACTCACTTCATGCTTATCCATCACATTTGCTTTACTACTTGTGCCTACTGTACTATTCTGCCACATTATTTTGCTACAAAATTATAAAATGTTCGCAACCTCTGCTTTGACGCCTCGCTGTTGTTCGCATTCATGTGTCTATTATATCGCTAACCGGTCCGCTCGTTGCTTCGTACTTTACCTAATTCTCTCGCTTTTATCGCAAGTTACTAAGGATCATTATTGCACCAATACAACGGTGCATTGGTTAACCGTCCGCTTTTTTTCTACCTGCGCATCTACCTACAAGCCGTCTATAATTGAATATTATTTTGCTTTAACTAATTTACGATTACTTTTTGTTTATGAGTTTTACAACGGCCTGATTGTGTGTAATTTTATTACCTTAATAACTTTCTGTCATTATACAGGTGATTTTTCTCTTAGTTCTATCAATGGCGACTGCTCGTAGTAGTAATAACCTAAATAAATTAAATATTTACTACCAGAACACTCGTGGCCTACGTACTAAAACCTCATTATTTTATCGGAATTTGTGTAGAAACTGCTACGATGTTGTTGTTCTAACAGAAACCTGGCTATTAGATAGTATAAGTGACAGTGAGTTATTTGACAACCGTTATGCGGTCTGGAGGCGGGACAGGGATTATGCGCTTACGCAGCAAACTATGGGTGGCGGCATCCTTATTGCGGTACGCAAGGACCTGACCGTGGTGCCGCAGCCTGGGTTCCACTCGAGTGCAGAGGACATCTGGGTGACTTTGTCTGTCAAACAGCGGGCTAGTATGTCGCCTCTGAAAATACATATCTGTGTACTTTATTTAATCGCGCAAAATTTGGGCTTTTCTTTCTCTGAACAATTGTCTAATTTCTTTATTAAACTCGATGAAACTATGATGCTTAATCCTTCGGATAAGTATTTAATATTGGGCGACTTCAATATGAGAGATATCGTTTGGACACTTAGCGGCTTGGGTGACGGCTCTTTCGAGCCATCTAATTATCGTTCGCAGGATGAAAAAGCGTTGGTAGACGAGATGAGCTCACTCAATCTCAGACAGTATAACGGCATAAGGAATAACTTTGGTGTTATACTCGACCTTGTACTGTCGAATGATAACGTGGTTGTAACGAACTGTTCCGATCCACTGTCTTTACCTATTGATCTTCACCACGGTGCTTTGAACTTACAGCTGGACACTATTGAGTTGGACACGTTAAAACTAGCGCCGCGTACTACTTTTATGTTTAACAAGGGTGACTATGAGGCGATAAATAGAGAGATCTTACGCATTAATTGGTCTGAGGAGCTGTCATCTAGGTCGTTCGCTGGAGCTGTTGAGTATTTTTATGACACATTTATAGCGCTGAGGGACTCTTATATCCCGTCAAAACTCATAACACGTGACTTTTATCCCAGATGGTACTCTCCGGCTCTTATAAAAATAATTAGAGAAAAACACAAGTTTCTAAGAAAATACAGGGTGTATGGTAATAGGTCTGATAATGAGTCATTTAAAATATTACGTGACCGTGCTAAGCGTATTGAGGAAACGTGCTACGAGAAATATATTGCTACTATAGAGAACTCAATTGTTGACAATCCGAAGAACTTCTGGTCGTTTATTAAATCCAAAAGTAAAAGTCACGGGTTACCCAATTGTTTAAAATATGGCAACACGTTGGTCAGTACCGGCGAATCCATTTGTAATGCTTTTTCTGACTATTTTTATTCTACATTCATGGGTTCAGCAAATCAACCACAACAGCATTGTCTTAACTCCGACGCTGTCGGCGGGGCTGCTACTGGTTTATCTTCAATATTTGTTGATACTACCACGGTACGCACGCTACTCAAAAATCTAGATCCTTCAAAATCTGCAGGGCCGGATAACCTACCGGCTCGATTTCTAATTGGTTGTGCTGAAACAATAGCCGTCCCTATTGCGATACTGTTCCGTAGATCTCTCGCTGAAGGTTCTGTCCCTAACATCTGGAAACAAGCCTACATCACACCGGTACATAAGAAAGGGCCGAAGACTGAGGTTACTAATTATAGACCAATATCTAAATTATGTATTGTATCGAAAGTCTTCGAGAGATTAGTCTACAATCAGATGTACTCTTCCATAAAACAAACCTTCAGCTCTTCTCAGCACGGCTTTCTAAAGGGACGGTCTACCACTTCCAATCTAATATTACTGAATGAGTTTCTAACCGAAGCTATGGAAGGTGGTCAGCAAGTCGATGTTGTTTACACCGACTACAGCAAAGCGTTCGATAGAATAAATCACAACCTATTATTATCAAAGCTCTCAGTAATGGGTATAAGCGGCGATTTACTTAGGTGGTTTTCGTCTTACATAGACAATCGGGCACAAGCAGTAGTAGCTAGTAACTACATCTCCAGCTGGGTGACTATTCCTAGTGGTGTCCCTCAAGGCTCACTACTCGGTCCGCTACTATTTATTATTTTTGTTAACGATATTGAAAAATGTTTTCAGGCGTCTTGCCTGCTATGTTTCGCTGATGATATGAAGATTTTTATGAAGGTTTCATCTCGAGCCGACGCTGATGCCCTACAAACTGACCTTTCTCGCCTTGATGACTACTGTGCTCGAAACTATCTCGATCTCAATCCGTCGAAGTGTAGCGTTGTCACCTATAGTCGAAAACGCAACCTAATCCTCTTTGACTATAGGCTGAAAGGGCAAACATTGCAAAGGCAGTCGGAAGTGCGGGACCTCGGAGTGATCCACGACTCTAAATTGTTATACGACACACACATTAATACCATCATAAGTAAAGCCTATAAAGCCTTGGGTTTTATAAAACGCTGTTCAGCTGATTTCAAAAATATTAAAACAATAAAAATTTTGTACTGCACTTTTGTCCGCAGCAATTTAGAGTATGCTACGCAAGTGTGGAACCCGAGGTATGACACTTACATTAAGCGTATCGAAGGTATTCAGCGGAAGTTCGCCCGGTATCTGTGTTATCGTAGCAGAGTGCCTTATGACTCGGATGACTACCTCGATGTGTGCAAGAAGCATCACTTGCTTCCATTAGAGCAACGTCGTGAGGTCGCGGACTTATTATATCTCTTAAAGATTGCGTCTGGAGTCATCGACTGCCCTGAACTCTTGTCCAAGATATCTCTCAGAGCCCCTGCCAAGGTCCTAAGACACAACCCACCCCTAGCCCTTCCAACCTGCTCCACCAACTATAGACAAAACGCGTTTGTGCCACGAGCGGGCAACAACTTTAACACTCTATCAAAAGATTATGACTTTGATATCTTCTGTACCAGCGTGGCGTCAGCGAGGAATGCGCTGAACCGTAGATTTTTTAGCGAGTGATGAGGCTTTATTGATGTTTTTATCTATTTTGTGTTAGTGTTAGTTTAATGTTATTGCTTTGTAATCTATTTTATTGCGAGGAAGACTGTTTCTTATTCGGTCGATTGTTGTAACTTGATTACGTTCGTTATCTTTTTGTTACCCACTTTGTATCTTTAGTCTAAGATCTGTTTTGTATTTTGTAAATCCTGTTTCTATCAGCGGAGACCTATAATTGGCTTTCTGTTAGCCATCTATATTTGTATCGTGTTAACAGCTGTTGGTCTTCCAAATAAAATAAAATAAATAAAATAAAATAAAGATTTATTAAATCACTAGATTTTGCCCGCACCTTCGTCCACGCCGGCTCCTATAATTGTACCTAGATAAAATATTATATTTACCAGATTTTTGTCATAAGCTTTTAAACCCAAAAAGTTTCACCAAAATCGGTCGGAATTTTACAGTTTTGTATTAGTGTAGAGAAGAAAAACTTAGGTAAAATTTGTCTTATTCTCTGTAGATGATTCCTATTCGCATCGACTTATTTCACTTTTCGTTTAGTTTTAGCTTACTTAGAGCCCGTTTCACCACTTCTGAGTAGGTTCTTGCTAGCTTATCCGATAGATAGTTTGACGTATTTTGTATGAAAATATGTCAAAATATCTGTCGGATAAGCTAACAAGAACTTACTCGTAAGTGGTGAAACAGGCCCTTAATCACTTAATTACAGACACTTAGGTAAACAGTGATTAATTTACAATCGTATTACTCGTGTTGTTGTAAACAAACATGCACGCAACTGCAATAGTCCGCTCCCGCGAGCTTTCTTTGATAATGCAACGTTGTCAGAATGTAAAATTTAGTTAATCATTCTTACCGCGTGCACTGAAGCTCGTCTCGTATGACGGTTATGTCTAACGCGGAAAATATTTAAATAATTCTACTTAGTAGTTTTAGATAACCAAGGATAACGTTTTATAAATTTGGATATTTTCAGACGAATATAGATGAAGTCTGGTATTATACCTTCCGAGAAATGCCAATATAATTAAATTTTCGGTTGAATAAAGGTGTAATCGGGTCTTACATTTTTTCAATCAGAGACTTGTAGACGAATAAAGATGTAAACTGGAATTAGAACTGACCCCTTTTAGTTTTTATAGAGATAACAAAGATGTAATATTGTTTTATACTGTTGTTCAACTATTTTTAATGAAAAGTGTTTTAGTAACACTATATTGTGTCCATATTCGTCTATGAAATGTAAGTAGTAATTAGATAGAATAAAGATGTCCTACCATATAATTTCACGAATATGCACCATAGCTACGCTGAAAAAATTCAGGACATGTATTGAAGGCCGTAGATTCCAAAAATGGCATAAAAGCAAAAAGGGTGTTATGGCATTTTACACCTTTATTCGTTCGGGCGTGCGATATATAGACAGTCGAAGCTGCGAAGGCGTCGAAAAGATTGCAACCAGCACTGACCTCTAAACCCCATCCATATACACGCACACATACATAATTTCTATGACGCATCAAGCAAAGCAAGTTGGCCCCTTTTGTTTTATGCGGTAGAAGCGTGAGGTTCACTCTAGACTATTTTTTTTAAACTACCCACATTAAAAAAAAAAAAAAAAAAAAATAGTCATACATAACCGAACCCATAATACAGCTTCGAAAATTTTGTTCGCAGATTGAATGTTCTCACATGCCACAGGGAAACCAGCCTCTAACAGGACGACTGCCAAGGCGCCGATTGAAACATACCTACTTGCTTTAGTGCTTAGTAAAGAGAAAATGTCTTCAATTAATAGCTTAAGAGTTTTGAAATGGTTCGGGCGATTACTCTCCTATTATTAGCTTGTAGCTGTTTACTCAGTTGCCTTGTATAACAAACAATTATTACAACGTACAGCTGGGTCATTCAATTGACATTGGCAACTTTTAGCTGGGCATCAAATGCTATAAAACCAAACAGTTTTACTATCAGCAGCTTATAGTTGGTCATTCAGATGACAAGTCAAATAAATAAAATAATTATTAAGCTACTTGCAGCTGGTCATTCAATTGACAAAATCAACTTTTATTTTAATATCAGCAGCTTGCAGTTGGTCATTCAAATGACAAGTCAAATAAATAATTATGAGCGGCTCGTAGTTGGTCATTCGTATGACAAGTCTAATGGGTGGGGTCACCTGTTGAACAGTTGACCACTCGTACACTATTAGCCACGGCTATATCTGACAAATCCTACGTTGCTGACTCGTGCTATCTAGTTATTTAGACGCCGAAACGGATACCCGCCCAGCTCCCAAACTGGCGACGAGCTCGCTCTGAAGACGTTAGGGTGGCAAACGATTTTATGAAAAACAGGGGT
The DNA here is from genome assembly GCA_963693445.1 of Agonopterix heracliana. Taxonomy (NCBI): domain Eukaryota; kingdom Metazoa; phylum Arthropoda; class Insecta; order Lepidoptera; family Depressariidae; genus Agonopterix; species Agonopterix heracliana. Next base: position 2,792,022 of record OY856332.1, read on the forward strand.
AAAAGTTGAAAAAAAAAAGTTTGTTTGTTTTCGTTTCGAGTCTTTGAGTTCATTGTTACAAAAATCTTAATATATTGGCTCTGTAGATATACATTACATGCTTCTTTCACAATATGTATTGTTTATGTAGTGTTAGAAATTAAAATGTTATATGAACCCAAAGCCTTCGTTCTACAATTAACCAAAACGATATGTCCAACAGTTAACCATGGTTAATTGTATAACAAAGCTTGTTTTTTGTTTACCAGGTTATTACTTACGTTCTATTCATTTTATAATTATTTCGTATTTCAGATAGGGCGGGCATACATAAGATTAGGTACTGGCAGCAGCCGAAGGCATGCGTTTTTTTTCCTTTGACGTACATTTCAACATTGTTGAACTTGTGTTAAAGATTTACATAAAGTTACTGTTTATTTTTTATTGTCATAAGAAGAAAATACTTCTAAAAAGTTAGATAAAGAGCTAGGTAACAAATATTATTATTTATAATAGTTATGGTAAACTGTGGCACACCCCACCGGTTAATAGTGTACACAGGTATGGACACTGTTAGCCATTTCCCATTTTTTTCTAAAAAGTCATTTCTGAGAAAACTATCAGTAAATTCGACATTTTTGAAATGAAATTATGTAGCCTACTAACCTACTTCTTGATTATTGCAGATACAAGTGTATTTTGAAAGAAGAATTTCGCGCTATGGTACTGAGAAATTTAGGTGGTTAGCTGTTTGGCAGGTCACCCTACCTAATTGGTAGCAGCTTGTAGTTGGTCATTCAATTGAAAAGTCGTATGAATGAGTAATTATTGGCAGCATATAGTTGGTCATTCCATAGACATTTATTGTGAGTAGTAACGCATTTTATTAATAATAGCATTAAAAGAAAACTCTAAAGGAATTAATGCCTTAAGTATTGCATTTTCTTATTGTATGGATTAAATCTGTATCTTATCTTAGTAACAGCCCTGCAGGCATTGCATTGCACTGTAACTTTATTGATTTGTATGAGTTAAAACAAGTATTATTATACTGGTACTTGAATCAAATCGGTTAATCATCGGTAGCTACCTGAATTACGATTACATACATGAATTATTGTCATATTTTAAATGTAGAATATATTTCTAGTAAGATTTTCAGTTCTGTAATATTACGCGACGCAATAAGTTGAAACAAAAGTTGTAGGTACCTACATAATCCATGTTCATGTGATTAAAAATAGTATTATTTTCATAAACCTATCCAATCTTCTTATCGTGTGGGCAGGGCCTGTGGCCGGAGTTTGTTCAGGCCGCCTTACGGCCTCTAACGTGGTTCTATGTACCTATCCAATGTTAGTATAACTTTATGGTCTGTAGAAGGAAAATATTATTAATGTATAAATAATAAGTAACTAATGTTTTAGGTATATACTTATATAAGTATATCGTACATTTCGCAATATTTTCATGATTATTTGCTAATTATGTTATCATGCCGGGTTTATTTTGTTCATTATTGATATAAAAATGTATTTTTGGAAACTTTGTTGAACGGTAGTAATTATTATGCCAATTTATAAAACTGATTTTGAATACTGCTTGAGTAACTGAATAGGTATTGCAAACAAAATAAATTCACAAACCCTGACAACCTAATAACATACTTCTTTTGTATTGTAAGGAACAACCGAAACATAGCACACCTAATGGGGTAGATCTTTTTACTGACAAAAGGGGAAATAGATGAATAAAATTTAGTCAAAACCCATCTCACTAAGGACGCCCAATTCGGCCCAGGGGAACTCTGGGACCGAGGAGAAGAAAATGAGGCATCCGCATTAGATTGCGAGGAGCCAGCTGTCAGCTCGGCCGAGAATTAAGTTACAAATGTGCGGCGGTGTATTCAAGTAAAAGTAGCCATGCATTTAATTACGGGGTGCATTTAATTGCGAATCTGTTAAGTTATTGCGACGCTGTCAAAGATCAGCATTGAATTGGGTCAAAGAGCATTCAATTGCGACTGCACATTAAATTGTGAATCTTTTAAGTTATTGCGAGACGCTGTCAGAAAACAGAATTGAATTGGTTGAGCAGTGGAAGAGCTTTCGATCGCGACGTTGTTAAAGTCAAATATTTTAATGTATTCAAAAGTTTAATTATTACACTACTGTTTTAATTTAGGTATCGGCATTGTGTTTGTATATTATGTTGAGTAAAATAGTAGTTAGTAGTTACATTAAATTGAAACTGCTGATTTCTCAAAACTAGTCTCAATTAAACATTTAATAATTAAAATGTATTATGCAGTACATCTTATTATACTATGGTTATGTATTATTTGTATAAAGGTAACTGTGGAACTGAACATTGCTGACAACGAAATCGATCTAGTTTGCCTTCCTTAATGTTGTGTAATTTGACTAACAAAATATTTAATTTTGTTGGTCAAAGTTAAATCAGCATTCAGGCAGGTACAATAATGATCAAATATTTATGATTATTATACCCAATAACAAGATTCAATATTTCTGTGAACAGCCACGAATACCTAGCTAACTTTGTAATCTAAAAATAAAAAACCTGGAAAAACTAGTGATAGAGATTATGATAAGCCAAAAGGTTACTTATTCATGAATTAAACTGTTTCTTACCAAACCTATGCGAAAACTTAATATTTGTTAATGGATTTGAATTTGGTTAGATACCTATATGGTAGTGATTAAAGTTTATTTGAAATTATGAATTAATTCAATTGCAATTTATTTGTTGAACAATAGAAAACAAAAAACATTTTTTGATAAGGATGGGATAGTATAGAAAAGAATAGAAGTAACAAATAACTGAAACGACTAATATCATGAGATTGTATAAATATACATACGAAGTCGTAGACATTGTTTATCGTTGTATTTGGTGTTTGGCAATTTCAGATCAATATTTGTTAAATCTATTTTCTGTAAACAAATTGGTCTCAATAAATTATTAGTAATTTGTTTGATGTAATAACATTGATAACCATCAACATGCATTGTAAATATGGTTTAAGAAATAAGTCAAAGTGGAGTTTCTTGCGCCGCTTCTTCTCCATGGGTATACCTTCCGAAGCGGTGGTAGATTCGAGTAAAAATATAAATTAAATTAAAACAAGAAAGGGATGTAGTGTACAGCAATAAAGAGTAGTTAGTGTGGAAAGCGCCGGTAACGCCGTCTACCGGCAGGTACAGTCTATGGTCAATATATATCGTGCATTTGCTCGGTATTCACTCAGTTCACCCACCGACCGCCGAGCCGTGCGGACGTGCGCTTAGCCACATTCACTAGTGAAGACTATATCTGTGTTTTATTATATACATCAACCTCAACTAACCCTGAGTAATAAGGAGTATATTACACATAACATAACATAAACACACACACATTGGTCATAAACTCAGCCAAAATAGGGAACAAAATTACGCTATTCTTATTGTGGAAGTGAAATGAAATATACCAACATTCTGTAATTGATTTACTCTTGCACTGAAAACAAAAGTGCAAAGAGATTCTTAGTAACACAATACCTTAGTAAGTACTTGAGGAAATGTCCCCAGATATTAGATACTGTCGGGATCTGGCGCAGCGGAAGGAACAGAAATTAAACACGAATTGTCTCAAACAATGATCCCATTAGGAAACTACTAACGATTATACAGCGTACAACTGCTTGCAGCTGTGAGAAACATCAGAGTTACTGGTTATTATTATGAGCACGAGTTTTCTAGCACGCCGTGGAAAAATTATTGTTAAACTGTTGTGTTGTTACTTAATTTAAAAGAACACAGATTTTAGAAGTCATGGACACACTATACTATAGTTATTTTAGCAACACATACGCAAGGTCCAACACCCTGAAAATAGCTACGCACTAAAAAAATCGTACCTACTACGATAATACGACTTGATTTTTCTCTCCATGTATACAGGGTGTAAGGAAAAGTATCATTAACCTTTAAACCACATACTCTACCCATCAAACTGAACAACTTTTAGTATGAGCAAGCCCTCAGATCACAGCAAACAAAGCAAGCCTATAGAACAAAAAAATGTCCCATCATCGACCTAGAATGTCCCATACATAGAACTATATACCAAACCTATTCTGTGTCCATACTAACTAAACTTCAATACCTGCTCGGGGTTTTTGGCGGGCTTTGGTAGCTGACGTTTGGAGTCCTTATATTTCATCGAATTTTTATTGTTTATAGTGAGTTTTGGTTCGTAAAATTGGTGTTGTTTTGCGTAACAAAGTGTCGTGCAAGTGAACAATATATAGTTCAGTGAAATATGATGGTGCATGGGTCGTAAACAGGAAAAGTGTTCCGTGATTTTAGCGCGGCAAAGCGGTCGGTTCACCTCTTTCCTGTGGACTTCTCTGCTTTTCCTGCGTCTTTCGATTGCCTCCAAAAACTCCAAAGAACCATCAAAACGTCGAATACCAACGTTTTAATGTGAAAACAGAAGAAAATTAAAAATAAATTAAGATTTAGCCAAAAAGTCTAGTAACCAGGCTAGTAAATATATTTAAAAAAAAAAAAAAAATCAATACCTGCTCGATTCAAACGTATGAGACAGCTGATTTTTTTTTGTTCTGACAGGTTTGCTTTCATAGTAAGGGTTGAACTACACATGGCCGCACGCGATCGCCCTTTTCCGTCGCTCCATCCTTTTCTGTCACTCAGGAACGTCATTCGCTAGAGCATATAAGATGGACGGAACGCGATCGTCTGCGGCGTGCGATCGCGTTCCGTCTCGCGATCGCGTGCGGCCATGTGTAGTTCAACCCTAAAAGTTGTTCAGTTTGACGTGTAGAGCATGTGGTTAAACATAGGCCAAGTATTTCGCACGATTGAAACAAATGATAAAATCTTTTTGTATTATGACCAGTCAGAACTTTTTTATGGTGTGACGAGTATAGATGCCGAAATCGAATCAATAAAATTATTCCAGTAACTGGTTGTTAAAATAAGAATAACGGCCATCGGATAACTCAATGAAGTAACCGGAAGTAGGTCAGGGAAGTATATCGATAAATTATCGTCCCCGCTTCCGCCGGAACCTGCCCCGTATCCACATAAATCTGTTTCACTATAACTCTGTTAGTGAAAATATTTACTCTATTATATTCTATTCAAGATGTATTTATATTCTATTCAGAATTGGATTATATTCATGTTTATTTATGACTAGTGTTTACCCGCGACTTCGTCCGCACAAAATATTATATACCAGATTTTAGGAGTTGCTTTGTGGGTCTACTATTGGGCGGTCACGTGCGCGTCGGTTGCTCCATCCTCGGCCTACAGTGGAACTCCAGTGGTGGCTCAGGATATTGTTCTTTTATAAGAACAACCCTTGAAGTCACCAAAATATCAATATAACCGTACAACGTCAAGCACTTTTGTACAAATCACGTACAAATCATTAACCAAAGATGACAGCCATATTTTAAAAAATAGAATAGAATAGAATACCAGATTTTAAGTCAGATCATAAGCTATCAAACAAAAAAGTTTCATCAAAATAGGTTCAGTAGTTTTTGCGTGATGCGCGAACAAACAAACAGACACAATTTCTAAAAAAGGTTGATTTTGAGTCAGGGATACCTAAAAACCATTTCGTAATCTTTTTTTTGTAAATATCTTCGATGTACAGGCACACTTCAGTTACAGTTTTATAATAGTTTGAATGAAACGAAAAAATACGTAGTGGTCCAGTGGCGAGTAACCTTGCCTGCCGTGCAGGAGGCGATGGTTCGATCCCCATCCAGGCCGACTCGTACCAATGAGTTTTTCGGAATTTATGTACGATTTGTAACACCATTGGCTTTTAGGTGAAGGAAAACATCGTGAGGAAGCCTGCATGCTCCAATTTCGAGGCATGTATTGTACCACCCACTGTCCATTATAAGTGGCGACGGGCTCACCCCCCGTCACACTGGACAGAGTTTCGGTACTACTGGTGAAACGTGGATGCTCTGAGGTTTCAGAATATCTCTGACTACCCCTTCGGGGAATATAGTCGTGAGCATATGCTTATACTTATGCTTGTAATATACAGGGTCCTTTATACTAGTATACGACGGTTTTTTTAAGAGAATGATCAGACCATCAAACCCAACAACTTTTTGTATGGGACCAACATTGAAATAGCGAAAAATAAATTTTCTTCCCTCCGGACGGAAAGCGTCAATTGTCGTCCCGCTGCGCTAAACGAAGCTGTCGCATTCCACCTCTGTCGAGGAGGAAAATAGTATACTAACCTCGGACAGTAAATAAGAAAGCCTCAGATCACATGTTTGTTGACCTCGGCTTCGCCTCGGTCAAAAATTACATGACATCTGAGACCTTTCTTACTTTCCTGTCCTCGGTGTGGTAGGTAATCTACTATTGTTGACGCATACTTTGGTACGAGTAGGTTTGCAGTTAAGTATGGAACAGCAGATTTTTTCCAATAATCATCATCATCATCAGCCAACATTACAAGTGGAGACGGGCTAACACTCCGTCACTCTGGACAGAGTTTCGGTACTACTGGTGAAACGTGGATGTTCTGAGTTTTCTGTATTATCTCTGACTCTAACCCCCTCGGGGAATATTACATTATACGACTATTAGGTACATTATACGACTATGCAGGGTGAAATTGATATCATTAGCATCCTTTTAAACGAAGAGTCTACCCATCAAACTGAACAACTTCTACTATCTGAGCAACCCAATCGGAGCAAAAAAAAAAAAATCTGTTGTCCCATACTAAACTGCACCCGCCGCCGCTCGCTGCTTACGTGACTCAAATGTATGGGACAGCAAATTTTTTTTGCTCCAACTGGTGTTTACTCCCATAGTCAAAGTTGTTCAGTTTGATGGGTAGACTCTTAGTTTAAAAGGATGCTTATGATATCAATTTCATACTGTACAAGGTGTTACTAAACTACAAATAAACATTTACCTAATATAATAAGGTTTAGACTCTAAACCACCCCCGGTCTAGAGTCTAAACCTTAAATGTTTATTTGTAAACTTTAGACCATCAAACTGAACAACTTTCACTATGGGACCAATATTGAAATTGCGACAAAAAAATGTGATGTTCTATACTAAACTACAAATCTACTCTAGCAAAATGTATGGGATAGTTGATCTTTTTTCACGATTTCGATGTTGATCCCATAGTGAAAGTTGTTTAGTTTGATGGTCTAAACAACCCCCTTAAATGTTTTAAATGTTTATTTTTACTTTTGTAACACCCTGTAAAGTCGTGAGCATAATGGTATGCTACGCTATCATCAGCCAGCAAACGAACACTAAGCGAACGAAAAATACACAATACTAATAAATACTGAAAAATGTTATGGAGCGAGCTGCCCCAATTCCGCGTGCCAGCCAGTCCATCTTTTCCCAAAGTACCTACCTAATGTGAATAGAAGGCTACCCACGTCTCGTTTTGCCTGTTCCAATTTTAAACTAAAATGCCAGTCATTTGGAACGACTGGCACGCGCGACTCAGATGGCAAGTAGGTATATCGATGGCACAGATATATGGCATACACTTAGAAAAAGTACTTATATGTCTAGAATGAGCCTCACTGTTTTACCTTATAAAACAAAAGGGGCCAAGTTTCATAGGTTGGTGTGCGTGAGGCGCCATACAAATGATGTATGTGTGGGTGTATATGTATAGGGTTTAGGAGCCAGTACTGGTTCCAATTTTTTTCGACTCTTTCGTATCTTCGACTGTCAATCTTGACAAATAACTTTATCAAAGGGCATACAATCGATTTATTTTCAAAGAATAGGTCTTAGAATGGAACCCACCGCACCGGAGAGGTCGGTGGCGCGGTGCGGAGAGGTATGGACACTCTATTATGGGTTTCCGGGTTTGAATCTGCAAGGGCGACATCATCATCAGCCTACCATCGTCCACTGCTGAACATAGGCCTCTCCCAAGGCGCGCTACAATACTCTCTCCTCGGCCTTCCTCATCCAGTTGTTCTCCGCAACCTTTTAGGTCGTCTGTCCAGCGGGCACGGCGTCCCACAGTACGCTTACCAGTTCGTGGTCTCCACTCTAGAACTCTGACACCCCATCGGCTTCAGCAGATATGACCAGCCCATGCCCATTGCCACTTCAGCTTGCTAAGTAGGTAGCACTTAATTTCTGATGCGCTCTCTCAGAGAAACACCGAGCACAGCTCGCTGAGGGACCTTGAATTGATGAAATACTCCTATTGTCAGGGTCAACGTTTCCGCACCATAGGCAAGTACGTGTCGTAGGTAATGCAAGCACGTATCCAGGGGGGGGGATAAATCCCGCCTATCCCCCCCCCCCCCCCCCGAAATCCGAATATTTGTATGGAACAGTGATCACACCTATACCTTTTTCGTAATTTTTCATTGAAAATCCCCCCCCCCCCCTCAAATTGAATGTCCCCCCCCCCCCCCCTGAACCCAAAGTCTGGATACGTGCTTGTCGTAATGTCAGTGGTTGCTTGGCAAAATCTCGTCAGCCTCGATTGGAGGTGTACGGGAATAAGTCCACCATGCGTGTCCACAGAATAAATGATAGTAATAATAATAATAAAGAACCGCCACACCTGCCCCTCTCAAACTTTAGATACCGGTACCTCACCCTGCACTTTAGGTACGGTTAGTATCTAGATTGAGCAAGATGCACATACCACCAGCAGGCACATGCATGTGTCGACGCCATTTTGATTTTGTAGCACACCTATTCAAGCATCGTGAGATTCTTCTATGGAGTGCCAGGAGTTTGCCAATGCCAATTGGTGGACTTCACATACCAAACGCATCAGATTTTATTTCATCTTCAGTGTTTGCGGGTTTCCTCACAATGTTTCCCCTCACAGCTTATTTAGCTGATTTAACGCCTTCGTTTTGAGGCATTGTGTTAGGCCGAGGTACAAATACGAATATGTAGGTATGACTAGAATATATTGTACTTATCCCTAAATAATAAACCATTATCTAAAGCAAATTAGTGAAGCGTTAATCCGTCATTATTGTATTGTACAGAGAAGACCTTTAACAGCGGGATATTTAATTATTCATTCAATTTGGCCGCATAATAGCTTTATTGTTGCCAACAATGGACGTAGCCAAATGAGGTCGCAGTTTCCATACATTTCGCCCATTGTCTGCTTTTGAATCAAATTAAATGTTTAATCTCAGAGATGATCATAATTTTGTGTCTATTCTGGAAGGAAATTGTATTGGGATTTGGAAAATATTTTTTTCTTATAATAGCTAGCTGTACGACTTAGTCTGCGTTAACTTAAAAAAGTCTTAGACGATTTATATAGGGACCCGCCTCGCGTTAGTATTGCCAACGTGCAAGATCAAAAATCTTACGCATTTAACTACATAGGTACAATTTCATACCTTATAATTAGACGTAGTTTTGCAAAAAAGATCCAACCCACAACCCATTCCATAGTGGGTTGGATCTTTTTTGCAAAACTACGTCCAATTATGATGTCTAAACGCGACAGCCTATAACGTACGCCCTATTTTTATAGCAAAGACCTATCCAACGAAAAACTAATATTTTCCAACCTCCATTTCGTTTTGCGGGAGGGGTCAAACATTATTTTCTGCATGATTATTTCTGTTTTTGGATCTGTCTTCATACAACATTTCGATTCGATAGGTGCAAAAATGAGTGCGTTATTGAGGCGGGGCATACAGACAGACAGACAGACAGACAGACAAACAGACAGACAGACAGAATGGATGATAGTATAAGATTTCCTTGTTTGACCTAAATGGTTTCACTCACAATATTTTTATCTACCCAACACGACGACCTACTATCCAACGATACCCTACGCCAAAGTAGGTACATTCCTTACCTACGCCATGCCATGGGATAGACGAGAAAAACAATTTCATCCCCACAATTGGCGTCCCGCACACATCTTTCGCGGGACGCATCCTCTAGAAACGGGACGTCCCGCCTCTCGCGGGACGGTTGGCAACCCTAGGCGTTATCATACCTACTCTTTTCATCCTACTTTTATTACCAATTTAAAATTTAATTATCATCATCACCAATTACGTCAATCATGTCGCCATTAAAAATTAATGCATCCATCACTTTATCTGCCTGGCTGTTCAATTATCGACACTAAATGTTCGGCGAGCTAAATGATTAAAACGTTGTCAGTGGTTCTCAAATACCTAATAATTTCTCCTAGTTTACCATACCTTCCAAGACCTTCGAGAGAAAATGGAAGATTTTTGAAATTGCGTATTTCGTCGTATTTCGTCGTTAATTATGTAGGTAAGTATGGGTCTTACCATAAAAATTTTGAATAAATAAATAAATTATTAATAGCTGTTCATTTTTTATATGCCTTTTAAGTTTCTAATGATAAAAGTTTCGTGACATTGGGGGAGGGCGGACGGGGGTGTGAGCCTGTGGGTCAACTATAAAAGTCACCCAAGATCACTAGGGATCAATTTGGACCCCAGTCAAAATTCAACCAAATATACGTCACGTGTTTTATGGACGCCCCCTATGACTCTCACTGCAATACAATACACTTCAAATATACTTATATTACTCTTTAGTCTACACCAAACATGTCAAACATGCGGCCCACACCGAATTTCCGTGCGTCCCGATCCAATTTTAAGAAAAGCTTCCTTTCGCGGCCCGCGAGCATACTGACTTATAGAACTAAGCATTATCTTATGTACGGTGGTCAAAATGGTGGTGATAGTTTTAAGTCATGGTGAGAAAAATGTTGAGCTCGCTTCGCTCGCTCTGTTTTTTGTTTGATTTTACTATTAAAATAAACGATTACAGTCGTGTTCCATGATCGATGCAATGAGTTTTATTTCTTTATGCTCTTTGCGACCCACTGATTCTACTATCATTATGCATGTTGCCCACCAATGACTTTTATTGAGTTTGACACGCCTGGTCTACACTGTGACTCAATACTAATGAAATGAAGTGGGTCAAAGTCTATTTGTAAAAATATGAATTTTCCGTATTTATATTATTTAGTTCTTCTAGCCCAGACGGACGTATCTGTAACAGCTGCCTAATACCTACTATACATTACCTACTACATTATAAAATAAAATATACCTACACGTATATTACATGGAACACTTAGTGTCTAAACACACTATACCGAAAGTACGCGACCGAAGATCCGCGGCTGAGTTTACGTTCCGACCATGTTCCGACGTATTCGGGTAATATGACACACCATAAGCGCCGAACTTACGCGGCAGAAATTCAGTTGCGTAAACTTGCGTAACTTTGTTCAGTCCCCGCCCCCGGATTTTCGTCGGCAATCGAACCGAACTTCGGTCGCGTAAACTCGCGTATAATGTGTGCACTACAGACTAAGTTGCCGCTGAACTTACGCCCGACCGAAGTTCGGCTGTACGCTATAACGCAACGTAATTTCGGCATAATGTGTCGTCGTTCATTCAAATAGCATTGCTGGCGTAATCGTGCCGAACTTCGGTCGCGTACTTTCGGCATAATGTGTTTAGACACTAAAGGGCGCTTTAGAGGTAATGCGTAACACTTTGCAGGCAGTCGTTCTATTTAATTACCGCGTACGTACACTCCCACTAAATTGGCACAGAGTGACGCGACGCGCTCGCGTGACGTTTTTAGTGCTCGTAAAAGGACTCATCGGGGATTTGGTACAAGGTGTGTCGAAGTGTTTAATTTGTGCATAATGATTAACGGTTAATGCTTTTGTGAAGTCAATAGTGTGATGAAAATAGGCGACAACGTCCTCCATGGCAATTTTGTCAAACACCCACAGCGACCTTGTTGTAGGTACAACTGAAGCTTTGTGCTTTGTCCAGGCGGGCGTGTAGAAGTGTGTAATTTGTGTATAATGATTAACGATTTAGCTTTTGTAAAGTTAATAGTCTTGAGAATAGGCAACAGGCTTGTGACTATAGGACATTCATGGCAATGTCGTCCATGGCATTTTGTCAATAGCGACCTTATCCAGCATGTCTAGTATGATTTCTGTACACGCGCGCGTCTTCGCTACATACAAAACATCCTGTTAGCGCGCTTGCCGCGACATAATAACATTTCTTTAGATATATTAATACCTAGAATTTATAGAGAAATAAATAAAATATATTGAAAAAAATATATCATAATATGGTAACTACTGTTGTGTGTATCACATTTCAATTCAAATTAGTAATTGGCTCTACTGGTTTTATTTTCAATCTTGTTTGAGAAAATGCAGGTGAAACTAAAATAGAAATATTATCAAATTAGAAATCTAGTCCTAGATAGGTAGGAGTCTCTCCTAGAGAAAGAGGTGTGTCGACTGAAATAGAGACCCAACTAACAAGTTGGCATTCATAAAATATGAAGCTTATTTTCACACTGAAATAGGTTTTAGATATAATTTGTCTGCAGCAAAGATTCAGATGAGAGGTGCTGTTTTTAAAAGTTACACATCCTAGAAGTCGTATTTGAATAATGCGTAATTTCCATAGTCTTTTTGTTTACTGTGTATATATTTCGATAAATATATGAATCTTGAATTATTTGCTCTTGATTATACAGGGTGTTTCATAAGTAACAATAAATATTTAAAACTCTTAAGGGGGTCGTTTAGACCGTCAAACTGAACAACTTTCTCTATGGGACCAATATCAAAATTGCGAAAAAAAAAAATTATATCCTATACATATTTTAGCTCTAGTCGATTTGTAGAGTATGGAACATCAATATTTTTTTTCGCGATTTCGATATTGGTCCCATAGTGAAAGTTGTTCAGTTTGATGTTCTACATTAAAGGTTTATTTGTATTTTTGTAACACCTGTATATCAGAGATAAAAAATACAATACCTAAGTAATTATTGACTTAATTAGGAATTTAGGATAACAATTAGATCAAACCGGTATCACTGACTATCTTACTTTACGCTCATTTAATTATTTCTATGTTCATAATTTAAAATTAACTATTCGATGACTTAGTTGTACCTACTTTAGCAGAAGGGTGGGATACAGTGATTTCTACATTAAGAGGATAGGCGGGCTCTCGAAGAAATGTGGAGAAGAGTTTACTTTTCCGATTGTGCGTATTTGTCCGATCCACCCCTCCCACACAACCCGCCGACTAGAGTGCGAAAGACACAACTGCAGCTCTGACTGATTTTATCTACATAAAATAGACGACATCAGCATTTTGTATTCTCCTGTTTCCATCGCCAAAACTTTACCGATTTTAATAATTATTTCAAGAATAATATGAGAAAGTCTGTATGTTTTTTTTGTTTATATTCGTCAAAATTATTTGCTGGATGTCTGAAAACGGGCGGTAAAATTTGTCATTTTCGAAAGTCAAATAGTTCTCACAGTAATTAAGAAATAGAGAACTTAGAGAACGTTGTTCAGTTTGATGGTCTGACCATCCCCTTAAAAAAAGTGTCAGCATATTAAGTTGAACCCTTTTACGGAATACGTTTGTATGGCTAAAACGGTACTAACTAGTCTATCCTCTTAAATATACTTACAGTTTCATGCATGTTTATTAGTTTCGGGTACTTTCACCTCGCTGCCCCCACAGAACAAAATGGTAAGTGCAAAAGTCAGATTATTCAGGAAAAATTAAAACACTTATATTGATAATAATTTCGATATTAAAGGTTTATCATAAATGATTCTTATATCAAAAGAAGGCTAATTTTTTGTCACATTATTGACTGATATTTTCATTGAGATCAGATTAACCGAATTCACTAGAATCAATAAAAAAACAATTTAATAAAATTTAAATTAAAACCACACTATGTAACAGCTTTTTACCATTATTTACGAGTTAATTTTAAGCGATGAGCAGGACTATAATATATCTTTTTAATTTTATTCTATTACATTTTGGAGTGACAAGAATGAAAATAACGATTACTTGTCATTTTGTTCTTGTAATGAAATAGAACCTCAATCCAGTCCTCAGGACAAATATGGGGTTGAAGATGTAGCGAGCTTACCCAGAAGAAGCTTATTCACTTGTACTTTGAAGGAATTCGGGTTATAAGCGCTCGGAAATACTGACGCAGGCAGGGCATTCCACTCCTTGGCTGTGCGCATTATAAAAGATTCTGAAAGGCGCTTGGTGCGGATATGTGGGATGTCAACCAAGAAGGGGTGATATCCCGCGGTGCGTCTGAAAGTACGATAGTAGAAAAGGGAAGGTGGGATGAGCTCATGTAGCTCTTGGGCACACTCACCGAAGTACAATCTGTAGAAGACCGACAAGCAGGCTATTCTGCGGCGGTGGGCTAGGCTATGAAGCTTGGTCTTCACCACCTTACTGTCGCCAATGAGCCTCCTGGCTCTGCGTTCAACCGAGTCTAGTGTGGCTAGTTGCTGAGCCATCCCACAAGTGGCAGCAATATTCCATGCAATATCGGACCTCCGGAGCTTTATACAACATTAAGAGCTGTCCAGGAGTGAAGTACCGCTTTACCTTGTTAAAGATGCCCGGCTTTCTGGCCGCAGTTTGAGTTTTGGACTCGATATCAGCGCCAATGTTGAGTTCCGTTGTCAACCTCATGCCCAAAAGCTTAAGACTGTCGGAAACAGAGACAGATGTACCCCGGAAAGTAAGAGTCAGATTAAACGGACTCCTTTTGGCGCTGAACAGGCAAGGAATTGTTTTGGTGGCATTGAAGTTGACTAGATTATTGTTACCCCACTGAGAGACAAGACTTAAAATCAAGTTTTTTATCTCCACCATGGCTGTGAACGTATTTGATCCCCGCTAGCCCCAGCGTCGGAAATAGTGACAGTCCTGTCATCTGTCAGTACTGTAATAAATCGATTTCTATTTCAATTTTGCATACCCAACAATAACTGTTTCATATTCATTTATTGCCATAAACTGTATGTACATAGATATAGGTGGTAACATTGCTTTCTTAGTTCAATTACAATTTTACCCTTACGGGTGTAGCAATCATGAAGACAACACAGAACATACTGTAACTTTTTTAGGCTTTTACTCTTTCTATCCGTCCATTCACTTTCATCTCGAGGTCTCTTTCGTGTTATCTTTCCAAGTCTTTCAACGTCGACTGTTCTGAAGTACAAAGATCATTGATTCATCCATAAAAGAATCTTCGTGATAAGAGTGCTGCTCCCCAATCACAATATTATTTTCATTTTCATTTGATTTAGATTCTGGTTCATTCATCTGTTCGGATTCTCGGTGATCATCCTGTTGTTCGTTTTGATATTTTTTCCGGATGCTGGTGGTATTTGGTCAGCCTGTTGAGAGTCTTCTTGGTGGTATAAACCACCAGATAATTCAGATTTCAAATATTGCATTGGTTTTACTGTTTGATCTACTTGTTCAGAACTACCTATAGACATTGTCAACAATTATTGTTGTTTCATTGATTGAGACTGCTTTATTTACCGTTTCTATACCCAACGAAGAAGATGCGTTATTTCCATTGTCAGTTTCAGTAATAACGAGAGTATTTGAACATCGTTGCTCTGGTTTCAACGTTATGTCCACAAATTGAACAAAACATATTCATGTCAAACTTACCAGAATAAAATGGTAAGAGCGCTTGAACATTAATAATCCGAAAGAAGTTAACACAAATAATATTATTATTGAACTTTACGCATATTTACTTTTTAAAACTTTTAGTTAACTTATTTTATCATACTTTTTACTTAAATAAAAAAAACAAAATATAAACCGAATAAAATTTTAATTTTTTACATCTCTGTAAGTAACGATAGGAAACATCGGTAAAAAAATTATGTGATGTATTGAGACCCATAGATGCCAAAAATTGTATAACATTGAAATGATGATAATAGCACTTTACCATTTTATTCTGTGGGGGCGGCGACCTGTCCCCTTTTTACCTGAATATGTGACTATCTAGAGGCTCTTTAATACTGTTTTAAAGTTTTAGGTCCCATAAGGTCCATTAGGGCTTATGTAGGTTTAACAAAAACGTTTTAGCTTTATAACAAAACTTTTGAAGCTCATGAGTCTCTTACTGTACCTATTTACCCTTATACTTACATAAGTACCTACATGTTGTATAAAAAATTGTGGTCCCGAATTTTACCACAATTATCCTTATAAACGGATGTCGTAGCTATGCTCTTAGCATTAAATGAATTTAAAATAGAAGTTACAGAACGATTGGGTACGTGAAGAATGAATAAAGCTTCTCCTTATGTTGCCTCATGCGACACCAAAGGGAAGAAATGAAGTGGTTTATTCCAAGCCGAGAACCCACGTAAACTAGAATATTTTATCTTTAAATAGCATAAAAGGCTTTAGTAAACCAACTTACGCCCTTTTGCCTTCAAACTAGCGTAGTAAAGGGGATTAATTCCGCTAGCGCTCCCACATTCTCAACTCAATCGATTCTCCCCGATCGACTGCACGCGCCCTCGTTCTTGGACGTTAAAAGCTCTTGACTCCACCCTCGTTGTGTTTAGTTCGTTCTACACACGACGTCCTCAGAATTACACCAATTTGATTCTTGTATCGTGGCTGGAAAAGCTATATAACAAGACATGTTATGTGAAATAAACTTTGGAGTTGGTATTATTTGATCATGGCATTGCTTTGCTAACGACGGATTCTTTGCTTTGTGCTTGAGACTTTGGCCACTTAATTTATTTATTTGAAGGGGTATTGACCCTCTTCAGGTTATTATGTCGTATATTGTGGTAGAATCGATTGTCTGTAGATAAGCAAAATAGCAAGGACTCAGGCCATTGAATTAGACCCAATTTTTCCGCCCGCTATCGTTATTCTACTTCATTTAAGTGCCTATATAGCATAGCATAGCATATGCTCACGACTATGTTCCCCGAGGGGGTAGTCAGAGATATTCTGAAACCTCAGAACATCCACGTTTCACCAGTAGTACCGAAACTCTGTCCAGTGTGACGGGGGGTGAGCCCGTCGCCACTTTTAATGGACAGTAGGTACAATACATGCCTCGAAATTGAAGCATGCAGGTTTCCTCACGATGTTTTCCTTCACCGAAAAGCCAGTAGTGTTACAAATCGCCTATATTTGCCCAGTGCCTATATTTGTGTTGAAAATGCGGAAAAATAATATGCAATAAATTCATTATCTACCTGCAGCGTTTTCAGTTTATGTTTAGAAAACACAATTTCCTTGAATACAGAGAAAATGATGGAACCATTGCCGTTGTCTCCAAAAATGATTTTCGGAAGGCCGTAACTTTCGTCCAAAGAATTCATTTCTTAGATAAAACGCTCTCTTCGGTCCACCATAAATGCTTAGTGGCGACCCCTCCTATCATATCTTATTTTTATTGGCTATACTTACACGGGCTTTATTTCCTTTCTACAGTGAAATGACTCGTAATTTTCCAAGTGATTCGATTATTACTATTTTTCATTAGAGTTGAATCAGATATAATAATGGTCATCATTGACCTAAGACCGCCCTTTATACCCTTCTCATTCTTGTTTTAAATTGTATTTTTTTTCTATTTTTGGTGTGCAAATAAAGAATATTTATTGTATCTTAGTTCTATATAATAAAGCTATGCATAAAATCTAATGCAGTCTAGACTTAAAATATTTCATCCATGTAACTATAAGTTTTAAAATTGATTGTGACTTGTTTGAGTACCTAATAAATAAATAAAAATAAATAAGGTAAAATCTCGAGTCGTGTGGTGAGAGGGTCCGCAGACGTTTATATAGATCGTGTGCCTTCTGGCTGGCCACGGGGTGCTGCCGTAAAAACAGTTTAATACAGCGCTCAGTCAAAGGAAAAAGTCATGAATACATTAATAATTAGGTAACATCTCAAAAAAGGACAATTACGACTGACATACACATTAGGTACGAAATTCCGAATCAGAATTACGATTTTGTATGTATTTGCCCTTTCCAGAATTCCGATCGGAATAACGGAGGCAATAAAAATCCTGGCGATTCCGATTCGGAATTCCGTGTGTGTTGAGACAGGCGTTAAATAACACTATTTTAATCTCATCGCCAGCTGCAAAACTCCAGAGACAATCAAATACAAAGATCCAATAATATTCAGAAATCAATTCGAAACAAACTCTGGACAAAGTGATCGTAACAATAACAGATTTCGCTTTCCGAAAGCTACAGCAAAAGTGCCTTAATTTAGAACCGAGCATTGGCCACTGATTAAAAATGTTCTCCGGTTGTTCCCGAACTTTGCTTAAATTCTGCTCCCCGGGGGAAGTGAAGGGACATAATTAAATGTGTATTATTCAACGATACGGGTTTTTGGGGATTAGCTGTCAGCCACCAAGCCGATTAAAATCATTAATGAGTTGTCGACCGCACTGACATCGGTTTTATTTCCCGGCTACAAATAAATTGAAAGATTACAGGGCTTGTTTTACGAGTATTTACTTACGACTGTTTAAATTTTAGGGGTTGTCTGGCAAAAATGATGCTATAAAGTAAATGGGCATTCTTCTGTCTACAAGAGAGCTTTTTATGTTTCTATTAAATCATTAGGTATTTGTCTTTGCTAAAAGAGGATTAAGAAATTGCACGTACTCTTTCTTACTTAGTTTTAAATTAATAGAATAGTTAATTACCATGAAGGACAGTAAAGAATGGAGGTCGCAAAGCAATATTTCTATCGAAGTATAAGAGTCGTCAAAATGTGTAGGGACGGGGGACAAGACGGGAGTGCAGGTTCCGCTCTTAAAGCCGAATCTAGGTACAGCGCACTTCATCATTTTAGATGTATTTCATTGACAAAACCCCTCTCAGCAAAAAGAATGGCAGTCCGCTTTTAACTGAGCGTCATAGGTCACGCCCACTGTGACGTTGTCATGACCTAATAATTATGGCGACAAACTTAATTGCCATGCGACACTTCCGCTATCTTCTTTTCTCCGTGGCGTGGTAAGTAAGTATAGTAATTCATAAAATGTTAATTTAGTACCATAACATTTTTCACATCGGCTTTTCAAGTCTTATATTAGCTACTTAGGTAAGTACTTAATTATTTAAGAGACCTTTTACAGTTCAGTGTAGCGCCCCTCATCACAATATTAAAACTTTCCACTTTAAGGGAAATCTAAATATTATCTACTTACCTAAGGCTAAATATAAAAGTGGCCCTTTTATTTAATTTTTCAAATTTGTGCTTAGGTATTTAGCTTTAAGGCTTTTTAGAAAGAAGTATATTGAAGTAGCATTTTTTAAAATAAGGTTTTCTTGTTTGAGACATCTATCTATAGGTATAAGTACAATTGTATAAATTTATCATAAAATTTTAAACTTGGCGTGGATGTAGGTACATTAAAGATTTTTCCAAAAAAACTAATTGGAGGCGGAAACCAATTTTTGTCTATTTTTTGAGCAATTATCACTTAACAATTACTGAACTGATTTGGATAGGATTTTCACAAAAGCATAAGGCTTAGTTTGGATTAACATTTAGGTTTTTTTTTATCGCAATCAGTTTATTCAATGAGTATATTTTAAAGTCAGTGGTCCGCGCGTACGCAGTCGCGGAGCCACTGAACGGTAAGAGGAGCCTTAATTGTGTAACAATGTCCAAGAATTTAAAGTGAAACTTTTATGGGAGGGCTTTGAAATTCTGATCCGCAACTTTTTCGTGTAACGGAAGTTCTACGTTTTCGAAAAAACGCTCGTGATATCGGGAGATAAGAAGACTTTATTTAAAGACCATCTGAAAGAAGACTTTATTTAAATATCCTCGCAGGTAGAAGTTACACATCTGCCGGGCGTCCCGTATCGGCAACCTATTTTAGTTTCTAGTGTGATAAAAGTAAGATACCTTGAAAAGCAGCCTCGAATGATATGGGTTCCTGCGTGGGCTCGCGCGACGTCGCCGTGACGAGCACCGCGGCGAGCAGCGCGGCGAGCGGCGCGGCCATGTCCACACTACGCCATGCCATCTCCGCCCATGCTCGGCGCTCGGGACACCTCTGTCGAAGAAAGTTATTCATTAATCATTAATTCATCGTCACGGACATTAATTACTTAAATTTTCTGGTTTTCCTTCTTTTCTCCTATAAAAGAAGTCTTATGAAAAATGTTATGTTCTTAGTGTTCGATAATTTTTCCTCTTTACAGAGTATAAACTTAAAAGTTCAGGAGTGCGATTTTTGAATCTCATTCAGTGAGCTCAGCTGTTAAAAATGTCAAAATAACTACAGAGATACGCATCTTTTTACTGCTGATTTGACTTTAAAAAATCGCTCTCCTGTGGTATGATCATTTGGGGTGATTGGGGATCTACCTCCTAGCGGTCCACCCCGGGCAACGGCATCACAAGCTACCAAGTTTGTGGTGGCGGCTGAACGATCCCCCACGCGGTGTGGTAGGCTCCGCAAGGAGCCGCCTGGCTCGCGACCACCCTCCTGCCGGAGTCTGGCGCCAAGCAGCTTGCTGCGTTCCGTCAGTGTGCAGGAGTGCCAGTGCACTTCTGGGTAAGCTCGCTACATCTTCGGCCCCATCTTTGTCCTGAGGACTAGATTGGGGTCAAGAGAAAACCCATCAATAATAAAAAAAAAAAAAAAAAAAAAAAAAAAAAGATTTTTGAAAGTCAAATCAGCAGTACTAAGATGCGTATCTCCATAGTAATTTAGAGATTTTCAAATGCTGAGCTCACCGAATGAGATTCAAAAATCGCACTCCAGACCACCAAACTAAATAACTTTCACTACTGGATTAACATTGAATTCGAGAAAAAAAAATCTGCTGTTCTTTTTGGTCGAGTAGCTATTGACTTTTTCTATGGAATTTTAATTTTAATTGAAATTTTAATGGTTCAAAGTTGGTCCCATTTTAGTAAGAGTTGTTCAGTTTGATGGTCTGAGCATCCACTTAAAAAAACCGTCAGCATTAAGTTGAACCCTGTAGTGTACGTATACCCAAGTAGGTATAGATAACATTCAAAAATGTTTAAAAGTGAGAGTAGTTAGTACCTATTTAAGTATAATATACCTACCTAGCACTGTAAATTATTTATTTATCCAGGCTACTGCGAATCACAAAACTTTATGTAACAACAAATCTTTTTCTTCAGAGTGCACTAAAAACGATAACACGCAGGCTATGTTCTTTCGACCTTTTACTTAAATTGTCGGAATCGGATCGGGTCCAGTTTCATTTTATTATGTTCACCGATTACCCGTGCGTACGTGTCGTCTCACGTTTGATGCGTCACTAGGGGCCTCATAGCAAGCTTTCTGTCGACTATTTTATTCAGAAAATAAAATAAAATATTGTAGGATTTGTAAAAGTTTGAGAATCGCTAGCTTTCATTAGTACAACAATGTTTTGAAAAATGTTGCGTATAACAAAACGCTTATGTCAAAAGTCTTGTATAACGTGATAAAATTTAGAAGGTGCTTAGTTCTGACATTTCCCAAGAAATCTGAAGGTTTCGATGGACTTTTAAATTTTGTCAAATAATCAGCGTTTGTCGTGTCACTGTCAATCAAATCAAAACAAAGTTTGAATGTGAAAATTAAATTTTCTTTCATTTTCTAAGGTATTTTTCTTTAACACTTTAATTTTTGTTCAATTTATATTTATATTGGTAACTATAAAAACCATTCAAGAGTTTATCGGCATTCATCTGAAAAAGTACAAAACATATTCTTTTTTACCAAGTTATTTTCCTAAATTTTCAGCTATTTATCTATGTAAATTATATTTCAATGTTATCAAAGTGTAGTAAAGCTTCCTGTTGATTAAAATTCCGTATTGCAGGTAATGAGATGTGTTTACGCGCGTCGTTTATTATTTTATTGTTATTTCTGATCGATGGAGTTCTGACTTTGGAGAATGGATTGGCCAGGACCCCTCCCATGGGTTGGATGTCCTGGGGATATTACGCCTGTGCTGATAAATGCAAGAATCAGGACAAATGTTTGAAGTAAGTACCTAACTATGATGTTTTTATGATATCCAACGGGTACAGGCGCTGGATTCCCTCGGCTTCCCTTTAGTTTCCCAGAAAGTGTAAGGTGGGGTGGGGTATCTGAAGTTCTGAAGTCAGATAGGGGCGGGGAGTGGCCGTTCTGTATGCAGAACTATACAATGTGTTAATGAATAAGCGCAAAACCTCATACTCCCCAACTGATTTACAACAAAGTAATTAGATTAGATTAGATTACACGAAATAACAATTTAATTTTTCAATCTTTAATTTGAACAATTTAATTATTTTGATACTTAAAATTTAAAGTTATTTGCATTATGCAGACAAAATTTTAGTATTCAAATTTTATATAATTTTATTTCCCATGATTTCAGTGAGGAATTAATTCTATCGGTAGCGGATTCGTTCTACAGAGATGGCTACCAGGAGGCGGGGTACGAATACATTATAATAGATGACTGCTGGTCGGAGAAGACTCGGATCAATGGGAAGCTGGAGCCCGATCACAAGCGGTTTCCTAGAGGAATGAAGTTCATTGCCGATTATGTTAGTATAAGCATATACTCACGACTATATTCCCCGATGGGGTAGTCAGAGATATTCTGAAACCTCAGAACATCCACGTTTCACCAGTAGTACCGAAACACTGTCCAGTGTGACGGGGGGTGAGCCCGTCGCCACTTATAATGAACAGCGGGTACAATACATGCCTCGAAATTGAAGCATGCAGGTTTCCGCACGATGTTATCCTTCACCGAATAGCCCTTTTTTATGTTTTTTTATGTTTGGTTTTATTATTTGTTTTGGATTCATTTTTTGAATTCAGAAATCCATGCAGACAAAGTCGCGTGAAAAAGCTAGTTCTCATGCTTTAATATAACTACACCAATATTGATGAAATTTGGTACAGAGATAGAGTATGCTCTATAAGAGCAAATTGAGAATCTTTTATTTAATTTTAAAGTTGTAAATAATCTCTTCTTACAGATTCACGCCCGTGGTTTAAAATTCGGCATGTACACGAACATAGCTCAAGATACGTGCATGCATTACCCGGGGTCGAAGGGTCACTTCCACGCAGACACGAAGAGGTTTGCCGAGTGGGACGTTGATTATATCAAGGTGGACGGATGCTTCGTCACGGAAGATTATCTAGATATTGGTACGTAATCCAATCATTACTCAATAGCAGTCTCCGTACAAAAAGCGAAAATGTTTTTACCCCTCTAAAACCTTACACTTACAAGCATCAGAATATATATATATATATCTTAAGACCTTAGAAAAAGTATATGTCTAGTTAAGTCTCCCGGCTATACCGTATAAAACCACCGCACTTGACCAAACCCTCACCCATGTGGTAAATGAGTGCACCCTACGCCGTTTCCCCGGTGGAATTGAAGAACTCCTTAGGTTAACCCCGGCAGCGGAAGACTGGCTAAAACGTCTTGACCTCGAAATTTAAACCTCCCTGGATCCAAGCAGGAAGACAAAAAAAAAAACATACGATATGATGATGATGATGACCGTATAAAACAAAAGGGGCCAAGTTTCATATGTTGGTTTGCGTGAGGCGCCATAAAAATTATGTATGTGTGCGTATATATGTATAGGATTTAGGGGCCAGTACTGGTTCCAATTTTTTTCGACGCTGAGAACACATGCCACACATGCCACTGAAAAAATTCGCATTCCTCATGAGAAAGGCTGATTCCCCAAATTGCGAGGAGTGTAATGCGGTAGAGGATGTGTATCATCTTTTGGTGGAGTGTGTCAAGTTCAAGCTAGCGCGGGCGGGATTCACTGATGAAGGAACTGAGGTTGAACAAACATGATGTAGGTGCTTTCCACAATGTGTTAGCTAGCCCTAGTTCCGATGAAGCTAAAAAGTTGTTCACCTTTGTGACTTCATCAGTGAATCAGTGATTTATTTTCTCATTGGTTGATGTAAAAAAGTTCAGGGTACGATGGGACTGATATATACATGCGTATAAAAGTCCCTAAAAAAGAATAAAAAAAAAAAAAAAAAAAAAAAAAAATCTTCGACTGTCAATCTTGACATATAACTTTATCAAAGCTTAAGACTTATAAACCTGGTATTACTGTACCTATTTATGTTACAGCATACATAAAACTGGGTCATCATTTAAACAAGACTGGCAGGCCAATGGTTTATTCATGCAGTTGGCCTTATTACAAAGAATATATCAACAAAAAAAAGGTACATCCCCATTTATAACTTGGATTAGCATTGGACTGGAAGGAATTGGATGGTATAATTGAAGATTTACCTTGAGATGGGGACGCAAGCTGGTGACGATAGCTAGGTATTAGCCACATGCTATATATAAAATATTATCATGTAAAACCTCTATCATCCTAATAAACTAACAAATGACATGTACAGTACCCGGCGGTAAATAAAATATTGCACATCGACTAGTTTCGGCTTCTTAGAGCATCGTCTCTGTCAAGTAAACTATTGTAAAACTACTGTAGTAAACTACAGTTTTTGTATTGAATTTCGTACAGCATTCCTAGTGGTTACGTTGAAAACTAATTTTGTCATACAAAATTGGCGCCGCAACTACAGTAGTAACGTACAGTGAACACTCATGGTAGGCCTACTGTACATTATGTTATGTTTTGTCGCACTGGCCAGGTGTCGCCGATGTGCAATATTTACCGCCGGGTAGGTACGGTAAACATTTATTTTCCTCACGCTAACAATGCATGCCAATTTAAATTCCTTTTTCTCCCCTCCGGGCGAAAAGCGTCAACTTTCGTCTCGCTGCGCTAAACGAAGTTGACGCTTTTCGCCTCCGTCGAGGAGAAAGATAGTATACACACCTTGGGCAGTAAATAAGAATGTCTCGGATCACATGTTTGTTGACCTGGGCTTCGCCTCGACCAACAATTACATGTGATTTGAGACCTTTCTTACTTTCCTGTCCTAGGTGTGTACTATCAGTTTAAAATAACAGTGTACGTACATGACCTCCCTCGCAAATGTGACGTCACTCAATCACACGAACTTTACTCGAGTCATTCAAATGATTGTTTCCTTTACATTAATCTATTTTCCTCATTGACCTCTTATTAACAAACTAAGTGAAGTTATCCAACAGCCCTTCAAGGTCATACACATTTTTGTTTTAAACTGATAGTAAATCTACTATTTCAAAAGAAAATACACGGAGATAAAATTAATAGCTTCTTTTATTAACTTGGTTATAGTATTTAGCGTAACGAAAACAGATTTTAGTTCAATCTAACAGAATTAGGGCCTTTTCCTCCACTTCCTAATAAGTTATTAATAGCTTATTTGACAGATGGACGAGCTGCGAAAAAAACTTACTGCAGTCTTGATAAGCACGGCAGTATTTTCCGAGTGTTTTTTGAGATACAAATAAAGTTATTACTATTGTCTTTATCAAACATTGTTCTCCACAGCCAAACTACACAGAAATCATACCTCACTGCAACCTGTGGCGTAATTTCCACGACGTGTTCTTGAACTGGCCGTCAGTCACCAATATAATCCGTCACTACGAGAAATACTATGAGGAGTTGCATCCACACCACGGTCCTGGGCATTGGAATGATCCTGATATGGTATGCTTGCTCAAAGTTACAATACAGGGTTCATTTTTAGTCAGTGCGGATACATTAAAACTGCAGGACCCTACCTACTCACACATGTATGAAACTGTGTCTGTGGTTCATTAGATTATCGATAAAATGTTGAAAGTTACTGTGGCTCAAAGATTTCCATACAATTCTTAAATGAAACTGTAGACTTCAACGGAAATCTGACAAACATAGGCATAGAGATTAGTTTCTAAGTCGTTTTTTAAAAAATGTATCGACTTGGTTGATTATGATTAATATTGAATAAGATCGTTTGTATGCAGCGAAATATGCACTGAAATGGTGATTTGTGAACAAATTCCATATAATTTGTTAAGATTTTCAGTAGAAGCACAGATTATATAATACTATACAGTACAGATGCCCAACGTCAAACAATGAAACGCGACTGCCGTAACGCGGGCAGTCTTCGGGCAAAGTAAATTGCTTGATTTTCCGAGGCTCATGACAATTATTTGTAGTCAGATCATGTACTTTTAGTAACAATTTACACGTTTACGTAAACTTTAATTACAAATCAATACCATAACGCCATATATTTCAATTTTTAAACTAAAATTTAATTTGTATGGGATGGGACACCATGGTAGAAGTGAAGCCGTGGTGGTCCAGTGGCGAGTAACCTTGCCTGCCGTGCAGGAGGCGATGGTTCGATCCCCGTCCAAGCCGACTCGTACCAATGAGTTTTTCGAAATTTATGTACGATTTGTAACACCACTGGCTTTTCGGTGAAGGAAAACATCGTGAGCAAACCGGCATGTTTCAATTTCGAGGCATGTATTATCTTATTGTACCCCACTGTCCATTGTAAGTGGCGACGGGCTCACCCCCGGTTACACTGGACAGAGTTTCGGTACTACTGGTGAAACTTGGATATTCTGAGGTTTCAGAATATCTCTGACTACCCCCTCGGGGAATGTAGTCGTGAGCATATGCTATGTTATGCATATGCTATGTTATGCATAT
Source organism: Agonopterix heracliana (assembly GCA_963693445.1). NCBI lineage: Eukaryota > Metazoa > Arthropoda > Insecta > Lepidoptera > Depressariidae > Agonopterix > Agonopterix heracliana. The sequence continues at coordinate 2,818,615 of OY856332.1, forward strand.
GCTATGTTATGCAAATGCTATGCTATACTATGCTATGCTATGCTATGCTATGCTATGCATTTTCAGTAATATTCGGTTTGTTTTCCAGTTAATATTCGGCACGGACACGTTAACTGCCAGTCAGTCTAGAGTACAACTGGCTGTCTACGCCATGCTATCCGCTCCTCTGCTACTGAGCTGTGACATGCAAATGCTGTCGCAGTATGAGAGAGAGCTCCTCCTCAATATGGACTTGATCGCTATAGCTCAGGACCCGCTGGGGATTATGGCTAAACCACATAAGGTTAGTTAAGAATGTTAATTGTTGCAAGAATTGAGAAAGGTGTACTTCGTTGGTTTGGTCAGGACTAGAGATTGGATATTAAGATGCATATTTACCTAAACTTCATTTTTGGCCATGGAATTCGGTATGTCAAGTTTTTTTTTGTCATCATTTTTATATTTTTTACGGATAGAAGACATAATTTTAAGACACCTATTTTTATTATTACCTACATTCATTGAGTTTATCAATATAAATTTAATTTTTAAAATATTTTGATCTGTAATCTCTAAGTGCAAAAATGGTGGAGAGAAAATAATTCGAACTCCATGGAGAAAAGAAAAACTACCTACTTCTATATTAAAAAAAATTTAAACCTGCCTCCTCTTTCTATGCTGGAAACAGAGACGGCAACATCAAATGTCAAATTCTCACATTGTGAATGTATTTTTTTTTCTTAATGGCCGGTTATTTAAAGTTGATTTTATGTTCACCAAGGAGCTCACAGGTATTCCAGTGACGTCACTGGACGGACCGAAAAACGACGATACTTTATTAAAAATATCGGTAATCCTTTCATTTTAAAATCTCTGACATAGAAAATATGATTATTGAGACAATTATCTCGAAATGGTTTTCGATTCAACCCTCCAAAAAAAAAATTTACATACCGAATTATGGAAATTTTAGTTTTCTTAAAATTATCTTTTTTAAATATTTTTCGGGATGCTAGGAAATCCGAGACCGCATAACTAATCGGAGGCATAGTATACGAACCGGTATGGAAACAGCTTAGGCTATATAGAATGCTGTAGGCGACAGCCTAGCCTACTTGACGCGTCATATGCTAAATATTGCATTGCTACAACTGCATGCTCCAAAAGGTAGTTATTTGTAGCAAAGCTGCCGACTACCCCGATTAGGATAATGGGCGTGAGTTTATCTTTACTAATATTATAAAGAGGAAAGATTTTTAAACATGTATTTTGTTTGTTTTTATTACATAGGCTCGAAAACTACTGAGCCGATCTGAATAATTCTTTCACTATTAGAATGCTACGTTATCCGTGATGAATATCAACTAAAAAAAAAACGGCCAAGTGTGTGTCGGGAAGATTCTAAGGCGGTTCTAATTTCGCCGCTGTCATCTAGTTACCTATCTATAATTATGTTTACTTTTGTTTCAGATGGCACATGATATAACGTTATGGGTAAAGCCACATTTACCAAAGAAAGGGGATTCATATCTCTCCTACTCTTTCGCTCTCGTCAATTTGAGTGAAGTCAGTCAGTTTATCTCTTTGGTTCCTGGAATGTACGGGTTGAACTCTACAGATTCCTATACTGTTATGGTAAGTTATACTATTATTTTGAGAATTGGTGGTCCAGTGGCGAGTAACCTTCCCTGCCGTGCAGGAGGCGATGGTTCGATCCCCGTCCTGGCCGAATCGTACTAATCAATGATTTGTAACACCACTGACATTACGGTGTAGGAAAACATCGTGAGGAAACCTGCATGTTTCAATTTCGCGGCGTATATTGTACCCTCTGTCCATTACAAGTGCCGACGGGCTCACTCCCCGTCACACTGGACAGAGTTTCGGTACTACTAGTGAAACTTACCCAACAGAAAATCCCACAGAGCGACATGGCCTCAGGCCAAGCTCTTCAATAAAGATAAAAAAAAAAATTAAAAATAGTGAAACGTAGATGTTCTGAGTTTTCAGAATATCTCTGACTACCCCCTCGGGGAATATTGTCGATGCATACATATGCGCTACGGAGCCATCATCGAAATCACGAAGAAAGTAAAGATGTCCACTACATTTGGGTCTATTAGGATTTTAGTTTTGTATGGATCAGCAACTATGAGCTATGGAGAAAGCTATGCTCGGTGTTTCTCTGAGAGATCGCATCAGAAATGAAGTGATACGTCAGAGAGCTAAAGTTGTTTGAAGTTGTTTGTTGTTTGAGTTGTTTGTTGTTTGTTGCTCAGAAAATTAGCAAGCTGAAGTGGCAATGGGCTGGTCATATCTGCCGAAGAACTGACAACCGATGGGGTGTCAGAGTTCTAGAGTGGAGACCTCGAACTGGTAGGCGTAGTGTGGGACGCCCTGCTGCCCGCTGGACAGACGACCTAAAAAAAGTAGCGGGGAGCGACTGGATGAGGAAGGCCGAGGACAGAGTTTTGTGACGCTTCTTGGGAGAGGCCTATGTTCAGCAGTGGACGATGATAGGCTGATGATGATGATGATGATGAAACAGCAGCCCTTTTTCCCGATTTCCATGTTAGCTCCGTAGAGAAAATTGTTTAGTTTTACGTTCATATCGTCCCCTTTAGAAACCATTAGCATATTATTTAGAAAGGTTCTACACACCTCTTCTATAAATGTTCCTTTGTTCCAGGACGTGTTTTCGGGAGAATATCTTAGAAACATAACGTTGAGTGATTCTATAGAAGTAATTTCACCGTCTCTAGGTATGTCCAATTTGTATTAAATACTATCTTAATGACTTGTAAATAAAGTTATTATAAGTGACACCGTACAGAAGGTTCACTTCCGTACAACGCGTATAAAAAATATAAAAACAAGTTGACCAACGCCTTAAAATACAGGGTGTAAGGAAAAGTATAATTATAATCTTTAAACCACATACTCTACCCATCAAACTGGACAACTTTTACTATGGGTGCAAACCTGTCAGAACAAAAATAAAATCAGCTGTCCCATACGTTTGAATCGAGTAGGTATTGCAGTTTAGACGGCTAATATTTTTTTTGTTCGGATAGTATTATAGTAAAAGTTGTTCAGTTTGATGTGTAAAGTAGGTATGTGGTTTAAAGGTGAATTATACTTTTCCTTACACCCTGTATAATGCGAGAGTAACTGAACCTTTAATTACACTGAAGAGTTGGCGTGAAATGTACGAATTTTCCATGTATTTTTTTGTAGCATGTCGCATGTCATATGTCGATTGGGTTGTATTGCATGCCGTTCGAAATCTTTTAAACTGAAGGGTAGAATAAGACAAGTTTGGTAGTATTTAAGTTCTTAAAATCAAGAATAAATAAAACCGGTCAAGTGCGAGTCGGGCTTCTCGCGCACCGAGGGTTCCGTATCACAAATATATTTGCAACATATTAACTAACAAAAAAGTTATGTTTTCTCCAGGACCTTTAGCGCGAGACCAACTCGCACTTGGCCGGTTTTTATTATTTGTTGTTATACTGTAGAGTTTGCTCTATTATCACATCAAGTTTGACGCTTGCGTGTATTACCGTTTTTACGATGGAGCGAGAAGAAAAAACGTTGGTAAAAACTAGATTCTTGTATGAGGAACTCCCTTTATTTACAACTTTATGAATTTTTTATGGTTTGTAAGCAAATCAGCCATAATAACGCACATTCTGAAAATTTCAGCTGTCTAGCTATTACGGTTCAAAAGTTACAGCCCTAAACAGGTAGGACGGACGGACGGACGGAAATCGTAGGCTTATGATAGGGTCCCGATTTCCCCCTTTGGGTACGGAACCTAAAAAACTAGACATTCAGCATACAAAAAACAGCAAATTCGAAAGTGCTGTCGAACCGCAGAAGTTAGAGCCCGGCTACGCTATGGAGGTACAGACCTCGTCAAAATCGCTGCGGCAATAACGTTCACTCAACGCCTGTATTTAAAAATCGCGGCGATTCAGTTCGGTGCTATTGCTATATCGCGTCGTTGCGGTGCAGTTCCGACATCGCTAAAGCTTAATAATCGCTTGTTGAAGTTGTGTGATAGATAAGTCGCAAGTCCTAAATTGGTTCCATTGATTTTCTGCATCATAGCGAGGGGTTTTATTTTCGTGATAGATAGGTCCCTGAAAGTCAATGTCGCATGTGCTAAATTGGTTCCATTGATTTTCTGCAACATAGCGAGGGGTTTTTATTTTCGTCTGTTTAGGCTACCTATACGAAATCGAGAAAAATAAATCAACACACTTGCTCGTAAAGTTACTCTTATCGCTCCTCTTTTATTTTTATAATGCAGCTTTTAAAACACACGTGCGTTTTACGTTACAATACTGCACTAATATCTGTGCGCGCATAACCAATAAAAAACACAGGCGCACGGCGCGGGAAGAATGAAATCTAGAGATTACCTCTAGTCCTCCTCTTTTCCCAAATATTTGTTTAAACCTTTTTGTGAAATATATTTATTTCCTCGCGAGTGTATTGAAAAACTTATAAAACGTTTTAGTGTTGGTCATTATAGTCTCTGCTCGTTTTCAGCCCTCGCCTGCGGCTCGTGCTGCAATCCAGCCTCGACTGTTCTAACCTCACTTGTATCATAATGCATAACGTTCTATTCTTTTATTTCAGATGTACTTTGGTACGCGCTCTATCCTTTATAACATAGCATTAAAATTTGGAATCTCTTAATAATGTGGTGTATAAAAGTTATTAGGTATTTATAAATTGTTGTTAAATGTAAGAGTTAATTTAATTTATTTGTTTGATAAATATTGCTCACAAAACATGTGATATTAGCTATTTAATGGTTTTACTCTGTGACGAGAAATAAAACGGTCGTACTTAAATTAAAGAAATCGTCATTTTATTTCTGTCTTATTACCATGGAATATTCAGTATATAATATTCTTTAATATACAGGTTGTAACCTGAAATGTGTTACCTTAAGACCATCCAACTGAACAACTTTCAAAAATACAAATACAAAATTCATTTATTTGTGATACTTAGGTCCACTTGCGCCAACCACGGGTTAGCAATTAACTCCGGATAAAATGGCTCTTTCAGTTGTTTTTCTATACAAAAAATTATGGGTTACCAACTTAACCTGGAGTTTAGTGCTAACCCAGGTTGGCGCAAGTGAGGCTTACACAGGTATAAAAAAACAACCTCTCACCCCAAACGCATACACGTTCCCCGTTCCGTCGCGGGTAATGATGGTACATGCATTGTTTAGGGTCACTGTGAATATGAACTTTCATGGAAATCGCAAAAAAAAAACAGCTTTTCCATAGAAAACTCCAACGGCTTGTATGGAACACTAGTTATTTTTGCATTTTTGATGTTAGCTTCATAGTAAAAGTTGTTTAGTTTGATGGTATGTAAAGTATTAAATTTTATACCCTGTTTAGGGTCCTTCTTGATATGCTGACGGATTTTCAGTGGATGATCAGACCATCAAACTGAACAACTATCTTTGTTGGATTATGATCGAAATCGCGCAAAATCGCTGTTCCATATTCCATACAAAACCGCTCGACTCAGATGTATGGGACATCAATAGAGAATCCCATAGAGAAAATTGTTCAGTTTTATGGTATGATCTTCCGCTTAAAAAACCTGTCATATTTCTTTATTCGTAGGTCAGCATATTAGTTGAACCCTGTGTACTAACTAGACGATATGCTTTTAGAAATAAAACTACGATAATTAAACCACAATTTATAATGCAGGCTTAGAGTAAACTCCAGAAAACAGCCACGTCCTAGTCTCAGAGTCCAATAACCCGTACAGAAAGGGTCGGTTGGCCACGAAGCGGCGCGAGGGGATCCATAGAGACGGTGCCCCGGTCGGGGACGGCGGGTCTATCCCCGGGCTGTCCATAGATATTGTGACGTGCTGCCGGATTGTCAATGTTGGACGTGGTTGAGATACGTACCTAGAGATAGAACAATTATATTAAAATTATTTAGATAAATTGGGTAAAAAGTGGTATACCAGTGGTATCGATTCGGTATTGGCACGACTTAACTTAACTAAATTTATTCCTGTCATTTTCTAACATTCGACTAAGAAAAGAGACAGAAAACCAACAACTGACTTTAGTGCTGTCAAAGTGACGCTACACGCCCAAAATAAGATGGAATATAAAAAACCTTGCCATATTGCGGAAAATCATTGGAACTAATTTTTGTACTTGGAACACTAACATTAAAGGTGACAGTCGATTGCAGCGCCCCCAATCCAGGTTTTTTATATTCCTGGTCAGGCTTTAAAGAAATTGAGTTCTTTATTAGCATGACAAAGGTAGATGATCTTACCTGTTAGTGTTAAAATCTTTCCAAATACTGTTCATCCCTAAGTTTTCCAAAACCTTCATGTAATCTATCTCTGTTGTCATTTTAAACTTCGGTATAGCCACTTCTACCGGCACCGCACTCTCCACCAGTAGCGGCAAACTATCTATTATGAAGGTACTCTGAAATTTTTCAACTATACGCCTTATACCGCTGTTCCCAAGGTTCAAAATGAATAGCATTCTATACCTCCCATTATTACCAACTGGCAATTCCAGAAGTTTAGCGTTTAGGAAAGGAACGTAACACAGTCTTACCCTTTTCTTCATTTTTAGAAAATCAACTTGTCCAATTCTTTCTCCTTCATCATTATAAAAGTTTGATTTCTCTATAGACGAATTGTCGAAAGCCGTTGTCCATAATCCTTCATAATCCAAAGTGTCAAGTATTACAGAATTACCATTGATTTCAAATCCGTTCATTTTGAATTCAGGCAGCTGATTGGTTGAGAAGTCAATACTTCTGATTGGTGCAATTTTTGTATCTATTAATCCTGATGTTCGCACTGCTTTAACCCATGTATCATTAACCATTAAAGTTTCATCTAGTATCAACAATCTTGTCCTTTGTAATGTAACATCGTTTCCCGGCGATTCTAAACTTGTAGCGATTTCATAGTATTTCTCTCTTAGGCACTGACTTTTTGGTAGGTTTAAAAATTCAAAGAATTGCTTTTGAATTGACCCGTTTGATCCTTCCGCCAATGCAGAAAGTGATAGCCATATTGAATAAGGAGATGCGGCAAAATGATAGTCATTTTGAATAGCAACTTGCTTGATCAACTTTGTAGAGAACTCTTGAAGTCCTCTATGATAATCCAATGTCACAGTGCGATCGCAAACGTAAAAAAGTCCGAGTATTTTTAATTCTTGAGCTAAAACGTTCGATAATAAAAACGCAGAAAGTAAAATCACTTTCATTTTCATCGAAACTGCGTACGCGACGGTTGAAGGAACTGAACTGATGGAATGTGGGAAGAAATGGTAACCGACGGTCGCATTAACATTCTGTGCGTGTTCGTATGTCGTTGATACGCATACGTATAAAGTACGACCTACTGATTGATAATTGTGTTATTGCAAAAACGTTCATTAAAGTTAATCCTCCATTAAAAAAAAAAAAATTATAAATTAAAAATTATTTATTAAATCTCTTGCTAGCTTTCATAACGATAAGTCAATGCGTCAACAAGTCAAAAAGTGACAGCAAGAGATTTAATCTACGATTAACTTTAATGAGCGTTTCTGCAACTGAATGTCAATCAGTTTAATTTTAGTTATTATTAATTATACTTATTTACTTATTACTTTATTATACTTATTATACAGAAAAAATGGTCGCGTCACAATGCAAACAAACTCAAGAATAAAATGCTTGAATGCTGCAATTACCTACTCGTTGTAAAACTGCCGCTTACTGATTCACTCTATCCAATTGAGTGACCACACTTTGTGCTTAGTTGTAATCAAAGAAGATCTTTTGATTAATTGGGTAGGTACGCATTTTTTTTGCCTTCAAATTTCGTGGAGTTAAAATGTCTAAGGCTAGGAGCATATTTGAATCTTTTCCAGCAGCCTGGAGCCCGATTGCGCTAAGTTAAAACATCCAAGTTCTATTCTTATCCAATTTCAGTTCTAATCACATTGCAATCCAATTACTATTCAACTGTGTTGAATTCCGCATCGCGCTAAAGAAAATATTTAAATGACAGCCCTTAACCGTCTACGTCTGACCGATTTGTCAAAACGGCTCTAACGGCTGTCAAGAGCAGTACCGCGATTAGCGCAATACCAAATTTGGCAAAAGTTATGGTTCGTACGTAGTCCAATCACGGTTCAATCACCGAACATTTACGGCGATCGCAGCTCTGTACACTGAGCTATGAGAGCATCGCTATGGCGTGTTGCGGAGATGCATGGACACTCAATCACGAGATTCCGGGTTCGAATCCGCAATGTATTCTACATATCGTTGTCTAGTTATCATAATACAAGTCCAGGCTAGATTCTTGAACTTTAATTGTGTGTGACTAGCACGTGACTAGATAGTTTGTGTGACAATGTCCAAGATATTTATTATAAATTTACTAGTATTTTCCCGCGACTTCGTTCGCACAAATTATTTTAAGTCAGATCATAAGCTATCAAACAAAAAAAGTTTCATCAAAATCGGTTCAGTAGTTTTTGCGTGATGCGCGAACAAACAAACAAACACACAAACAAACAGACAGACAACATTTCTAAAAAAGGTTGATTTCGAGTCAGGGAAACCTAAAAACCATATCGTAATATTTTTTTTGTAAATATCTTCAATGTACAGACACACTTCAGTTACAGTTTTATAATAGTTTAGATTTATGTATGAATGTGAATGAGGGTAAAGGTGCTAAGAGGCGTGTCAGAATCGTAGTGTGTGCCAACCGTAGTCTCTACCTACCCCCATATGACAATGGCGTGATCTTCTGTAGTTATGTAGGTAATTCGGTATGTCAAGTTTTTTTTTGGAGGGTTGAATCGAAAACCATTTCGAGATAATTGTCTCAATAATCATATTTTCTATGTCAGAGATTTTAAAATGAAAGGATTACAGATATTTTTAATAAAATAACGTTGTTTTTCGGTACCTACGTCCAGTGACGTCACTGGCATACCTGTGAACTCCTTGGTAAACATAAAATTAACTTATAATAACCGGCCATTAAGAAAAAAAAATACATTCGCAATGTCAGAATTTGACATTTGATGTTGCCGTATCTGTTTCCAGCATAGAGTTAGAAAGAGGAGGCAGGTTTTATTTCTTTTAAATATAGCATGTAGATAGTTTTTCTCCATGGAGTTCGAATTATTTTTTCTTCACCATTTTTGCACTTAGAGATTACAGATCAAAATAATTTAAAAATTATATTTATATTGATAAACTCTATGAATTGCAATAAAAATGAAATAGGTGTCTTAAAATTATGACTTCTATCCGTAAAAAATATAAAAATGAAGACCAAAAAAAACTTGACATACCGAATTACAAAATAAATAACTGGCCAAGAGCGAGGTGTGTACTCGCACATAGAGGGTTCCAAACCTAATGTTACCGTAAGAAAAGATGAGGACAGTGTTAACGAAAACCGCCGTTGTTCGGAAGGTACAAAGTGGTATAGCGAGCACAACATAAAAAAAGTGCAACGATATAATAGAGAAATTATGTCATGATAGCTTACAGCCGTTTTAATATTATAATATTAAGTAAGTATTTAAAGTTTTAATGTTTAAAGAACATGATGTAATGTGACCATGCTCAAAGAAGTTGCAATGATCTCGCTACATGAACACTTACATCGGACAAGTTTGAGTACCTACTGCACGAAAAATTTTACGTAATATTTGGAATTCAATATGATCACTAAGAAAATCCCTGAATATCCCAATTAGAGAATAGGTAGGGAGTCTTAATGCAAATGTAGGTAAGACATCAATTTTCTTTAACATATTTATTTTTCAAGCGTCTGCGTGGGTCATGAATTGTTTCCAGTGAAAGAAAGTGGATGGATAATAGTCAAGTATTTTTGTTAACAAATGGGTGGGTACACCTAACACGGTAGAGAGTATATTCCTTGCCTAACACCCTCTAATGACTACCACCTGTATTTTAAGTTCACCAAGAAGTTTATGCGTTGCAATCTCATTCAATCATTAGCAATCTTTTTGAACTATGTTCTAGAACATGGATATAAACCATGGATTTAGAACGTAGAAAGAGAAGGTATAGAAGGAAGCACGTGTCTTGTATATTCACTCAAAAAGAGACGCACATAGCAAATTCGCTCTAGTTAAAAAAGGAGATCGCTACTTATTACTGTCCTTATCGACGTAACCACTTTTTGTACTAAAAAGGCTGTCTGACTCCAGAGCTTCATATACATTGAAAAGTCATTTTCACCGCCTGTATGGAAGTTTGCTCTCCTCTCCAGGTGCTTATAGACAATGCCATCTTTCTGTTCTAGAAGTTAAAATGTATTGTAATGAGGCGGGTTATTGACGAACAGAAGAACTAGGTTTATCATTTTCTCACATTTTAGTACTAGCACCCGAGTTGGATAGAAATACATTACTCCAGTTTGTCTTCTCGGTATGAAAGCCTAAAACCAAGAATTTTGATAATTCAATCTTCTTGCCTAAAACACTAAAAGGTGCATAAGCTAGAGTAAGCGAAAACCTATGATCAAGAAGGTTGTAATGTAAGGCACTGTCTCTTATTTAATTGCATGTTAATGATCAAGAAGCTTGGAAAGCGTTGATTGAGTATTTTATAGATTCGCAGACTGGAATGGTCATACTGGAAAGGAACGGAGATATGATTTTTCTTTATTAAATCTGGTACCTTAGCCCGACTAAGTTGTACGATTTTGATAGCAATTTCAACTTCATCAGCATCAGCGTAGCGTATACGCGTGTCTCGTTTTCGCGATTACTATTATTTTAATGCCTTTTCGAGTCATTGTATTTCTACGTTGGAAAGGTATGGTCCATGATCAGCAAGGTGGCATTGGTATTGTCTATACATTGGTTTATATCCATGTCTCACATCTCACAAGAAGGATCTCTTAATTCTAAAGCATAAACTCCGCATCAATTTAAGATTGTAGTTAGTCTCTTTTCTCTTATGACATACCTTTAATAGTAGAAAAAGATGAAACTTTAGATATTTTGTTAATGCGGTTTTCCACTTTCCACGTTTTTTGACACTTTTTGACTTGCTAGTGTATGTAAAGTTGTGTAAAGTAGTAACTTTTTGTGCTTTTTGTCCTACCACATGACACAAAACATAAAATAAAATAAAAATAAATAAATTTCTTTATTTAAAAACAACAGTGATAAAAAAGCAAACTTCAAAAAAAGTGGACCGCCTTGCAAAAGTTATCCTCCCTCTATGCAAGTATAATCTCTTTGATCCATGTCCATGATTCACTACTGACGTATGACTGACGTGTAAAGATTTTATTCCGATTTTGTCCTAATCATTATGATGATAAATATTTCATTTGTGAAAATCATTATTTCAATCCATCTTAATAACGTAGATATGGCTTAATATATTGTTACTTTCCGTAATTATCTTATATTATGTTAGGATTTTTCAATAATGAAATACGGTTTGCTGTAAATTTATAATTTTTAAGTTTCCTGCATTGTGAATCGGACCTCACATCCTGTCATTCAAGCAAAGTTCAAATGTTCAAATTACTTTACCTTTTCGAAAATATTTAAATACAGTTTATTCCCAACGAAATAGTGATTTTTCACAAAAACCTTAAGCACCTACCTTTTATGCTATCTCTGGATATAGGTACCCTACCCAGCTGTTTCCCAAGATTCACCGATACCGGTAGGTACACCCGTTCTTGCATGAAACCATACAAATCACAAATCAAAATATCGAAACAATTATTCATTTTGTACTTTTTTTAATGATTAGGAATAATTGTAGGGTGCTATAGAATAGATATAGTGGAATTTAACAGATTTACCGTCTTTTAAAAAACTTTTAAGCAAAAAACAGTGACGAAATATGGCTAACAACAAAACTTCACAACGGAGTTGGTAATTCATCGAAAAACTAGCAATTTTGTTATCTTTGTTCATTTTTATGACTGAAACTGGTGTTAATTTATTGGATTTTATTTAAAATGTAATATATAAAGTTTGTGTCTATGCTCATCAACGAAAAACATCAACTGCAACCCTAAGTTTGTTTGTACTGTATTTAGTCAATTTTCTCAAAAACTATTATCAATACAGACACCGCTATAATTTTCCTACAAAATTCAATAGTTTATCGACATGTAAGAATTATTTGAGATTTTTTGGCTTTATATGTTCGGAGATCAGGGGGGGGGGAACCAAAATTTTTCGTGCGGTCGGGCTTATAAAAGAATAACTACGCATCACTTAGTAAAACGAACTACCAATACGAAATCTACGTTCAAAGCCCTTTCAAATGATACCAAACTCGGCTAGATTGGAAAACTTTTTTTTTAAAAGTCATCAGTTTTTGGACCTTAAAAATTTGTAGAAAAATTATTTTCTAGATTTTTAGTCTCGCTTTACGTTTGGGTTAGCATGATTGACCACTATGCCGAATTTCAAGTCGCTAGCTTCTATAGTTGCTGAGAAAAGTGGCTGTGACAGACGGACGGACGGACACGAGAGTGATCTTATAAGGGTTCCGTTTTTCCTCTTTGAGGTTCGGAACCCTAAAAACCGGTCAAGTGCGAGTCGGGCTACTCGTGCACCGAGGGTTCCGTACCACACCACCACACAACATTTTAACTTAGAAAAAAGTTTTGTTTTCTTCCGGACTTTTAGCGCGAGACCGATTCACACTTGGCCAGTTTTTATTATTTGTTGTTATACTATAGAGTTTGCTCTATAATCGCATCAAGTTTGACGCTTGTATACAAGGTGTTTCATAAGTAAGAATAAATTTTTAAAACTCTTAAGGGGGTTGTTTAGACCGTCAAACTGAACAACTTTCTCTATGGGACCAACATCGAAATCGCGAAAAAAAAAATTTGATATCCCACACATATTTTAGCTCTAGTCGATTTGTAGAGTATGGAACATCATTTTTTTTTTCGCGATTTCGATATTGGTCCCATAGTGAAAGTTGTTCAGTTTGATGGTCTACACCACCCCCTTAAAGGTTTATTTGTAGTTTTGTAACACCTTGTATATCAAACAAAAAAAGTTTCATCAAAATCGGTTCAGTAGTTTTTGCGTGATGCGCGAACAAACAAACAATACACACAAACAAACAAACAGACAATAATTTCTAAAAAAGGTTGATTCGATCAGGGATACCCATAATTATCGTAATCTTTTTTTTGTAAATATCTTCAATATACAGACGTGTGTCTGTGTGAAACTGAAGTGTTTCAGTTACAGTTTTATAATAGTTTTTAGATTACCGTTTTTACGATAGAGCGAGAAGAAAAAACGTTGATAAAAACTGGTTTCTTGTATCCCCCTAATTTTTATATTTTTGAAATTTTTATTATTTGTTAGAAAATCCGCCATAATAACGCACATTCTGTGAAAATTTCAACTTATCTAGCTATTACGGTTCAAAAGTTACAGCCCTAAATAGGTTTTCGTTTTCACCCTTTGGGTCCGTAGCCCAAAAACGGAAACTGTAGGATGGTGTGTACCTAATATGTTCCAAACATGGCTATAACTCAACTGTATTAACTAGGTTAGGTTCGGTAACTCGATCTAAATTCTACCTTAGTTCGCAAATTATCAGATACACTCTCCCGTCGTGCGGTGCTACCATGATCTCCAGCAGATTATTGTTTTGCGATATATATACCTACCTATGGCTCTTAAAAATGTTGGATCATGTGGAGGTCTTAAAACCTGTGTCTGCTTAAGAAAGACCGTATTTTAAAGTATTAAATCTGTGATCTCTAAATGCAAATAAATGGTCTCGAGAAAATATTTCAAACTCCATGGAGAAAATCTTTTCGTGTGACGGAAATTCGAAATTTTAGGGTTCACGCAATCAGACAGCACGGCATCGCATTTTGCCGTCGCTCCTTCCTTTCGCTCCAGCACGGCCACGTGCGATCGCGTTCCGTCTATCTTATCTAGCAAATGAAGTTCCCGAGTGACAGAAAAGGATGGAGCGAGGGAAAAATGCGGTTCCGTGCAGTCTGATGTAGTTCAACCCTTAATCAGTGCCGTTATTACAGCTGCGATTTAATTTTCGAAAAATGTGCGCGAAATCCGGAGATAAAGACGAAGAACAAGAAGAAAGACCATAATATCTTTTAGATTCAAATTATCCAAATTCCTGCGTACCTTCCTGAGTGTTTTTCTAAAGATTTGCAGTTGCCGTACCTAGCAGTCAAAATCGATTAGGAATAGTACATCATTATCATTTTAGGTTAATACCTAATTAGGTAGGCATACCTACCTACTGGTATACCTACCTATAATATAGCTGTGATTATAGTAACGAATATTTTCTAACATTTATAAAACAATCTCTATTAAGTTAGTTTCCTTCGAGATCTCATATATTTTCGAGGGTATAGAATCCTTAATCGTAAGTATTTTTTTAATTCTTAACTTTCCTTAAAAATAAGATTGTCACATTGCAGTCATTGCTGATTCCTAAACTCGATTAGATTTTGTTTATTACTTTTTTCTTTTTGAAACAAATATTGATGGTCAGATGCTGACAGTATAAGCATAAGCATATGCTCACGACTATATTCCCCGAGGGGGCAGATAAAGAGATATTCTGAAACCTCAAAACATCCACGTTTCACCAGTAGTACGAAACTCTGTCCAGTGTGACACTGAGCGCGTCGCTACTTATAATGGATAGTGGGTACAAGCCTCGAAATTGAAGCATGCAGGTTTCCTTACAATGTTTTCTTTCAACGAAAAGCCAGTGGTGTAACAAATCGTACATACATTCCGAAAAAACTCATTGGTACGAGTCGGCCTGGACGGGGATCGAACCAGCGTGCTGACAATAAGTTCCCACATAAAGGATGTTAGGGTAGGTATACAGGGTCCAACTTAATATGCTGACACTTTTTTAAGGGGATGATCAGACCATCAAACTGAACAACTTTCTCTATGGGACCAACATCGAAATCGGGTTAAAAAAAAATCTGCTGTCCCATACATTTGGCTCGAGTAGGTTTGCAGTTTTGTATGGAGGGGATGATTTTTTTTTCGCGATTTCGTTGTTGGTGCCATAGAGAAAGTTGTTCAGTTTGATGGCCCGATCATCCCCTTAAAAAAGTGTCAGCATATTAGGAAGGACCCTGTATAGTTACAATGGTGATTGTGCTCATGACACTGAACAACTTTCCCAAAGCAGCAAATGAGAAATTCTGCATAAAAGAATCTCGAAAGTGAGTTGTAATCGAGAATCATTAGTACCGCAAGATCCGAGCCGTCAAGCACAAACACTTGGCAACTTAACCTATGTTTCCGTTAACTTATGCTATCCTACTCGAAGCTTACTTGGCACCGATTGTCGGCTCGTGTAATTAAAGGGAACTTGCTTCTTGCATGCGGTTTACTTCGCTTATTTTGTTTGAAATAGATTCATAGGGAGAAAAATATAAGGTCTAACAAAATTAGCTGAAACTATTTTAAGGGGATGATCAGACCATTAAACTGAAGACGTTTCTCTATGGGACCAATAACGAAATCACGAAAAAAAATATGCCGTCCCATATGTAGGTACATTTCAGTGAGTTAGTTTCGCAGTTTAGACTTCACTTAACTACGCATCGGAATTTCTTGTTCAGCGTATGCAGGTTTCCTCACGATGTTTTCCTTCACCGTTTGAGACCAGTCGGTATCGGTTCGAATCCGCACGGACCACATGCCATGTACCAATGAGTTTTTCTAACTTATGTAGGTTTTTCTAACTTATGTACTACCGACAGCTCTCAAACGGTGAAGGAATACATCGTGAGGAAACCTGCATACGCTGAAGAAGAAATTCTGAAGCGATTTCACTCCGTCAATAGTACCTACTGTCACGATCCCTTTTATAATTCCCTACTGAAGTGCGATTCTTGAATCTCATTCGGTGAGCTCAGCAGTTGAAAATGTCAAAATTACTATGGAGATACGCATCTTTCTACTGCGGATTTTACTTTAAAAAATCGTACTCCTGAAGTATGATTTTTGAAAGTCAAATCAGCAGTTGAAAGATGCATATCTCCATAGTTATTTTGACATTATCAACTGCTGAGCTCACCGAATGAGATTCAAAAATCGCACACCTGATCCCCATTGCAGTCGGAAACAGCAGTATTGTGTAAGTACCTACCTAATCTACGAATTCAAATCAAGTTTTTGCTTTACCGAAACTATAATTTTTGAGTTCACTAAGAAGATTAGTTTGTGGCCAAATATGTAAAACAGGGCCATTAGCATTGCCAGTGTTCTAATTTACATAGTTTCGGGACAAAATTAAAGGCATTTATAATGCAATTTCTTGCTCCTTTGGAAAATAATAACGTACAAAGCCGTAGGAGAAAGCTGCATAACATAAAATAATAGTTGAAGTGGTCTCAGCATAAACAGTCGGCCTACCATGAGTTTTCACTGTACTTTACTGCTGTAGTTACGTCACCAATTTTGTATTGAATTTCGGACAGCACTACTGGTTACGTTGAGAACTAATTTCTGCCATACGAAATTGGTGACGTAACTACAGTAGTAAAGTACAGTGAAAACTCATGGTAGGCCTACAGGATGTAACGAAACATGCGAGTAATAGTTAAAGTAGTAGTTTACAATCAAATTCAAACATAAAGAAATAAAATCGGTCAAGTGCTAGTCGGGCTACTCGCGCATCGAGGGTTCCGTACCACACCACCACAGAACACAACATATTTACTTGGAAAAAAATTTTTTTCTCCGGGACCTTAAGCGTGAGACCGACTCGCACTTGGCCGGTTTTTATTATTTGTTGTTATACTGTAGAGTTTGTTCTATAATCACACCAAGTTTGAGGCTTGTATGTATTACCGTGTTTTCTATAGAGCGAGAAGAAAAAAACGTCGATAAAAACTAGTTTATTGTTGAGAACCCCCCTTAATTTTATACTTTTTGACATTTTTATTATTTGTCAACAAATCCGCCGTAATAACGCATATTCTGTGAAAATTTCAACTATCTAGCTATTACGGTTCAAAAGGTACAGCCCTAAATAGGTAGGACGGACGGACGGACGGACATCGTAGGCTTAGTAATAGGGTCCCGTTTTCACCCTTTGGGTACGGAACCCTAAAAATCGAAAAAAAAGGGCTGTTCCAATCAAGTTGGTACTTACTTACTGCAGTTTTGTATGATAATATAAAAAATATTGAAATTGGATGTCCTGAACACGGACCTGAAAAAAAGACGGACGTAATCTCGTCTAATCACGAGTGAAGTACCCATTTCTTTTGTGTGCGTGCTGTCCCGCGGTACATAATGGTGACGGGTGTCGGACCTGCGCCTAGAGCTAGTGCATCTGTGTGAGTGTAGGTCCCTTGTAGAACAAATGTAGGACCTTGCATGCTTCACATCTTTTTAGTGTCACATTACGTACGTCTTTTTTCAGGTCCGTGGTCCTGAATACTTACGAGTATGTACACTGTAAAAATGATATATTTTGTACTGTTACTCCACACCACGCACAAACATACATACATACATACATATACTCACGCCACTATCCCACTGGGGTAGGCAGAGACTACGGCTCGCCACACACTACGATTCTGACACACTTCTCTCGCCTCATCCACATTTATACATCTCTTCATGCATCTCTTCATGCACCCCACCACGCACGTGGCGCTATATAGGTTCTCTCGTTGACGTCACGATGACACTTCCTGGCTCTGTGTCACCGTGTTACGCCATCTCTACCAGGGAACCGTGCAGGAAGTTGGAAGCGTGCATGGATTTAGAATGATAAAGGATGCTAATCCTCCTTACAAGCATGGAAACACGAAAATTGGCCATGGCGCCGACGCGACGGTCGGTAATGTTCAACCTTCATTCGTACGTCAATGTTCAAAATTTCAGGTTTGTCCATGGATCTAAATCATAAAGGATACCACTCCTCCTTACAAGCATTGATACAAGAAAATTTGACGTTAGTCTCCGTCGTCGATATTCCCAATTTTACGTGCGTCCCTTTCTATTCCAATGACGTCACAATTACATGTAAGACAATTGAGTGACGTCATGCCTAGACATACATTAGAAAGGGACAAAGTTAACGTCACTAAAAACCACTACGGAGAAGAACAATCATTACCGACCATCAAGGAGTATTATCATGTTTTCCCTCTTGTTAGTATTATATTTTCAGTACTAACCATGTAAAGTCAATGAAATTTTACAGAAATAATCTAGAAACTAATCTCTATGTTTGTATGAAGTCAGATTTTAGTTAAAATGTATAGTTTTAAATCAATCCTACCATTAAAACTGTATATTTTATCGAAAATCTGACTTCATACAAACATAGAGATTAGTTTCTAGATTGTTTCAGAAAATTTTCATTTACTTTAATTGGATGGTATTGAAAATATCACCATAGTAGGGGAAAGGTGTACGAGATGATCCCTTGAGGTAAGATGATCCCTCTCAATTGCAGCGAAACTATAAACCCTATCTGGTTGTTTTGTTTGGTAAAACGTAGCCCCCGATACCCCCTCGCATCAGTGAATTCGTCATGGCGATGTGACAGACGAGAAAATTTTTATGGAAGAAAACATAAATTTTGTGACTTTGATCTAAGGTAGGGTTGATTTTAAGCTTAGGTAACTTTTGATCTAGGCAGTCAATTACAAAGATTGTTGTGTAAGTGGCTTTATATAATGCCCCTATTTAGTATTTTGAATGGTATGGCAACAACAGAAAGCATAAAAATTATGTTATCGAACAAAGACTAAAAAAGTTGAAGTTGGGGCAAGATGATCCTGTTCTCGGGTGTATGAGATTAAGTACGGTATTTTAGAAGATTATATAATCTTGCTAAAATTATACACTATACGATTGATTTTATTAAGTATAATAATGGTTGTTATTACTTATTTTGTGAGTATTAAGAAAGCTGGCTCAGCTTGAGACTAGTTCTTTGAGATAACATTTAATTCCACGAAAACATATAATTTTCCTTAAAAAGGGGCATGATCATCTTGCCCATACCCTAGGGATCATCTTGGACGTGTCCATGATGATCCTTTCGTAGGGTTTTAGAAAAATTTAAATATAATAATGAAAGATCACTAAATTCAACATTTTGAGTATGACAACAGGTAGACAGATAAACTGGCTATCATTAATCGCTTAAACGTCAGAATTAAACCGAATATTTTTTAAACTACGAGCATTTTCCCTTAAGGGGATCATCTTGTACACCTTTCCCCTACGTTTGTATGCAGCGCGCATTTGCACTCTCGCGATACCTGATGTGTTAAAGTTACGCGGGCCAATTACGAGTCAATTGAGATTTATTTATCGCGATTGCCCGTAGAACCAAGTTGAAGTAGGTACGCTGCGGCTTGGCGCACCGCAGTCGCACAACCCGGTGACTAATTTTTTCGGTTGAGGCTTGTTAGAGTTTGGTTTATTAATAAAGCGCATTGGTCTCTTATAGGGCTAAAGTAATATTCTGTGATCATTGTTGAGGTAACAGTCGTACACAACAGACGAAAGAAAATAATAAATTTATAAAATGAATCTGTTCATATTCACGATTCTTGCAACTATTGCCTGTGCTATTGCAGTACTATGTGCGTCGGCATCTTCAAAGTATTCAGCGGATACAATAAGAGATACTGATATGAAAAGTGAAGATAATTTAAATGCGAATGGTTACACAGTTGTTGATATTCTGAAGAGAATTAGAAGAAATATTATATCTGATAATGACAGCAATATGTGTCCAACGAATTATGTGAGGTCGCCTAGCGGTGAATGTGTTGAATGCGAAGATGGGTAAGTGTTTAAAATAACATTTATTTATTTTATTTTTATTTATTTGTAAGACAACAAAATACAGACACAATATGCACCTTAAAATAGACTCAAGTAAGCGTCTCCAATATTATGCTGGTTTTGCAGCAACAACCCAAAAAGTACGAGGCCTATATCAGGGTTAGCTACTTTTGCAATTTAGCATAGTATTTGGAAATATTTTCCTTTACTTTAACACGGACCTGAAAAAAAGACAGACGTAATCTCGTCTAATCACGAGTGAAGCCCCCTTTTCTTTTGTGTGCGTGCTGTCACGCGGTACATAAGTTCACGGGTTGTAGGACCTGCGCCTAGAGCTAGTGCATCTGTGTGAGTGTAGGTCCCTTGTAGAACAAACGAAAATGTAGGACCTTGCATGCTTCACATCTTTTTAGTGTCACATTACGTCCGTCTTTTTGTCAGGTCCGTGTACTTTAATTAAAAAATAATTTATTATCTAAACTATTATAAAACTGTAGCTGAAGTGTGTCTGTACATTGAAGATATTTACAAAAAAAAGATTACGATATGGTTTTTAGGTAAACCTGACTCAAAATCAACCTTTTTTAGAAATTTTGTTTGTCTGTTTGTTTGTTTGATTATTTGTTCGTTTGTTCGCGCATCACGGAAAAACTACTGAACCGATTTTGATGAAACTTTTTTTGCTTGATAAAATAAATAAAATAAATAAATATCTTGGACAGTGTCACACAAATTATCTAGTCACATTTAAAGTTCCAGAATCTAGCCTGGACTTGTATTATGATAACTAGATAACGATAATAGAATACATATATAGATACAAACATCCATGACTCGGGTACAAATATTCATATTCGTCATAGCTTATGATCTGACTTAAAATCTGGTAGGTATATATAATTAGTACGGACGAAGTCGCGGGAATACCTACACTAGTCAAAAATATTCTTTATATGCACACCAAAAACATACTGCAACAAAACAGAACAAAAAGAACGTAAGGATATAAATGATGTTCACAAAGTTTTAAAACGATCCTTGCAATTGGCCGAGTGCGTTGCATAAAAACGAAGTTTTATCCTATTTTCAATACTTACCTACTAACTAGCCAATTAAAATCAATGAAATTTTTTAAACACGATCTAGAAACTAACAGGTTTGCTCCCATTGTAAAAGTTGTTCAGTTTGATGGGTAAAGAGACTCTTAGTTTAAACATAATTTCACCCTGTATACATAGTGAAAATGTTGAATAATAGTACCTACACAAACCTAAACAAAATACGCATACAAATAAAATGTCAATCTCCTAGAACGAATGTCACTCCGCGCATAAACCACTACCTATTACCTAAAATTTGCTCTCTAAACAGGGGCCTAACCATGAGTTTTCCTTGTATTTTACTACTGTAGTTACGTCGCCAAATCGTATGACAGAAATTAGTTCTCAACGTAACCACTAGGAGCGCTGTACGAAATTAAATACAAAATTGGTGACGTAACTACAGTAGTAAATTACGGTGAAAACTCATGGTAGACCCACATAACTGTTTAAAATAAGTAGTTAAGTAAGTTTCTAATATCGTTGTCTAGTCATCATAATACAAGTCCAGGCTAGATTCTGGTAGTCTAGATAATTTGTGTGACAATGTCCAAGATATTTATTTATAAAATAAAATCTTAATTAGTTGGTATGGAGCGCGCTGAAGGGAATATCCTCTTAAGAGTTCTTTTACCGTTCAGTGGTGCCCTCAATCAAGAAAAAAAAAAGTGCAACTCAAACTTAATAAAAACCCTTAAATTAAAGCAATCGCGGATAACTAACAAACAAACAAACAACCTCTCACCCTAAACGCATACACGTTCTCCTATCCGTCGCGGGTAAAAAGGTAAAATAGGTACCTACGCTGTAATCGCTTGTTGTTAATTAATTTAAATTAATCTTTTTTTACAGTTTCTACCGGCCTGGATGTCCAGAGATAGATTACGAATCATATTAGAGAACTCAATTCATTTCTTGGATGGACCATTTAACTATGGACAAGTTAAGCGTGTAATTCTACTAACAAACTTTTCTGTCACTTTTTGTTGGGGGACGATTTTGTAGCATAAAATCAGCAACTTTGGATTTTCAATTCCAATTTGTATTTATACAAGGTGTTACAAAACTACAAATAAACATTTAAGGGGGTGGTGTAGACCATCAAACTGAACAACTTTCACTATGGGACCAATATCGAAATCGCGAAAAAAAAAAAATTATGTTCTATACTCTACAAATCGACTAGAGCTAAAATATGTATGGGATTTAAAATTATTTTTTTCGCGATTTCGATGTTGGTCCCATAGAGAAAGTTGTTCAGTTTGACGGTCTAAACAACGACCTTATGAGTTTCAAAAATTTATTGTTACTTATGAAACACCTTGTATATATTAAATTTTTATATTTGTTACTTTAAGTACTAATTTTGATTGTTAAATAATAATAATGAAAAATAGTCTAGTATAAAACCCCACGAAACTTGTTTGAAGCGAGTTATTTTTCCTCAATTATAGCTGTCCATCCAGTGTTGAGACCATTGACCAGAAATACGTTGAGACATAAAAATGTATGTAAATTAACTTGATCAAAGTCAAAAAGTCAATATAATTTATTCAATATAGGAGCTTGAAGCACACTTATTAAACGTCAAATCTTTTTTAAGCTACCACCGCTTCGGAACGTGTTGTCGCTGTAGAGAAGATGCGGCCAGAAACTCTACAACATAACACGACTTAAGGGTCGGCACTACCTACGGCCCGTTTGACATATCTGTCAAAAGAAATAGACCGGTGGCCGACAACACTCAACCCTATGTTATAAGATTAATGAATGAATCAATTTGATATCTTTTGGTAATAAATTTCTTGCAAAAAACTTGGTCGGTTGCAGCGCGCGGCGCAGCCTGGCTGGCACGTTTACTGGTGTGAAGGAAAAGTGAACCCTACCTGGTGACACAACATTTTACTAGTTGAATTAAATTTTATTAGTTGAATTAAAGGACGTAACTAGTCTGTTGGTCTAGAGGCCAATTAGTAAGGCCTAAAAAGTCTGGTCGGCCGACCCTATCCTGGCAGGTTCGTAGGTCCGACCAAATTTAGGGTACCTACTACCCGGAAGGCAGATTTTACTACATTAAATTAATGTTGAATGTTTGGTTGTGCGTGGCAATGCTCCTGCAGCATCTGGATTTGAGAGCCGTAGGTCGAAACTGATATTTACAGCAACAGTACAGTACCGTGATGGACCTCTAATGTGACTGATCAAAGATCACCCCTGGTGGTAGGATAGGATGGGTCCCAACTAATTAGATCACAGTATTACTAAGGCTTAAAAAAACTTAAAATTATAATAATTTTAAGTTTAAAAGCAGAACAAATTAAAACAGAATAATTACATTATTATAAGTTTAATATTATTGGTATTAGCAAACTAAGGGTTTGTAATCTTTTATCGTCATAATCATCGTCAGATATAATATTTTAACCACGGAATAAAAGTTAATTTTGCAGTAACTGGAAAGATTGCCTTCAAAAACATTTGCGCAAAAGGACATCAGTGGTACCACTTTTAGTATATTTCTTCTTTATTGGTAGATTTAGGGCAAAATAATTAGTACAATGTCAATAGTTCTTTAGGTTCTTTTGGTAGTTTTTGGTTCATTTGGTAGGTTTTGGTAGTTTTTGGTAGAGTTTAGTTTTTTTTTTAGTTTTTGTTATTTTGGTTGTTTTTGGTAGAGTATAGTAATTATTTTTTGTAGTTTCTGGTTTTTTGGTAGTTTTTGGTTAGTTTGGTAGTTTTTCGTTGTTTTTGGTTATTTTGGTAGATAGTTTTTGGTTATTTTGGTAGATTTTATATTTTTTTGGTAGTATTTGATAGAAGAATGAAAATTACCAAAAACTACCATAAAAAAACAAAAGAGTTCTTGACGGCTTGGCTACGGGGTGGGTCTGTTGACATAAATAAAATATTTGTTTTGCAAAAGAGGTGCATTCGAATCGTAAGCGGAATTCAGTCAGTAAGGGTGTCATGCCGATCCTTGTTTACCGACTTTAAATTACTCACTGTGACAGCTTTGTATATCCTCGATCTGTGCAAAATCGTGAGACTATACCCCGTAGTATTCCGTAGCAAGAGATTAAATTTAACTCGCAAAAATGAGCTACTGGTACCAAATTACCGACTAGCATCGATGCAAAGGACTACAAAATAAAGTCGAATACTGTTCTTGTGTATAGTAAAATACCAGATGACATTAAAGCCGAAAAGAAATTTCTGAAGAAGGTTAAAGAAATATTAATCGAACAGTGTCCCTATGACTTTAATTAGACTTTCTTCAGTATAAGTAAACAAACAGGCATCAATCTGAGTAGAAAAAAATGTGTTGCAGACCGATTATTTGTACCTCAATAGGTTATTATAATTTTTAACTAATCACATTGAACTGATTTTATAACATTTAACTAATTTAATTGTAGTAGTGAAAGGTGGCAGTTAAGTTATTGTCTATATTGTTTTTTTCTTAATGTTTATAAATTATATTGTAGTGTGACTAATAGGTATTAGGTACTCTGTACTTACCATCTGTAACTTATGTACCTACCTAAAATTTAAGGTAAAAAAATTAAATGAATTAATGAGATGAACCACAATGTACCAAATTAGAAATAAATATATTTTTTTCATTTAAAAAAAAAAAAAAACTTTAAACTACCAAAAAGTACGAAAAATTACCAAAATAACAATAATCTACCAAAAGGTACGAAAATTTACCAAAAAAAACTAGAAACTACCAAAATAACCAAAAACTACCTACCGAAAAGTACGAAAATCTACAAAAATAACTTTTTGGTTACTTTTGTACGAAAATTTACCAAAAACTACCGAAAGACTCAAAAACTACCATAAATTACCACACATTGCCCGGAAAGTAACTTTTGTGAAATTCCTTTGTGTTGCCTTGTGTCGCGCAATGTCTTTTCGCGCAAAATTCTGTCGTGCAAATGACTTTCGAAGTCAATCGTTTGAGTTACCTACTACGGTACAGAATTCACTCTTATTCCATTCTTATTTAAAACATATCTGACGATGATGATGATGATTTCAGATTATCAATCCTTAGTTTGCTAGTAACAATAGTAATAAACTTACAGTTATTCTGTTATAATAATGGTATAGCATAGCATATGCTCACGACTATATTCCCCGAGGGGGTAGTCAGAGATATTCAGAAACCTTAGAACATCCGCGTTTCACCAGTAGTACCGAAACTCATAACAACCACACCAACATAACTCCGTTATAATAATGGGGACAACAATTAACGAGTAATAGTCGATCAATTTATAAAATGTACTTCTAAGTCCACATATCGTGACGGGCAACTACGGAACACTACGCTGCATGTGGCCCGACACCCACTTGCCCGGTTTTTTTATAAGTTACTTTGCCTACTTTAGCTAAAAATGGATTGGTTCATTAATCTTCTAAGACAGTGTTGGGTGTTGCCGGTCACCGGTCTATTTGCAATGATTTCGAACGATTGACGGCCCATAGTAATTTGTATGAAGAAAACGTCAAAAAATATATGTGATTTTTGGTAACAAATTGCAAAAAAACTAGAAGTCGTATCGAAAAACTGATTTGTTTAAAGTGTTCTTTGATGTTTTGCCATTGATTAGAAATATATTTTGTTGCTTTATTTTGTTTCACTAAATCACAGGACTCGGAACGCGGCAGTGCTATTCTAGAGTTTTTCATGAAATTCTCGATTACTTTCTGATGTAACTACACAATTTTACTCAAATTTTTGTTGTTCATCTTGTACTTCATCTTTTAAAGAAGCGATGGTATTAATTTTGTTTCTAAATATAGCTATTTACTATCCTCAAAAGTCGGAACGCCGAACCCTGTTTTGCCCGATTAGGGTAGTGCCGACCCTTAAAACTATTACAATATAAATTCTTAACGTTTGACGGCCTGACAGCACAGTCTGTAGTGAACCTGCCTGCTGTGTCGAGGGCCACGGGTTCGAATCCCGTAAGGGACAAATATTTGTATGGTGAATATGAATATTTGTACCCGAGTCATGGATGTTTGTATCTTTATATGTATTCTATATCGTTGTCTAGTTATCATAATACAAGTCCAGGATATATTCTGGAACTTTAAATGTGACTAGATATTTTGTGTGACAATGTCCAAGATATTTATTTATTTAAGCTACGGTTATGTATACAATAATACATGTCTATCTAATAAAATAATTGATACTATACAGTTAGTGACCTCAGAATCATCAGTTGATCTTGTGCCTTGGCCGAGGGCAGGGGAATGCTAACGCGTCTAAGATTACTATACATAAGAATTGTATCAAAGAGATTCAGATATCACTAATTTCTCCAACTCCAAGTGAATGTTTTAGGTAAGTGGAGTAATAAATTAAAAAAATCTACAAAATAATAATAATACCTACTTAAGTAGTTACTAAGTTATGAAATAAGTAGCTGAGCTAAATGATTAGAGATTAGACTTGGCCGACATCCTCATCTCATAAAGACAATTCCTTTGGATATGTATGGAAACTGAATCTTGAGGCCCGGGTTCGAATCCGCACGGACGGGGTAAGTAATATTCGATATAAATTCAAAGAATATATAGTTTAGGAAATATAACTTCTTTTTGTATAATTTTGTTTGAAATACAGGACACTTGCTATAATAAACGTTAGATATAAATTTAAGACCTATGATTTGATAAAGTATAAAACACATCGGATATAATGAACCTTAAGTATAACCATCACATGTTATACAATCTATAAAGCATAACATTTAATAAATATAGCATTAATGTCATCTAATTTTTAGAATGTCTAATAATCAAATGCACATAATATAATATTTAAAAAACCGCCTGCCGAATTTAACAAGGAACCTTACATAACAAATTATTAATAATAATAAATAAGTAGGTACATAACCAAATGAGTCGAAAGCTGAGCACCACGCAAAGTTCAGTGTTCACCGACCTTGACCTTGATATTTATAAAAATGTCTAAAATATGACCGCTCTCTAAGTGGTTACACTATATACCGAACCTAACCTAACCTATAGTTTTGAAGCTACTTACCTTTCTGCCCCCCAAGCAACAAGCAAGCAAGCATGCAGCGAGCAAACAAACATGCAGCAAGCAAGCAAGCATGCAGCATGCAGGCAAGCATGATGATGCTCCGCTCGCTTCGCTCGCTCCGCTAAGTGCGCAACATGTTCTAACCTAACCTAACCTAGAAATTTTAAAACACCTGTTTGTTTTTCTCAGGCAGGGGGCATCCGCCCCCCGCACCCCCCAACATGCATTCAAGCAAACATGCAAACAAGCACACATGCAAGCAAAAATGCAAGCAAGCACACATGCAAGCAGGCATGCACGCAAGCATGCTAGCAAACAAGCATGCATGCACGCACAAATGCAGCATGCATGCATGTGACACAAGTTTCGCTTGACTCCACTCGCTCTCTACGTGGTCACACTACCTAAATTAACCTAACCTATTAGTTTAGAAGGCAATTTACTAGTTATAATGTTTTTAAAAAAAAAATTAATTTATGTCTTTGGAGCAATACATCAAGGGATCGTTATGTCTCATAAAATAACATCAAATGATTGATATATCAAACAAGTTTTATATTAAGTAATCGTTAGTCATAATCAACATTAGATATGTTAAAATTATAGGATATAAGTGTTCGATTAAATGTATGTTATGTTTTTTCAATATTATGCTCATAGTTAGTATTTCTTTGGTTCATTATATCATTTGAACGTTATAATTTATTTTTTATACCAAATGTTATTATACGTAACGGGAAGCACCCGCACGGACGACATGCCATGTACCAATGAGTTTTTATAACTTATGTACGTAATAATGTTTGTTTGTAATGAATAGGCTCCGAAACTACTGGACCGATCTGAATAATTCTTTCACCATTAGAATGCTACATTATCAGTGATTAGCATAGGCTATAAAAAACGGCCATGTGTGTGTCGGGAAGATTTTAAGGGGGTACGAAGTTCGCCGCGGTCCTCTAGTAATTTATAAAGCTTATCCTTAAGATACTCTATCTACATCTTAGTCAAAAAAGCGAGATTATAGGCTTGGCTGACATCTTCCGCCCAGCCCATGTAGAGTCCATTTATTAGTATTAGGATAAACTTTTTGTGTCTATCACTCAATTTCAGAAATGCTCATTAGAGCTTTAACTACATCAAAAAAGAGACAATAAGTGACAGAAAGAGATTTAATGGAGGATTAACTTTTCTGTAACTGATGTATGCCTATGATTAGACTTAAAATCAAGTACCTATATAATTTATCTCAGAATCCGATGTCTCAAATTAAAGATTGAAAATATTTGTCTCGGGCGGGACTTGAACCCACGCTCTTCCAAACCGGGGAAACGTGCTAACCAATTACACCACCGAGCCCACTACCTAGAGAACGAAATTTTCAATCTGTTACGTCTTAAGGGGACGTTCTCGGGGGATTTCGTTCTCTGGGTAGTGGGCTCGGTGGTGTAATTAGTTAGCACGTTTCCCCGGTTTGGAAGAGAGTGGGTTCAAGTCCGCCCGAGACAAATTTCTCAATCTTTAATTTGCTTCGAAATAGCACAACATGGCTGTAACATGTTTATAATCAATAATATAATAATATCCGATGTCTCAGTATCGAAATACCTATTATATTGTATTGTATCTCACTAAGATGACGGGAACCCGCGCGAAAACAGTAGTAACTTTTATAGAGTGAAAGGATTGCGAGTTTTCATTATTTTATCTAGCTTAAAGCACACCCTGTGTATAATCCTACCTATATATCCTACCTACGTTAAGTTCCAGTCTAACAACATTTTTTTTATATTTTTTTCATTCCAATGTGTATTTTATTATAATGTGTACCTACTTAACTTACATTTATGGAAAAGTAAAGTTATTTTTTTATTATTTTGTACTAATAAGTAAATTAGCATTTATTTGGACAATTAAAAATTATTAACTCATAAAAATGTTTTAATGAAAACTATCCTAGCTTTCCTAACATGTTTTTCGACCATATTGTGATGTATGTGTTAGTCAAAACTGGTAACCGCGGTCAAAACAACTTTTGACTGCAAAGAACAGGCAAAAGCAGTCACTGACAATGCCAGTTGCACGTACGTTCATTAAAGTTAATCCTCCATTAAATATCTCGCTGTCACTTTTTGTCTTGTTGACGTAGTAAAAGCTAGCAAGAGATTTAATGAAGGATTGACTTTAATGAACGTACGTGCAACGTACAATCATATCACAGGTTAGCGAGAAGCGAATCCGACGAGCATGTTAGGTTCCTTGCGACAAAAGTCTGAACCGAATTGCTACTGTTTACGACGTAAACTTTACGTACCTAGACCACTCGAAAATATAATTTTAACTAAGCAACGGTAAAAACCATTTGCCTGATTTTTTAACTCAAAAGTGGTTATGACCGGTGTTGAATTTTGGTAGGCGTTGCGAAGAGGTATGGACTCTCAATCAAGAGGTCCGGGTTCGAATCCGCACTGACAACATGCCACGTACCAATGAGTTTTTATAACTTATGTTCCTACGTATTACCGACTGCTCTCAAACCTGCATATTTAGAAAAAGACATTCTGATGCATTATGTGAAGTCTACCAATCCGCATTGGGCACACGTGGTGGACTAACGCCCAAAACACACTCATAAAGGGTAGGCCTGTGCCTTGCAGTGGGATGTATATAGGCTGATGATAATAATAGTAATATAGGGTCCTTCTCAATATGCGATTTTTAAGGGGATGATCAGACCGTCAGACTGAACAACTTTCTCTATGAGACCAACATACAAATAGCGAAAAAATCCGCTATTTTATACAAAACCTACTCGAGCCAAATGTATGGGAAAACAGATTTTTTTTCGCGATTTCAATGTTGTTGCAACAGAGAAAGTTGTTCAGTTTGACGGTCTGATCATCCCCTTAAAAAGTGTCAGCATATTGAGAAGGAGCCTGTATACACTAACTTGTAATAAACTTGAGCAATGGCTCAAGAATGTAGTGTATCTTAATACCAACTTTCTGTTTCTGGGAATGTGAACACACACTGGTAGTTGTAGCAATGTTTCTGGCGACCCTGAAAGTCTAACGGTCGTGAGTTTATATCATGTAGTCTAATTAGACGAAGCTTCATTTGTATGGAGCTCGATGCAATGTAAAAGAATCCGACCTGAATACACAAGTATGACGGACATAAATAAAATAAATCAGTTATTACAACTATGTTTATTGAGTTACGTAGCGTGCCAAGGTCGTTGCCGGTCAAGACCGTTGGTTGAACCACAACCATACGCTACCATATGCTCGTATGGTCAAGAGCACATCAACCTTGACAATCGAAGTGCGATTTTGTTTCTTAATACGAACGCCATAAGTACGAAGTCCAAGGTGTCTAGCGTAACTGTACACTGTCTGTCTCATCTTCGCATTATTTAGCGCGCTGTTAATTCATTCATTCATTCATTTCATTTATTGCCATAAATTGTATGTAAGTACATTATATATTAGATGGTAACATGAATTGGTTTAATAGTCCAGTACAATTTTACTCATATGAGTGTAGCAATCTATTTTATACACTATGATAGAATAATCTAAAGCTTGCATTTTTCAACATTAAAAGTAAGACAATATGTCAGAAATTGCAAATTGGAAATGTAAATGGAATATAATTCATTTAAATATGATTAATTAATTCTTCATGTCATGTTAGTTTAAAAAATAAAGATGATTATCATAATTTACAGGTATGGTTACAATTTAATAAACCAATAAGTAAAAGAAACAAAATAATACAATAAGTGACATGAAGCAACAGCTATAATAATTATTTGAAATCAAGCCTTTTAACTATCTATCTATCTATCTACGTTATTAGGGCGGATTTGCTAACAAATAATACAAAAGTCAAAAATTAAAAAAATTTAGGCGGGTACGAATACTACACAAGAAACTAGTTTTTATCAACGTTTTTTCTTCTCGCTCTATCGTAAAAACGGTAATACATACAAGCGTCGAACTTGGTGTGATTAATATACAACTCTACATTATAACAACAAATAATAAAAACCGGCCAAGTGTGAGTCGGTCTCGCGCTAAAGGTTCCGGAGAAAAAATAAACTTTTTTGTAAGTTAATATGTTGTGTAGTGGCACCACAGAGGATTATATTGTACAGAGTTACAGCTTCAAACAAGCTCGCAAAAGCGGCGCATCACTACATGCGCAGTATGATTGTGTGCGCGTTCACCTACGGGGCTCACGAACGAGGCCGAGGGGACACTTTGGCTGTGCTTCGGGTGGTTACGGCGTAACGAGGGTGTGAATTTAATGTGTGAGATATTGTCCATTCTTCCTTTCGGAAAAAGATTGGAGCCACTGACCTCTGTTAATATCAAGATGTCTATGGATTATTTTCTGTTTGATTGTCACTGTCATTGTAGAACGTCATGTGAATTTAATGTGTGAGATACCTATCGTTCATTTTACTCGAGCACGTTTAAAAGTAGTTTAATAATATTAAACGAAATGGTTAATTATTGCACTGTGTGCTTTAATAATATGAGGAGGAACACAAACATCTCCTTCATCATATACCTTCCCCAAAGATTGTGACAGGTAAGTACATACAATTTTTGAGTCACCCGCGTAAAGCGACGGATCGGGCGGCAACGGTTTTTTAATTTAAACTCATTTTATTCAACTAAATAACAAATAATAAATAACACAACAAACAACAACAACAAAAAAGAAAAACAATATACCTACCTACTACATATTGTAAAACATTATCCTTCATACTTCAATCATATTTATTTCCTTTTAGACAGCCCTACAAGAATAGGCTAATGTAATCGAAGCTCCTATGAAGCTGTTACTCTGTACAATCCTCTGTGGTGGCACAGAGGATTGTACAGAGTAACAGCTACTAAGGAGCGTCAATTTTATTAGCCTATTCTTGTAGGGCTGCCCTAAAGGAAATAAATTTAATTGCAGTAGGTATGAAGGTAGGTAAATGTTTTATGACTCAATTGTAAATTGTTTTTGTTTATTTTGTTAGTTATTATTTGTTATTAATTCATTTTAGGCATGAAAATATTAAAACAATTTACTTGTCTTTTGTAGTTCTTAGACATATTCAGTTGTAGTTAAAACTATGTATTTCATTAAAATAAAAAATAATGAAAACATTGTTAAAATGATGCCAAGTTTTATTTCAATGTAGTATTTCTTTATAAATGTTTACATTACTCTTTCAATCGTTCATGCACACAGTGCAAAATAATTTACCATTTTTTTATTCGACTTCTACTACCTATAAACTAATAAAATAAAAATATCGAGCGTACAACACGGAGCGGTGACGGGCGCGCGGGTAAAATCAACGATGTGTCACCCCTCACAGTCACACCTTCGTTTCGCCCGAAGTCACCCTCGGTCTCGTTGGTGAACCTCGTAGGTGAATGCGCGCACACAAACGCGCTGCGCATGTAGTGATGCGCCGCTTTTGCGAGCTTGTATGAAGCTGTCACTCTGTACAATATAATCCTCTGTGGTAGTGGTACGGAACCCTCGGTGCGCGAGTAGACCGACTCGCACTTGACCGGTTTTATTACTGCTTACTGACGACCTCTGAAAGGACTAGAAAGTCAGCGGCATATGGCAGCAGAGCACAACTGAATCAATACTACGATGATATGAGAAATATGTGTAACATTTAGGTTTTGTTATTGTGATGAGTCCATGTGGATAGAACGTCAATGCAAAATGTACTGAGAACAATTATCGCAAAATCGCAGCGATATTATCGCTCGATAAAATCGCTGCAATGAGCGGAGGCCTGAAATCTTAGCAGCGAATGTGTTAATGACACAGACACAGACACATTCGCTGCTAAGATTTCAGGCCTCCGCTCATTGCAGCGATTTTATCGAGCGATAATATCGCTGCGATTTTGCGATAATTGTTCTCAGTACATTTTGTATGGGGACGCGCTCGATCCCACACACTGCCGCGATATTATCGCAACTCTTTCGACTACATTCAGTGGTGGGGCGCATGCGTGACGCGAATCGCGGAATCGCTGCAGTGTGTAAGGTGTCGCGATATCGCTGTCGATAATATCGCTCGATAAAATCGCTCGATAATATCGCTGCAATGTGCGGAGGCCTTTAAATGTGAAACGCAGTGGTGACATTTTGGGGATTTCCCCCCTAAAAGGTAAGTATTAAAACGGAGATATTTATGGGCAGAAATTTACCGTGGATTTTTAGAGGCTTTAAATAATAATAATTATGATGAATGTGCTGATTATGCCGTCAGTCTTAGAAACTATCAACAATATTTTAGGCTAAGTTTGATTTCATGTGTTGTTGCTACAAGAGGTAGCGCGCCCGAGCGCGCTGCAAACATATGAAGTTACATCAAATTTTCAATAGGTACTAACCAATTAAAGTTAATGATTTTTTTTAACACTATATCTAGGTAATAATATCTGTGCATGTGGATTGTCATATTTCCGTTAGAACCATAAACATAATATAAGATAGTATTATCATGTTTATGGTTAGAACATACCTACAGTTTCAATGCTAGGATTTATTAAAGATTTGTATTGAAATCTTTGCCACTTTAACTATAAATTTGAACGAAAATCTGATAAACCACATAGATTAGTTTCTAGATCGTGTTTAAAAAATGTCATTGAATTTTTCATATTCATATATTTATTGCATTTCTATGTGTTAGTTTACATGGTCTTAGGTTTTAGGTTAGAAGGTACAAGACATAGAAACCCTGTAAGGGCACTGCAACACAGTATAAGCTTAAAATAAATTATATTTAGAGGTGGGTACATTTTATCAGTAGCTAGTAGGTAGGTATCTATAAAGAATTAGTTAATTATTGATATGTCAACGAAAAATTATAACAGAAACAAGATACAATACAATTAAAATAAGAATAAATTTGGTATTCATTATATCATTAGAAATATTATACTAATCACCTTTATTTTATACATGCATGTCAATATTAATATAATTTAATTGGTAAATAATCGAAATATACAGGCTGTAAGGGTAAACAGTTGCATTACTTTAAGGGGCGATTGTACCCATGATACTGGACAACTTTGCTAAAGAAACCTTTCGAAAGAAGAAATAATCTTCTCTACAACGGTTACCTTCCGAAGCGGTGCGTGGTAGAATCAAAAATGACGTCAGAAAGTTATCTATGTGATATTATTTTGAATAAAAAATGTCGAGTTTGAGTTTTGAGTTTTTGAAAATTAGCAAAAAAAAAATACACTTTTCATACAAAAGTTTTGGTATAGGAAGTCTTAAAATGTTTTTCCTATAGGTTTGAAAGCGAAAGTTTTTCAGTATCAATGGTTTTCATTTGGTACAATCTCACCCCTTAGCTTAGAGTAACTAGACTAACCTTTCTAACCTTAGAGTAGCTACTGTTTTCCCTAACACCCTGTAGTTACACTTCGTTTGTATACAGGGTGAAATTGATATCATTAGCATCCTTTTAAACTAAGAGTCTATACCCATCAAACTGACCAATTTTTACTATGGGAGCAAAGATTGGAGCAAAAAAAATCTGCTGTTGCATACATTTGAGTCGAGTAGGCATTACAGTTTAGTATGGAACAGCTGCTATTTTTTTGCTCCGTTTTTTTGATCACATAGTAAAAGTTGTTCAGTTTGATGGGTAAACTCTTAGTTTAAAAGGAAGCGCTCGTTGGCGTAGTGGAGCTTCGGTATTGGTAACAATCACCGAAGTTAAGCATGATGGGTGACCGTTTAGTGGTATTTCATCTCGAGCGTTTCCGTGCTTCGGAAGGCACGTTAAGCAGTTGGTCTCGGATTGTTCCGTCAGATGGCGTTGTAACTATTCGTTAAGCCAAGTCAGAGGCCTATTGACGGCTTGAAAATTCTCTGACAGCAAGGTGACCACTAACTTGCCTCCACCAACACGTACTGGGCCCGCATGGTGGAGTATAGCCCACTCCCTCTCACCCTTATTCGTGAGAGGAGGCCTTTGCCCTGCAGTGGGATTCTACAGGCTATAACCTATTAACCCAACCTACTGATATCAATTTCACTATGTAGAGCGGGCTAACG
The DNA here is from genome assembly GCA_963693445.1 of Agonopterix heracliana. Lineage (NCBI taxonomy): Eukaryota > Metazoa > Arthropoda > Insecta > Lepidoptera > Depressariidae > Agonopterix > Agonopterix heracliana. Next base: position 2,853,778 of record OY856332.1, read on the forward strand.
GTTATTATCCTCTTAAGAGAGAGATCGAAGGTTACATTACAACATTTCATAACGGTAAGTGGCAAAGTTCTAATTCCGATGCCTTACTCTTTTTACAAACGAAATAAACTCTTAAATCCAACACAGTAGTGTTCAAAACATCATGAATCAACACTTAGTTGGCTGAAGTGCACAGCGGAAACGGATGTAGTCACGGCTCCGGATATAACGCCGTCATCTGACATTAATATCCGGTCTCATCAAGTTTCATAGAAATGAAGCTTCGAATTGTTCTACTGTTATAAAACTGGTGTGTCTGTTTGAAGGTATTTACAAAAATCGGCCACTCTCAAGTCGGGCTCGCCCCCTGACGTTTCTGTAAACTTAGAAGCTTGAATTTTGACACCTTAGTATTTTTGATAAATACTTAAGATAAGATAATGTTTATTTTTAAACTTTTGATTACAACTATTACATTTAAGGGGCTACCTGCCGGTTTTGGGTAACTTTGTAACCATTTTATTCATTAACTATGGCACTATTAGAGCTGAAAAATAAACTGAACCATCTACAGGATATGAGAAGTGATGTGGTTTTTTTAGAAATCGATTTTAATAAATAAAACCGAAGAAAAGGGACTCTAAAGTCACCCCTTTTTTTCCAGTTGTAACCATTTTACTCTTACATTTTGAATCGGAAGAAAATGAAAATTTACAATATTGTTCACAATGTAATTTAGAATGATGTAGTTTTCTTACTTTTTAGAAATTAATAAAAAATCATCTAATTTTTCACAGAAAACTGCTGAATTCTGACCGGAGCCACGCGCTCGTTCGCATCGATTAGTATGGAGAGTCGTGGTTCAAGGCAGATACGCCTTAAACGTTAGAACAAAAACGAGGCAAGCCTGATTATGCGTGGTCTACGATTGGGTATCCTTAACAATAAACAAAGTAAAATGTATTTTACAATTCCATTAAGGTAAAAAAGTGTGTGGATTAGTGTAGGTACGACGGGTACTTAGGAGTACCTAGGTAGATAACAAGATTGCATTGAGACCTCCGTTTCTAACTCGATTTTTTTATTTACATATTATTCTTGGATTTCCGCAAAACAACGCCTGATTCAATTAATTAGTACTTGATATTAATTTAAACTTGAGAGACGAGCAGACAGACTTCAAAGTGATCCTGTATGGATCATGTTCTTTCCTTTTGAGGTACGTAACCCTAAAAAAGGTTAGGATAATGGTGTTTGCATTTGGTTTGCTGGCCACACTCCCGTGTTCCACACTTTCCGTCTACCTTTTGTTCCTAAGTCTGTGTATTTTTTTACAGAAATATTGACGAAAAATCAAAATATACGTAAAACGAAATTTCTTTGTTTGATAAGGCTACGCCGTAGTCATCACGATTACCACCGCATAGTTAACGGACTACGCCGTAGTCGGGAACGCGTAGCGATTTAAAATTTAAGGGGATATAATTCGGATCGCGCTCCATACAAACTTAGTATGGTGATATTTTCAATACTAACCAATTAAAGTCAATGAAATATGCATAGTGAAAGATTTTCAGGTGGTGCTCTGAATCACCCCCTCTAATATTTTGACCTGTCTGTAAATCCGTAGAACTCGGACTCCCCATCCATTGTCAGGATGCATGTCATGTAACTTGTGTCATCAACTCATCAATCAATATTTGATGAATGAATTCGTCCATACAAGTCACCGGAACTACGGCGTGTCGACATGTTAATTAGCTTATTGTTTTATAATCAGATTTCGTATAAAATTTTATGAATATTTAGGAATTACTTAAACAGGTATTGTTTAGTTGATAGCTTTATCTTATTTTGATGCTCGGTGTTTCTCTTAGAGATCACATCAGAAATGAAGTGATACGTCAAAGAACTAAAGTGGTTGACATAGCTCAGAAAACTAGCAAGCTGAAGTGGAAATGGGCTGGTCATAACTGACGAAGAACTGACAACCGATGGAGTGTCAGAGTTCTAGAGTGGAGACCGCGAACTGGTAGGCGTAGTGTGGGACGCCCTGCTGCCCGCTGGACAGACGACCTAAAAAAGTAGCGGGGAGCGACTGGATGAGGAAGGCCGAGGACAGAGTTTTGTGGCGCGCCTTGGGAGAGGCTATGTTCGGCTGTGGACGATGATAGGCTGATGATGATGATGAGCATTTGATGGTCTGGACCACCTCTTAAATACACCCTGTATTAAAGGGGTGGTATAGACCATCAAAGTAAACAACTTTTGCTATGGAGACAACGTCGAAAAAGAGTTTAATAAATCTGCAGTCCCATACATTTGAGTAGAGCAGGTACAGTCCGTGCGACATAAAAGAGTAGAAAACGGTGACAGCAGGAACTAAATATTTTAGTACAAATTGAATGAATGAATGAATGAATGATTTTTATTTAACCAAAAAACAGCCTAATAGGTACAGTAATATAAGATAATGGTACAATAACAATTTTCATATTACTCTTATAATTAATATAGATTCAAATATAATACACATATGGCTGATCAATTACAAACATGGGAGCTGCCAGCAACTATCAGCAGGGAAGAACCCTGTGCTACTAGGTACTGGCCACTTCGTTCAGGCCAGAATAATATATTTAAATAAACGTTCGAGGATACAATGTTGTTGTATTATAATGAATACCTAATTTAGATGGATACTCAATCATACATAATGAGTAAACAATTTAACAAAAACAAGATAAAAGTAAATTGTAGGTCGGTCTTGCCAGCTTATGCGTGAATTTGACGTTCTTGCGTGGAGGCAGCGCCCTCATTTATTTTCATAATTCATAATTCATAATAATAATAATTTCTAATCTTTTATGTCGCACTGTACTGCAGTTTTGTATGAAACTGCAGGATGTTATTTATTTTTTCTCGATGTTGGTTCCATAGTGAAAGTTGTTCAGATTGATGGCCTAACCACCCCTTTCAATAATACTAGGGTGTTTTGTTACAGTCTGTATAATATTTTGGGAGACAAATTACGATAATTTCATATACAGGGTCCAACTTTAATATGCTGACAGTTTTTAAGAGGATGATAAGACCATCAAACTGAAGGTCGAACGAACTTTCTCTATGGGACCAACATGGACTATGGTATCATTGAGAAAGTGGTTCAGTTTGATGGTCCGATCATCCTCTTAAAAAATCATATAGGCCTGGCATGCCTATACATTTGGAGTGAGCGAAGCGAGCTCGAAATTTTGCAGTATTGCCTCTCGTCTCTCTTCTACTAGTGAACCGTGGATGTTCAGAGTTTTCAGAATATCTCTGACTACCCCCTCGATGAATATAGTCTTGAGCATATAATACAAGGGAAATTATATATCACTGCGGATAACTGCAGCATGTATTCTACTCATCAGACTGAACAACTTTCACTATGGAACCAACTTAGAAATAGCGAAAAAAAATCAGCTGTCCCAACAAAACAACTGAAATGTATGGGGACAGCTGTTTTTTTTTGCGATTTCGATTTTGTCTCCATAGGAAAAGTTGTTCAGTTTGATGAGTAGAATAGGTACATAGGTACTGAAGTTATCCGCAGTGATATAAAATTTAACCTGTATGCCAGCTTTAGCTAAAATTGTAGCAGAGTTGATGATGAAACAGTACCTGAATGAAATGTATCTCTCTGGTCATGTAAAAGATTGAATGTGTGTCGGAGATCCAAATAAATAATTTTTCTTTCTTTCTTTCTTTCTTTACCTAAAATTATTTAATTAATTCTTCAATAGGTACTTTCGACTTTTCTAATGGGGCAACGGGCTTTCTGAGGTGGGCGGCGCCCTATCTCTGCTTTCCCCTTATTTACACCTATGAGGTTGTCACTGAACTTAATGCGATATGGAGTCTGATTTACTTGCCTTAGTTGTGATGTGTCACTGAGCATCATGACTGTTTTCAATATCTTATGCATCAAACTTATTTGGTGCACAATTGTGAATAACTCATGGGCCATAATAAATATTGCTGGCTTGCCCGCCTATCCATCAATCACGAATCTAACAACGAACAAGTCGGTCGAGTAACTAATATTTTTATTTAAAAAAAAAACATGTTTCTCACTTTATGTCTTGTTGCGAGCGCTATATCTATGTGCGTTTCTGCGCCCATAGAAACCGATATCGATATAAAAACGATACGAGATCTCGAAGATAGTTTTCCGACGAATATTGACAGTGATTATATTGTGAGAGCGAAACGACAAATTATTACGAATTTAATTGGTGGTTTTTGTATTAGTGGTGAGGGAATGACGCATGGATATTGCCGACGCTGCGAAGAAGAGTAAGTTTTTTTACTACATATTGTACATTATGAGTGTTTTAGTAGTGTTTTGGTGGTGGTCTAGTGGCGAGTAACCTTGCCTGCCGTGCAGGAGGCGATGGTTCGATCCCCGTCCAAGCCGACTCGTATCAATGAGTTTTTCGGAATTTATGTACGATTTGTAACACCACTGGCTTTTCGGTAGAGGAAAACATCGTGAGGAAACCTGCATGCTTCAATTTCGAGGCATGTATTGTACCCACTGTCCATTAAAGTGGCGACGGGCTCACCCCCCGTCACACTGGACAGAGTTTCGGTACTACTGGTGAAACGTGGATGTTCTGAGATTTCAGAATATCTCTGACTACCCCCTCGGGGAATATAGTCGTGAGCATATGCTTATGCATGCTTATGCTTAGTAGTGTTTTAGTACGGTTGCTAAGGCAAAAGTGAGCATTTTTTGATACAAGCAAGCCACTTGGCATGGGTGTTCCTTAGGTCAATAGAAGCCAATTACGATCGGTAGGCCACGGGAGTCGTTCCCCCTCTGGTCCGGAAGGGGGGGGGGGGGGGGGTTGGTTTCAAGGTGCACTCCAACCTGCCTCATTCCATAATTATTAATAGAATTAGTTTCGATAGTAAGTCAAGTTTGGTATCATTTTCGGATAAATTCAGGGTGTACAATTCGTTTCTGATATAAAAAATGGTAATATAGTGGAGTCAAATTAGGGTTTCACCTCGGAACCCATTTACAGTTGGTTAAATTTAATTAAAAAAAATTCATACAATTTAGCGCGAGTCCGACACACACTGGACCAATTTTTATTATTGATTGTTTTACTTTGAAGTATGGTCTATAATCACACCAAGTTTGGCGCTTGTATTTATTACCGTTTTTACGACATAGCAAAAATAAAAACGTTAAAAATTTACATTTCTTGTTGGGGACGCTCGCTGCCTGTATCTTTTGAAACGTGGGGACATACTCGTACACGTGTTTTTTTTAACCTTTTTTGTTTTTGCTCTGTCGTAAAAACGGTAATACACAAGCTCCAAACTTGGTGTGATTGATTATAGAGCATACTTCAAAGTAAAACAATCAATAATAAAAATTGGTCAAGTGTGTGTCGGGCTCGCGCTAAATTGTATGAAATTTCTTTTTATCAAATTTGACCAACTTGTGATGTCCAGATTTTTTACTTCCGATACAATGAAATGATCCCTACATAAAACTGAGTCGAACAGCATAAAAAAAAGTTGCAAAATTGCTCTTTAAGTACAGGGTGTATACTTAAATGCATACTTCAAGCGGTGCTTCAGACCATCAAACTAAACAACTTTCACTGATTAAGGCCCATCACATACATACGGAATTGCAATTCGGAATTCGGTTCGGAATTCGGTCCGGTTTTCGTATAGGCTTGAAATCCCGTCCGCAAATGTGGAGGGGGAACCTCCATACGAAAAACCTGTTTTCATTCAGAATTCCGAATCGCAATTCCGCATGTATGTGATGGGCCTAATACTGATTTATTTCGCGATTGACGACCCGGTTGGTGAAATGGTTACCACGCCGGACTGCCAAACCAGGGTCCTGGGTTTGAATCCCGGTTCGGTCATGGATGTTATATGTTCGTGCCGTATGTTGTATGGTTTCCATAATAAAAAGCCTGTAGTGCTTGCTTGGGATCATTACAATGTCTGTGAGCGTTATTTATCTATTTTATTTATTTACTAGTGTTTACCCACGACTTCGTCCGCACAAATTATATTTTAAGTCAGATCATAAGCTATCAAACAAAAAAATTTTCATCAAAATCGGTTCAGTAGTTTTTGCGTGATGTGCGAACAAACAAACAAACAAACAAACACACAAACTAACAGACAAACAGACAGACAAAATTTCTAAAAAAGGTTGATTTCGAGTCAGGGATATCTAAAAACCATATCGTAATCTTTTTTTGTAAATATCTTGAATGTACAGACACACTTCAGTTACAGTTTTATAATAGTTTAGATTTCGATGTTGGTTCCATAGAGAAAGTTGTTGAGTTTGACAGTCTGATAATCCCCTTAAAAAAGTGTCAGCATATTAAGAATGACCCTGTATAAAATTTCAATGTATAAATGCATCAATTTTAAATAAAATATTTTGTTTCAGACCAAACCTGCGCGGATGCGAAAACTTTATAAGCAAAATTCAAAATTATTCTGATTCCGATGACTACTCCTACGAAGCGGTTGATCGCGATCAATGGTAAAATTTCATACTTTAAATGAAGTGAAAAACGTTTTATTGTACAAACAGTATAAACTGGGTGCTAGGGTAAACAGTTGCATTACTTTAAGGGGTGAATGAATGGGTTCATTCACTGAAAAACTTTCCCTAAGAAACGTATGAGAGATAGGTATTCGCAAAAAAAAAGTTCGACTTTTCATACAAAAACGTTCGGTTCAATCAAATGATTGCATTTTAATATGGCAAATCCAAAAAAATGTTTGCGTAGTTCCTTTATGTTTCTTGGGGACAGTTGTTCAGTATCATGGGTAAAATCTATGTTTTCCCTTCCCCAGTTAGTATGGGAATTACTGAAATTTTAGTAACTTCCTTTGAATACCAAGTTCAAGAACACTATAATATGAATAATAATATGAATAAGTATTACCCTCTACTAGTACTTATAATGGTAGGTACGGTCTATCTTAATTTCAAATAACTTTTAGCACTAAATAAAATTATAGTTTCTCAAGTCAAAAGTCAAGCAAAATATAATCAATTACATTTTATGCGATACGACCATAGACTTAAACTCTAGCGATAGACTTACCCTTCCATAGAAGCAACATATTCCACTTGAATGAGGTGTACGCACCTGATTGATGTTCCCGAGTTCACTTCGTCACTATGGCAATGACAGACCGCAAAGTGTCATTTCGTGTTGTTTTGTTTGAACGGGCTTGTCTATCGCTAGAGTATATGTCAGTGGATACTACAATCGAACTCAAATTTGGAGTCAGGGAAAAATACAGAATTACATTTTTTTTTCTTAAAATTTAACACCTAAATCAAGTTGAAAAAAGCCAATTATAAACCAATTGCAGAAAAAAAAAACATTCCGCGATTACCCGCCATTATTTTGGGTAGGATTGTTTTTTTTCAAAACAATACGCAAGATAAAGCGATATAGCGACAAAACCCTTATGCGCACTCGCTTAAAGTAGTACAGGCAGAAGCACAATTTTTGTCGTTTTAATAATTGATTTCACAAAATTTATTGATAATGTTCGAAAATTATTTAAGAAAACTTTCTTCATATCATATTTCTCCTTTGTTCTGTTTTGTAGTTTGAGGCTAGAAATAAGAAAGGAAGTATGTTATTTGCGAATCAAAGTAAACGAACGAACGACTAGACGATTCAAAATTGATTGTACCTATGTGTGAGTAAGAATTTCTATCTCTTACACGGAGAAATAAAATCTATTAGTATATGCGACAACTATTTATTTTTGTAGACTTTGCTATAAAACAGCAGATTGTACGAGAAAATTTGATGTTATCAGATCTTGTTTCTAAATTCGACAAAACATCCTAAAACTAACTATATTAATGAACGAACAAAGCAGACAAACGAACCTAACAACCGTTTGTTTAGTCCAGTTATAGTAGCCATATAAAAACTAATTTTCTCGTAAAATATATAGATAAAACATTTACACTAACACTGCTCATACTAGTGTCAGTGACAGCATCGTAATTTTGAAAATAAACAGTTTATAAAAAAGAGAAACCGTTTAAATGATTAACTTTAGCATAATAATAAAAAAGCTTTAATAAAGCGAGAAAGCTTTGATAGAATGGTGCTAGTGGACAACCTATGGGAGATCGTAAAAGTTTTGTCTCTATGGGGTAGGAGCGCACAAAATTATCAAGTGACGCGCTCGCCAAATGTCTCATTGTAGGGTATTTACTCATGTGCCACTACTGTATTAGAGTGATTTGCTTGAAGATGATTGGTAGTTGCACAGGGTAAATACGAATTACGATTCGTAATTCGTAGGTAATTTGCTATATGTGGGCATCTACGCAAGGGTTCGGTAGTCGGCATTTTAACCCACCTTTTTTAGTATTCCATATGATCATGTGACTGATATCTAAATCATCATAGACATAGTAAATCATGAATCTAACCTTAACTCAAAACGCGATAACTCCCTTCTTGCGTGGACGCCCACATATTTATTGTGGCAGCTTATGTTGCATAGTTAAATTTAATTAGTTATAGTTATTTAATAATATTTTTAATAATATGTCGGTTAGTTAAATTTACTAACCAATTTAATTAACCGACATATGCATTATTTATATTTTAACTATCATAATCATTATTCTCAATGTAGGTTCAATAACTTCATTTAAAAAAATGTAATTATATTTTATGTGAATACTCATAAAGTCAATTTGAATAAAAACATGATTGATTCGAAAATGTTGTACCTAAGTTTTAATCGTGATATTATATTTTTTTACATTGTACCTACTTTGCGTATTAGTACCTACCTAATTGTAGCTAAGACATCTGCTAGCTAGATTTTTGAGGAAATATTTGAATAAAATAATAAAGAGGTGTGAAATTGTGTGTCATTATTTATTTATACTAAAATGTTAATTATTGCATTTAATGTGTTTTAAAACTATTGAGCGTTATTAATAAAACAAAAAAACGTATTTCGTGGTTTCATTGTAAAAAAAAATCTTTTCATCTCGATATCTCTCCGACATCTGTCGTAGCTTCCGATCTGTACCTATAGGAATATTTCAAAGTTTCGTCCACATCGCATCGCAAGTTATTGACCCAACTTCAATGCTCCAACTTAATATGCTGACACTTTTTTAAGGGGATGATCAGACCATCAAACTGAACAACTTTCTTTAGGGTCCAACATCGAAATTTCGAAAAAAAACAGCGGGTTTGGCTCAAGTTCGTTTGCAGTACCTACCTATAGTATGGAATAGCAGATTTTTTTTCGCGATTTCGATGTTGGTCCCATAGAGTAAGTTGTTCAGTTTGATAGTCTAATCATCCCCTTAAAAAAGTGTCAGCATATTAAGTTGGACTCTGTATATATTAGAGAATGAAGTTCTATTCTATTCTACATTTTTTACCCTAACACCCTGTTGTTGCAATAAAATACTCTCTTAACTACGTCATAACTTGTATAATAACGTCAGAAATAAAATGACAATCATTGTTTTATTACGTCACCGAGTTAAATCACGTCACTATATAAGAAAGTTCTCAGTACTGTTTTCGGACCAAACGCGTCCAATTAATAATGACGTTTTGCCTGCGTGGAGCGAAACAATTTGCACTTGAAAAGAGTGGATACAATTTGATGTTAATTCAACATAGGTACAGTCAGCATCAAAAGTATCTAAGCATCTCCGGTGTTCAAAAACATCTGAACAATTACACGAAAATAAACCCTATTTCCTACTAGATACCATTTGTTTTTAACTTGACAAATAATAACATGACAGATAAATTAATTTGATTTCTTTGTGAGTTGAAATAAGGTTTGCTATCGTAAAGGTGTCCAGATATTTATGAACACTTAACATGCCTAGATACTTTTGATGCTGACGACTGTGCATACCAAAGATTTTTTTTAAAGACCAAATAAAATCGTTGATATACTTACATAATTCTTAAACTTTTCGTCATACATACATAAACTCACGACCGTAATTCCCTTTTGGGGTATTCAGAAACATTGCTGCAACTACCAAGTTTCTGTTCTGTTAATATGGGAGTTATAAATAAATAAATAAAAATAACTTTATTTGCATCGAGAAACAGTGCCTAGCTCCCAAACTAGGATTCCCTGTCCTATGGGTAGCTATAATAGGACCTATGGGGAGTTGACGACATCAAATATTTTTAGTTTTAACTGTTCAGCTTAAGTATACAGGGTCCAACTTAATATGCTGACACTTTTTTAAGGAGATGATCAGACCATCAAACTGAACAACTTTCTCTATGGGACCAACATCGAAATCGCGAAAAAAATATCAGCTGTCCCATACCTCGAACAGGTTTGTAATTTTGTATGGAACAGCAATTTTTTTTTTCGCGATTTCGATGTTGGTCCCATAGAGAAAGTTGTTCAGTTTGATGGTCTGATCATCCCCTTAAAAAAGTGTCAGCATATTAAGAAGGACCCTGTATACAAGGTGTTACAAAAATACAAATAAACATTTAAGGGGGTGGTATAGACCATCAAACTGTACAACTTTCACTATGGGACCAACATCGAAATAGCGAAAAACAAATTTATGTTCCATACTCTACAAATCGACTAGAGCTAAAATATGTACGGGATATCAGGTTTTTTTCGCGATTTCGGTGTTGGTCCCATAGAGAAAGTTGTTCAGTTTGACGGTCTAAACAACCCCCTTAAGAGTTTTAAATATTTATTTTTACTTATGAAACACCTTGTATATCTGCTCACGACTATATTCCCCGAGGGGGTGGTCAGAGATATTCTGAAACCTCAGAACATCCATGTTTCACCAGTAGTACCGAAACTCTGTCTAGTGTGACGGGGGTGAGCCCGTCGCCACTTATAATGGACAGTGGGTACAATACATGCTTCGAAATTGAAGCATGCAGGTTTCCTCACGATGTTTTCCTTCACCGAAAAGCCAGTGGTGTTACAAATCGTACATTAATTCCGAAAAACTCATTGGTACGAGTCGGCCTGAACGGGGATCGAACCAATTTATAATATATGCAAAAACTAATTTATAATATATGCGGATGATTTAAAAATTTATAGAACGGTTAAAAATGTCCATGACTGTACGCTTCTTCAACTAGATCTCTTCTCTTTCAATAACTTCTGCTCCATCAATAACTTACAATTGAGCCTGTCTTTAGTGTCAGATCATTTCATTTACTAGGAAAATTAATAAAATAACATATGACTATGCAATAGATGGTAATACTTTAAATAGGGTTAATAAAATCCGTGATCTCGGCATCTTGCTAGACTCTAAATTGATACTAAAGGATCACGTTAATAGTATAGTCGATAGAGCCTTTCGAATGTTTGGGTTTGTTTCTAGAATAAGTATTGATTTCAAAAAACCATCCACCTATCTCTATTTGTATTACACCTTAATTCGTCCTATTCTGGAATATGCTATTATGGTATGGGATCCCTTATATAAAATATATATTGCTGCGGTGGAAAGAGTACAAAAAAAATTTTTGAAATTGGTTAATTATAGATGTTTTCGACATTATACCTCATACGATATCTCTCTTACTAAATTTAGTATGCTTACTCTTCAGCAGCGGCGCTTACAGTTGGAGCAAATGTTTCTGTTTAAGCTAATAAATAACTGTATCGATTGTCCTGAGCTCATAAGCAAAATTCAATTTCGAGTACCAGCATTCAATTTAAGACAACAAAGACTATTTTCATTCCATATATGCCGTACCAATGCTGGGAAGCGTTGTCCATTATTTAGAATGTGTTCGAGATACGATGAGTTCTTTAATGACATAGATATTTTTTGTAACAGTTTGTATAAATATAGAAACACAGTTATTTCAATACTTAAATCACTCAATCAGATAACACAATAAAGTACCTATCTTCTAATTTGAACTGATTGGACCAATAAAGTGATTAATAAACTTTAAACTTTAACTTTTTTTATATTTCTTCAAATTTACTTTAATCTTAAGCAAGCACTGACTTAATAATGTTACCGTAGTAGCCGACAGTTGTGTAATTTTTCTAATTTTCTACGTGGAACATGTCATTGGAGAGTATAAACTTATTTAAGATATAGACGTAGCTGTTTATTGTACATTTACACTACCGTTTATGTTCTTCTGATGTGAATAAAATAAAATAAAAATAAAATAAAATCACGGCATTACTCGCCACTGGACCACCACGGCTTTTTTTTTAAGGAACGGCGAAAACTTGTTCATGTCAAGTCTTTTCAATAAAATACTGAGCTGGCGTTGCGCTGGCGTACAAATTAATTCACAGTTGTTTATTATAGTGTGTTACACCCATGGATTTAAATCATAAAAGATAGCACTCCACTCCTCCTTACAAGCATTGATACAAGAAAATTTGACGTTCGTCTCCGTCGTCGATATTTCCAATTTTACGTGTGTCCCTTTCTATTCCAATGACATCACAATGGCATGAACGACAGTTGAGTGACGTCATGCCAAGACATAAATTAGAAAGGGACAAAGTTAACGTCACTAAAACAACTACGGAGAAGAACGATCATTACCGACCACCAAGGATTATTATAATTTTTCACCGCTTGTTAGGCAGTCTGTGCTCCACTATAGAGGATTTCAAACTTCTTGGTTACACCCCTTACATGACCATAGATATAAGTTTGTAGTCTATGAATGCTTGTAGTCTATGATACTCCGAATCGGATCCGATCGGAGCTAAGAACAAGAACGATCAGAGTCTCGATCTGTATTGTCTCTTCCCTCTCCCTTCCGATGGCCGTCACCTGTTCACATAGGCCAAGTATTTCGCTTACGCTGATAGACGGAACATCAGTGTAACCGCGTATGAGACAGCGATAGTCATAAAATCCTATACAATTTGTATGAAAATAGATGTCTGACTCCGGAGTCAGACAGCCGTCGTAGAACAAAAAAGTGGCTACGTCGATAAGGACAGCAATAAGTAGCGATCTCCTTTTTTAACTAGAGCGAATTTGCTATGTGCATCTCTTACTGAGTGATATGACAAGACATGTGCTTCGTTCTAGTTCCTTCTCTTTCTACGCCTGTTCAACTCGTGCAATTTATTAAATCCTCGGTGAAAGTATTTGCGAGTTTCTATTTCACCAGCCACCAGCTGCGCAGGATCTCTCCTGACAACAGTACATGATAGTTTTAACAGAGGGTTACGAGCTAGGTTACGAGTCTTTTTGTCAACTTTTTGTAAAAACTATATGATATAAATCATAGACATATTACTCTAGCGAGAGTTTAAGTCTATGATATAAATAGTTCCTGAAATAGTGCCTCTGCCGGTACTAATAGTACTTATATGTTGTAAAAAATTATAAAAAATATAATTACGTAGGTATAGTACCTACACACACACACACACACACACACGTAGATGGTGTAAGTGTAGAAAGATGCATCACTTTAAAATGTGATTGTACAAATTTTCCCAAGGAACATAATAGGAAATTAGAAAATAAATTCAGCTATCATATGCGTCACGAGTGTTGTCATTATTATAAGCATCAAACCAAAGATACAGCGAAGACCATATAAGGTCTTTGCTTCAAACTTATGATCATGCCTAGGGGAGGTCAGCGCAAAGCGGCAAAAGGAGGCAAAGCGGGAAAGCGGTAAGGCTAAGTAACTCGGCCATTCGGCCATCGGCCAGCATCAGTTGATCTTGACTACGGGGTCGCCAACTCCTTTTTTATGAATCCCACAGACACCCAAGAAATTGGTAAAATTATTGGACTTTTAAAAAATAACAGCGCCCCTGGTCTTGACGGTTTTGGGACCACTCTTATCAAGTCTTGCCGGGAATCCATTGTGCTACCGATCACGTTTATCTGCAATTTGAGTTTGTCAGCCGGTGCTTTCCCGGACTGCTGGAAGCAAGCTGTCGTCACCCCTATACACAAGGATGGCTTAAAATCGAACCCTAACAACTATAGACCAATCTCCCTGTTGAGCATCTTTTCGAAGATACTAGAAAAATTAGTTAACAGGCGTTTGATCGGTTTCTTGGAGCGACATAATTTGCTGTCGAATAGGCAGTTCGGTTTTCGGCGAGGGAAATCCACAGAGGATGCAGTCGTTTTACTCACCAACACTATTGCGGGCCAACTGGACAAAGGTGAACGAAGTTTGGGCATCTTTTTGGACCTTGCGAAAGCGTTCGATACAGTTTCGGCTCCGATTTTACTCGCCAAACTGGAACGTTTTGGGGTGAGAGGTGTCGCCCATTCCTGGTTCTCCAGCTACCTACGAAATCGTCAACAATGTCTCAGAGTCGGAAATTTGGTGAGTGACTTGCTCCCTGTGAAGTTCGGTGTTCCCCAGGGTAGCATATTGGGTCCGACGCTATTTCTCATGTACATGAATGACATCCTGAGGCTGAACATTCCCGGTGCTGATGTCTTGTGTTATGCTGACGACACGGCAATCGTTTTTCGCGGGCCTTCATGGAAGGAGGTCCTTCGGGTCGCCGAGTCTGGTATGTGTCTTGTTTCCGATTGGTTAAGTAGAAACTTGCTTACCCTTAATCTAAAGAAAACTAAGTTTATTACTTTTCACAAGACGCAGGCATCTAGACCTGTCGTTGCTCCAGTACTCAAGATTCATACTTGCAGCGGACACATACCATGCTCATGCGAAAATGTTAGCCATACACCAACCATCAAATATCTTGGAGTAATGATCGACGAGCTCTTGTCGTTTAAGCAGCACATGTCCTACGTATCTCAGCGCACTAGAAAGATTATCTTCGTCATGAAGCTGCTTCGGTCACCTGTCCCGCCCGAAATTCTTCGTATAGTTTATTTCTCGCTCTGTCAGACAATTCTCACATACTGTGTGTTGGTTTGGGGCGGATCCTGTAAGAGCTCACTGTTGGTCGTAGAGAGGGCACAGAGATCAGTTTTAAAGGTCATGTACAAAAAACCTTTCCGCTTTCCAACCGAGCAACTCTATAGGACAAGTTCTGTGCTGACCGTTCGGCAGCTCTTCATATTGAGGGCCGCGGTGTCCACACATCGCGCCACCATCACATCTAATGCGTACCCTGCTCTGCTTACCAAAAGAGTGTACTTCGTACCTTTGCCCAAAATTAACACTACTTTTGCGAGCCGCTTTCCGCATTTTCTACATCCCCGGATTTACAACAGAGTTTGTAAAGTTCTTGACGTAAAAACAGTGTCAGTACGCCGTGCAAAGTTCGAGATTAAGATCTGGCTGCAGACTTTGACTTACCATGAAACCGAAGACTTAATCAAGGACATAGCTTAACATACAAGGCAAATACATACATACGCACACACACACACACCTACACTAATCCCCCACACACTTTTTTGCCCTAATTGAATTGTAAAATACATTTTACTTTGTTTATTGTTAAGGATACCCAATCGTAGACCACGCGTATCAGGCTTGCCTCGTTTTTGGTCTACCGTTTAAATGTAATAGTTGTAATCAAAAGTTTAAAATAAACATTATCTTATCTTATCATTTTAAATGGTAGAGAGACCTGTGCCGAATAATGTTTTTTCACGTAGTTTGCTAGAAAAATTGAGGTGATTTCCTTCGATCAACAATATACAACTAGATAACGGGTCGCATACAAAATCAAAGAGAAATTCTGTCCTCGTGAATATACAACATTTTTTGTTAACGAACCGAGAAAACAGTCCGAATACATTATAATATCGACCTCAAAGCAACCATAATTCCTAGTAATTTAAAAAAGGAACACTGCGGCATTGCGAGACGTGCTTACGTTGGCTTTGTTCGAACGCATCTAATTCAAAATAAGACCTCACTCCAATAGTGAGGCGTTATTTGCCGGGACATGTTTTGAGCGCTGACGCGTTATCTAGTTAGATATTGTTGATCGAAGGTGATTTCATTCTGTTTTAGACAAAACTAGCATTGTATATAGGGTCCTTTTTAATATGCTGACACTTTTTTAAGGCGATGATCAGACCATCAAACTAAACAACTTTCTCCATGGGACCAACATCGAAATCGCAAAAAAAATCTTCTGTTCCATACAAAATTGTAAACCTACTCGAGCCGGTTGACATTATTTTTTAGTGGAGAAGTATTACATGTTTGTTTTCAGTTAAAATGGTGTTAAGACGTTTTTTTAAATAAAAATTACCTGTTTATATCATAAATTATGGTATTTTACTCTATGACGCATGGACAAACTGTTACTATAAATAATAATTTTCCTGATTTTCCTAAAAAACAGTCACCGCTTTGCCCAAAACCTGTAACCGCTTTAGGCTCGGGCTAACTAGTTATTCATAAGCATATGCTGACGACTATATTCCCCAAGGGGGTAGTCAGAGATATACTGAAACCTCGGAAAATCCACGTTTCACCAGTAGTACCGAAACTCTCTCCAGCGTGACGGGGGGTTAGCCTGTCGCCACTTATAATGGACAGTGGGTACAATACATGCCTCGAAATTGAAGCTTGCAGGTTTCCTCACGATGTTTTCCTTCACCGAAAAGCCAGTGGTGTTACAAATCGTACATAAATTCCGAAAAACTCATTGGTACAAGTCAGCCTAGACGGGGATCGAACCATCGCCTCTCCTGTACGGCAGGCAAGGCTACTCGCCACTGGACCACCACGGCTTCATAATTCACGGCTTCACGGTTATTCATAATGGTTTCGTAATTTGCTTACTTTGTTGGTATTTGCAGATATAAGTGAAATTGAATTGCATATGTTACCGGCCAAACCCGATTTCAGGACGAACTAGTTTGGCCTAGCCTAAACTGATTTGTCCTATTGGTCTTAGGATGAACTAGTTTGGCCTAGGCTATACCAGTTCATCCGATTGTGTACAGGACGAACTTGCCTAGCCTAGGCAAAACTAGTTTGTCCTGAAATCGGGTTTGGCCGGTAACACATATAACAATAACACATTAAACTCTGCTACAGTTAGTACCAAGACCTTGTCAATACTCAATACTCAATACTTTATTGCGTTTCACAATGGTATAAAATAGGTGGTGTAATCGAATAATAGTACAACATTATGAACCCTGTTAGGGCACAGCAATTTGGAAGAGAGGATGACTTGAATAGGCACAAGTTATCCAAGATTATTATCATTTAAGTATTATACATTTATAGTATTTTATTAGTAAGGTATCTACTAGTATTATTATATTTATTTAAGTAGGTACATACAATTATTAGGTACATTTACATGTTTATAAAATTGTTATATTTATCTACTTACCGATTTATTTCTATTTCTGGGTATTTAATTTGCTACATAGGTACCTACTTACAATATAATATAATAGTTATTAATTGTATTATCATTCTGGTATTCGTCCAAGGTATAATAGCTTTTTTTGTATTAATAATTGTTTTAAATGGAATATGAACGTTTTGTCATTTGTTATGTTTTTTAAGATATCCAGCAATTTATTGTAGATTTTTATGGACATTACCAACGGACTATCGGAATGTCAAATGTCTATTGCCAAGTTCGTTTTATCTTTGTTTAAACCTAAGGTAACCGCTTTGAGCTAACCTCCCCTATACATTATGATCGAGCGATCGAAATTATTTGAGCACAATTGAGGCATAGATATAAATATGGCATGCCTACCTAGCGATCTATTAGGAATCCATCAACGAACCAGTCGGTTGTGTCTAATATTTTTATCATCATGTTTCTTACATTATTTCTTATTGCGAGCGCATTCTCTATGTGCGTTACCGCGCCCATAGAAAACGCTATCGATCTAAAAACCATACCAGATTTCGAAGAGAGTTTTGCGACAAATATTGGCAGTGATTATATTGTGAGAGCTAAACGGCTAGTTATTAGTAAAGGTGGTTGTGCTGATGGCCAGGGAATGGCGCATGGATATTGCACAGATTGCAACGAGTAAGTTTTTCTTTTTTTTTCTTTTATTTATCATATACAGGGTGTAATTGATATGTTCAGTAAGACGGTCTGAAACACCCCTTAAAATACCCCATAAACTCATTTAACTTCACACTCTACATCAGGGGTGGCCAAGACGTCGACCGCGTCGACATTTGTGGTAGCCCGCGAAGAGATCGATAGAATAAAAAGAAAATGAATCAATTTCTAAATATTCTGGTTGAGGAGGAAATATCGTTGATACTTACGACATACTTTTAGAAAGTGAATATTTTTTGAAACTGTGACAGGTCCCCATAATGCCTACAAAAAGTACTGTGAATCAGCGTTTTCTATGATGGAATGAAACATCAGTAGGTAGTTATCAATACTTGACAGACGAGCATTACAAATAGGTACCTGTAATGCACCACTAAAACATAAATTATAATTTTGTCAAAGAAATAATGTTGGAGGTACAGTGTTTTATGTAGACCGCCAGGTAAATCTGAGTTTACAAGTAGACCGCGTACTAGAAAAGTTTGGCCACCGCCCACCCCTGCTCTACATACTGAGTGAAATTTATGTCATTACCATCCTTTTAAACTAAGAGTCTACCGATCAAACTGAACAACTTTTACTATAGGAGCAACCCGATCGGAGCAACAAAAAAATCTCTCGTTCCAGCCTCAAATATATGCAACAGCAGATTTTCTGTATCTCTTAGTTTAAAAGTGTGAAAGTATTAAGGAATATCGAAATAAATGTAAAAGTGACCGTTTTCTCCTCAAAAGATATCAGATTGGACATGACGCAGAAATTATGCTATATTCTGTTAGAACTTCTCCATTTAAACATTATTTACTAAGGCACCAAAGCTGTAGGTCCATTGTCATTGGTTTTATTTGGGTTCGCACCATCTGCTTTTCCATTCATTTTATATGAAATTTGTTAAGGCTATATTCTGTTAGATCTAGTCCGTTACAGCAATTTTTTGTATGGCACCAAATGTGTAGGACCATTTCCCTTGGTTTATGAAAAATGTGCGTTTTCATACATTTTTAATGTAATAAAACTTACTGCTACAGATTTTGTGCCATAATAATTAATAATCAGACGGACAAGTTCTAACAGAATAATAGCAGTAGTTTTTGTTGGCCGGTACATTCACATTTGGACCAAAAATGTATGAAAGGCCGATGTCTTTTGTAGGTACGTTTAGTTTTTTTTACCTAAAAAATAAGGCTTTAGTAGCCTATATTGGAGTGGTAGCACTTTTTAATTTTGGCTTTATTAAATAATAGTGTTTTCCCGCGACTTCGTCCGCACAAATTATATACCAGATTTTAAGTCAGATCATAAGCTATCAAACAAAAAAAGTTTCATCAAAATCGGTTTAGTAGTTTTTGCGTGATGCGCGAACAAACAAACAAACAAACAAACACACAAACAAACAGACAAACAGACAAACAACATTTCTAAAAAAGGTTGATTTAGAGTCAGGGATACCTAAAAATCGTAATCATTTTTTTGTAAATATCTTCAATGTACAGACACACTTCAGTTACAGTTTTATAATAGTTTAGATTAGATGAGGGCATGCGCCTCTGAACGGCTAAGACATTTATTATTTGTGTATAATTATATATAGGTACTTTTTATTTACTATTAACAGACCTACATTAAATAGCAAAATGCCAGGCCTTAATAATAGAAAAAAACATTTTTAAATGACGGTTTACGACATCTACAGAGTGTAGGTATCAATAAGAAATCTCGGGGGTCAAAATATGGTCGGTTGTTTAGATTCGACCCGTCAAACTGAACAACTTTCTCTACGTAGCCAACATCGTACCTATTTTGGGCTGTAACTTTTAACCGTAATAGCTAAATAATCGATTTTCTCAAATGTGTGTTATTACGTAAGATTTACTAACAAATTATAAAAAGTTAAAAATGAACTTAATCCTTATGCAAGCAACTGTTTTTATCAATGTGTTTCTCCTCGTTTGATCGTAAAAACGGTAATACATAAACGCTTCAAACTTGTTGTGATTTTAGAGCAAACTCTACAGTTTAAAAACAAATAATAAAAACCGGCCAAGTGTGAGTCGGTCTCGCGCCAAAGGTCACAGAGAAAAAAAAACTGTTTGTTGTATGTTAAATGTCCTGTGGTGGTGTGGTACGGAGCCCTCTTTGCGCGATTAGCCGACTTGCACTTGACCGTTTTTATTTACCTCTCGTATGATTCATGTATGAGTCATTCTACTAGTACTACTGAGTCATGCTACTGTATTAACTGCTACTGAACTTTGGTCACCAAACTGCGAAATTCCGCACATTTTTATTGATTTTCATTCGATCATTCATACAGCCGGCGTCTCTTTCATCAAAGATCTCTGCTTGCTCTGCTGCGTGCTCTCATATTTAGGAGAAATACCTTGCCCACGCGCACTGGGGCATCGTGTCTTTAAATAGACAACAATATTGTGACCAGTAACAACAGAGACACGACTCGGCATTCAATTATATTAATTTATTGCACTGATGTCAATGACATTCTATACACATGGACTATCACCCACCACGTCATACTATAACAAAACCTAAAAATGGCACATGCTACATAGGTACATTGCCGCTCATATACAAGGTGTTACTAAAATACAAATAAACCTTTAAGGGGGTGGTGTAGACCATCAAACTGAACAACTTTCACTATGGGACCAATATCGAAATCGCGAAAAAAAAATTGATGTTTCATACTCTACAAATCGAATAGAGCTAAAATATGTATGGGATATCAGTTTTTTTTTTCGCGATTTCGATGTTGGTCCCGTAGAGAAAGTTGTTCAGTTTGACGGTCTAAACAACCCCCTTAAGAGTTTCAAATATTTATTGTTACTTATATGAATCACCCTGTATAATACCACTCAAACCCATTTAACTAGGAAAAAAAAATCTGTGACAACCCTTTTTTATCAAAGACTTGGTCTTCGCTGCGCTAAAATTTTTGCCTATTATATAAGTAGTTGATTTTACTTAGAACATTTACTGTTGCAAATGCTGTTGTATCATTCTTATTGTATTGTATGATAACGACTCATCTCCCCGTGTCACATACCCATACTACAATTAGTTCTTCTTCTTCTTAGTCTTTTTCTACATGGTGTAGGCCTTCTTCAGTCTATGCCATCCCTCTCGATCTTGTGCCCTCTCTATCCATTTCACTCCAGCTGTTCTTTTGATATCGTCATACCAACGTATTTGCGGTCTTCCTCTTGGGCGTTTTTCTCCCTAGGGCTCCACTCCTACAGTGATTTGCTTAGCGAGCCTTCTTTTCTGGCGATATGACCAGCCCATTGCCACTTGAGCTTCGCGATATGCTTGATGACGTCAGTAACTTTTGCTGAGCTATTCGTTTCGCTTTCTGTCTCTTAGCGTAACTCCTACCATTGCCCTCTCAATTGCTCTCTGCGCTACTCTGAGTTTGTTGGTGACCTCCTTAATGAAAACTCATGTCTCTGCTCCGTAGGTGAGCACCGGTTGGATGCACAGGGCCTCTAGACAAATTATCTTTCGATTAGCGTTAACAACAGTAGAAAACATGAAAATGTATGGACTTGACGTATTTGACGAAAGCAAACGTCAAAATGTTTCGATCGCCATCGTCAAATCCATACATTCTGTCATTTTCTACTAGCGTCAACTCGAATAGAATGTCACTTTGTCTAGGGCTCCTGGTCGTGTATTGCTTTCTGTTCGCCTTAATTTACATTTTGAAAGCGATTTTTTTACGATAAGTGATTACAACTTCTATAATATACAGGGTCCTTCTTAAAATGCTGAAACTTTTAAAAGGGGATGATCAGACCGCCTAACTGAAAAACTTTCTCTATGGCACCAACATCGAAATCGCGAAATAAAAATCAGCTCTTCCATACGAAACTGCAAACCTACTCGAGCCAAATGTATTTTCACAGCACACACGGACAGCTCTTTTTTCTTTCACGATTACGACGTTGGTCCCATAGAGATTGTGGGGAACATTGTTTTAGTATTATAAATAGTTTAGCTGAATAAACAATTTGGTCTCAGTCTGACGGATCGACTGGAGCATTCGCCAGTCGTTCCATTAAAAGTTACATTAATTGACCTAGCGGTACAGTGGTATCACTTCAATTTATGTAACTCTGAATAATGGTGCTGATGAGCTGGCGAGGGCTGGATCAGAACGAAAAATGATTGGACCAGAACCAAGTGTGGGAATTCCGGCATGCAATATAAGGATGGCCATCAAGGAATGGGCTGATAACACACACAGGCTAGAGTGGACTAGCCTTGCAGGTCTACAACACTCTAAAAAATTTATCAGCAATGTGACAACTCAAGTCTCAAGGTTCATATTGAACAATAGCAGGAACAAGGCTCGCGCCATCGTATGAGCGCTCACCGGGCATTACGCCACAGGTACGATGATGCACAAGATGAAACTCACCCTTGATCCCAGCTGCCGAGCGTGTGGAGAAGATGAGGAGACCATGGAACATATCCTTTGTGACTGTGATGTTTTGGCGGCAAAACGTATGAACCTCCTCGGAGATGGATACCCAAAACCGGGTGATCTTATGTTTCTTCCCCTCAATGGTATCGCCTCCTTCATTGACCATGTGTTTGAAGGTTGAAGAAAGCAAAAAGTATTGGGGCTAACACAAAAGATCCCACTGGGTCGAAGTGTTGCTGGCTTGCCAGCCCCCACAACAAGATAAGATAAGATAACTCTGAATAAGGTCAATTAATGTAACTCTGAATAAGTGCACTTAAATAAATATGTAAATCAAGAACTCTTTTCTATCATCCCACGGCATCAACATCCGTCACCCCTACCCCGACGTGATCCGTGATAGTTGTTCAGTTTGATCAACTGATCATCCCCTTAAAAAAATGTCAGCATATTAAGAAAGACCCTAAATGTATAAAATCGATAATTTTATTAAATAACTTTGTTTCAGCTTCAGCCCGAGCTTGACCGGTTGCGAAAAATCTTCGAGCAAAACTCAAGATTATTACGATTCGGATAATTCCATCGAGATAGTTGATTCCTCTCAGTTAAAAAATTATATAGAATAAAAAGACAAATGGAACCTGCGATTTCCCCGGACTCGAGAGACATTTTGAAACTCCATTGTCTATCAAGTTCAAGAAAACTATGACACAAATAGTACCCTCTACCTAGTATAAGTAATACGGTAACGGGTATATACAGGGTGTTTCATAAGTAAAAATAAATATTTAAAACTCTTAAGTTCTAAACTTTTTGTTTAGACCGTCAAACTGAACAACTTTCTCTATGGGACCAACATCGAAATCGCGAAAAAAAAAATCTGATATCCCATACATATTTTAGATCTAGTCGATTTGTAGAGTATGGAACATCAATTATTTTTTTCGCGATTTCGATATTGTTCCCATAGTGAAAGTAGTTCAGTTTGATGGTCTGAACCACCCCCTTAAAGGTTTATTTGTATTTTTGTAACACCTTGTATAAGGAAAAATAGGTATCATTAACCTTTATACCACATACTCTACCCAGCAAAATGAACACCTTTTACTATGGTTTGCAAAAATCAACTGTTGCAAAAAAATTTCTGTCGATTAGTTTGGAGTTTAGTATGTTGTTCTCTATGGGACCAACATCGAAATCACGAAAAAAAAACTGATATCCCATAAGTACATATTTTAGATCTATTAGTCGATTTGTAGAGTATGGAACATCATTTTTTTTTTCGCGATTTCGATATTGTTCCCGTAGTAAAAGTTGTTCAGTTTGATGGGTAGAGTATGTGGTTTGAATGTTAATGATACTTTTCCTTACATTTTCCTGTATATTTTAAATAACTTTTAGTATTAAATAAAATGTAACTGTATTGTCTAAACCTGGAGAGCAGACTGCTTTACAAGCGGTGAACGATGAAAACACTCCTCAAACGTCGGTAATGTTCGTTCTTTAATAGTATAGTATAATACAATTTTGTAAATGTTCGTTATTGTTTCCAACTTAACGTTTAGTTCCTTTCTAATAGTTGCGACTTTAGTAGAACAAAAATTTCATTTTGTTTACGGCATCGTTGGATAGAAAGGGACAAACGTAAAGTTGGAAACGTAACGAAAGAATGACGGTTTTTACGGACCGCCATGGACAATTTTCGTGTTTCAATCCACTGACATAATTATACTCTAGCGATAGACAAGCTCGTTCAAACAAACAACATGTCACTCAAAATAACAATTGTGTTGTTTTGAGTGACATGTTGTTTGTTAATGGCAATTGTGCCATAGTGACGAAGTGAACTCGGGGACATCAATGTGGTGTGGGCACCGCATTCAAGTGGAAAATGTTGCTTTATAAAGGGCCTGTCTATCGCTAGAGTATAAGTCAATGTCTTAATCCTTGTTACTGCGTCCATTGGTTTATATTCATGTATTTTCTGTTATTTTCATATCTATAATCGATTAAGAGCGAGTGAGCAATTCAGAACCGGGAAAAATACAGAACGACACTTTTTTTTCGTTATATTTATTCTGGGTTTTTATGAGTGATTCAGTAGGGCTAGCATTCCATGCAAGACAAAGCGACAAAACCGTCATGTGCACTCGCATTCGCATATTATAGAGAATAAGAATTAGATATCATACTTTTTTATATCGTAGGAGTAAAGACATACATCTCTATTTTTGTCGTTTAATCGAGTGCGGCATGCTAGGTGTTTTGACTGTTATGTCGTTTTTAATTGATTTTACAAAATGCATTTATACAGTGTGAAATTGATATCATTCATAGTAGGGACTGGTGGGATTTACGCTGAAAGTGATTACAGCACTTTCTTTTCTCCCAGAAACAGAAGTCTGGAACAGCCCCCAATAGGACAAGGGCTCAGAGTAAATACCTACTCCACATGAGTAAATATTAATGACATTATTTTATTATATTAAAGTGATTTGCTTGAAAACTAATGGTAAATGTTTTTTTTAATTTAATTTGCTAATATTTATTGTGGCAGCTTAATTAATGTAGGTACCAAGTTATTAATTAATTATTATCTAAATGTAATTCATTATATTCTCAATAATTATTATACCTACTTAATGTACGTTCAATAAATGTTCTTTAAAATAATAAGTTCCTATTTAATGTGCTATGTTAATTGTTTGTTACTAATTGCTATAATATAATATTTTATAGCGCAATGAATGTAGAGATTCTGCAATTTAATATTTTATGTTCTTCTTCTTCTTAGCCGTTTTCAACCATAATGGTGTAGGCCTCCTTCAGTCTATGCCATCCCTCTCGATCTTGTGCCCTCTCTATCCATTTCACTCCAGCTGTTCTTTTGATATCGTCATACCAACGCATTTGCGGTCTTCCTCTTGGGCTTTTTTATCCCCAGGGTCTCCACTCCAACAGTGCCTTGCCCCACGAGCCTTCTTTTCTGGCAATATGACCAGCTCATTGCCACTTGAGCTTCGCGATACGCTTGATGACGTCAGTGACTTTGCTCTGCTCTCTGAGCCATTCGTTTCGCTTTCGGTCTCTTAGCGTAAAAAAAAACAATTGTTTCATCTCGGTTTAATCTTCCATAGTACAAGCAATGAGGTTGGTATAAAAAATAGTAATTTCGTCGTAACATAAAATGTTAGCCCAAAATACCCGAATTCACAATACCAAATGATTATAATAATACCTTAGCCCAGTTCACCTTACTGTAAAATTCCAAAATGGTTCAAATAGGTACCGAATGCACTTATTTATAGAACAATATGTTAAGTATGTAATATTTTCAAACACCACAACTAGACCACAACTAAAAATATCTGTTTTAATCAAGGGGTGAAAAAGGGGAGGTCTTTGCCCAGCAGTGGGACCTTGAACAGGCTACGAAAAAAACAATCGTGATCCGACTCAGTTGGTTTAATGATCATTTATTATTTAAGTTTTTTCAGAAACGTAAACTGGGCTAAATTAATTCTGATAAATTTTTACTATGAATTCTGATATACAGGGTCCAACTTAATATGCTGACACTTTTTTAAGGGGATGTTCAGACCATCAAACTGAACAACTTTCTCTATGGCACCAACATCGAAATCGCGAAAAAAAAATCTGCTGTCCCATACATTTAGCTCGAGTAGGTTTGCAGTTTTGTATGGAGAGGCTGATTTTTTTTTCGCGATTTCGATGTTGGTCCCATAGAGAAAGTTGTTCAGTATGACGGTCTGATCATACCCTGAAAAAAGTGTCAGCATATTAAGAAGGACCCTATATGGGTCTAAGGCATTTTAAATTACGACAATATGATTATTGTCACATAACTAAAGATCACAGAACTAAAGTGGCTGACATAGCTCAGAAAATTAGCAAGCTGAAGTGGCAGTGGGCTGGTCATATCTGTCGAAGAACTGACAACCGATGGGGTGTCAGAGTTCTAGAGTGGAGACCGCGTACTGGTAGGCGTAGTGTGGGACGCCCTGCTGCCCGCTGGACAGACGACCTAAAAAAAGTAGCGGGGAGCGACTGGATGAGGAAGGCCGAGGACAGAGTTTTGTGGCGCGCCTTGGGAGAGGCCTATGTCCAGCAGTGGACGATGATAGGCTGATGATGATGATGATGATGATTATTATTATTGATATTCTAATTAAAGCCTGACCAGGAATATAAAAAACCTGATTTGGGGGCGCTGCAATCGACTGTCACCTTTAATGTTAGTGTTCCACGTACAAAAATTAGTTCCAATGATTTTCCGCAACATGGCGAGGTTTTTTATTTTCCTGGTCAGGCTTTACGTTGTACTCAACATATTTAGTTACGATTCCGGTTCAAATCAAACCGTCGATAAACCTCAATATTTGTAAAACTCGTTTGACATATTCATTTCTGACTCACAAATACAGTATGCAACAAAAGTGAAAACACATATGACTTTCAAGCGAAACTGAATGACACATGTGTTTACTTGTATTGCCTTACGTATAATATCGGCGACGGCGTTCACTTTTCGTTCTTATTCTTAGTCATTTCTTAGCGGCACGACCAAGAGGTTCATCTCGATGTGTCTTAGAACAAAATTGCGTTTAAAAATGAATTTCTTTAGTGTTTGCTTACTAGTTTTTACTGTAGCAATGGTGTGTTCTAACCCTATAAAGAATTCCCAGAGTGAAAACAAACAATTATTACGTGATTTAAAAAGTGACGATTTTATTGAAAAAATTAGAAATAAAAGAAGTATAATAATTGTTGGTGACAGTGTGAATCCGTGTCCGACAGATACAAAGCTAACCGGAGATCCTAGAGGCTATTTTAATTGTGTGTCTTGTAAAAAGTGAGTATTCATTTGTTTATTATAGTTAGCTTCAGCTTAGAACTGAATGAACCATCCATTTTTTCCCCGTCTGTTGCACAAGGTGACTAATTTATTTATTTATTTATTTCCTTTTTGGAGAACTTACAGCTAAACAACAATTGGATTTCAAAAGACAAATTGATAGTCAGGATGCTGACAACAAGTTCAACAACAATGGATATGGGTTTCATATGGGCGACAGGCTAACCTATCACTTTACTCGTAAATCTATCTTGAAACATTAAATAATGCTATGCTTGAGCCTGGCTGCAACTTCCTGTAATAAAGGGGTAATGGGTAATATTGGCGTCTTTTTTTTTTAAGCGGCTTGTTACCAAATGTGGTGGGAATTTTAGGGTTAATTATTTACCTTACATTATTATGCAAAAAATTATCCAACGGTGTAACGTTTCGGAGATATGTAAAAGTTGTTCAGTTTGATGGTATAATTAAACTAAAGCCCGCTTAAGTATAAAACGTATTTAATTTTACACGATGTTTATTATGTTTATTGGTTAACATTTGGGTTTTAATTATTGAAACCGCAAACGGATGAGTCATAGTGACGACGATGATCAATCAAAATTCCTCCGTTACATCCTTTACCTGTACCTATCTGTAGGTATATCCTAAGAAGGAAAACCGCAGCAAATCTTTTCTCATTTCACGACTAATTTACAAGCGTTAGATACCTAACCTACCTATTAGTAGGTATTTGCTCTATATAATTCTGATATCGCGCGCGGTTTAGGTGAATCATAAAGTACCGTAAAGTCTTTAGTTTTGTGTCACTCATCCAAATTATTTAACATATTTTTTTCCCGCGACTTCGATTGCGTTGAACTTTTTATGAGGGTTGGAAAAATGATATTTCGGAACTTTCCGTTCAAGCCATCTCTTTTATAGTGTTATCTGGTATCAATGGCTCCAGTATGACCTCTTGATTACACATATATAAGATAGAGCGCTCAGACTCTGGGGGTAGAAACTGTGACGTCATAAAGACGGCAATACAAAGCAAAAAAAAATTTTGTTTATTCATGCCGTGTGGGGTATCAAATGAAAGGGCTCTATGAGTACATTACAAATATATAGCATAGTATAACATTTTCACTATTTCGTTTAACAAATTATTCGAAAAAGTAAAAAAAATCCACAATTCTGAGTTGACTTTGAACTGCTATTTATATTGAGTCATTTGATATATATTCTACAAAAATCCTTTCAGTCGTTTATAAGTCGTGATCATTATCATGCTTGAATTGGAACACGTTTTTGTTTACAGACTTGAAGAGATGGGTGAATCCTGCGGTGACAGCTACTACTAATATAATCACCTGGTGCATTTTTGAAAATAGGGTATGTTAGTATTTTATTTTTATTATATAAAGGGGGTAAGAAAAAGTATCATTTACCCTTAAACCACAGACTCTCTACCCATCAAACTGAACAACTTTTACCATGGGAGCAAAACAATCAGAGCAAAAAAACGCTGCTTACAAACGATGTCTAGTGATATTTTCAATACTATCCAATTAAATCAATGAAAATTTTCAGAAACAATCTAAAAACTAATCTCTCTGTTCGTATGAAGTCAGATTTTCGTTAAAATATACAGTTTGAATGCTAGAGTTACTTTAATTTAAGACTGTAACGGGGAAAATGTTCTATGGAGAAATAAACAATACTTACTCCTCTCCTCTCTCTCTCTCTCTCTCTCTCTCTCTCTCTCTCTCTCTCTCTCTCTTACAGGAGACATGTTTTTCTCTGTGTCCCAAGACAAGAAATAATGAAACTAATTACATTTTTTTACGTTAATCATTGTAAGCTATTACCAATGACATCAACATACCTTGTGAAATGCGCTGATTCATACCTTAGGCAATGTCAATTGAATGGGTATACCAATTCAATTGGCATTGCCTAGGGAATTACATCATATTTATTTTAAGCAAATTAGTAACAACGTAGATTAAAAAGAAAACTGGTGAGATCTTAATTGTGCAATAGTGTATTATATTCAAGTAATATTGAACATTATCATGCACTTGTATTACTAAAGTGAACCATGCTTTTTCCCTTTGGTATACAGGGTGAAATCGATATCATTAACATCCTTTTAAACTAAGAGTCTATCCATCAAACTGAACAACTTTTACTATGGGAGCTAACCAATCGGAGCAAAAAAAAAATCATCTCTCCCATACTAAACTGCACCCGCCGCCGCTGCCTACACGACTAAAATGTATAGGACAGGAGATTTTTTTTTGCTCCGATTGGTTTTCTCCCATAGTAAAAGTTGTTCAGTTTGATGGGTAGACTCTTAGTTTAAAAGGATGTTAATGATTTCGATTTCACCCTGTAGTACTACTTAGATACTCTTTCTTATCTGCCTTGGGTGTCGATTGGTGACTTTTGGGTCGAGTGGCCTCCATTCTGCCTCCATAATGAAAGCTGTTAAGTTTAGTGATCTGAAGCACGCCGTTCAATATGCATTTAATGTTACACCCTGTATTCAGGCTGTAAGGAAAAGTATCATTAACCTTTAAACCCTTAAAGTGTATCTATACTCTATTCCAAATATCAACGAAAATTTAAGGCTATTTTTAATTACAGAAACAGAGATTTGAAACACATTCTCACTTATTCTTAGAACAAGTTTAGTAACGTCCAACCAAGGTTTGTCGGATAGTACATCTTTCTGATAAATAAATTAGATTTTCTTATAGAATTGGCCAGAAAGCTAAATAGGACTTGGCAAATTTCGTCGTCCTTATTTGGAATGAAGTATAGTACTATACCAAACGGAAAAAACATGGTTCACTATAGTAACACAAATGCATAACAATGTTCAATATTAAAGCCTGACCAGGAATATAAAAAACCTGGTTTGGGGGCGCTGCAATCGACTATAACCTTTAATGACAGAGTTCCAACTACAAAAATTAGTTCCAATGATTTTCCGCAACATGGCGAGGTTTTTTATATTTCTGGTCGGGCTTTACTTGACTATCTACACTATTGCACAATTAAGATCGCATCAGTTTTCCTTTTAATCTACGTAAACTGTTACTAATTTGCATAAATATGATGTGGTAATTCCCTAGGCGATGTCAATTGAATAGGTGTCCTAATAGGTATTACTAGGGTATGAATCAGCGCATTTCACAAGGTGGGAAGACCAACATCAAGCCCTGTACCCGGACATTCGATTTTCGATGTATCACGACCGTTTCGGCACAGAGGATTTCGGTCCGAAGTCAGTGACTCCCGTTTGACAGCTTCGGTGAAGTCGTGACGTCACGTGCATCTTGCAAGATGCAGGCTGTCGCTCATTGACATAAGGCGCATTTTAGTTTTCGTTCCTGAAGTGCAAAGATCGAAATTCGAAAAAGCGCGCGAAACCGGGTTGAGTG
The DNA here is from genome assembly GCA_963693445.1 of Agonopterix heracliana. Taxonomy (NCBI): domain Eukaryota; kingdom Metazoa; phylum Arthropoda; class Insecta; order Lepidoptera; family Depressariidae; genus Agonopterix; species Agonopterix heracliana. The sequence continues at coordinate 2,884,574 of OY856332.1, forward strand.
CAGTATCTGTTACGGTGGTAGTAACTAATAACTAATCTGTGCCGAAGTCCATTGTAATGAGCGTTTTTCTTTTCGTTTTTAAATTTTGTTCCTATAAAACTCGACAGATGACATGTTTATCGCCCCATAGAGCCGTAAGCGAGATCCTGTCAAAATCTGGTCAAGTCTGTGCCTGCCTTTTTTTTTAATGCCAAGGGATCGAGCCCATACAGCCATGTCGGGCGTAAAAGTTCAGAATTTTCGATTAAAATGATTAGTAAATAATGAAATATGTCATAAAAAGATGCGTTGGCATCTTCTTGGTCATCTTTTCACTCTTTACTATTTTAAAGAAACACTTTTTGAAATGTTGACGTTTCTTCGCACAGACCGTAGCGCCATCTATCGATCCCCTAGAAAACAAAAAGAAAAACGCTCAATGAGCGTTTTTCTTTTCTTTTTTAAATTTAGTTCCTAAAAAACTCGAAAGATGACATGTTTATCGCCCCATAGAGCCGTAAGCGAGATCCTGTCAAAATCTGGACAAGTCTGTGCCTGCCTTTTTTTTTTAATGCCTAGGGGTCGAGCCCATTCAGCCATGTCAGGCGTAAAAGTTTAGAATTTTCGATTAAAATGATTAGTAAATAATGAAATATGTCATTAAAAGATGCGTTGGCATCTTCTTGATCATCTTTTCACTCTTTACTATTTTAAAGAAACACTTTTTGAAATGTTGACGTTTCTTCGCACAGACCGTAGCGCCATCTATCGATCCCCTAGAAAACAAAAAGAAAAACGCTCATTAAAAGTGAATCTGAGTCATTCTTTTGAATTCATTGAAATCATTTCATTGAATTTGAGTCTGAGTCTGTGTTTTAATATTCAGTGCTCTCAGTTCTTAGAACGTGTAAGATTTAGGATTGAGATACATTTACCGACGGCGACCACGGCGGATGGCTTCCTATACCAAATGTCATGGTTGTATGCATAAAGGTATTATACCTTACAAACAATAATTGAATGTGTTAACAAAATCATTATTTAATTTTACATATTACGTAATCTGTCTGTTGCGAATTAAATCGTCTAGCGTCTATTCACATTCTAGATTCACATTCATATTCAAATTATTGGCATTGGCGCAATATTGTTTGTGTGACCTTTACGATTGAGCAAGGTTCGAAACAGGTTGATACAACAGTTGGTCAACGATTAAGTGCGTTCACTCACGATGACGCATTGACGCAGTGGCAGACGTCAGTCCGTCATTTGTGAAGCAAGGAGTTGTATGAAACCGCGCGTAGAAGCACCCACGGTGACGCATTGACGCACCGGGTGTGGTTCTACGGACTGACATCTGCCGCTCAATCAGTGCGTCATGTCATCGTGTGTGAACGCTCTAATATTTATAATTCAGGGTGTACGAAAAAGTAACATTAACCTTTAAACCACATACTCTACCCATCAAACTTTAACTATGGGACCAAACCGAGCAGAACAAAAAAATCTGCTGTTCCATACGTTTGAGTCGAGGCATTGCAGTTAGTATGGAACAGCAGATCTGTTTTTGTTCTGATCGGTTTGCTCCCATAGAAAATGTTGTTCAGTTTGATGGTGTAATGTGATGTGCTAAAAGTTAGCTTTGCTACATCTGCATCGGTATCTGTATCAAGCTTCAGACCACCTCGAAAGAAATTTTGGGTAATGTCTGTAGGTTTTTATTTATTTATTTATTTATTAGTTTTCCTCTCACTCAACGGTTTGGAAGAAAACTCTTTTAGAGTTAAGCTCGCCTTTGTACATCATGATTTATTGTAATTTTTCAAATTATGTGTTACAATCACGGACCTGAAAAAAAGACGGACGTAATCTCGAAACCTCAGAATACCACGTCGTTTTCATACAAATAATCTGAAAAACGAACGAATTGAAAAATTTTGTATGGAAGGCCCACATTTTTTTTTTTTAATTTCCTGTAAGTTTCTTTGGGCAAGTTGTTCAGTAGGTATCTTGGGAACAATAACCCTTTTAAGTAATGTAACTGTTTACCATAACACCCTGTATGTAATATTCATGTGTGTGTATATCGTTGAGGTTTGACCGATATTTTCTTTTTTTACAGGTACTAAAATGGCCAGCAGTGAAAAGTTATGTCTGATGGCTCTTAGATTGGAAGAAAAAACATTATGTCGACGGGGAAGTGCTAACAACTCCTAACTTACAAAAACCAAATTTTACAGGAGGCGAAAAGAAACGTTTTTTATTTTTCCTTAAGAAAAAATGTGTAAATGGTCATTTTATACTTAAATGGACACCCGCTTGTAAGGTAATAATCAAAATTTGTTTGGAATAAGTATTTAGCGAGATAATGTAAGATAGGAGGTATCACCAAGCTGGTGTGAAAAAAATGTAAGTTAGGAGTTGTTAGCACTTCCCCGTCTATGTATAAAATCATCGTCATCCTCCTGCCCTTATCCTATTTTGGGATGTATAGTGTCATACTTCGAACTCCAACCCAGACTATAGTGTGTGTGCAGACTATAGTGTCGTGCAATACAGGGTAAATTTTATATCACTGCGGATAACTTCAGCATGTATTCTACTCATGAAGCTGAACAACTTTCACTATGGAGCCAACTTCGAAATCGCGAAAAAAAAATCAGCTGTCCCATACATTTGAGTCGAATAGGTACTGCAGCTTTGTATGGGACAGCAGATTTTTTTTTTCGCAATATCGAAGTTGGCTCCATATTGGGTTGGCTTCGTAATTCCTATTATAAATTGTAAATATTATTTGATACGAGTGTTCTACGACAAAGTTTTGTATGGACGGAAACCACCTTAAAGATATTATTTTAATAAAATGATGCTGTCACATTCATTAAAATTTGTATGAGCAGTGTAGAGATGGGATTCACCCGGGTAAATACCCGATTTCGTTTTTTTTCTGTAGTATTTTATTTGAGGTCCTTCGCACACGAAGACGCAATATTCACCGACGTAAAACCGGTTAGAAAGTCACTAACTCTATAGTTTTACTTCTTTTAAGCAGTATTTATGTAATGCCTCCGTGGTCTAATGGTTAAGAGCATTGGGCTCTTGACACGGAGGTCGTGGGTTCGATTCCCACGCCCCCGTGGGAACTAGTAAAATGTTACTTTGTGCGTTTTTCCCCAATTGGTTAGGACATTGCAGGCTGAGTCACCTGATTGTCAGAAAAGAAAGATGATTCCGTGCTTCGGATGGCACGTTAAGCTGATGGTCCCGGCTACTATGTATGTATGTGGTAGTAGTCGTTACATAAAAACCACGTCAGACGCCGTAAGGCGGTTTGAATAAACTCTGACACCAGGGCTTGCAGCCCACTCGATAAGAAGAAGAAGCAGCGATTACATTATCCTACATTTAGGACCGATTTCGGCATACATTGCTTGGTTTGATCGCTACACTTTAAAATAGAGAGAACAAATCAGGCAATGTATGCCGAAATCGGCCCTGCAAGTTGGGTAATGTAATCGCTGCTATAAGGACATATAGCGTTCACTAAATACGCCTAAATACATTTTGGTGCAAACCAGCCTAGACACTTACATGTATTTCTCGAATTAAATGAACGCCGTTCAAAGTGTAAGCGAGACAACTATAGTTATATTAATTACTCCTCATCCCATGCCAATGATGCTTGTAGGTAGGTTATTATAATATAATAATTATGTAAACAAAAAGTTATAATTTAGTTATTTTATTTTTTTTGCTTTGGTTTTAAATTATTATTTTGTTTAAATAAAAAATGAGTTTGAATCTTTAGAGATTATTAGTTATGTTTTTTTTTAAATGTTTATTTTTTATTTTCTGACCCCAAATGGATCTAACCTAAGATATAAAGTTATATATAAATAATTAGACTGTAATTACCATCTTTGTGACGTTTGATTTATAGACGTGATGGTAATTACGGTAAATAAAAACAAAAAACATTTCTATAATTTAATAATTGACTAGTAATTCTTTATCTTTATTCAAATGTAGGTACGAGACGAGTATGTCCCATAGGTACAGAAAGTTGTTCAGTTTCATGGTCTGATATCCCCTTAAAAACCATCACCATAGCTGTAAGAAGGACTAGGAATATAATAAGTTAGCTAAAATCTGTGCCATTATGAACAATTTATGTTTAAGGTACCTACCTAATGCTCATTTGTATTTTCTGATTTCAAATTGAGATATATTCCTAAATGTAGAGATGTCTCTACGATAAGATAGTAATTTCTGTCTTTGTAATAATTATAGTCAAGAATATAATTATTTATAATGCCTATTTGAAAAGATGAAGTTTGATATTTAGTAAGAAGTTAATATTTTGAATATTCCCTAGTTTTCCCTCGAGGAATAATAATTCATGAGCAGCTTTGAATTATTGTATCAACAGACAAACAAATTATCTGTGATTTTTCATTCCTAAAAATTGTTAAGTATATAAATTAGACTTTTTATATCACTTTTATATCTTTTGTTTATCTGTGATAGCTTCATAATTACAATGAATTATTTATTGTATAATCAATCACTGTGTACATTTTATTTATCTATGATTGTTCTATAATTACATATTTTTTTATTGTACACTTTATCACTGTTTATATTTTTATTTACTTTTTCTGTTATTGTTTCATAAATATGATAAGTTATTTATTTTGTAATCACTGTGCACATTTTATTTATCTGCAATTGTTTTATAATTAAGAAAAATAAATTATTTATTGTATAATCAATGTGTATTACATATTATTAATTCCTTCCCACTCCCATTGAAAATTGTTTCTTTTCTCGTTTACTCAGAACTACATCAGTTAAATACAGGTATTGTTATTTAGAAAAAACCTTAACATATAAGTAATATAATATATTACGACCAAAATATTAAATTAACACAAAAAAGCTTCAATTCAATTGCAATTCATTTATTTATCCAAAGGACATTCTATTCTATTCTATTCTATTTTTATTTAATGGCGTTTCCTTGTTAGATTTCGCCAGTGTCAAGTAGTTTGAGGGAGTGTCTATCCAATCTCGAGGATTGTTTTTGAGTAAGAACAACTGAGAAGGATTTCGGAGCCTCGTGGCAGGCTAAGACGCGAACCGCGCGAACACCACGCGAGAGACAAGTGTTCGAGGCAAACCCTGCAACGTGACTCCCCAAAAGACATTACAAAAACGTTTCTTTACAATTAAATCTGCCAAACTGCATGACAGTTTGTTGGCAGATATAAACTCTCAATTTTTAACAGTTTTATTCTAATACTAGTGTTTTCCCGCGACTTCGTCCGCACAAATTATATACCAGATTTTAAGTCACATCATAAGCTATCAAACAAAAAAAGTTTCATCAAAATCGGTTCAGTAGTTTTTGCGTGATGCGCGAACAAACAAACAAACAAACAAACAGACAAACAGAAAGACAAAATTTCTAAAAAAGGTTGATTTCGAGTCGAGGATACCTAAAAACCATATCGTAATCTTTTTTTTGTAAATATCTTCAATGTACAGACACAGTTCAGTTACAGTTTTATAATAGTTAAGATACAATACAACACTCACACTACAATACAACATGGCTGCAAATAGGGGTGGGATGAAAATAGGTAAAATTACTCGGGTAAAATACGGTGAACGTTCATATTTGACGTAATTTTCGGTAAAAGTCTAGTATTTTGCGCTTTAAGGCTTCCGCACATTGCCGCGATATTATCAAGCGATATGTCACGCATGCGCAGCACCACTTAATAGATTGCGTCGGAACAAAATAGCAGCGATATTATCGCTCGATAATATCGCGGCAGTGTGTAGGATCGCGCGCGTCCCCATACAAAATGTACTGAGAACAATTATCGCAAAATCGCAGCGATAATATCGCTCGATATTATCGCTAAAAAAGAGCGGAGGCCTTAAATGATTATTTTTTCATGTTTCTCATATCATCGCATAACAATTTATCCCGCCATCTTGGCGTCAAAGTTGGCGACAATTGGGAAGCGTTGCCCATATGTGGACTAAAATAGCATGGGTATTAGTACTGCATTATGATTATGCATATTATGCTCAAGACTATATTCCCTAAGGGGGTAATCAGAGATATTCTGAAAACTCAGAACATCCACGTTTCACTGGTAGTACCGAAACTCTGTCCAGTGTGACGGGGAGTGAGCCCGTCGCCACTTGTAATGGACATTGGGTACAGTGCATGCCTCGAAATTAAAGCATTCAGGTTTCCTCTCGATGTTTTCCTTCACCAAAAAGCCAGCGTGGTGTTATGATTATGAAGTAGAACTCAGCACAGTACAGGACAAAACGTATATTTTTCGGTATCGTTTTCTACAAGGTGACAGCCAAACGTCAAGTCCGAGAAGCGGGAAAAAATAGTATTGCCAGAGCAGAATATAACAGTTTCCTCCGCCGTTTAGATTAGTACTATAACAGTAAATAACGTGCAACCATACAAATACCAAATATTATGAACTTATAAATTTAATTTAACAACAGGTTTCCTTATTCTACCACTTCTACGCAGTGGAACACTATTATCTGAACTTACATTCAAATCAGTCAATATAGTAGTCTCATTATTACTTATTGAATCATTAACAGTATTATCACTGATTAAAATACTTTGCCTTTGGTTCTCAGGAGTTGCAGTGACACCAATGGAATTATCTAAGTTAGAAACTAAATCTCCAGACTCCTGTGAACCGCCAGTTAACTTAGGAATATCTAAAATATTTGAAGCATCAAAATCAATTTGAACATCAATATTATCGCCAACATGTTTGATCTGATCAATATGTCGACGCCAAACTAAACCATTGTCCATTTTTAACTCGTAATGTAGTAAACCCAAAACCTTTGAAACTGTACCAAACTTCCACTTCTCCTGACCCATGTAGTTCCTAGCAATGACTCTATCCCCCACCTGTAACACTCTCACTCCGTCCTTTGGAATATCAGCATTGGGAGATAATTTTGAAAATTTGGAAGTAACTTTGTAATTGAAAACTAAGTCGGTGGGAGCTTTCCCAGTAACAGAATGAGGTGTAATTCTAAATTGGAATAGGATCTTATTTAGGTTTTCCTGTAGGGATCTCTTATTTCCCTGTAAACACTTCAATTTAGTTTTTAGAGTTTGAACATACCTCTCTGCCTGACCATTAGTTGCAGGATTGTAGGGTGCAGAACGTTTGTGTTTGATATCATGGAGTCGCAAGTAATTTTGAAATTTAGGATTTACAAATTGAGGTCCATTGTCACTAACAAGTATGTGTGGATAGCCAAATGTAGTAAAGATTTTCTCTAATATTTCGATAGTACTGTCGGTATCAATTCTGTTCAGAATATGTATCTCAGGCCATTTTGAAAATGCATCAACTAATATTAGGAAATAAACCCCCATGAATTTACCAGCAAAATCGATGTGAACCCGCTCAAAAGCCTTTGATGGGTACTCCCAGCTGTGCTGTGGAGCAACCGCAGGAGGGTTTCTTTGATTGAGGCAACACTGAACACAATTTGCAACTAAATCCTTAATCTGCTTGTCAATTCCTGACCACCAACAATAGCTTCTAGCCAAAGCTAACATTCTAGTGATGCCAAAATGCGCGTCATGTAAGTCATTTAGGATAGATTCTCTGTACTTAGAAGGTATTAGCACTCTTGAACCCCTCATAATACAATTATTCTGTAAAGAAAACTCTGACTGATCTATGCCAAATCTGTCAGCATGCGACACCCGTTTGCCTTCACGCAACCCTATCAATAGTGGTTTCAAAGTCTCATCTTCTTGTGTAGCTAAAGCAATTTGTTCAGCTGTCACTGGTAGGATACTGATCTGCTGGATTTGGAACACATCAGCCTCCTCCAGCGGGCAGGGCTCTTCTTCTTGAAGGGGTAAACGCGAAAGTGCATCTGCATTTGCATTAGACTTTGAATCCTTATATTTTATATCATAGTTGAAACCTTGTAAAAATATGGCATAATGTTGCATGCGTGCAGCTGACAGGTGTGGCAACGCTTTAGATGGTGAAAAAATCTGGACTAGAGGCTTGTGGTCAGTAAAAAGTAAAAACTTCCTTCCATATAGATATTGGAAAAACCGCTTGACCCCGAATACTATAGCATAAGCCTCCTTGTCAATTTGTGCCCATTTACGCTGAGTAGCATTCAGCGTCTGAGACGCATAGTGTATGGGTCTCTCAGTACCATCCGGCATGACATGGGAAAGAACTGCTCCAACCCCAGTCGGTGACGCATCTGTTGCAAGAACTAATGGTAAGTCAGGTGAGTAATGAGTAAGTATTGTATCTGAAGCCATTTGCTTTTTGATAGTTTGTAAAGCTTTTTCACATTTAGCTGACCAATGCCACTTGACATCAGTACGCAATAACTCATGTAATGGCTCCAAAGTATCACTGAGCTTAGGGAAAAACCTGCCATAATAATTAACCATCCCCAGTAGTGCTTGCAACTCACTGACATTAGTCGGGTTAAGAGCTTCTGTAACTGCCTTAATTTTAGAATCACTTTTATGAATGCCTTTCTTACTAATTTTGTATCCACAGTATTCAATCTCATCTTTCATAAACTCAGATTTTTCTAAGTTGATTTTCAACCCGTACTCAGCCAACCTGGCAAACACTTGATCAAGCCGTTTCAGATGCTCTTCATCCGTGGGTGCAGTGATCCTAATGTCATCAATAAAGCAGTGAACACCTGGTATTCCTTTCAGAATATTTTCAATTTTTCTTTGCCACTTAGCTGGGGCGCAGTTCAAACCAAACATAAGGCGTGTACATTGGTATAACCCTTTATGGGTATTCAAAGTCAATAGATGTTGATCCTCTTCTCTAACCTTCCAATTTAAGTAAGCATTACGCAGATCAATTTTAGTAAAAGTATTGCCACCAGCCAAGCCATTAAATAATTCTTCAGAGGTAGGTAACGGGTGCTCATCTACTACTAATTGTTGGTTGACAGTTATTTTATAATCCCCGCATAATCTAATTTTCCCATTTGCCTTCACTACCGGCACAACTGGAGTTGCATACTCACTGTAATCCACTTTAACTAAAACTCCATCTCTAACTAAGCTATCTATCTCTTGCTCTACCCTATCTTTGATAGCAAAAGGCACAGGCCTGGCACGGAAAAAAATTGGCTTAGAACCTTCTTTTAAATGAAGTGCAACTGGGTCACCTTTTATCTCTCCCACATTTTTATCATCAAATAAAGAACTGTATTTTTTAAATAAGGACTTCAAGGAGGAGTGAGATGTGTTAGAGGTGTTACCTGATACATAATGAACATTATGCACAACTGAGGACAGATTATCCCAAGTGAAAGCTCTGATCCACTCACGGCCCAGGAGAGGCTTCTTGTTTCCAGAAACGACATACAGCTTCAAATTATTCTTGGTTTCAGTTCCAATGGTAATGGTTTTTATGTAGCTGAATCCTAAAACATTTAGAAAATCATTAGAATATGTACATAATTTTACATCACTTTTATGCAGAGTTACATCTTTAAAATATTCTTTGTAAGTTTGTGCATTTATGATGGAAACCGCTGAGCCACTGTCAAACTCCATTTGTAAAGGACTATTATTAGTAAGCACTGTGATGAAAAACTGTTCATCCTTATCTTTATTAATATTGTTCACAAACTCAACTGCACTAACATTTTTTAATCTGAGGCACATTTTCTTTAAATGTCCTTGTTTCTGGCAAAAATGACAAATTACACCCTTCATTGGACATTTGTCAGCATAATGGTTATCTCCGCAGCGAAAACAGCACACTTTTTTCTTCCCCTCAGTGCCGGAAGTTGAGGCCGGAGGTGGTTTGTTTGCAGGCGAGTGCGTGCGGGCATGTGTACTTTGAATAGGTTTTTTCTTGCTGTTGTATGCAGCCACACCATGCACCCCACTCTCATCCATAGTATTCACCTGAGCACTCTCCAGTCCCACAGCAATGTCGAACGAATTTTCCAACGTCAAACCTCTAGTTTCCAATAATCTATCCTTTATTTTTCCATCCCTCATTCCACACACGAATTGGTTACGTAACGCCGTGTTTAGGAATCCTCCAAAACCGCAACCCGCAGCCATTCTTCTTAGCGCAGCAAGATATTCTTTTACAGTCTCGCCCTCACCTTGAGTGCGGTGATGGAACTTATAATACTCTGCAATCTCTAGTGGTTCTGGATCCAGATGATTAATAAGTGATTTGCAATTCTCTTTGTATGATCTTGCCTCCGGTGTTGAAGGTGAAACAAGATCGCAGAGCACGTCGTACAGTTCAGAACCGATGTAGTGGAGAAAATAAGTATTTATCTTTGTCTCATTCTTGACGTTGTAAATCAGTAAAGCTCCTTCAAAACGTTGTACCCAGCGATGAAACTTGCTTTTGCTCGTCTCGTAAACCTCGATGAAGTTAGGCGGGATGGCGTGACCGTGAGCAGCCTCAGCACCGCCGCCGCCGCCGCTGGTATTCTCATTCTGCATTTTCACTCCGCAACAAGCGTAGGTTAGCAATCTTCTCGTCGCCAATTGTTACAAAGGCAGCAGGTTGGAGTAAAAGAAGGAAACTCAGCACAGTACAGGACAAAACGTATATTTTTCGGTATCGTTTTCTACAAGGTGACAGCCAAACGTCAAGTCCGAGAAGCGGGAAAAAATAGTATTGCCAGAGCAGAATATAACAATACATAAATATAAACATGGTCCTATGATATTATCGCTGCAATGAGCGGAGGCCTTTAAGTGTGCCAACGGGATCCTTTTCATAGGTCTAGCGCTGTCCGTCCGTCCGACTGTCTGCCTATCCGTCTGGGTTGTATCTTTTAACCCTATGGAAGCTAGACGGATAACAATGCTAACTCTACAACATAACCAACAAAATAACAAAGGTCAAGGTTGAGTCTGGTTTTCGGTTAGGGTAACAAATATTTTTGAGAGTTACGCGGTTATTAATTAAGGTGGTTTCCGTCCATACAAAACGTTGTCGTATAACACTCGTAGACGGTGTTAATAAAAGTAATGTTTTATATATGGAAAAATAGCTTAGAAAATCTAGTTTGCGTATATCAAATAATATTTACAATTTATAATATTTTTACGAAGATATCACGCTTTGAAAATATTCATACAAAATTTCAAACCCTTATATCTTCGTAATTATATTACAAATTGTAAATATTATTTGATATGCGCAAACTAGATTTTCTAAGCTATTTTTCCATATATGAAGCATTACTTTTATTAACACCGTCTACGAGTGTTATACGACAACGTTTTTTATGAAATTGACAGCTCTCCAACCACCTTAAGCTAAAGTTAATCATTATAACGGGTTCTTACCGCGTTTTTATTCATGGCAGTTGTAACACTGCCGAAATAACTAAAACGCGGTAAGAACCCGTTATAATGATTAACTTTAGCTTAACGAATATTTTTTTTAATTTAAATTTCTATACAGGGTGTTACATAATAAGTAAGAATACATTTTTAAAACTCTTAAGGGGGTTGTTAAGACTGTCAAACTCAACAACTTTCTCTATATGGGACCAACATCGAAATCGCAAAAAAAAAAATCTGATATCCCATACATATTTTAGCTCGAGTCGATTTGTAGAGTATAGAACATAATTTTTTTTTTCGCGATTTCGATATTGGTCCCATAGTGAAAGTTGTTCAGTTTGATAGTCCTTAAATGTTTATTAGTATTTTTGTAACACCTTGTATATATACTGTGGTGCCATGTCTGTCGAATACACCAGGAAAAGTGGGCAAGAATTGTCACGCCCTGGATCCCGGAAAACGGTCGTCGGCGTCCGGGTCGTCTTAGGTAGAGGTGGAGGGACGATCTGGACGGAACGGAACGGAACCCTCGGTGCACGAGAAGTCCGACTCGCATCTGGCCGGTTTTTTTTTTGGAAATAATATCTTCAATGTAGATAGATAGATAGATAAATCTAAATATAGATAAAACTATTATTTCTTCTTTACATTAACGATCTTCCGGACTCTTTAAATACTGACTGCATACTATTCGCCGACGATACTACTCTTGTTGTAAAAGGCAAAGATAAACTGACTTTGGAAACTGATATAAACCAAACGTTATCAATTGTTTATGAATGGCTTAAGGTAAACAATCTCAATATCAATATTTCTAAGACGAAACTCATAGAACATCAAACGTATAATAGTATATCCATGGATTTGAATGTGAACATAAACGACAATGTCATCGAATGTGTGAATGACGTTATTTTTTTAGGAATTCATGTTGACAAATACTGCAATTGGAAACCCCAAATCAATAAACTATGTAATAAACTTGACAGGTATGTTTTTGTATTAAATAGGCTAAGACATGTAACAACAGAAGAAGCAGTTCTCACAGCGTATCATGGGTTAGTGTCCTCAAATCTACGATACGGCATTGTAATGTGGGGCTCTTCAGTAGAATCAGATAGGGTTTTCATAGCTCAGAAAAAGTGTATTAGAGCAATGTGTGGGGCAAACTTTCTTGATAGCTGTAGACCGCTGTTCAAAAAACTCAGGATTTTACCTTTACCTTGCCTTTACCTGTATGAAATGTGTATTTTTGTTCATAAACATTCACATCTATTTGTCAAAAAGGTTAATGTTTGGAACAGACGGGACAAGTACAAATATAAATTGTGTGTACCCGTTCAGAGAAAACAGGTGTATTCACAAAATGCATACTGTATGGCTATCAGAATTTACAATTGCTTACCAGATCAATTCAAGGAATTAAATTTCAATCTTTTTAAAAAGAGGGTGCGAATGTACTTTTTGGGAAAGTCCTATTACTCAGTGCAGGACTTTTTAAACGAACCAAATGTTGCGCGGTATTAATATTTGACTAGATTTTTGTGACTTGTAATTGAGTGTTTGTGTATCTGACATTACTATTTAATTATTGTATTTAATGCCTTTCAATTTTTTATTTTTTGTTTTCTTGTATTATATGATCTGACATTACTATTTAATTATTTTCAATTTTTTATTTTCTTGTATTAATGTTATAACTCGTTTTTAAATTATTATCTGTTAAATGAATGTAAAATTTTAATATTAATATTTTCACGCCTTAAATGGCAGAATATGCTGGATTTTAATATTGTTATACCTATATTTGTACCATATTCTGGAAAATAAAGTATTCTATTCTAAGTATTCTATTCTATTCTATTCTATTCTAATCATTTATTTGCAAAAGTAACACACACATAAATAATACAGTTCACAAGTTTACAAAATAACAAAACAAGGAAACATCAACAGAACAAACATGTAATTTATTGTATGCTACTGCAGCAAATAGGTCCCATCTCAACCTTATATAGACCTTGCCCGAAAGCAGGGTGTTGATTTTCAGATGAAACCTCTGGTAGTAGTCAGACGCAGCAGCCAATGAGAGATAAATAAAATAAGTAAAGTTTAGATGAAATGTAGTAATGGAAGAGTAAAAAAAAGAAAAAGTAAAAACGAAATAATATTATATTATACCTACATATATATACTATTTATTATATTATACTAAGCGTAAAATTGGATAAATAAAGAACTATGACACAAAAGGTGCGTTAGTGTAGCCATCAGGCAATAATTTGTTTTTTCATTATAAATTCCCTCAGTTTTCTCTTGAATGTGAAACCTGACTTAAGTGATCGCAGTGGTGGGGGAATATTGTTCCAGCACTTGGTTGCCTGATAGCGAAAACTGCCCTCAAACGCTACTGTTTTGTGTGTTTGACACGATAGTAAAAACCTTGTTGGTCTTGTGGGGTACCTGTCATGGAAGGGTGAACGTTTGAGCTTAGAAAATAGATACTCCGGTTTCTGATTCTTTAGAGTAGTGAAGACCAAATTTCCCAAATGAAAATGCCTGCGTGATGTCACGATGTACCTACATAGACACGATTCTGTAACCGTAAGTTTAATCTTCGATCAAAGTAACTAATAACTGTGGTTGTCATTGATACCGTGTGAAATCCAAAGTAATGCTAACAAATTATCCTCACAAAACATTTACATACATATTCGTAGGTATAGCCGTGTGAGCTGAACACGCGGGGCAAAAAATTTAAACGTTCTAAATAAGGATAAGTATTAATGACGATATATAACATTCCACGGTTACGTTCTTTCCAGTTGATGTAATAACAGATGACTAAGTGGGAGAAGCGATGCTATTGACAGGTCATTACGTCTTGAAACAAATTTAAACAAATTTAAACACATTCGAACGTTCTCAATGTGGATAAAGTAACACGATTTTCCCGTTGATGTCCTACAAGATGACTAAGTGAGAGAAAGATACGCCCTTGGCTACCGCCCGGTTTTACCGTGAAATTGGGTAACTTAAAAAAACGACGCTCTACACATCGATTAGTATGGAGAGTCGTGGTCCCAGGCGGATACGCCTTAATTAAGAAACGCATGTTCCCATGTGAATAAATAAAATAAACGTCACTGCGTCTTGAAATAAAACTAAAAGTTAGTTATAAAGCCTTTAAGGTGGTTGGAGAGCTGTCAATTTCATAAACAACGTTGTCGTATTGAAATTATTCATACAAAATTTCAAACCCTTTATATCTTCGTAATTAAGTATATTACAAATTGTAAATATTATTTGATATGCGCAAACTAGATTTTCTGAGCTATTTTTCCATACATAAAACATTACTTTTAATAACACCGTCTACGAGTGTTATACGACAACGTTTTGTATGGACGGAAACCACCTTAAACTATTTTTAAACCCATTGCATGGCAGGAGGCACCATCTTCTTGTATAGAGGGTGAAATTGATATCATTAAAATCCTTTTAAACTAAGATTCTACCGATTGAACTAAACAACTTTTACTAAGAGCAAACCAATCGGAGCAAAAAAATTCTGCTGTTCCATACTAAACTGGAATGTCTACTCGACTCAAATGTATGCAACAGTAGATTTTCTTTTTGCTGCGATCTGTTTGCTCCCATAGTAAAAGTTGTTCAGTTTGATGGGTAGACTCTTAGTTAGTTCAAAATGATGCTCAATTCCACCCTGTATAATATAATTGTAAACTTGGCATGGATGTAGGTACATTGAACATATTTGCAAAAATATTTGGTAGGTACCTAATTCGGTATGTATTTTTTTTTTTTGGAGGGCTGAATCGAAAACCATTTCGAGATAATTGTCTCTATAATCATATTTTATATGTCAGAGATTTTAAAATGAAAGGATTACAGATATTTTTAATAAAATAACGTCGTTTTTCGGTCCGTTCAGTGACGTCACTGGCATACCTACCTGTGAACTCCTTGGTAAACATAAAATCAACTTAAAATAACCGGCCATTAAGAAAAAAAATACATTCACAATGTCAGAATTTGACATTTGATGTTGCCGTATCTGTTTCCAGCATAGAGTTAGAAAGAGGAGGCAGGTTTAATTTTTTTTCAATACCTATAGCAGTAGATAGTTTTTCTCCATGGAGTTCCAATTATTTTCTCTCCACCATTTTTGCACTTAGAGATTACAGATCAAAATAATTTAAAAATTTAATTTATATTCATAAACTCGATTAATCGCAATAAGAATGAAATAGATGTCTTAAAATTATGTCTTCTATATGTAAAAAATATAAAAATGAAGACCAAAAAAAACTTGACATACCGAATTGGGGGCGGTTAGGATACGTAATGGAATGCATAGAGACAATTTTTAGGATGTTTGTCAGTTTATCTGTTTGTTTATTTGTTTGTGCACGCAACACTTTATAAACTACTGAACCAATTTCGATGGCGCTTTAATGAATAGGTATTATAAAAATGTTAAAAAATGTACTACTGCTTTTGCTATTTCGTTACTTATGTATGATGTATCTGTTCACCTTCTCTAAGGGTAGGCATACGCCCTGCAGTGGGCCTTATACAGGGTGTTACAAAAGTAAAAGTAAACATTTAAAACTTTTAAGAGGGTTGTTAAGACCATCAAACTGAACAACTTTCACTACGGGACCATCATCGAAATCACAAAAAAAAAATCTGCTATACCATACATTTAGCTCGAGTAGTTTAGTACGGAACATCAGTTTTCGTCATTTCGTGCTTTCGATATTGGTCCTATAATGAAAGTGGTTCAGTTTGATAGTCTAAACAACCCCCTTAAATGTTTTTTTCTATTTTGGTAACACCTTGTATCCTATAGGCTGTGACCATGATGATAATGTATCTGTTAGTCATCTGTGACCTGTCAATATTTTTGGTTTCAGTTCCAAGAGCAAAGGAAGTTCACAAAAGGAGCAATACAACGTGAGAACGACAAGTAATTAATATTAATGCATTGTAATGTAAACAATACATAATCGAGTCTAATTACTGACATTTAATGAATGAATCATTATTACATAAGCATACTAACAACTGTTTTATTACTGTAGGTCACGAAACTTATGTCTACCAACTAGTTACTATATGTACTTTTTTATTTATAATTAAATTTAAATTTAGAAATAACCTAGAAACAAATCTCTATGTTTGTATGAAGTCAGATTTACAATTTAGATACAAACGTGGGTGATATTTTCAATGCTATCCAATTAAAGACAATGAAAATTTTCAGAAACAATCTAGAAACTAATATCTATGTTTGTATGAAGTCAGATTTTCGATAAAATATACAGTTTTAATGCTAGGATTAATTTAAGATTTGTATGGAAATCTTTGAGACATTGTAACTTTAAAACTATCTATACATTTGAACGAAAATCTGGCTTCATACAAACATAGAGAATAGTTTCTAGATTGTTTCTGAAATTTAATTTACTTTAATTGGATAGTATTGAAAATATCACCAGACTTCGTTTGTATGGAGAAGCGCCAACGGTAAAATACTCTTCATACAAGAAACTATTTTTATCACCTATTTTTCTTCGCGCTCTATCGTAAAAACGGTAATCTAAACTATTATAAAACTGTAACTGAAGTGTGTCTGTACATTGAAGATATTTACAAAAAAAAGATTACAATATGGTTTTTAGGTATCCCTGACTCGAAATCAACCTTTTTTAGAAATTTTGTCCGTCTGTCTGTCCGTCTGTCTGTCTGTTTGTTTGTGTGTTTGTTTGTTTGTTTGTTTATTTGTTGTTTTTGTTCGCGCATCACGCAAAAACTACTGAACCGATTTTGATGAAACTTTTTTTGTTTGATAGTTTATGATCTGACTTAAAATCTGATACTTATATAATTTGTGCGGACGAAGTCGCGGGAAAACACTATATTAAATACAAGCGTCAAACTTGGTGTGATTATAGAGCAAACTGTATAAGAATAAAATACTAAAAGCCGGCCAGTGCGGGTCGGTCACGCTATAAAGGTCCCGGAGAGAATTTTTTTTTTCAAGTTACTATGTTGTGTGGTAGTGTGGTACGGAACCCTAGGAACGGAACCCTATATGAAATCATTACTTACGTAAGGCGTAACCTGTCCGAGTTCGGACGACGTACGGGAGGTCCTACACGCCAACTAGTTCGGTAATTCTGTGTTTTTCAGATCAACAAATTAATAAAGTTTTGAAACTTATGTGGCATGATACATTTGGGTGTGTTGTTCAAAACTCACAACTCTCCCTCCCCCTCCACCTGACGCTTCACCCCCCCTCGCCTTGAAATTTGTCCCCGTTAACAGTATTTTATCTTTTTTGCGAAAACTATAATAGATACAAAAAAAATGTCACAGGCAAAAATTATCCTCATTAAATTGTACACAAAATAAGTAGTATGCAGTTTCTTCATAGGACATACCCTTGAAGATAAAAATGAAATGATTCCATATTCTTAATAAGCGACCCCGAATACCCTCTGATACAAATTTTCAGTCGGTTCGGTATATCTTTAAAAGCTGCTTTGGCGTTAGAAATTTCCATGGCAGCCATATTGGATTTCGCAATTTTGATTTTTTTTTACCGCCAACCAAATCTGACTAGGGTCCTCTATGACATTTGTTTGAGGTCCATAACACTATCTGACTTAGTTTCCGCGGACCGTTGACCTCATCCGTCAAGAGTCGACCTTCCGAGGAAGTCAAAGTTTTCCCTGTATCATCAAGGCATCCATGTGGTGATGGATGTCATCCTTGTACCGAAAGGGGAACCTGGAGATCAATTGGAGGTATCTGGTCGATCCCCACCACTTTCCATAGATAGTAGATAGATAATTGTTCACCGGGTTTCCCCCAACCAACGTATAGTAAAATTATTTTGGGGATCATCATAAGGATACCTTGGTGTTCGAAGGAATATTTCTACTTTCTCAGAAGGTCGAATCCTGACGGATGAGGTCAACGGCCCGTGGAAACTATGATAGATAGAGGTATGGACCTCGAAAAAATGTCATAGAGGACCCTAGTCAGATTTGGTTGGCGGTAAAAAAAATCAAAATTGTGAAATCCAATATGGCTGCCATGGAAATTTCTAACGCCAAAGCAGCTTTTAAAGATTCACCGAACCGACTGAAAATTTGTATCAGAGGGTTTTCGGGGTCGCTTATTAAGAATATGGAATCATTTCATTTTTATCTTCAACTTTCATGAGGGTCGCCATACAAATTTCATAACTTTTGAAATGTTGTTACTTTCTCGTCCCTCTAGCCCTCAAAGGGTATGTCCTATGAAGAAACTGCATACTACTTATTTTGTGTACAATTTAATGAGGATAATTTTTGCCTGTGACATTTTTCTTGTATCTATTATAGTTTTCGCAAAAAAGATAAAATACTGTTAACGGGGACAAATTTCACGGCGAGGGGGGGGTGAAGCGTCAGGTGGAGGGGGAGGGAGAGTTGTGAGTTTTGAACACCACACCCAAATGTATCATGCCACATACGTTTCAAAACTTTATTAATTTGTTTGTTTTCCCCATACATTGAATACATAGAATTACTGTACTAAACTGCGGAACACTGGGCGACTAAAATCCGTACCGCGTCGTACCACACTAGCTGAGTGCAACCCGCGCGTTATCGGTCCCACATACTATGAACACCTACCCACTGACCTACGAAATGAAACTAACGACGAAACATTTAATCGCCGATTGAAAAACTTTTTATTGAATAACGAGTTCTATTCTGTTAAAGAATTTTTGACTAAAAGTTTTTAAATACCTAGTATTTATTATTCGTTTTATTGTACAGGTACATTTGACATTTTTAATATAAGTACTATTCTTGAAATAGACTATGTTTAACTTTTATTCTTTATATTTTAATTATTCGTTTTTATTTTTGACATTGTTAATCTCATAAATTTATAATACAATTTGACGATCATGCTATGAATGGACATTTTATGTAAAATATTTATGTAACAATGTGACATATTATAATGTGAAATAAATTAATCTAATCTAATCTAGGTGCGCGTTTAGCCCGACTCGCACTTGACCGGTTTTTATTATGACCACGGACATACAGTACCTATAAGAAAGATTATCTAGTACCCGAGGGCCATTGTTATGTATGACCGTATGACGTTATAAGAAAATGAATACCTCATGAATGGATGATTGTCATGAACTCATGAACATCAATCATCATCATCGCCACGTACGTACGCATGATGAAGACAGGAAGCGGGATATAACAGGATTATTATTATACTATGACAAATATCACTTACTGACTAATCTTATCACTAGATAGCGGAAAGGAAACTAATGGCTCGGTATGTCACGATTTTTTTTAAGATAAGTAGTCGATTTTTTTTCGTCTAATCGATTTTATCCTAATAAATCAATACAAGGTGTTTCATAAGTAACAATAAATTTTTAAAACTCTGAAGGGGGTTGTTTAGACCGTCAAACTGAACAACTTTCTCTATGGGACCGACTTCGAAATCGCGAAAAAAAATATTTTATATCCCATACATATTTTAGCTCTAGACGATTTGTAGAGTATAGAACATAATTTTTTTTTTTGCGATTTCGATATTGGTCCCATAGTGAAAGTTGTTCAGTTTGATGGTCTACACCACCCCCTTAAAGGTTTATTTGTATTTTTTTAACACCTTGTATACAGGTTGCAAGGAAAAGTATCTATAACCTTTAAACCACATGCTCTACCCATCAAACTGAACAACTTTTACTATTAGCAAACCTGTCCATACAGAAAAAAATAATCTGTTGTCTCATACATTTGAGTCGAGTAGGCGCTGCAGTTTAATATGGGACGGCAGATTTTATTTTGTTCTGACAGGTTTGCTCCCATAGTAAAAGTTGTTCAGTTTGATGGGTAGAGTATGTGGTTTAAAGGTTAATGATAGTTTTCCTTACATCCACTAGTATACACTAGAACAGGCGACGCGAACAAAATCTGATCAACACGATTAGCAATGCGAGGTGCGCACTCGCGTCTTGGCTGCAATTGCACGGTGATTGAACCGTGATTGGACTACGTACGAACCATAACTTTTGACACATTTGGTATTGCGCTAATCGCGGTACTCCTCTTAATAGCCGTTAGAGCCGTTTTGACAGATCGCTCAGATGTTAAGGGCTGTCAGTTACCTAAAGCCTGAAGCAGAAATATAAAAAACCTCGCCATGTTGCGGAAAATCATTGGAACTAATTTTTGTACTTGGAACACTGACATTAAAGGTTATAGTCGATTGCAGCGCTTCCAAACCAGGTTTTTTATATTTCTGGTCAGGCTTTACATAGAGTTTAGCGCGATGCGGAATTAGGCACGGTTGAATTAATTGGACTGCAATGTGATTAGAACTGAAATTGGATAAGTATAGAACTTCGATGTTTTAACTTAGCGTAATCGGACTCCCATGGCATAGATTGATAGGCATACCAAATCAAATAAAAAAAAAAAAAAAAAAAATTTATTCAATATATTATGAAGGAGCCTAAAGCACACTTATTAAACGTCAATTCTTTTTTAAGCTGACTTACGTCATTTGGCCATCCGTTTAGATTTTTATTTTTGGACTATTTTCATCGTTCCATCGAGGTGCGAGGGGCGTTCGTTTAGTCCAAATACCAAAGTAGTAGGGATTCGCCGGTTCTGGACCACTTGCTCTGGGCCAATCACAGGGCTCCTTTGGGTCGGCCGTTTTTGCACCACGCGAATTAAAAGCGCGAATTAAAACCGCGAATTAAATTAATTGGACCGCTATAAAGTTTATCCGCGGTTGATATCAAAGTAATTCGCGGTATCGATTACATTGATTCGCGTTTTCAATTAAATTGCTCTATTAATGTAGTAGTAGGGATTCGCCGGTTCTGGACCACTTGGTCTGGGCCAATCAGAGGGCTCCTTTGGGTCCGGCCGTTTTTGCACCACGCGAATTAAAAGCGCGAATTAAGTTAATTGGACCGCTATAAAGTTTATCCGCGGTTGATATCAAAGTAATTCGCGGTATCGATTAAATTGATTCGCGTTTTCAATTAAATTGCTCGATTAATGTAGTAGTAGGGATTTTTTCTGGACCAAACAGAGGACTCCTCGTGTCGTTGCTGTTTTTATTACTCTTTTTATATAACATTTATTCGACCTGCAACGGTAATGCTGTCTTGGCCCCTTCTTTTGTTTACAGTGGACATTGTTACATTGCCTCTGCCAATTCTAGGGAATCTCTAGGGAATGCTGCTAGTGTGATGGGTTCCTTTGAGCCAGTTGCGTTCCGTGTTGCGGAGGGGGTTTAAGTTAGTTTTGACTTTGTTACTCACGAAGCGTGTGGTGCATTTTAGTTTGATAAGTTTACAAAGCATGTTGCGTATCTCTAGCTGTTTATCTAAGGTTTAGATGAAGCATGTTGCTGATGACTGGCTTTTGTGTTATGATTGGTGGGGCGTGTGCTGACTGCTTGGTTTGTGACGACTTTATCGAATTATTTGTATTATCAATAAATCATATTTCTTGTTTAATGTAAGTAGTTATTGTTTGATAATTATAAATAAAAATTTTAAAAATGATGATTACTTTTATTTGTTCAAGTACGTACTCTTTGCTGTCGATTTTTTAATTGCGGTAGGAGTGTACATTACGGTATAATAATAGGTATATTTGAGAGTAAAATCGGAATGAACTTTGAAATTATACATATAATGTATACAGGGTGTAAGTGACAGCCTAGCAAATACTGAAACGGTGAACTCGGACCATCAAACTGAACAACTTTTACTATGGGTTTTTCTTAGGAAACACGAAAAAAAACAGCTGTCCTATATATTTGAGTCGGGTAGGTACAGCAATTTTGTATGGGACAGCGGATTTTATTTTTGCTTTTCCTTAGGTGATAGTGAAAGTTGTTCAGTTTGACGGTCTGAGTTCACCGCTTCAGTGTTTTCTAGGCTGTCACTTACACCCTCTATACTGTAATCAGGATGGATGTATATCCAAGATTGTTGGGTGGTTGTTGATTCTATATTTGATAGTAAAATTTAGAACGCCTACAATTTGTCTACTTGTCATTTTTTTTTCTAGTCAGTTTTGCTTTGATGGTGGATTGATGACGAAGATTACAAAATAAAAATAATGTTATCAGTTGAAGTGTTTTAACATGATCCCTGAGCTACCTACATAGTTTTTATGCTTTGTTGTGTAAATATTAAAGTGATAACAAAATATAATTGTCTTGATTAGAATAACAGATACCTAATAATTAATTATTATACTCTTGTAAAGACATCATCCGCGTTTCATACATTTTCGATCCAAATGTGAAAGTGCAGGCCAACAAAAACTAATGCTATATTCTGTTAGAACTTGTGTGTCTAAGCATTTGTTATAACGTCTTGAGACGGTACCTGTAAGTTTTATAACATCAAAAAGAGGCAGATTTTTGGATTTGATTGGATCGAAGATCTATTTCGTTTTAAAAAAAAAATATATACATTTGAGTAATAAACATTATTCCTATCGTTCGATAGATACCTTAATGAATTATGTTTATGACGGATTTCAGCTCAAAATAGTTATTAATTTGATCACAGTAACCAGTTTAGTGAGAAAACGTAGCAGCAGATCGATGAAAAACCACAAAAAGTTGAATAACATTGAAACATTTTTTTATCATCTGTCTGTATACAATCAGAAAGTTTAATAATGATTTGAAATGCAGGTCCGGAAAGCAGTTTCACTAAAACCTTTTGTTGAACAATGTTTTAGTAAAAAAAATATACTTATAATGTGTAGTCTCACTTTTCAAACAATTGTTTTTGATTACTCTTCCTGCCCTAACATGTATTCGATTTAATAAATATATTAATATAAAAGAAAAATGCTTATTCTTAAATTGATATTTAATAAACGCTCAACGTTTGATTTGATTTGTATGGAAATATTTTATAGTGAATCTAAAAACAAACAAAAAAAGTAAAAACAACAGTTGTGAAAAGTTAAAAATTGCAAGAGTTTATTAATTTTATTATATTTAATAACGATAAACGTTTTTTGCATTCAAAATAATAGTTACAGTTACTTACATCAATACAGATTTTTATTCATTGATAAACAAAATTAACAATAAAAAAAAATTACACTGATGTATTTTACTAAATTAAAAATCCAGTGACGTAATAAAGATATAAAAAAGGAAGTTCAAAATTCCAACAGTTCATTGAAAATATAGAAAAAAAATTAAAGAATATCTATTCTGGTTAGAAATGAAATTTGTTTAGTATAGTTTTGTAAACATTAATTACACAAAAAAAAATATTAAAATTAAAAAATTGCAACAGCTTACTTTTATCATAATGATAAAAATTTTGTTTGCATTAAAAATACATTACAACTTCATCAATACAGATTTATACTCATTGATACAAAAATTTAAACAACAAAATATTTTTACATATGAAAATTTTACTTAATTAAAAATCCAATAAAATAATGAAGATTTAAAAAGGACTCATTCAAAATATAGAAAAAAAAAAAAATCTGGTTAGAAATGAAATTTGTTTATTATAGTTTTGTAAACATTGTTACGCAAAATAAGAACATATTAACATTTAAAAATTGCAACAGCTTAATTTTATCACAATGATAACAATTTTGTTTGCATTAAAAATAAATTACAACTTCATCAATACAGATTTTTATTCATTGATACAAAAATTTAACACCGATAATATTTTTTTGGTTAAATTCATTGATACAAAAATTTAAAACAACAAAATATTTTTACACACAAAAATTTTACTTAATTAAAAATCCAATGAAGTAATGAAGATTTAAAAAAGGAAGTTCAAAATTCCAACCGTTCATTCAAAATATAAACAATAAAAGGTTCTCATTTTCTTTAACATAATTAATAGCTTTTAAAACTGGAAAGTCAGTAAGATTTTCGAGTCAAATCAATGATCAAACAACAATTAAAATGTCTGGGTAGAAATTAAATGTGTTTATTACCGTTTTGTAAACATTATTACACTAAATAACAAAATTTAAAATAAGAAAATTGCAACAGCTTATTTTTATCATAATGTTAAATTAAAAATTGTTTTGCATTAAAAATAAATTACAACTACATCAATACAGATTTTTATTCATTGATACAAAAATTTAACACCAAAAATATTTTTACACAAATATTTTACTAAATAAAAAATCGTGTGAAGCAATTAAAAATTACGATAAAAATTAAAGGTTCACACTTTCTTTAACCTAACTAGCTTTTAAAACCGGACTTAAAAATTGAAATTGCAACAGTCTATTTTTATCGTTGTTTAAAAACAAGAAACTTTTTTTGTAGTAAAATATGTTACAGCTACATCAATATGTACCTACACATTTTTCGGGTGAAATCGATGATCAAAATAATCTTAAACGTTCAACACATAAAACATCTGGTTAGAAATATTTTTCTTTTATAGTTTTGTAAACATTATTTAACAAAATAACAAAATTTAAAATTTAAAAAATTTCAATTTTTTTTTTTTAATCATAATGTAAAAAAAAAAAGATTTTTTGCATTAAAAATAATTTGCAACTACACACATTTTGATTCATTTATACAAAAATTTTACACAAGAAAATTGTAGTATTCGTAGAACGAAACACCGTTTATAAATTAAAAAATAAAAAGTAGATGTGAAAAGTGTCTCTGGTGGCGCTCCTCTCTTCTCACCCGAACATGGAGGCTGTTGGAAGCTAGCTAGCTTGTCACGAGTTTATAAAACTAAAAAGTAATAATAAAACAAGTGAATATAACTTAAATATTTTTATTAAGAAACATCACCCCAGCAAAAGAACATTACATGGCGCAGCCGCTCTTCGAACCTTGCCAAAGTTGATTTCGAAGAAATAATTTGTAGGTTGAATGGCGGAAACTGAAAAAGAAGATATCATCATGGGGACACCAATCGAGTATAAAATGCCTTCGCCGTTACAACTAGACTCTGTGGGTGATATGCTTCCAAAATGGAAAAACTTCAAGCAGCAGTTTAAAATTTTCATCTCAGCAGCAGGACTGGAAAGAGTTTCCGACGCGAGGAAATCGGCCATCTTGTTGAATGCAATCGGTCACGAGGGCCAGAACGTTTACTTCAATTTAATTAAGAAAAAGGAAGAGACAGATACGTCGAAATATGATGATTTAATAGCAGCTTTAGACAAGTACTTCGAACCAAAGCAGAACGAGCTGATAAATACGTTCAACTTCAATAACAGAATTCAAGAGGATGACGAAAAATTTGATAACTTCTACTCGGAAATTAGAAAATTAGTAAAGAATTGCAATTTTTCCACAAACATTTTACTAAATTAAAAATCGTGTTAAGTAATAAAGATTTAAAAAGGACGTTAAAAATGCCAACAGTTTAGGTATTAAAAAAAACTAAAAAGGAATCTGAGAATAAAAAGTTTCTCACTTTCTTTAACATTATTAGCTTTTAAAGCCTGAATAAAAAAATTGAAAAAGCAACAGTTTATTTTTATCTTTGTTTAAAAACAAAAAACTTTTTTTGTACTAAAAATATTTTACAGCTACGTCAATAATACTGATTTTCTTTGATTGATACAAAAATTATACACAACAAAATATTGTTATAGCTACAAAATAATCTTAAACGTTCAACACATAAAACATCTGGTTAGAAATAATTGTTTTTTTATAGTTTTGTAAACATTATTTAACAAAATAACAAAATCAAAAATTTAGAAATTTCAAGTTTTTTTTATCATAACGTAAAAAAAAAAATATTTTTTGCATTAAACATAATTTACAACTACGTCAATACCGTTTTTTTTTTTCATTTATACAAAAATTTTACACGAGAAAATATTTTTCCACATAAACATTTTACTAAATTAAAAATTGTGTTAAGTGATAAAGATTTAAAAATGAAGTTAAAATTTCTAACAGTTTAGGTATTAAAAAAACTACAAAAGAATCAGAACAAAAAGTTTCTCACTTTCTTTAACATTATTAGCTTTTAAATACTGAATAAAAAAAAATGTAATTGCAACAGTTTATTTTTATCACTGTTAAAAAACAAGAAACTTTTTTTTGCACAAAAAATAGGTTACAGCTTCATCAATACTGATTTTCTTTGATTGATACAAAAATTAAACACAACAAAATATTGTTATAGCTACATAATTATTTTTACTGAATTAAAAATCGTGTTAAGTAATAAAGATTTAAAAAGGAAGTTAAAAATACAAACAGTTCTCACTTTCTTTAACATAATTAGCTTAAAACCTGAATTAAAAAATTGGAAATAGCAACTGTTTATTTTTATTATAATATTTAAAAACAAGAAACTTTTTCATACTAAAAATAAGTTTCAGCTACATCAATACATATTTTATTCATTTATACAAAAATTGAACACAACGAAATATTTTTACATAATATAAATATTTTACTAACAGTTTCGGTAATTTGTATAAATCTAGTTGAAAAATGAAAAATAAAAGATGCCTCTGAGGTGTTTCCAACTACTATTACGCCTTAAGATAAACATAAACTGTTGCTATTTCTAGTTTTTCAATTCTTTTAAAGCCGATTATGTTTAAGAAAGCGAGAATCTTTTTATTTTAGGTACCTATTTTTTTTTTGAACTGTTAGAGTTTTGAACTTCCTTTTTTAAATCTTTACCTATGATACGATCTTGACACGATCTTTAATTTAGTAAAATATTTATATTATGTAAAAATATTTCGTTGTGTTCAATTTTTGTATCAATGAATAAAATATGTATTGATGTAGCTGAAACTTATTTTTAGTATGAAAAAGTTTCTTGTTTTTAAATATTATAATAAAAATAAACAGTTGCTATTTCCAATTTTTTAATTCAGGTTTTAAGCTAATTATGTTAAAGA
This sequence comes from Agonopterix heracliana, assembly GCA_963693445.1. Classification (NCBI taxonomy): domain Eukaryota; kingdom Metazoa; phylum Arthropoda; class Insecta; order Lepidoptera; family Depressariidae; genus Agonopterix; species Agonopterix heracliana. The sequence continues at coordinate 2,911,952 of OY856332.1, forward strand.
AAGTGAGAACTGTTGGTATTTTTAACTTCCTTTTTAAATATTTATATTATGTAAAAATATTTCGTTGTGTTCAATTTTTGTATAAATGAATAAAATATGTATTGATGTAGCTGAAACTTATTTTTAGTATGAAAAAGTTTCTTGTTTTTAAATATTATAATAAAAATAAACAGTTGCTATTTCCAATTTTTTAATTCAGGTTTTAAGCTAATTATGTTAAAGAAAGTGAGAACTGTTTGTATTTTTAACTTCCTTTTTAAATCTTTATTACTTAACACGATTTTTAATTCAGTAAAAATAATTATGTAGCTATAACAATATTTTGTTGTGTTTAATTTTTGTATCAATCAAAGAAAATCAGTATTGATGAAGCTGTAACCTATTTTTTGTGCAAAAAAAAGTTTCTTGTTTTTTAACAGTGATAAAAATAAACTGTTGCAATTACATTTTTTTTTATTCAGTATTTAAAAGCTAATAATGTTAAAGAAAGTGAGAAACTTTTTGTTCTGATTCTTTTGTAGTTTTTTTAATACCTAAACTGTTAGAAATTTTAACTTCATTTTTAAATCTTTATCACTTAACACAATTTTTAATTTAGTAAAATGTTTATGTGGAAAAATATTTTCTCGTGTAAAATTTTTGTATAAATGAAAAAAAAAAAACGGTATTGACGTAGTTGTAAATTATGTTTAATGCAAAAAATATTTTTTTTTTTACGTTATGATAAAAAAAACTTGAAATTTCTAAATTTTTGATTTTGTTATTTTGTTAAATAATGTTTACAAAACTATAAAAAAACAATTATTTCTAACCAGATGTTTTATGTGTTGAACGTTTAAGATTATTTTGTAGCTATAACAATATTTTGTTGTGTATAATTTTTGTATCAATCAAAGAAAATCAGTATTATTGACGTAGCTGTAAAATATTTTTAGTACAAAAAAAGTTTTTTGTTTTTAAACAAAGATAAAAATAAACTGTTGCTTTTTCAATTTTTTTATTCAGGCTTTAAAAGCTAATAATGTTAAAGAAAGTGAGAAACTTTTTATTCTCAGATTCCTTTTTAGTTTTTTTTAATACCTAAACTGTTGGCATTTTTAACGTCCTTTTTAAATCTTTATTACTTAACACGATTTTTAATTTAGTAAAATGTTTGTGGAAAAATTGCAATTCTTTACTAATTTTCTAATTTCCGAGTAGAAGTTATCAAATTTTTCGTCATCCTCTTGAATTCTGTTATTGAAGTTGAACGTATTTATCAGCTCGTTCTGCTTTGGTTCGAAGTACTTGTCTAAAGCTGCTATTAAATCATCATATTTCGACGTATCTGTCTCTTCCTTTTTCTTAATTAAATTGAAGTAAACGTTCTGGCCCTCGTGACCGATTGCATTCAACAAGATGGCCGATTTCCTCGCGTCGGAAACTCTTTCCAGTCCTGCTGCTGAGATGAAAATTTTAAACTGCTGCTTGAAGTTTTTCCATTTTGGAAGCATATCACCCACAGAGTCTAGTTGTAACGGCGAAGGCATTTTATACTCGATTGGTGTCCCCATGATGATATCTTCTTTTTCAGTTTCCGCCATTCAACCTACAAATTATTTCTTCGAAATCAACTTTGGCAAGGTTCGAAGAGCGGCTGCGCCATGTAATGTTCTTTTGCTGGGGTGATGTTTCTTAATAAAAATATTTAAGTTATATTCACTTGTTTTATTATTACTTTTTAGTTTTATAAACTCGTGACAAGCTAGCTAGCTTCCAACAGCCTCCATGTTCGGGTGAGAAGAGAGGAGCGCCACCAGAGACACTTTTCACATCTACTTTTTATTTTTTAATTTATAAACGGTGTTTCGTTCTACGAATACTACAATTTTCTTGTGTAAAATTTTTGTATAAATGAATCAAAATGTGTGTAGTTGCAAATTATTTTTAATGCAAAAAATCTTTTTTTTTTTACATTATGATTAAAAAAAAAAAATTGAAATTTTTTAAATTTTAAATTTTGTTATTTTGTTAAATAATGTTTACAAAACTATAAAAGAAAAATATTTCTAACCAGATGTTTTATGTGTTGAACGTTTAAGATTATTTTGATCATCGATTTCACCCGAAAAATGTGTAGGTACATATTGATGTAGCTGTAACATATTTTACTACAAAAAAAGTTTCTTGTTTTTAAACAACGATAAAAATAGACTGTTGCAATTTCAATTTTTAAGTCCGGTTTTAAAAGCTAGTTAGGTTAAAGAAAGTGTGAACCTTTAATTTTTATCGTAATTTTTAATTGCTTCACACGATTTTTTATTTAGTAAAATATTTGTGTAAAAATATTTTTGGTGTTAAATTTTTGTATCAATGAATAAAAATCTGTATTGATGTAGTTGTAATTTATTTTTAATGCAAAACAATTTTTAATTTAACATTATGATAAAAATAAGCTGTTGCAATTTTCTTATTTTAAATTTTGTTATTTAGTGTAATAATGTTTACAAAACGGTAATAAACACATTTAATTTCTACCCAGACATTTTAATTGTTGTTTGATCATTGATTTGACTCGAAAATCTTACTGACTTTCCAGTTTTAAAAGCTATTAATTATGTTAAAGAAAATGAGAACCTTTTATTGTTTATATTTTGAATGAACGGTTGGAATTTTGAACTTCCTTTTTTAAATCTTCATTACTTCATTGGATTTTTAATTAAGTAAAATTTTTGTGTGTAAAAATATTTTGTTGTTTTAAATTTTTGTATCAATGAATTTAACCAAAAAAATATTATCGGTGTTAAATTTTTGTATCAATGAATAAAAATCTGTATTGATGAAGTTGTAATTTATTTTTAATGCAAACAAAATTGTTATCATTGTGATAAAATTAAGCTGTTGCAATTTTTAAATGTTAATATGTTCTTATTTTGCGTAACAATGTTTACAAAACTATAATAAACAAATTTCATTTCTAACCAGATTTTTTTTTTTTTCTATATTTTGAATGAGTCCTTTTTAAATCTTCATTATTTTATTGGATTTTTAATTAAGTAAAATTTTCATATGTAAAAATATTTTGTTGTTTAAATTTTTGTATCAATGAGTATAAATCTGTATTGATGAAGTTGTAATGTATTTTTAATGCAAACAAAATTTTTATCATTATGATAAAAGTAAGCTGTTGCAATTTTTTAATTTTAATATTTTTTTTTGTGTAATTAATGTTTACAAAACTATACTAAACAAATTTCATTTCTAACCAGAATAGATATTCTTTAATTTTTTTTCTATATTTTCAATGAACTGTTGGAATTTTGAACTTCCTTTTTTATATCTTTATTACGTCACTGGATTTTTAATTTAGTAAAATACATCAGTGTAATTTTTTTTTATTGTTAATTTTGTTTATCAATGAATAAAAATCTGTATTGATGTAAGTAACTGTAACTATTATTTTGAATGCAAAAAACGTTTATCGTTATTAAATATAATAAAATTAATAAACTCTTGCAATTTTTAACTTTTCACAACTGTTGTTTTTACTTTTTTTGTTTGTTTTTAGATTCACTATAAAATATTTCCATACAAATCAAATCAAACGTTGAGCGTTTATTAAATATCAATTTAAGAATAAGCATTTTTCTTTTATATTAATATATTTATTAAATCGAATACATGTTAGGGCAGGAAGAGTAATCAAAAACAATTGTTTGAAAAGTGAGACTACACATTATAAGTATATTTTTTTTACTAAAACATTGTTCAACAAAAGGTTTTAGTGAAACTGCTTTCCGGACCTGCATTTCAAATCATTATTAAACTTTCTGATTGTATACAGACAGATGATAAAAAAATGTTTCAATGTTATTCAACTTTTTGTGGTTTTTCATCGATCTGCTGCTACGTTTTCTCACTAAACTGGTTACTGTGATCAAATTAATAACTATTTTGAGCTGAAATCCGTCATAAACATAATTCATTAAGGTATCTATCGAACGATAGGAATAATGTTTATTACTCAAATGTATATATTTTTTTTTTAAAACGAAATAGATCTTCGATCCAATCAAATCCAAAAATCTGCCTCTTTTTGATGTTATAAAACTTACAGGTACCGTCTCAAGACGTTATAACAAATGCTTAGACACACAAGTTCTAACAGAATATAGCATTAGTTTTTGTTGGCCTGCACTTTCACATTTGGATCGAAAATGTATGAAACGCGGATGATGTCTTTACAAGAGTATAATAATTAATTATTAGGTATCTGTTATTCTAATCAAGACAATTATATTTTGTTATCACTTTAATATTTACACAACAAAGCATAAAAACTATGTAGGTAGCTCAGGGATCATGTTAAAACACTTCAACTGATAACATTATTTTTATTTTGTAATCTTCGTCATCAATCCACCATCAAAGCAAAACTGACTAGAAAAAAAAATGACAAGTAGACAAATTGTAGGCGTTCTAAATTTTACTATCAAATATAGAATCAACAACCACCCAACAATCTTGGATATACATCCATCCTGATTACAGTATAGAGGGTGTAAGTGACAGCCTAGAAAACACTGAAGCGGTGAACTCAGACCGTCAAACTGAACAACTTTCACTATCACCTAAGGAAAAGCAAAAATAAAATCCGCTGTCCCATACAAAATTGCTGTACCTACCCGACTCAAATATATAGGACAGCTGTTTTTTTTCGTGTTTCCTAAGAAAAACCCATAGTAAAAGTTGTTCAGTTTGATGGTCCGAGTTCACCGTTTCAGTATTTGCTAGGCTGTCACTTACACCCTGTATACATTATATGTATAATTTCAAAGTTCATTCCGATTTTACTCTCAAATATACCTATTATTATACCGTAATGTACACTCCTACCGCAATTAAAAAATCGACAGCAAAGAGTACGTACTTGAACAAATAAAAGTAATCATCATTTTTAAAATTTTTATTTATAATTATCAAACAATAACTACTTACATTAAACAAGAAATATGATTTATTGATAATACAAATAATTCGATAAAGTCGTCACAAACCAAGCAGTCAGCACACGCCCCACCAATCATAACACAAAAGCCAGTCATCAGCAACATGCTTCATCTAAACCTTAGATAAACAGCTAGAGATACGCAACATGCTTTGTAAACTTATCAAACTAAAATGCACCACACGCTTCGTGAGTAACAAAGTCAAAACTAACTTAAACCCCCTCCGCAACACGGAACGCAACTGGCTCAAAGGAACCCATCACACTAGCAGCATTCCCTAGAGATTCCCTAGAATTGGCTAGAGAAATCCTTTAGACCAGATACGAAACCGAGCGGGGATCGTTGCCGTTCTCTCATATCAAATCACCAGACATTTCCACCACTACCTAACGGAACAAATTATAAAATGTAAAGGGACTCCAACTATGAGTACCCGACATGCTTGTGCGAAGCCGCCTTCTCATCAGCTAACCTTACCTCGCACATTGTACCTACTAAGTGCGATGCCGCGTAAGTACACACGCACGTAGCGTTAGGCGTTCCCATAAAAGGCAACTGCCACGGTATCCGAGTGAGCCCATTAGGCCTTTTTCCGTCAGCGCGGCTTAAACCAGGTACCTCAAACACACAGAATACTGGTCGCAACAAAAGGCCTACAAACTACCCCAAGAGGTCGCACCTCCAGCGTACATGCCCATACAGTGCTATCAAAAGGAATGGTACAAAAACAACGATGCAAAACCCAAACTCAAAGCAGGCCAGGTAGAGGCAATGTAACAATGTCCACTGTAAACAAAAGAAGGGGCCAAGACAGCATTACCGTTGCAGGTCGAATAAATGTTATATAAAAAGAGTAATAAAAACAGCAACGACACGAGGAGTCCTCTGTTTGGTCCAGAAAAAATCCCTACTACTACATTAATCGAGCAATTTAATTGAAAACGCGAATCAATTTAATCGATACCGCGAATTACTTTGATATCAACCGCGGATAAACTTTATAGCGGTCCAATTAACTTAATTCGCGCTTTTAATTCGCGTGGTGCAAAAACGGCCGGACCCAAAGGAGCCCTCTGATTGGCCCAGACCAAGTGGTCCAGAACCGGCGAATCCCTACTACTTACCAAAGTCTAAACAAAACACGATCGCACGGGGAAATATTTTCACGACACGGCGAGACTTCCGCACATTGCAGCGATTTTATCGAGCGATTATATCGCTGCGATTTTGCAATAATTGTTTCAAGTACATTTTGTATGGGGAGGCGCTCGATCCCACACACTGCCGCGATATTATCGCAACCTGACGCAATCTCTTTCGACTATATTCAGTGGTGGGAATCGCGGAATCGCTGCAGTGTGTAAGGTGTCGCGATATCGCTCGATAATATCGCTGCAATGTGCGGAGGCCTTAATTTTTATGGCACCTCCACCAACCGAATAGTTACTCTAGCAGAAAAACAGCTTCATATAAGCTCGGCGGTACACACACACCTACGCAGCGAGCGGCAATACGTAAACTTTCACGAAACTAACGCGAATATGCGGAGTTTGGTAGAAATATCGGTGCGCATGTAGGTATGAAGGTATGTATGAGCTTGTATTAAAGGGGATATCATTCGGAGCGCGCTTCATACAAACGTAGGTACTATGGTGATATTTATAATACTAACCAATTCAAGTCAATGAAATTTTTCAGAAGCAATCTAGAAACAAATCTCTATGTTTGTATGAAGTCAGATTTTTGTTAAAATTTATATTTTTAAAGTTACAGTGCCTCAAAGATTTCCATATAAATCTTAAATTAAAAAGATATATTCGTTTCTAGATTATTCTGAAAATTTTCATTGACTTTAATTGGATAGCATTGAAAATATCACCCACGTTTGTATGGCAGCGCGAATTTGCGCTCTCGGAATACACTTCTCTTAAGACGATAGGCGGTCTGAAATGCTAATTTGGAGAATAGGTCACTTTTCCGACTGTATACCTACATATTTTTCCGATCCGCTCCACCCATACACCCCGCCGACTGGAGTTCGAATGAGACCACTGCAGCTCGGACCAATTTTATCTACATATAACCGATAAGAACAGCATTTCGTATTCCCCTGTGTCCTCCTCCAAAACTCACCCGATTTTAATCATTCTTTAAAGAATAATATGAGAAAGACTTTGGCTATCTCTGTATGTTTTGCTTTTTTTGTTTATATTCGTCAAATTTGTTTGCATGATGTCTGAAAACGGGCGGTAAAATTGGAAATTTTCTAAGGTCCCTTGTTCATACAGTAATGAATTAAGGCTCTCTTATTCAAGTGCAAGCGTCTCTTTCTTGCAAGCAGAAGTTTGCAATTAGCCATCCCGCTCCAATTGAAAGCAGGATCGCAAAAAAACGTGTTTTTCGTCAATATCTTTGCTCATCTCATGGGAGTTTCTAAGCTAAACATTCTACGGAGTTTTATGGATAAGACATAATTTAATTTCAGACTTTAAAACACAGTGTAAAACACTTTCGTTCGTGTTCTAAAAACGGCCTCGACGGGATAACAGCGTCTTAATGCAAAAAAGCAAAACATAGGGACATAGCAGAGGTACTCGTAACATAGATTGTATGGTAAACAAATTTTGGCTCTAGTGTCATTATCCAAGGACGAAACAGGGGAATACGTTTGTATGGAAAAAACGGTACTCGCCTATCCTCTTAAGCTGTTTATCTGGTAAGATAACTATCTAGTGTCTAGTCTGTGGTACGGCGGCGCCGGGAATCCCCACGGCGCGGCGGCGTCGTCAAACGGTGCGGCGCCGCGCTGCGTCAATGTATGGCGCCGCGCCGTGAATAATTATGTTGCCGAGCTTCCCGCTTTCACTCTCTGAATCACGTCAGCGACTTCGAACCCACACATCTGAAATCCTACTCTAATTCTGCTAAATCTATTTTAACTACACTTCTGGTGCAGTCGGGTAATAAATGCGAAAGTTTGTGACGATGTTTGAATGTTTGCACCTCAATTACGCATAATCGGCTGAACGGATTTGGATGTACCTATGGCAAAGGCGCACAGATAGAATATCTAGATAGGTACGTTCTGGACAACGCAGATGAAATCGCGGGCAAAAGCTAGTCTATGTAAATAAATATATAACAACGGCATGTGTAGTACTATAAATGAGTCATGCGCACGCCTCGAGTCTCGTGCCAATTTAGAATTCATTCATAAAACGTTTTAAGTCTGTTTCACATAATAAGTCGCACTACAAAACTCTTACAGCCTTCTACATAGAGTCTACAATCTCATTATTATCGGGACTTTACTTTACAGACGGTAAGAATGTTGTAATCGGACTGTGAACGAACTTGGGCGTCCTCGACATTGACGCTGACTTAAGATTGATGGTCGTGAGAATTATCGCTCGATAATATCGCGGCAGTGTGTAGGATCGCGCGCGTCCCCATACAAAATGTACTGAGAACAATTATCGCTGCAATGCGCGGAGGCCTTAAATGATTATTTTTTCATGTTTCTCATATCATCGCATAACAATTTATCCCGCCATCTTGGCGTCTAAGTTGGCGACAATTGGGAAGCGTTGCCCACATGTGGACTAAAATAGCATGGGTATTAGTACTGAATTATGATTATGCATATGCTCACGGCTATATTCCCTAAGGGGGTAATCAAGAGCGATGATAGCCCATACGGAAAGAGCTTGCGCCTCAATCATGAGGCGGCGGTTCGATTCCTGGCCTGTACCACTAAGTTCTTCGGAAATTATGTACGGTTGTATGTATCATTTACTAGATCGGCGGTGAAGGAAAACATCGTAAGGAAACCTGCATTCCCGAGAATGAAAAGAAAATACCACAAGTTCGGAGGTATGCGTAAAATATGGGTGAGTTTGGGGCGAACACAAACGACCCTTGCTAGCAATAGCCCAAAACAAATAATGAAAAAAAAAGGGGTAGTCAGAGATATTCTGAAAACTCAAAACATCCACGTTTCACTGGTAAAGCCCGACCAGGAAAATAAAAAGCCTCGCCATGTTGCGGAAAATCATTGGAACTAATTTTTGTACTTGGAACTCTGTCATGAAAGGTTATAGTCGATTGCAGCGCCCCCAATCCAGGTTTTGCACACCTGGAGCCGACGCTGGGTGTTGCAGCACGCGAACCGTCGGTGACGAGGGGCTGAACAGGCGGGCTCTCGTCGGGAATGTAACCGAAGAATCTACAGCCGACATCATCTCTCATCCATCATCACCCATTTCATCAACCCATAGTCTTTTTCAGTCACCCAGTTCATCACCCTATTCCTTTCAAATTCAAGAACCCCCTCGATCATCATCAATATCTTCTATGTCAGTGGATGTTGTGCAAGAGGCAGATGCCGATAACCTTGCACCCACTACTGACACAAAACGCGCACGAATTAAATGGAATCATGAAATGAATGCATTTATCTGGCGCACTTATCTCATTGTAACCAAATTAGAAACAACAAATATCCGTAGGTACATACCTAGACCCACTTCATCAACAATTCATGCAAAAATTTCCTTCATTGGAAATATCCAGACAAAGAATAGGAGATCAGAGGAGAGCAATCATTCGAAACAAATTTCTCTCACAAAGAACATTAGACAACATCAAATCTGAAGTAGTAGCACTTCTTAATAACACCAACACATCCAATAATGATAGCGACAATCACACACAGCAATTACACAATCAAACACCGAGAACAAGAATGAGCTGGTCTGATGAACTGAACGAGTCATTAATTGAATGTTACTATGAAGTAACCAAACTTGAGACAGATCTAACCGCCTACAGGAAAAAAGTTCACGATAAATTTATTGAAGTTCACCCACATCTATCTTATCTCAATGAACAACGTATAGCAGACCAAAGACGGTCGATAATTAGCAATAAATTAATTTCTTCCGATAGACTGAAACAAATAAGGGAAAATGTGGAAAAAACATTAAACACACATACAGAAACTCACCCAGACCGAATTCAAAGTATCGCTTACACACCTACAATCATAACACCGAATACACAATCTCTTACAGACATAACTCCAGAAACATTAACAGAAACAAATAGCCAACTTGCACCTAATACTGAAACTTCTAACAATACCACACCGGCTCAGGGTAATCTACCCGTAAACCGAGAAAATATTATCACTCAATTTGAACTAGCTCTTGACCAATTTAAGCACACGTCTCCAACCTGTAGACCATACATACCGAAACAAAAAACATCTAAAAAATTTGCGCACATAGTAGACTTTATTAACACCGAAATACTACCAAAACATCTCTCTGTAGACGATAACTTCGAAACTACCCAAACAATAATATATTGTGCAGCATACACAGCAGCGGCATGTAATGGCACTAAATTTAAAGAAAACTACAACCGATCTAATAAGAATTATATACCAGCATGGCAAAAAAGGTTGCAAAACAAAATCAGGACACTAGTTACGCTACCACAAACTAGCGTTTCTGTTAACGCAGCAGCGATCGGTAAACGGATGTAACGCTATTTTAGTGCATTAATGCATTTTTGATTTGTATTAGTTTTAATGAAATATATTCAGTCTTGTTCGAGTTATAACATAGTAAACATTCTTCTTATATTAAAGTTTGTTTTTTAAAAAATCCTTTTCCGACCGCCAATACGTAACTGGCGCAGTCGACTGTAGGATCGTGGAACTCTAGACTTTTCAAATCAAAGTCTCGCGCGAATTGAACTCTTCGCCAGAGTTAGCGGTTTCAATCGCTGGAACCCGCGATCGCAAAGAACCTTGAAAGGCGGTTCGGACACCTCTACGGGAATCCGGAGAATTGGAGACCTGTACTCAACAAGACCCGGCCGGAGATGCAGATGATCCTGGGGTAAGTGCTCGAAGTACTTCCAAGTTCCTTTGCTCTATTTCCTGTCGTATTAGTATTTAAATATTTTATCCACGTGTGTGTCTGTCTAGAAGCTAGCATCGCTGTAGGCTTACGTCATACGTTGTAGTGCATAGGTACAGAGTATTATACTCGTATTACATTTATATTAATAAGGAGTAAAAGCAAGTGTGTAAAATGGCTCTAGATCCTAACTTTAAATATATTACCGATTTAATGCCTCGTTACGACGGCAACCCGAAGATCCTAAATTACTATATTAGAGAGGTCGACAAATTGTTAAGCATTGTCGAGACAAGTGCACCACCGGCATCCCTCGCCATCATCTGTCTCATCAAGAGTAGGCTAAGTGGCGCCGCTATAGATGCGATAGCGTATGAGGAGACACTCAATAGTTGGGATGACATAAAACGTGCCCTTATTAGACGTTTAGGTGAACCGAGAAACGAAATTCAAGTTATGCAAGAGCTCACTCGCACGCGCCGTAGTAAAGGCGAAGATGCCGAGTCCTTTGGAAAGAAATTAAGAGAAATGTTAGATACATTGTATTCAGTAGGGCAACACTCAGATAAGACGTACTATGAAAAGATGGTAATAGAACAATATATTAATAACCTTGATTTTAACGTATCGACGGGAGTGAGAATAACTCAACCAGCTACCTTGGAGTTGGCCATAGTGGCAGCTCGTCAGGAGGAAGCCAGACTCGCGTATAAGTCAAACTCAAACTTTCAAGGACCTTCAGTCCCTCAAAACAAGGCTAAGGTAGACAATCCTAAACCTAATTACCCATTTCATAGACCGATCGCCAACAATCATTTTCAGCCTATGTATAACCCCAATAATTATGTACCACAACAAAATAACTGGACCCCAGAGCAGCGTCAACAGTTGGTTAATACCCTGCCATGGAGAAACCGACCAGCCTCAGGTAATGTTAGAAATAACTTTGGTAACACATGGAACCACCACCAGCCTCAAGGCCAGCCTAACATCCCACGGCAGCAAGTGAACCCGCCGCAAAAGGTATCTGACGTCACAATGCGCTCCGTCAGGAAACCGGAGCCGCCGCAATATGCATTCGAAGAACTATTCTACACTCCAAATGAACGTGGCGCGCAGCACGTGGCATGTGCATATGACACACATAACTGTATCGAAGGCGAAGCCTCTAACTCAGTTTACGCGGCACCGCCACCGCGATACGAGTGTGAACAACCAGGTGATTTGCAGGATTTTCCTTCGGACGAAGAGTCAAGCGACCAGAGCTAGTTAAGCTGAATCACCAGGATAAAGACCATCTACCATACATCGAGTTGCCAGAGTTCAAAGGTAAGTTTCTAATAGATACAGGCGCTTCCCGCTCAATGATATCACCGGATGTCATAAAACACTCAATATTTGAGCAATGTGTACAATACGAACCATTCGAGGTAAAAACAGCGCACGCGACTACTCGTCATCAGCATGTCGCTTACTTACCACTACCACCGGTCTTTAATAGTAACTTAACTCACAAGTTTCTCATTTTCGACTTTGATCGAAAATATAAAGGTCTCATTGGTTTAGACTTGTTAAAGGCTCTCTCTAGTAACATTGATCTAAAAAATAAGGTACTTCATACCACCACTGCTGATATCCCTATCCGATTCGATTACCCGGTAAAGAAAATCTCTATTGAACCTAGATGCGAGAAGGTAGTTACTATCAAAACTCACTATCTAGATGGTCAGTACATACATGACCATCATGTTTGGTCAAACGGTTTAAAGTCACCGACATCTATAGTAGAGGTAAAGAACGGATTGTTTAGAACAACAATTATTAATTATAATACTGAGAAAATTATACTACCGAATAATGAGCCTATCAATTTAGAACCTTATGTTGAACGACCAGAGGCCAATATTCAGTGCAGGTTAAATAGCTTACATGTCAATTCAGAATCAGGTCAATCGACAAATGACGAACTTATTAAAAATTTAGACAAAATTAGAAGCAGTCATATGAATGACGAGGAGAAACGTGAGATACTTAGATTATGCTATGATTTATAGAGATCTTTTCTACTCAGAAAACATTCCATTAACTTTTACCCATGCAGTCAAACATGAACTTCGATTGTCAGATAATACGCCGATATTCGTTAGGAGTTACAGACAACCACCGCAGCAGCGTAATGAGATTAAAGCCCAAGTTGATAACTTATTGAAGCAAGGTATAATTAGAGAGAGTATCTCCCCATGGTCATGCCCTGTTCACATCGTTCCCAAGAAGCCTGATGCTTCCGGGAAGGTAAAATGGCGTCTGGTTATCGACTACAGGCGGCTAAATGACCGTATTGTAGAAGATAAATACCCCCTCCCTAACATACACGATATTCTCGATAGATTAGGACGTGCACAGTATTTTACTACCCTCGACCTCGCGAGCGGGTACCATCAGGTAGAGATGCACCCTAGAGACATTGAAAAGACGGCGTTTTCAACCGAAAGGGGTCACTACGAGTTCCTCCGCATGCCATTTGGTCTAAAGAATGCACCAAGTACATTCCAAAGACTAATGGACCATATTCTACGAGGCTTAGACAACGTTTTCACGTACCTAGATGACATCATCATCATCTCGACCTCACTTCAGGAACATATTGAAAGGCTTAAGCAAGTATTCGACAGATTTAAATTACATAACCTAAAAATTCAACTTGATAAATCGGAATTCTTACAAAAACACGTGCATTTTCTAGGACACGAACTAACGTCTGATGGACTTAAACCTAACAAGGATAAAATCAATGCTGTGCTTAAGTTCCCACTGCCCAAAACACAGAAAGAAATCAAAGGATTTCTCGGGCTAGTAGGCTATTATAGAAAGTTCATTAAGGACTTCGCGAAACTAACAAAGCCCATGACCATTTGTCTTAAGAAAAATCATAAAGTCATTCATTCCCCTGAGTTTTTAGATGCATTTGAGAAATGTAAACAGATTTTGACCAATAGTCCGATACTGCAGTACCCAGACTTCGACCAGGAGTTCATATTAACCACAGACGCCTCAGACGTAGCCTTAGGCGCGGTACTGTCGCAAGGTAAAGTCGGTTCAGACAAGCCTGTAGCGTACGCATCAAGGACTCTCTCAGAAACAGAAACACGTTACTCCACCATTGAAAAGGAGTTACTCGCCATAGTCTGGGCGGTCAAATACTTCAGACCATACTTGTACGGCCGTAAGTTTACGATCTATACTGATCACAGGCCTCTTACGTGGTTAATGTCTCTCAAAGACCCAAGCTCTAAGCTAACTAGGTGGCGACTTAAGTTAGCCGAATATGACTACAATGTTATTTATAAAAAGGGAAGTCAAAACACTAATGCCGACGCACTATCAAGGGCAAAAATATTCCATAATAGCATAGAATCACTAGCAGTCAACTTCGACGACAACGAAGATGACGATATTATCAACAGAATCTTCGAGAATGTACGTGGAGAAGCTGAAGGCAATCAGGCAGCGTCAGCCCCTCCATCTCAAACCGAAGCAGAGTCTGATAGTATGAGCATAGTGTCCGCAGACCCAAACCAGTTAGTTTCAACTAACCATACCCAGCCTGACAACGATAATAGGGGCATACCTATTTTAGAGGATGCTATAGACAGACAGCTCAAACAGTTTCACATCAGATCAACTCCAGGATCTACTTATAGAGTAGATAATAGATCAACTAACTCTAGAGTCGTCATCAAAGACGTATTTATCCCGATTAACAACACAGAGCAGGAGATAATTCAATTCCTTAGAGACCATACTATTGCTGATCGCATATTCCACTGTTATTTCTATAACGATGACCTGTACCATGCCTTTTCCAGAGTCTATACGACGATCTTTAATGAAAGAGGTCCAAAACTGTTCAAGTGTACGTCACGTGTGACGTTAGTAGAGGTCAAACAGGAACAACAGGAAATAATAAAAAAATATCACGAGAGCAACACGGTACATCGTGGTATTCAAGAGACCTATAAACAAATTCATCGAAATTATCACTGGCCTAACATGCTACTGTCTATACAGGTTTATGTGAATAGCTGCGACACCTGTCTTAAAGCAAAGTACGAAAGGAATCCCCTTAGACCCCCATTAGTCTTAACTGAAACCCCCACTAAACCTATGCAACATTTGTTTATGGATTTATATTCTACAGGCGGAGCTACATTCTTAACTATAATAGATAACTTCTCAAAATACGCTCAAGCTGTTCCCCTTTCTGCCACCAGCAGTGTACATGTAGCCGAGGCGCTGCTACAAGTGTTCTCAGTACTTGGTTTGCCGCTCAAAATAACGACAGATTCAGACAGTAAATTCGAAAACGATGTTATGAAAGAAATATGTGCTTCACACAACATTAACATCCATTTCACCACCCCTTACAACCCTAACTCTAATTCCCCTGTAGAGCGATTCCACTCAACTATAGCTGAAATAATAAGAATACAGAGAATGACAAATAAAGACGACACTATTCAAATGATTATGAAATATTCAGTTATTGCCTACAATAACTCTATACACTCCACCACTGGCTACACACCCCACGAATTGTTGTTGGGACACACAGCCTCCCGCAACCCTCTAGAGTTGTTTTACCCTAAGGAGTTCTACCAGGATTACGTTCTAAAGCATAGAACGAACGCAGAAGCAGTGCAGGAATGCGTAGCAGCCCATATGTCAAAGAACAAGGAACAGGTAATAGCTAAGAGAAACCAGGATGCCGAGGAGATCAAGTTCAAGGTAGGTGAGACAGTTTACAAGCAGGTCGCTAAAACGGCACGCAACGATAAAACCAAACCAGTGTTCAAAGGACCTTACCAGATAATACACCTTCATCCTAACAATGTGGCGGAAATAATAGGTAACCATCCTAACTCTAAGTCCATTCGAGTCCACTTCAAGCTGTTACGAAGGCCTCATCTTGTTCCAGAACGTTCATCGCCGGAGCCATCGTGCTCTACGCAGCAGCCACCATGACCATTACTCCTGTAGACAACTCCAACGGTATCCTCTTGCTTAAACAAAGCAAAGTCCTTAAACAAAGCGATACCGTCAGCCTTGCCTGTGTTTATAATATAACATACTTACATGAGACAACACTCAGACTTACGGCTCTATACGCGAGTACTAAGGCTGCAGAATCTCATTCTGCCCCAGCTGACCTACATAAAACGTATAAGGACCAAATAGAACATACTTTAAGCTTAGTTCATAATAAGTTGATATTTTTAGCACCCCGTAGTAGTAGAGTAAAGCGTGGCCTTATTAATGGCTTAGGCTCGGTAGTAAAAGCGATAACAGGCAATCTCGATTATGATGACGCAGTTAAATACGAACAACAAATCTCTATCCTTAGAAATCATGTTAACAGCATCCAGAGTAATCAGAAGAAGTCAATTATTTTAGCGGAAAATACAATACAGGAATTCGGTAAACAACTTAGTAAAATTAATGAAAACCAAAAGAAGCTAGGTGACATGTTAGCTAATACTACCAGTAGGTCTAATGTAGTTTTTAATCAATTGCACTTTCTAGATATTTACATTCAACTAGACTTTAGTTTACAAATAATACTAGATAAGCTCATGTTACTCGAGGACGCTATGACGTTTTCTAGATTAGGTATAATGCACCCTAGTATAATAAGTCCGCAAAATCTATTATTAGAAATGACTAGGATAAAGCAAAAGTTATCCTTTGCACCCGTTGCACCTATTAGCATTGGCAATATTCACATAATAGAGAGTTCTATAGATGTTAAAGCTTATAGTACAGATCACTCGTTAACTTTTATTTTGGAAATCCCTTCTATCTCCCAAAATAATTATGATTTGATCCACCTCTATTCCATTCCTAATAAAAATCACTTAACAATTATCCCAAAATCCAAATACCTAATACTTGGAAGCGAAGAGTACACTTACGCCGACGAGGAATGCCGCCGTATCACCGACGACCTCCATCTATGCAATCAACTAGACATGAAACCGACAGAAAATACAGAAGATTGTCTCATAGCACTCATACAACATAGAACTGCAAACTGCTCCTACGCCAAGATGACTCTGAAGAGAGGAAAATTCCAGAAGATTAACTCCAACAGTTGGCTCGTTATCACCAACTCCAAAACAGAAGAGACCCTAACGTCTACATGTGAAGCTGAGACGCAGTACCAAACCATATCTGGGACATTTATCATCTCGTTAACACAAGAATGTCAGATTCGACTGATGAACAAAACCTTAAGGACACACAGCAGCACCGTGTACATAAATGACGTCGTCCCGCTACCTAAAGAACGCGAGATAGCTCCTGAAGACATACAATACGAATTGAAGCTGGAAGACATCTCCTTGGACACTATACATCAACTTATCAATAAAGCTGAAGACGTAAGCATTGAAGATCCTTATCTAAGCTGGCCCATAAGAATGGCAATGCCAAGCTGGTCCACAGTGATGCTGTATATCATCGGAGCTGCCATCCTGTCCTGGAAGCTGTACAGATACAAAGAAAATAAGAAGATGAAGATCGAACCCAATGAGGGATCTCCTGGAAGCTGCAGGATGCGCTTCCGTCTTGATGAGGGAGGAGTTACGCTACCACAAACTAGCGTTTCTGTTAACGCAGCAGCGATCGGTAAACGGATGTAACGCTATTTTAGTGCATTAATGCATTTTTGATTTGTATTAGTTTTAATGAAATATATTCAGTCTTGTTCGAGTTATAACATAGTAAACATTCTTCTTATATTAAAGTTTGTTTTTTAAAAAATCCTTTTCCGACCGCCAATACGTAACTCACTTAGAAAAGAAATTGGAAGAATGTCACATTATATGCAAGGAAATAGAAATAGTAGATTAATTAGTCACATAGAAGCAATTAAAAATAAACACCGAATACACTCACAGCACGAAGAACCCAACAAAACAGACGAACAGTTCTTAGATACACTGAAACAAAAGTTAAACGCAGCTTGTAGCAGACTCAGAAGATATGTCAATTGTACACTCAGGAAAAAACAGAATACTCAGTTTGCAACCAACGAAAAACAGTTTTACAGAAAACTTACATCAGACACACAGCACGTTCAAACAGATGCTGGAGTAGCACCTTCCCAACTCTCAGAAGAACTTCACCAATTTTGGTCAAACATTTGGTCAAATCCTGTACAACACAATCAATCAGCAGAATGGATTGAAACTGACGCACAAACTACACAAAATATACCACAAATGGAATTCGAACATATTACTATAGACGTTTTTGTATCAGTACTCAAAAAAACGCATAATTGGAAAGCGCCAGGAACAGATCACCTCCATAACTATTGGTACAAAAAATTTACAAGGACACATTATATTTTACACAACCACATCAACAATTTTATTCAAAACCCCGGTATAATGCCAAGCTTCATTACTCAAGGTCTCACATATATGATCCCAAAAGGCACAGAATATCAGAATCCAGCTAAATACAGACCTATAACCTGTTTACAAACATTCTATAAAATCCTCACATCATGCATCTCTGAACTCATACATCGTCATATTACAGAAAACAATATCCTTGCAGAAGAACAAAAAGGTTGCCGAAAAAACAGCCAAGGCTGCAAGGAGCAGTTGATTATAGATTCAGTAGTGATGAGACAGGCATTCACACGCAAAAGGAACATCAATACAATGTACATAGATTATCAAAAAGCTTACGATTCAGTACCCCACAGTTGGCTCATATATATATTAGAACATTACAAAATTCATCCTACGCTAATTACATTCTTAGAAAATACTATGAGAAATTGGAAAACCACACTGAAAGTAATGAACGGTACGAGCACTCCTACACCCGATATATCTATCCGACGAGGTATTTTCCAAGGAGACGCACTCAGCCCTCTATGGTTTTGCCTCGCGCTAAACCCCCTCTCAAAAATGCTGAACCATTCGAATGAAGGATTTCCTATCAAAGTTGCCCACAATCACACGACAATCACACACCTCATGTACATGGATGACATTAAACTATACAGTAACACCACACAATCACTTCACGCTCTTGCAGACATCACTCAAACATTCTCACACGACATACACATGAAGTTCGGAATTGACAAATGTAAAACTCTTACTGTTCGAAGCGGTAACATAGAGCAGAATGACTATGTCATGGAGACAGGTAGCTGTGTTGAATCTCTTGACCAAAATAGCACATATAAGTACTTAGGATTCCAACAGGCTCGACAAATTAATCAAAAGCATAGTAAAGCTGAAATTTCAAAAAAATTCAAACACAGGCTGAATGCTTTACTCCGATCGCAACTCAACTCACGCAACATAGTCAAGGCAATAAATACATACGCAGTCCCTATACTTACATACTCGTTTGGAATTATAAATTGGACACAAACAGATCTTACAAAACTGCAACGTACTATTAACACAACAATGACAACTCATCGAAAACATCACCCGAGATCTTGTATACAGAGACTTACACTGCCACGAGAAGAAGGAGGAAGGGGTATCATAGATGTAGTCAACCTGCATAACAACCAAATTAAAACATTGAGAAAATATTTCTATGACAAAGCACAACAATCCGCACTACACCATACAGTAACACAAGCAGACAAACACTTTACACCTCTCAATTTACACAACACTAGCACACAACGAAATGAACAAACTACTGATAACAAACAAAAGATAGCAGCATGGGAACAGAAGTCACTGCACGGCAGACATCGCCACGATCTGCAACAGCCACATGTTGACAAACCTGCGTCAAACGCTTGGCTGCGACGAGGCGAGCTCTTCCCGGAGACCGAAGGGTTCATGCTTGCTATACAAGATCAAGTAATAGAGACACGTAATTATCAAAAACACATTATCCGTATAGCAAACCTACCTACCGATTTATGTAGACACTGTCAGAGTAACTCCGAAACCATTCAACATATCACCGGAGCTTGTAAATCTTTAGCTCAAAAGGATTACAAGCATCGGCATGACCAGGTAGCAGCTATCATTCATCAAAACATAGCATTCAAGCATAAGTTCGTCACACAGAAAGTACCATATTACAAATATCAACCAGATGCCATACTTGAAAATAGCGACTACAGGATATACTGGGACAGGACTATAATTACAGATAAGACAATTCATTACAATCGACCAGACATCACTTTCCTTGACAAAATCAATAAAACTGTATACCTCATAGACATAGCAATTTGTAACACACATAATTTACTCACAACGCAAACAGAGAAGATAGCAAAATACACTGATTTAGCAATTGAAATTAAAACGCAATGGCAAGTAAACACAGTAAAAACAGTACCTATCATCCTATCATCTACAGGCGTCGTCCCAAAAACACTCCACACAAGCCTCAAAACACTAGACATGCATCCATTATCATTCACACTCTTACAGAAAGCCGTCGTACTTAACACCTGCAGAATTGTTCGAAAATTTTTATCGAACTAATTCCTCTTTATGCACTTGGCTCAGGCCCGTGCCATATTTCCACCTCTACGGAGAGAAAAAAGTAATGTTTTTCAAAATAATAATAATAAAAGACGTTTATTCAACCACACTTACAATTACAAAAGAACAATATTTATAGAATAGCTAATAAGTGAATTATACATTATGGAAGTGCAGTAGAATAGGACAGAGCCTCAGCATTGCTGCTGTTTTTCAGTCTCTTCCTTACGACTCAACTGCCCGAAACATACAACATACATTACAAACATACATTAATATAAACAGGATCCTTCTTAAATACTGACGGTTTTTAAGGAAATAATAAATAAATAAAGGAGAGAGGAGAGGTCTTTCTCTTTGGGACCATCGTTAAAACCTAGGGAAAAAATCGGCTGTTCCATACAAACCTGTAAACTGTAAACCTACTTGACTAAAATGCACATAGCCGATTTTTTGTCGCGATTTCAATATTAGACCCATGGAGAAATTTGTTCAGATTGATGGTCTGGTCGTCCCAAAAAAAAAACCGTCAGCATATTATTAAGAATCAATGTCTCTCTGTACACAGGGTGTTAGGGTTAACAGTTGCATTACTTTAAAGGATCACCCCTTCAGACTGTCACAACATACACTGTAGCTTCCAGTATACAAAAAGACAAAAGGAAATTATAACTACAGTCATGGTGTTAGGATAAATAGTTGCATACCCATGATACTGAACAAATTTCCCTAAGAAACCTTTTATAGGAAATTCGAAAAGTATTTTTTTTTACATAGCCTCTTAAATGTCCCACTGCTGGGCAAAGGCCTCCCCTTTTACTCTCCAATCCTCTCTGTTGTGTGCAACTTCTGGCCAACTCTCCAAGAAGGCATCCATGTTATCTCTCCACCTTTTTCTCGGTCTACCTCGACGCCGGTGACCATCCTGGAGAACCCAGTCTGTGATGATTTTGGCCCATCTTTCGGGCTGCATGCGACAGACATGTCCGGCCCAGTCCCACTTCAGCTGAGCTGTCTTGCGCCCCACGTCCGCTATGCCAGTTCTGGAGCGCAGTTCAGTGTTTCTAACACGATCGGTTAGTCTTACACCTAAAATACTGCGCTCCATCGCTCTTTGGTAGATCTTGAGGCCGGATTTTTGACGTTCAGTCATAGACCAGGTCTGAGAACCGTAGGTTAGGATGGGCAGGCAGGATGCACATGTCGACGAGTCGCAAAAAACATTATCAAACCCAATTTGGGTTTTAAATGTTGAAACCGCAACCAATAAGCAGGTGAGTCACGGTGATGATGCACGATGGTGATCAATTAAAATTCCTCTTTTATTTACTTTTACTGTATACAGTTAAGTACAGGTATGTTTATAAGAAGGACAACCCTTTAGAATGTAACGTATATAATTTTACACCCTGTATAGAAGTTTATTAAGAAAAACAATTTTCGTCTGTAAAACTATGATGGTTTTTATTGTTTATTGAAAGAACAAAAAAAACCTATATTACTTAATTTAATAATTACAATCAGTCAGAAAAACAATACTTAGTTACATTTTTTCAAATAAGTTAGCTTAAAATTAATTAAATAAGTACTCGTACTCAACTTACAATAGATTGAGCATTATAATTATTAGCTATTCAAATAAATTATTATGATTTATGTCTTGTAGAGCTTTGAGCAAAACGTTATATATTTTTGGTATCATTCTTACACGGAAAAAAATTTTAACTACCTTTATTAATAATTCTCTAGCAAACACATTTTCTAGCCAGGTCTACTAAAATTATAACAGTTGTCACATAGTGGTCAACAGTAACAATAATGAAGCTGTGAGCCATTTTGTCAGCTTAGAAAATAATAAAGAACACAATTAAATAGAAAAAACGTAGACATATCAAACCTTCCAGTCTTAAATTGTATTCACCAAAAATAAAGATGTCAACACGCTTATAGATCTACGACAAATTTCAATAATATACCTACCTAAGCAAAATAGAAACATAACGATAACAAAATGTGTTATTACTTATTACAGTAAGGGCCTGTTTTAAGGGCCTGTGGTGAAACAGGCCCTAAGAATACAATAAAACCATGTAAGCAGTCAAAATT
Organism: Agonopterix heracliana; assembly: GCA_963693445.1. NCBI lineage: Eukaryota > Metazoa > Arthropoda > Insecta > Lepidoptera > Depressariidae > Agonopterix > Agonopterix heracliana. Next base: position 2,934,518 of record OY856332.1, read on the forward strand.
AAATATAGGTAGGTATGATTAACAGTTTTCTCAGTGTATACAATGTGTTACAAAAATACAAATAAACCTTTAAGGGGGTGGTGTAGACCATCAAACTGAACAACTTTCACTATGGGAACAATATCGAAATCGCGAAAAAAAAAAATTGATGTTCCATCTCTACAAATCGACTAGAGCTAAAATATGTATGGGATATCACTTTTTTTTTTCGCGATTTCGATGTTGGTCCCATAGTGAAAGTTGTTCAGTTTGACGGTCTAAACAACCCCCTTAAGAGAAGTTTATTCCGAGAGCGCAAATGCGCGCTGCATACAAACGTACTATGGTTATATTTTCAATGAAATTTTTCTGAAACAATCTAGAAACAAATCTCTATGCTTGCATGAAGTCAGATTTTCGATAAAATATACAGTATTAATTCTAGACAATTCAACAATGGACAATTCTAGAATTAATTTAAGATTTGTATGGAAATCTTTGAGGCACTGTAACTTTAAAACTGTACATTTTAACGAAAATCTGACTCCATACAAGCATAATTATGAAAACAACTGCAAAATGTGTGGATGAATAAAGTTCTTTTTATTAATTTTATTTTATTTAAATATTTTTTTCTATATTGTTTCTGCAATTTCTTCATACGGCTCACCCCCCGTCACACTAAACAGAGTTCCGGTACTACTGGTGAAACGTGGATGTTCTGAGATTTCAGAATATCTCTGACTACCCCCTCGGGGAATATAGTCGTGAGCATATGCTATGCTATGCTATGCTATGTTTCTGCAAAATTTCATTGAATTTTATTGGTTAGTATTGAAAATATCCCCATAGTACGTTTGTATGGAGCGCGCCAACGGTAATGTACCCTTAAGAGTTTTAAATATTTATTGTTACCTATGAAACACCCTGTATAAAGTACCTAATGAGTTTTCACGCGTACTCGTCACCTTGTGTAACATCTTACATCTCCATCTCAATTTATTCTTTCTTACTCAGACCCTTAGATTACTGCTTGAAACAGTCATACATTTATACCAGTCAGTCATAGTCTGACGCTGGACATCCGGGCATGTAGTCCCTGTAATGAAGAAAGCTATTGTTATCACGAAAGTAAAAAAATATTAGGTACTACATAACCTACATTGGGTACCTTTTTTATTAAATACTGGCAACACAAATTTTGATTTACAGTTTCTTTTGTTCATTCTACTGCCCGTGCAGTCTGTCAAAATTCATACACTGTATCTTCAGTAGGTATACAAAAAGACAAAAGGAAATTATTCTAGATAGGTATATTAGATTCTCAAGTCTGATTGGGACTTAATTATTGTGCAATGATTCAAATGATTGGGGACACCAAGCCTCCAGTGCTACACTCAAGCGTTTTTTAAAATTTATAAACATTATACAACATTTTCATTAAAAAATCGTCCATATGAACCATCATGCGCGCGCGCTTACTTGCACAAACTAGTTTGCACAAGTTTTTGAAAATGTTGTATTATTGTTTATGTTAAAAAAACGATTGAGGGCCGCCGTGCGCTCTTAAACGAACTAACATAAAATATTGTATACACTTACCCAGCTTTGCATTCAAAACAATTACCGTTTAATCTCACAATAACTTTCGATGGGTCTGATGAGGGACAATATTTGTTACCAGTCATAACTTGTCTTCTTCTCCTTCTGAGTATATCAACTACCGCAGCGCCAGCATAGACGGTATTAAAATTGTCTTCTTTTTTCGAATCATAATTTGATACATTTGTATCCATTGAATATTTAGTAGGGGCCGACACACATAGGCCCACTGCCGTTGCCAGAATCATCAGTTTGAGAAAATTCATTATTGCAAATTCCGTTTGTTCTTTACGACGCGGACGCGACGATTAGAATGATTCGAGTGAATCAAAAATAAAAATAAAGCTAACGTTGAACTGTTGGAAGCACTAAGAGGTGTTGTCGCTACGATAACCAGGTTATGAGTGTGGCCGAATCGAATACCTAGGTCACTTTATACACACGCGTCGATGAGAAGGATGAGTCAATATCTTACTTCATCCAAACGCAACACAAACTTCTGTGGGTTTCCTGTTGTGAATGTGAGTGATGTATTTTTATGAAAGAAATAGTAGGTAGGTACTTCCACGCAGATTTTTTTTATCCAGGTCTAACCTAATAAAAAATGTTTTGTTAAATATAGCTGAAACCAGTAGTCACTAAAATTCGATTCGGACCTGCTCCCAAATTCCTCTGACTGGAATTCCTTCCTTATACAGGTTGCTGTAGACTACGCTCCCGATGCAATATTTCCTGTGATCCTAAATATTATCTATCGCTGCAGTAAACGTGTGATTACCTGATACGATCAGTGCCTTGGTGGAATAATTGATCACCATGTGCACACTATGCCACCTTCCTGGTACAATATCACTATGAGAATAACGTGCTCTTGTGTCCGCTATGTGCGAGGATCTTCTCTAAGATTGGCTATGGTAGCCACATGAGAGCCCATCAACGCCAGCAAAAAAGTTGAAGCAGTCACCGTGGCAAAAACGTTCAAGAGCTGCAATGCTATCCTAAGCGTAAGCATTGTTAAATTCGTCGTTGAAACATCGGTGAGCTATCAATTCGCTAATTCGCTTTCTTCTTAACCCAACAAATTAACAATTATTAGAAATCTGTAGATTCTTAAAGCACACACACACCCCTACACAGTTACTCATTCTTAGTTTATGTTGACAATACCCTACGGAGTTAGTAGCCGTAAAGAGAACTCTGCTTGATCCTAATAATCTAATTCAAAATCGGCAAATCCTCAAGTCTCGCATGTTTTAGGCCGAGATTCAGAGACGATTTTTTCCGTCTTAGCTCGAGCTAAGTAGGGTCGAAATGTATGGATTTTGACATACGGGAGTTCGAACTATGACTTACAAATCGTCTCTGAATCTCAGCCTGAGTGTTAAAAAAAAAGTATTTCCGGTATGTACCTACATAATGTAGGTACGTTACCAGACAGTATTCTCAGTTATTGCTTCATTTCGTACATAGGTATTGAATCGATTGAGTCGTATTGCAAAATCTCGATATGTTATGAAAATCTCGAGCTCGCTCCTGGTTTTTGAATCAATTTAGTCGTATATTGCAAAATCTCGAGCTCGCTTCGCTTGCTCTATTTGTTTTTTTAGACTATGTTGCACTTGCTCCAGTCAGGTATCAGCTCGGATTTCAACAACATTCGTATCGATGAAAATTTAAAAGAAGATTTTAGATTTTGCAGTAACGACCTAAGCTGAATTTTATTGTCAAAATACAATTTATCGTGGTTGTCCGGGGAAAATTTCAGATTTTACTGAAATGTCCGGGGTTTTTGACGTATTTGTCCGGCAACGGCGATTTGGCGGTGGCAGGCAACCCTAGCCCGGAACGACCCAAAGCGGGGTCACATTTCCTCTCCCAAAGTCGACGCGCAATTTCAGCAATGAAGCTTTTAGTTTGTCGCGTTACGAGAGTCGGGGGGTCCCAGTGGGGCCCCGACCCCCGTTCACTTCATTAGAAATCAAGAAATAAAAGAAAACAAGAGAGCTTGCGGGTACGTAGGTTCTTTAATGGCGACAGTCACACGGTGAGGATGATGATGAGGTGATGTACATAAATAGGTATAAAAACATTTCTTTTAAATAAAGTCCATAGTGGTACAAACGAAGCAGTAAATAGAGTCACTTGGCAGGACGTGTAGGAACCAGGTAGGAAGGGATAAGGGTCCGTAGTTATCATTCGGGTGATTCTACACACAACCCATTGAATCATCGTTCAGTAGATAGGGCATTAGATTGCTCCTGAGCAGAGTGAGATGCAGCAGTCCCATATTCTCGCATGTACGAGGTGCGGGAAAATGAATACGGGCAGCAAGCGCATCCCAACAAGTACAATATTGGGCACTCAAGACCACTTCGTCTTTTTCAGACTCACCCTGTTCGTCTTCAGTCTCTCGGTGATGCCTTCCAACTAATCTTGTCATTTTTTGTATTCTTCAGTTACTTTTATTCAGAAGATTTCATTAGAGTTTTAAATAAATTATAATGATGAGAATATAAGAATATAATTATAGAAAAACAATCCTTTTCCTACCATTTTCAAGATGACAGTCCTCCTTTTTCCCATAAAATTTCAGTGACAATCCAATTCCTAACAAACTTTTGAATTTTGAAATTTATAAAAGTAATCGCGTAAAGATAACCGGCCAGGATTTCTAAGAGAAAGAAATGTATAACATCTTTTCTCCAGTTAGAGAAAAGGTAGAGACCAAACTCCATGGCCGGATAGCTCTATGCTTCACAAAGCAAATTAAGAGTTACAATATGAGTAGAGATGTCAAAGTCAAGTATGTAAACAAATATAAGACTTTATAAAATTGATAAAAATCGATGAAACTGGAAGATGTATGTTATAAAACGAATAATAATGGTAAATATTATGGATAGTGTAAAGATGCCATGAAACGAATAGCGAGGGTAAGCATGATATGTAGATGCTATGGAGCTAGTGATGATGGTAAACATGGTATGAAGATGATATGGAGCGAGTGATCATGGTAAGCATGGTAGACACGCTACATTATTCCCCCAACCAGAAAAAATTTTCGACCTTCACGAGAAAATTTCCGTCGGACTTTTCGCTCCACACATTCAGGCATCCTCTTCCATGCAAGGATCTTCTGTCATTCTATCCTCATCCAAAGAGGGGAGATGTGGTTCACATTTAATGACGCACACTCAGGAGTTTAAGTCCAGGCGACCACAGGCTTTGTTCAGGAGTTGTCATCCGCTCCAACAGTCGGCTTATTTAAAGAGTTGTCATCCGCTCACGACACGTAGGCTTGTTTTCAATGAGTTGTCATCCGCTCATGACGAAGGCTTGTTTTCAATGAGTTGTCATCCGCTCATGACACGAAGGCTTGTTTAACGAGTTGTCAACCGCTCATTAAAACCAAGTAAAAATTATCAGGCCAAATGCCTATAAAAAAAGGATAGAGAAACAAAAAAGATAAAGAAAGGGGGATATAGTAGTCACCCCTAGTAGATCGAACCCACGGCTTTAGAGGCCGGGCCCAAAGATTTCGTGAGCCATGTAGAGTAGGCAATTCACGATAAAGAAAGTCAAGTCCACCTTTAGAGGTAAGAGACATAACGACTTACGAGAGAGAGATCGGCCCACGGCTCGAGATGCCGGGTCCGAAGATCTGGCTTTAGATGCCAGTCCCGATTGGAAAAGAAAAGTAAAATAAAAGGATAGGAAGAATGTAAAAAGAAGGGAGGAGAGCGAAGAAAAAGTGGTAGTAATAGTACCTAATAATACAAAAATAGAAGCCAAAATTGTGAAAGGTCGAACAGAAAAGGGTGTCTATCATGCTAACAATGGATGATGATGATCTAGAAAAGAACAGGTTAGTAAAAAATATAACAGAAAGTACAAAATAAAGACATAAAAGTATAAAGGTTAAAAAAAAATGGTAATGGGATGAGGCCGAATGGAAAACCAAAAGGGGTACACTTGTGGAAGTGGAAATTTAGAATTTAGGGGGGGTGTGACTGTCTAATACCGCGAATATTGGGCGCCAAACTGTCGCGTTACGAGAGTCGGGGGGTCCCAGTGGGGCCCCGACCCCCGTTCACTTCATTAGAAATCAAGAAATAAAAGAAAACAAGAGAGCTTGCGGGTACGTAGGTTCTTTAATGGCGACAGTCACACGGTGAGGATGATGATGAGGTGATGTACATAAATAGGTATAAAAACATTTCTTTTAAATAAAGTCCATAGTGGTACAAACGAAGCAGTAAATAGAGTCACTTGGCAGGACGTGTAGGAACCAGGTAGGAAGGGATAAGGGTCCGTAGTTATCATTCGGGTGATTCTACACACAACCCATTGAATCATCATTCAGTAGATAGGGCATTAGATTGCTCCTGAGCAGAGTGAGATGCAGCAGTCCCATATTCTCGCATGTACGAGGTGCGGGAAAATGAATACGGGCAGCAAGCGCATCCCAACAAGTACAATATTGGGCACTCAAGACCACTTCGTCTTTTTCAGACTCACCCTGTTCGTCTTCAGTCTCTCGGTGATGCCTTCCAACTAATCTTGTCATTTTTTGTATTCTTCAGTTACTTTTATTCAGAAGATTTCATTAGAGTTTTAAATAAATTATAATGATGAGAATATAAGAATATAATTATAGAAAAACAATCCTTTTCCTACCATTTTCAAGGTGACAGTCCTCCTTTTTCCCATAAAATTTCAGTGACAATCCAATTCCTAACAAACTTTTGAATTTTGAAATTTATAAAAGTAATCGCGTAAAGATAACCGGCCAGGATTTCTAAGAGAAAGAAATGTATAACATCTTTTCTCCAGTTAGAGAAAAGGTAGAGACCAAACTCCATGGCCGGATAGCTCTATGCTTCACAAAGCAAATTAAGAGTTACAATATGAGTAGAGATGTCAAAGTCAAGTATGTAAACAAATATAAGACTTTATAAAATTGATAAAAATCGATGAAACTGGAAGATGTATGTTATAAAACGAATAATAATGGTAAATATTATGGATAGTGTAAAGATGCCATGAAACGAATAGCGAGGGTAAGCATGATATGAAGATGCTATGGAGCTAGTGATGATGGTAAACATGGTATGAAGATGATATGGAGCGAGTGATCATGGTAAGCATGGTAGACACGCTACAAGTTTCAGCTCCCCATGCCCCTGTGGTCTTGACGGTGACAGGAACTAAGCGTTCGATAGCGAGGCCGAAGAATGAGCTCCGCGTAGGCGCGTGCGCCGAGGCGTCCAATGTGATTCCCACCTATTTTTCTCGCCCTAACTAACTAAACGCGAGGCCGAAGGCCGAGCTATGGGAAAAAAGGCGAGGCCGAAGGCCGAGCTCCGCGTAGGCGCGTGCGCCGAAGCGTCCAAGGGTTAGTTATACTGCCTGAACAACGCCGTAACCATCTGTCTCCCTTCGCTCCAAAGCTGAGTACCGGATTCTATTTTTTGTGGCAGTAAGTTCTGCGGCTGCTCCTGTTGTCGTGCGATTGAGGTATGGCGTGGAATGTGATTACGCATGTAGTATGCCACAGGAGGAACTTGCTTTTCTGCCAGGACACTAAAGCTAGGCCGTAGGCCGTCGGTCTTTTGAAATACACATACTTACACAGAATAGGCACATAAAATATGATAAGTACAAATAGATTTGTGTAATTTGTACACTTGGAGCAGTTGGAGTACTAACTTTCGTTTACTCAACCACTGTGAGTAAATTTTTAAATATTTATAACTTTTGATTGTGTAAACCGATTCCGATGAAATAAAGCCTATAATGTTAATCCAAACTTCATCCATAAATCAGATTCTCCTATGTATGCACTTGCTGATGAAAATGTGATATTTTTATGGCAGGATCGTAGCAAGTGGCGTTCCGTTGTCTCTGCCTACCCCAGTGGGAGACAGGCGTGAGAATATGTATCTATGTATGTATAATGAGTAAAAAATAAAAACAAAAAGTTCTGCCCCAAGATTCGAAACATCAACTTGTGTTTGAAAGCCATCGAGCCATTTATAATCTGCGTTGTCGAGATTCATTACGAGATCTTTTTAAAGATATCAGTATTTTGACTTTCTACAGTCAATATATTTACGAAAATATTTTATACGTTCGCAAAAATTTGTCTCTCTTTCCCAAAAACAGTGACGTTCATAATTACAATACAAGAAATAAAAATAAATTAGTGTTCCCACATTTTCGACTCAGTAAGGTCAACACATCTTTCATGGGACACTGTATACGCTATTATAATAAGATACCAGAGGATATTCTAAACTTGCCAGACAAAAAGTTTAAATCCCATGTTAAACAAGTCCTCTGTAAAAAAGGTTACTATAAACTCGATGATTATTTGAATGACCAAAATGTCTGGTCTTGACAATGTTACACTATGTAATTCAATATTTGTACTTTGTATATTTTGTTTTGTTTAAAAGAAGTGTGTTGTAGAGTTTCTGGCCGCATCTTCTCTACAACGGAACACCTTCCGAAGCGGTGGTAGAATCAAAAATGACGTCAAAAAGTTATCTATGTGACATTATTTTGAATAAAAATTTTGACTTTTTTGACTTTTGAAAGTCTGACCATTTACCAATTACGCTACTGAGCTTTCTGAAGAAAGCGTTGAAAAAAGCAATTAGTATTTACCATACTGAATCTACCCAAATGTATAAACACGCAGACCACTGACTTTAAATACTCATAACTTCTGATTGAATCAACTGATTGCGATGAAATAAAGCACAAATTTGAATCTAAATAAAGCCCTATTCTTTTGTGAAAACCGCGTTTAAATCGGTTGAGTAGATTTTATGTGATGCGTGCATTAAATTCAGTGCCGCTCGCGACTTTGTCTAAATACTTATTACTTTTGATTGCATGAACTGATTGCGATGAAATAAAGCTCACACGTTAATCCAAACTAAGCCCTATATGTTTGTGAAAACGCCATCCAAATCTATTTAGTAGTTTTAAAGTTATGCGTGTATTAAATTCAGTGGCGCTCGCGACTTTTTCTTTAATTACTCATAACTTTTGATTGAATAAACCGATTGCGATGAAACACAGCCTATATTTTAATCTAAACCATGCCCTACACTTTAGTGAAAACCCCATCCAAATCGGTTCAGTGGTTTTTAAGTGATGCGCGAACAAACAAACAGACAAACAAACAAAAATTCTAAAAATGGTCTTAATGTATTCCATTACGTATCCTAATCACCCCCAATTATTTTTTTTGCAAATATCTTCAATGTACATCATCGCCAAGTTTAGAATTTTATTATATGTATAGATAGATATGTATAGATTTATTTTACCTTCGTCGTTGAAACATCGGTGAGCTGTCAAACCTGTAGTCACTAAGGTGGAGGAGAAAAATAGTATACTAACCTCGGGCAGTAAAAAAGAAAGCCTCAGGAGTGCGATTTTTGAATCTCATTCGGTGAGCTCAGCAGTAGAAAATGTCAAAATTACTATGGAGATACGCATCTTTCTACTGCTGATTTGACTTTCAAAAATCGCACTCCTGAAGTACTCCTAAATCTCATTCGGTGAGCTCATCAGTTGAAAATGTCAAATCGCACTCCTGAAGTACGATTTTTGAAAGTCAATATTCAGCTATATAAAGATACATATCTTCATAGTAATTTTGACATTTTCAACTGATGAGCTCACCGAATGAGATTCAAAAATCGCACTCCAGATCATATGTTTGTTGGTCACATGAGATCTGAGACCTTTCTTACTTTCCTGCCCTCGGTGTGTAATCGACTATAACATACCTACCTAGTTTGCGCGGACAAAGATTGAATGAAGCCCACACGATGCGTTATATCTTAAAATACGATGTTATTGTCTGATTGACTTGAAACCCAGCCAAAATACTCTAAACAATAAAATTTGGTAACTAAATGTGCACAAGGAAAACAGCTTTTTTTAAGTCTGTAAGTCGTTAAAAAGTGAAAAATTATTCGGTCACCTATTATTTTTGATGTAAGCAACCTGTAAGCAAGTGTAACTATGTTTTACTTTTTAGATATTAGCATAAGCATATGCTCATGGGTAGTCAGAGATATTCAGAAACCTCAGAACATCCACGTTTCACCAGTAGTACCGAAACTCTGTCCAGTGTGACAGGGGGTGAGCCCGTCGCCACTTATAATGGACAGTGGGTACAATACATGCCTCGAAATTGAAGCATGCAGGTTTCCTCACGATGTTTTTTAGATATTTAGGTCAATTAATGCGTCCCCACGCGCATTAATTAATGAGTAGGCGACCGCAGCGCGGCGCTATGTAATGAGTAATGACTAGGTATTGATTTTTTATTCGATTCGAAACATTGAGTAACTATGCATAGTTCAATGATTCGACAATCACTTTGCGTTGCGCTACACATTTCAATGAGCGTTTTTCTTTTTTTTTTTATTTATTTCCTAAAAAACTGGACAGATGACATGTTTATCCGTAGAAAGAGAAGGAACTAGAACGAAGCACATGTCTTGTCATATCACTCAGTAAGAGATGCACATAGCAAATTCGCTCTAGTTAAAAAAGGAGATCGCTACTTATTGCTGTCCTTATCGACGTAGCCACTTTTTTGTTCTACGACGGCTGTCTGACTCCGGAGTCAGACATCTATTTTCATACAAATTGTATAGGATTTTATGACTATCGCTGTCTCATACGCGGTTACACTGATGTTCCGTCTATCAGCGTAAGCGAAATACTTGGCCTATGTGTTTATCGCTCCATAGAGACGTTCGCGAGATCCTGTCAAAATCATGTCAAGATAGTGCCTGCCTTTTTAGTAAAGGCCAAGGGATCAAGCCCAAACAACCATGTCAGGCGTAAACAGATGCCACCGTGATACAGCGCTATCGCACCTACGCTCTCTTTCTATTTGCGCGCGAACGTACGAGATAAAAGACGTGATACAGCCGTATCACGTGTAGCATGCTACGGCTTCAGTTGTAGTTAATGGTTCACGAAATGATATTATCTAGACGCTTCAATTAAGGTGGTTTCAGAGTCGTCAATTTCATACAAATTTTTTATTAATCTACGCGTTTTCTGCGTCAAAGTTCTGTATGAAATTGACTACTCTGAAACGACTTTGAAGCGTAAATATAATATCATTTCGTGAACTATTAACTACTACTGATGCGCTGTTTACGCCGACACAAATAGAAGCTATTCGTTCTGGAATGCAGCCTGGACTAACATTAGTAGTTGGACCACCGGGAACTGGTAAAGAGGAAACATGATATCCGCTCACACCGACACAAATAGAAGCTGTTTGTTCTGGAATGCAGCCTGGACTAACATTAGTAGTTGGACCACCGGGAACGGGTAAAGAGGAAACATGATATCCGCTCACACCGACACAAATAGAAGCTGTTTGTTCTGGAATGCAGCCTGGACTAACATTAGTAGTTGGACCACCGGGAACGGGTAAAGAGGAAACATGATATCCGCTCACACCGACACAAATAGAAGCTGTTTGTTCTGGAATGCAGCCTGGACTAACATTAGTAGTTGGACCACCGAGAACGGGTAAAGAGGAAACATGATATCCTGTTTACGCCGACACAAATAGAAGCTATTCGTCCTGGAATGCAGCCTGGACTAACATTAGTAGTTGGACCACCGAGAACGAGTAAAGGGTAAACATGATATCCTGTTCACACCGACACAAATAGAAGCTATGCTGATTAACATCAGAGTCCCTTCCAGATATCCTAGAAATGTCATACCACCCTTCGCTCCCCCCTTTCGTAGAACTGTTCTGGGTTACAATTCATGCATTCCACGAATTATCAGGCTCTACAATTTGATTGCTGAATCGACTGACGTGGACATATACTCAGACTCATTGTTCAAGTTTCGGAAAAGTACATTGAATAGAACTACCTAATGTCAATGCCCGTATTTGTATTTGTTTTACATTATATTATATTATATTGTATTATAGTAGTATCGCATGCTAGTTTGTGTTGTAGTAAGTTTAAACTCTTTTTTTTTTAATTCCCTATTTCTTATATTTCACTACCTGCTACCTACTATTATTTTCACCACTATTAAGTAGATAGATCTTGAGACTTTGGAGCTTATTTTTGTACTTAGTTTATGTTGCAATTTACTAATCACGTTGTGTTTACTTGTAAGTAGTTGTGCAATTAGATATATATTATTGTTTTAATTGTTGTGCATGTAACATTGTAATAACTGTAAGTAAACCTTTTTAAATAAATAAATAAAAAAATATATTCGTTGTAGAATGCAGCCTGGAGTGCGATTTTTGAATCTCATTCGGTGAGCTCAGCTGTTGAAAAAGTCAAAATTACTACGGAGATACACACCTTTTTACTGCTGATTTGGAAAATCATACTACAGGAGAGCGATTTTTGAAAGTCAAATCCCCAGTAGAAAGATGCATGAGAACGCTTTTGTATGAGATTTAAAAACCGTTCAAACTCACCGATGACATTCAAAAATCGCATCCCAGGACTAACATTAGTAGTTGGACCACAAGGGAAAATGTGATACTTTAATCCTGTTTACGCCGACACAAATAGAAGGTACTATTGGTACCGGTACCTGACGTTGTACCTGTACTATACCTGTACCCTTAGATTAAAATAAAATTAATGGATAGGCCTAAACCGCGGTAAGTTGAAGCAAACTACTGGTGCACTTGGTCCATACAAACTAGCGCCATTATCTGTCAAATCTAGGGCACTTGCATACAAATTTGAAGTTTTTGAACCTTTCATTTGTTTTGCCTCATTTTTCTGGTTTGAAATGTTCGCGTAAGGCCTATCCATTCATTTTATTTTGATCGAAGCCTGTACCTGTACTATTTCATAATTATTGAAAGTCACACTAGTGCACCGTCACTCCACTCACGTTTGACAGCTGGCCTGCATGTTCTAAGATGCAGGCTATCGCTCATTGACATAAGGCGCATTTTAGTCTTCGTTCCTGAAGCGCAAAGTTCGAAATTAAAACAAGTTCGCGAAATTGGGTTGAGTGCAGTGTCTGTTACGTTAGTAACATTATACTATAATCTGTGGTCACACGTTCAATTAGCAGTAGAAAATGTCAAAATTACTATGGAGATTATACATTCGATTAATGATTTTGAACGTGTGACATTTTAAAATCGCACTTCGGATCCTTGAATAAGGTACCGGTACTTGTTAGGCGGAGTACCGGTACCCGTCTACAACCAGTACCCGTACCAGTACCACAAGAACCGCTAAGACCGATACAGAACCTGTACTTTTGGTATCGGTCCCAAGCCCTGTTAACAACGTATAATTTATTAAATAACAGTATATTTTCGTTAACATTTCAACCTCAGTTCAGTAAAATATATTTCGGAAATAAAATTCAATAGCACGTCAACGCCAGCATTGGACACATTCACATATCTCACGTCATAAAGATTGCAATATTCGGTCGAAAAATAGTTATTTGTTATGCTAGGCTGCAAAGTTGTTTTTTGCCGCGAGTACTTATATTGAAACCTGAGCAAGCGAAGGATTCTAGGATTGAACCACGAGCGAAGTGAGTGGTTCAAATATAGAATCCGGAGCGTGGCGAAGGTTTCAAAGGTACGAGACGCGGAATAATTTTGCAGCCGAGCGAAACACACAACTTTTCACCTCACAACAGCGAGGAAAATGTTAGGTGCAAGCACTGAGTTTAGATGTATAGAGCGAACATCGCGCTTTATGACGTTGTCCCATTCTATTGCGGCTATATATTACTCTCGCATTTAGTCACTGTCTCACTGCGGTCACGTGTAGCAGTTTGATTGAAAACCAATTGATCAGCATAAAAAATGTCCTGGTGTGTAGTGTGTACTGAGACACTGCGCAAATAATTCAGGAAATGTAAGGAAATGTAAAGGAATAACTTCTCATAGGTAAACAAGATGAATTAATTATGAAAATGCATTTTAAATAAGTATTATTTTAAATGATGTTTTTATCCCACACTGGAAAAATAATTATATGCAAATGCAAATAAGGACAAATCTATACGTGAAAAAGAGAAGACAAGAGATATTGCTACTCAAAGGGATTATATTTAGTTATAATCTCTTTGTTGACACTCAAATAAATTATAGTGAAGGACAAACTTATACGCGAAAAAGAGAAGACAATAATATGCACGAATATATGCATAGTTCGTTATTTTAGCAACATAATCTTTTTGTCTTTCTCGCACGTATGGTTTTACTATCTTTTTATCTGGACTCGAATGGATTCGAATTTTAAAAACTCTTTGCACGCTAGCGGATAAAATGCACTTTTGCACACAGATTTCGAATGATAAACATAATCTTTCCGAGCTTGTGAGGTGAAAACGTTATTTTTTTGCAAAAGTCTATTTTGCTGACAAAGGGTTTTTTAAACCATTTAAACTTAGTTCAGTTAATGACTAATCCGTGGTCTAATGGTTAAGAGCATTGGGCTCTTGACACGGAGATCGTGTGTGGGTTCGATTCCCACGGGGGGCACATAGTGAAATGTTACATTGTGCGTTTTTCCCCATTTGGCCTGGACATTGCAGGCTGAATCATCCGATAAGAAGAAGTGAATTAATTCTTTTCCGTTTCCGTTAACCGTTAACAAGTGTTAGCGAGTTTTATAGTAATTTTAGAAGATAGATTTATTTTTAAATGTGCAAAATAATAAGGCGTGTTCATAAAAAATGGTCTTCGAACTTATACAGGGTGTAACAAAACACCCTAGTAATACTTAAGGGGGTGCTTCAGACCATCAAAATGAACAACTTTCACTATGGAGCAAACTTCGAAATCGCGAAAAAAAATCAGCTGTCCCATAGGTACATTTCGCGATTTCGAAGTTTTCTCCATAGTGAAAGTTGTTCAGTTTCATGGGCTAAGCACCCCCTTAAGTATGACTAGGGTGTTTTGTTACACCCTTTACTTACTCAATGACGTTTTTTTTTCATATCAATCGCATTTTCTAAGTATTCAATCAGTGTATGCACAAATCTTATCTTATTCTTTCTATTGTTACATTGACGAAAATTTGGTTTTCGGGACGACGGAAAAAAAAGTGGTTACGCCTTTAAGGACAGCAATAAGGTAGCGATCTCCTTTTTTAACTAGAGCGAATTTGCTATGTGCATCTCTTATTGAGTGAATATGACAAGACACGTGTTTACTTCTTGTAACCTTCTCTTTCTACGTATTGTTATTAAACGTGACAGTTTAGTGACAATACATCAGAACTCACGCCTAAGATTGAATGTTTGGCACACACATAGAATACTGGATTTAACACATTCGATATTATTGTTATAGTCAACGCAGGTTAAGTCGCAGCAATTTTTTTTTCCTATATGTCCAGACACTTACCTGAAACAAAGAAAAACTAATTAGATAGTTACTGAAAGGTGTGTTTTTTTTAATCAATACAGGGTGTAAAGAAAAGTATCATTAATCTTTAAACCACACTCTACCCATCAAACTGAACAACTTTTACTATGGGAACAAACCGATCAGAGCAAAAAAAAATTCGGCTGTTACATACATTTGAGTCGAGTAGGTGTGTGGCCACTTTTGGCGGTTTTAAAGATAATAACTACAAACATTATAAAAACAAATCCGCAGTGACCCGATAAATTGAAAATAAGCAATGACTACAATGTGGCATTCTTGTTTTTTGGAAATTATGTTTAATTGTTAAGAAATAAACAAAATACGATTGGGGGCAGCACAATAGGCTCGGTGCAGCCTTAACAAGTGGATAGGTTTACAGACATTTATAAAACTAGTAGGTAATTAGGACAGATATAAGGTCTAACAAAATTAGGTGAAACTATTTTAAGGGGATGATTAGACCATAAAACTGAACAACTTTCTCTATGGAACCAATATCGAAATCGCGAAAAAAAAAATCTGTGGTCCCATACATTTAGGTCGAGTAGGTTTGTATGGAACAACTGATTTTTTTTCGCGATTTCGATATTGGTCCCATAGTGAAAGTTGTTCAGTCTGATGGTCTGATACTCCCCTTAAAATAGTTTCAGCTAATTTTGTTAGACCTTATACAGGGTGTTACATAAGTAAGAATAAATTTTTAAAACTCTTAAGGGGGTTGTTTAGACCGTCAAACTGAACAACTTCCTCTATGGGACCAACATCGAAATCGCGAAAAAAAAAATTTGATTTCCCATACATATTTTAGCTCTAGTCGATTTGTAGAGTATGGAACATCACATATTTTTTTCGCGATTTCGATATTGGTCCCATAGTGAAAGTTGTTCAGTTTGATGGTCTACACCACCCCCTTGAATGTTTATTTGTAGTTTTGTAACACCTTGTATAATAAAAACCGGTCAAGTGCGAGTCTAGCTACTCGCGTACCTAGGGTTCCGTACCACACCACCACATCATATCAGCCGATAAACTTCCACTGCTGGACATAGGCGTCCCCAAATATGGGGGGATTTGCCATAATCGCCACGCTTGGCAGGCGGGTTGGCGATCGCAGTTGGATTGAATGTGTGTACTCAGAGGATGCTGCTGCCCATCCTCCGGTAGATCCCTTAGTCGCCTTTTACGACACCCACGGGAGGAAATGGGATGGTGCTACTCTTAGCTGACACCACACGGACACACCACCACATAACATAATATTAATTTAGAAAAAGCATTGTTTTCTCCGAGACCTGTAGCGCGAGACCAACTCACACTTGGCCGGTTTTTATTATCTGTTGTTATACTGTAGAGTTCGCTCTATAATCATACCAAGTTTGACGCTTGTATGTAGGTATTGTACGTGGACCCTGACGATAGGGCTAGTTCATAAATTCAAGGTCGCTCAGCGAGCTATGGAGAGAGCTATGCTCGGTGTTTCTCTGAGGGACCACATCAGAAATGAAGTGATTCGTCACAGAACTAAAGTGGCTGACATAGCTCAGAAAATTAGCAAGCTGAAGTGGCAATGGGCTGGTCATATCTGTCGAAGAACTGACAACCGATGGGGTGTCAGAGTTCTAGAGTGGAGACCGCGAACTGGTAGGCGTAGTGTGGGACGCCCTGCTGCCCGCTGGACAGACGACCTAAAAAAAGTAGCGGGGAGCGACTGGATGAGGAAGGCCGAGGACAGAGTTTTGTGGCGCGCCTTGGGAGAGGCCTATGTCCAGCAGTGGACGATGATAGGCTGATGATGATGATGATGATGTAGGTATTACCGTTTTTAGGGTTCCGTACCCAAAGGGTGAAAATGGGACCCTATTATATGTTTGCCGATGCGCGAGTAGATTGTTTCTACACAACTATGCGCAAAAGGTGTACATCCCTCGTGGGTAGGATGAGAGCCAGCGCCAACAGCATCTTGACCATGTTTGCTAGTAGGTTTGATTGTCAGTACGTGAACCATTGCTGTATGGTTCACGTGTTGACAAACAAACAATTATAATAGATTTGTATGTTGTTGTGTATAAACTAACAATAGGCTAAGTATGTTACTAACAAAATTGTGATCCCAGTTGGTCGAAAATAAAGTTTTCTATTCTATTCTATTACTAAGTCTACGTTGTCCGTCCGTCCGTCCGTCCTACCTATTTAAGGCTGTAGCTTTTGAACCCTAATAGCAAGACAGTTGAAATTTCCACGGAATTTGTTAACAAAAAAGAAGAATAAGAATGTCGAAAATATGTTAACAACATAAAGTTATTATACCTTACAGGAATAGAGTCAGTGACATGAGTTGTCAAATGACACAGTTTTTGGATTTTTTTTGGAGACTATTCGCAGGCGAAAATTCTAATACTGTCTATAATTCTGAGTCTAACGTAAAATCGTGGATAAATTAATGAAGTAGTGTCAGTATATTTCACAAAATTATCTACGATTTCACTTTAGATTCCCAATTATTCACGAAAACCGAATTGTAAAAATTGATTGGTGACTAAAAAACGGTCCTATTGATTCGCGTCACGTATCTCTTTCTATTATACAGTGGTGCCGCTAGGTGCATCTCGCTCTCTCAGCTGTATGTTCCTCTATTCCTACCTCTATGGTTAACAATTAAGGGGGTCCTCACTCTTCATACAAGAAAATTTGTTTTTATCAACGATTTTTCTTCGAGCTCTATCGCAAAAAAAATTGATGTTCCATAATACTAAACTGCAATGCCTACTGTATGGAACGGCCGATTTTTTTTTTTAATTCTGTCAGTTTTGCTCTCATAGTAAATGTTGTTCAGTTTGCGAAGAGTATGTGGTTTATGATTAACGTTAGTGATACCACAGAGTGATACAGGGTGTTAGGAAAAGTATCATTAACCTTTTAACCACATACTCTACCCATCAAACTGAACAACTTTTACTATGGAAGCAAAACGATCAGACCAAAAAAAAGTCTGCTGTCCCATACCACAGAGGATTATATGAGTGACAGCTTCAAACAACCTCGCAAAAGCGGCGCATCACTACATGCGCAGTATGATTGTGTGCGCGTTCACCTACGGGGCTCACGAACGAGGCCGAGGGGACACTTTGGCTATGCTTCGGGTGGTTACGGCGTAACGAGGGTGTGAATTTAAGGTGTGAGATATTGTCCATTCTTCCTTTCGGAAAGAGATTGGAGCCACTGACCTCTGTTAATATTAATATGTCTATGGATTATTTTCTGTTTGATTGTCACTGTCATTGTAGAACGTCATGTCATGTGAATTTAAAGTGTGAGATATTATTATCGTTCATTTTACTCGAGCATGTTTAAAAGTAGTTTAATAATATTAAACGAAATGGTTAATAATTGCACTGTGTGCTTTAATAATACGAGGAGGAACACAAACAAAAACATCTCCTTCTTCATATACCTACCCAAAGATCGTGACAGGTAAGTCAATTTCTGAGTCACCCGCGTAAAGCGGCGGATCGGGCGGCAACGTTTTTTTTAATTTTAACTCATTTTATTCAACTATACAACAAATAATAAATAACACAACAAACAACAACAACAAAAAAGAAAAACAATATACCTACATATTATAAAACATTATCCTTCATACTTCAATTAAATTTATTTCCTTTTAGACAGCCCTACAAGAATAGGCTAATGTAATCGAAGCTCCTATGGAGCTGTTGCTCTGTACAATATAATCCTCTGTGCCCATACTAAACTGCAATACCTACTCGACGCATTCGTAGGGGATAACAGATTTTTTTTGCCCTGATCATTTTGCCCCCATCGTATTAGTTGTTCAGTTTGATGGGTAGAGTATGTGGTTTAAAGGCTAATGGTACTTTTCTTTACACCCTGTTCTACATACACAGACTAAACCGCAGAAGATAGAAACATGACTATACGAAGTCGCTGGCAAAAGGTAGTATTACCATATATGGATATAGGATATAATATGTTGGCTAGAGTATACTTAAAGCATTTCCAAGTCTACAAGGTGTTACAAAACTACAAATAAACCTTTAAGGGGTTGGTGTAGACCATCAAACTGAACAAACAACTTTCACTATGGGACCAATATCGAAATCGGGAAAAAAATTGTTATGTTCTATACTCTATAAATCGACTAGAGCTAAAATATATGAAATTTTTTTTTTCGCGATTTCTATGTTGGTCCCATAGAGAAAGTTGTTCAGTTTGACGGTCTTAACAACCCCCTTAAGAGTTTCAAAAATTTATTGTTACTTATGAAACACCTTGTCTTGTATAATAGGTTACAATATACTGCGGAAAACCAGTACTATTTATTATTCATAAACTCTTTCCAAATGAGTAAGTATAGGTAAATATTGTGTGGGAATTTGTTAATGTTTCCTCATTCGGTAACAATCCCAGGTACAAAAACCGCAATTGAATTTTTTGCAAATTTAATTACTAATTACATGATTTTGCATTTACACATTTGTACCTACATTCTTTTGAAAACCTTTGACACTAATACTATTTAATTGGGTCACGTGTGTCTTCGCCATGTTCAGGACTTAGGTGGCAGGACTTAAATCTAAAACCAGGAGCGAGCGAAGCGAGCTCGAAATTCATACGACCTTAAATCTAGAGCGAGCGAAGGGAGCTTGTGATTCTTTAGCTTGAATACTCTTAAAGCTAAAGAATACTCTGTCTTAATGACCGAGTCATGGATGTTTGTATCTATATATGTATTCTATATCGTTGTCTAGTTATCATAATACAAGTCCAGGCTAGATTCTGGAACTTTAAATGTGACTAGATAATTTGTGTGACACTGTCCAAGATATTTATTATTTATTATTATTATTAATACTATTTTTAACAATAGGATGAAGTATAAAAAGTAATTAAAAGTTGATGACGTCGCTTGTGGGTATCTATTATCTATAGATAATAGAAATCGTACTATAGTACAATTTTTCATACAAAGCGTACGTTTTGACGCTAATTTGACTAGTTGTTCGCTCTCCTATTGTTGCAAACCAGCGATACGATCATCCAATGTGTTTAGGTTTCACCCTTTTTTAAAATACCATACCATGATGCTATCGAGTCTCCGATGCTGCCCTCAATTGTATTTTTTTTCTAAACTATTTAATACATCATTTTCAAAATCAAGAATTGTGTAATTGGCTTTCTGTTAGCCATCCATACTTGTATTGTGTCAACAGCTGTTGGTCTTCCAAATAAAATAAAATAAAATAAATAATAGATAACTATAACCTATCGTTAAAACGATAGTAACAACAAACAAACAACAAACACCCAATAAATAGAAAATCAAGTCAAATCAAATATACTTTTCACCTCATAAGCTCGGAAAGAATCTGTTTATCATTCGAAATCTGAGTGCAAAAGTGCATTTTATCCGCTAGCGTGGAAAGAGTTTTTAAAATTCGAATCTCTCTATTCAATATTTTTCGATACCGCCAGTCGACTTTTATTTCCAGCCAGCATTTTCCTCGCCGTTGTGAGGTGAAAAGTTTTATGTTCAGCAGCAAAGTTATTCTGCGTCTTGTACCTTTGAAACGTTCGCTGCGCTCAGGATTCTATATTTGAGTCTTAGAATTCTTCGTTTGCTCAGGTTTCAATACAAGTAATCGCGCCAAAAAACCACTTTGCAGCCTTGCATAACAAATAACTATTGTTTTACACTAAAATATAAACAGTAACAATACAGAGAAAAAAACAAGAAACACAAAATAATAAGGTGGTAATAATAATAAATCGAATCGAAAATCAGCAATGACAACAATGTTGCACTCTTGTTTTGTGTAAATGTGATTGAGCAGCACTGGAGGCTTGCTGCCCCCTTATATCCGAAAGATGATTCCGTCACCTTAACCTTTTGTATGCTGGAGGCTCCACTATAGAGCCAGGCGAAAACATCCCGTCGTATGCGGCGGCTCCACAGTGGAGCCGCGGTCACCATAGGCAACTTCGACCCGTATTGTGTCGAAAATAGAGCGAATTATCCCGTGCAAGTGATAAGAACGGCTAGCTATTAAACCAATCAATTGAATGAGGTGGTAAAACGTGACTTATTAATTGTTCACTCGAGTGAAAAAAGGTTCATGACCGCAAGAAAGTCGGCCGGTCGGCGGCCATTTTCAAGTGCTCAGCATACGACGGGAGTTTGCACAAATCGCGTCCAGCGTACTAAAGGTTAAACCTACAACTCTAGTTATTAAACGTTTAACAAACAACATGCCTATCCATCGCTTCAAGCAACACGAATTTCATTACAACCACTGCAATCAACTGCCGGCAAAACTTTCGTTTATTTAGCGCCGGTCAAAGGGCTCTCTTTCAGATTACCCGCTTTTACCCGCGGGTAATTTTACCTCGGGTAGTTTTGTTAGCTTGTGTTGCGGTTAAAACGGTTCGCCAAATATTCCGCTTTTGTGTTTTTTTTGGTACATAATACATGCTTAACGAAATTAAACTCATTCAGATTTGTTCGTAAGACTCTTTAGTGAATCATAAAGGGTGTGAGGAAAACTATTATTAACCTTTAAACCACATACTCTACCCATCAAACTGAACAACTTTTACTATGGGAGCAAACCTGTCAGCGCAAAAAAAATCCGCTGTTCCATACTAAACTGCAATACCTGCTCGACTCAAATAAGCAGATTTTTTTTGCGCTGACAGCTCATGATGGGTAGAATGATACATTTCATAACAGTACATTTGGGTACAGAACCCTAAAAATAAAAAAAATAGTTTTTCTGTAAATAGATTAAGTATTTGTTGGACTTTAATATCGTGATCTTGATCGATAATATTATTTAGGTTATCCAGTCTTTGAAATACATGTCTAGACTAGTAGCACACTAGTAGCTAATTCAATTGGAACTATATAATTTTGTCCCAGATAAACAGTTTCCTTTTTTATACTACCCGACCCCGTATAGAAGACCAATGCCCTTTGTATGACTGGCCTTAGAAACAAGGCAACTTGCCAATTTCTAACTTACCCCTAAAGAAAATAAATGAGGCTAATCATATTTAGGCAACATAAGTTGCCGACTTTATTGGTAATGCAGAAGATAGGAAACGACCTAGTTTGTGCCTAACTTGCGCGTATTAAACAGTATGTAAGTGACAGCCTAGCAAATACTGAAACGGTGAACTCATGGAGCCATCATCAGGAAACGCGAAAAAAAAATCTGCTGTCCCATACAAAACTGCTGTACCATACCCGACTCAAATTTATGGGACAGCTGATTTTTTTTCGCGTTTCCTGAGGTAGGCTCCATAGTTAAAGTTGTTCAGTTTGATGGTCTGAGTTCACCGTTTCAGTATTTGCCAAGCTGTCGCTTACCCCTGTTTAGGGTGCAACAGAAAACCCAGCAGGTAATAATACGTGCTTCAGACCATCAGCCTGAACAATTTTTACATGGAGACAACATCGAAATCACAAAAGAAAATCAGCTGTTTCATACATTTGAGTTCTTCGGTACGGTACTGCAGTTTTCTATGAAACTGCTGAGCCTATAGACAAAGTAACATTTCTATTGGCGTAGACGCTAGTAGAAATGAAAGAACGTAAAGGTTTGATGGCAATTAATGGTAATCGAAACATTTGGACGTTTGCTTTCGTCACCATACGTTTTATGTTTTCTTAACGCTAATCGACAGATACTTTATCTAGGGGCCCAGCGATTTCGAAGTACATACCATAAAGAAAGTTGTTCAGTTTGATGGTTACCCCGCCCGTTAGGTTGTTTTGTTATACTCTGTAGATACCTAATAGAGGATCGGCCTGAATTCGCTTCATAATTTTGTATTATCTTTAATTAAACAATACACCGTCGAATCGGAGTCGTTTTGAAGCTGGAAAAGGGTTCTTCAGACCATCCAACTGAACAACTTTCAATAGATATTGAATAAATAAGCCTAGCATATGCTCACGACTATATTCCCCGAGGGGGAAGTCAGAGATATTCTGAAACCTCAGAACATCGACGTTTCACCAGAAGTACCGAAAGTGTGACGGGGGGTGAGCCCGTCGCCACTTATAATGGACAGTGGGTAATATACATGCCTCGAAATTGAAGCATGCAGGTTTCCTCACGATGTTGTCCTTCACCGAAAAGCCAGTGGTGTAACAAATCGTAAATTCCGATAAACTCATTGTTACGAGTCGGCTTGGACGGGGATCGAACCATCGCCTCCTGCACGGCAGGCAAGGTTACTCGCCACTTGATCACCACGGCTTGGCTAAATAAAACAAATAATATAACGCATTTTTTACAACGTGTATCAGAGCGTCGGTAGCGCGTTGCGGAGAGCTAGGTATGGAAACTCAATCTTGAGTTCCGGGTTCGAATCCGCACGAACCACTAGCCATGTACAATACCAATGAGTTTTTCTAACATATGTAGGTAATACCGACTGCTCTCAAACGGTGAAGGAAAACTGTATACGCTGTAAGAAGAAATTCCGAAGCGTAAGTGAACTATACCAAACCGCATTAGTCACGTGTGGTGGACTAACGCCCATACATAGACTGTGATGATGATGATAAGTTATCCTCCCATTGGATCTTGCCTTACATATCATATAAACATGGATATATCATTATTAGGAAAATATCGTGAGGAAACCTGCATGCTTTAATTTCTAGGCATGTATTGTACCCACTGTCCATTATAAGTGGCGACGGGCTCACTCCCCGTCACACTGGACAGAGTTTCGTTACTACTGGTGAAACGTGGATATTCTGAGGTTTCTGAATATCTCTGACTACCCCCTCGGGGAATATATTCGTGAGCATTTGCTTATATCATTATTCATTATTGATCATAATAATTTTGAGCAAACATTTTTAAGATTTCCTTTTTCTTTTCATAAAAAAAATTCTCACATAAGGGAACTAAAACTGCAAAAATGCGAGTCTGTTCCAAACACAAAGGGGCTTGTTCGTTTCAGTCTTCCACCCTCCTCCAATGTTTTCATTATTCCCAGACACGGTACTATACCTACAAACTAACGTTACGTTTAGATGTGGTAACAAACAAAACAATACAGAAGGCCTACCATGAGTTTTCCCTGTACTTTACTCATAGAGGTAGGAATAGAGGAACATACAGCTGAGAGAGCGAGATGTACCTAGCGGCACCACTGTATAATAGAAAGAGATACGTGACGCGACGCAATAGGACAGTATTTTAGTCACTAATAAATTTTTATAATTCGGTTTTCGTGAATAATTGGGAATCTAAAGTGAAATCGTAGATAATTTTGTGAAATATACTGACACTATTTCATATTTATTCACGATTTTACGTTAGACTCAGAATTATAGACAGTATTAGAATTTTTGCCTGCGAATAGTCTCCAAAAAACATCCAAAAACTGTGTCATTTGACAACTCATGTCACTGCCTCTATTCCTGTAAGGTATAATAACTTTATGACTTTACTACTGTAGTTACCAATTCGTATGACAGAAATTAGTTCTCAACGTAACCACTAGGAGCGCTGTACGAAATTCAATACAAAATTGGTGACGTAACTACAGTAGTTAAGTACGGTGAAAACTCATGGTAGACAGAATAGGTAATAGGTAGGTATACTCTATACATGATGTAACAAAACACCCTAATAAGTACTTAAGGGGGTGCTTTAGACCATCAAACTGAACAACTTTCACTATGGAGCCAACATCAAAATCGCGAGTTGGTACTGCAGTTTTCTATGAAACAGCTTTCGTTTTTTTATTTTTTCTCGTTGTTGGCTCCATTGTGAAAGTTGTTCAGTTTGATGATATGAAGCACCCCCTTAAGTATTACTAGGGTTTTTTGTTACACCCTTTATAGTTCTACAAAACACGGTATCAAACTTAAGTCACAATTATTTAAGGCGCTGTGATCAGGTCGAGGCCACTTTTTGAACACGAACGAAACATGAAAAACAGTGTTTTAAAGTCTGAAATGAAATTAGGTCTTATTTAAGGATCTGGTGGACAGGCAGTAGCTCTCAATAACACGATTAGATTACTGGATAGAAAAAAATCCCAAAGTTACCCCTTTTTGTTATGTTTTTTCAATACTATAATTAAACTGCTGATATTTAACTTTTTATTCTTGTACTTTACTAAATACATTAAATATTTCTAGTGAAATTAGCTTAATTTGGAACTTAGAAACACCCATGAGCAAAGATATTGATGAAAAACACGTTTTTTTGCGATCCTGCTTTCAATTGGAGCGGGATGGCTAATTGCAAACTTATGCTTGCAAGAAAGAGACGCTTGCACTCGGATAAGAGGGCCTTAATAATATAGGCGCCCGAGACTCCGTACGCGCAGACCACTGAATTTAAATATTAAATATCTTTTGTTCGCTCGAACTAATTGCAATGAAACAAAGCCTAAATGTTAATCCAAACTAAGCTCTATGCTTCTATTAAATCGTTTTTAAGTGATGCATGCACAAACAAACAGACAGACAGACAAACAGACATAAATTCAAGAAAAATTCTTAACAAATTCTATTAATTTAGTGGCGACGGGCTCACCCCCCGTCACACTGGACAGAGTTTCGGTACTACTGGTGAAACGTGGATGTTCTGAGGTTTCAGAATATCTCTGACTACCCCCTCGGGGAATATAGTCGTGAGCATATGCATGCATGCAAATTCTATTAACTACGTATTCTAAACACCGCCAATATATATTTTTTTTGCAAATATCACCAATGTACAACCACGCTTTACAATTTAATTAAGTATATCGTTTACTGTAGGTAGGTACCTATGAGTTTTTTAAGTTTTATTGACCGACCGTGTATAATTTACAAACATAAGTTATTGCAAGTTGTATATTGTTAACTTAGGGTATTTTGACATTTCGAATTGAACTATCGTAGCTTCGTAGCAGACTACGGCCACGGACTTGAAAGAAATACGGACCGAATATTGCACTAAAAAGATGTGAAGCATGCAAGGTAATACAATCTCGTTTGTTCTACATGGGACCTACACTCACACAGATGCACTAGCTCTAGGCGCATGTCCTACAACCCGTCACCTTATGTACCGCGTGACAGCACGCACACAAAAGAAATGGGTGCTTCCACTCATGATTAGACGAGATTACGTCTGGTTCTTCTTTTAAGTCTGTGACTACGGCGTAGCACTTTGCTACGAATTATGTATGTATGAGTCAGTGTACAAAGGCTCTCAAGTGCACTTTACGTAATGGTAATAGAGGTCAAGTAAGCATTATGTATTTGGTCGTTCTAACTAAGACTCGAATCTCGGCTAGTAGGACAGTTTGAGTAGAGTAATTATGTCGAAAAATAATTGAAGCGAAATGGGTGTGTGATAGCTTATATTACTGCCTGATGCGAGAGAAAGAGATGGGGCGTAAACAAACTTTATTTAATTGTGATTGTACTATTATGTAAGTGCTATTACAAGTTAAATGAGTATTTTGATGAATAATAAGATTATTGTTAGTAGTTGTAAAAGTTTTAATAGATCGTAGCTTAAATAAATTGTATTGTTAATTGTTATTTAGCTTATTCGTTGATTTTAAATATTTTATTTTGGTTTATATAACGTAAGCCACCTATATTGTACGTCCGTGCTGCGGACCAAACTGTTGATTCTATCTTATTGTAACATCTTTTTTTTGTACACAGTTTGAACAATAAAATATTCTTATTCTTATTCTTATTCAATTCTGCTCTAATCAAACTTTATAAAATATCAATATCTTTTTTTAAAATCAAGTCTCGTGTTTCTGTTATTTACCGTTTAGCAGTTCCAAGCGTTTATCGATAAAGACGGAGGCTACTTTAAAGCCTAAATATTTGAAAAAGGCTGTATTAATAGCATCTACTTTACAAGTTGAAGTCACTTTTACTTGCGACACACACCGTTGTGAAGCCAATATTAAGATCTACTATTGCTTTGAAGTAAAATTTCAAACCAACTCGTTCGGAGGCTCAGGAGTGCGATTTTTGAATCTCATTCGGTGAGCTCAGCAGTGTTAAATGTCAAAATTACTATGGAGATACGCATCTTTCTACTGCGGATTTGGCTTTCAAAAATCGCACTCCTGTAGTATGATTTTTGAAAGTCAAATCAGCAGTAGAAAGATGCGTATCTCCATAGTAATTTTGACGATTTCAACAGCTGAGCTCACCGAATGAGATTCAAAAATCGCACTCCTGCTAAGATCATCGAGCATTCGACAGAGCTCCTCCATAGTCTCCGCCATATTGAATAGAATATAATAGAATGAATGAATGGAACTGGACTGGAATGGAATGGAATGCAATGCAATGGAATGGAATGGAATGGAATGGAATGGAATGGAATGGAATGGAATGGAATGGAATGGAATGGAATGGAATGGAATGGAATGGAATGGAATGGAATGGAATGGAATGGAATGGAATGGAATGGAATGGAATGGAATGGAATGGAATGGAATGGCTATGGAATACCTATAACTTCTCCCTGTCCAACCAATAATAACGATTACACGTCCATTCTATTCAATATGGCGGAGACTATGGAGGAGCTCTGTCGAATGCTCGATGATCTTAGATCTTAGAATGAATGGAACTGGACTGGAATGGAATGCAATGCAATGGAATGGAATGGAATGGAATGGAATGGAATGGAATGGAATGGAATGGAATGGAATGGAATGGAATGGAATGGAATGGAATGGAATGGAATGGAATGGAATGGAATGGAATGGAATGGAATGGCTATGGAATACCTATAACTTCTCCCTGTCCAACCAATAATAACGATTACACGTCCAGTTCCATTCATTCATTCTATTATATTCTATTCAATATGGCGGAGACTATGGAGGAGCTCTGTCGAATGCTCGATGATCTTAGCAGGAGTGCGATTTTTGAATCTCATTCGGTGAGCTCAGCTGTTGAAATCGTCAAAATTACTATGGAGATACGCATCTTTCTACTGCGGATTTGGCTTTCAAAAATCGCACTCCTGTAGTATGATTTTTGAAAGTCAAATCAGCAGTAGAAAGATGCGTATCTCCATAGTAATTTTGACCATCGAGCATTCGACAGAGCTCCTCCATAGTCTCCGCCATATTGAATAGAATATAATAGAATGAATGAATGGAACTGGACTGGAATGGAATGGAATGCAATGCAATGCAATGGAATGGAATGGAATGGAATGGAATGGAATGGAATGGAATGGAATGGAATGGAATGGAATGGAATGGAATGGAATGGAATGGAATGGAATGGAATGGAATGGAATGGAATGGAATGGAATGGAATGGAATGGAATGGAATGGAATGGAATGGAATGGAATGGAATGGAATGGAATGGAATGGCTATGGAATACCTATAACTTCTCCCTGTCCAACCAATAATAACGATTACACGTCATTAATATTAAGCGATATTTTCGGGAAAGCCCCTCATTCAGTGCCACTTAATAAGTGTTATTATAGTTAGAAAGAAGTTACTATTAGATCTTAGTGTTTCATACAAAAATTTAAAGTTCAACGCCTCAAATGGTGGCTCAAACACATTTAATTCCAAAAACCAACTCAATCTCACAGCAAAAAGAGTCAAATTCGCAAAAATATCAAGATGCTAGTATTTTTTCATATCTCACGTGGCTAAAATGATATTTCATCTGCAAAGACGACCTTTTGAATGAGTTCTTTGTGTAGGTAGTACCTTACATAAAGAAATGTCACGGGGCAAATGAAAAAAACATTCTCCGGAGTAGATGAAATCTCGGAAAAGATTTCCTTTCTATTACCTAAGAATATGAACAGGTTGTGTAAACGTGCCTTTATGGAAGTTTTGCTTTAATACACCGTGGAATCGGAGCTGGAACAAAATGCTTTTTCTCCCCTCCGGACGGAAAGCGTCAATTGTCGTCCCGCTGCGCTAAACGATGTTGCCGCTTTCCACCTCTGTCGAGGAGAAAAATAGTATACTTAAGAGAATATTATTCCGAGAGCGAAAATGCGCGCTGCATACAAACGTACTATGGTGATATTTTCAAAACTAACCAATTAAATTCAATGAAATTTTGCAGAAACAATCTAGAAACCAATCTCTATGCTTCTATAGAGTCAGATTTTCGTTAAAATATACAGTTTCAATGCTAGGATTAATTTAAGATTTGTATGGAAATCTTTGAGGCACTGTAACTTGAAAACTATACATTTTAACGAAAATCGGACTCCATACGAGCATAGAAATTTGTTTTTAGATTGTTTCTGCAAAATTTCATTGACTTTAATTGGTTAGTATTGAAAATATCACCATAGTACGTTTGCATGGAGCGCGCTCCGAATAATATACCCTTAACCTCAGCCAGTAAATAAGAAAGCCTCAGATCATTATGTTTGAACATGAGATCTGAGACCTCTCTTACTTTCCTGTCCTCGGTGTGTAATCTACTATAGTATAGTGGTAATGCATAAAAGAAGTAAAACGTTAAGATAGTATAACGCTATTAAAACCCACTCTAAAAGGCAACGTCGAACCTCAATCGACGTGGTTCTGGTTTTATTTGTGGCTCACAAATTTATTCATTGGCTAGAAGCTTTGTGGCCGAAGCGATTGTTACTTTATGTTCATATGATAGCTTTTTTTACCTTGGATAGAGAGGTGCTTGTTGGCGTGGTGGAGGTTCGGTGTTGGAAACGATCACCGAAGTTAAGTGCGTTCACACACGATGACGCATTGACGGAGCGGCAGACGTCAGTCCATCATTTGTGAAGCAAGGAGTTGTATGAAACCGCACGTGAATTAAGCACACACGGTGACGCATTAACGCACCGTGAGTAGTTCTTTGGACTGATGTCTGCCGCTCCGCCAATGCGTCATCCTGTGTGAACACACAAAGTGTCACCCTAGGCATTTGTCCCCCACAGTGGCAAATTCTTTCTTAGTGCAAGTGCAAAGTGATATCATGTTTCTATCTTCAGTGGTCGCTGTGCGGAGTCAATCAGTCAGTCAGCCACGGATCTGTTTTATTTATTAGTATACTAGCGACCCGCTCCGGCTTCGCACGGGTGCAATGTACATATAAACCTTCCTCTTGAATCACTCTATCTATTAAAAAAACCGCATCAAAATCCGTTGCGTAGTTTCAAAGATTTAAGCATACAAAGGGACATAGGGACATTAGTATAAGATTATCTCAGTCTCGATCCAATAACAGTTTGATAGATCAGCTGATTGCATTTAATTGCAAGATCAGATTTTTGCTAATTTCCTATAGGTACCTTCAGGAAAGTTGATCAGTATTACGACAACAATCACCCTTCTGAGGAATGCAACTGTCCACTCTAAACTTTTCCATCGAGGTGATGGCATCTCATTCTAAATCCTTCCAGCCCAGTATTTCGCCACACGGGTAGCATTATGGGCAGCGGAGTCACGTTGCAGGGTTTGCCCCGAACACTCGTCCTTCGCGTGTTGTTCACGCGGTTCAGCCTGCCACGAGGCTCCGCAATCCATCTCAGCTATGTTCTTACTCAATAACAATCCTCGAGATTGGATAGATACTCCCCCAAACCACTTGACATTGGCGGAAATGCGGTGCTAACGCACAAGCAAGAAGTCCAGTAATTATAAATTAAGTTAAGTTATAGCCCATAGAATCCCCCTGCAGGGCAAAGGCCTCCTCTCACGAATAAGAGTGAGTTATAAATAAAAAAAAAATTATCGGCAGCATCCATAAGCTCCGTTCGCATGCAGGTGTCAGGGCAGGAAGGGCAGGATATGAGGTGGGCCATAGTCTGTGGGGCAACACCGCATTCACACCCAAGGTCCGATCCGTCTATGTAACCCCACATGAACAAATTGTCTTAACTCCGACCAGCCTACTCTATGCTAACATCTATCTATCTATAACGTCACGCCTCTTTCCCAGTGGGGTAGGCAGAGACCAGAGCGCGCCATATACCACGATCCTTACATAAGTATCTGTTTTGCCTCATTCATCTCTTCCTACATGCCCGTCTGTTTTGTATGACGCAACCGATTTGATCAGAATACGTCCTACGAGGGCGCCCTTTGCCGACTCTTCCGCTTAAATTGAGACCATTTATCTTTTTCGTGCATCTGCTGTCACTCATTATCTCCACATAACCAAACCAACGAAGCATACCTTTCTCGATTCTTGTCACAACATCCTCTTTCAATTCACATCGAGTAGACAATTTAAATTGACTATAATTGTTGCGTCCAGCTAACGCATCACTTTAAATCTACGAACAATAATAGTCAGGAAACGTAATTGTGAACAAAATTCATGAGAAATTCGACCCCACAATTCACTACAAATTATCTCGAGTATTCGAACGAAAGACTCATACATGCAAACCGGCCAATCAGGCTGCGCTTGCGTGGTGCGCTGTACTCCGAAAAGCGCGGTGATTGGTTTCGGGCGTAACCGACAGCGGCTATTGGTCCGCGCGCCTGCTGCAGTCAACTGCGTGGTCAAAAGCGTGGACGATTTTATGCATTAAGTGAGAGAGGACAAGTCATTTTAAAAATATTGTATTTTTGCACTTTACGTTAGTTGAATAAGTAAGTTAAA
Organism: Agonopterix heracliana; assembly: GCA_963693445.1. Taxonomy (NCBI): domain Eukaryota; kingdom Metazoa; phylum Arthropoda; class Insecta; order Lepidoptera; family Depressariidae; genus Agonopterix; species Agonopterix heracliana. The sequence goes on from OY856332.1 coordinate 2,966,184, forward strand.
GTTTTACTAATATGTTTTTTAATAGGTTGTAGTATTGTATCGTATCATGAATTAAGATTTCTAATGCAATTCGATTCCAATCTAGGTTCTAATTGTTCTAACTACACATTCAGATAGGATAAGTTGTAAAACTAATAATAAAAACAGCGCACCAAGGGTTCCGTACAAACTTGTGTGTAGATTACATATTTTTTCCAACACGGAATCTAGTTTCCAAGATTTTTCCTTTTTTTTCGTGTACTCGTCTTTAGTTTTCTTCCAAAATAAATATTAATCTTTTATTTTTGCGTTGTAATGTTTTAATTTTTGATAATCTTCTTTCCGCCAATGAAGTTTTTTGTTTCAGTTTTTGCTTAAGCAGGTGGGTTTTTGGAGTGTTAAGAACAGATTCTACTTCAGATGACGGGATATTTAAGGGGGTATCACACAAAAATCTATTGTCTTCTAAATTGTATTTGTTCGCGACAGTTAATATTGTATAGTTTTATAGAGATAAGTTAGTTATAAGTTTTACCTATTTTTACTCTGCATTTTATATTTTGTTATTTCGTACATGTAATTAGCTTAAGTTGTAAAATAAAAAGCCAAAAGATTACTAGTTTGATTTCGGGACTGATCGAGTAGCACTCTCTCGCTTCCCCGCTCAGGTTGTCTCACTCCCACGCACGCGCGCCTCGCTCGCACACGATTGGTGCAAGCGGAACTCGCGGCTCGCGGAACGCACGGGGAGTTGAGACACCCTAGCGGGGCAGATAAGAAGCGACAGAATCGAACGAAAGCACGAACAATTCGCATTCCGAAACAAGACTCCGAAGAGAAAACAACAAGAGCTCCGATCACTCCCGAACAAGAAAAAACGGCATTTTGAATAGAAACAGAAGAGTTTTTATTTCTCCTACACTCCAGCACCCGGTACATCAAGGGACGAAGAATATTTCGAACCGCCGTCCCGTACATCTGGTCCTTCGAGCCGGATTCTAGAAGAAAGAAGAAACTCGTCACAATGCCCGTCACGAGATCAACGAGTGGGAAGAAACCTCTGCCCGATTCGCCAGAGTCACCTGAAATGCCGACAGTCACCGTGGAAGCACTCATCGACGTCGGCGGTACGACCGAAGTCGCCGCCACCATCGAAGACAGCCATACTGCAACCACATCAACCGAAATCTCCGCTACTACGAATCCGTCACGACGAGAGGCTAGCGTTGCCGCACCGAGACTTACTGCCAAGACTCCAGCAGACGCTCCAGCCGCCCGGAACCACCGAGCACCGCCATCGTCGAAGCCAAGTAGCCGAGCAAGCGTCAAAGCCAGACGCATCGCCGAAGCGAGGGAAGAAGTAGCCCGTCTGCGTTATGAACACGCGATGGCACGCCTCGCTACTATCGAAGCCACCGAATCGTCTTCAGAAGAGGAAGACGACACCGTCATCGAAGAGGGGACCGAATCCAGAGTTCAAGCATGGATGGACGAGAGCCAACGTCACGTACTGGCTATAGAAAACGAACCGTTCATCCCAGCTAGAACACCCCAGGCCGCCGCCGCCGCAGCGACCACCGTATACACCGCACGTGTTCCAGACAAGCCCGCCGCACACACGAACGCCGACGCACAATATAAACCCGTTGTGCGTCCCAACCCCGCTGCCACGCCAGAAGCTCTCAAGCCCACCGAACACAATACCGTCGCAACACGTCAAGAAATGGACATCGTCAAGCTCGCCGACGCCATCACCCTCGCAGCTAGAGCGGGACAACACACAGCGAGCAACCGATACGCCGTCGAACTACCCATATTCGAAGGAGCGCATCACGAGTGGCTAGCATTCCGAGCCGCTTACTACGAATCCGCACCGTCCCACGCTACCACCGAGAACATGGCAAGACTACGAAAGGCCCTGAAAGGAAGAGCAAGAGAAGCGGTCGAGAGCTTGTTATTCAACTACACAAGCCCGACTGAAGTCATCAAAACGCTAGAATCGCGTTTCGGCCGCCCAGACTCAATCGCACTCGCCGAGCTTACGAAACTCCGCACCTTACCGAAGCCGAACGACACGCCGAGAGACCTCTGCACCTTCGCCAGCCGTGTCAACAACACCGTAGCGACCCTACGAGCACTCGACCGGGTTTATTACCTATATAACCCGGAGCTAACGAAGATAACCATTGAGAAGCTGGCCCCTACCACAAGACATCGTTGGTACGAATACGCAGCGGACCAACCGAAGCACGAAGCGGACCTCCTTAAACTGGCCCGCTTCCTAAACCGAGAAGCCGAACTCTGCAGTCCATTCGCCGAGCCAGAGCCGTTCAACACGCCAGACACGCACAAACAACGACGCCCTCAACGCGCCTACAACGCGACTGAGGGAGATAGCAAGATGAAATGTCCGACGTGCAAAGCTGACGACCACTCCGTGCCCGACTGCAGCAAGTTTAAGAAGGCAGGCACCGATGACAGATGGGACATGGCGAAGAACAAATCGCTATGTTTCAAGTGCTTGAAACACAGAACACGTTTACACCGCTGCAAACCTAAATCGTGCGGTGTAAACGGGTGCGACCGCACCCACCACAGTCTGCTACACTACACGCCGCGTGTGAAGAGCCCACCACCTGAAGACGAGCCGAAGAAAGAGACGGTAGCATCAACCTGGCTACCCCATCGGCTACAAACCTTCTTGAAGATAGTCAAGATACGCGTGTCGGGACCGGCGGGAGCAGTAGACACACACGCGCTTCTAGACGACGGCTCGACTATCACATTGGTCGACGCGACGCTAGCCGACGAAGTTGGTGCGGGGGGACCGATTGAACCCCTCCGCATTGAAGCCATCGCCGACACATCGATCGACGCATCGAAATCAAGAAGAGTGCGCCTCAACTTCACCGGCGACGGGGCGACCCAACGTGTACACGCTCGCACAATCAAACAACTGCAATTGTCTCCGCAAACTATAACCGATGAAGACCTCGCCGACTGCGATCATCTGACCGACATCGAGAGTCAGCTGAAGTACGAGAAGGCTCACCCTCGCGTCCTCATCGGGCAAGACAATTGGCACCTACTACTAGCTACGGAGGTGCGACAGGGAAGAAGAGATCAGCCGATCGCTTCACACACTCCGCTCGGCTGGGTGCTACACGGCGCGCACACACGAATGATTGGGCGGAATGTACACTACGTAAATTTCGTAAAATCGCCGGAGGAAGATATGAACGAGCAGTTACGTCACTACTTCAGCGTCGAGAGCCTTCTCATAAAGCCCGGCACACCTCAGTCGGACCCCGAGAAGCGCGCACTGGCCATTCTCACCGCCAAAACAGCACGAATGGAAGATGGAAGATACACTACGGGACTTCTCTGGAAAAATGAACAACAAACACTGCCAGAGAACTATCAGAATTCGCTGTCAAGACTAGTAAACATCGAGAAGAAGCTTGACAAGGACCCAAAGATGAAACTTCGCTACAGCACTCAGATGGATGACCTTATCAAGAAGGGTTACGCCGAGCTCGCACCGACAGAGAAGAACGAACGAACGTGGTACCTACCGCACTTCGCTGTCATCAACCCAGCGAAGCCAGACAAGCTGAGAATAGTCCACGACGCCGCAGCGAGAACAAAGGGGACGTCGCTGAAGAGACGTTACTCACCGGCCCCGACCTCCTCCAGTCCCTCCCAGGCGTGCTTATGCGCTTCCGACAACACCGCATCGCAGTCTCCGCTGATATAAAGGAGATGTTTATGCAAGTGAAGATCGTACCGGAGGACAGAGACGCACTACGCTACCTGTGGAGGGGAGATCAACGCGACGGAGGACCGCCGGAGGAGTACCGAATGACCTCCCTCATATTCGGCGCCACCTGCTCTCCATCGACCGCTATATACGTGAAGAATTTGAATGCGTCCGAGTACGAGAAAACTCACCCGAAAGCAGTGGACGCTATCATCCACAATCACTACGTCGACGACTACCTCGACAGCTTCGAATCAGAGGAAGAAGCAACGAAGACGGCGAGAGACGTGCGCGACATACATTGCGCCGCCCACTTCGAACTACGTCAATGGAAGTCTAACTCACAAAAAGTCTTGTGTGAGTTAGACAGAGACGCAAGACAGACGCCGGTGAGCCTCGACGACCGCCCAGAGAACATGGAACGAGTCCTGGGCTTGATATGGAAGCCATCGTCCGACGAGCTAGCATTCAACCTCGACCTAGCAAGAGTCTCGCCCGCAGTCCTCCAGAGCACCGCGCCTACGAAGAGAGAAGCTCTACGTATAGTCATGTCGCTATACGACCCGCTCGGCCTCGCTTCGCCCGTTACAACGAGGGCGAAGCAAATCCTACAAGACGTATGGCGCCGCGGGACGGACTGGGACGAACGAATAGAAGAGAAAACAGCTGCGCAATGGAACGAGTGGATGCATCACCTAGCGAGGCTACGAGACGTCTCCATACCGAGGCGATACATCGGGTACAGCGAAGCAGACTCACTACAGTTACACGTCTACGTCGACGCGAGCGAAGTGGCCTACGCCGCCGCGCTATACTGGCGCGCGGTCACCCCGGCGGGCGACGTCTACGTGTCACTCATAGCTGCGAAGGCGCGAGTCACGCCGCTGAAACTGACATCGATCCCTCGCCTCGAACTGCAAGCGGCCGTCATGGGAAGTCGCATGGCCGCCGCCGTCATCGAAGAACACGCACGAAAACCAGACTCGAGAACGTTCTGGACAGACAGCCGCACCGTCCTAACGTGGCTAAAGACGGGCTCGCGCTCGTACCGACCGTTCGTAGCGCATCGAATCGCTGCGATCGAAGAGAACACGACAGTAAACGAGTGGCGTTGGCTACCGACCAAGCTAAACGTCGCGGACGACGCTACTCGCGACGTGCCGGCCGGATTCGGAGACAAACACAGATGGTACACGGGCCCCGACTACCTACGACGCGAAGAGGAACACTGGCCGAGAGAAGAGAACGCGAAGACAGCGCCCCTACCGACAGGAGAAGAGAAAGTCAACGCACGCGTCGCGTCGGTAACATACAAACTAACCGACGCGCTCCCCGACGTGCGACGCTTCTCATCGTGGCTGCGCCTCATACGAGCCACCGGTCGCGTACTACAGTTCGTCCAACTCTGCCGACCCACTAGCGCTACGACGGCGCAACGAACCTCCGCCCGACGAGACGACAACACTGCGAGAGAGGGACAGCGAGACGCGTCCAATCAACGACTGCGTTCGCTCCCCGCTCGAAACACGCGCGAAGCCGAACTACTCTGGCTTCGCGCCCTACAGCAAGATAGTTTCGAGAAGGAAATAGAGGACGTCACCGGCGGGAGGGAGGCCTCACTACACAGTCGACTGAGGCAACTCGCGCTCAAGATAGACGAACACGGCGTGCTACGACTACGGTCTCGGATCGACACGGCGCTCGACATAGAAAACGAAACGAAAGAGCCAGCGATATTGGACGGCGATCATCCCTACTGCCGCTTGTACATAGATTGGGTACATAAGCGCGCACACCACAGCGGGGTGGAATTCGTCACCAACGAAGTGAGACAACGCTTCCACGTGCTGCGCCTCCGCCCGACTGTTCGCACCGTGTTGAAGCGGTGCCAGCCGTGCCGCCTCCGCCGAGCCTCCGCACCGAGTCCTCCGACCGGCAACCTGCCGGGCGCACGGGTAGCGCACCATAAGCGCCCGTTCACATTCACTGGCCTAGATTATTTTGGGCCTGTGAGTGTCACCGTCGGCCGCCAGCACCACAAGAAGTATGTGGCCCTCTTCACATGCCTGACAACGCGGGCAGTCCACCTCGAAGTCGCCGCGAGTCTATCCACCGACTCGGCAATCCTCGCGCTGCGTCGGATGATGGCGCGCCGAGGCTGCCCAGAAGAAATATGGAGTGACAATGAGACGAACCTACGCGGCGCCGACGTGGAACTCCGACGGGCCTCACTAGAAGCAATGGAGCGAGAGGCCAACGTACGCAACATCAACTGGCGCTTCATCCCTCCGAGCGCCCCATTCATGGGGGGCGCTTGGGAGCGCCTAGTAAGGAGTGTGAAAACGGCGCTCCGAACAACATTGGAAGAGCGACACCCCACCGAAGAAGTGCTCGCCACCCTACTGGCAGAGGTCGAGCACACAGTAAACTCTCGGCCTCTGACGCACGTCGCGACTGCACCCGAGGACGACACCGCCCTCACGCCGAACCACTTCTTGCTCGGAGGACCGTCGAGAGTCCCCACGCCGGGGACATTCACCGAGCGAGACACCGTGGGACGCGACACCTGGCGGACCTCACAACGCCTGGCCGACGCATTTTGGGCGCGCTGGGTACGAGAGGCGCTCCCGCTACTGCAACACCGGCGGGAGATACGAGGGCACGGCGAGGCGGTGAAGGTGAACGACGTCGTCATCATCGCAGACGGCAACCTCCCCCGCAACGTGTGGCCCCGCGGGATCGTCACGAACACCTACCCCGGGCCGGATGGCGTGGTCAGGACGGCGGACGTGCAGACCAAGAACGGAATCCTGCGGCGGCCGGTGAAGAAGTTGGTCGTGCTGCCAGTGGACCCCCAGCCGCTCACCGAAGACTAGAATGCTGCAAGCAGCACGGCGGGAGATATGTTCGCGACAGTTAATATTGTATAGTTTTATAGAGATAAGTTAGTTATAAGTTTTACCTATTTTTACTCTGCATTTTATATTTTGTTATTTCGTACATGTAATTAGCTTAAGTTGTAAAATAAAAAGCCAAAAGATTACTAGTTTGATTTCGGGACTGATCGAGTAGCACTCTCTCGCTTCCCCGCTCAGGTTGTCTCACTCCCACGCACGCGCGCCTCGCTCGCACACGATTGGTGCAAGCGGAACTCGCGGCTCGCGGAACGCACGGGGAGTTGAGACACCCTAGCGGGGCAGATAAGAAGCGACAGAATCGAACGAAAGCACGAACAATTCGCATTCCGAAACAAGACTCCGAAGAGAAAACAACAAGAGCTCCGATCACTCCCGAACAAGAAAAAACGGCATTTTGAATAGAAACAGAAGAGTTTTTATTTCTCCTACACTCCAGCACCCGGTACATCAAGGGACGAAGAATATTTCGAACCGCCGTCCCGTACAGTATTTCTGTGCATCATTGTCCTTTGTAATCTTTGTTGCCCTTTCTTCTTCTTCATTATATCCAGAGCTCGAAGGTTGTTCCTAGAAATTACACTCCACAGTTTGTACAGTTATAAAGAGTAATTAAGATACCTTGCACATGCAACGTGTTACTCCAAGTACCTACGCAAAGCCCCCATAGATTTTTAATAAATTAATTCGATTAAGCAAAAACAAGTCGAGGGTTTTTCAATCATGTTATTTAATCTTTTTTCGATTACAACGTTTACATCCGTAGCGGGTTTTTTCAAAATTTTTGATTTCGCTTTTACCTAATAATTCTGATAGTTTCTTAGCACTGTGACGCTCACTTATCACTTGTTGAGTGTGTGTGATTATTATATTTACGCGTTTTAAATAATGAATGATAAACTCGGCAATAAATAAATATGTACTTGAAAAAAAAACGGATAGAAAAAAAAACAGAAAAATTTATAGATTAAAAAGAAATTTAGAATCATAGAAAAAGTGATAGAATAAAAAATAGAGAATCATAGAAAAAGTGATAGAATCTATTCTACTCGTGATTCTGATCAAACTATTTTCTGGTTTTGCGTTCTTGGAGTAACACGTTGTAGTTGGCCCAGTACGAAACTTGATAATTGTATTAACATTATAATTATAAATTGTTTATTATATTACCAGTTTACGTTTTTGTGCTTTATTTTCCTCAGCATAACTGTTAGGTAAATTTAGGGATTCGTGCATTGCACGTTGTAGAGGTATTGACTTTACGGGAGAACCACCATTTTCCGTCTGAAAAATCAAGTTTTTTAAAATAAAATTGAACACACAAAAGGCATGTCCTGCGTGACGATCATATTGGCGATCCTTGGGGGAGGCCTATGTGTGCACGACAGAACCTGAATATGACATTTGTACATACTTTTTACCTTATTGTGTTTGTTTTATCTTTTTATACTAGTTGAATAAGTTTAGGATAAGTTCTAACGTTTTTAAATTTCAATAAACTTTAATTTCTTATTAGAATTAGGGACCTAGCAAGTATGATTGTAAGACAGTTCAAAAAGGGTGTCTTTATTTAACTTCACTAGCGATTCCAACCTCCATTAGATAGGTACACATTTTCCAATAAGAAATATTGCATAAAACATGTAAATAAACCAATAAGAATCTAATTAGAACTCACAAATTCCACTTAGAATTTACACCGATTAGCTTCAGTATCTGATTAGAAAGGGAGGAATCCTAGTAAAAGTAAACGTTAGAAAGAGGCAGATCACTCCATCTCTGTCGGCGCATAATGGCGAGCGAGGGGAGCCACGGCGCCCGCAACCTGCGGTATGAGGAAGCGGGGGTTGGGGTAGTATAAATATTGAATCTTTTCCGCGCGCTCCTCACTTTGTTATGCGCCGGCGGATGATGCACATGTTATTTTCAGAATTAGAAAACAATGATCTAAACACTGTTTATTGATTGTCACACGTAGATATTAAGATCTTTGAGTAAAATAAAGATTTGAGTCGAGGAGAAGAGTGCGGGGTGAGGAAGGATGGTCGCTCCGAAATCGTATAAAAATGGCGCCAAAACGGCACGAAAATCATTCCGGATCCAGCCCTCGAGAAGAAAACACTTGGAAGAAAGAAATCTCTGCTACCACCAAGCCCTCTCTACCCTGCCCTCCAACCTGGCTCCATACTGAAGAAAATTATCAGCATTTTATTGAAGAAACCCCAACGAAAATACCTAACTACAGTCCACGCTTCACACTATGTCCAGCAGTGGACGTCCATCGGCTGAGATGATGATGCACAAATTAAGAAATTGACAGGACTTACCAACAGTACCTCTTTATTTTCTACTATGATTGCATTCGCCGCAATGTTAGGTATGTGTTGCAAATTTTCGTTATTACTGTTCGTTATTACGGTCGTACTATTATTGTTCGTAGCTTTAAATCATATAATTTTTTACTACAGAGAGTGTAAAAGGGGTGTTGTAAGACTTACAAGTTCCCTCGTAACGTTTGTATGGCTTCATATAACGCCGATCGCTAAACCGATTTTGATTCATTTGAAAATATATTGTAGATATCTAGAACATGTTTTTGTAAAGTGAACAGAATATATTTAGGACGTTTCGTAACAGTAAAACATATTTTTGGCATAATTTATCTTACAGGAATAGAGGCAGTGACATGAGTTGTCAAATGAAACCGTTTCTGGATGTTTTCAGGAGACTATTCACGGGCAAAAATTCTAATACTGTCTATAATTCTGAGTCTAACGTGATATCGTGGATAAATTAATGAAGTAGTCTCAGTATAATATTCCACATAATTATCTACGATTTCACTTTAGATTCCCAATTATTCACGGAAACCGAATTGTAAAAATTGATTAGTGACTACAAAATGGTTCTATTGCCTCGCGTCACGTATCTCTTTCTATTATACAGTGGTACCGCTAAGTACATCTCGCTCTCTCAGCTGTATGTTCCTCTATTCCTGGTAGGTATAATAGGTACCTCTATGGCAGGTAGGCACCTCATTTTGCTCAGATTTAGTTTCCAAACACTTTACAGTGATTCATAAATTGTGTATTTTTTATATTATTTTGTATTCTGATCAAATCGGCTGAGTCCTACAATATGGGGAGGTGTGGTGTACTCGAAACCGACGGGCATGTATGAAGAGATGTATGGATGTGAATGAGGCAAAAGAGGGTATGTAAGGATCGTAGTATGTGGCGCGCCCTGGTCTCTGCCTACCCCTCTGGGAAAGAGGCGTGACTTCATAGATAGATAGATAGATAAATTTTGTAACAACAAATTAAAATTAACTGCTTATTCATTAGCACCTACGTAAGATTAATAACATTTTAAGCAAGAAGGAAGGAAGCCATCAAAATGCCCCTTCGAATGGCAAAATGGTGTTATGAAATTAAAATTGTATTGTTACTCGTTGGAGTAGACGAGGTTCGAGGGGTCACGTTCGCAGGGTTTGCCTCGAACACTTGTCTCTCGCGTTGTGTTCGCGCGGTTCGCGTCTCAGCCTGCCACGAGGCTCTAAAATCCTTCTCAGTTGTTCTTACTCAAAAACAATCCTCGAGTTTGGAAAGACACTCCCTCAAACTACTTGACACTGGCGAAATCTAACAAGGAAATAGAATAGAATAGACGAGGTTCGGTTTCGGAAACTGGACTAGGTATAAGTTTATTGAAGTAAAAGTATTAAAAGTGAAATATTATATAGGAAAAGTTTGAAACTACTATACAATCTAGTATCATACTAGACTGTGGTTACGAAAGTAGAGTTAGTAAACATGGTCCAACTTAATATGCTGACACTTTTTAAGGGGATGATCAGACCATCAAACTGAACAACTTTCTCTATGGGACCAACATCGAAATCGCGAAAAACAAATCTGCTGTCCCATACATTTAGCTCGAGTAGGTTTACAGTTTTGTATGGAGCAGCAGATTTTTTTTTCGCGATTTCGATGTTGGTTGGTAGAGAAAGTTGTTCAATTTGATGGTCTGATCATCCCCTTAAAAAAGTGTCAACATGTTAAGAAGGACCCTTAATGCAATGACGCCAAATTTGAGATGGCTCCGTGGTCCTTATTATTAAGCCATCACTAATTACGAAGAACTTACGTCAAACAGTTTTGAAAAAATATTTTATGACAGACAGATGGATAGAGATCGAGGACATAATTACGCTTTCCATTTCTCCAATTACGTATACCAAGCAACATTAATAATTAATGTACTTTGTTAAAAGGCTAAATCGCTCTGAAACGTAGGTAGAAACAACCTCCCGAAAACTTACTAAAATCAATAAACTGTATAAACATTCTAAGCAGACATTAATGTTTCTTTCAGTCACATACACACAGGCAGTTCATTCGTAACAGCGTGTATACACTTACACTCACACAGTGAACAGAATACGCATCAGCATCACTTTCAAAGGCTATATTATCCCGAATCCAAATCGGCCATTACAAGAGGTTTTCATCCGAATAATTCTACAAACTACTTACGGTTGGTTAGCAGCGGTTTATTCCAGAAAAATCCAGTTCACTCCACACTGTTCTTTCCAATAGCTTGATTTAAACTTGCTGTTTTGAACTAATTAGCCGCACAGCGACGTTAAAACTTTCACAAACACTAAAAACACAGATTGGCGTTATTTTTATTTCCAAATTATCTTTTTATGGGGGGGTCGAAAACGGTACAATAGGGGGTGAGAAAACGCGTGATCCCACGGCGTCAATACGCGGACTGAGCGGCCATGACAGTTTCGGCTAGGGGTTGCGTACGCATGCGTACGAACCACCCGCTTAAGGTCAGTACTCATTGTTCCCTTTATGAACGTACAAAATTGATGCCAGATCAAATTTGAGGCGAAGCCTTTTTAAATTCCGCAAATTTCGGTTCAAAATTTTCCGTTTTATCTTCTGTAATGGGGACGAAATTCTTAAGAGCTTAAGGCGTCAATACCAATCAATCCATCTCTCAGTATTATAATCATTGAAGTCAGTTTATGAAAATCCAGTTTTTAGTGCTAGCACGCGTGATTGCCTCTTGCCTTTGCTCTAAACCCGAGTAGCAAATGTTGGTCTTTATGACAGATAATTGACCTTAGAAGATAGTACCTACCTAAGTTTTTGGCCACATAGTATCCGTTTTCTACCCTTGGGACTGACTACCCAGGGTAAGAAACTTCTTCTTATCGTATGGGCAGCAACACCTGGTGTCAAATTTTTCAAACCGCTTTACGGCATCTGCGTGATTTGCTCATGTAACGACTACTACCACTAGAGATATAGTAGCCGGGACCAACGGCTTAACGTGTCATCTGAAGCATGCATGGAATCATCTTTCTTTTCAGACAATCAGGTGATTCAGCCTGCAATGTCCTAACCAACTGGGGAAAAACCCATGACCTCCGTGCCAAGAGCCCTTAACCATTAGACCACGGAGGCAGTAAGAAACTGATGTCGCTGTTCTTGGCTCTGACTAAGCCATGAAGTTTTGATAGCGTATAGAAAGAAAAAGAAAGAAAGAAAAGACTTTATTCAACACTAGTGTTTTCCCGCGACTTCGTCCGCACAAATTATATACCAGATTTTAAGTCAGATCATAAGCTATCAAACAAAAAAGTTTCATCAAAATCGGTTCAGTAGTTTTTGCGTGATGCGCGAACAAACAAACAAACAGACAAACAGACAGACAAAATTACTAAAAAAGGTTGATTTCGAGTCAGGGATAACTAAAAACCATATCGTAATATTTTTTTTGTAAATATCTTCAATGTACAGACACACTTCAGTTACAGTTTTATATCAAGAAGATTAGATTAAAGGCACACACGAAACAAACAGAGTACGTAAAGAAATAGTAGGTGGTAGCGTGTAGGTACGGCTCTACTTTTCCGAGTATTATGGTGAGAGTTAATTGTGGAAGCACGAGTATAATATAAAATACTTTTTAAAAACTTCTGCAACTAACGAAATCATAAATACATCTGAATTTACAATACGTTAATATAATGAGATCGATGAAAATACACTAGTATCACTGCAGTGAGAGCCTTAAACGGGTCATCGTTATGTGATTGTTGGAGTTATAGGTATGTACTCAACTTTATGATTGCAATCTTGAGGAGTGGTCAAGGTTAATCCAAATGTCAATAGTGACGGTAAATTAATACTTAGGTCCTTCAATATCTCGGAAGGTACCTACCTACCTGACTTGTAAACAAGTAAGTAAGTAAGTAAATTATTTATTCAGAATAACGAACATATTATTACACATTAACAACATTGTGACAAAGGATACAGTTATACAAAGAGAATGTAGCCGGCTGAACTTGGAAAAGGATACGATGAAATCGTTCCTGAGGCCAGGCTTCAGCAAGCTTCCAATTGACACGATGAAACGCGACAAGAGACGTAGAAGGTACTTAATAGTCTAAATAAAACCAGGTCATCATCATCATCATCATCTCAGCCGATGGACGTCCACTGCTGGACATAGGCCTCCCCCAAGGATCGCCATAACGACCGGTCCTGCGCCGCCCTCATCCAACGGTTTCCCGCCGCCTTCACCAGGTCGTCGGTCCACCGGCCTACCCACGCTGCGCTTTCCGGTACGCGGCCGCCACTCGAGAACCTTCCGGCCCCATCGGCCATCGGTTCTGCGAGCAATGTGCCCCGCCCACTGCCACTTTAGTTTAGCAATTCTTTGGGCTATGTCAGCTACTCTGACACAGATTTAGCAGGTAATTGATCCTGGGGATTCGTATGTTGTAACGAAATAAGCTAATTTTAACAAGAAAAATTACAAGTGCATGCAATTAGTTAGAAGATAGAAAGGTTTGTATTATATTAAGACTCTGCATATAATCTTAACCTTGAACAATTACATTTCTTTTAATTAGCGGTTTAGAAACAGTAGGTACAGTACAGTCAGCAGCAAAAAGATGTATGCCTCCTCATTTGATTTGCATGATTTGATATATTAATACTAAAGTGCCTGCCTATCATATTTCAAAAACAATATCCTAAATAATTATCATTAATGTCGCCTTATGTGGCTGTAAGGGCTTGGTCAGTGACCAATAGCTACTGCGAACAGATCTGTCTACCTATAATTTCATCTCAAAACGTATTTTACTAGACTATCTAAGTCAGACACAATCATGTGCGTTAGATAAACTAGATACGAGTATAATATCTAGTTATCTAACGCACAATTATTTAACAATATTAGTCACAGGTAGTGATGTCACCCCGTACGGTCAGTCCGTGAAATATGGTCCTCGCATTGGATGTCTCACTTACCTATTGAATTGATCAAATTGTTTACGTTTGCGTACAATGACTCAATGACTAAGACATTCTAGAAGTTTGAAAGTGGCTCCTGTGAATGAAAAGCTGCGCGGTAATCGATTATCGTTGTATGGACATGTGATGAGAAGAGATGAGCGTCATATTACAAGACGAATGTGGATGGCTGGATGAAGAGAGGACGACCAAAGAAAAGATGGATGGATTGTGCGAAGTATGACATGTGTAAAAAAGGTGTGTCAGCTGAATTGACGGCTAAAAGAGACGAATGGAGGAAGACGACATATTGCGCCGACCCCAAATAATGGGATAAGGGCAGGAAGAAGAAGGTCAAACTGAAAGCTTTTAGACAATAAAAAGTGGATCTACTCGTAAGTAGGATGTTGGGAATACTTTTAATCATTTGAGAAGTAGCCATTTCATTTTATGCCTCGTCGCATTCGATGGAACCTCTGTAAGAAGCAGTGGAGCCCCTCTGCTTTACTATGAAATTATTGACTATGGTTAAATTATGGGGACCTTATTCGACGAAAATAGCTCATGGTTGCCTTTTGCTACTGCTTTATAGATGACTAGATGACCTCGGCGAACTTCGTACTACCTTAGACTTCCCGAAACACACTTTGCCATTTTTTTAACCTAATGGTGAAAGAATTATTCTGATGATGAAGATCATATCGATTGACAACATTTAATTTTTTTAACCACCAGTTTTTAATGAAAAATATAAAAATCGGTAAAAAAAATAAGAGATACGTATTTTTTCGATTTAATTTTTGACTGATATTTCTAATTTTAATTTACTTTTGAATTTTCTGAAAAACGTAGGCTTTATGGCCAATACAAAAACTGTCATACAATAGAAAAGCCAAGCAGGCAACGGAATAAAATCTCATTCAACCTATATTCTATTTTTCAGTATTTTTCAAATAACTCGAGAAATAATGGATAGAAAAATCTTATAATTTTGATATAAGCTTTGAATAACATAATCTCCAAATGGTTTTCTTATTTTGAAATGAAATGTTGTCAATTATGAGAAAGATTATGAGGTTCACTAACTTGATTCAAAAGCTTAAAAAGGTATCATTAGGGAAATACCTTTCCTCCTATCAGGTACAACCAATTATTTACTTTTCATTTGTTAGTTTTGTCTCATTCTACTCGTTGGTATTGCTAAGTTTCATTTGTAGGAACGGCGGAGACCGAAATAAATAACCAATCCAACCAAAAATCCACCGGCCTTCTTTGATTGTAACATTTTTATTTTATAAACTGCCATGCTGAAAACTCACATACTTTATTAATAAAGTAGATATTATGTCAAGGGATCTAATAGCCACAACAAACACTTACAGTTTGATATTGCATCTAATTGAGCAAAGCAATTTGCTCACAAATCAATTACAAACGTTCGACGGAGGTCTAATAACAGATTCACTCAACAAGTGATATCTAATCCGGTTAGACAAGTGTGAAGCATCAGAATCCACTGGCTTCATTATGATCCTGTCGATATCTGCCGAAGAACTGACAACCGATTGGGTGTCAGAGTTCTAGAGTGGAGACCACGAACTGGTTTGTGTGGGTCCCCATTGCTGCCCGCTGTACAGACGACCTAAAAAAAGTTGCGGGGAGCGACTGGATGAGGAAGGCCGAGGACAGAGTTTTGTGGCGCGCCTTGGGAGAGGCCTATGTTCAGCAGTGGACGATGATAGGCTGATGATGATGATGATATGATCCTGTCCTATGCTCAAGAGGATTGATATCACATCCTTGGAAGAACAATGCTTTATAATAACAATATTTCGTTGAAGTAAAATTGTCGCCCGCATGCACGAGTTCCCATCATCGTAGGTAGCGAGATAAATGATATACTTACCAGCGCCCGCGGCATGGTACCTCGATAAACGTTTTATCGCGCCTGCTAACTCGTTCATTCGCACGCAAAAAGAAAGGGAGCTAGGGAGCGATAGCGCTTTATCGCGCCATCATGCCGCGGGTGCAGATTTTAAAAGCTTTCAAACTCAAAAAGGTTCATAAAAATCGGTGTAGTAGTTTCATGTGCGTAGCAATGATTTTTTCCCAGGGGGGGCCAGGCCTAGGTTAGGTCGTTGCAATTAAATGTAAAACCTGGAGCGAGCGAAGCGAGCTCGAGTTTTTACGACCTAAAATCTGGAACGAGCAAAGAAAGCTCGAGATTTTACTTCACTGTGGAAAAAAGGAGCCAAGACCTAGAGCGAGCGAAGCGAGCTCGAGATTTCACTGAATTCTGGAGCGAGCAAAGCTAAGTGAACTCGAAATTTTTACTGCAATATAGTGAGATCAGTGTTATAAGACTTAAATCCTGGAGCGAGCGAAGCTAAGTGAGCTCGAAGTTTTACTGCAATGTGTCTAGCTGTAGGTACTTGTGATACAATCGTAGCCAGGAGCGAACGAAGCGAGCTCGAGATTTTACTGTAATATAGTGACATCAGTGTAATTAGACTTAAATCATGGAGCGAGCGAAGCGAGCTCGAGTTTTTTACAACCTAAAATCTGGAACGAGCAAAACAAGCTCAAGATTGCTCTAGATACACTATGAAAAGATATACGATCCAAATCCTAGAGCGAGCGAATCGAGCTCGAGATTTCACCGAATTCTGGAGCGAGCGAAGTAAGCTCGAGATTTTACTGCAATGTGTCTAGCCAGGAGCGAGCGAAGCTTGATTTTACAGCAATATAAATTAGATCAGTGCTGTATGTTCTAAAGATAGGAGCGAGCGAAGCGAGCTCGAGATTTTGTTTCATTATAACTCGATTTCTCCAGCTCATGCCGAGATCGAGGCGATTCAGTCTCTTATTTTTAGTAAGTGATTCATTTGATTTCTGGGGTGGGCCAGAAGGATTCTGGGGTTCCCCCCCTTGCTACGCCTATGAGTAGTTTTCGCTTGAGACGCGAACAAACAGGCAAAAATTGTTTGTATATGACTTCAATGATGTACACTGTTACAGTTTTATCGATTCATAGATTTGGAATTTTAATGACCATTTGAACAATGACTCACTCAATGCTATCTATTGACAAAACGGTGAGCAGTTTCATGATTTCATAATTTTCTCTATACGTAAGTATATCCACATTTCTATATACCACTGACATCTGATAACAAAATGTAGGGTCCTTCTTAATATTCTGACAGTGTTTAAGGGGATGATCAGACCTTCAAAAAGAACAACTTTCTCTATCGGACCAACATCAAAATCGCGAAAAAAAAACAGCTGTCCCATACATTTCTCTCGAGTTGGTTTGCAGTTTTGTATGGAACAGCGGACTTTTTTTCGCGATAGGAAGTTGTTTAGTTTGATACTGTGAAGCACCCTCTCGAGCATGTATTGTATTTAAGTTTACACCCTGTATTACTACGCTTTCTCTACGTAACTAGATACTAAACGGACTACGAAAGTACTACATACTTTAAAATATGATCTCTTGTGTGGTTAGGTACACGAAATAGTCCAGTCATTTTAAAGAGTTTTGTTAGAAATTTTAGGGAGTAATTATTAATGGGACTTTTAAACTGTAACCGGCACCTTTTAGTGACAAAAACTCTTTCAACTTAATAATATTAATACCAATGCACTCATTTTAATTCGATTTAACAATATAAATCATTTTTGAGCTATGAAATAGACATTGAAATTTAAAAATGATTAGAAAATAAGTACTAATGTATTTTTCAAAGCCTAAGTAGGCAAAAATATTTACATTGGTATGTGGTGGTGTGGTAAAGCCTTAAATACTTACATGCATACAAATTTACTATCAGGTTTTTAAGAACGAGATAAATTGCTAAATTTTAAATTGGGGACATACATTTCTAGGCTCAAATTGGCACTTAAATACTACCGAAAAAAAAACAATTCTTTATTAGTCCCGGTTCAAGCCGTAAAATGACTGGGCTAAAAATATTGTTCTTTCGAACATCATCAAAACAAAAGCCGAAGAAACTTGCACCACCGTTGCCCCACAATACGAATCCCCTTCATTATTCGTACAAAACTCGTGACGAAGTAAACCGTATCAGAAAAGAGATCGGCTAGAAAAGAGTCCGTGCTCGGAATGTGTATAAGTTTATACTTAACGTCGCTCCCTTCGCACTCTTTTGTCTTAGCACAATCTGACTCTAAAGAGCTCTAGCCGGCTGGAGTCTAGCCTCAAACAGATACGGAGCTAGGATTTTGTGGGGGCCAGACATTTTTGGGTTTCCACGCAAAAAGGGTCCAGTTGTCGGGTTTTGGGTTTTAGATTCGGCATCTAGATCAGTAACATGATTTTTAGTTTATTGTTTTTCCCATTCCACAAAACATAGGCAGGTACTTATAATTATTTAAAATGTTCATAATATGAACATTATTATGTTCACAAACAAATCCGCCCACAAACATATTATGTTTGTGGGCGGGAACTGGTTCCCGTTTTGGGTTTTTTAAATTAAAAAACCTGCCAGTCACTGATTATAAGTAAATGGAATAATAAAAATGCTAGGTTAAAATGTGATCCGTTTTGCGTGGATGCCTATATTTGTTCGAAATATGAATATGCAGTGGAAGCTGGATATATCTGCCGAAGAACTGACAACCAACGGGGTGTAAGAATTCTAGAAAAGAGACCACGAACTGGAAGGTGTATTCATTCATTCATTCATTATTACAGAAACAAAATATTATACTTGGACTGCTTAATAATATTACAGCCGTAGTACGTTACCGATCTTGTAAACGATATAATCGAACACTTACACAATAGCAAATAGAGCCAAATCTCACGATATCTCACCAGTGGGTGAGGGGGATCACGTAATTAATATACGCCCCCTTACCTTTATAGGTTAATTAATGTCTATAAAATTTTACAGCCGGCTGTCGTCATGCTCATCGGCACTGGCCGTAAATGAGCATTTTTTTTCAAACAGCTACCTTGTGTTTTTTGCATGTCCGGACACTTTAAAAATTCATATCTCAATTAATTACTCAGCAAACATCGTTTTAATGTATTGAGGTGGTGACAAATTTAATATTTTATATAAAATAATTTTTAAAAGTATATTGATTGATAGTAAAATCAATCAGAAAGCTAACTTTTGTCATGCGGGATACCCATATTTCCTAGCGTCCAGGCAAGAAAATGAAAAAACATTGGTCTTTTTCATGTTATTATATATGTTTTTCTGAATTGGAAACACTTGTTCTAGATCAATATATGCATTAACTTGTATAAAATATCCTTATCAGGCACTGCGTAGTACAAAAAATAAGAAATAAACATGTTTTAATTGTGTCCGTGAAATTTTAAAAAAGGGACATCCCATATTCCGTTACCACGATTTTACCCTGATCCGATTAAAATTTCGAACAAATAAGGTGTTTTTTTATATCAAGCAACATTTAATTTTATATGGAAACCTCAAAACTTGCCCTACATTCTTCAGTTTTGGCAGAAATTGCCAGTAAAGTGAACCGGGCGCGTGGTTTACGTCGGGTCCGTAAATTGTCCCCCAGATACGTTACCAGGACAAATCAAGGTAAATTTTCGACTAAGTTGCAACTTTTTTGCTTTGAAATTACATTTTAAATGTTTATTGGTTCATAACCAAGACTCATTGAGCAAAATATAACCTTAATTGATAGCGAAAACATTTAAATTATTTTTTTAAAGATTTTCTAGCGTTAGGACCGTTACTTCCCCTCCGTTGCCATCTTGGCGGTAATGTATTATGGGGACCCCGAAAAGTAACGGAAGATAAGCATAAAGTATTGGGCACAATGGGAACATTACAATAATAATTTTATTAATATATTTTTTTTAATTCAATTTAATTATGAGAATTATGAGCTACAAACTTGTAAAAATTATCTTTATGACAATTTTTATGTTATGTCAAAAGGCACATTAAATATCGACCACGCAAAACAAGAAATTCAAGGACTAATGTCAAAAAACAGGTTTTTTGAAAATATTTTTTTTTTTTTTTTTTTTATTATTGATGGGTTTGCTCTTGACCCCAATCTAGTCCTCAGGACAAAGATGGGGCCGAAGATGTAGCGAGCTTACCCAGAAGTGCACTGGCACTCCTGCACACTGACGGAACGCAGCAAGCTGCTTGGCGCCAGACTCCGGCAGGAGGGTGGTCGCGAGCCAGGCGGCTCCTTGCGGAGCCTACCACACCGCGTGGGGGATCGTTCAGCCGCCACCACAAACTTGGTAGCTTGTGATGCCGATGATATTTTCTTTCCTATGCTTTAAATGACATTTAAGGTTAAGTAAAAATTTTAGAGCTTAAAATTGTCTAAAATTGCGATCTTTTGTAATATTTTCTATAATTGACCGTTCTTGAGATAGAGCGCGAAGAGTTGGAAGCGCTTCGTTATTATGTATGATACCTGTATCTTTTGAACCGTAATAGGTAGATGGTTGACATTTTCACTGAATTGATTATATATTTATTACACACAGAAGTTAGTGTAGCAGATCTTTTAATAAATAATAAAAAAAAACGAAAGGTTACAATTTATGAGTGGTCACCATACAAGAAACGTGTTTTCTTATCTGTCCCATACATATGGGTTGAGTAGGATTGCTGTTTTGTATGGAACAGTTTATTTCGTTTTTCGCGATTTCGACAGTGGTCCCATAGAGAAAGTTGATTAGTTTGATGGTCTGAACGAGTTTGTCCTTGTATTTTGATTTCGTATTTTCTTTATTATGAATTTGAATTAATTTTTTATTATTCGATATTTTCGTACCTTTATGCCACCAGCCTTATGATTCCGTTACCGTCTTTTCCGTTACTGTCCGTTTTTGAAACACTATAAATTATGTGAAAAAGTACATAATTATTCGATAATTCTATTATTTTAGAGAATAATAATATAAAATCAAAAGAGGACTTCCATTTCATATACGAAACTCATAAATATTCTTACCGATCTGATCGTTAAAGAGAAAAATACACTGCCATCTTGACCATGTGGTAACGGATAGTACAAAGAAATGCCTAAAACTAAACAATTGTAATGTTTTCGTTAAAAACGGTGTCGTTTTCCAATACGTCATGTATAAAATATCATACTAAACGGTTTTTTATTCTTCTATAATGCTTCTTTTAGGATTTATTAACTTAATTCTATGGTAACGGAAGGGAAAGAAAATCTCCGCCAGGTCTCGTTAAAATCGATCTGTAAGCGAAAATAGCTAAAATTTTACCATTTGAGTGCTAATATTAGATACCTAATTATATTACGAAACATATTATAGCTTTAAATCATTCATTTAATGATATTTTTAAAAAAGTTAACATTTTGAACAAGGTAGCTGTTTGAAAAAAAATACTCAAATAAAAAAAGAAATAATGGGCCTAAATGAATAACGCGGTTCCAAGTACATCCCTGTAGTCTAGACGTTTATACTTAATACGGTATCAGACTCGGCTCGTGCCAGGTTTTTGTGATAAAGCCGGAGCCGTAACGAAATCCGTACCCATTCCCTCTTTTAAAAATTTGTTCGAGAAATTCTAAATGGGGGGTTTTAAATTTTTCGGCGTTTTAAAAAAAGGTGTTAGACATTTTTCGATGAATTTTTATATTTCATCGTGTTTTTACCACACGCAGCAGTGTTATATTTATGTAAAAATATATCTATAAGGTTTTACCTAGGAAGAAGTAGGTTTTACCTATACATTTTTTAGTTATAAATTGTAACACAGATACATTTTTTACATAAATTTTTTAGTTATACTGTAATTTATTACAATACTTAATAATGTCACACAGACAGACACAGAGACAGAGCCACAGACAGACACAGAGTTTGAGTTCGAGTTCGGACAGAGTTTCGGTACTACTGGTGAAACGTGGATGTTCTGAGGTTTTAGAATATCTCTGACTACCCCCTCGGGGAATATAGTCGTGAGCATATGCTTATGCTTATGCTTACTTAATAATTTATATACGGCTAAGTGCGGGTCTGACACGCACCGAGGGCTCCGTACCACCACATAACATATTTACAAAAAAATGTGTTTTCTCCGGGACGCTTAGCGCGAACCCGATTTACCGCGTTTTTTATTATTTCTTGTTTGACAAAATTGCGTTACTTATTTTACTTTACCGGCCTGCGGTCCTCATTGCCGAAAAAAAAAACATTTTAATAAAACCAGCAAGGTTGTATGAAATCTATTTTTAATGGTCGTCCATAAAACAGGGATAGAGGACGTTTCATTTTATTGTGCAACCAACAGCTGCGAGCGCGGACACGGGGCGAAATATTGAAACGTCACAGTATTATTTTACCTTCCAAAATGTTTTTTATTTGTTTTTTATTCATGATAGAGTTCGGTTTGCTATTTAGGTACATATAAAATATAATATATTGTATAATTTTTGACTTATTAAATGCGGTTACTATTTCCTCCAGGTTATCACAGGGTAGATACTATACATGGTGTAACAAAACACCCTATAATACTTAAGGGGATGGTTTAGAGTCTAAACCAAAACTGCAGTACCGACTCGACTAAGATGTATGGGACATGGGACAGCAGATTTTTTAATTTTTTTTCGATGTTGTAGCGATGTTATAGCGTTTGGATACATGCATCATTGTTACTTATAACAGCTCTATAGTGAAAGTTGTTCAGTTTGATGGTCTAAACATTAGCCAACATCGAAAAAAATTTAAAAAATTGCTGTCCCATGTCCCATACATCTTAGTCGAGTCGGTATTGCAGTTTTGTATGGAGCAGCTGTATTTTTTTGCGATTTCGATGTTGGCTCCGTTGTAAAAGTTGTTCAGTTTGATGATCTGAAGCATCCCCCTTAAGTACAAATACAAATACAAATACAAAATACAAAAATATTTATTTCAATGAGCACTTATTTTACATTTAATAAGAGTTCACAACAATCTAGGTATAGGCTTGCACATTGACAGTTCTGGACTTTATCAAGTACTACAATTTAACAGTGCCCCCACACTAGGCTAAGCCTGGCCATGCGGAGGGCAGGAATACGCTTACCAGTATGAAATTACGATACGACTACAGTTACAATGAGAGTGTAATAAAAACTAGACTTGAAGTGAATCACAAAACGTAGGTAAATCTTTGAAAATTTGAGATCATCCGAAACGATGTGCCGGTTCACCTATGATACTGTACTTATTTATTTATTGTATGTGGTTGTGACTTGTGATGGGGCGAGTAATTTAGTGTTTAGATTATAAGAGTTCATGTTACTATCCTCATAAATTGTTCGGTTTGTGCGTGAGTCCATGAGCAGAGCAAACTATAAAATTTCGTTTTAGCATCATGTAAAGAACTGCTTTTAGCGTCACATTCCTTGATAATGCCATTGTAGATATGGGGGTAAATAAAGTTTTTGAAGCGTTGCGCAAAGGAAGTTTTAACCAGTGGAGTTGGGATATTAAAAACACGTCTTTTTAACCTACTTTGGTAATCCGGCGAGTTAAGAACCGATTTGTGGCCAATAAGGGCTACTTTTACAATGTATAGGCGTCTGACACTCAGGACTCCAGCCTCCTTGTACAGTGTATCCGTGGAGAAGCGGAAGGGTTTCTTTAGCATCACCTTGAGTACTGAGCGTTGAGCTCGTTCCAGCTTTATGATAGTAGTAGAAGCAGCGCTTCCCCATACGGAGATACAATATGTCAACAAGGACTGGCAGAGAGATATGTAAATGTTCTTCAATAGTACACCATCCGCCACGTCACGAAGCAAGTATTACTAGAGTGTTTTGTTACACCGTGTATAGGAAACAAAACAGTAATATTGGTTTCGTATCAGCAACCTACAATACGTCCCATTGCAGGGCTCAGGCCTTTTCCCCATGGAGGGTACATGGGCGTTAGTCCACCACGCGTGACCTACGGACTAGTAGACTTCACATACGCATCAGAATTTCTTCTTCAACGTGTGCAGGTTTTTTACTATACATTACTATACATTCAGGACTTCGTGCCCACCCAGTCCACCCTAAACTAAATTAACCACTATTGCTCTCATAAATCCAACGTATGCACTCACGTTAATAAGGGGAGTTCGCGTGACGGTGTGCAATAGTGTGTGCGCGCCTTTATGTTGTGCCTGCGGTTCTAAAAGTGTATCTTCTATTCTATAACGATCAAAATCCGCAGAACGGCACTGACATACATTTATAAACTATTGTGCAATTGTCGACATTTTACTGGCAGTTCGTGCAAAGTCCGCAGAGATCTATTCTGTGGACTTATTTAGGGTTTCCGGATGGTCAGGAAATCCAGAAAAGTCCCAGAATTCAACGTCTGGTCCCGCGTCCAGTAATTAGAATTACACTTTTCTGTCCTGGAATTTATGAATATCCCGGCTTCTTCAGCGAATGAAATTGGTACGTAAAAAAGTTTGAGAACACTTATAAAAGGGACAGATTCTGGCTGATTAGGTGTGAAGAAGAAATATGTTTGTTTCATATAGGAGACAGGGGACGGTTTGGGGGAACATACCTGATACTATAGGATATCCTATATACCTAATCGAATTGCAAAGGGGTTTGAAGATTTGAGTACGAAAGGTGGCCTGTAGCTAGGGCTGCCACCTGTCCGGGTTTGACCAGAAGTCCAAGGGTTTCATCGATATGTCCGGGTCAGACCGGGCAGTGACAGCGAAGCGACAGCCGACCATCACGGCGCTGCCAACTGCTTGTCAGTAATGGTGAAGGAAGAGTTAATGTTAATAGTAAAGATTTTTGAAGTTTTTGAAGAAACCTGAGTAAGAAAAGATGCTTAAACAAACCCTTCAGAATAAAAATATAGTTTTAAGCACGGACTTGAAAGAAATACGGACCGAATATTGCACTAAAAAGATGTGAAACATGCAAGGTAATACAATCTCGTTTGTTCTACAAGGGACCTACACTCACACAGATGCACTAGCTCTAGGCGCAGGTGCTACAACCCGTCACCTTATGTACCGCGTGACAGCACGCACACAGAAGAAAAGGGTGCTTCACTCATGATTAGACAAGATTACGTCTGGTTCTTCTTTTAAGTCTGTGCTATCACACTCAGAAAACAAAAATATTGTAAGGTTACTTTTTCATCTTGATTTATTCATCAGAATTTAACAGCTCCGTAACTGACTGAATGACTGACTGACAGAAACCGCTGAAGATAGCAACATGGAATACAAGTCTACAGAATAGTAAGGGGTGATAGAGACGAGATAGAGGCTAATAGAGACCCGACGAACTGTAAACAATTCTTTCACAACGTTCCTTAAGAGGGTAGCCACGACATTCGTCAAATTCTTGTTTCGTCAAATTCTTATTTCGTCAAATACTACATTCGTCAAGTCCTTGTTTCGTCAAATTCGCTTTTCGTCACTTCCGCTTGAGTTAAGCATATGGACAATCAATGACAAAAAGGAACAAAACCTAAAAATTATTGAAAATATTCTTTATAATCGACTTAAAAAAAACATACCTAATTTAAAAAAATATTAAAACCGCCTTCAAATAAAAACTAAAAAGTTAATATTATTATTATACAAGGTCTAACAAAATTAGCTGAAACTATTTTAAGGGGATGATCAGACCATCAAACTGAACAACTTTCTCTAAGGGACCAATATCGAAATCGCGAAAAAAATATCTGCGGTCCCATACATTTAAGTCGAGTAGGTTTGTATGGAACGGCTGTTTTTTTTTCGCGATTTCGATTTTGG
Source organism: Agonopterix heracliana (assembly GCA_963693445.1). Classification (NCBI taxonomy): domain Eukaryota; kingdom Metazoa; phylum Arthropoda; class Insecta; order Lepidoptera; family Depressariidae; genus Agonopterix; species Agonopterix heracliana. Next base: position 2,991,940 of record OY856332.1, read on the forward strand.
TTATAGAGTAAGTTGTTCAGTTTGATGGTCTGATCATCCCCTTAAAATAGTTTCAGCTAATTTTGTTAGACCTTGTATAATAATAATATTATATCATCATCATCCCTAAGAACGAACAAACCAGTTATGGTTTATAGTGCGTCGATTATTTGTTAATTTACAACATTGTATTGTCATAAATATCAATAAATAATAAATAATAATAATAACCCTTAAAATAGTTTCACCTAATTTTGTTAGACCTTATATAGGTAAGTACCTATTTAACTTATACCATATTATTTTTTAACTTTTTAGTTTTTAGAAACAAAAAAAATTCAAAAGCAAAATGCTACATTATCCGTGATAAACATAAGCTAAAAAAACGGCCAAGTGTGTGTCGGCAAGATTCTAATGCGGTACCTACGAAGTTCGCCGCGGTCATCTATTATAAGTACATAACTGTACTTAGATTTGACGAAAAGCGAATTTGACGAAACAAGGACTTGACGAATGTAGTATTTGACGAAACAAGAATTTGACGAATATCGTGGCTATCCTTAAGAGCCTACCGAGCCTATTGTGCTGCCCCCAATCGTATTTTTTTTATTTCTTAACAAAATTTCCAAAAAACACGAATGTCACATTGTAGTCCTGATTGGTTTTCAGTTTATCGAAACATTACGGAATATTATGTTTTATGCTTGTATCTATTATCGTTAAAACCGCCAAAAGTGGCCACTTTTGGCGGTTTTAAAGATAGTAATATCAAGCATTATAAAAACAAATCAGCAGTGACCCGATAAATTGAAAATAAGCAAAGACTACATGTGACATTCTTGTTTTTTGGAAATATTGTTTAATTGTTAAGAAATAAAAAAAATACGATTTGGGGCAGCACAAATAGGCTCGGTGCAGCCTTAAACCTTTCTCATGTCATCCATCATTCCCCCACATTATTGTTCAGTTATTTCTCGCAACAGCATGGTATAGATCCATACCTAAATACTATAGTACACTACTTATAACAGTCTAGACCAGCGTTTGCTATTTAAAGTTAGGTCTTAGGTCACGATAGTCGGGAACACGCAACAATGAGGCGTTTTCCAAGAACTACATACAAGGGTGACATTGAAATTAGTTTTAAGGGCGGTTCAGTTCAGACCATCAAACTGAACAACTTTTACTGTGAGAGCAAACGTGAAATAGAAAAAGAAAATCAGCTGTTCATTCATACATTTGAGACAAGTAGGGTATGCAGTTTTTTTTTATTATTTCAGGTTTGCTCCCATTGACGGAACTTCATATTGTATGGAGTGCTTCATCACTATGGAGGAATATTGTCCACTTACAATAGCTTTATAACCATCTTAAACAATTACACCAGCTATTAAGTTACTAAGCAACCGCTGGATCGATTGAACTCAAAGTTATTTGCTTACACTTTACAAGTTACAAGTCGCAAGGAAAAATTCTAATTAAAACAGTTTTAAAAAGAGAAAAAAGGTAGAACCGTTCAAATAATGGTTAAAACAAAACAGACCCAAGTTTATTTTGGACATCCTTTTCGATATTGGAGGGTAAGTTTGATTCATTCATTACTTTTTGACAAAAACGTCTTTTTTTTTTACAGAAGCGTTCCTTTCCAATTATAAAATGTCTTTAACGTAGGTAGGATAGAGAAAGGTAATAATAATAATGGTTTGGTCATATGGAAAGAATGGATGAGTGCAGATTGACGAGTGCAACCTATAAGGCAAGCGTAAGTGGAAATGTTGGAAGGGGACGGCCTAGACGTACATATTCGGACCAAATTGGCGACGTGCTTAAGAAGGGCCAGGTCAGATCTACCCGAAACCGACAAGCATGTATGAAAGGACTAATGAATGTGGAGGAAGCTAGGGAGGTTTGTCAGGATCGTGGCAAGTCCGTTGTTTCTGCCTACCCCAGTGGGAGACAGGCGTGAGAATATGTATGTATGTATGTATGTATGTTCAACGTAGGTATCAGCAGCTTTACAGCGTATTAGTTTACTATTGTCCTTATTGGCATTATTACCTATTACCATCTTCATCATCATCGCATCGTAGAGCTCAACATCACACCATCCTTCTATGGGCATAGTATATGAGGTAAGTGCGGTGATAGCCTATACCACAGATTAATGTTACTATATAAGGTAACCTATACCTGTATAGTATTATATTATCTGTGCCTATACGGAAGAGAGCTTGCCTCAATGACGAAATTACGGTTCGGTTCCTGTAGGAACGTCGTTATTTTGTCATAATCACTAGCTCGACGGTGAAGGAAAAATAGTGCGACAAAACCTGCATCTTTCGGATATAGAACGGAAAGAAAATAGGCAACTGGGTGGAAGTACGGAGAATCTGTAAAAATATGGGCAAACATGGGGCCAACATAATAGACTTTTTTTTTTAATTATTATTATTTAATAAATTTATTCGACAGATTCTTATGTAGGTACACAGTAACATTAAATAATATTATAAATAAAGCTACTTAAAACTAAACTAATCTAGGATGTGGTGCAGGTTTGGTCCTTGTGGGAGGGCTCCCAGAACGCTGGCCGCATTTCCTCGCTGAATGGCTAAATATATTCACTAGCTGAGAGAGCCAGAAATTGCCTCAATGACGAAATTACGGTTCGGTTCCTGTAAGAACGTCGTTATTTTTCATAATCACTAGCTCGACGGTGAAGGAAAAATAGTGCGACAAAACCTGCATCTTTCGGATATAGAACGGAAAGAAAATAGGCAACTGGGTGGAAGTACGGAGAATCTGTAAAAATATGGGCAAACATGGGGCCAACATAATAGACTTTTTTTTTTAATTATTATTATTTAATAAATTTATTCGACAGATTCTTATGTAGGTACACAGTAACATTAAATAATATTATAAATAAAGCTACTTAAAACTAAACTAATCTAGGATGTGGTGCAGGTTTGGTCCTTGTGGGAGGGCTCCCAGAACGCTGGCCGCATTTCCTCGCTGAATGGCTATGCTGATCCGTTGAGCGAGGTTATATTAAGCCTCGGTTTGCCCTGCCCAAAAAATAATGGAGAAAGGAATCCTAGCATAGCGCAGTATGATTGCTGTGAACCTATCCACTCGATAGGACACTTGCCCATATTCGTTTTTAATCACGAACAAATTGGCTAAGGGCATATTCAGACAATACAACTAAAGAACTTTCCCAAAGGAACATGGGTCGAAAGACTTTTTTTTTTTTTTGGAACTCCCAAGATCAGCCGATTGATTTTCTATGGGAGGTTCAAATTTTTTTTTTCGTTTTTCAACCCATGTTCCTTAGCGAAACATGCCTACCTACTGTTGTGACCAAACACATGCACGATAGACGACAGACAGCTGGCACCTCAGATAAATTAACAGGAATGGATGCGATATTACGCGCGTACCCCTCTGCCAAAGACGCATGCTCAGTGAGCATACCCGTCATATAAAAATAGTTGACGCGCGTCCCGCGCCAGTATATAAAACTCCCCCCTCACCCCCGCAAAATTGACAGACTTTTTTGCGTAGAAATGAGAGATCATTTCCAATCCATTCCTGTTAATTTATCTGAGGCTGGCACTCATAAATAAATAAATAAATAATAAATAAATATCTTGGACATTGTCACACAAATTATCTAGTCACATTTAAAGTTCCGAATCTAGCCTGGACTTGTATTATGATAACTAGACAACGATATGGAATACATATATAGATACAAACATCCATGACTCATAGTATTCACTAAACATTGGAATTTAAAATTGTTCATTCAATGGCTTTAGTCATGTACTTACACTCATATCACAATATCACGTCATCGCGAAATTGCCGTCGCGCGGCGCGGCGGGCATGTATTAGATCTCATGTAATTGATCTGAGGCTTTCTTATTTACTGCCCGAGGTTAGTATACTATTTTTCTCCTCGACGGAAGTGGAAAACGGCAACTTCGTTTAGCGCAGCGGGACGAAAATTGACGCTTTCCGTCCGGAGAGGAGAAATAGTAGGTAGATTACACACCGAGGGCAGGAAAGTAAGAAAGGTCTCAGATCTCAAGTAATCTGGAAAGTGGAAAGTGGAAAGTGGCAACTTCGTTTAGGGCAGCGGGACGAAAATGTACGCTTTCCGTCCGGAGGGGAGACAATACTTTTGGTATTTTGAACTTACCTGTTTTGATTTCGGGTATTTTGGGCTACGTATATTACTAGTAGGTAAGTTACGACATTATGAGTTGTCGTATTCTGATATGTACCCGGGGTTTCGGTACTACTGGTGAAACGTGGTGCTATGCTATGCTATTTTGGGCTACGTATATTACTAGTAGGTATTAAGTTACGACATTATGTGTTTTCGTATTCTGATATGTACCCTGCGGCACACTTTACCCTAGAAGGAGGATTGCATAGTCCAAGCACGTATCCAGACTTTTGTTTCGGGGGGGGGGGGGGATATTCATAGAAAAATAAAATAATGAAAAGGTAGGTGCTGTAATCACTTTTCCATACAAATATTCGGATTTCGGGGGGGGATAAATCCCACCTATCCCCCCCCCCCCCCCCCTGGATACGTGCGTGGCATAGTCAATTACAACAATACAAATAACTCTCTCAGTCGATTCATTACTTTCGGCCGTAGATTAGGTACCTACCCGACTTGAGCACACGATCATCAGCATATTTTATTGTATCATTATCTATCATATTATCATTCAGAGCCACAAACTTTCACATAGCCTACTAGCGATGTTGTGTGATTTTTTTTTCGCGATTTAGAAGTTTGCTCCATAGTAAAAGTTGTTCAGTTTGATGGTCTGAAGCACCCCCTTAAGTATTACTAGGGTGTTGTTACACCCTGTATATCGTCGCGCGGCCAGCTTATATTGGTTTTGTGTACCTTGAGTGTCGCCGTGTGTATATACCTACCGACAATGCAAAAGGAAGGGTAATGTTTTATCTTGTTGTTGTTGCTACAGGAACGACAGCGTAGCGAGATGGATACAGTAGTTAACGTGGAGGAAATGAAGAAGTTAAGCGACATCGTCGACTACGACTCGGTTCATTTACAAAAGTAAGATACTAACATTATTTTTAAGAGAATTTTATTCCGAGAGCGAAAATGCGCGCTGCATACAAACGTACTATGGTGATATTTTCAATACTAACTAATTAAAGTCCATGAGATTTTGCAGAAACAATCTAGAAATAAATGTCTATGCTTGTATGAAGTCAGATTTTCGTTAAAATATACAGTAACAATGCTAGGATTAATTTAAGATTTGTATGGAAATCTTTGGGGCACTGTAACTTGAAAACTATACATTTTAACGAAAATCTGACTCCATACAAGCATAGAAATTAGTTTCTAGATCGTTTCTGCAAAATTTCATTGACTTTAATTGATTAGTATTGAAAATATCACCATAGTACGTTTGTATGGAGCGCGCTCCGAATAATATACCCTTAAGACTTTAATTTACGCATGCAAAAATATGTTGTTCACAAAAACATTTGATTCGAGTAGGTAGGTAGAGTAAGCTCCATATTTTTCTTTGAAATATTACAATCCCTTTCTGTTATAATGCCTTGAATCAAATGAGACTAAAACCATAGAGTTCTGTAAGGATTTTGTGGGGTAAAAACTAGGGTAAAAACAAGAAGTTGAAAACGGGTTTATAGGGAGATATACCTATTGTGAAAAAAACATATTAATTTACGAGTATACAAGGTGTTACAAAACTACAAATAAAAATTTAAGGGGGTGGTGTAGACCATCAAACTGAACAACTTTCACTATGGGACCAATAACGAAAACGCGAAAAAAAAATATTATGTTCTATACTCTACAAATCGACTAGAGCTAAAATATGTATGGGATTTAAAATGATTTTTTTCGCGATTTCGATGTTGGTCCCATAGAGAAAGTTGTTGAGTTTGGCGGTCTAAACAACCCCCTTATGAGTTTCAAAAATTTATTGTTACTTATGTAACACCTTGTATAGTGTCATTTTTAATTAGTTGGCGAAACTGAAACAGGGTACTTGTTTATGATAACAGATTGCATTATCAATGTTTAGAATTGGCATTGATGATTTACAAAATTATTATTTTCGTACATATCGTACGCAGTGCGCGGCGGGCGGGCGAACATTGACCTCAGAATCATATGATCGAGCGAGGGGTCATTAACACGCAATTGTACTTAGTAACAGATACCAAATGCGTTTCTTAAGTTTCGCCAACTAATTAAATTTAACCTTATATAAGCATAAGCATAATGCTCACGACTATATTCCCCGAGGACCCCCTCGGGTAGTCCTCGGGCCCTCAGTCAGAGATCTAAATCTATCTAAATCATAGAAAATGTCCAGTTATAAAAATACCATGTTACAGACCAAGAAACTTTAAATAAACTTCTTGTTACAGACTAATAATAAACAGAACAAGCGAGAAAGTGAGAGAGCGACTGAATGAAGAAGATAAGAAACTTTGACAGAGAAGAGAACGACTCAAACTACTTCTGCAAAGAGATGAAGAAGATCTTATTCAAGAGCTTGTTACTAAGCAGTCGATGGAGGAATGCGGGTTTTGTGTTGAAAGAGAAAACAAGATTAGAAGTTACGAAGAAGAAATAGAGAAGGAGAAAGTAAGAGAGTGCCAGAAAGCTTTGGAGAGGGAAAAAATGTTAGTACGCTGTGTTTGTGCATTGTCTTTCCACAGTTCTTCCCTTAGAAAATTTAAGACGAATGGGTTATAGAGTTTATATACAGGGTGAAATTGATATCATTAATTAGCATCGTTTTAAACTAACAGTCTACCCATCAAGCTGAACAACTTTTACTATAGGAGCAAACCGATCGGAGGAAACTCTTTCAGTTCAGCATGGAACAGCAGATTTGTTTTGCTCCTTTAGTAAAAGTTGTTCAGTTTGATGGGTAGACTCTTCGTTTAAAAGGATGCTAATGATATCAATGTCACCCTGTAGACACACTCTTCTGTTACAAAACATTTGCATCTACTATGGAACGCGTGGAGCGAACTTTATTAATAGAATAGAAATACTTAGAATAACGGCTGTAACGGCCTCCGTGGTCTAATGGTTAAGAGCATTGGGCTCTTGACAAGGAGGAAGTGGGTTCGATTCCCACGGGGGGCACCTAGTGAAATGTCACTTTGTGCGTTTTTCCCTAGTTGGTTAGGACATTGCAGGCTGAGTCACCTGATTGTCTGAAAAGAAAGATGATTCCGTGCTTCGGATGGCAAGTTAAGCTGTTGGTCCCGGCTACTAATCACTGGAGGTAGTAGTTGTTACATAAAAACCACGTCAGAGGCCGTAAGGCGGTTTGAATAAACTCTGACATCAGGGCTTGCAGCCCACTCGATAAGAAGAAGAACGGCTGTAACTAATTAGAACTCTTTTTGAATTCGTTATTTACGCAGTAAATTAACAGAAACAAAGAAAGAGCGAAGCGAACTTTACTTTTCTCCAGAAAGCAGTTTGTTAGAATCGAGAGCAGAATCTAATTAGGTATCATGGTTTCTGTATCAATTTCTGTTGTTTATTTATAAATTTATCCTAGTAAAGTGCCGCTCTTTGATTACAACGCAGACCGAGTTGTAATAATTTGAGGCGAACGCACCGCACCGTAGTAGACACCATTTATACAGAAGAGACGTGTGGCGGTGGCGGATAGTCAAAGTAAAACAATATAAACCTTATAGTACGCAGCATAGCGTCGTTTGGAGACTCGCGCCCGCGCGCCATGTCCGCGACACGGCCGTATTCAACAAACGTTACAATTGTAATTTACAATTTCAATTCTGGGTACATTGCTGGTTACTTATATGACGCTAAACTTGCAGTAGGTAACATATGCCTAACATTCTCAGCAATGTACCCAGAATTGTAATTGTAAATTACCATTGTAACGTTTGTTGAATAGGGCCCAGCCTTCGATCAAAATAAAATTAATGGATAGGCCTTACGCGAACATTTCAAACCAGAAAAATGAGGCAAAACAAATGAAAGGTTTACTTGTCACTTGTATGCAAGTGCCCTAGATTTGACAGATAATGGCGCTAGTTTGTATGGACCAAGTGCACCAGTAGTGTGCTTCAACTTACCGCACTTCAGGCCTATCCATTCATTTTATTTTGATCTAAGGGCCCAGGCGATGTCGGCTATTATATTATGTTACTTTGACTATCGTGTGTGTGTATCGTGCGAATATTGTGTTACTTTGACTATCCGCCACCGCCACACGTCTCTTCTGTATAAATGGAAGGACCCGTTATAATGATTAACTTCAGCTTAAATGGAAGGAGTTATAATTAATATATTTTTTAACTTTAGAGCAAAAGGAATGCAATGTACTCGAGCTGACGAGAAGCGAGTCAAAGAAATGCAAAAGATGCAAGTAGAAGAAAAGAAGTACATAGATCAGGAAGAAGAAGAATTAGAGAAGATGTGGCACCAAGTTCTAGTAGATGATGTTAGAAGAAAGGTAATTTTTCACTTTCAATCTAGGCCCAAGCACTATTAAAGCGTGGTCTCACTGGTGGGCCACCAGTCATACTATGACTGTATATAGCAGTGGCGGATACAGGGGGGGGGGGGGGGGGGGGGGGGGGCCAGGGGGCCATGGCCCCCTCTACGAACCTCTGAATTTTGAGACCGAGTAAAGAAATGAGCTCTCTTAATTTTTTGTATCTTAATATGTGGCCCGAATCGGCCGATGGGCCCCCCCCAACATGAAATCCTGGATCCGCCCCTGGTATATAGGCAGTATGAGTCGTGGTTCAATTGCTGTTTCATTCATAAAAAGAATCGTCACCATCATCTCAGCCGAAAGACGTCTACTGCTGGACATAGACTTCCCGACACTTCGATCTGTATGTCTGATATTGGGAACGAACGATCACCATAGTTAAGCAATGCAAAGTCCGGTTAGTCTTTAGACGGGTGACCGTATTTGTAGGATTTAATCTCAACCCAGATCTTCAGAAGGCACGATTAAAATTTGTTCCCATAATTATAATTCGTTTTTGGAAAGTATTCAGAACCAAAAGCTCAAAAAACCATTCTTTTAATGGGCTTTGCGCCACCTACAGCCTAATTCTTTCAAACACAGAATCTTCTACTCATCATCATCATCATCATCATCATCATATGCTCACGACTATATTCCCTGAGGGGGTAGTCAGAGATATTCTGAAACCTCAGAACATCCACGTTTCACCAGAAGTACCGAAACACTGTCCAGTGTGACGGGGGGTGAGCCCGTCGCCACTTATAATGGACAGTGGGTACAATACACGCCTCGAAATGGAAGCATGCAGGTTTCCTCACGATGTTTTCCTTCACCGAAAAGCCTGTGGTGTAACAAATCGTACATAAATTCCGAAAAACTCATTGGTACGAGTCGGCTTGGACGGGGATCGAACCGTCGCCTCCTGCACGGCAGGCAAGGTTACTCGCCACTGGACCACCACGGCCTCTTCTACTCATTATTACCAATTTCATTTTCCAGGAACAAAAAGAGCGAGATGACTATGACAAAAGACAGCAAGAGATGAGAGAGCGGCGTAGAGCTTACGACGAACAAGTGGCAAGCAGTAACAGAAAGAGACAGGAAGCTATCAGGCAGGAGAGAGAGAAAGAGAACAGAAGATTGGAGAAAATGAGAAAGAAGATGGAACAGGACCACTATGAAGGTTTGTATACCTACTGTGTTAATCCCCATCGCAAAATGTAAACAATAATTGATATCATGAACGGCCTTATGGTCTAACGCTGGTGCCATGGCAGAGAGGAAAGTGCCTGGTATGGGACGCCACGTGCGTCAGCACTCTCGCTACGTCGTATCTTAGCCGCACGGTTCGCTCTGCAAGGGCCGCCGCCGAAGTAGCAGCTGACAAAAAGCGTGACATTTACTCGTCTTTGGTGCCACAATATCATTTCGTACCCCTGGCCTTTGAGACCACGGGCTGCTGGGGGTCGGAAGCTCTGTCCTTCGTCAAAGAGCTTGGCCGTCGACTCCAGGAGAACGACGCTCGCTCCGGGTACTACTTGATGCAAAGGTTGTCATCCAACGCGGAAACGCGAGAAGCGTCATGGGAACCTTTGCATCCGGTATGACCTGTGGAGGGCTTTTTGACTTTTGTTAATTTCTGGTTAGTTTTAAGATTTTTAGTCTTAAGATCGTTAGTTCTAATTTTATTAACGTTTTTCTATCCTATTCTATTAATAGGTATGTTAAATTTTAAATGTTAGTTTAGATTTTATATTAGTTTAGATTTCGTTTAGATATTAATTTAGTTTATTAATAATTGTGTTTAAGATTGTTATTTTCATATCATTATAATATTCTTTTAAACTGTAAGAGTCTAGGTACCTATCAAATTGAACAACTTTTAATATGGGAGCAATAAGATTGGAGAAAAAAAAACTGCTGTTCCAGGTATCAGGACATTTGAGCGAATCCCTTTGCGCGAAAGACACTTGAGCGAAGGACATTTGAGCGAAAAAAAATTGAGCGAAAAGACTTTTGCGCGAAAAGACACTTGCGCGAAAAAAAAATGAGCGAAGGACACTTGAGCGAATGGACATTAGCGCGAATGGACATTAGCGCGAACGGGACATTAGCGCGAATGGACATTAGCGCGAATGGACAATTGCGCGAATGGGACATTTGCGCGGAAACCGCCCTGGAGCCTAAACGGCTTGATGGATTTTGATGTGTGAGGTGTCGTTGGATTCGTAAAAATTGTGAAAATGACATAGGGTATATAATTTTAATATAGCATCTACAATTAAAAAAGAAAGTGGGAATAAACATTTATTTTTTTGTAAAAATTACAAAATGGGTATTAAACGAAAACTAGTGAAGAGCTAAAATATAGGTACTTATAATTTAGTTTTTTCCGACTTTATTATTTATTAATTTTAAACTTTACTAGGTAGGTATTGCAGGCAGGAGCAAACTATATTCCCCGAGGGGGTAGTCAGAGATATTCTGAAACCTCAGAACATTTACGTTTCACCAGTAGTACCGAAACTCTGTCCAGTGTGAAGGAGCCCGTCGCCTACCTATAATAGACAGTGGAATAACATTCAAAAATATTTACTTAAACAAAGTTCGTACCTAAAGCTGATTAATGATTGTAGAACTTGTTGGCTCAACTGTACAATGAGTACCGTCGAATTTGGAGGTGGGGATGGGTGGGGGTTTATAGGGGGGGGGGGGGGGGGGTCCCCACATGCCCCCCCTAAAGGAAAAAGTTCGGAAACCCCCCTTTTTTTTTGCCCTCCTGCAGTCCAAAAATAGCTGGTAGAAGGCGTGGGAAGGACCCCAGATCTTGTTAGTTAGGTTAGCGAGGAGCGAAGCGACGAGCATGTTAGGTTTCTTGCGACCACAGCGCACGAACCGAGCGAGCGCAGCGAGCGGTGCCGCGGTAGCGGCCGGCGAGTGCCAGAACCGAATTGCTACTGTTTACCTAGTCGCCTCGAAGCCCCCCCCCCTCTGTGGGGTGGTAAGAGATTTTCCCCCGTCCACCCCCTCAAATTCGTGCAGGAGGATACTAAAAATTTCACTTTTTATGAAAAAAAGGGGGGTTCCGTACAATTCCCCCCACCCATCCCCGACCCCAAATTCGACGGTACTCATTGTACAGTCCTTCCAACTTGTTTTTAGTTTTTCTTAATTAATTAGTTTATTTCTTTCTTTTTAGTCTTGTGTCAAAAAGATAGCATGAAAGTACTATAATATTTATGTATTTGGAATCTGCTCTTCACTAGTTTTCGTTTAATACCCATTTTGTAATTTTTACAAAAAAATAAATGTTTATTCCCACTTTCTTTTTTATTTGTAGATGCTATATTAAAATTATATACCCTATGTCATTCTCACAATTTTTACGAATCCAACGACACCTAACATATCAAAATCCGTCAAGCCGTTTAGGCTCCAGGGCGGTTTTCGCGCAAATGTCCCATTCGCGCAAATGTCCTGTTCGCTCAATTGTCCATTCGCGCAAATGTCCCGTTCGCGCATATGTCCATTCGCGCTTATGTCCATTCGCGCAAATTTTCCTTCGCGCTAATGTCCATTCGCGCTAATGTCCATTCGCGCAAAAGTCTTTCGCTTAAATGTCCATTCGCGCAAAAGTCTTTCGCTCAACTGTCCTTCGCGCAAGTGTCCTTCGCGCAAGTGTCTTTCGCTCAAATGTCCCAGATCCGCTGTTCCATACTAAACTGCAGTGCCTACTCGACTCAAATGTATGCAACAGAAGATTTTTTTTCGCTCCAATCGGTTTGCTGTCATAGTAAAAGTTGTTCAGTTTGATGGGTAGACTTTTAGTTTAGATTGGAAGGATGCCAATGATATCCAATTTCACCCACTGCGGAATGTAGTAAGGTGGAACGTATACAGGCCTTTTAAGATTGTAATCTATCGTGTGCCTAAAAATATTGTTTATTTCCGAAATCTTTTTAGAAAAAAAAAACGTTCTAATAAGTAACTAGTTAACTCAAAAGAAAAGCTGTCTCCAGCTGTATAGGTCGATCTGAACAAATTAAGATAAGACATTGGAAATGAGATGTAAATTAGGATTTATAAGGCTATGGCACGGACCTGAACAAAAGACGGACGTATAATGTGACACTAAAAAGATGTGAAGCATGCAAGGTCCTACATTTTCGTTTGTTCTACAAGGGACCTACACTCACACAGATGCACTAGCTCTAGGAGCAAGTCCGACACCCGTCACCATTATGTACCGCGTGACAGCATGCACACAAAAGAAATGGGTGCTTCACTCGTGATTAGACGAGATTACGTCCGTCTTTTTTTCAGGTCCGTGGGCTATGGTAGATTGAAGTAAAATTATCAGGTTTGGATAGTTTTGGATATTTTTTGTAAATCCTCAATTCCTCAATAGTGAACAAAAAGATCTGATAGGTACCTAACTACTTAGTACGGAGCACATAATATGGCCCGATTCTCGACTCGCACATACCTGTTTTTTTTATAATTTACCTAATAAGGTATGTTATCTGTTTTCTATATTCTAGCAATAAAAAGAAAGAAGGACCAGCAGATGATGAACAGAGCAAACTTCATAGAAGGACATGAGATGAAACTATCTCGGCTGAGGAACGAAAAAATGAGAGAAAGGGACATAGACAATGACACAATAAAGGTGGCGTTGGAAGAGTTAAGAAGAGAAAGGATTAGAAACAAACTAGAGATGGTAAGCATATATGCTCACGACTATAATATCCCCCGAGAGGGTAGTCAAAGATATTCTGGAACATCCACGTTATTACCGAAATTCTGTCCAGTGAAACGGGGAGTGAGCCCGTCGCCACTTATAATGGACAGTGGGTACAATACATGCCTCGAAATTGAAGCATGCAGGTTTCCTTACGATGTTTCCTTCACCGAAAAGCCAGTGGTGTTACGCATCGTACAACGTGTTCCCGCCGCCTTCACCAGGTCGTCGGTCCACCTTGTGGGAGCCACTCACTGCCTAACCACGCTGCGCTTTCCGGTACGCGGTCGCCACTCGATAACTCTTGGGCGGGTTTAAGTGACAGCCTTTCAAATACTGAAACGGTGAATTCAGACCATCACACTGAACAACGTTCAATATGGAGCCACCATCAGGAAACGCGAAAAAAAATCTGCTGTTTGAGTCCAGCAGGCATTGCAGTTTAGTATGGAACCGGTGATTTTTTTTGCTCCGATCGTTTTGCTCCCATAGTAAAACTTGTTCAGTTTAATGGGTAGACTGTTAGTTTAAAAGGAATGATATTATCAATTTCACCCTGTATATTGAAAGTTGTTCAGTTTGATTTGATTATTTGCTAGGCAGCTGTCACTTACACCCTGTATTTTATTTTTGGTGGATACAAATTAGGGTCAACATGCCGTCGGAGAATATTTTCAAGCCTCCTAAATAGGATAATCTGGATAGTTACACCGCACCGCCATCTGTTGGCTATCCAGGACCAACTGCTTAAGGTGCCTTCCGAAGTACCGATTGTTGGATGCCCAAAAATTACAAATTATAAACTTTAATTTACAGCACAGACTTCAAATGGAGAAACAAGTGTGTATAGAAAACTACAATCGAGAGAGACGAATAGCATCTGCGCTAGAAGAAGACGCAGATAGAGTTGCACAGGAGTGGAAGAGAGAAGAGGAGAGAAAAGCAGATGATTACAAGAGAAACGTTGAAGCTGAAACGAGATTCAGTAAAGAGGTGAGGAACTGAGGACTATAGAGCATATTCCCTCGAGATCGATAGATAACTAATTTTTTTCATCGGAACAAATCAATTCACAAAAAAACAGCGAGCGAGCGAGCTCCATACAAGCGATGTTTGATTCTATTTGGTAACGAAATTAAATTCAATTACTAAATTTTTAAACACGATCTACAAACCACCAAACACAGATCAGTTTCTATTAGGTCATGTTTAAAAAATTTCATTGGATAAGTAAGTATTAAAAATGAAACCAAATTAAATTTTATTAATTTTTTAAAACAGTAACTATCTACTTATAGATCCACTTCTGAGTAAGTTCTTGTTAGCTTATCCGACAGATGTTTTGAGATATTTTGTATGAAATTATGTCAAAATATCTGTCGGATAAGCTAACAAGAACTTACTCAGAAGTGGTGAAACAGGCCCTTAATTTGCATTAAAAATAGAATCATACTTTGTTTGTGTGATATAATTCTTTTCTACTTTATAGAAAGCACGTAGTGATTATATTCTCTTTGTAGAAAGCTGCAGAAGAATACAGAAGTTACATGAAAGAGAGGAAACAAGAGTTAGAAAGAGAACGCCAAGACAGAGTCGAAAGAATGGCGCGTGTGAAAAGGACCGCATTTAAAGAGCTGCAGAAACAATTGGACAATGCTAATGAAGAAATGAGACGGCAGATAGAGTACAGAAACAATCTAAATAATCAGATTAGAGATAATCAAATAGTTTTGGTAAGTACAAACTTAGAAATAAGTAACTACAGTCTGTCTATAAAGTCTTGGCAAAAAATGAGGGCGCTGTCTCCACGCAAGAACGTCAAAATCAAGCATAACCTGGCAACACCACCATACTAAAATGATTAGTTCCTCAAACCTTCATGCCACGACTTCATAGACAGACTATACCTCCATTCTTTCACCACCATCATCTCAGCCGATGGACGTCCACTAGTTACTGGACATAGGCCTCCCCCAAGGATCGCCACAATGACCGGTCAAAATGTCATCAGTGAGCTTGAACGGTTTTTAAATCTCATACAAAAGCGTTCTCATGCATCTTCCTACCTACTGCTTATTTGACTGGAAAATCGCACTCCTGAATTATGATGTTTTGATGTCAAATCAGCAATAGAAAGATGCATATCTCCATAGAAATTTTGACATTTTCAACTGCTGAATTCATCAAATGAGATTCAAAAATCGCACTCCTGGAGATCTGCGATTTTTGAATGTTACCGGTGAGTTTGAACGTTTTTTAAATCTCATACAAAAGCCTTCTCATACCTCTGAGTTCAATACGAGTGGGTAGGGGCACTCGTATTGAGCTTATGGGTATGAGAATTTAGTCTCCGGTAAAATTTTACAATGCGAACTTTGGGAAATCGGTGAATATCGGCCATTTTACTCAGCCCGTGACTTTCAAAAATTTCTTTTCAGGGGAGCTATTTTTGAAACTCATTCGCTGAGCTCAGCATTTGAAAATGTCAAAATTACTATGAAGATAGGTAGGTACGCAACTTTCTCCTGCTGATTTGACTTTCAAAAATCATACTTCATAAGTGCGATTTTTTAAAGTCGAATCAGCAGTAGAAAGATACGTATCTCCATGACATATTCAACTGCTGAGCTCACCGAATGAGATTCAAAAATCGCACGCCAGAATATAATTTAGGTAACTATTGCTAATGAAATGTGATAGTTTAGTAGGTACCTAAATTCTTTACAGCATATCGCACGTTTTAAATGGATAATCTACCAGTCCAGTCTGATCCAAGTGAGGGGAAATCGTTTGTGATTCATCCATTATGATTTAGTTAGTAATTAGTTTGTTTTTTGGTTCCATTTTAGGAGACAAACATAGATGATGTAGAATGCAAGCAAAAACCTTTTACGAAGAAAGCTGAAATGTTCAAAGATGCGATGGAAAATAAAATCGCCAAATCTCCGGGTCGAAAAAGGTCAGATTTGATGTTTTTCTAAATAAACTTTATTGGTAAATCATGGTAGGTATTACTGGAAACACAAACTGCAATTAGTTAATTACTACATAAGTAGGTATAGCTCGGTGGTACATACAATATAATCCTCTGTGTCGGTGGCGCGTTGCGGAGAGGTATGGACTCATCAGGTCCGGGTTCGAATCCGCGCGGACAACATGCCACGTACATCTAAGCCACGTACCAATGAGTTTTCCTAACTTATGTAGGTACGTATTACCGACTGCTCTCAAACGGTGAAGGAAAACATCGTGAGGAAACCTGCATACGAGTACTGTGAGGGATTTGCTCCGAGAAACGTTTACCATAGTTTACAACATATTTATTCGTTAACACAAATTCACATTACATGATAGATTCATTTGACATCTTCTATTTGAATATAGAACGACGTCACTGCTGTGCCAGTACCGGCCGCCAGCCAGTACTCACACTCCTCTTCACGGCAACGTGGTCGTCGGAGAGTCCTAAACTGCACCGCAGTTTCATCAGCCGCGGGCCAGCTAAAGCCTTTGTCAGCATATCTGCGCCCATATCTTCGGTTCGCAGATATTTTACATCTATTAAGCCGTCTTGTATGCAGTTCCGAATAAAGTGCATTTTCAGGTCTATATGTTTTGACTTTGAAGTCACCATTGCATTTTGGCCGAGTTTGATGGCAGCTTGATTGTCGTTTAATACGACTATGCTGTCATAGCTGGCCCCTAGGTCTTTATAAAGGCTCTTTAAATGGATGGCTTCTTTCGCAGCTTCGGTTAGGGCAACGTACTCCGCCTCAGCCGTCGACAGGGCAACGCTTCTTTGTTTTTTAGACATCCAGCTTACAGACGTCCCAGCATACATAAAGCAATAGCCCGAAAAAGACTTTCGATCAAGCTTGCATGCGCCCCAATCTGCATCTGCCATACCAAGCAATTTTTGCCCAGTCTTCTTGAAAGTAAGACCGATGCCCTTCGTTCCTTTAAGGTAACGTAGTACTCTTTTCGCACATTTGAAATGCTCCTCTCCGTAGCAATCATTAAATTGGGAAAGATAGCTTATGGCGAACATAATGTCAGGGCGAGTTGCCACCGCCAGGTACATGAGCGTTCCAATTAAATTTTTGTAAGGAAGATCCTTCCTTTCGTCTCTTCCACCCTTTTCAAGCTTGAGGCCTGGTTCTATGGGTGTGGTTGTTGCTTTACAATCTTCCATGTTGAACTTTTTGAGAGTGTCTTCTATGAACTTCTCTTGGTTCAGTTTAATTTCACCCTTTTTATAGGCAACGTCTATTCCAATTAGCCGTTTCGGTATCCCTAAGTCTTTTAACTCAAATTTTGCATTCAGCAGGTCTTTTACTTCTTTGAGCTTTCTTGGGCATGAATAGGCAATCAATAAATCATCGACATATATTACTATTATGACTTTAACTCCTCTTTTCTCTAGTAGGTATAAACATGGGTCAGCTTCGGATGCTTTGAAACCTATGTTCTTTAATTCTGTGTCGAGTTTCTTGTACCACTGCCTCCCTGCCTGTTTAAGTCCATACAGAGCTTTTATGAGATGACAGACTTTTCCTTTGGGATTATTTCTTATGTCTTTCAGCATACTCTTTGTTTTATTATATAAAGTCAGATCTTTTTGTTTACTTTCTTCGACCATGATTTCTGTCAGATATTCTTCTAAGTAGTCAGGGTATTTCATCACTATCTTTTCTTCTAGTTCACCATTCAGGTACGCCGTTGTTACGTCCATCTGGTTTAATTTTAACCCTTCTTCCATTGCTATCCCAATAACAGATCTGATCGAACTTAGTTTAGCAACGGGAGCATATGTTTCGTTGTAGTCGATACCTGGTCGCTGAGTGAAACCCCGTGCAACGAGTCTGGCCTTCTTTGTTACGCTGTTATCTGGTCCTATTTTATTTCTTAGAACCATTTTATAGTCCACTTCTTTTAATTCTTTGTTTTTCCTTTCTATTTTCCAGGTTCCATTCTTGACATGTGCTCTTATCTCAGCTTTTATCGCATCATGCCAGTATTCATCATTCTCATTTTCGTCGGACATGTAAGATATTTCCGAGAATAAGTGACTTTCTTCAGTCTCGTCCATTTCGAAATCTCTGGTCCACGCTGGCGGATGCCTTCCTCTTTGGGGCCTCCCATTTCCAGGTGTTTCCACGATGTCAGATACGTCATCGTGAGATTCTGTTTCGTCTTGCGAATAAACGTCATCTTCTTGATTGTTCGGATTTTCCAATGCGTTATCGTAAGACTCTATTTCGTCCAGCGAAGAAACGTCATCTTCTTGATCGTTTAGATTTTCAAATATGTTTTCATTTTTATTTTCTGTTATTTCAATTTCTAATTCTCTCTTTTTATTTTTATCTTGTTGTCCTTGTTTGTTTGTAAGGTCTTCATAGTTCGGACTTTCTTCTTTAAAGTACATTTTATCTATGACCTTTATGTCCCTGGTCGTCACAACGTCATCATCTTCAGGTATGTAGACTCTGTAAGCCTTGGAAGTCATCGAGTACCCCATGAATACTCCTTCTTTGGCATTCTGGGTTAGCTTTCCTCGTTTGTTCTTTTTCAGGACAAATGTCTTCCTGCCATAAACATGAAGGTGATTTCCACTTGGTGTTCGGCCTACCCATTTCTTGAAGGGTATATTGCCATTCAGTGCTTTGGTAGGACTACGATTTATGAGGTAGTTAGCGGTTGCTACCGCTTCTGCCCAAAGTTTTTTAGGTGCATTTGCCTCGATCATCAAACATCTGGCTTTGTCTAACAGGGATCTGTTTTTTCTCTCGCTTATCCCATTTTGTTGTGGGGTATAAGTTGTGGTCAACCTTCTTTGGATGCCGTTCGATTTGAGAAAATCATCAAACTCCTTGTTGCGATATTCTGTGCCATTGTCCGTTTGTAAATGTTTTATCCTTTTGTTGTGGAAAGTCTCGACTTCCTTTTTATATTCCTTGAAAACGTTGAATACGTCACTCTTCCTTTTAATGAAGTAGACGTGACAGTAACGGGTGTAATCGTCAATGAATGTGACGTAGTATCTTGAGCCAGCTAGCGTCTCACACTCAAAAGGTCCACAAACGTCGCTATGAATTATTTCTAGCTTATCCGTTGTGTAGAGGTCATCATGTCTTGTAAATGGTAATCTAGATAGTTTTCCCTTAATGCAGGTCTCACATGTTTCAAACTTTTCGTCAGTTAAATTTAAACCGTGCATGAGGTCTTCTTTAGCCATCTTCTTTAAATCTTTTTCATTTATGTGGCCAAGTTTGCGATGCCATTCCATGATGTCGCCGTCTTCTTTAGGTGTGTAGTTTGCAGTCTCTTTTCTATCAAACTCAAGATAGTAGAGCCCATCTTTTCTTTTTGCTGTCAGTGTCACCTCGCCGTCTTTTTCTACGACGTAGGCTTTATCTTCACTGAAGACAACCTTATTTCCTCTGTCTGTTATCTTGGCCACAGACAAAAGGTTCACAGAAACATCGGGAACATACAACGTTTCATTGAAGTTGTATCCTTGTTTCTTTGTACTGACTGTAACCTTTCCCTTACCTTGAATTTTACTGGTATATTTGTTTGATGCCATCTTTAGGGTACCATTTTCAGGGGACATTGTAGAAAACATCGATTTATCGCCGCACATATGAGATGAACAGCCGCTGTCTAGGCACCATATTTCTTTATTTGCATATGAATCTGCGGTGTTCAGGCAAACGTTGTAGTTTTTGTACTTGCCTCCATTGTCTTTCTCATTTGTGTTTTCCTTTTTGCCCCGACATGTCTCTGTAGCGTGACCTTTCTTCTTGCAGTTTTTGCAGTATAACCTTTGCTTATTTTTCTTGATGTGATAAGCTTCTGAGCTTTCGGGTTGTTCATTACCACTCCTGGCCTGGTATTCTTCCAGAATTTTAACTTTCAGGTCCTCAGGATGCGGTAGTGTGTCTCGAGACTCAATGGCTATTCGAAAGTTTTCAAAAGTTGTCGGCAAGCTGTAGAGAAGCATTATGCTTAGCAACTCTCGAGGTATTTTTATATCCATGTCGGCGAGCTTGTCCACGATATCCATGAAGTTATTTATATGGTCACGAATATCTTCTTCTGTGGTCATTCGCTTTAGTACCAACTGTTTTAATAACGTAGCTTTCCTTGCAGGCCCAGTACTTTGGTAAGTAGCTCTCAACTTGTCCCATACAGCTTTAGATGTCGTGCAGGCTTTAATTTGTTTTAGTTCAGAAGGCGACAGTAAAAGTAGGATTTCAGCTCTTGCCTTCAAGTCCTCTTTATTGAACGCCAACTTCGCTGACGCATCCGCATTTGGTGGCAATGTTTTCTCGCCGCTTACGATATCCCAATAGTCATTTTTAATCAGGACTGCTTGAGCTTGCAGGCACCAAGTATCATAGTTTGATTTGGTCAATGGTTCTATGTTGCGGTAACTCGTATTTGAACTCATGGTTGTTCTTACTTGTAGACAACCACGCTCTGCTACCAATTTGTGAGGGATTTGCTCCGAGAAACGTTTACCATAGTTTACAACATATTTATTCGTTAACACAAATTCACATTACATGATAGATTCATTTGACATCTTCTATTTGAATATAGAACGACGTCACTGCTGTGCCAGTACCGGCCGCCAGCCAGTACTCACAAGTACCTATGCAGAAGAAGAAATTATAGTGCGTACTTACCTACCTATGTGAAGTTTACCAATCCGCATATATCGGGCACGCGTGGTGGAAAAACGCCCAAACTGCCCAAACACCCTCCTAGAGGGTAGGCCTGTGACCTGCAGTGGGACGTATATAGGCTCATAATGATGATAAGTATACCTATCTAATGATTAATTATTTATTTTTATTTTTAGTACAAATCCAGTTCATCCATTCAGAAGAATAATGGAAAAAAGAGAAACAGTTCAAGATTCAATAGGGCAGTTGCCTTTGATAAGAAAATGTGTGTATAGAGTGTAAAAAATCAAATAATATTTAACAATAGGTAATAATAAACTTTGAAACCGAACCAACTTTTTAAATTATTTTAGTCTTTTTGAGTATTTTTCAGTCTAGTACCGCCATCTATTGATCGATAGAGACTACAAATTTTCGTTTTAGCGCCATCTAGGTTCATTTCAGAAAACGAACAATGACGTTCTGTTGCACGCAAAATTGTAATTTCTTCTATTTCTGACCAAGAATATTATATGTTTCTGACATATTGGATGGCTGTACTTTAAAAGTACTTTGAACACGAATCCTCATCCAATATACATATTAATCTATGATCCTGATGATTATCATTAAAATTTCTAATCGTATGCATTTATAAAACAGTTCTTAAAACTTAAACAAAAAAAAAGAATCTTTCGAGATTCGCGAGATTCGATCGAATGTTTTGCTTTACACAAAAACAAAGCCTTCCGATACAATCTAGAACGGAACGAAATTCAGGAAGAAAAAAAAAAAATCAAAACAAAACAACTTTTTTATTTCGCCGGCCGGCATTATGTTTTTTAATTAAAATTATTAAAAATAGTGACATTTATAGCGAACTAAACAAGGGTAGTCATTCATTAATTAAAAACCAACAAATCCTATCATGAAGAGGGTACCTTCGCTAACTCCTATTCACTTCTGAACATCGAAAGCACGTGGCTTCAAACTTCTGAATTTCCAACAAGATTCTTGCAGAAATATGGATGAAGAAAGAAAATTCTCCATGAGAGAACTGGAGCGGTGCTCCTATAGGGATCTACAGCAGCTGGCTAAATCTATGGGCTTGCCATCCAATGTTAAGGCAAGTAATGCAATTTGATTACAAACTTTTAGAACTTGCAAGATTTTTATTACCATCATAGATGAGATTTATTGCAATAAATTAATGAATTGCATGACAATTAATGCGTTCCTCAATGTTTTACATTACAATAAGAGAAATAATACATTAACTAGCAAAAGGTGGGCAAAAGTTATTAAGCTAAACTTGACCATTGCTAATCTTAGATCAAAATAAAATCTAAGTTGCTAATATTCGTCCGCACAAATTATATATCATATTTTACCAGTCAAATCATAATCTTTCTAACAAAAAGTTTTACCATAATCGGTCCAGTATTTTTCGCGTGATGCACAAACAAACAAACATTTACAGTTTTATAAGTATGATACTGCTTTTTGCACCAGGATTCTGGCAGGCAGCCCGGTTGCATTGTAGGTCTGCTATTGGGTGGTCACGTCGCGTGTCGGTCGTCGGTTGGGTCGTCCCCTCCCCGGCCTACAACGAAGCTCCAGTGGTGGCTCACAATAGTGTTCTTAATAAACACAACCCTTGAAGTCACCAAAATTCATTCATTACCGTACAACGTCAAGCATTTTTGCTACTTTAAGGTAAATGCACACTTAGCCGCACCGCAGTCGCAGCTGTCTTTTTTTGTGTGACAGATGCAGACGATGCAAAAGTCTGCAGTGGAGCTAAGTGTGTGTTTACCTTAAACTAGACCTTAAGCTAAATCATTTAAAACCAAGATGGACACAAGAATAGGCAGGCCTTTAGTAACAAAAATTGCTTGTTTCACATCCTTTCCTATGTGAAATACAGGGTGAAAAAAATCAGTAATTCAGATCATCAAACTGCACAGCTTTCCCTATTGAGTCAACAATCAACATACAATAACAAAAAAATAAATATTGGTGTTCTATAATAAGGGGTGTAAGGGGTACCAGACAACATCTTACGGGACCCAAGCCATCCTCACCTGCACTGGTAGTATGCAACGAACGAGATAAAAGATGTGATACAGCCGTATCAACGGCTGTATCACATCTTTTATCTCGTTCGTTCGCACGCAAACTATGAATAAGAATGTATAGAAGTGTAAATGAAGCTCAAAAAGTGGCACCAAAAAAAGTGTACCGTGTTCTAAATTTGTTCTTTAAAAACTGTACCTAGCCGCCAAAACTCATACAATAGTTATTCTTATTCGTAGCATGCAAATAGAAAGAGAGCGAAGGTGTGATAGAGCTGTATCACTGCGGCATGCTACCTATGCAGATCGTAGTGCACCCTGCTAAACAACAAGCGAGGCTCTGACCACCCGCCAACCAGCAAAAGACCGGTGTGGCGACATACAGTCCAAACCATAAAGTTATTATACCTTACAGGAATAGAGGCAGTGACATGAGTTGTCAAATGAAACAGTTTTTTGATGTTTTTTGGAGACTATTCGCAGGCAAAAATTCTAATACTGTCTATAATTCTGAGTCTAATGTAAAATCGTGGATAAATTAATGAAGTAGTGTCAGTATATTTCACAAAATTACGATTTCACTTTAGATTCCCAATTATTCACGAAAACCGAATTGTAAAAATTGATTAGAGACTAAAAAACGGTCCTATTGCTTCGCGTCACATATCTCTTTCTATTATACATCTCGCTCTCTCAGCTGTATGTTCCTCTATTCCTACCTCTATGGTCCAAACCTCCTAAACAATCAAGAGTTTAGGGGAAACCTTTGCCTAGCAGTGGGACAAAACAGGTTAAAAAAAAAGGATGATACTCTGACCAAGTTTTATAATAAATGTCAGTTGCAAGTGTTAAAATTAGCTGTGTAAAATATTACAGAAAGTATACCTCATCCAGTTAATCTACGCGAAGCAGAATTGCAGTCAGACGGAGGTAGACAGCATCGTTCAGAGAGTCAAGATGGAGCGCCAGAGGCAGGCAGTGACCAACAAGAAAGTTAATAAGAAGATGCGCCTTCAGGTTTGTTTGTTACTGATATATGGGTAGATCAACTATTTTTTGTCCTCACAGTACTGTTTAAAAAAACGTTATTATTCCTTTTTTCTTGACATTCATTAATTTTGAAAGATGGATATTGTATTTAATGATATGATTCTTCTACACACATGCGCATTGCACCATCTGTGTTGAACTACTAGAAGTTTTTAGCGGTTGTCCGATAGACCTAAAAGCGTGGGGACAACGAAATAAAGCGTCCATCGGACAACCACCAAACTTCAAGTAAAATTAAAGTGATTTTGCAAAACCGTGTATGCATTTAATAAATGCAATCCTTAGTTATTCAACAAACATTAATTTTTGGGGCAAGCAAAACCTGAGCTTGAGCCTGAGCCTGAACATTGAGAAAATTGTATGCAGATGACTGGGACTAGGTATGGACAAAAAATAGTTGATCGACCCATATACCAGGTCCAACTTAATACGCTGACAGTTTTTTATGAGGATGATAAGACCGCCTATTTTTGTACCTTTCTGTATTTCCTGTTTGTTTACTCTCTGTATATTATGTTTTTTTGGTGTAAAATAAAGTAAGTATAATTGATTGATTGCAGTTTTGTATGGAGCAGCAGATTTTCTTGGCGAAATGTATGGGGCAGGAGATTTTTTTTCGTGATTTCTATGTTAGGTCACAGATTATTTAATAGTCACATACCGTAACAGATACACTCAACCCGATTTTTCTAATTTCGAACTTTGCGCTTCAGGAACAAAAAATAAAATGCGCCTTATGTCAATGAGCGACCACTCACCCCTCAGTGGGGATCGGCCGTCAAGCGTACCTGAGCATGTAGTGAGACAGGCCTGGTTGGGTTTTGATGGTCTGATCATCCTCTTAGAAAACTGTTAGCATATTATGTTAGACCCTGTAAACACCATATAATTGGGGTAGTTTTGAAGCCAGAACCAAAGACCGAACCAGGGACCAAAATTTAAAAAGCGTAAAAAAATCAGATATATGATATATCTGTGAAGAAGCTATTAAATATGTGGGCGTCCACTCCACGCAAAAAGGGTCCGGTTGGGTTTTGAGTTAAGGTTAGATTCGGCATCTAGATCAGTCACGTGATAAAATAGATGGTATAAAATGCCGATAACTGTACCCTTCTTGCGTAGATGCCCACATATACAACGTGTTAATGAATAAACGCAAAACCTCATACACCCCAACTGATTTCTAACAAAATAATTAGATTGAAACAATAATTTCTTTTCTTTGATAGTTAAAATTTTAAGTTATTCACATTTTAAGTTTTGAGGCAAAAATGATTTGTTATCATTTCAGCAATGAATGGAAGTGCTATCTTGATCATGGATACATTTTAAGAAACTTGTTTTTGTAGCAAGTAGGGTGAGAGTGCCCGGTGGGTTGAGATCAATTTAAGTAAATTCTAAATTTTACAAACAAATTATAAAATATTTTGCAAAAAATTTCCTATGTTGAAACCATGAGTTTTGCCAAGTCATTAAGACGTTGGATATAAAATAAAAGATTAAAGCAAAGGTCTTCCCACCTTTGCCCAGCAGTGGGAATTAATAAAAGAAACAAAAATAAATAAGTTAGTCATTGATTTTTAATTTCTCATTGCAGGGCACAGAAATATCATCAACAAACAACAGCACCTCGCCACCGATCGGCCAAACTCCCAAACGTCCGGGAATTATCATACAATGCAGCCCCGACGTTGAAACCCTTTCATACCCGAGACAACTCAACCCGAAACCCCCAAACCGTAACAGAGGTAGCGACAGAGTCCTACGAAGCTTCAACGTGAAAACTTACAAACGACCAAACTATTCTATGATGAATGATACTTTAATAGGCGTGGTTAAGAGTGAGAGAGATAAACAGACACAAATAAGTATTATAAGTAGAGATGGAAAGTTTCCGAACATGAATTTGACTGCTCGATGCCTTTTGAAGAAACACCAGCCAAGTTTGAATGATAGAATGAGTTTTGGTGAAAGTCAGATGGTTCCAGTGTCACATGTGGTAAGTAAAGAATTTAACTTTTTCTCTGGTTCATATTATTTAAAAAAGAATTTATACTACTATAGTCCCCAAGTATCAAAGGTATTCTAAAAACGCGGAACATCCATGTTTGACTAGTAGTTACCAATATTGAAGCAAGCAGGTTACCTCATGATGTTTTCCTTCAGTGAAAAGCCAGTAGTGTCACAGAATAGGTTTGGTATATAGTTCTATATACAGAACGGCCACTCCCTGCTCCCTGCCCCTCTCTGACTTCAGATACCCCACCCCCCCTCAAACTTGAGGGAAACTTGAGGGAACTCGAGCAAGGGAATGCAGTCAGGCGCGCGCACCCGTTAGATTTTACTACATAAAATTGAGTCTTTTCAGTGCATAAAAACGATGAAAAATAACGCTGTATTCACATTTTCATTAATTCTTTAGCTCAAATACTATTTTTAATAACTGAACGAACAATAAAAAGTTGTGTAATGTAGTAGATGATGTTTATACAATGCGTGGTAAGTCAACCCTACACATAATGTCAAAGACAATTTGCACCAAGTGCGCATGTACGAACGTCATCATGTCAAATCCAAAACTTTGTTAGAAGTGCCGGACCTGTGGTAGTGTTAGAAATCTAAACTATTATAAAACTGTAACTGAAGTGTGTCTGTACCTTTTTTAGAAATTGTGTCCGTCTGTTTGTTTGTTTGTTCGCGCATCACGCAAAAACTACTGAACCGATTTTGATGAAACTTTTTTTGTTTGATGGCTTATGATCTGACTTAAAATCTGGTATATAATTTGTGCGGACGAAGTCGCGGGAAAACACTAGTTGCTTCTAACCTCCTGACCACTCTGAATTATGAAAACTGGCTGCAACTTATATATGCTGATGATTTTTTAGATGATCAGACCATCAAACTTAATAACTTCCTGCATCCAATGGGACAACAGCGAAATTAAAAAAAAATCTGCTGTCTGTATTTGCGTGAGGATATTTTTTCACGCTATGATTTTGGTCCCATAGAGAAAGTTGTTGAGTTGGATGGTCTGATTGATTGATTTGTAGTTGTGCTATTGCAAGCAAGGGTCGTTATGTAACACCAAGACCATCGCTGGTCCTTTGTGTTCGCCCCAAAGTCACCCATATTTTAAGCATACCTCCGAACTTATGGTATTTTCTTTTCACTCTCGGGAATGCAGGTTTCCTCTCGATGTTTTCCTTCACGGCCGAGCTAGTATATGATAACCGTAAATAAACTCCGTAGAACTTAGTGGTACAGGCCAGGAATCGAACCGCCGCCTCATGATTGAGTCGCTAGCACTCTCCCGTGGGAGTCGTATGCAGTATCGAAAACCGTCATAGCGAAGCACGCTGCTGCGAAAAACTTTGAGACTGCCTCATAAGTTCGAAAACTTGTCCGTTCGAATTATGTAGTCGCGAAAACTGTTGTAGCGAAGCACGCAGCTGCGAAAAACTTTTTAATCGCCTCCTCGTACATTCGAAAACTTGTGAGATCGTAGCGAAGCACGCGGCTGCAAAACGTATGGGCTATCATAGTTCTTTGATGGTCTAAATGGCTCCTTAAAAACCGTCAGGATATAAATGGCCCTGTATATTTGTAACTCTTCTGTCTCTTTTTTCAGATACCAGGCCCTCTAGTCCCAATTAAACGTCAAAGATCACTGAGCGGCATCTACCCAATAAACCCTCAACCGTCAAAACGGTACGAATTTGTGCAGAGCGTCGGCTTCAGGCGCGACGACGGAAGAATAACAAAAATTAACGCCCTAGTACAAAAGTCTACACAAACTCTGAAACGCTATGAAAATATACGCAGAAACTACCGGAGTATTATTAAAAACAATCTAGAACAGGAAAACTACCAGGAAACATTGAAAAACTACCAAGAGACACAGGAGAACTACCAAGATACACAGAAAAGCTACCAAGAGATACAGGAGAACTATCACGATACACAGATCAAGAAAAACTTCCTGGAAGCACAGAAAAACTACCAAGAAACACAGATAAAGAAAAACTTCCTGGAAGCACAGAAAAACTACCAAGAAACACAGAAAAAGAAAAACTTCCTGGAAACACAGAAAAGCTACCAAGAAATACAGAAAAAGAAAATGTATCTAGAAGAACAGAGAAATTACCAAGAAACACAGAAAATCTACCAAGAAACACAGAAAAACTGCCAAGAAGAGCAGAAAAACTATCTTGAACCTCTCGACAATGAAGAAAATAGAGAAAGCCAAGTAGAAGTGACCATACAAGACATAATCAACTCAAACATCGATGCCCAAACGTTCTCAAATCCTGTCCCAGAATTGGTTTTAACAGATTCCAGCATCAATTACCCAAACATGTCAAGCTTAACCGACGTCATGCCTAACTCAACAACAGAATTCAAAGGAAATGATGAAATTTTTTCCGTTTATTACCATAAGAAAATTCGTGCTGAACAAGTAAGAACTCAGAGGCATGTTAAGGAAGTCCCTAAGGGCTGCCAGCCGAGGCTGCCTAAAATAAACGAAGTGTTTGGTAATTTTAGTGGGATTCCTAATGAAGTTATTCAGCCATTGTACATACAAGTCAGCAGTGAGATGGAACGATGTAAGTTACTTTGCTTATTTTATTACTGACGGCCCGATAGATAGTTGATAGCATAAAGTTATTATACCTTACAGGAATAGAGTCAGTGACATGAGTTGTCAAATGAAACAGTTTTTGGATGTTTTTTGGAGACTATTTGCAGGCAAAAATTCGAATACTGTCTAATTCTGAGTCTAACGTAAAATCGTGGATAAATTAATGAAGTAGTGTCAGTATATTTCACAAAATTATCTACAATTTCACTTTAGATTCCCAATTATTCACGAAAACCGAATTGTAAAAATTGATTAGTGACTAAAAAACGGTTCTATTGATTCGCGTCACGTATCTTTTTCTATTATACAGTGGTGCCGCTAGGTACATCTCGCTCTCTCAGCTGTATGTTCCTCTATTCCTACCTCTATGGTTGATAGTGAACCCGCCTGCTGATAAGAGAGCCGTGGGTTTGAATTCCGCAAGGGGAAAATATACAGGGTATTAGGGTAAACATTTGCATTACTTTAAGGGGTGAGTAAGACGATTTGTTATTTCAGACGTTTTACTAGGAAGTCGTTCACCCCAAAAAGTCATTTCTACTAGATTGTCCTTCTGATACAGACCCATTAAACCCATAATACTGAACTTTCTCTAAGAAACTTTTTAAAGGCATATTTAGACAATTAACTAATAAAAAGAACATGGGTCGAAAAACGAGAATTATTTTTGGACAAGATAGCGCTGTTATAAAGCTCCTGGACCTTTATTACAGCCAGCTCTCTAAAATTCTATTCCTTTTGGTTATAATAAGATGAAAATATTGAGAGTGTAAAACACGCCCCAAATATTTATTTATTTATTTTATTGGAAAACCAACAGCAATACAATACAGTAGTCACAAGAGTATAAAGCAGAAAGCCAATAACAGGTTTTCACTGATAGAAACAGGAATAGTCGAGAAAAAACAAATAGTTAACAATGTATAAAAAAACGCACATAAGTCAGCAGACATGCCAGCCTACAGGTAGATATACCTATAAAACTTAAGTTAAACACAAAGCATTGCAATAAACAATAAAAGAAAAGAAAATAAAAGACCTTAGTCTAACAATAACCCCTACACTTCATCAATAAAGAAATCACGACTTAACAACCTCCTTGTCGACTCGACGCTAGAGTTAAAGAGATCAATATTATAAGTATTGCAAAGTTTATTAAAATTGTCACTCGCACGCCACATAAACGTATTCTGCCTATAATTAGTGGATGCATTAACTTTAAATCCTGTATGTGTGATTGAAACGAAGTTAAAACGTTTCAGCACAAAACTGCCCGATCTACGTGCCGAACACGAGCTCCTTGCTGGAGAGTATATACAACTTCAGGAGCCCGTTCCTCGCGCATGCGCCGCTGCTTCAAGTCGCCACCACGAGCAACACTAAATGCGTGTTCAGCACGCCCGTCATCGCTACCGCGTGAGTGTTTGTACTAGTAACTAGAGTTCTATCTAACTACTTCTGCCTTCGATCAACAATATACAACTAGATAACGGGTCGCATACAAAATCAAAGAGAAATTCTGTCCTATTGAATATACAACATTTTTTGTTAACGAACCGAGAAAACAGTCCGAATACATTATAATTTCGACCTCAAAGCAACCATAATTCCTAGTAATTTAAAAAAGGAACACTGCGGCATTGCGAGACGTGCTTACGTTGGCTTTGTTCGAACGCAACTAATTCAAAATAAGACCTCACTCAAATAGTGAGGCGTTATTTGCCGGGACATGTTTTGAGCGCTGACGCGTTATCTAGTTGGATATTGTTGATCGAAGACTTCTGCGAAAAGCACCACATGCTTTTAATCTATCCTACTTTGTCTAAATCACAGGCAATTTATTTACGCCACATAGCCGAGTACGCGGAAAACTACCACATTTCGTTATGTGTTACTTATTTGTTATGCGCATTATTCGGCTGTATGCGACAAAGTTTGCAGGGCCCATCCCATTGCAGGCTGAATCACCTGATTGTCTGAAAAGAAAGATGATTCCGTGCTTCGGATGGCACGTTAAGCCCCCTCCCCCTCGCCGCCCTTTTTACCCTTCTCATTCTTGTTTTAAATTGTATTTTTTCTATTCTTGGTGTGCAAATAATAGTTATTTGTTATGCTAGGCTGCAAAGTTGCTTTTTGGCGCGAGTACTTTTATTGAAACCTGAGCAAGCGAAGGATCGCGAGTGGTTCAAATAATAGAATCCTGAGCGTTCAGCGAAGGTTTCAAAGGTACGAGACGCAGAATAACTTTGTAGCCGAGCGAAACACACAATTTTTCACCTCACAACAGCGAGGAAAAAAAGTGAATTGCTGAAAAGAACATTTCAAAAAGTTTTTATTTTCGTGCTGGCCAGTGTCATGAAATAGTTATTAAGCATTTTCAGTGCATTGGCGGTATACAAAAATACTGAATAGACAAATTCGAATTTCAAAAACTCTTTGCACGCTAGCGGATAAAATACACTTTTGCACTCAGATTTCGAACGATAAACAAAATCTTTCCGAGCTTGTGAGGTGAAAAGAATATTTATCTTATCTTATCTTAAGCTGTTAGTCCCGGCCACTAACTCTGGTAGTAGTTGTCGTTACATAAAAACCACGTCAGAGGCCGTAAAGCGGTTTGGATAAACTCTGACACCAGGGCTTGCCCACACGATAAGAAGAAGCCCTTCTTCTTCATATCATTCGTCTATATTTTGCTTTATTCGCACGCACGTGTAGATGGCATTTTTGTTGTTCAAATATTTGGGCGAATACAGCTTAGCCGCATAAAAAATAACAGATAACGAAGTATGGTACCTTTGGCTACTTATATGTGGACCATATCCATTCCAAATAGCCGCGACAATTTAAGGCCATTTTTAATTACAGAAACAGAGATTTGAAACACTCAGGGCCTGTTTCACCACTTCTGATTAAGTTCTTGCTAGCTTATCCGACGGATAGTATGACGTATTTTGCATGAAAATATGTCAAAATATCTGTCGGATAAACTAACAAGAACTTACTCATAAGTGGTGAAACAGACCCTTACTCTCACTTATTCTTAGAACAGGTTTAGTAACGTCCAAGATATGTCAGATAGTACATCTTTCTGAATAAATTATATTTGCTTATCAGAATTGGCCGGAAAGCTATATAGGAATCGGAAAATTTCGTCGTCCTTATTTGGAATGCAGTATAGTTATGCGTGTAATTCTACTAACAAACATTTCTGCCACTTTTTTCGGGGGGCGAGGTAACATGAAATTCGCAACTTTGGATATTATTCCCCATAACTTTAGATTCTAATTTTGAATGTTAAAAATCATGAAAAGTAGTCTCGTGTGAACCCGAAACGTTCTAATTTCGAAGTTATTGTTTCGCAATTATAGGCTGTCTCGTTTAGTGATAACTGATAAGGTATAAAATTTAATGTAAATGCACATGATCAATTGTTCTTATACCGTGGCAGAGGGGAAATGCTACCGCAAGGCTAGTCCTTATAATACATATTCAAAGGGTTCCAGCATTAAATAATATGAAGCGAAGTCTTTATAGCTGATTGTCTGTGGTCTGAATTAATAATGTTTTCATCCAATTCCAATACTCATAAAAACCCCGGCTTCGTACGGCAGTGTTTTTCAAACTGTGACTGTCAGTTTTACGTTCATGTCCGGTCCCCTGCATTTTAAATTAGTTTGAAAAACACTGCCCTACTATTAGCACATGTCTGGCACTAGATTCGCTCTCACGCAAAGCAAAAAGCTAGTATTGTATAGGGGTAAGTAAGGCTGACTTTGCGCGAGCGCCAACAGTCTCCTTATACGTCATCAACGTGTGCTAATATCCCTACACTTTCCCCAGCGCTCATAGACCGTTTCGTCCTGTATAAACTTGTTAAATCCACTCCAATTACATTCTATACACAAGGACCCACCGCGTCATTAGGTATTCGGCCCCTGAATTTTTCTTAACACGTTTAAAAAGATTTACCTATGCTTCATCATGATTTTGGCGCCCCCCTAGTTAAGGCCCCCACTTCGCCCGGCGCTGCATATTTAGGGGAAAAGTTGACCTCGCTTCGCTCCAAGTTTTAATTTTTACATGGACAAGATTTGTGGCCACAACCCGAGTAGATGCTCTAAAAAATATTTAGCTCGCTCCGCTCGCTCCGTAATCTTATATGTTGTTTTCAATACAGGGTCCAACATAATTGAGATTTTTTTAAGAGGATGATCAAACCATCAAACTGAACCCAACATCGAAAACGTGAAAAAAAATCTGCTGTCCCATACATTTGGCTCGATCAGGTTTGCAGTTTTGTATGGATGAGCAGATGTTTTTTCGCGATTTCGATATTGGTACCATAGAAAAAGTTGTTCAGGTTGACGGTCTGATCATCCCTTAAAAAAGTGTCAGTATAAAAAGGGCCGTGTATAGACAAAAGGCGCTGGCAAAATAGGTTGTGCCCCAGGCGACAGAAATCCAGTATCACTAGGTAGCTTCCTATCCTATTTCTATTCCAAATGTGTTATTTTCGAGCTTCAGTGTGCTTGGCTGTCAACCATTGCCGCTGACATTCCACCCATTTCCAGTCCTTTAAAAAATATTATCAAGCACACTTTTGCGGTCGATGCGAAGTCCTTGTCATAGAATGTTATTGGTAAACGCTGTACTCGATCACTTCAACATGTCACCAGCTTGTTTGCTTGCATGTGAATGGCTTCCAGGATGCAGCAGCCGGCCACAACAGTCTCGAACGACCAAAGCATGGTGTCTTGTGAGTTAACGCTTCTTTTATTTTCATTTATTTGCGCTCTTACTAACATTTTCTGTACTTCACCTGTTACACTTTTCTAAGCTTTATTTGATAGGTTGTTTTACTTTTATAAATGAAAGATTAAGGGCCTGTTTCACCACTTCTGAATAAGTTCTTGTTAGCTTATCCGACAGATAGTTTGACATATTTTGTATGAAATTATGTCAAAATATCTGTCGGATAAGCTAACAAGAACTTATTCAGAAGTGGTGAAACAGGCCCTAAATGTTATGCCATATCTATCGGTTCTCTCTTGTTACGGTCCCTATTCAGTTAGTACTGTGGTAGTGATAAATGTACACAAAATATACAATATTCAGTGTTAATCCTTGAGTTTCATTAAGTACTTTAAATTGTGATTTTACTCTTGTTACTGAACAACTTTCCCCAAGAAACGTAAGGAAAATACGGAAACAATTTTAATTTTTCAGACAGAATTTTTTTTGGAGACACGCGTTTTTCTCTATGTGTGATACTAACAACATAATATGGATGTAATGTCTGACTGAAATATTTTTTTTTATTAGTGAGATAGATTCCTTGGTGAAAGTTGTTACGTTGTTTTATCATGAGTACAATCAACCATTAAAGTAAAGCAACTGATAACCTTAACTGCCTGTATACAAATATATCAATATCCAATCGATGTGGTTGCAGCGTTCGAGCGGGATAACCAGTACCCGTGTACAAATGAAGAGGTGTCGAGGATGAGCGACTTCTTGAAGCTTGCCGAGCAGGAGATCACGCTGCGCAAGTATCACGAGGGTAGGTTCGAGCGGGATAACCAGTACCTGTGTACAAATGAAGAGGTGTCAAGGATGAGCGACTTCTTGAAGCTTGCCGAGCAGGAGATCACGCTGCGCAAGTATCACGAGGGTAGGTTCGAGCGGGATAACCAGTACCTTTGCACAAATGAAGAGGTGTCGAGGATGAGCGACTTCTTGAAGCTTGCCGAGCAGGAGATCACGCTGCGCAAGTATCACGAGGGTAGGTTCGAGCGGGATAACCAGTACCTGTGTACAAATGAAGAGGTGTCAAGGATGAGCGACTTCTTGAAGCTTGCCGAGCAGGAGATCACGCTGCGCAAGTATCACGAGGGTAGGTTCGAGCGGGATAACCAGTACCTTTGCACAAATGAAGAGGTGTCGAGGATGAGCGACTTCTTGAAGCTTGCCGAGCAGGAGATCACGCTGCGCAAGTATCACGAGGGTAGGTTCGAGCGGGATAACCAGTACCTGTGTACAAATGAAGAGGTGTCAAGGATGAGCGACTTCTTGAAGCTTGCCGAGCAGGAGATCACGCTGCGCAAGTATCACGAGGGTAGGTTCGAGCGGGATAACCAGTACCTTTGCACAAATGAAGAGGTGTCGAGGATGAGCGACTTCTTGAAGCTTGCCGAGCAGGAGATCACGCTGCGCAAGTATCACGAGGGTAGGTTCGAGCGGGATAACCAGTACCTTTGCACAAATGAAGAGGTGTCGAGGATGAGCGACTTCTTGAAGCTTGCCGAGCAGGAGATCACGCTGCGCAAGTATCACGAGGGTAAGTCCATGTATACAGGGTCCTTCATCTTATCGTGTGGGCAAGCCCTGGTGTCCGAGTTTATTCAAACCGCCTTACGGCCTCTGACGTGGTTTTTATGTAACGACTACTACCACCAGTGATTAGTAGCCGGGACCAACGGCTTAAGATAATATTATTCCGAGAGCGAAAATGCGCGCTGCATACAAACGTACTATGGTGATATTTTCAATACTGACCAATTAAAGTCAATAAAATTTTGCAGAAACAATCTAGAAGCAAATCTCTATGCTTCTATAGAGTCAGATTTTCGTTAAAATATACAGTTTCAATGCTAGGATTAATTTAAGATTTGTATGGAAATCTTTGAGGCACTGTAACTTGAAAACTATACATTTTAACGAAAATCTGATTCCATACAAGCATAGAAATTTGTTTCTAGATTGTTTATGCAAAATTTCATTGACTTTAATTGGTTAGTATTGAAAATATCACCATAGTACGTTTGTATGGAGCGCGCTTCGAATAATATACCCTTAACGTGCCATCCGAAGCACGGAATCATCTTTCTTTTCAAACAGTCAGGCGATTCAGCCTGCAATGTCCTAACCAACTGGGGAAAAACGCTCAAAGTGACATATCACTCGGTGTCCTCTGTGGGAATCGAACCCACAAACTCCGGGTCAGGAGCCCAATGCTCTTAACCATTAGACCACGGATGGTCCTTAATATGCTGTTTGTATGTTTTTTTTTTTTTTCGCAATTTCAAAGTAAGTCCCTTACCAAAAGTTTGATGTTCCATACTCTACAAATCGACTAGAGCTAAAATATGTATGGGATACCTATCAATTTTTTTTCGCGATTTCGATGTTGGTCCCATAGAGAAAGTTGTTCAGTTTCACGGTCTAAACAACCCCCTTAAGCCCCACTTGCGCCAACCTGGGTTAGCAATAAACCTACGAATAAGAGAATGTATAGAAGTATAAATGAAGCTCAAAAAGTGGCACCAAAAAAATTGTAACGCGTTCTAAATTTGTTCTTTAAAAATTGTAACTCGCCGCCAAAACTCATACAAAATGTCATTTTTCATGGGGTGCCAAAAATGATTTTGATTTTGTTTGGAGTTAGTCTTCCATATTTATTCTCTTAGTCGTAGCAATAAACTCTAGGTTAAGTTGGTAACCTATGATTTTTTGTATAGAAAAACAACTGAAAGAGCTATTTTATCCGGAGTTAATTGCTAACTCGTGGTTGGCGCAAGTGGGGCTTAGAGTTGAAGTATGAAACGTATATGCCGCGGTTGTCAATCAAATTAGTCACACACTCGACCTCTCATATGGTCTATTTTCATGTGTATTGATACATTTATATTTCAATTTACAGTACTAAGCACCGATACGAGTACGTCTACGGAAAGCCAAGATCTCGGCGCTTCAGTGACCATCCCCGAAATGGTAGAAGATGCCCTAGAAATTATCAGTCAGGACGGCGTAAGTTTTTTAAATTATTACTACTTATTTCCAAAATATTGTGCAAAAATTATATTAGCTGTGTAAGAAAGGAGGGAACGCTGCTAGAATGAAGGTACATACATTCTCTATTTTGTGAACATACAGAAGAGTAGCTGACATAGCCCAAAGAATTGCTAAACTAAAAGTAAAGTGGCAATAGGCGGAGCAAATTGCTCCCATAACTGATGGCCGATGGGCCTGAAGACAGCAGACCGAAGCAGGCCCACCCTCAAGGTGGACCGACGATCTGGTGAAGGCGGCGGGAACCCGTTGGATGAGGGCAGCGCAGGACCGGTCGTTTTAGCGATCCTTGGCGGCCTATGTCCAGCGGTGGACATCTAATGTCTGTCGGCTGAGATGTTGATGATCATCATCTGGTACAATAAGATGCGCAGTAGATAATCTAGTTGGCGATTAATAAAATTCGTCCTTTGTATTCCAGGACTACATGGAACGGATAGGCATGGATTTGAGGATGCAGTGCATTCTCTGCTCTTGGGCTGGCTCCAAGATTGTACTCGAAAATCACATTAGAAAGGTAATAAGCTTTTATTGATTCAGCAATCAGCTAATCGACAACTAGCCAAATCAGCAACCCTTTATCGGACATCGAAAAGTGCGCTTTGTATGAAATTCTGTATTAAATAATGCATAGTATGAGGTTTCGCAGACGCTCGTCAAACCCTTGATTATTGATATCCTACACAAGTCAAATGCTTATGCAATTCGACACACTTGATTTATCTAGTCATTGTATAACAGAACACAAAAGTGCATATCAGTTTCGATAGATTAACCCTTGACTTAGACCAGGCATGACTGTCTGTAGCCTTTTCCTTCCGCCCTATCTTAGTCTTTCAAGTTCAGTCCTAGTTACGGCCTTGATATAGATGCAGTTTGGAAGGTGATTGATTTCTGCACATAGAATTACCCCCTATTTTACAGAGCTTTTCTATGACCGATAATATCTCTCTTAGTTCTTTGCAGCCCTGATTCTACTATCATTATCCATTTGGCCGATCTACTACTTTGAATTTGACATGCCTGACTTGGACCCTAGATGATAAGTCATCGCAAACTCGCAACATTT
Source organism: Agonopterix heracliana (assembly GCA_963693445.1). Lineage (NCBI taxonomy): Eukaryota > Metazoa > Arthropoda > Insecta > Lepidoptera > Depressariidae > Agonopterix > Agonopterix heracliana. The sequence goes on from OY856332.1 coordinate 3,029,584, forward strand.
CACGACCTTCTTATTGTTAAAATTACTGGATGTGTGAACGGTATAAACTACCAATAAGTAAAGCTCATGAACATGTGCATACTTCCCATTCTCACCTATGGTGCCAAAACGTGGTCTTTGACAAAGGACCAAAAGTCAGACCTCAAGATTTGTCAAAGGGCTATGGAGCGCAGCAACCTTGGCTTAAAACTGATCGACCAGGAATGACATAATTCGCTCCAGAACCAAAGTTACAGACGTCGCCACCACCGCTGCCAATCTAAAGTGTGATCGGGCTGGGCATGTCTGCCGCATGCCAGATGAACTCTGGGCCAAAACTACTACCAAGAGGCAAGCCTAGAAGAAGGTGGCGGGACGAAATCGATAGCTTCCTGAAGAACTGGCCTAACGAAGCGCAAAACCGGGACGCATGGAGAGAACGGAGGGAGTCCTTTGCCCAACAATGGGACAGCAACGACTGATATAAGCTCTTATCATTTACAGGAGCACTCAGACCAAATAGTAAATCAAGAATCGAACGAGTGGAACATAACGTACAAACTCGGCAGTCTAGTGAAGCAGCAGCAGTGGCTGAGCCACGTGACTGAGTTCGAGTCCTCGCTCTACATACTGAGCGTCAAGTATGAAGACCCGGAGTGCTTCATGGCGGCGCTATCGGTTTGTATTGTACATAGGTACATAACAGTCTAGTGAAGCAGCAGCAGTGGCTGAGCCACGTGACTGAGTTCGAGTCCTCGCTCTACATACTGAGCGTCAAGTATGAAGACCCGGAGCGCTTCATGGCGGCGCTATCGGTTTGTATTGTATTGTACATTGGTACATAACAGTCTAGTGAAGCAGCAGCAGTGGCTGAGCCACGTGACTGAGTTCGAGTCCTCGCTCTACATACTGAGCGTCAAGTATGAAGACCCGGAGTGCTTCATGGCGGCGCTATCGGTTTGTATTGTATTGTATTGTACATAGGTACCTAAAATAAACTGACACTCAACTACGCGCACGAACATAAAAACACTCACACTAACCCATTCATATAATAATATAATACACACACTCAAATACACTGACGCTCATAAAATACATTCACACAAATTCTCTAATACAATAACACGTACGCTCATTTGGATATTTCGGGCTCAATCACGCATTAAACGGCTGAACGGATTTGCATGAAATTTTACATACATTTACAGTGAAAACGCCAAAAAAGGAATCGGCCGTTCCGAATTTTTACTGTTAATTTTTAATACATATTAAAATGTATTTTCATCCCTCCGGACGTAAAGCGTCAATTATCGTCCCGCTGAGCTAAACGAAGTTGTCGCTTTCACCTCCGTCGAGAAGAAATTATAGTATACTAACCTCGGACAGTAAATAAGAAAGCCTCAGATCACATGTTTGTCGACCTTGGCTTCGCCTCGGTCAGCAATTACATGAGATCTGAGACCTTTCTTACTTTCCTGTCCTCGGTGTGTAATCTACTATAATGTGCTATGTATTTGTTTTACAGACACTTGCAGACGGCTCGGACACGAAAGTCGGCTCGATGACAATCTTCAACAAAGTTACAGGTTGGTCTCTTAATCTCTTTTAATTTTCATTCTAAATGGTTATACGCTGTCATCATCATATCATCTACACTCTAATTACACCCTGTTATATTTTATTGGGGTGGTTTAGTTAGAACAAATACTATTAAGCATATAGCATATGCTCACGACTATATTCCCCGAGGGGGTAGTCAGAGATATTCTGAAACCTCAGAACATCCACGTTTCACCAGAAGTACCGAAACTCTGACCAGTGTGACGGGGGGTGAGCCCGTCGCCACTTATAATGGACAGTGGGTACAATACACGCCTCTAAATTGAAACATGCAGGTTTCCTCACGATGTTTTCCTTCACCGAAAAGCCAGTGGTGTAACAAATCGTACATAAATTCCGAAAAACTCATTGGTACGAGTCGGCCTGGACAGGGATCGAACCATCGTCTCCTGCATGGCAGGCAAGGTTACTCGCCACTGGACCACCACGGACTCCAACTACTAATACTATTCGGAAATACTATTAACACATGATTAAATATCCGTACAGATCGTAAGCTTCATACAAGCGGGGCGCCGCTCCGTAGACCGCCGCTAGTCTCGTAAATACGCCATTTTGATCAATAAAGCAATGGATTACAACTTTTTTCGCGAGTCTAGCGCCGTTGCGCGCGCTTTATGAAGCTTCACTTCTATTCGTATCTGTTCATATTATGCATCGACCTAGAACTCTATGGACACATGGTCTAGTACAAAATTCTCGATAAAAGTGTCCCAAACTAACCTTATAAAAAATATTGGTATGCATAGTAATGTAAACAAACTGAAAACATTGCAATTGAAATCGTATGAAGCTAGTCACAGGGGTTAATTTTGCTTACACCTACTTAACACCATATGCAGCTTCGACTGGAGGTGAAAATGAACATCAAACATGACAGACGTTATGGCGGACGCGATGACAGATAATCAATAAATAAAATAAAAATTAAATATTATGTTCGTAAACAAAATGATAAAATAATAGTTTGTTTACTGAAAATAGGATACACCATCACATTTTTTCACTTTTCTTTGGTAGTTTTCACATGGTTTTACAACACAGTACGCCATCATGAACTCGCGCGTGCTTAGACGGTCAAACAAAGACTGGCAAGAGACTACAGTGCCTTTTTGAATTGTACACTTCTTTTGGTTCGGACACTTTTGAGCGTGAACCCATCTTCCATAGTGTTCTAATTCAATGATATTATGTTATTAATTCGCAGGTGAACCGTATACATGGCGCGACCGCATACTGCCGCTGCCAACAAACATGCCCTACCACTTCGACAGCAACCACTTGCAGCTGGAGCTGTCCAGTTTGAACCTGTTACCCAACAGCGCTAACCTCAAACTGTTGAACGGAGAGTTAGTTAACAGATCCCCTGGTAAAGTGGTCGTGGGACAGCCTGAGTTGAACGATATTCATATAATTATTTTTGTTAATATTTTGTAGTTATATATTTTTTTTGTTAGCAGCGCAGCGCGCTCCATACGAACGAAGTTTGATTATATTTTTAGTACTAACAAATAAAATTCAATAATTTCTTAAACACCAGTAACTAATCTCTGTGTCTGTGGTTTGTCAGATTTTCGTTTAAAAGATTTCTGTAGGAAGAAATCGAGATCATTAGCATCCTTTTGAACTAAGAGTCTACTCATCAAATTGAACAACTTTTACTGTGAAAGCAGCAAAAAATAATCTGCTGTTGCATACATTTGAGTCTAGTAGGCACTGCAGTTTAGGAACAGTTGATAATATTTTTGCTGCGATCGGTTTGCTCCTATAGTTAAAGTTGTTCAGTTTGATGATATCAATTTCCCCCTGTATACAAATCTTAAATTCATCCTAGCATTAAAACTATATAATAGGGTCCTTCTTAATATGCTGAAATTTTTTTAAGAGGATGATTAGACCGTCAAACAGAACAACTTTCTCTATGGGAGCAACCGACGAAATAGCGAAAAAAAATCTACTGTTCTATACAAATCTGCAATCCTACTTAAGCCAAATGTATGGGATAGCAGATTTTTTTTCGCGATTTCGACGTTGGTCCCACAGAGAAAGTTGTTCAGTTTGATGGTCTGATCATCCCCTTAAAAAAGTGTTAGCATATTAAGTTGGACCCTGTATTTTAACGGAAATCTGACAAACTACAAGCACAGAGATTATTATCTAGATTGTGATTAAAATGCATTGACTTTAATTGGTTAGTATTTGAAAATGTAATCGAACTTCTTAAACAGCTACACTCTGAATTCAGAGCTTAATTGATCCATTCCCTGATCTACGATAGTTATTTTATGAGTGTGTAAAGTAATACCAACTATAATACAGGCTGTTAGGGTAAACAGTTACATTACTTTAAGGGATGATTGTACCTTTGATACTAAACAACTTTCCCTAAGATACTTATAGGAAATTCGCAAAAAAAATATTTAAGACTTTCCATATTAAATGCAATCAGCTAATCGAATGCAGTAAACTTCTTTTTTGCGAATTTTCTATAGGTTTCTTAGGGGAAGTTGTTCAGTATCATGGGTACTATCACCCCTTAAAGTAATGCAACTGTTTACCCTAACACACTGTATAAACAGTTAAAAATAATATTACTAATTGTACAAAGAAAATTGTTTTGTTTGTTTATAGAAAAGATTTTTTGTTTTCTAAAAAGTTGATTTTTTGAAATTTTATAATCATGTGTGTTACTATTAAAATAAGTCTAAATCCTACTTAATCTGCTGACGGTTTCTAAGAGGATGATCAGACCATCAAACTGAACAACTCTCTCCTTGGAACCATCATCGAAAACGCGAAAAAAATATGACTGTCTGTGTAGGTATCAAATTTTGTATGAAAAAACAGATTTTTTTGTTCGCGATTTTTACGTATGTCCCATAGAGAGAGTTTTTCAGTATGATGGTCTGAATATCCCTTTAAAAAAACGTCAGCAAATTAAGAAGGACCCAACATGTATTGCTATAGATAGATATATCGCATTTTTGGTGTGACAGAGACGCAAATGCAAGAAAATATCAAACCATTATAATAGTTTAGTATTTCTCTCAAAGAGGTCGCTAAAACTGCGGCAAGATTGACACAAATAATTTAAAAATAAATATAGTTGTCTATATTCCAGCACAATATTGTTACCATAAATATCATTCATTGCACATAAAAAGGACCTTTTGGTGCTTTTTCAAGTTTGGTTCCTCTAGTGAGAACTGTGATATGCTCACGACTATATCCCCCGAGGGGGTAGTCAGAGATATTCTGAAACCTCCGAATATCCACGTTTCATCAGTAGTACCGTAACTCGGTCCAGTGAGTTTTTCGGAATTTATGTACGATTTGTAACCACTGGCTTTTTGGTGAAGGAAAACATCGTGTGGAAACCTGCATGCTTCAATTTCGAGGCATGTGTTGTACCCAATGTCCATTATAAGTGGCGACGGGCTTAGGACGTCACACTGGACAGAGTTACGGTACTACTACTGAAACATGTATGTTCTGAGGTTTCAGAATATCTCTGACTTCCTCGGGGAATATAGTCGTGAGCATATGCTGATTATAGTTCAATTTCGCCGAAAACTCCAAGCTCCACAAGGTCCCTTTTAATTTGGAACGACATGTATTTTATTTTGTTAATAACTTTCGTATTTGTTTAGTTATAAGCTTAAAAAACATAACCCTCCTTCTATCGCAGTCGGGTAAAATGAAGAAGAACATCGGACATGTTTTTGTACTTTGTTTATAGAGTCGTTGAAGAAGAAAGAAATGAAAGTCAATGTATGCAAGACGAAGGTAATGGTTTTTGAACGTGAAAACGATGATGTTACAGAATGTAACATTGTTATGGAAGGAGACAGAGTGGAACAGGTAAATGAATTTGTATATTTGGGAAGTTTGTTTACGAGAGATGGAAAGTTTGATGGGGATGTAGAGCGAAGAGTGACTGCGGGAAATAAGGTGAATGGTGCCCTTCACGCCGTGGTGAGTAGCCAGGCTGTATCAAAAAGGGCACGTCTGGCTATTCACAACGGTGTGTTGGTGCCTACCCTGATGTATGGGAGTGAATGTTGGGTATGGAATAAAAGGAATGAAAGTAGAGTGAATGCAGTTGAAATGCGCTCCTTACGAAGTATGTGTGGTATTACTTTGGTTGATCGAATCAAGAACTGTGTGATAAGGGATTGGTGTAAGTTGAAGGATGATATAGTAACAAGGATTGAAAGGGGTATGCTTAGATGGTTCGGTCACGTAGAGAGAATGAATGAAAGAAGACTAACGAATGAAATTTATCAAGCAAAGGTGAGCGGAAGTGTTGGGAGAGGCCGTCCGAGGAAAACATACCATGATCAAATCAATTATCTTTTCCGAAAAGGACAAGTGCGTAGCACCCTCAATCGACGGAAGTGCATGAAGAGATGTATGAATGTGAATGAGGCTAAAGAGGTGTGTCAGAGTCGTAGCGTGTGGCGGTCCGTGGTCTCTGCCTACCCCCATGGGACAATGGCGTGAGCTTATGTATGTATGTATGTTTATAGAGTAGAACGCCGACCGAATGAAAGGGATAGAAGAAAGCTGTATAAATCATGAATGAAAGGGATACAAGAAAGCTTGATCCAAAGTTAATGTGAAGTATTTATCTTCTTGGAAAAGAGTCAATTTATTTAGTCTTTATGATGTATGTATAAGAAACTCCCATTTGTTATTTTTATTACTTTTGTATATATTTTTATAATTATGAGTAAACATAACGTACCAGAAAAGTTCCTATAGATAATTCTCATACGAATTTATCGTAAACTTACAAAAAGACTGACACAGTATTAAGAAAGTGCCATATTATAAGTACGTAGTAGGGGGTAAAGTACTTAGGAATTACATTATAACAAAACTGATTTATCTTATAAAAAAAAGTAAGTTATAGCCTATAGAATCCCACTGCAGGGCAAAGGCCTCCTCTCACGAATAAGGGTGAGAGGAAGTGGGCCATACTCCACCACGCGGGCCCAGTGCGTGTTGGTGGAGGCAAGGTAGCATTTCAAAAAATCCTTTTATACCTTCCATGCCAAATTTTAAGTTAGTCATTTTTGCAGTTTTTAAGATTTCGTGTTAAGTTAGTGTAAGGAACTGTAAAAAAAGGGCGTTCACAAAGGACCAGCGATGGTCTACGTGGCACAGGCTCAGCAAGCCTGTCAAGGCCCAATACCGCTCAAATAATAATAATAATAAGTTAGTGTGTGGATTTGCATAGATTCGTAGAAAGAGGAAGTAAAAATTCTTGGTCAATGCATATATTCAAGCATATTTGACACAGCTTGTCCGGAAATGTTACAAATTTCTGCCACCCCGGGCGCTGCGATCAATTTGACAGTTCTTATCCTTATCACCCACTTAGTTCGCAAACAGCCAATAGAGGCGAACATGGACAGCAAAGTCACAGATTACTTAATAATTACTACCGTGCAAAGTTACCGTTTATTTATACAGAATCAAGAGTAGCCATATTTCCCCCTCTCCCGCACCTATACTGCATTCCAAATAAGGACGACGAGATTTTCCGATTCCTATTTAGCTTTCTGGCCTCTTCTGATAAGCAAATATATTTTTTTTATCAGAAAGATGTACTATATCTGACATATCATGGACGTTAATAAAGCTGTTCTAAGAATAAGAGAGAGTAAACTTTTCAAATCTCTGTTTCTGTAATTAAAAATGACTTTAAATTTTCGTTGCTATTTGGAATGGAGTATACGAACCAACAAACCAGTTAAGAGGGTACCGAGGTTATTCAATCAGTCAAGTGTATTTTTTTATTTCCTAACAATTAAACAACATTTCCAAAAAACAAGAATGCCACTTTGCAGAGTTTGTAGTTATGATTGGTTTTCAATTTATCGAAACATTGCGGATTATTATGTCTTATCTTTACGATAATAAATACAAACATTATAAAAACAAATCCGCAGTGACCCGATAAATTGAAAATCAGCAGTGACTACAATGTGACATTTATGTATTTTAGAAATGTTGTTCAATGGTTTAGAAATAAAAGAAAATACGATTGAGGACCGCACAATAGGCTCGGTGCCCCCTTAAGCTGTATACTTACTATAATTTATATTGATTTAAGAAACAAATTAGGTTTTCATAGTTTATCGTGTTTAAATGTTTTCTACCTCATTATGTTATTTTTAAGGCTGATTTTTGATTAAACTAAAATTAATCAGAGTTTTAGTTTTGATTCCATAGTCTTATTATTTATACACAGCAGTCTTATAATTCGGTGATCAGGCCATACTGTACACCTTTCACTACCTACGAAACCAACATATCGAAATCTGGAAATAAATCTGCTGTCCCATACCGGTCGAGTAGGTTAGCAGTTTTGTATGGGAAGATGTCGCACCCTGATTTTATCGATGTTGGTCCCATAGATATATTTGTTCAGTTTGATGGCCTGGTTCACCCAACAATTTAATTACAAGTGCTGATTAGCCGGTCGATTTTTTTATGGGACGTCCAAATTTTTTTTCGTTTTTCGACCCAGGCTTCTTTAGGAAAGTTGTTTGGTTTCAATGTCTGAATACCCTTAAAATTTTGTTAGTATCTAATTGAAAACTAGGGGTGTATAAGTGTTACAACCTTCGATCAAAATTTTATTTTGATCAAGACGGGAAACATGATAATACTCCTTTGTGGTCGGTAAGGATCGTTCTTCTCCGTAGTTTTTTTTTAGTGACGTTTTTTACGAACTTTGTCCCAGCTCTGTCCCTTTCTAATCCAACGTCAAAAATTGATGTCATTCAATTTTCGTTGTGACGTCATTGGATAGAAAGGGACACACGTAAAATTGGAAATATCGACGACGGAGTCGAACGTCAATTTTCTTGTATCAATGCTTCTAAGGAAGAGTGGGATCCTTTATGATTCTAGATCCATGGTTACAACACATCTGCGGAATGCGTTCGGTTGCAATGCGTTAACGCGCGCAACGCTTTTCCCTATACTACCGGCGACACACCAGTACGCGCCATTTTTCCTAGTAGTCGCGTATTCAACCGAACTTTCGGCGCCATAAGTTCCACAGATGGGTCGTATACTTACAAGGTAAGTGGTCAATAGGTATCTAAGAGATCTAACACAATCAATCTTTATGTTGCAACGACACGTAACGATATCGCGATGGCACCGTATCGATGTCGTAACTTATTTTTAAGCACATTCGTTGACTGAGCGTTATCACTACGATTCCGACTCAACACTGATTGATGCTCAAAAATAGCTTGTGTGATATAGCCCTAAGAATAAAAAGAAAACACTGTCCGTTTGATTCAAACAGAATCTCCTTGTTTCAATTATCATCGAGGAGATTTTATGTAAGTACAATTATTTAAAAGTGACGTAATTTTCCTGTCACGTCACAAAAAATCATTTTGAATCGTTTTGTGCACGACGCTAATCAATTTGTATTTATGTTTTGTTGAAGATACTTTGTAAAGGTTGTATTATTGTAATCATGGAACCGCCGCAACAGCCGCGACAGAAGGTTCCTAAAGATGGTCCAGGCCCAAGGGGACTCCCTGATTGCTATTACGTATGTATAATTTAATTGCAGTCCTATTTTATAATTGTCGGTGGCGCGTTGCGGAGAGCTATGGAAACTCAATCTTGAGATCCGGGTTCGAATTCGCTCGGATTACATGCCATTCACCAATGATTTTTTCTAACTTCTGTACGTAATACCGACTGCTCTCAAACGGTGAAGGAAAACATCGTGAGGAAACCTGTATACGCTGAAGAAGAAATTGCGATGCGTATGTGAAGTCTACCAATCCGCATTAGGCACGCGTGGTGGACTAACGCCCATACACTCTCCCTGTGTTCAGTTCGATGGTCTGAAGCACCCCTTTACGTATACAACGCATTTACGCCCCACAAGGTGGACCGACGACCTGGTGAAGGCGGCGGGAACTCGTTGGATGAGGGCAACGCAGGACCGGTCGTTGTGGCGATCCTTGGGGGACGTCTATGTCCAGCAGTGGACGTCCATCGACTGAGATGATGATGATCAGGATACTTAAATCAGGCCCGGCGAGTCTAGATTTAAATCAAACGAACTACACTTCTGTGGGTCCGGTGAATAACGGTCTAACTCAACTTAGATCCAAAATGAGTTTTTAATGCCATAATACTCAATTTTTTTTTCTCTACAAAATGGTGTTACTGGAATATTCATACCTTTAATAATGCCAGAGATAGACTTATTACAAAACGATTTAAGTCCATTTTTTTATCGTGCACAATGGTTGAAATAGAGTTAGATCATAAAAACAATATAAAATTAGGTGAACATGGATTTATTTCGACTTAAATCCTTCGACACAATTTATTTTGTTTTGTGAAATATGATTTATCTGAGTTAAACCAAATTTCAAAAACCTTAATAGTTAATACCTACATAAAAAATCAAGTATAGCTTATGAATATGATGCGCGTTTGATAGCGGGCTAAGTACGGAAACTGACATCATCTGGGACTAGGGAGAACGCTATACATTTCCCCAAAAATGTATGTCGAATAAGTGAGTTAAACCGTCTATCACCAAATATTTTCTTTTATGTAGTGAGAATAAGAATCACTTACTATGAATACAATCTGGCGATTTTTTTAAGGATGGTACTGTTAGATTGAACTAAGTGATAATGCCAGGTCTTGTTTTAGATAGGGATTGCCGAACCGCACTTCAAGCATAGGCTTGTACTGTACATAGAGTGGTAAAGAAAGAATCTGTTGTTTATTCTTTGAAATTAAACTATTTTTTTCCTAAAATATCTTGTATTTTGTATAATAACAACACTGCAAAGCGAACCGGATATCAAACGTATATTAAGTATGACAATACTAGACTAGACTGGTCATAAAATTTTGAGGCACAGAATCGTGAGTTCTAACTTGATAAGTTTTTAAGCATGCGTCGCTTTAGAATTTGTTTTTGTAATGTTTTTATAATGGTTTTTTGTTTAATATTTCACTTTCCAGCATTACTGATACCACGCGGCGTTACCCATGTCGCAAAATTTGCATCTAAGCTAGTGTTACCCATCAAAAAAATATAACTGTATATGAAAAAATTACTTACCTACTTAATAACGAAATAAATATTTTTTCTAGAAAATGTCTAATTTTTGTGTCACTTAAGTTTAATGCTGAATATGGTGGATATTAAAAGCTTAAACAGTGAGCTTAGAAAGTAAATTTTGCAAGTGTTTGTTATATTTTTCCACAAAAATAATATTAAATATTAGATTTAAATCCATACGCACAAAATTTTACATTTGTGAAAAAGAATTTAACTCAAAAAAAACTTTATAATTTTGTGATGCGCTTTGTTTTACCTAAATAAAACTACTTTTATCAATTCGTTTTGATTCAGTTAACAAAGTAAGTTTTCCGCTGGTGTGTATTTAAGAAAGGATTGGAATTTAAATTAAATTAAAAAATAACATAAACCATTTTACACCAAAGTTATTTTGAAGTGTAAAAGGCCCTAACTCAATTTAAATCATAAAGTAACGTATTTTTATTAGTGTCAAAAGGTTTAATTCAACTTCTGAACGAAATATCTCAAGCACGGTAAGTATTTCGTAGACTAAACCATATAATAATAAAAGACCATAAAAATATCTAGAAGACACAGTAATTTGCTTGGAAAAATATGAAACGGTATTCGAGAAAATAATTTTTTTTACCAAAAAATTATGTTTTTAGTCTCTCCTGTAAAGTTGCATTTTTTGAGTTGGACCGTTATTCACCGGACACACAGACTTATTTATAAACATTAAAAAAAAGTAAAGTTGTAGCCTGAAAAATCCCACTGCAGGGCAAAGGCCTTCTTCTCACGAATAATGGTGTGGAGCTGGAAAGCCTTCGGATGCCATGCTTCAAAAGGCACGTTAAGCCGTTAGTCCCGGATAGTTCAGTCAGATGGAGGTGTAACTTTTCGTTAAGCCAGGCCAGAGGCCTAGAGGCTTGAACAGCAAATTTAATTTTCTCCCCTCCGGACGGAAAGCGTCAATTTTCGTCCCGCTGCGCTAATCGAAGTTTCCGCTTTCCCGGTCGAGGAGAAAAATAGTTTACTAACCTCGGGCAGTAAATAAGAACGAAAGAATTACATGAGATCTGAGACCTTTCTTACTTTCCTGCCCTCGGTGTGTAATCTACTATCATTTACCTAGGTACCTACTTAAAAGTAAAGGAAAGTTAAAACTAACCTAGTGTGTGTACCTAAATTATAACAGATATCACGTGTGCTCAACTCAACGTTCCGCTACGTGAAGTTTGTAAAGAAACTCCGCCAAGAGGAGGAGGAGCAAAGGAAGGGAGCCATCTCCAAACTGAAGGAGCTGAAAGACAAACAGAATAATGACTTCTTTTTACGATGCGATCGCAGGCAAGTACTTTTTAGGGCTCCGTACCCAAGTATTTACTACATACAGTATGGCCTCTCCTTGCCTCCCACCGATTTTTTGCCTCGTAGGAAATTTGCATAAATCAATTTCGACTTTTCAGAAAAACGTTTCATCAACTGATTCTTAGACCATATAACTAGGGACAAGCCTTGCGGTAGTATTTCTCCTCTGCCACGTTACAAGATCAATTAATCATGTAGGTACAATATCACTAAACGAGACAGCCTATAATTGCAGAACAATAACTTCAAACTAGTCGCGTCTGGGGTGTTCACACGACACTATTTCTAACAATCGAAATTCGAATCTAAAATAATGGAATAAAATCCAAAGTTGCTGATTTCATGCTACCTCGTTCCCCCCCGCAAAAAGTGTCAGAAAAGTTTGTTTGCAGAATTACGCGCGTAACTCGTCCATAGTTATAAGTATTGTCTAACAACTGATTGCATTTAGTATGGAAAGTCAAATTTTTATTTGCGAATTTCCTATAGCTGGTTTCTTAGGGAAATTTGTTCAGTATTATGGGTCCAATCACCCTTTAAAGTAATGCAACTGTTTACCCTAACGTCCTTTAATGTACCAACAACTTTTTTTTCAGATCTCTGATCAACAACGTGGCACGCAGAGTAGACCTTTGTATGCAGTCTTACCAAGATGATCTCCAAAATAAGAGGCAGAGGTACTTCTAGTTTTTTATCTTTTTAGGGTTCCGTGGTCAAACATGAGACATACATTCGTCCATTCTGTCTGTCCGTCTGTATTCCCCACCTCTATTACTCCCCTCATTTTCGCACCTATTGAATACTGAAACGGTGAACTCAGACCATCAAACTGAACAACTTTCACAATTATGGTGCCAACCTCAGGAAACGCAAAAAATATCATTCGCTCCATACCAAACAGCTGTACTACCTACTTGACTCAAACGTACTTAAACTTATTTTTTTCACGTTTCCTGATGGTGGCTCTGTAGTGAAAGTTGTTCAGTTTGATGGTCTGAATTCACCGTATCAGTATTTGGTATACTGTCTCCTACACCCTGTTAAAATGTAGGTACTTAGGTGTAGTTTTAAAGTTACAGTGCCTCAAAGATTTCCATACAAAATCTTAAGTTAATCCTAGCATTGAAACTGTATATTTTAACGGAAATCGGACAACATACAAGCATAGAGATTTATTTTTAGATTGTTTCTGCAAAATTTCATTGACTTAATTGGTTACTAATTGAAAATATAACCGAACTTCGTTTGTATGCAGCGCGCATTAGCGCGTTCGGCATAAACTTCTCTTAACATCTTATAGGTACTATATCCGTCCCTTTCAGGCTAAAAGCGTTGTACAGTAAAGAAGAAGAGGAAAACATACGTAAGTTTGTAATAGATGCACAGGCGGGAGTCGAGGCGATATGGCAAGACAAAATGAAGCGTTTGAACTATTTGCTCGACAAGCGAAGGAAAGAACATGACGAAAAATATAAGGATTTACCCCTGTTAGTACAAAAGGCAACAGACTGAACAACTTTTTCTATGGGCATAGATTTAATATGCTCACGACTATATTCCCCGAGTATAGTAAGAGATATTCTGAAGAACATGTTCTCACTAGTAGTACCAGTGTGACAGGGAGTGACAGGTGCTCACTCAAGGCCTCATAAAGAGGCTGAAAGTCATCCAAAGGGAAATGGAGAGGTCCCAAATGGTGAAGAAAAATATCGTGAAGAAACCTGCATACGCTGAAGAAAATTCGTGTATGTGAGGTATGAAGCCTACCAATCCGCATTGGGCACGCGTGTTGGACTAACGCCCGTATACCCCCTCCCTGATGTTAGGCCTGTGTCCTGCAGTGGGACGTAGGTACAGCCTTTAGACACATTCGTACTATTTCCGCATTTGTACAATTCCACATTTGTAAAATTTTTCTTAAACTTTTTTTTTTCTGTATTGGGTTTGCTCTTGACCTCAATTTAGTCCTCAGGACAAAGATGGGGTCGAAGATGTAGCGAGCTTACCCAGATGGCACTGGCACTCCTGCACACCGACGGAACGCAGCAAGCTGCTTGGCGCCAGACTCCGGCAGGAGGGTGGTCGCGAGCCAGGCGGCTCCTTGCGGAGCCTACCACACCGCTGTGGGGGACTATTTTCCAATACATGGTGTAAAGTTAAATACGTTACATATTAAAGACCGCTTACACCATCAAACTTCGACTTTCATTATGAGACACATTTGGGTCGAGCAGTGATTGACGTTTTCTATGGAAAAGCTGATTTATTTTTTCGCGATTTCTACGTAATGCATTTAATTTTACACCCTGTATAGGCTGTGATGATGATGATGATGAAACATCCTTATTTCCAGGTCGAAAGCTGTGCACGTTCACCCTTGTATAGTAAAGCAACGCTGTAAAGACGCGCAGCAAATTCGACTGTATCAGATCAGAGAGAAGCAGTCCAAGGAGATGGCGGAGAAAGAGCTCGATAAGATGTGGTATGAAGTCGCCATGAGGGAGTCTGAGGCACTGGTTAGTTCCAGTTATATTTATAGAGCTCGGTGGCGCGTTGCGAAGATGTATGGACTCTCAATCATGAGGTCCGGGTTCGAATCCGCACGGACAACATGACACGTACCAATGAGTTTTTCTAACTTATGTACCTATATCCCTAGTATATATACCTGTATCTTTATATAATATTATGTATTTCATAATCTGTTTTATTAGTTGAATGTGCACACTATGCCTGCCTCACTTTGTATGCTCTCTCTCTGTCACGGGTTTGCTGGAAGAAATCTCTTTAGAGATAAGCTCGCCCTTTGTAATTGTCTATTATGCTGTTTTTTTTATGTATATTTCCGTGTGTACGATAAAGCGTTAAATAAATAAATAAATAAATAAATACGGTACGTATTACCGACTGCTCTCAAACGGTGAAGGAAAACATCTTGAGGAAACCTGCATATGCAGAACAAGAAATTCTGATGCATATATATAGCGTCCAACTTAATATGCTGAAACTTTTTTAAGAGGACGATCAGACCATCAAACTGAACAACTTTCTCTATGGGACCAACATCGAAATTGCGAAAAAGAAACTGCTGTCCCATACATTTGGCTCGAGTAGGTTTGCAGTTTTGTATGGGACAACCGATTTTTTTTTGCGATATCGATAATGGTGCCATAGAGAAAGTTGTTCAGTATGACGGTCTGATCATCTCTTTGAAAAAGTGTCAGCATATTAGGAAGGACCCTGTATGTGAAGTCTACCAATCCACATTGGGCACCGTGGTGGACTAACGCCCAAACATCCTCCTAGAGGGTAGGTCTGTGCCCTACAGTGGGACGTATATAGGCTGATGATGATGATGATTGAAACAAATAAATAAATTAATTTATATACAGGGTGAAGTTGATATCATTAGCATCCTTTTAAATTAAAAGTTAATCCTCCATTAAATCTGCAAAAAAGGGCAATGGAGAGGGTTACGCTCGGAGTTTCCCTGCGAGATCGAATCAGAAATGAAGAGATCCGCAGAAGAACCAGAGTAGCTGACATAGCCCAAAGAATTGCTAAACTAAGGTGGCAATAGGCCCGCCTATTGCTCACAGCACCGATGGCCGATGGGGCCGAAGAATTCTCGAGTGGCGACCGCGTACCGGATAGCGCAGCGTGGTGGGTAGGCAGTGTGGTGAACCGACTACCTGTTGAAGGCGGCGGGAACCCGTTGGATGAGGGCAGCGCAGGACCGGTCGTTGTGGCGATCCTTGGTCCAGCAGTGGACGTCCGTTATTATTTGGTTGTAAGGGTTGTTCAATGACCAATAGCTACCGTGACCTGGGGGGGTTTGTGTAACTGTGTAACTGAATTGTGTAACTATACCCGATTCAATCGGTATCAAATCGACACGGTGTTTTAGCAGTTCTTGGCGATTTTGCTTCTTAATATTTAGTTAATTTATCTCAGATAATGAACACGATGATCACAGAAACAAAATATTATTTAAAAATTGTCTAGGACAGTCATAAAACGTTATCGATTTCGTAAACGATATAATCGGAAGCTTACACAATAGCCCTACTGGACAGATCTGTTGTAGCTGCCCACGGACTTCGTGAACCATGTTATGCTGGGGAGGTCCCTAATGTCAGTAGGTGTTACCACGTACCCACCCAGATGGCGACTCCTGCTGTGAATGAGCACTTCGCTTCGCAGTGGACGTCCATCGACTGAGATGATGATGAACAGTAAAATTACAAATCAAAATAAACTCTAAAACTATCACCATAACAATCATATTGCAGGCAGCGCGAATGGAACAAGACGCGATTGACCGCTACCGCCGTGACATGGAATGCAAGAAGAACTCAGACTTGCAGCTGGAACAGAAACGTCTACAGAAAGAGAAGGACAGGGAGATGCTGAAGCAAGAGACGATATGGCTGAATCAGCTTTTGGAGGAAGAAAACAGGAAGGAGGGAGAAGGTAGATCTTTAGGGTTCCGTACCCAGATGGTGAAAACGGGACCTTATTACTAAGCATACGCCGACTGTCCGTCCGTACGTCCAACCTAACTCTGTAACATGTAGGGAGTAAAATGTTCACATAATCGGTAATATTATTATTTTTGATTTTGGACAATGTGAAGGTAAAAAAATATGTAGTAGTTAGAAGGTAAAACTCAAACTCGGTACTTGAAGTTTACTTTTATATATGTGACTGTACATAGCATAGCATATGCTCACGACTATATTCCCCGAGGGGGTGAAACCTCAGAACATCCACGTTTCACCAGTAGTACCGAAACTCTGTCCAGTGTGACGGGGGGTGAGCCCGTCGCCACTTATAATGGCGACAGACAGTGGGTACAATATATGCCTCGAAATTGAAGCATATATGCTGGTTTCCTCACGACGTTTTCCGTCACCGAAAAGCCAGTGATGTTACAAATCGTACATAAATTCCGAAAAACTCATTGGTACAAGTCGGCCTGGACGGGGATCGAACCATCGCCTCCTGCACGGAAGGCATGGTTACTCGCCACTGGACCTGTATAATACAGTACTGTACATTATTATAGAATTTTCTATAGGCCCAGTAGGCTAATTCAAAGACGTGATTGGTTAACTTGCCCACCGGGCCGAATTCCTTTCAGGCCCAGTCAGATAAAGCGCCGGATGATGACCATTGTTAGAATTTTCGTCTGTTTGTTTTTATCCTCGTCCTGAGATTCTAGCTAGCGTGTCAATTGTGGTGTCAGTCTAGACTGCATGTAACTGCCGAGGTAGCCAGACGGCAATAGAGGGGGTGAGGTACAAAGTTGGTGGGAGGAAGGGAGTGTCCATACCAAGAAGTTCGGAATCCTCTATAGTGGAGCGCAGACTGCCCAACAAGCGGTGAAACATGATAATACTCCTTGGTGGTCGGTAATGATCGTTCTTCTCCGTAGTTGTTTTCAGTTACGTTAACTTTGTCCCTTTCTAATTTATGTCTTGGCATGACGTCACTCAATGTTCGTTGTGACGTCATTGGAATAGAAAGGCGACACACGTATAATTGGAAATATCGACAACGGACGACGAACGTCAATATTCTTGTATCAATGCTTGTAAGGAGGAGTGCTATCCTTTATGATTTAAATCCATGGTCCATACTGTGTGTAGTAATAGATACTTTTTCTTATGGTGTGCCTATTATCCTACTATTATTGCGTAATGTTTTGTCGACAGAGGAACGTTTGCGTACCCAGAAGCGTATGGAAGCGGCGGCGGACCGCAAGCAAATGATTGTAGAGAAACAAGCTAATGACGCCAAACGAGAGGTACGTTCATCGCTTTAATAGCTTGTCATCAGTCTATACAGGGTGTAAGGAAAAGTATTATTAACCTTTAAACCCAATGACATTCACATGTCTATACACATGGACTCACCGTGGGGTGTGTGCGTGTACAAAGCAGATTGGTAGACTTCACATACGTATCGGAATTTATAAGTTTACGACATGTATACCTACTAAGTAGTATTTTACTAGCACCATACCTACCATATAATTCTGTTTATGTATCCTACAGGCAAATGAGAAGCTTATAGGCAAAACGTGGGACTCTTTGGCCAATCAAGGACTAGCTGATGATAAGGCGAAGATTGAGCTTATCAAACGCAAAGAGGTATGTAGTAGCGTAGCGAGGGGGGCAGTGAGGGCAAATGCCCCGGGCGGCACTTTACTAGGGGCGGCAAATTTGTGAAAAAATATAGAGCTCTGTCTATAATCAAATCGTAGAACAGAAAAAAGTCGAGCTCGCTTCGCTCGCTCTAAGTTTACACAGTACGTAGTAGCACATAGTGCTAAAAACTTCGAGCTTGCTTCACTCGATCCATAACTTTTACTTAAGCTACTTTACACATGTTTTGTACGTAAAAAGCTCTGGCTCAAACCGATTCATAATAAGGAAAAAGTCGAGCTCGCTTCGCTCGCTGTAAGTTTAAGATTTTGCATACATAACCCAAAAGATTTCTGACCACAACCCGAATAGATGTGCAAAAAAAATTTTACACCCGGTTCTTCTTATCGTGTGGGCAAGACCAGGTGTCAGAGTTTTTAAGACCGCCTTACGGCCTCTGACGTGGTTTTTATATAACGACTACTACCACCAGAGATAGTAGCCGAGGCCAACGGCTCCGAAGCACGGATAATGATGGTGATGATGATTAGCAAATTATGTGAAATTATGTGTTAACCAAGCCGTGGTGGTCCAGTGGCGAGTAACCTTGCCTGCCGTGCAGGAGGCGATGGTTCGATCCCCGTCCATGCCGACTCGTACCAATGAGTTTTTCGAAATTTATGTACGATTTGTAACACCACTGGCTTTTCGGTGAAGGAAAACATCGTGAGGAAACCTGCATGCTTCAATTTCGAGGCATGTATTGTACCCACTGTCCATTACAAGTGGCGACGGGCTCATCCCCCGTCACACTGGACAGCGTTTCGGTACTACTGGTGAAACTTGGATGTTCTGAGGTTTCAGAATATCTCTGACTACCCCCTCGGGGAATATAGTCGTGAGCATATGCTTATGCTTATGCTTTAAAAGAAGTGTGTTGTAGAGTTTCTGGCCGCATCTTCTCTACAACGGAACACCTACCGAAGCGGTGGTAGAATCAAAAATGACGTCAAAAAGTTATCTATGTGATATTCAGTGTTAACCAAACTATATGATTACAGAAAGAGCTTGACATCTGCAATAAGAAAATGATAGAACTTCGCGATGATTTCGCCAAGATGGACACCGCCTTCGATTCTCAAATTATTGAAGAGGGAAAGAGAACGCAGAATTTGCTTGAGAAGAAACGCTGCGAGTATCTCCTGTGGTCACAGAAAACTAATAAGGTAGTCAGTAGAGTAGCGGGCAGGGGGGGCAAATGCCCCGGCTGGCACTTTACTAGGAGCGGCAAATTCGGGAAAAATTTTGATTGATTGAGATCTATGTCTTTAACTTTAACCAATTCGTAGAGCAGAGAAAATTCGAGCTCGCTTCGCTCGATCTACGGTTGTGTTTTATTTACTTACATATAATCCTTATGGTAGGAAAATGAAACTAAAAACTGACAATGCGGCGGTTCATGACCCGCTAAATTACATTACGACTAGCGTGTTTTAAAATAAAAAAATGAAAATAAAAATAAAAAGAACTTTATTCATCCACACATTTTGCAGTTGCTTAGTTTGTTTAGCCGTATTGATGAACGCTAAACACACAAAGTGGCGGACTTTTGATAAGCCGTAATACATTCCGGCTATATGTTGATCCGCCGTAACACGAAACGGCTTTGTCTTTTAAAATGGCCAGCGTTATGTAATGTAGCGAATTCTTCAATTTGGCTGCAACATTGTACTATTATGACAACCCGGTTGGTGTGATGGTTACCACGCCGGACAGCCAAACCAGGGTCATGGGTTCGAATCCCGGTTTGATCATGGATGTCATATGTGTGTGCCGTTGTTGTGTGGTTCCCATAACAAAAAGCCTGAGACTTACTTGGGATCATTACAATGTATGTGCCTGTGAGCGTTATTTATTTTAGTTATTTATTATTATAATCTCATTCATCATAGCAGACGTAGGGGAAAAGTCAGCAAAACTGAAGTGGAACTGGGCCGGGCATGTTTGCAGAATGCACACCGAGCGGTGGGCATCAATCGTTGCCTCTCGTCAATCGTTGCGCAATGGGTGCCTCACGACGGGAGTCGAGGTCGAGGCAGACCCCGAAAAAGGTGGCGAGACGAGCTAGATGCCTACTGCAATGAGTGGCGGAATGTAGCACCAAATAGAGATACGTGGAAGAGTTTATGGGAGACCTTTGCCCAGCAGTGGGACAAAACAGGTTTAAACAAAAAATCACATCCACAGGATGTCCGCCAAGCGATGATAGACCAGATAAAAGAGCGCAAAGCCTCCAAAGAACACCTGAAGAAGAAACTGGCCGAGCAGGACGAGTACCATAGACAATTACAGGAGCAGCAGAACCTCCTGGTCGACCATAAAGCTGCGACGGACGCTGCGGCGAGGAAGAAGTATCAAAAAGATCTGCTTCTACAGATGGAGTATACAAAGGTTTTGAAAGTGAGTACCTTCAGAACGGTAGGTTGTTGCTGTAAAAGTTGTTCAGTTTGATAGGTACGGTAGAATATAGGGTCTTTCTTAAACCTACGAATAAGAGAATGTATAGAAGTATAAATGAAGCTCAAAAAGTGGCACCAAAAAAATTGTAACGCGTTCTAAATTTGTTCTTTAAAAAACATACGGGTCGAATTGAGAACCTCCTCCTTTTGTTGAAGTCGGTTAAAAATTGTAACTAGCCGCCAAAACTCATACAAAATGTCATTTTTCATTGGGTGCCAAAAATGATTTCGATTTTGTTTAGAGTTACTCTTCCATATTTATTCTTATTCGTAGATGCTGACGGTTATACAGCTGATTTTTTTGTTGTTCTCAAAGAGAAAGTTGTTCAGTTTGATGGTCTGATCATCCTCTTAAAAACTGTCAGCGTATTAAGTTGGACTCTGTGTATGTTGTTATTTCAAGATATAAGTACCTTCTCCATTATACAAGGTTCTACTTAGGTACAACATTATATAATGGTATCGATTCGGTATTGCCACCACTTAACTTAACTAAATTTATTCCTGTCATTTTCTAACATTCGACTAAGAAAAGAGACAGAAAACCAAGAACTGACTTTAGTGCTGTCAAAGTGACGCTACACGCCCAAAATAAGATGGCATCATAATGCACGCCATCTTATTTAAGTCGTTTTTGGGCGTGTAGCGTCACTTTGACAGCACTAAAGTCAGTTGTTGGTTTTCTGTCTCTTTTCTTAGTCGAATGTTAGAAAATGACAGGAATAAATTTAGTTAAGTTAAGTCGTGGCAATACCGAATCGATACCAATGTTGTCACACTCATTCAAATGATATTTGTTCACAGGAGCGAGCGAGACAGGAGGAGGTGGAACAGTTGAAGAAGTACCAGATTGCAGCAGATGAATACCAACAGGAGATGAACACAATGCTGTGCAGGTTTGTCAAGATTACTAAACTAGTGACAATATTTATTTTTCCTACTCCTTTACTAAACCAGGAACTAGAACAAAAATCGCACCTACGCACCACATACGTTTGGTTCGAGCCCAAGGGCGTCCCCTAGAGCATGGTGTCCCATCTCATACAAATGAAATTTTTGTTAAAAAAATGGCAATATATGGCGTTATGGTATCGATTTGTAATTAATGTTTGCGTAAAAGTGTAAATTGTTACTAAAAATACATGATCTGACTACAAAAAAATCTCGTGAGCCCGGAAAATCAAGCAATTTACTTTGCCCGAAGACTGCCCGCGTTACGGCAGTCGCGTTCCATTGTTTGACGTTGGGCATCTGTACTGTATAGTATTATATAATCTGTGCCTAGAGATAGTATTTTCCTTTCTTATATTTATGCGCTCGTTGGCGTAGTGGAGCTTCGGTATTGGAAACGATTACCGAAGTTAAGCAACGTCAGGTTCGGTCAGTCTTTGGATGGGTGACCGTTTAGTGGTATTTCATCTCGAGCGTTTCCGTGTTTCGGAAGGCACGTTAAGCAGTTGGTCTCGGATAGTTCCGCCAGATGGCGTTTTTAACTATTCGTTAAGCCAGGTCAGAGGCCTATTAAGGCGGTTTGAAAATTCTCTGACAGCAAGTTGACCACTAACTTGCCTCCACCAACCCGCACTGGTCCCGCGTGGTGGAGTATGGCCCTCTCACCCTTATTCGTGAGACGAGGCCTTTGCCCTGCAGTGGGATTCTACAGGCTATAATATACTTTTTTTTTATATTTATGTTATGTTAATTATGCTAGTTTGTATAGTATATTATTAGTTCGGTAATTCTATGTTTTTCAGACCAACAAATTAATAAAGTTTTGAAACTTATGTGGCATGATACCTTTGGGTGTGGTGTTCAAAACTCACAACTCTCCCTCCCCCTCTCCCTGACGCTTCACCCCCCCTCGCCTTGAAGTTTGTCCCCGTTAACAGTTTTTTATCTTTTTTGCAAAAACTATAATAGATACAAAAAAAATGTCAAAGGTACAAATTATCCTCATTAAATTATACACAAAATAAGTGATATGCACTTTCTTAATAGGACTTAACCTTTGAGGGCTAGACGGACGAGAAAGTAACAACATTTCAAAAGTTATGAAATTTGTATGGTGACCCTCGTGAAAGTTGAAGATAAAAATGAAATGAATCCATATTCTTAATAAGCGACCCCGAATACCCTCGGATGCAAATTTTCAGTCGGATCGGTGAACCTTTAAAAGCTGCTTTGGCGTTTGAAATTTCCATAGCCGCCATCATATCTATCTTAGTTTCCGCGGGCCGTAGACCTCATTCTTCAGGATTCGACCTTCTGAGGAAGTCAGTTTTCCCTGTATCACCAAAGCATCCATGTGATGATCCCTAAATTTCATCCTTGTACCGAAAGTGGAACCCGGAGATCAATTGGAAGTATCTGGTCGATCCCCACCACTTTCCATAGAGAGTACATAGATACCTACTCGGATTGTTCACCGGGTTTCCCCCAATCAACGTATAGTAAAATTATTTTGGGGATCATCATATAGATGTCTTGGTGTTATAAGGAACATTTCTACTTCCTCAGAAGTTTGAATCCTGAAGGATGAGGTCAACGGCCTGCGGAAACTATGATAGATTATGATGGCGGCCATGGAAATTTCAAACGCCAAAGCAGCTTTTAAAGGTTCACCGATCCGACTGAAAATGTGTATCCGAGGGTATTCAGGGTCGCTTATTAAGAATATGGAATCATTTCATTTTTATCTTCAACTTTTACGAGGGTCGCCATACAAATTTCATAACTTTTGAAATGTTGTTACTTTCTCGTCCCTCTAGCCCTCAAAGGTTAAGTCCTATGAAAAAAGTGCATATCACTTATTTTGTGTATAATTTAATGAGGATAATTTGTGCCTTTGAAATTTTTTTTGTACCTATCTATTATAGTTTTTGCAAAAAAGATAAAAAACTGTTAGCGGGGACAAACTTCACGGCGAGGGGGGGTGAAGCGTCAGGGGGAGGGGGAGGGAGAGTTGTGACTTTTGAACACCACACCCAAAGGTATCATGCCACATAAGTTTCAAAACTTTATTAATTTGTTTGTTTTCCCCATACATTGAATACATAGAATTACTGTACTATATTGTGTCCGTATAGCTAGTGTATACATGATAGGGATCAAAATCAAATAATTAGTGCCTCTGTAATTTACGAGATACCGATACCGAGGTATCGATTTTTTTTTACCTAGTTTGACGTCAAGGTAGCATACACATTTTCTGTTTCAAAAACGGCTTGCAATGCAGCAACGATTTTATACTCAAAAATAGCGCTCAAATGGTGCCCTAGGGCATCCAAAATCTCACAAAGATAGGTCTTCAGGGAACGGAGACATAAATAAGTCTTTCGAATCACTATTGAGTCGTTTTTGCCACAGAAAATCTGTACGCTACCTTAATATCAAGCAAGCGTACAGATTTTCTGTGGTAAAAATGACAATGATGATGATGATGATGATACAAAACACTCCATCTCCATCATCATCATCTCTCATCTCTCTCCTCTTTATTTCTATCTCCATCTCTATTGATATCTCGTAAAGTGCAGAGGCACTATTTATTTGACTTAGGCACTATTTATTGGCACTAATCCTATCATGAACCCTTTCATGTGCTAGCTAAACGGACACATATCATTACATCTCATCATCTTAACCTTCCCTGACATGGTGTCCTATCCCATACAAATGAAATTTTAGTTATAAAAATGGCAATGTATGGCGTTATTGTATCGATTTGTAATTAATGTTTACGTAAAAGTGTAAATTGTTACTAAAAATACATGATCTGACTACAAAAAAATCTCTTGAGCCTCGGAAAATCAAGTAATTTACTTTGCCCGAAGACTGCCCGAGTTCCGGCAGTCGCGTAACATTGTTTGACGTTGGGCATCTGCACTGTATAATATTATACAAGGTGTTACAAAACTATAAATAAACATTTAAGGGTTTAAGGTAGGTGGTGTAGACCATCAAACTGAACAACTTTCACTATGGGACCAATATCGAAATCGCGAAAAAACAAATTATGTTCTATACTCTACAAATCGACTAGAGCTAAAATATGTATGGGATTTAAAAAAAAAATTTTCGCGATTTCAATGTTGGTCCCATAGAGAAAGTTGTTCAGTTTGACGGTCTAAACAACACCCTTATGAGTTTTAAAAATTTATTGTTACTTATGAAACACCCTGTATAATCTGTGCCCTAGCCCACTGGCCGGGGACATGCTAGAACGATGCGATGGGGACATGCCTTTGGGTCGAGCAGCTTGCTTGATGTTTTAGCGATTTCGACTATTGTCCCATAGAGAAAGTTGTTTAGTTTGATGGTCTAATCATTCCCTTAACCTTTTGACCACCATAGCGCGCTGGTTATTCCACGACACGATAAAAGGTACCTTGTTATTTGAATGTATTCCTCCTGACACAACAGGAGACTTGATGTGGTAGGTCTCTAGAACGTTAGGACGATTTTCCTCGTCATTATTTCTGAGTTAAATACTTCGTTTTACATAATATATTCTTATTTATAGTTCTCGGTAAATACCCACACTCAAGGCCATTCGTCTAATTGGTGTTTACATAATATTTTAATACTTACCTTTACATATTTTATTTTATTGTTCGATTATCTACATAATATTACCTACAACGCTTATTGATTTCTAAATATAGGGTCCTTACTTTTTTAAGGGGATGATCAGACCATCAAACTTAACAACTTTCTCTAAGGGACCAAGATCGAAATAGAGAAAAAAATCTGCTGTCCCATACAAAACTGCAAACCGACTCGAGCCAAATGTATAGGAAAGCAGATTATATTTTCGCTATTTCGATGTTGGTCCCATAGAGAAAGGTGTTCAATTTGATGGTCTGATCATCCCCTTACGTGTTAATGAATAAGCGCAAAACCTCTTTTATGACAAAATAATTAACTAGATTGAAATAATAATTTTATTATTTTGATAGTTAAAATTTAAAGTTATTCGCATTTTAAGTTTCGAGGGCAAAATGATTTATTATCATTTCAGCAATGAATGAAAGCGCTAACGTGCTCACCGGATAGATTTTTAGAATCTTATTTTGGTAGTTACTTACTACCAGTCAGTGTGCCCGTGGGGTGGGTTGAGTTGAGATCGAGTTCTTCATACCCATACGTTTTCATAGTAAGCTCGCGGCCGACGGCCGATAGTTACTATGAAAACATGACAGAACCACGCGTCAGTCGCATCGGCCGCTGGGATCGGAAGTGAACCTTTAGGCATTAGCTCCCTATGGGATGAGGGTGTCGGCCAAGCGTTCTAACTTTATTAGACCGAGATGAATACTTACTTAAGAATTGGCTTGAAATGGGATCTCATATCATTTTAAGAGTAGCAGGATTGTGGGTCTTGACCACTTTTTTACATGAAATGTTTTTATTGGGATAAGCTAAGGGTACTTAAATCATTTTCGCAGAAAATTCTTCTGTGACGATGTGCACCCGTTCCTGAAACAAATGACTAAAGGAATCAAGATGCGGGAGAAATGTCCATGCTCGAAGCCAGACTATTGCAACTAGTTCTTTTTGTTATCGATGTTTAAAATTTAATTAATGTTGTTATTCATTGAATAAACGTGTTGATTTGACGTTGTTTTTGTGAATCAACAGGAATGAATCGGCTAATCGTCTATGATTCAGACGTGGAGCAATACCAAGTAGCTTCTTATACAGGGTGAGGTGATACCACCAGTGTCTGACTGAATAGGTGTATCTGTTTAGAATTAAAAACCCGTCTGCGTAAAAAGTGGACTTTAAAAACTGAAAAGAAAAAAACAAGTCCAGTAGTCTAGAATTCTGTTATGTTATATTGAAGCGACTTTCACAGTCGGGTCCCATTATTGCGGTGATCCGGTCTAGAATTTTTAATGGGTCTTAAAAATAATGAACCTCGCTTCGCTTGCTCCAACTTTCTGTTTTAAGAGGATATAATTCGGAGCGCGCTCCATACAAACGTACTATGGTGATATTTTCAATACTAACCAATTAAACTCAATGAAATTTTTCAGATACAATCTAGAAACAAATTTCTATGCTTGTATAGAGTCAGATTTTTGTTAGAATGTATAGTTTTATAGTTACAGTGCCTCAAAGATTTCCATACAAATCTTACATTAATCCTAGCATTGAAACTGTATATTTTAACGAAAATCTGACTCCATACAAGCATAGAGATTTGTTTCTTGTTTCTGCAAAATTGCATTGACTTTAATTGGTTAGTATTGAAAATATCACGATAGTACGTTTGTATGGAGCGCGCTCCGAATTATATTCCCTTAATTACTGTGCCTACACATAATAATAAAGAGTTCTGACCACAGCTACGACGTGGTGCTAAAAATTACGAACTTGCTTCGCTCGATCCATAGGGTTTACTTCGGTTACTTTGCACATGTTTGATACGTAAAAAGCTCTGGCTCTAACCGATTCGTATTGAGGAGAAAAGTCGAGCTCGCTTCGCTCGCTCCGTTAATATCTTCTTATGAAGATAAGGGGGCGGCAAAATCAGTCGGTAAATCATACATTCATAACACTTTACAAGATAGTTAGTTATCTTAGGCCCCCACTGGTGGGGTCGACGCTGGAACGACGACGACGCTCGGAAGACGCTAGTGTGGGGGGCCCTTACATACTTAACTCCTTTTCTGATATTGAATTGATATCACAGATTTTGATATGAAAGACCACTAAACTTGTTTTTTTTACTTACTGAGACCAAAACGGAAACTCCGTGAGTAATATAATAATAATAACTTAGTGCTTTTTTATGTTTCATTCGACATTGACATTGTCTATCGTTCATCTCAGGTGTTCTCAACCAGCGGATCAAAGAATACGATAGTATTTTTATTGAAGAAACAGATCATTGCATGCCTAGACTTAGAATTTTTCCGCTAAGATCAGAGTGTATTTTCACCATCGACAAAGAATTTTACAGTTATTATGAAGACCCATCCAGCGTCGAGTATACTTTAAAACTCAATTATTCCCGCGCAGGCCTTACAAATTGTACCTGACGAACGCTGTGTACCTACCTATTGTAGTAGCAAAGAGTAGGTAATATAGAGTCCAACTTAATATGCTGACACTTTTTTAAGGGGATGTTCAGACCATCAAACTGAACAACTTTCTCTATGGAACCAACATCGAAATCGGGGAAAAAAATCAGCTCTTCCATACAAAACTGCAAACCTAACTCGAGCCAAATGTAGTATGGGACAGCAGATTTTTTTTCGCGATTACGATGTTGGTCCCATAGAGAAAGTTGTTCAGTTTGATGGTCTGAACATCCCCTTAAAAAGTGTCACCATATTAAGAAGGACCCTGTATAAATTAAGGATAAACAATGTTTTATTTTAACCTTAATGTAATCTTATACGTTTTTTTAAAGTACCTATTAGGAACCTTGCAACTGGAGTTTGTTATCAAATCAAAATTTATTTAACTACCGAAAATGCGCAAAACAATATTTAAATTGCCTACTTATTTGCTTTCGCTACATGCTGTGAAAAGTTTAAAGCTATATAAAGTTGCAGTTATATATTATCTTATTAATTATTTTTGTGTTTTAAATATAAATTAACACTAGGTACACAAACATACATATTAATAATTATTTGTTTTGAATCAGAGTTCTTATTATAGTGTTATAAATATAAATGTTCTTATTATAGGTACACATACCTATTAATAATTTTTTTTGAATCACCTTCCTCATGGGTAAGGGAGGAAATAAATAATGATTCAAATTGCACATAAGTAATCACTTTTCCATACAAGTATTCCTACCCCCCTATAACAACCCCCCCCCCCCCCCCCCCCTGGATATGTGCCTGATTTTAACCCAGCCTTCATTGACGTAGCTAGGGATTTTTCCTAAGGGGGGCAAACAGCTATTGTTTTTCATTATATGTCAAGAATGGATGAGAGCAGATTGACGAGTGCAATGTATAATGCAGCGTAAGTGGAAATGTTGGAAGGGGACGGCCTAGATGTACATATACGATTGGCGACGTGCTTAAAAACTACCGAACTACCCGAAACCGACGAGCATGCATGAAAGGAGTAATGAGAGTGGAGGAAGCTAGAGGATGTGTGTCAGTATCGTAGCAGGTGGCGTTCCGTTGTCTCTGCCTACCTCAGTGGGAGACAGGCGTGAGAATATGTATGTGTATGTAGCTTCTAAAAATCAGCAAAATATGGCCCGGCCATGTGTTTACCTATAGGGAGCGTCTTAACTCAAATGGGTTTTTTGCGTATTTTGTTTTGACTATCCTTAAGTGCAATACCTATCCTTAAGTGCAATAACTCTGGAAATTACGACGTAATTTTATAATGATTCAAAAACCTCAACGGGACTATGAACAATCGCTAAGAAAAATCGAAATAGGTAATTAGCACTTATATTTTTCGCAATTTACTTACCTACTAACTTTACTGTTTATTAACCTGTTATAGCTATGTTGTGCTTGCCAGATGTAAGAGATTGTTAAGCATGATATAAGCGTATAAGTGTCGGTATCTTAATTGACGCCCTTAAGCGAAGTTTATTCCGAGAGGGAAAATGCGCGCTGCATACAAACACTATGGTGATATTTTCAATACTTAATAATTAAAGTCAATGAAATTTTGCAGAACTTCATTGACTTTAATTGGTTAGTATTGAAAATATCACCATAGTACGTTTGGATGGAGCGCACTCCCAATTATATCCCCTTATTGGACGCCCTGCTGCCCGCTGGACAGACGACCTAAAAATATTAGCGGGCAGCGACTGGATGAGGAGGGCCGAGGATAGTTTTGTGGCGCGCCTTGGGAGAGGCCTATGTTCAGCAGTGAACGATGACAGGCTGAAGAAAGGAAAAGCACCATATTGGTGAGTTGCGGGTTCAAGTTCCCGTCCGATGCCTTTCAATTTATAATTTGACTTGAATTATTTTGTATTAGGTAGGTACTTATTTTGTAAGCATGCACTCGCGGCTATTTACTCGGAGGATTTCAGCAGAGATATTATTATACGATCATATTAACTGTTTCGGGAAGGTTTCGGGTCATGTAACAAAATATTTCTAGGACACCCGAAAGGCATCTGATTTGGTTTAACAAATAAAGCAGTCTTGTTATCCGTTACTATGAGTAGACATTCAATAAAAAATGTCAAGTCTTCAAAGTCTAAAGCCGGACGTAGGTACCTAAATGAGTTTAAAAACTTTATTTGTAACAAAGACAGAAAAGGAACCCTTTTCCACACGAATGTCCAAATACCAATAAATTAACTAATACCACAAAGGTACTATCATTTTACTGTAAATATTTATGCATCGGGACTCACGTAGTATGAATGATTTCATTCACTATATTATCCTTAAACCTGCCGTATAAAAAGCTTTGAAAGCCCCATATAACGTCAGTTTCATTAAAGTTATACATTCAACATGTATATCCAAATTTTAGCAACATTCGCGTTTGTGACTTTGGTCCAAAGCGAAAGTTTAGATATTTGGCGAAATTATAACGGCCAAAGTAAAATAATATACGATAAAAAACACGAAGCCTGTCCAGCGATTTGGAGGCGGTCCGAAAAATTAGAAATACATACCAACGAAACAATTTGCCGTGTGGCCGTTACCGATTTGAGACCAGACCATGGTGGATATGTCCGAATAATAGATGGTGGACTAGACAAAAAGTACGTAAAAATCGAAATCAAAAGTCCTACAATATTCAGAGGATATTATTTCAAAATCGAAGTTTATGCTATACCTGAAAATGATACCTTGTCGCCGGACTCGACAGAAGATGAAATCCATGATAGTACAGTAACATCGACTAATATTCCGGAAGATCCGGTAACCACAGATGTGAACACAGAGGAACCAGGGACTGATGGTACAACAAAACTGCCAGAATCAACGGAGTCAGTAACTGCAGTCCCATTTACAGATGCTCCAGACCATCTAGACGATACAACATATGATTTTGATGTTCGAGCTAACGATGTAATTGATAAGGCAAGAATATAAATTCCTAATCCGCATAGTTACATAACCAGCTACAGCGAGCAGACAATGAATTGGATATGCTGAACAATAGTTAATTAAAACTGCACAAGGTGGAGGTCCTATTAATTCATCGTTCATCTGTTTAAAGTGTGAGTAGCTGATTATGACAAGAATGTACCTAATCTCAAACATTATTGAATCTTAACGTTACGGCGATGTTGTGCTATTTTAAATCCAAATAAAGATTGAAAACCGCAATCTGCAATACCGAGACTGTGCTTTCGTCCAAATAAGCTATGGAGCCGTTACTTCAACATTTCGAAACACTATCGTCTTTAAGGGACGAAGCGCCATCTACTGGACTTTTTTCAAACTACCAATTCGCAAATGTTCTATATTTTATTTTATTGTACCTAACGTACCTAAGGTTGATCTTACTATTTTTCTGTACATTTTCCTTTTTTTTAGTTAAAATTTTTGTCAATTTGATCAAAAATAAACATCTTCAATTAAGCAAAGCGCTTTTATATTATCATGACACCCCATTTTGATTTGACTCAGTTCTTCCTTACTGGCTTTTGCATTCAAACGAACGTAGGTATTTATTGGTAAGAGGGATACTTTTTCATCTGTGCTAAATTTCAATACACACGATTAATGGAGGATATAAATCACTGAGCTTATAATATGACATGACATTGGTTATAATTATTTAGTATCATATCATAATATCATTTTCACCTCACAAGCACGGAAAGATTCTGTTTATTATCATTCGAAATCTGAGTGCAAAAGTGAACTTTATCCGCTAGCGTGGAAAGAGTTTTTGAAATTCGAATCTGTCAATTCAATATTTTTCTATACTTACCTCCAATGCACTGAAAATGCTTAATAACTATTTCATGTCACTGGTCAAAAACATTTTAAAATGTTCTTTTTAGCAATTCATTTTTTTTCCTCGCTGTTGTGAGGTGAAAAGTTGTGTTTCGCTCGGCTGCAAAGTTATTCTGCGTCTCGTACCTTTGAAGCCTTCGCTGAGCTCAGGATTCTATTATTTGAACCACTCGCTTCGATCGTGGTTCAATCGTAGAATCCTTCGCTTGCTCAGGTTTCAATACAAGTACTCGCGCCAAAAAGCAACTTTGCAGCCTAGCATAACAAATAACTATTGTAATAAAACCAGTGTTTGTAGGTAATGACATTAATTCTTGACATGAATCTACCTATAAGTTAACCTAACTAGGTACTTACTAAAAATAATTTAAGTAAACGAATTTTTGTTTAAGTAGGTATCTTTTTAAGCCTCATATTGCAATGTCTTTACGGGCTTCGTGCTATGTTCATTGTTCTGTGTTATTTATTTTCTTAAGATCTTGTGACAAACATGAACGCAATAAATGAGACTAATTCAAGTCGATAGCGTTCTGTCTATCCATTTACCTTCCTATTCGATAGGTACACTGCACTTTAATCTGCTTGTATCGATCGGCAGACAGGCGGAAACGTATGTCTAGGAACCATGAAGACAAGATTTTGAGATCATTAAAAAGTATCTTACGTCACGGTTATTAAACTAAGGGGCTCGTTTCACCACTTCTTAGCAATTTCTTGATAGCTTATCTGACAGATCGTTTGACAATTTTGACATAATCAAATCTCATCCAAAATATGTCAATCGATCTTTCAGATAAGCTATCAAGAACTTGGAAGTGTTGGAAAAGGCCCAGTGTTGGAAAATACCCTAAGAATTGTAAGTCGAGACACATTTTTGGTTTAATTATATCAAGCCGCTATAAAAAATGTTGACGACCCCTGTTTCATCTTGACAAGGATAACAGGCACGACTTCTTGGAAAAATGTTGAAGAGATTTACGCTAGTTCCCTAATTTGAATGCTGAACGAGTCATATACCTACCTACTTACTTGACAATAAGGTCACGTAGGTACAATGTACAGTTGAGAGAAAAAGCGTTTCAATTTCATTTTCATTAAGTACTTACAAAGTTTTTTTTTCTTTTTTATAATTTGTGATGCGTGCGTTACCGGGTTCGAATGCAAAAGCTGAAAACCGTATTGTTTGAAATCTATTGGTTACATTGAACTTTTTGAGTTTAGCAAATTTTTTGTAGGTGTTTTTATTGTACCTATACCTACAAGATACCTACCTACCTACGTAGTAGGTACCTAACTAGGTACCATACAAATTCGCAAAATGGACTAAGTACTAAATACCAAATTACCTTCTATCTATTAGGTACCTTCTAAGTATTAAGGCGTATCATCCCTGGACCACGATTCTCCTCAATTTAGCAGTTTTCGTTGAAAAATGAGATGATTTCTTATTAATTTCGAAAAAGTAATAGAACCACATAATTCTAAATTGTGTTGTGAACAATATTCTAAATTTTAATTTTCTTCCGATTAAAAATCTAAGAGTAAAATGGTGGTCAGGATGGCCCAAAAAGTGGACATTCTTATTAATCCGTGTAGTCTCCGCTTGCCCGTTCGGAAAAGCGGCATGACACGTGTACAAATAAATAAATAAATACTTCAATTCATCTTTACAATAACCTTTTTTTATTTTCTATGAAGTACCTAAAGAACCTTTTAGCATAGCTTTTAGGTAAGTTACTAGGTACCTACTAGTTACTAGGTACCTACCTAGAGTTAAGAAAAGTCAGAGCAAAACAGGTAAACACTTTAATCTACGACTGTACATAAACAAACATTTTCCTGTAGGAAGAGCACTTTAATAATTGCCGATTAAAAAATATGACTGTACCGAGTCATACAGTGATTTCATTCTACAAAATTTTCCTTAACAAACTTGCTCTATAAAAGCTTCGTAATCTACAATAAACAGCGCAGTCGGTAAAAAGCAATACGACATGGATATCAGAATCATACAATTCTTGGCTCTTGTGGCTTTCGTTCAAAGCCGTGACGTCATAGTCGGTCAAAACACGGATGGCTCCAAAATCTTTGACGAGAAAAAAGAAGCGAGCCCCGCTTTGTGGAGGCAGGTACAAAATGTTACAGTGACCGCGAGTGACAGTGAAGTTATAAGTCGCGTAGTCATCACAGACTTGAGACCCGAGAAGGACGGAGATGCGAAAATCGTCGAAGGAGGAGAAGGACAAAAGAACGTTACCGTGGAACTTAAAAGTCCTACAGTATTGAGAGGTTACGACTTTCATATAGAAGTGTATGCTATACCTGATAATAACGCAGGAAGCATTAAAAGTGAAGATATACCTATTCCAAGTCTAATAGGAAAAGATAACGCAGATTCTCTTAAGAATGTCGATGGTACAACAAAAACTCCAGATCACACGAACGTGCCATCAATTCCAGCTTCATTATCAACATCTATAGATGTCAAGGATGAAACGAGAAAAGTTCGAAACGCTAATGATAAAGAACAATCTACAACACAAGCATTTGATAACAAATCTAAACTGACTTCTTTAGCTGACGAAACAATCAGCACAACTGTAAAGAATGATGATATCAAAAACAACCACAATATAGGGAAAGAAATCACCATCGAACCGCAGACATCTACTCACCTGCCTGTAACATCCGAAAAAGATTTAAAAACAAATCATGCACCATTAAGACACATCCGCGACACGCATAAAGAAGAAAGAGCTGACGAACCTAAAGACGATAGTAAAAATATTCCAATCCCTAGATTTATTCCACTGATTGTTGGCAATCAAGACAGCACCACAAAAACACCTGAAACAAATGACAAACCAAAAAATAATCAGGATAAAACGAAAGATTTAAATGGTCCATCAACTCCAGCAACCACTACAAAAGCTGGCGAAGACGCTAAGCAATCCACAACAGAAAACCCAAGAAATGCCCGTGATACTGCAAAAGAAGAGAAAAAAGACAATACTACACCTGCAGCATTGGATAGTAATGGTCCAAAACTCAATAAAATGGGTAATTGGGCACCCTTATCTCCTGCTTTAGGTGGTCAAACAAAAGATTCAAAAAAACTTCGAAATGCTCGTGATACTACAAAAGAAGAGAAAAAAGACAATACTACACCATCAGTTTCTACCACACATAACTTACCACACATAACTCCAGCTTTAATTGGTCAATCGAAAGATTTGTATGGCCCATCAACTCCTTTAACCACTCCAAAGATTGAGCAAGATGTAAAACAATCCACAACTGAAAAACCAAGAAACGCCCGTGATAGTACAAAAGAAGAGAAAAAAGACAAGACTAAACCTGCAGCATTGGATATTAATGGTCCAAAACTCAATACAAATGGTGATTTTGCACCTTTAGCTCCTGCTTTAGTTGGCCAGACCAAAGATTTGAATGGTCCATCAACACCGTTAACCACTCCAAAGATTGAACAAGATGTCAAACAATCCACAACTGAAAACCCAAGACATGCCCGTGATACTATAAAAGAAGACAAAAAAGATCACACTACGCCTAAAACACCTGATAACGGTAGTACAAAGCTTAATACCAATGAAGATTTAACTCCTGTTGTTGTAGGAGAGACAAAAGACGTTTTAAACGATCAAAATTCGGCTAGCACACAAAAAATAAACGCACATGATAGTAAAGATGGTTTAGCTCAAAATTCTGATGCTGCTAAAACCCTCGGACCATACACAGTGCCGATTTCATTCAAATTACATTCAAGTACTGAGGTACCAAATGGTTCAAGTACCACAGAAAAATCACAAAACAAGAGAGATGCTGAATCTAAACATGCCGAAGAATCAAAGGACGATGCAGATGAATTGTTGGCGACTAATTTACCCAAAGTAGTTCCACATGATTCAACAAAGAAAAACGGCAATGTCGTTGAAAAGAAACCTGTGATATCTATACAGTAAGAATTTTATTTAAGTCTTTAATTAACAAACACGAAGGCAACTATAATTCAACTTATTGTACGATAAAATCGTGGTTTAAACTTCTTTAATTGTTTATGTAAGTTTTAATTTTCTTGTCATAAGTTAAGGGGGCACCGAGTCTCCAGTGGTGCGTTTTCAAAAAAACAAGAATGTCACATTGTAGTCATTGCGAATTTTCGATTTCTCTGATCGTAATGACCATTTGTCAAACCACCAAAGGTGACCACTTTTGGCGGTTTTAACAATAACTACAAACATAAAACATAGTATTCCGTAATGTTTCTACTACAATGTGGCATTTCTGTTTTTTGGGAAAGAATTATAACAGTTAAAAATAAATCAAAATTGAGATTGAGGGCAGCACTTTGGGCTCGGTACCATCTTAACGATAGAAAAAAATCGTGTTTTAAACTTCATTAACTTTCTATTTCGGTATGTTATAATCTTCATCTTGTAATAAATTAAGCACACTCAATCGTCGCCATACCTACTTAGTTAAGTTACTTTTAAGTTTGTTTCGTGTTAAATAAACAATGTTTCAAAATATAAACAGTTTTATTGCGAAAATATCATTTTACCTTAAGTAATTGTAATAAATGTAAAATGTAGATCAACTATTTTTTGTCCTCACGGTACTGTATAAAAAATGTTTTTATTCCTTTTTTCTTGACATTCATTAATTTTGTAAGATAGATATTGGTATCTAATGATATGATTCTTCTACACACATGTGCATTGCACCATCTGTGTTGAACTACTAGAAGTTTTTGGCGGTTGTCCGATAGACCAAAAAGCGTGGGGACAACGAAATAAAGCGTCCATCGGACAACCGCCAAAATTCAAGTCAAATTCAAGTAATTTTGCAAAACCGTGTGTGTGTTTAATAAATGCAATCCTTAGTTATTCAACAAACATAAAATTTTGGGGCAAGCAAAACCTGAGCTTGAGCCTGAGCCTGAACATTGAGAAAATTTTATGCAGATGATGGGACTAGGTATGGACAAAAAATAGTTGATCTACCCATTTAATGTACAAATTGCATTACTTACACAATAACAACATGGAATGGATTTTCACATCAAAATATATACAGAAATATCAATTTCAATAATAACAAATGAGTATTTAAATAATTCTGATATAAAAAGGATATAAAATATCACATTATCTGAACATCATCATCAGCATCTTATTGAAAATGTCGTTATTATAAATTAATAAGTAAAAAAATTGAGCATGACCACAAACACATACTTACATCAATTCACGACCATAATCCTTTTCGGTATGGTCACAATCTTGGCTTCAACTGCCAATGTTGTTGCGTTGTAGTAGACATCATCGAATTTGGTCCAAAATGTTAAAAGTCCGGCCAAAAAGAAATAATGTGATATTCTGTTAGGACTTGTTCGTCTTAACATTTATTATTATGGCAACAAAGCTAGGGCCATTGTCCTTGGTTTTGGAACCCAAATGTTCAAGAAATCTGCCTTTTCATACATTTTCTATGAAATTAGCCACGGCTATATTCTGTTAGACCTAGTCCGTCGCAGCATTTTTTATTTAGTTTGGCACCAACGCTGTAGGGCCATTTTTCTTGGTTTTATTAAAGGGTTGAAAAATCTGCCTTTTCGTACATAGCTACAGCTTTCATGCCATAACAAGAAATGCTTAGAGGAACAAGTTCTAACTGAATATAGCATTAGTTTTTGTTCGCCGGCACTTTCACATTTTGACCAAAAATTAATGAAATGCCGATTATTTCTTTTAAATTACATGTATTACAATCTTATACAGAATATAATAGACAGTCAGGAAAATACTGTAATGGTGAATTCAGACCATCAAACTGAACAACTTTCACTATAGAACCAACATTAGGAAAAAAAATCTGCTGGTACAATTTGAGTCTGGAGTGCGATTTTTGAATCTCATTCAGTGAGCTCAGCAGTTGAAAATGTTAAAATTACTATGGAGATACGCATCTTTCTCCTGCTGATTTAAATCTCAAAAATCATAGGTAATTCAGGAGTGCGATTTTTGAGAGTCAAATCAGCAGGAGAAAGATGCATATCTCCATAGTAATTTTTACATTTTCAACTGCTGAGCTCACCGAATGAGATTCAAAAATCGCACTCCTGGTACTGCAGTTTTGTATGGAACAACAGATTATTTCTCGCTTTTCCTGGGGTTGGATCCATGTGAAAGTTGTTCAGTTTTGAATTCACCGTTTCACTATTTGCCTGGTTGTCCTGTCCACCTTGTAAATGATTTATGGGGCAAGATTTATTTTGAAACGAATGTCAGAAAAACAAGAACTATAAAAATACAAAAAACGGTTCATTGTTAGTATTGTAAAATCTTTGGTAAATTTAACTCATTGTGATGTAACTGTAAGTAATTCAAACTACCTATTACTAAAATAATATACTTAATTGACATTTAAAAATTACTTAACATTTGAATAACATAATTTTTAATGTTTATGTGGTAAGGTAAGGTCGCTTGTTAAAATGGCAGAGTTTAAAAACTCGATAGTAAGTTTAGTAGTTCAATTTCAACCTTAGACCATTTAACTCTGGAAAAGCGTGTAATTCTACTTACAAACTTTTCTGTCACTTGCGGTGGGACGAGGTAGCATGAAATCCACAACTTTGGATGTTATTCCATTACTTTAGAGTCTAATTTAGTTTTATTTACTAGTCTAGTAACACGAGACTAGTTCGAAGCTATTGTTCCTCAATTCGGTATGTCAAGTTTTTTTTTGTCTTCATTTTTATATTTTTTACGGACAGAAGACATAATTTTAAGATACCTATTTCATTCTTATTGCGATTCATCGAGTTTATCAATATAAATTAAATTTTTAAATTATTTTGATCTGTAATCTCTAAGTGCAAAAATGGTGGAGAGAAAATAATTCGAACTCCATGGAGAAAAACTACATACAGCTGTATATAAAAAAATTAAAACCTGCCTCCTCTTTCTAACTCTATGCTGGAAAAAGAAACGGCAACATCAAATGTCAAATTCTGACATTGTGAAAGTTTTTTTTTTCTTAATGGCCGGTTATTTTAAGTTGATTTTATGTTTACCAAGGAGTTCAGAGGTATGCCAGTGACGTCACTGCACGGACCGAAAAACGACGTTATTTTATTAAAAATATCTGTAATCCTTTCATTTTAAAATCTCTGACATAGAAAATATGATTATTGAGACAATTATCTCGAAATGGTTTTCAATTCAGCCCTCCAAAAAAAAACTTGACATACCGAATTGTAGGCTGTCTCGTTTAGTAATAAGATAAACAATTTTTAACAAATAAGAAGCAGGTATTCGTTTTACAACAATTCTATTCGTAATTTTACACATTATCACTCAATTTAGGATTAAACACAGCACAAGAACAAACCACAGAGACCGACGCCATTTTCATTCTCAAAAAGCCCGCGAGACCGTGCTGGTGTTGCCAGTGTAACTACCATAGACAAATGATAAAGTCTAGTCATCATTATCTATGGCGTGTAAGGTGCCGCGTACACTACTCAAGTCTCTGTAGTTCATTCAATCTCTAACACGGCCTCTCCTGAAAATGCGGCGCCCTCGTCCGCAAGAGTCAGATCCAAACTTTGACAGATTCTTGTCAGCATCTGAGTCACGCTCCCGGCCACCATCCCCGACGGCACCCGTCAGCCATCAGTATCTGACAGCACATTGAAACCGGGAAGATGTGCGGCAAGACATTCGTCGTCCCACACGGAGCCGCGCGTGCAGCCCGGAGCAGCGCCGTCAAGGCACACCGGCGCGCAGCGTAGAGCAACGTCGCCAAGGCGCACTGGCGCGCAGCGCAGGCGCGGAGCGTCGCCAAGGCGCACTGGCGCGCAGCGTCGCCAAGGCGCACTGGCGCGCAGCGCAGGCGCGGAGCGTCGCCAAGGCGCACTGGCGCGCAGCGCAGTGCAGCGCCGTCAAGGCGCACAGGCGCGCAGCCTCCCCAAGGCGTACTGGCGCGCAGCGCATCGCCTTCAAGGCGCATAGGCGCGCAGCGTCGCCAAGGCGCACTGGCGCGCAGCGCAGTGCAGCACCGTCAAGGCGCACAGGCGCGCAGCGTCGCCAAGGCGCACTGGCGCGCAGCGCAGTGCAGCACCGTCAAGGCGCACAGGCGCGCAGCGTCGCCAAGGCGTACTGGCGCGAAGCGCAGTGCAGCGCCGTCGAGGCGGGCAGCGTCGCCAAGGCGCACTGGCGCGCAGCGCATTGCATCGCCTTCAAGGCGCATAGGCGCGCAGCGTCGCCAAGGCGCACTGGCGCGCAGCGCAGTGCAGCATTGTCAAGGCGCACAGGCGCGCAGCGTCGCCAAGGCGCACTGGCGCGCAGCGCAGTGCAGCACCGTCAAGGCGCACTGGCGCGCAGCGCAGTACCGTCAAGGCTCACAGGCGCGCAGCGTCGCCAAGGCGCACTGGCGCGCAGCGCAGTGCAGCACCGTCAAGGCGCACAGGCGCGCAGCGTCGACAAGGCACGCTGGCACGCAGCGCAGTGCAGCGAGCGCCGTCAGGGCGCAGTGCAGCGCCGTCAGGGCACACTGGCGCGCAGCGTTGCCAAGACGCACAGGCGCGCAACGTAGAGCAGCGCCGCCAAGGTGCGCAGGATGCTCTCTGCACGGAGTAAGCGCACGCATGTGCTCTTCAGGTAGTTGCGCCGTGCTACACGTTACACTCCCCATTTGGCCACCAGCAAGATCACGAAGACTCATGAATGGTCATCTGCAAAATTATATTCATCATCATCATCATCATCATCATCTCAGCCGATGGAAG
Source organism: Agonopterix heracliana (assembly GCA_963693445.1). Taxonomy (NCBI): domain Eukaryota; kingdom Metazoa; phylum Arthropoda; class Insecta; order Lepidoptera; family Depressariidae; genus Agonopterix; species Agonopterix heracliana. The sequence goes on from OY856332.1 coordinate 3,070,056, forward strand.
TCCACTGCCAAGATTACATTAACCAAAAATAAATTCAAATCAATGTCACCGACATTTAGATTGGCATAAAATAAATTAAAATTGAGATCCATTTGATACAATGTTACCAATATTGACTTGAAGCTCCATGACCATGCAGAACATGCACTTTGAATGCAGCCACTATTGTAGTCTCCAGAGCGCAGAGACTCCGCTGCTTCCCGGCCACATATAAGTTGCCCGCCAGCCGTCACTTCGCAGCAATAGCTCCGACGTAGCCAGAATCGTAGCAGTGACGCCAACCAAACACCATGACTTGAATGCTCCAGCCAGGCACATAACGTCCTGAATAATGTTCAGCCAGGCACATACGTCCTGATTAATGTTCAGCCAGGCACATAAGTCCTGAAGAATGTTCAGCCAGGCACATAAGTCCTGAATAATGTTCAGCCAGGCGCATAAGTCCTGAATAATGTTCAGCCAGGCACATAAGTCCTGCATAGATAGATAGATAGATAGCTCGTTTATGAGATGATGTGATGTGAGTGTAAATGTGTTTGAGTTTGTGTGTATGTGTGTTTGTGTGTGTGATACTACTGGCACAGCCAGCAGCCAGATATGTTGTGGTGCTGATTGCACAATCCATATCACCACACTTGATGTTTTGACCACTTTCCCTTCGCTCCGGAAGGATACTGTGGCACTGAAATACTCCATCCAGCGCGCAACAGCGCCACTGTGACAGGACAGCGGACAGCTTGTCCTCCTTCTTTCCAGAATGAAACTTGACTTTTCTTTCACTCGGCCGTACTGACCCTAATTTAGTTCCAACTTTCAGCTAAGGTCAAAGACTGAATAATCCTTATGCTGATTCATTTATCGTCATGTTTACAGTGCATATCCCGTCCAGAACTTCACTGTTGAGACGGCCTTAGACAGAGACAAACATAGTGTGTAAATAAACCTTAACTGGTTCTTTATGCACTACCTGCGAATTAATTTAAAACGAAAATGGTTCTAATTGTTATTCTTTGAAACTATACAATAGCAGCACAAACATTACATCCATGACTGAACCGGGATTCCAACCCAGAACCTTTGGTTTGTCAGTCTGACCTTTGCACCAATAGGGTTTTCTCAAAGCTAAAGGTATAGAGCTACTTGATATGTTCTATTATGTAATTACATAGTTGCAAAACTTGCAAACTGCATCCAACACAAATATTCAAATTGCATCTTGGTACACAATGATGCCAATACCGATAGTCATGGACCGCAGGTTATCGAACATTTGACTATAATCTGTGTATCATGAAAACAATTGTTCAATCGTTCTGTGTATCATTACAATTGATAACTATTCTTGGAACTTTTATTATTTGATGCATATTTTGCGTGAAACGGAACGCAAGACCGAGAGGACTCATTCTCTACATTTTGTCTATAAAGGATCAGGCTGTATGGCTTCGTTCCTTTGCCTATCCAATATGGATGAATGTAAACTACTTCACCAGCAACAGACTGACATTGGACACTTGTCAGTTTTTGTTTACATTTTCATGATTTTCACCAAACAGAATGGAATCACTAATTTTCACTGGTAATTAAATGAAATAAAAATATAGCACTACTGCACTGCATACAACTGAAAAGTGTATCGCGAAGATGCTAAAATGATTTAACCAAAACCCACAAATATGTGGTACACATAAAATTATATTATGCAATGTTCTCATCGTAGTGAACTTGAAACGAAACCTTCACGGAATTCAAGTTTAGAAGACAATGGACCCTATTTGCCAAAAATAAGGGTTCCTTGTTGACTACTCAACCCCAAAAATGAAGCACATTATGTTCAAAAATGAGAAACAATCAGACCCACTCAGAAAATCCAAGACCCACTGACACTAAGTAACTTAATTAAGTGGCTAATCACCAGAGAAATAATCCCAGACCCCCATATCATCACACATTCTCTATGAATTATCACAGCCAATTTCGATATACAGCTAACAAAATTAGAAAAACAGTCACCCCAACTAACATTGCAGGTCATTTTTAAGTAATAAGTACATGCACGAAAAGACAGGTGCATTCTCAGCTAGACAATAAATGCATTTAGCTGACTTTCTATGTAAATAATTGTAATAATGCAGTGTGTTGAATATTATGTTGCAGTGATTTTCTTGGTGTGCAAATAAAGAATATCCACAATGTGTGATATTATTGTAAAACTCCAAGTTATTGCTCATGACTTCACATTCACAGTATATTAGCGATATTTACGCTCCATGGGCTTATGGATCTGAACTCATTTAAAACCACTCCAGGGCTCTGCCACTGAAAACCCAATCTTTGAGCCATGTCCGTTCTTCACAGTGAAGACACCACCCAATATGAGCTAAGTACTCACAATCATCCCGGTGGATGAGTTCACGTCCATAATCCAATTAACCAGACGTCAAAATCGTTCCTCCTCCGTCAAAACCTCTAGATCAATTAATGATAAAATTGTCTTACTCAGTCCGTCGTTGTGATCTCTTTAATTTTACCGGTTTAGGCTAGACATGGCATATGGAGCCAGCACTCCATGATCCTATTAAACTATCAGCGTCCAACCGACCCCGCACTGATGCGGACACAGCCGTGTCTGTCTCACTAATCAACCCAGTGAGCAGCTATCACCACCTGGCGTGGCATCTAGGGCCACGACCATAGCCCTCGAGGCGGTCAACTATACTAGATAGCATGTAGTCATTCCATTCTTGTACTGTGTTTAAGACCCTGGGACTTAACGAATGACGAAGATTTATCAATGTAGACCATCAGAAATTCACAATAAGCACCTACCACGTTCGTGGACTGATACCACAACACTTTGCAGAGCTTTTGCTATGATGAACATAGAGGTAATAACTTTATGATGATGAATATGATGATACCCATAGACTTAATATGTCTATGATGATACCAGACACATCAGTTAGTAGGTTACATTACTATAAGACAAACTTTTCGACAAATTTTAACTTTTCATAGAAAATTTCGTGGAAAAAAGTTGAAACATACTTTACAGGATTTGGGCAAAACGCGAGCGTTTAGGCTTCGCTGGATTCGAATCCCACTTCTGATTTTAACAAATAAGAAGCAGGTATTCGTTTTACAACAATTCTATTCGTAATTTTACACATTATCACTCAATTTAGGATTAAACACAGCACAAGAACAAACCACAGAGACCGACGCCATTTTCATTCTCAAAAAGCCCGCGAGACCGTGCTGGTGTTGCCAGTGTAACTACCATAGACAAATGATAAAGTCTAGTCATCATTATCTATGGCGTGTAAGGTGCCGCGTACACTACTCAAGTCTCTGTAGTTCATTCAATCTCTAACACAATTTTATGTTAATGCACTTGATCATTTGATCTTGTAATTACCTTGGCAAAGGCGAATGCTAACGCGAAGCTGGTCCCTAGTTAAATGGTCTACGATTTCAACCCCTAGGCACACTTTTAATAAGAGGCAAATTCCAGTTTCATGTGATGTCAAAATTTTTAGATAAAATCTAGTTAGCTGCTTCTTAAAAACCCAACAGTCACGTCTTAATAACATAAAAACGCATGTGCGAAATGTCAGCACCGCCAGAGTACTATGCGAAATCTGTCACGGTAAAAAAAAGTATCAAATAGGCTACTTGACAATTAGTCAAATCAGCTAGGTACTCAAAGATTTTTTTGGTGTAACTGTGTACTAAAAACTGAATTATGATTTCATCAACATTTCATTACTTTTTAATTGTAGATTACAAACCGAGGGCAGGAATGTAAGAAAGCTCTCTGTAGGTCTACCATGAGTTTTCACCGTACTTTACTGCTGTAGGTACGTCACCAATTTTGTATTAAATTTCGTACAGCGCTCCTAGTGGTTACGTTGAGAACTAATTTCTGTCATACTAATTGGCGACGGCGACGTAACTACAGTAGAAAAGTACAGGGAAAACTCACGGTAGGCCCTCAGATCTAATGTAATTGTTGGAAGCCGAGGTCAACTAACATGTGATCTGAGGCTTTCTTATTGACTGCCAGAGGTTAGTCTACTATTTTTCTCCTTGACGGACGTGTAAAGCGGCAACTTCGTTTAGCACAGCAGCGATACGAAAATTGACGCTTTCTGTCCGGAGGGGAGAAAAGTTTAATTTGTTATTAAAAATAGTTTTTATTTATTTATTTATTTATTACAGCCTTTATTGTAGCCTTATTTAGGAGGAGAATGGATGCGGAAAGCGAGAGATAGACAGATGTGGAAGTCCCTGGAAGAGGCCTATGTCGGAAGACAAGTTGAAGAGGTAGTTGAGTCAGAAGATTAATTTGTGAAATAAATTTTATGTATGTACTTAACAAAATAGAAATTTTATGTAAAAGAACTGTAAAGTAACAGAAATAATATGTACTTAATGAAATGTAACTCTTCAACAATAAAGGCTGTAATAAATAAATTAAAAATAGTATTCAAGCTAAAAACTCAATGAAAATGGGAGTTTAGCGTTATTTCCTAAACTTTTTTTATCGAGAAGATTTAAATAAAACATATTTTATGTAGTCAAATTAGCAAAGTCAAGCAGTGCCGATATGACGCACACTATAATCTCATTAGTAAATAGTCCACACAGACAAAGCTTCATACTTTTGGACTGCAATAGGTAGGTACACTATACAGCTCGGTTAACAAAAGCTGGCGCGGTCACAGACACACACGAATGCGTTTTTCCTGACACTGCGTCCGTGCTTGACAAAGATAGATAAACACAGCCGTGCAGTGAGACAAAAGCATTGCTAAATGTGTGGCACGCGCACGCGCCAGCTTTAGTTAACCGACCTGTACACACGCACTACGCTAGCCAACGCACTAGCGCAGCAGTGTGTGCATGACCAGTATACATTCTATGGCCAAGCGCATAATTTTACTCGCTCCTTAGAAGTTTGTCTCTGTAGAATATTTACTCATATACCAAAAACCTAATCATATTGTATCAAGGAATGTACGGGTATACCTTCTGGAATGTTCTTCCGTCCGTTCAAAGACGTTAGTTCTATGATAACCAGACACCCCAGCACTTCAGCTCCGCAGGTCTTCAATAAGTTGGCTGCAGCCGTTATGGAGCCTCCGGTAGCGATCAGGTCGTCGATAATGAGGCATTTGAGGCCCGGACGGATTGTGTTCTTTTGGATTTCTAGTATGTCCTGGAATTTGAGATTTTTTATGTGTTAATGTGGGAAAGTTTCAAAGATAAAGGGACAATGGATTGTCACCGATAATGTCAGTGTTCCAAGTAGAAAAATTAGTTCCAATGATTTTATATTTCTGGTCGGGCTTATTATATTTTTGATGCACAGCAAATTAAGGCTTTATGGGTATTTCGAGTTTGCAAACATTCAACTAGAAAAAAGTTACGTTTCAGCCTGGAAAATCCCACTGCAGGGCAAAGGCTTCACGTACAAGTAAGAGTGAGACATATAGGATAACAGGAAAAACGAAAAAAAAAATTGTTCACTCACCGAACCATACTCCAAGTCATATTTATACGACACCACCTCACCAGGCAGCTTCCCCTTCTTCCTCACCGGCAAGCAGCCGATGCCAAGTTCGGCAGCCAGCGAGAATGAGAACAGGAACCCTCTGGACTCTAGTCCCACCACGGCTTCTACTTCAGGATATTTGGTACGGATCGTTTGAGCTAATAAGTCTTGGAGCAGACGGCATGTTGGACCGTGAGATATCGCTGAGAATATGTCCCTGAAAATAAAGAATCAATCAGTCTATCAATTGTACTTTATTGCACACTAGCGACCTGCCCCAGCTTCAGTATTGCCACCTTAGTTTTAGTAATGGGGGCAGTTGAAGAAGTTAAAAAAAACCTGATTTCAATTATGTATTTATTTTTTGCGCTCGTTGGCGTAGTGGAGCTTCGGTATTGGAAACGATCACTGAAGTTAAGCAACGTCAGGTCCGGTCAGTCTTTGGATGGGTGACCGTTTAGTGGTAGTATTTCATCTCGAGCGTTTTCGTGCTCCGGAAGGCACTTTAAGCAGTTGGTCTCGGATAGTTCCGCCAGATGGCGTTTCTATTCTATTCTATTTTTAAAAATATGGCTGCCATCTTTGGTCAATGATGATTTTGCCAATGTCGAGTTTTTATAGCAAAAGTGCTTGACGTTGTACGGTTATATTGATATTTTGGTGACTTCAAGGGTTGTTCTTATAAAAGAATAATATCCTGAGCCACTACTGGAGTTCCACTGTAGGCCGGGGATGGGGCAACCGACGCGCACGTGACCGCCCAATAGCAGACCCACAAAGCAACTCCCAGATGGCGTTTGTAACTATTCGTTAAGCCAGGTCCGAGGCCTATTAAGGTGGCTTGAAAATTCTCTGACAACAAAATCTCCCCAAAATCCACCCCCAAATTCGACGTTACTCATTGTAAAGTCCTTTCGCAGAACCGCCTCTGTGTGACCGAAGCTTAACTGCCTGTATAATTTTCTTGTACTACTTTATGTTTGGCAAGTTTTAGGTTAGATTTTTAAAGTGTTTTTCTTGTTAAATGCTTACAGACTAGGGGTAATATTTACAATTGGGGCGCAGGAGTTGGAGGGTGGGAGTTGGGGGGGAGGAAGAGGGGGGGGGGAGGGGTATCCCCTGGTACCACTCCCCCCCCGCGGAGATGTATAGTTACCGAGATATATTAATTTAAAAATTGGTTGTGGGGTAGGGAGTGGGTGGGAGGAGGGAGTGGGAGGGAGGAGGGAGTGGGTGGGGGGAGGGAGTGGGTGGGAGGGAATGGGTGGGGGGAGTTAGCGGGGGGGGAGGGGGCCGTGGGGGATTGGGGGGGGGGGGGGGATTTATATTTTCGGGTGGATTAGGTAAACAGTAGCAATTCGGTTCTGGCACTCGCCGGCCGCTGCCGCGGCACCGCTCGCTCCGCTCGCTCGGCTCGTGCGCTGTGGTCGCAAGAAACCTAACATGCTCGTCGCTTCGCTCCTCGCTAACCTAACCGTCTGAGTTGGAAAAGGGGGTTTCCCCATTCACTCCCGCCCCCAACCACTCCGTCCCCCCACCCACTCCCCCCACCCACTCCCTCACCCACCCACTCCCTCCCCCCACCCCGGTAACTACACATCTCCGCGGGGGGGGAGTGATACCAGGAGGTACCCCTCCCCCCCCCCCTCTTCCTCCCCCCCGACTCCCACCCCCCTACTCCTGCGCCCCAATTCTAAAGCCAACCCCAGACTAGACTTACCAAAACAATATGCCTTCTTTAGGGAAATCTGGGAAGCTTTTTATTTTACTTTTTAGCTCTACAAGTTTCTTTTCGTAATCTGCATCCATGGTTTTCAAAATTCTAATACCTTCTAGGTACTTAGTTGTTTCAGTTTCAATATGAAACTTTTTTGATTATTAAAATTTAACTTAACAACAAAAGACACATTGTATTTTAAACTTTTATTTTAAAAATCTTGATATTTTTAGGCTCGGACTTGAGAGAAATCTTCTTCTTTTAAGTCTGTGTTTTTAGGTTAGTTCGTTTTTTTATTTTATTTTAGGTTAGGTGTTGTTGTTTAGTTCTTTCTGCATAGCTAGCATGCCGCAGTGATACAGCGCTATCACACCTTAGCTCTCTTTCTATTTGCGTGCGAACGAACGAGATAAAAGACGTGATACAGCCGTATCACGTGCAGCATACTACGAGGGCTGTTGTTGTTTAATTTTTCCTTACGGAAAGGCAAAGGGTACATAGCCCATGCAGCCAAATCTGATTTTGTATTTTCTTGTAAATCCATTATAAAAGGCACTATGTGCCTGGTCTGTTTTATAATAATTGTTCCTTCTTGTCTTCATAATTCAAGTTAATTGTAATGTTTCTGTAGTATTGTCACATTCTGAATTATATCCGAGATCGTGTTTCTAGTGTCCGATGTCTTCAACACATACTTTCCAATATTGTCAAGAATTCGGTATGTCAAGTTTTTTTTGGTCTTCATTTTTATATTTTTTACGGATAGAAGACATAATTTTAAGACACCTATTTCATTTTTAATGGAATTCATCGAGTTAATCAATATAAATTTAATTTTTAAATTATTTTGATCTGTAATCTCTAAGTGCAAAAATGGTGAAGAAAAAATAATTCGAACTCCATGGAGAAAAACTATCTACATGCTATATTAAAAAAAAATGAAACCTGCCTCCTCCTTCTAACTCTATGCTGGAAACAGATACGGCAACATCAAATGTCAAATTCTGACATTGCGAATGTATTTTTTTTCTTAATGGCCGGTTATTATAAGTTAATTTTATGTTTACCAAGGAGTTCACAGGTATGCCAGTGACGTCACTGGACGTACCGAAAAACAACGTTATTTTATTAAAAATATCTGTAATCCTTTCATTTTAAAATCTCTGACATAGAAAATATGATTATTGAGACAATTATCTCAAAATGGTTTTCGATTCAACCCTCCAAAAAAAAACTTGACATACCGAATTCGTTCCCCTCAGCAGTCCTTCGTTTTATCCACTTATTAAATCTAACCCATTGAAATGCGAGGGTGGTTCACACATTTCAATGTTCAAGGGAGTTTTACGCGGGGATATCAATCCGAATCGAACGGTCGCGCCTTACTTTATTTTATCACTTTTACTATATTGTTCTCCATTAAAGGCACATTATATTACTCTAATTCCACCACATTATTACAATAACAGCCACGAAAAACTAATTAAGAAACAAAGTCCGTCCGTTTCGTCTTGTTTCCCGCGCAAAAACCCCTTAGTTCTTTTCTAATATGGTACTTATATTACTCTTTGGTTCTTTCTTTCTTCTTCCTTTTGAAAAGGCAATGGAATCTAGCCCTTACAGCCGTTGTCGTTGTTCGTTTGTTTTCAGTGTTGTCAGCTCGTTTCAATTTATTTCTCCAATATAGCTTATTTATTCTTTCTTTCTGCATAGCTAGCATGCCGCAGTGATACAGCGCTATCACATCTTAGCTCTCTTTCTATTTGCGTGCGAACGAACGAGATAAAAGACGTGATACAGCCGTATCACGTGTAGCATACTACGAGTGCTGTAGTCCATAAGCCGTAGCTAGCATGTTACACACAACAACACGAACAAATCTTTTATCTCGTTCGTTCGGGCGCAAATAGAAAGAGAGCGAAGGTGTGATAGCGCTAATAGCAGGGCCATGCTAGTGCTACCCATGCATAGCACAACAGTCTTCAAAGAGTCTCCATCGTATAGTAAGAAAAGAGACTAGAACTTTACTTGAGCCAGAGAAAATCTATTTTGTCCGTTTCTACGTATGCGATTACGGACCCTATCTTGGGCGTATCCGACACGCTCTTGGCTTGCTTGGCTAGTTTTTTAGGGTTCCGTACCCAAAGGGTAAAAACGGGACCCTATTACTAAGCCTACGTTGACCGTCCATCCTACCTATTTAGGGCTGTACCTTTTGAACCGTAATAGCAAGATAGTTGAAATTTTCACAGAATATGCGTTATTACGGCGGATTTGTTGACAAATAATAAAAATGTCTAAAAGTAAAAAATTAAGGGGGGTTCTCAACAAGAAACTAGTTTTTATCGACGTTTTTTCTTCTCGCTCTATAGTAATAACGGTAATACATGCAAGCGTCAAACTTGCACTGATTATAGAGTAAACTCTACAGTATAACAAAAAATAATAAAAACCGGCCAAGTGCGAGTCGGTCTCACGCTTAAGGTCCCGAAGAAAAAAAGGTTTTCCAAGTTAATAAGTTGTGTTCTGTGGTGGTGTAGTACGGAACCCTCGATGCGCGAGTAGCCCGACTCGCACTTGACCGATTTTATTTCTTGGAGTGCCATCTAGTAAGTGCCAAAAAACCTATACTACGCGTATTCGAATTTTTTCGTTTTGTCATCTTGCAAGGCTGCGTTCAGAACCTTTGGGTGCGGTTGTTCTTCTCGCTCGCTCTTATGGGTAGAACGCTTTTCACCGAGCCTCTGAACGGCGTTAGGGCGAAAAGTTGCACTCCGAGTGCACTCCGGGCGTACTCTGGGCGTAGGTTCTGAACGCACCCCAACCCCAACATCGTCCAAAAACGTCAATGTCAAACATATGTCAAACAAATTCAAATTTTCAAAATAAAAAAACGTTGATCGTACTAATTTTGTATGTTTTGTTTGGTTTTTTTGCGAAAGTTTATCTAAATTGTTGCCCTAAATTTCCAAAAAGGTGTTATAATATTAAACATGTATTACATTAACAAATAAATATCATAAATAACATAACTCACTCAAAAATAAACCAACAAAAACGAAAGTGAAACTTTTCCCACCATTTCTCGAACAATGTTTTCTACGTCGGATTTAGAAAGGCTAATTACAGTGAAAAGACGTGAGATTGAGAAGGAGAAAACTGCTCTTGGATTAACACCAGCTCACGTGAGTTTTAAAAGTTTTTCCACCTGTTGCTCGCAGTTTCAAGTCGTAGTCCTAGGTACCATTGGGTATCGATTTTCATAACATTGAAGCTGGCTGGTAGACTGGTGATATCGATTCATCCGTGTGCAATCAACCGCCAGTTCCTCGTCCGAAACGTAATCAGAAAAAAAGTTATTTTACTACTTCCTGGCTTATAAGTTATTACATTCGAGATTTTGTGTTTTTTTGCTGTGAAAATTGGGTAAGTGCATTGCGGCATTATGCGGCTTTTCGAGTAAATACGTTGTGAAAACATTTTAAGTTGTTTGTTTTGATTTGCCTGGCTAGGTAAACAGTTTGTTGAAATGTTGTTTTTAGTTTGACACAGCTGTTTATTTTTAGAAAAGGTCAGGTTATCGTTATATTGCAGTATTGCAGTATATTGCAGTAAGAAAACATTTATACTATGTATTGATTTTAGTTAGTACCTATTTAATGCTAGAGCTAGATGCATATATAGTCCAACACGACTCGATTCAAATGTAGCTGATGTTTTTTTCACGATTTTAAAGTAGTTTAATGGTCTGAAGTTAAGGGGGTACCCTTAAGTATTATTAGGGTGTTTTGTTACATCCTATATAGGTGTAAGGTTTCTATCCCTTTTTTTATTTATAAATTATTCAGACTCTCGCTTGTTTGTTAACACTGCATTTCCGCCAGTGTCAAGTAGTTAAGCGGAGTATTTATCCCAATCTCACGGATTGTTTTTGAGCAAAAACACAGCTGAGAAGGATTGCGGAGCCTTGTGGTAGGCTAAACCGTGAACCGCGTGAACGAGAACTGCTCGGAGCAAAACCTGCAGCGTAACCCCCTATCCCTTTTTACCAGTACATAGCCTGATGGCAAGTATAACCGTTATTGAGTGCTATAACTATTTTATTCATTAAACTATGATTTTTGTAAAATAAAGGTCCAGTTATGCCCCATACAATAAAGATGGTTTATTCAAGGATTTTTGTTTTTGCTTGATTGTCAAAACGGCAATACATACAAGCTCGAAACTAGGTGTGATTATAGTGCATATAGGCCGGTCATATCTTACACAAAAAATCACTAAAATAACAAACTAACGTCTAGTTCTGAGTTTTTAATATGTTGTTAGGACCACTACCAGTAGCATATATCCAAGTTTGCAGCTTCGAAAGATCTGTGCTAACTTTGCAGCACTCGAAAAACCATCCCGTTTTTTGGTTTTATGCTTACATCTCTAAGTCTATAAGTCGTATAGAAAAAGTTTCTAGGTACAAATTAAACCTGATAAAATTTCCTACAAAACAAGTAGTATGTACTTGTCTCATAGGACTTATCCTTTGATAGCTACAGGGCCAAGAAAGAAATAGCATTTTAAAAATTATGAAATTAGTATGGCAACCCTCATGAAAGTTGAAGATAAAAAGAAAATGATTTCATATTCTTAATCAGCGACCCCGAAAATCCCCGGATACAAATTTGCAGCTGATTCGGTGAACCTTTAACAGGTGCTTTGGCGTTTTAAATTTCCATGGCAGCCATCTTGGATTTCGCAATTTTGGATTTTTTTTACCGCCATCAAAATCTGACCTAGGTTTTCTATACATTTCTTTAAGATCCATAGCCTTATCTTTCATAGTTTCCGCGGGCTGTTGACCTCATCCATCAGGAGTCAACCTTCTGAGGAAGTCGAAAAATTCCTTTTATCACCACGGCATCCTTATTATGATCTCGGAAATTATTTTACTATGCGTTGGTTGGGGGGAACTCGGCGAACAATTATCCGGGTATCTATCTACTTATCTATGCAAAGTGGGGATCGACCAGATAACTCCTATTTGATCTGCGGGTTCCCCCTACAGTACAAGGATGACATTTAGGGATCATCATATGAATGCTCTGGTGATATAGGGAAAACTTTGACTTCTTCGGAAGATCGATTCCTGACGGATGATGTCAACGGCCCGTGGAAACTACGACAGATAGGGTTGTGGACCTTTAACAAATGCATTGAAGACCTTGGTCAGATTTGGTTGGCGGTAAAAAAAATCCAAAATTGCAAAATCCAAGATGGCTGCCATGGAAATTTCAAACGCCAAAGCAGCTTTTAAAGGTTCACCGAATCAGCTGAAAATTTGTATCCGGGGATTTTCGGGGTCGCTGATTAGGAATATGAAATCATTTTCTTTTTATCTTCAACTTTCATGAGGGTTGCCATACTAATTTCATAATTTTTAAAATGCTATTGCTTTCTTGGTCCTGTAGCTCTAAAAGGATAAGTCCTATGAGACAAGTAAAAACTACTGGTTTTGTAGGAAATTTTATCAGGTTTAATTTGTACCTAGAAACTTTTTCTATACGACTTATAGACTTCGAGATGTAAGCAAAAAACCAAAAAACGGGATGGTTTTTCGAGTGCTGCAAAGTTAGCACAGGTCTCACGAAGCTGCAAACTTGGATATACGCTACAGGTAGTGGTCCTAACAACATATTAAAAAATCAGAACTAGACGTTAGTTTGCGATTTAAATGTTCGATATGATGGGCCTAATACTGCATACTCTAAGGCAAAACAATAAAAAATAAAAACCGTCCAAGTGTGTTTCGGGTTCATCATATTATTCACAACTGCATGCAAGCTGGTGGTTATAGCTATGTATCTGATTTCCCCGAAGGGGATTATAGTTGTGAGTCTATATGTATCAATCAATCAATCAATCAAATATACTTTATTTTACACCAAAATATAAACCACTAGTGTTTACCCGCGACTTCGTCCGCACAAATTATATACCAGATTTTAAGTCAGATCATAAGCTATCAAACAAAAAAAGTTTCATCAAAATCGGTTCAGTAGTTTTTGTGTGATACGCGAACAAACAAACAAACAGACAGACAAAATTTCTAAAAAAGATTGATTTCGAGTCAGGGATACCTAAAAACCATATCGTAATCTTTTTTTTGTAAATATCTTCAATGTACAGACACAACTCAGTTACAGTTTTATAAAAGTCTAGATAAAATACAAAGAATGTATGTATTTTCTTTTCATGTTTGGGTAGAAAGAAAGCTAATTCATAAGTTAGTGAGTGACTAAGCTTGCGCTGGTTTTAATATTTAATTTCCCAATCATTCTTCTGTAACAGACGTACCTAATGTCGAGACTTATTGATCAGTCCCTAGTTTATTGTTGTAGTTATAGTTTAAGAGCTAGTGGAACATTTTGTGCTAAGGAAATTTTTATTTCACAAATTACTCAGTTACTAAAATTGTGTCAGAGCTAATCCCACTGCAGGGCTTAGGCCTGACTCAGTGCCGGACTGGGACCTGTAATCGGCCCGGGCATTTTAGAGACAGTCGGCCCTCCCAACGGTACAGTAGTTTTGTACGGGACAGCTGTTTTTTTTCGCGATTTCGATGTTGGCTCCATAGTTAAAGTTGTTTAGTTTCATGGTCTGAAGCACCCATGTGATGACAGCAGTACTATCTAAGACGAATTGCGAGCGAAGCGAGCTCGAGATTTCACTGCAATATAATGTGATGACAGCAGTACTATCTGAGACCAATTGCGAGCGAAGCGAGCTCGAGATTTCACTGCAATATAATGTGATGACAGCAATACGATCTAAGACCAAGAGCGAGCGAAGCGAGCTCGAGATTTCACTGCAATATAATGTGATGACAGCAGTACTATCTAAGACGAATTGCGAGCGAAGCGAGCTCGAGATTTCACTGCAATATAATGTGATGACAGCAGTACTATCTGAGACCAATTACGAGCGAAGCGAGCTCGAGATTTCACTGCAATATAATGTGATGACAGCAATACGATCTAAGACCAAGAGCGAGCGAAGCGAGCTCGAGATTTCACTGCAATATAATGTGATGACAGCAGTACTATCTAAGACGAATTGCGAGCGAAGCGAGCTCGAGATTTCACTGCAATATAATGTGATGACAGCAATACGATCTAAGACCAAGAGCGAGCGAAGCGAGCTCGAGATTTCACTGCAATATAATGTGATGACAGCAATACGATATAAGACAAAGAGCGAGAACGAGATTTTTTGTCAATATTGTGAATTTGTTGTAATACTTTTATTTCAAACTCTTGATTTTGGCGCCCCCTTTACCTGCCGCTCTTGGGCGTGGACCGGTATCCAAATTCGATGGGCCGGCCGTCCAGAGCGGCGACCGGCCCACCAGAGCCGCGGCCCACCGGGCATTTGCCCGGTACGCCCTAGGGCCAGTCCGGGCCTGGGCCTGACCTCAGGTGTGCCCAATGTGGAGGATTTGTAATCCATGAATCATGATGACAGTTGAGTGTCCCACCCATTGACATAAAATTTAATGAGTCGCGTTGTGGATCTGCTATTAGGTAGTCACGTCGCTCGTCGATTGTTGGTTGCCCCCTCCCAGGTCTACAACGGGGCTCTATTGGTGGCTCAAGATAGAGTTCTTTTCGAAAAACAATCCTTGAAGTCACCAAATACATAAATTACCGTACAACGTCAAGCACTTTTGCTACTTAGACTAGACATTGGCAAAATCATCAAATACCCAAGATGGCAGCCATTTAAAAAAAAATAGAATTGAATAAAATTTAATAGACTCTAAGTCTTGTCTCATATAAAATCTTATCACATTGTTGTCCGAATTGACACAATAACCCACACAAATCAACTATGCATGCTGTTGGGCTGCACTATTACATTGTATTTTATTCATAATCTTAGTCGTATTTGGCATGTTAACTGTCAGCTGCTACAAAAAAGAGCTCTTTTGGTTCTGCCATTTTGCAATGTTGATTGTTAATCTAGTTCGGATATCAATGGACAGTAATGCATCACTAGTGCTCTCAAATACTCTAACCAAACCAACCACCAGCTCTTTACCTATAAAGTCTTAATATTACTCGGTCATTCCTCCAAATGTAACGCAAGCATAACTTATGCTATTTAGGTCATAAGTTGATTTTGATGGTAGATAAGGGATAAGGTGGAGGTAATGGCATTTTAAGTTGAGTGTTTTGTAATAATAATAACTTATGTTTTATTTTATGGGCTAAGTTTTTCAGTTTCTCGTGTTTAACTGTCGTATTTTAAAGTGTAGTTTAAAATTAATTGATCAAGTGTAATTTTTGGTAGGACAAAACAAAATCATGGCCGAAAACAATTTTATTTATCTACACTAATCTAAAACTGTACTTTAAGAGAAGTGTATCCACGGCGACACATCAAGCTATACAAAACCAAAATAAGCTGGCCGCGCGACATTAGACGTTATTCAACCTACGCGCGGCCAGCTTATGTTGTTTTCTTTAGCTTGATGTGTGTCCGTGTGTCTGTGTACAGAAAGTGTTTATGTGTGTGTCTGTTTAAATTTTTTTTGACAGACTGTTCGATTGTTCGAGCTGCACGCAAAAACTACTGGACCGATTTTGATGAAACTTTTTGTGTTTAAAAGCTATTATTCGACTTAAAAACTGATATATATTTTAACTCACAACATTGACGGGTATTGGTGAGGACGAAAGCTATGATATTTTACACAAGATAATATGTTACCTTCATAAAATATCGCGTAAAATATTGAAAGACGTCCCAATTGGGTCGTTTTCGAGTCTCTACTTTGCGCTAGCTTCTTTTTGGTATAATATCATTGGTCGCAAGCAAAATGTAGTCTAGACTATTATAAAACTGTAACTGAAGTGTGTCTGTACATAGAAGATATTTACAAAAAAAAGATTACGATATGGTTTTTAGGTATCCCTGACTTGAATTCAATCTTTTTTAGAAATTTTGTCTGTCTGTTTGTTTGTGTGTTTGTTTGTTTGTTTGTTCGCGCATCACGCAAAAACTACTGAACCGATTTTGATGAAACTTTTTTGTTTGATAGCTTATAATCTGACTTAAAATCTGGTATATGATTTGTGCAGACGAAGTCGCGGGTAACACTAGTATTTCATATTTTTAAAAGTTGTATTATTACAGGATACAAACAACCAAGAACATGGTGGTGCTAAGGGCAAGAAGCAAGTGAAGATAGCAGTTAACAGCAAGCACGATGATAGCCCAGAAGATAAGAAGGAAGTCAAGAGATCCCCTGATGAGCTGCAGGATATACCGCCCATTCCACCTGGCCTAGAGAGGTACATAAGGGTAAGTTGAGAATATGTGTTTAACTCAGTATGTCACGTTTTTTTTTAGAGGGCTGTATCGAAAACCATTTCGAGATAATTGTCTCAGTAACAATATTTTTGATGTAAGAGATTTTAAAATGAAAAGATTACAGATTCTACATCTTCTTCACATAATACAGGTTTAGACTTGGCGTGGATGTTCACACGGCGACACATCAAGCTACTCGACACCAATATAAGTTGGCCACGCGACGTTATACATTACTCTACCTACGCGCTGACCAGTTTATTTTGGATTTGCGTAGCTTGATGTGTCGTCGTTGTACATTGAAGATACATTTGCAAACATATTAATCGGGGGTGTTTAGGATACGTAATAGAATGCATTGCGACAATTTTTAGAATTCTTGTCTATTTCTTTGTGACGCATCACTATTTTACCCATTTGGATAGGGTTTTCCCCACAGACCACTAAGTGGTCTGTGGTTTTCCCAGAACAATACGGCTTATTTTGGAAAAACTTTATTTCATTCAATCAAAAGTTATGAGTATTTAAAGTCAGTGGTTACAAAGTCAAGTTACAAAGTCCCGGGTGGCGCTAGTTTTTAATAAAATAATGCCCGATTGGGGGCAGGGTATTAAATTGGTTCTAGGACAAATCCGACAGACCTATAAAACAAGCCATGACTTTCGAATTTCTATCAAGATCGACATAATATATTTCCATAGTTTAAAAACGATAAAATCTCAACCATAAATCTCTTTCAACGCAGCAAATTGAACTAAACGTTATGACTTACGCCTTTATCACCAATGCCAAATCAACTACCGTTCTTTCCTATAATTTAGTTCTTTATCAAAACTCTTATGACATTGTTTTAAGCATGAATTTGGCTTGATTTGAGAGACTTTGTTGTAATTTAACTATAGAGGGTGATAAATTAATAGATGTTTTATCACTTGTGTTGCGATCGCCCACGCTAAATGGGTAGTAATTTAGGTAGTAGTAAAAATAAGTATTGCAATTTTGACCTTGTTTATTATTCCTTTAATACTATTTTTATGGGATACATCTATTGTAGTATTTTGTGAGCGAAAGACTATCCAAATGTCACCAATTTAAATGTTATTCCAGTATGAAATCATAAAGTTAACTAGTACTTTCTATTGTATTAAAATATAACCTATTTGGCAAGCCGTGGTGGTCCAGCGGCGAGTAACCTTGCCTGCCTTGCAGGAGGCGATGGTTCGATCCCCGTCCAGGACGACTCGTACCAATGAGTTTTTTTTGGAAATTATGTACGATTAACACCACCACCAGTAACACCACTGGCTTTCCGGTGAAGGAAAACATCGTGAGGAAACCAGCATGCTTCAATTTCGAGGCATGTATTGTACCACTGTCCATTATAAGTGGCGACGGGCCCACTCCCCGTCACACTGGAGAGAGTTTTGGTACTAGTACTGAAACGTGGATTTTCAGAGGTTTCAGAATATCTCTGACTACCCCCTCGGGGGGATATAATCGTGAGCATATGCTATGTTTATGCTTTTGTATAACCTACATACCCTTATTATAATTTAACTTGTGCAAAAAAAATAATCTAACAATGCAAATTTTTTATATGTACGAGTAGGTATGCTTTTTGGATACCTACACAAAAAAGTATTTGCATAAATGTTAACCGATTAAACCTAATAGTCCAGTAAAAATACGGGTCGAAAGGAAATAATTTATAATAAGCAATTTTTTTCGCTAGATCGTTTATACAAATGATATTAAGATACTTTATTAACGAATCCCACTAAATTTCGTATTTTTAATTTTTAGTACTAAAATGTAAATTTTTTATTTATAGTGTCAGATTTCTTTCTTTTTTCATTATTATTGTTTGTTTTATAGGTTATGAGTTTACATATACTGTGTAAATTTTGTGATAAAATTGTTTTTTTCGTAATTTCAACATATTTAAAAAAGAAGGTTCCGAGGTGATTTTTCGTTGGATTTACTTGTAATATAAAAGAATACAAATGAATTTAACAAATGGCATAAAAAAATTGTAGGTATATACTATTTTTTTCCAATTTTACATGATTTTTTTTACTTTGCTTAATTATTTAATAAAAATTTTAGGGGGATTTTCAATCTAAATGATAACTAGAATTATAATCTAAAATATGAAAGAAAAAAACCGGCTATTATAAATTATTTACATTCGCCATACAAGCGACCCGTAACTTTACTGGAGTATAAGTATATGTTACCTATCTACATCAATGTCATTGAGTGCTCAGTACAGTTCACAAAATAACGTACCTACTTAGGTCTAACAAGGAGCGATGATAGCCCAAACGGAAGAGAGCTTGCGTCTCAATCATGAGGCGGCGGTTCGATTCCTTGCCTGTACCACTCAGTTCTTCGGAAATTATGTACGGTTGTATTTATCATTTACTAGCTCGGCGGTGAAGGAAAACATCGTAAGGAAACCTGCATTCCCGAGAATGAAAAGAAAATACCACAAGTTCGGAGGTATGCGTAAAATATGGGTGAGTTTGGGGCGAACACAAAGGACCAGCGAAGGTCCAAGTGTTACATTAACGACCCTTGCTTGCAATAGCCCGACACAAATAATAATAAGTCTAACAAATCTGAACAACATTATCTGTGGGATCAACATCGAAATACCGAAATAAATCAGCTGTCCCATACATTCAGGTAGAGTTAAGTTTGCTGTTTTGTATGGGACTGCTGATTTTTTTGTCTATGTAGAATATCTACTCTCCAGTGATAGGTATTTTCCATAGACCGTACTTTAGTACATTGATATCGTTGGTATTTTCTTTAAATTACAGAATTAGTAGGCTAGTAGGGAACTAGATCAACATTCTGTACTGGAGTTTTTGACCCACATACTTTTTTGACGCTTACACTCAGTTGCAGAAACGCTCATTAAAGTTAATCCTCTATTAAATCTCTTGCTGTCACTTAACACAGTGCTTTGTCTTGTTGACGTAGTAAAAGCTAGCAGGAGATTTAATGGAGGATTAACTTTAATGTGCGTTTCTGCATGGTGTTAATGTCATATAAACTGTAGTACCTAACTAAATTTGTGATAGACCGACACTCAGTTGCAGAAACGCTAAGGATTAACTTTAATGAGCGTTTCTGCATCTGAGAGTGGATATGAATATTTTATAAAAGTCCGTTGTTCAGTCCAGTGTACCTACATCCGTTCCACTGCAGGGCACAGGCCTACCCTCAAGGAGGGTGGATGGGCGTTAGTCCACAACGCGTGCACTAATTGGTGGACTTCACATACGCATAAGAATGTTTTGTAGAACCATACAAGCCTGAAAATTATTTTGCCAACCGTACCAGGCTCGTATAAGCCGTAGGAGTAAAACAATTGATATACCTACCATTCAGTCCTGACAAACGACCCGAATGACCGGACGGTTGCTTGTTTTGTTTAATGCAAAACATTGTTTTAACTGTGCAGTTATGTGATCCTGGTGGAAATTAGATGTGACGATTTAATTATGTTGAAATGCGTGAGATTTTGGAAATTAATTCTAACACTAAGAAATGCAAGTAAGTTTTAATAAACTTGTGCCATATATAAGACATCAATAAATATTATTGATTCCCGCCCGAGACAAATTTTTCAATCTTTAATTTGAATCATCAATAAATATATTCAATCTCAATATATTTCATACTTAAAATTCTATACACCCTGTATTCGGATAATGAAACTAAACATCTTTCCCTGATGAAAACGAGAATTTTTTGACATCCCATACGAAAGTGCGAATCAGCTATCGATTTCGATGGGAAGTCCAAATAAAATTCTTTTTTTTGACTCGTTTGTTTGCAAAGATGGGCTGGGCTAGTGAGTGACCATATGAGTTTCATCCGGATAAGTCTAGGAAAGCCGTGGTGATCCAGTGACGAATTACCTTGCCTGCCGTGCAGGCGATGGTTCGATCCCCGTCCAGGTCGACTCGTTCCGATGAGTTTTTCGGAATGTATGTACGATTTGTAACACCACTGGCTTTTCGGTGAAGGAAAACATCGTGAGGAAACATGCAAGCTTCAATTTAGAGGCATGTATTGTACCTACTGTCCATTTATAAGTGGCGAAACCCGATGGGCTCACTCCCCGTCACACTGGATAGAGTTTCGGTACTACTAGTGAAACGTGGATGTTCTGAGGTTTCAGAATATCTCTGTCTATCCCCTAGGGGAATATAGTCGTGAGCAAATGCTATGCTTCATCAGGATAAATAAATTTTATATGTAACACTGGAGCATTTTCCTCGAAAACACCTAATAGGTATTATTAAGTTAGTTACTACGCAATAAACTTAATAATACCTACTTCGAAACTCAACAAAGGCCAAAGAAGCCATGACAATTTCTTTTAAAAGCTTTTCTTTCAACTATGTAACGCCTATTATCCTGCCAATTTCCTGTTTAACCCGCCCTACAGTTTAGTACAGTCAAACAACATTCTTGAAATAGACGCAATTTGTTTTTAAAGACTGCAATTTTAAGTAATTATCCTGTTCTAACGTACAGTAAACACGTAGTGTAATAAGTACAGAGTGTAAACTTTAATACCTTATATATTATAATAACTTTAATACCTTATAGATAGCGATAGCTCATGATATGATTTTTTTTTTATTTCTGTTATTATTTCCAATTGTATTATATACTTTTTTAATTTAATTGAAAAATTGTATGTTATTAATCTAATTTTATTTGCCCCAGGTTGTTTTTGTAATTTGAAAAATGAGAATGTATTTCATTTTATTTTCGTTTTAATTTAATTTGTGTTTGTTTATTTGATGAAATTGCCTATATTTTCTAAATCTAATATAATTAGCCTGATTTGATTTTGTAAGTGTACCAGTATTGAATTTTTGTTTGTTTATTTCTATGATATTGCCTTTAATTCTATGTTAAAAATCGTATGTAATTGGCCTCAATCGTATTGAATTTGCAATGTGAATAAATAATGTGAATGTTATACTTAATTTTTAATTACGTTTGTTTAATTTTATTATGGTTGTTAAATTTTTTTATTTTTTATTTAACTTGATATTGATACCTAAATGTTGCTGTGCCCTTACAGGGTTCATGTTTGATTCTTACTAACCTAGCATTAATACCAAATGTTACAACATGAGTGCAATAAATGATTCTATTCTATTCTATTTAACAGGGTGATTTGGACCATCAAACTGAACAACTTTGAAATCGCGAAAATGAAATCAGCTGTTTCATACATTTTGGCCAAGTAGGTGAGCAATTTTGTATGGGATCGCTGATTTTATTTTTGCAATTTCTATGGTGGTTCCATAAAGTTGTTCACTTTGATGGTCTGAAGCACCCACTAAAGTACGCGTTTAACAGGATGGAAAATTAACGCGTTGCGTTACTAATCGAACAGACAAAAAACGACAAAAATCTAGACTTGTCTCTGTTTGTTACTTTGCGTATGCGAAAGCGAGGGCACATATAAGATGGTTCAGGAGGTGGAATCAGAATTTCAAAGCCCTTCCACAAAAAGTTTCAGACCTTGAATCCCTTTGAACCCTAAGTAAAATTAATGGATACGCCTAAAGCGCGTTAAGTTGAAGCACCACAACTAGGCCAATTGGTCCATACAACCTAGCACAATTGTCTGTCACAACTAGGGCTATTTGTTTTGCCTCAGTTTTCTGGTTTGAAATGTTCGCGTAAGGCCTGTCCATTAATTTTATCCGAAACATACGTACGACTGTACTCCTAGATAAGTATAATAATAAAGTTAATTTGTATAATGTTTCACTATCGGCCGTCCTTCGGCACTCCCTGTGTTCGCCCTACGCGTCACGCCCAACCATTGTATTAAAATAGATAAAATTATGACGGCACCTCGTCATGGTAAATCTTTCAGGTACTTTGGTCTCTTTGGTTGGAGTGTTTAAAAAAAAGGACGTGCCTTTCTGACTGGAAAATAAAATGTTTGAGGTGATGGTTCTACATAAATGCTGAGTACGCATTTATACAGGGTCCTTCTTAATATGCCGACGGTTTTTTAAGGGGACAATCAGACCATCAAACTAAATAACTTTATGAGACCAAAATTTTTAAAGAGTATCAAACTGAACAACTTGATCTATGGGACGAATGTCAAAATCGCGAAAAAAATCAGCTGTCTCATACATAGGATGGGTTGAGTAAGATTGCAGTTTTGTATGGAACAGCTGTTTTTTTCGAGATTTTGACATTCGTCCCAAAGATCAAGTTGTTCAGTTTGATACTCTTTAAAAACCCTTAGCATATTAAGAAGGACCCTTTAAAAGTTAGATTTTCACAAAATGGTGCAAAGAATTTTGTGTCTTTATGAGTGGAAGAATAAAATGTTTCGGGTGATGATTGATTAATCCTCATCATCATCAGCCTATCGTCCCACTGCAGGGCACAGGCCTACCCTCTAGGAGGGTGTTTGGGCGTTAGTCCACGACGCGTGCCCAATGCGGATTGGTAGACTTCACATATGCATCGGAATTTCTTTTTCTGCATAGGTATGCAGGTATTATATAGTAAATGCTGTGTACGCATGTAGTTAGAATTCATGGAATTCATATAGGTTTTATTACATCTCAGCAAAATACCAAAAATATGTCGTTCCGGGACATGGCTGTTCACATGTCTGAACGTCCAAAGGGTTCAATTGTGTAAGTGTCAAAATGTACAATTGATTATATGTAATGCTGTTGGCGTGCCAAATAAATAAAATATGTCACACCTTTTTGTTGTCTTAAAGCTTGTAAAAGTAAACATTCCTTTATCTTATCCGAAGGAGTTGCGTTGTGGGTCTGCTATTGGGCGGTCGCTTGTTGGTTGTCCCATTCCCGGTCTACAGCGGAATTCCAGTGGTGGCTCAGGATATTGTTCTTTTATAAGAACAACCCTTGACGTCACCAAAATATCAATATAATCGTACAACGTCAAGCACTTTTGCTACAAAAACTCGACATTGGCAAAATCATCTACACCAAGATGGATGCCATAACCTTAAAAATAGAATAGAATATCTTATCCGAAGTTTCTAATGAAACTATTATCAATGTAGCACAACTCAACAGAGTAAAGTAATAGAATCCTAATGATATTCGTTTTGCACGCTATTTCATGTCACTATAGCGTGCCAAATTCAGATTGAACTATTGCGAACTTGGGTGTGGTCCTGAGTTTGAATTGGGCCACCCCATCATAACACCAGAGTATCGAATGAGGTGACGAAGCGTAATATTGATATTTTTTGAAGAAGTGCTATTGCTTGCCGTGGTCTCAGGCCATGGTGCTCGACCATATTTTTTACATATACCAAAGTCAAAATTATTTATTAATATAGGAACTTGAAGCTAGAGAATACAATCCCGCATCCCACTCAGGCTGCAGCCAGGACGCGTCGTGAGAGGCCTGAAAAAGGGGACGTAACACTAGCTATCACAGCTCTTTATAAACCCTATAGATAGACACTGTATCCAAGGCACACCCCTATATTCCCCCATTCCCCTTTACCATCGCGTGTTCGGACTCTGTTTCATTTCGCAAACAACTTTGAATGAAGTCAGTATACTTGGTTCTTTCAAGGATGTCTTTGTAGTTAAGATTCATATCTTTCGATGGAAAAGACGCTAATTGTGTCAGTGTTACGGTTTAAAATTGAATGGGGTGAATTTGTGATTTTTGTGCTGGCCTGGTTACGGATTTGACGGTAAGTTTTAGACTGTTTTAGTACCTTTAACTAAATTTATTATAAGTGTTGAATATGGCAATACTGCCAACATTAAAAACATCATAACATATTATTTTTATTATTTGTGTTGGGCTATTGCAAGCAAGGATCGTTAATGTAACACTTGGACCATCGCTGGTCCTTTGTGTTCGCCCCAAACTCACCCATATTTTACGCATACCTCCGAACTTGTGGTATTTTCTTTTCATTCTCGGGAATGCAGATTTCCTTACGATGTTTTCCTTCACCGCCGAGCTAGTAAATGATAAATACAACCGTACATAATTTCCGAAGAACTTAGTGGTACAGGCCAGGAATCGAACCGCCGCCTCATGATTGAGGCGCAAGCTCTCTTCCGTATGGGCTATCATCGCTCTTTTGATTTGTTCATAACATAGGATTTCAAAGTAAAAAAATATCCTCGCATATAGTGAAACGATTTAGAACATATTTTTATCGAAAAACAAGGCTGAGCGTGGGTTTGAATCCGCACGAACGACATGCCAAGTACTAATGATTTCGGCTGCTCCTAAACGGTGAAAGAAAACGTCGTGCGGAAACCTGCATACGCTGAAGAAATGATGCGTATGTCAAATCTACCAATCCGCATTGTGCACGCGTGGTGGATTGACGTCCGTACACTCTCCCTGAGGGTAGGCCTGTGCCCTGCAGTGGGACGTATACAGGGTGTAAGGAAAAGTATCATTAACATTTCAACCAGATACTCTATCCATCAAACTGAAAAACTCTTACCTACTATAGGAGCAAATCTATCAGAACTAAAAAATATCAGCGGTCTGTACCATATTAAACTGCAATACCTATTCGACTCAAATGTATGCAACAGCAGATTTTTTTTTGTTCCGATCGGTTTGCTTCAATAGTAAAACTTGTTCAATTTGATGGGTAGAGTATGGTTTAAAGGTTAATGATACTTTTACACCTTGTCAGAGCTTCCCAGAGCTTTCAATAAAACTACCAAAGAGAATGCTAAGAAATGTTGTTCGTTTATTAAACATTTAATAAATCATAAAACCAGAAAAATTACACCTTGTATAGGCTGATGATGATTCAGTGGTCGGCCCGTACGTACTCGCAGTCACGATAAATATTGAAGTGGTCAAGTGGCTTTAATGTAAAAACAGTGTTCTATAATTTGCTCTCTCAATCATGTAATTGATTTAATTAACAATTCATGAAGGCAATAAAAATTAAAATGTATTTGTTCACTAATTAATTTATTGACACTTCACTTTAAACAAATGTGAATACAATTCTGTCGTGTTTTGGTTTGCTAGTATGATACACAGACTTAAATACAATATAGATGAGGCAAGTTCATAAAATGGTATAAAAGTTGTACATCTGTCTACAGAATTTTCAAAAATTGAAAGCATTTGAAACTGATGGCGAATATTTGTATCCAAGTCATCGAAGTTTGTGTCTATAATAATAATTATTATGTATTGTACCTATATCGTTTTCTATTCATCATAACCAATGATCGGAATAGGCGGTGCAATTTCGAGGCAAGTATTGTACTTTCCATAAGGCCCATACATACATTCGAAATTGCAATTCGGAATTCCGAATGCAAACCGGTTTTCGTATAGGCTTGAAATCCCGTTCGCAAATGTGGAGGGGGAACCTCCATACGAAAAACCTGTTTTCATTCGGAATTCCGAATCGCAATTCCGCATGTATGTGATGGGCCTTATAAGTGGCGACGGGCTCACCCCCCGTCACACTGGACAGAGTTTCGGTACTACTGATGATTGGATGTTCTGAGGTTTCAGAATATCTCTGACTAACCTCTCGGGGAATATAGCCGTGAGCATAATGATGCTAATAATAATATAAACGTTTTATTCTTTTCTTTCTGAGTTCGTTGTAGGCCAGTAGAAAATGTGCCGCTGCTGGATCGTTTAATAGAGCCGTAATAATATGCCGTGTGATTTATGTTCGTTACTCACGCAGAGAAATTATTTATTTATGCTCTTGTGCGATCGAGGGAAATGAGGCGCTTTTAAATCTGTGGTGGCCGATAATGGTCGTCGTATTAAAAATTAATAAAACTGGATAGGTATTATGAATGTACACACGGCGACACATCAAGTTACGCAAAACCAATATAAGCTGGCCGCGCGTTGGGTGAGTAACGTATAACGCGCGGCCAGCTTATTTTGGTTTTGCGTATGGGTTTGCGTTTGCGTGCGTCAGATCATCGAAATCGCGAAAAATGAAATTTGCTGTCCTATACATTTGGGTCGAGCAGGATAGCAGTTTTGTGTGAAACAGCTGATTCTTGTTTCGCGATTTTGACGTTTTGGTCCCATAGAGAAAGTAGTTCAGTACGATGGTCTGAAAACTGCATTAGCACTTTCGCTGCTAAGCTCAAAATCATGATCCTCGCGCAGTGCTAAAACTGACGCTCCTCGTAGGTCGTGCGCACAGTCGTAACCGTGAAACGATAAACTGGCTCGTCTCGTGGGTCACCCGCGCAGGCGTAAGGTTGTCGGTGACTCGCGCCGTAACTCATAAGCACAGCCGAAATGCAATATAACTGACTAGTTACGTGGGTTCTTTAGCACTGCGGCCCATTCGTCGCCGACCTACGCCGTAGGCCGATTCCATTCTGGTGGAATATGGACGAACTAATTTTGTACATAAATCTCTTTCAGCGTTACATCGGCCTACCAGTAATGCTAAAAGCGGGCGAGTATTCCCCCAACAATCCTCTGATACGCGCCGAGCGAGCCCCGGGCGATGTGCTGCTGGGCCTGGGAGAATATGAGCGACGGAGGAACACGCTGCGGAAACTGCGGCAGCAGCAGTACAGGGAATATCTCGATCAGGTTAGCACCTCATAGTCTATCATAACATAAGCTATCGGGGTCGATTTAGTAGTCGAGGAAGTGGTCTTTTCTTGGACCTGATTAGTTCTTCCAGAGTTATACTATCCAGTACTTAGAGCAGTTTAGGGAATTTCTCGATCTGGTTAGCACTCCTTAATCTATGGACTCCTGGTACTAGCTGTCAAGGAATTGGTCTTTTCTTGGATCTAGTACCCTGGTACTAAGAGCCTGTGAAAGTTGGTTGAATTATAACATAAAATAACTAGCCATTGCGAAAAAAATAATATTTACAATGTCAGAATTTGACATTTATTTTGATGTTGCCGTTTCTATTTCCAGCATAGAGTTAGAAAGAGAAGACAGGTGTTTTCATTATGCAAAGATTTTATCATCCATAGAATAATTTTCTTGCAACCATTTTTGCATTTCGAGATTACAGATAAAAATAATTAAAAAACTAAATTTATAGTCATAGATACGATGAATCGCAAAAAAAGGAATCAGTTTCTTAAAATTATGTCTTCTATTCGTAAAAAATAGAAAAACAAAAATAAAAATAAAAAACTTGACATGCCGAATTCTCGTAATTTCCAGCAAGCAAAGAAAAAGCAAGAGGACAAAGAGCAAGCGGACAGAGAACGTCGTGAGCACGAAGAGAAGGAAAGAAAATGGGAGGAGGATAAGGAGAGAGACAGAAGACAGATAGACCAGGACAGGCTGGATGCCGAGGAGCAAAGGAGATCGAGCGTTTGTTATGTACCCACACATAATGTTAATGTTACCCAAACGTCATATAAAAATAAGTAAGTTTTTGTATTTTACAGCTCTTATTGAACCAATTCCCTCAGGACTAGTTCATCAATTCAAGGTCGCTCAGCGAGCTATGGACAGAGCTATGCTCGGTGTTTCTCTGAGGGATCACATCAGAAATAAAGTGATTCGTCACAGAACTAAAGTGGCTGACATAGCTCAGAAAATTAGCAAGCTGAAGTGGCAATGGGTTGGTCATATCTGCCGAAGAACTGACAACCGATGGGGTGTCAGAGTTCTAGAGTGGAGACCGCGAACTGGTAGGCGTAGTGTGGGACTCCCTGCTGCCCGCTGGACAGACGACCTAAAAAAAGTAGCGGGGAGCGACTGGATGAGGAAGGCCGAGGACAGAGTTTTGTGGCTCACCTTGGGAGAGGCCTATGTTCAGCAGTGGACGATGATAGGCTGATGATGATGATGATTGAACCAATAGATCGTCGGTGGCGCGTAGTGGAGAGGTGTGGACATCAAATGATGAGGGTCTGGGTTCGAATTTGCACGGATGACATGCCATGTACCTCAAACGGTGAAGGAAAACATCGTGAGGAAATCTGCATACGCTGAAGAAGACATTCTGATGCGCATGTGAAGTCTATCAATCCGCATCGGACACGCGTGGTGGACTAACACCCATACACCTTACTTGAGGGTGGGCCAGTAACCTGCAGTGGGACGTATATAGGCTGATGATGATGATTGAACCATCATATCAGCCGATGGACGTCCACTGGACATAGGCCTCCCCCGCAGATCGCCATAACGACCGGTCCTGCGCTGCCCTCATCCAACGTATTCCCGCCGTCTTCACCAGGTCGTCGGTCCACCTTGTGGGGGCTCACTGCCTACCCACGCTGCGCTTTCCGGTGCGCGGTCGCAACTCGAGAACTGGCAGGCCCCATTTGCCATCGGTTCTGCGAGTAATGTTGTGCCCAGCTCATTGTCTCTTAAGTTTAGCAATTATTTGGTCTATGTCGGCAACTCTGATTCTTCTACGAATCTCTTCATTTCTGATTCTATAGCATCCCTGGTAACTAGTACACACTTGTCGAAGATACAGACACAGCATGATGCGCTATAAGGCGATGGTGATAAGGTGTCTAAAGTAGTTATGTTGATGGTTACAGTAAGGTGGACACCGGCGTGCAAGTGGGCATCGGTCGCCCCTTGTCTGTTGCTGTTCAAACTGATGACGCCGAATTGTATAGAGTGAGTCACTTTATTACTTATTTAGTAAATAGTTACTTTTAGTAACAATTTTAGAGTATGTACCCGCTAGCGCGCTCCATACAAACGAAGTTTAATTCTTTTAAAAATTTTAAAGAATTTAATCCAATGACATTTTTTGGGTTGAACTACACCAGGCAGCACAGCATCGCATTTTTCCGTCGCTCCATCCTTTTCTGTCACTCAGGAACGTCATTTGCTAGAGCTGACGTTGACGCTGAGAAATTATGTTCCTGAGTGACAGAAAAGGATGGAGCGACGGAAAAATGCGATGCTGTGCTACGTGGTGTAGTTCAACCCTAATATTCCTGTTATATGTCAGATTTTCGTTAAGATGTATACATGGTCCTTTTTAATATGCTGACACTTTTTTAAGGGGCTGCTTCAGACCATCAAACTGAACAACTTTCACTACAGGACGAATATAGAATCTGGAAAAAAATTGTTGTTTCCTTAGAAAATGCCAAAGGCTATTCAATCCAAAGAAGTTTGGCGGACAGCCATGTAATTTGAGACCCAGACTTTGAGGTCCCGTACACGAATGAAACTTAGTACTTAAGGGCCTTCTTCGCAGATTTGGTAAAAACAGCCTCTGGCGTTTTCCATTTTTTATGTAGTAAACAAAGTTATTTCAGAAAATAAAAAATACTGTTTCTAGATAAGAAGTTTATCTACACATTGAGAAAATTTCACTACTGTATGTGTAATGGTTTATTGGTAATTTAGTGACAAAGTACCCCTTTGCGCGCAAAAAAGGCTCGCGGCGTAGTAAATATAGAGCGTTTCCTACACATTTTTATGAAAAAACTTTTAAACAATCTTAATTATAATAGACCAAAGAACGTATGTTCAGAATTTACTCATAAACAAAGTTACCGTTTTTGAGTAATGAACACTCAAAGTTACAGATTTTTTCCCCAAAGATTTCTCATACTAATTAGTATGAAGCGAAAACACCCGGGAACAACGAATATAATAGTCAGTGCGAGTGTCTGTCACGTCACACCCTCAGGCGCATTCAAGGAGAGAGCACGTCGCTCTGAATGATTTTTGTGCCGATAAGTTGACTTGCGTAATAATAAGTACGTACACAAAAATTTATGCACAGTGGTCTGTTGACTGAACTTGTGGATCGGATAAAAAATGTACCTACAGCAGGTAGACTGTTGGCGGACCGTGTGCGTTTGGACAAACATGTGTTGCGGATCCTCGTTGTAATAGTAATTATATATTTGTGACCGACATTTTACGTTTTTAACACCCGACGCAAAAAGAGGGGTGTTATAATCTATAGGCGCGGCTATAGTAATGTAATTCGATTGTTTAAAATTGTGAATCTGAGTGCCAAATTGCCAATACATATGAGATTTATAAGTATACCTAATATGTTTTTATTAAAATGAATATATCTTTTGTTATTTGTTTTTATATGCAGATATTATCAGCAAAGCAATTTTTGTATCTATGTGTAGGTACATATTTTTTTTACATAAAAAGAAATATTTATTGCAAAATATATATTTTATAGGTCGTACTTTTGAAAAAAAAAATCTTTTCTTTGTTTGTTTGTTTTTATACAGGGTACGCTGACAGTTTTTTAAGGGCATGAACAGACCATCAAACTGAACAACTTACTCTATGAGACCAACATCGAAACCGCTGTAATAAAATCAGCTGTCCCATACATTTGGCTCGAGCAGGTTTGCAGTTTTGTATGGAACAGCTGATTTCGATATTGGTGCCATAGATAAAGTTGTTAAGTTTAATTAATATACAAATTAAAAAAAAACCAACACCAAAAACAAACATTTAAATACATACATACGCTCGAAAAACATAACCCTCCTTCTGTCGCAGTCGGGTAAAAAGTGAAAAATAATTCGGTCATCTATTAAAAATTATTACTTATTTTGGAAGAAAGCAATGTTTTACTTTTTACCTCTCTTTAAGATATTTCAGGTAATTTTTATGCGTTGGGGACCGCTATGAAATGAACATAGATTTTTTTATTCAACAATCACTTGCAGTCCCCGACACATTAATTGACTTAAAATATCTTAAAGAGAGTTTAGAAGTAAAACATTAATTTGCTTACATCAAAAACAAGAATTTTTACTTTTTAAATGATGTTGGTTTTTTTTTATTGAATTGGTAATTTAACTAATTTATTATTATTTCGTAATTTTTTAGATTTCTTGAAAACTGCTCAACCGATTTTCATGAAACAAAACTAAGAACACTCTCGCAAAGATTAGCTTTCTATTAAAAAAAAACACGTCCGAATCGGTCCACCCGTTTGGGAGCTACGATGTTACAGACAGACAGACCGACATAGGTGTCAAAATTATAACGCCCCTCATTTTGCTTCGGGGGTTAAAAAGTGTCAGCATAGCGTCGGTCAGGGGTTAAAAACAAACAAACAGGGTCAGTTTAGTTTAGGTTCATAATTAGCAAAGCAATTTTTTTCTATTTGCCAATTGTATAATAGGTACCTACTTCTGTGAAATAACTATCGATTCTTTGTTTGTTCGTTTGTTTTTAACCCCCGACCGACGCAAAAAGAGGGGCGTTATAAGTTATGTCGGTCTTTCTGTTTGTAGCTCCCAAATGGGTGGACCGATTTCGATGCGTTATTTTATAAAATAGAAAGCTAACTTTTGCGAGAGTAACTAACCCCAAAGCCCAAAACAAACATTTAAAGATATTTAAGATATTTTTTTAGGTCAATTAATGTGTCTGGGACCGCAAGAGATTGTAAAAAAAATATTTGGAAATATTATGATTTGTATTAGTTTATTTATTCATTTGTTTATACTACAATACGAAACACTAATCACAATTTTTCAGTACATGCAAGTTTTAGATATACATAACATTAAAATAATACGGTCAAAATTGGTGTCGCGGGAACCACTGGGCAACCTAAAGATGTGTGTGTGAGCGCGCAGACGCTGTGTGCGTAGCGTTAAAAACCTAAAGTGGACACGGTCCGTCCGCTTATACGACCCTTAATACGTGTAGAGTGAAACAAAACTAATAAAAAAGTAAATTGGTTGTATGTGGTTGGTTGACCAACCAAGCCAAATACGTTCCGTAACGACCAAAAAATACCTCGTGGTTGCGTTTTGCTGCTTTTTGGATGATTTGTCAATTTTACTAGTAATTACTACTTTTGAATCAAGACTTCTGGAGAAGTGGAAGTTTTTTAAAAAATGCCTGAATTTTTTCTGTTTATAATAATTATTTATGACCGCCGTCCTGGACGGCTTTTTGTTTTCGTAAAAAATGGCTGGGTCCAAATTCGCCAGTCTTCTTTATGGAACTACAGATTTTTTTCTATTTCGTTGTTACATACATACATACATACATATGCTCACGCCTATGTCCCACTACTGGGGTAGGCAGAGACAATAGATCGCCACATGCTACGATTCTGACACACATATTTCGTTGTTGGTTACGTGAAAGTGAAAGTTGTTCAGTTTGATGGTTTGAAGCTGCCCCTAAATTATGTAAGAAGTAAATTTATAGTACTTTAAGCAATATCTTCGTCACTAAATCAAAACCCTTTCTAAATCCCCAGCTATCCCCATCTCCAACGAAAAGCCAACTAACGCAAGCTGAACGCGAACTATCACCTCGTACGGTGGTCGATCCAGCCGACCGTCCGATACAACCGGCGCCCTGGCTACGAACCAAGTGCGACGTGGAGAGACGTCGCAGTTACGGAGACTTTGATGGTAATTACACTGTGAACATTTAGTACCCTTCATCATCAGACTTGGCTATGTGCGAAGTGGCGATAGGAACTGACTAATCGATCGCAGCGCCCGGGGTGGCAGATATATGTACTTTTGTCGGACAAGCTGTGTAAAATATGCTTGAATCTATGCAAATCCACACACTAACTCAACACGAAATCTCCAAAACTGTAAAGACTACAAACTTACAATTTGGCATGGAAGTTTCTATTGGCATCTATACTTCATTCCAAATAAGTTCGACAAGATTATCCGATTCGTATATTGCTTTCTGGCCAATTCTGATAAGCAAATAAAATGTATTTATCAGAAAGATGTACTATCCGACATATCTTGGACGTTACTAAAGCTATTTTAAGAATAAGTGAGAGGACGTGTTTCAAATCTCTGTTTCTGTAATTGAAAATAGCCTTAAAATGTCGGATTAAAAGTTTGTACGGAAATTGGCGTTGCAAATGTCGTGGATTCTAGCAAATAGGTATTTTAAATTTTTTTATATTAATAATGTTGCTAATTTCTTTAGTTTTTACCTACGTTTTTACATAGTTTATTATAAAAATAACAAACTTTTAACTAACATGTTACTTGAAATAATTCACGGCCGTCCAACACCGCTAGGGGCGCTAGTGTCGTACACACCAACACGAACAAAACGAAGGGGTCCGAAGACGAAACTTTTTAGGCTAAAAGTAAACAAAAATGCATGTCACTGAGTCAGACGCATCCGCTGACGAACTATTATGTTCATATTTTGCTGCTTACTTAAAAACACAAATCGTTACTATTTTATTTGTATTTTATTATCTGGAAGGTCGCTTCCCTCACCCTGTCTCGTCAACGCCATCTATCGAGCCATTAGAAACTACTTAATCTTTTTTAATGGCTTTCGGAAAATCCCTCATTAGATGTTAATCAGCATTATATCAATTTTCAGAGCGCTCCTCAACAATATCAAAGAAAAGTAACCGGGACAAGCTAGTGTCGGATCTACGTCACACATACATGCCGTCCATTTTCGATGCCGACGCCATACAAAAGAGGAATTTGCAGGTTGAGAAGGTATTTACATTTGCTTTATCTTTTGTAATCTCATTGGAAAGATGTTGTGGGAAAGGAACGTTTTGGAATAGAGACATTATGGGAAAGGAAGGTTTTGGAAAGGGTCTTTCTGTAGAAGGGGCATTCTGGGAAAAGGACATTATGGAAAATGGAATTTTGGGGAAGGGTCACTCTGGGAAAGGGATATTATGGGAAAGGAACATGTTGGGAAGGGACATTCTGAAA
The DNA here is from genome assembly GCA_963693445.1 of Agonopterix heracliana. Lineage (NCBI taxonomy): Eukaryota > Metazoa > Arthropoda > Insecta > Lepidoptera > Depressariidae > Agonopterix > Agonopterix heracliana. Next base: position 3,104,398 of record OY856332.1, read on the forward strand.
AAAGGGATATTAACATGAACCTAAGTGCTTTGCTTACTTTGAGAGGTGATTCAGACAATCAGACTGAACTACTTTTGATTTGGCACCAACTAAATAAAATTGGTTGTTTCATAGAAAGAGTCAAATGGCTACTCGACCCAAATGTATGAAATAGTTGATTTATTTCGCGTTTTCTATTTTGGCTCCTTAGTGAAAAGTGTTCAGTTTGATGGTTTGATAAATACTTCAGACCATCAAACTGAATCAGATGTAACGTATTTTAATTTACACCCTGTATATTGTATTTTACAGGAAGCAGCTGAACGTCGGCAGTTTTACCAGCAGGAATTGAAAAATCAAATTCAAGAGCAGCAGAGAATAAGAGAGGAGAGGAAGAGTCGAGAGAAGTTAGTAAATTTGTTCATACAACGTAGATCGCGTCGGTCGTACGCCAGGCGCGAAATCAATCGACCAATAGAATAGAAAGCAGATCATTTTTGGCGCTCAACTGTAACAGTATCGTAATTGGTTCGCGCGGTTTTAAAAATACAGGGTGTAACAAAACACCCTAGTAATACTTAAAGGGGTTATTAATACCATCAAACTGAACAACTTTCACAATGGAGCCAACATCGAAATCGCATAAAAAAACGATATTTAATACAAAACTGCAGTTCCGACAGACTCGACTCAAATGTATGGGACTGATATTGTTTTTTCCCGATTTCGAAGTTGGCTGGCTCAATATTGAAAGTTGTTCAGTTTGATGGTCTAAATTATTAAGTAACACCGTGATTTTTTTTTGTACTGACACTTTGCTCCCATAGTAAAAGATGTTCAGTTAGATGTGTAGAGTATCTGGTTTAAAGGTTAAAGATACTTTTCCTTGCACCCCTGATGATATGTTCCACTGAAGAGCACAGGCCTATGTGTATGGGCGTTAGTTCACCAGTTAAACAATTATAATTAATTTATTGCAGAATGTTGGAGCAAGCGGAAATGCGACGGTTGGAAGAGCAGTTACGCATGCTGAGAGTGGCACAGGAGATACAAGGAGACAAACAGCGAGATATCACTGCTACGGTATGTTTCATCATCATCATCACCCGCCTAAACTGCCTCCGTGGTCTAATGGTTAAACTTTAACTGCTGACGACATTTTTTTTTTATTGATTATCCAACAGTTGTTACACTAATACAAATACAACAATATAAATCTAAAAAACTTTTAAGCTAAATGTACAACTAATTAAAGGGAAATACAGCATGCACTGAAACAAACAGATTAACAAAGTTTACTTATAATATATTAATGCTACATCTACTTACTAATGATTTAATTACCTACGCAATTTAACTGTTTCGGTCGTAGGTCAGCGACAAATGGGACGCAGTGCGCATGACTCACACCTTGAGTCAAAATTGTATAGGATTCCACAGTGTTAGGTTAGGTTATCATTACTGTAACATAACTACTGCGCGAGTATCATTGTTTTGAGCTTAGCAGCGAAAGTGCTAAGAGCATTGGGCTCTTGACACGGTGGGTTCGATTCCCACGGGGGACACCTAGTGATATGTCACTTTGTGCGTTTTCCCCAGTTGCTTAGGACATTGCAGGCTGAATCATCTGATTGTCTGAAAGATGATTCCGTGCTCTTCGGATGGCACATTAAGCCGTTGGTCCTGGCTACTATCTCTAGTAGTAGTAGTCGTTCGTTACATAAAAACCACGTCAGAGGCCGTAAGGCTGTTTAAATAAACTCTGATACCAGGGCTTGCCCACACGTGAGGAGACCTGCCTGTACAGCAGGCATGTCAAACTCAAAGGCCAAATGCATAATGACAGTACAATCAGTGGGTCGCAAGAACTTAGAGAGATGAAACTCATGGGATGAGATGGGACCTCGAATTTGAAATTAATTTGGTTTTAATTTTTTTGTACCTACTGTCCATTACAAGTGGCGACGGGTTCACTCCCCGTCACAATGGACAGAGTTTCGGTTGATGTTCTGAGGTTTTCAGAATATCTCTGACTACCCCCTCGGGGAATATAGTTGTGAGAATATGCTATGATATGCTTTTTGTAGGTAGAAGGTACACACTTATTACAAGAGCAAAATTTTTGGGACCCTTATAGAAAACCTCGCATACCTAAGAATTGAGCGAGCGAAGCGAGCTCGAAGTATTTTACACTATGACTTAATTAAAACGGTGGTAGTACATAAATATGGGTAACCTACCTAAGTATTTGTAACAGTCAACACTGTTGCGGGTCGCATCAGGCAGCTGTTTTTAAAATTGAATCGGGCCGCAAGCGACACGCGGGCCGGCGAGTTTGACATGCCTGCTATACCGGGCCCAACTTAATATGTTGACGGTTTTTAAAGGGATGATTAATCATCAAACTGAACAACTTTCTCTACGGGACAGACTTCGAAATCGGGAAAAAAAAATCAGATTTCCCATACATTTGTGGCTCGAGTAGGTTTGCAGTTTTGTATGGGACAGCAGATTTTTTTTTCGTGATTTTGATGTTGGTGTCGTAGAGAAAGTTGTTCAGTTTGACGGTCTGATAATCACCTTAAAAAGTGTCAGCATTAAGAACTATTTTATAATTTCGAACGACAATTGAAGTAACCTAACACAACTTTATAATTTTACAGATGAAAGAAAGCGCAAAGGAATTCGACAAAAAACGCACGTCGCTACAAAAAGATATCGACTATGAACACCAGAAGTTACTGCGAGCTACCACCTACCCTGTAAAACGAAACACCGTCACCTCCCACAGCGATAACATCAACCCCAAACCATCTAAACTACCCTTCTACTACCCGAGAAAAGAAAAACCACCCTTTTCTACAAACATCCCTGACAATTCAATCTTCTCTCCAAATTACGACGTAGATACTTACTTACGAAGGAATTTGAACCCTCCCAAAGATAGCTTAAGATCTAATTTAGAAAGCGTCAATTCATGCTATGTAGAAGACAAAGATGTTTTAGTTCAAAAAGTCCAGGCTTTAGTCCACGAAAGTCCCAAAGAAAAGAGATACGAACCGTCCTTTAAACGAAAAGATTTCGATATAAAAGATGAATTACCTATTTTAAAGCATTCTCAAATTAATTCAGTAGAAGAAAACAACGTGAAAATGAGTAAATCTATGAAGTTAGTGGAAGATAAGTGGCAAGTCCCGGTTGTTCAGAAGAATTTGTTGAAAAATTTACCCAATGAGGAAGGTAAGAATGTTAGTATATTAACTCAGTTAGGCTCCATTAGAAGGCAATTGCAATTGGAACAGTTGAAATTGGATAATATGATGTCTAAAGACGATATATAAGATCTAACAAAATTAGGTGAAACTATTTTAAGGGGATGATCAGACCATCAAACTAAACACCTTTCTCTATGGGACCAATATCGAAAACGCGAAAAAAAAATCTGCAGCCCCATACATTTAGGTCGAGTAAGTTTGTATGGAATAGCTGTTTTTTTTCGCGATTTCGATATTGGTCCCATAGAGAAAGTTGTTCAGTTTGATGGTCTGATCATCCCCTTAAAATAGTTTCAGCTAATTTAGTTAGACCTTATTTAAGTTAGATGTGAAACGGGACCTTGTTGTCGGGACATCTTGGACACTTGGCCGCTGATTACTAGTTACTTTGTAACAGATACAGCACTTACAAAAACTTTCACGCTGACGGTACGCGCGAAAATGTATCTAATGGCGCTTGACTCAGCGTTGTTATTAATTCGTACAGTATGCGACGTTGCCGCCTGGAGCGAGTGGCAGAATTCATACAACCGCATCGCTTACGATGCGCCAAAGTGTAGGTACTTATCTCCGAGTGACGCAGAAATATCGCGGCGATATAAGTAGTTCTGTCAACGCCTGCGGTCAAAAATCGCTTATGTGATATGGGTCCATGGATCTAAATCATAAAGGATAGCACTCCTCCTTACAAGCATTGATACAAGAAAATTTGATGTTCGTCTCCGTCGTCGATATTTCCAATTTTACGTGCGTCCCTTTCTATTCCAATGACGTCACAATTACATGAACGACAATTGAGTGACGTCATGCCTAGACATACATTAGAAAGGGACAAAGTTAACGTCACTAAAAACCTCTACGGAGAAGAACGATCATTACCGACCATCAAGGAGTATTATCATGTTTTCCCTCTTCTTAGGCAGTCTGTGCTCCACTATAGAGGATTCCAAACTTCTTGTATGGGTCTTAGTTGCCTTGTACGGAACTACCCAGGTATAGAAATTGTGTTGATGCTATGCCGGGAATGTTCAGTTCAAATTGACGACAAAAAGGTCCCTTTTCACAAAATAAAATATAAATTCCTTCCAAGCTAAGCTTTTTATTATATAAGCAATATATAAACTAAAAATATTGGTGCATAAAACAGAAATAATGTTATTTTACTCGTCATAGTGTGCCTAGCATGGTTCGAACGAGAAAAATGTCATGCGTGCACGTTTTCGCTTGCTTGGCAAGCCAAACTAAGCAAACATGACAGTTTTATCTAGTATTTTAGTTTGCTTGTTTTATCACTTTGTCGGGGCATGCTAGTTCTAACTATTGATGTAGTTATATTAATAGTAAAAAAAACACCCTAATTTAAAGGGGTTGTTTAGACCGTCACACTGAACAAATTTCAGTATGGAGCCAACATAGGGAAAACAGAAAAAATCTGCTGTTTCATACATAGTATTCTATTCTATTTTTATTTAATGGCGTTTCCTTGTTAGATTTCGCCAGTGTCAAGTAGTTTGAGGGAGTGTCTATCCAATCTCGAGGATTGTTTTTGAGTAAGAACAACTGAGAAGGATTTTGGAGCCTCGTGGCAGGCTGAGACGCGAACCGCGCGAACACCACGCGAGAGACAAGTGTTCGAGGCAAACCCTGCAACGTGACTCTTCATACATAGTACCTACTGCAGAACTGGAATGTATGAGACAGCAAATTTTTTTTATCTTGCATTCATTCTCCATGGTCTAAACTTTAGACCATCAAACTGAACAACTTTCAGAGTGGAGGCAAGGTCAAAAAGATTTTTTTACCTACTCTTCAGAACTTAATGTATAAACATTCGATTTGTGCAGTAGGTAACTACTATGTATGAAACAGCAGATTTTTTATTTTTTCCTGTTGTTGGCTCCATAATGAAAGTTGTTCAGTTTGACGGTCTAAACCACCCCTTTAAATATTACTAGGGTGTTTTGTTACAACATATAACATAAAAAAGTTAAGCATACAGTTCTCATTATAAATCTCAGAACACCTGATGAAATAACGAACAAAATAGTTTTTTAAAAGTATCTGTTTGCTGTCGTATTTTTAATAAAGCCATCTGAAGCAATAAACTAACATGGATTTAGCCTTCGGCCCTTTCTCAAGGAGAAATTTAAATTGTTCTGCCGCAGAAGATGTAGGGGCATTAGGGTCAATTCAGAGTAGGCGGGAAAATGCTCGATCATATTCTTGGCTGCCATTTGAACCCGGCGCAAAACGACGCTGTAGTCCGTTGAATTCGATTTCACTGTTGAATTTTTAATGGAATAAGGTTGATATTTAATTTATTATATTATTATATCAGCCGTCAATGTCCCATTGTTGGGCAAAGGCCTCTATCTTCTTTCTTTCTGGGTACTTCAAGAAGCTATCGATTTCGTCCCGCCACCTTCTTCTAGGTCTGCCTCGACGACGATTTACTAAATTACTAACGTGAATTAATAAATGCTCGAGCAATTTCCCGCCTAATCTGAATTGACCCTTAAGAACAGCATGGACAAAAAGAGTAGAAAAAGGTGACACTAGGAACTAAATATTTTAGTTAAAAATGGTAGGTCTTGCCAGGCAATGCGTGATATTGACATTTTTGCCAAGAAATATAATAATTGGCGCCCTAAAGGCCCACAAGGGCCAGAAGCAACGAGATATCAAACAAGCTACTTTTGTTAGTAGCGTTGTCGAAACGATATGGCTACGATATTTCCGAGATCAATCTGACCTTGTACCCGGACTTTCGATTTTCGATATATCGAGACCGTTTTGGTCCGAGCTTCATTGTAATAGAGTTGACACTGAAACGTTCACGCAATCGCGAGGCGATATAAGTAGAGCTTAAAATCGCGGCAATTCAATTGCGATGTCGTTGCGGTGCAGTTCCGAGATCGCCTATGCTCAAAATAGCTTGATTGATAGGTCTTGTGACGCATTGGTATTTGGTACTATAAATGGGCGGTTGTTTGCGCACGAACGCGGAGTGGGGGGAACACTCGCTAGCTGTCAGTCGAACGAAGCGGACGTGCGAGCACGACTGACACTTGAACTAAATCTGTTTTGTTATTTGACTGTCATGTCATACTCATAATAAACCGACGTCACAGGTTTCTTAATTTTTTTTCTACTTTTTATGGCCAAGTGTTTGAACGGCCGTTTCTTCTTTGTCAATAGCATGTGATTTTTTACATATCTTTATGTGTAAACGTTTTATTTCTAAGTGTATTGTTTTAAAATCCGTCTTTGCTACTGTAAAGTGTCGGATATTATTATTCAATTTTACCAAAGTTGTACGATCTGTTATTTTTAATTGAATTTTAATGTTATTATAATTTTTATGCATGACTACTGGTTATTATTTGTAAAAATAATTATAAGTTTAACAGTACAATTAAGCATGATTGTAGATAATATTTTTTCTATTTTAACAATTAAGCATGGGCATTATAATAAAAAATAATATACTTACGAGGTCGACCAGAATCTGATGGCATTAAAAAAAGGTTAAAAAAATTAGAGATTTTCACATGTTGACGAATGAATGATAGTTCAGTCAAGTTAAACATGAAAAGGGGGTCGTGCTTGCAAAAGGTCCGGTCGTTCTGAATTTTGTATATATTGTTAGGACCTAAACCAATATTAAATTGCCAGATTTGCAATTTTCAAAGTGCTGTGCGAGCGACGGTGTAACCATAAAACCATGAAATTTTCGGACTTTTTTCAGTTTTTCGCTTTTTTCTCGAAATCTGTAAGTCGTATCGAATAGTATTGTAGGGATACTTTCATTCTGACAAAATTTCCTACAAAACAATTAGTATGCACTATCTTCATAGGACTTAACCTTTGAGGGCTAGAGGGACGAGAAAGTAACAGCATTTTAAAAGATTTGAAATTTGTATGGCGACCCTCTTGAAAGTTGAAGATAAAAACAAAATGATTCCATATTCTTAATCAGCGACCCCGAAAACCCCCGGATACAAATTTTCAGTCGGTTCACTGAACCTTTAAAAGCTGCGTTGGCGTTTGAAATTTCCATGGCAGCCATCTTGGATTTCGCAATTTTTAATTTTTTTCACCGCCATGTTGTTAGGACAAAACATATAAAAAATTCAGAACGACCTGACCTTTTGCAAGCACGGATGTATATCTTGAGTGAACTATGACCAAATATTACGAACGCTTTGCGTCGTGGCTGTATCGTGTTTGCTTCGATGCTGCGTCGCGTTTGCATCGATGCTGCGTCGCGACTGAATCGATTTAGAAGCGCTGCAAAAAGCCGTAGTGTGTAAATGGCCCTAATCCAATTACCCCAGTGTTGCTTACTCTAAAATTGTATTTCCTTATTCGGCATCAGATTCTGGTACACCCCGTACACCTATAATACTATACTGGGTGTAGTGTAGAATGTTGAATTACTTAAAAAGGTGATTTTACTCTTAATACTCATCAACTTTCCCCCAGGAATATAATGTATAGGAAATAAACAAATATTAATTTTGTCTTCTTTCCAAGCAAGATAGGTGATACCAACTATTTTGCCTAAAAATCGATGATTTGGTCATCCCTTTCTTGTAATTTTATCTATTCAACTTCTTGAATAGCCTATAAATAAAATGATTTTTTTTTATGGTAGTGCCAAAATTTTTATAGAAAAATATCTTCCTGGCAAAATGTAGTAAGCTTCTTTTTTTTCAAATTATTATGTTTAAAACGCACAATTTGTGTATGTGCTCGAAAGACTGTGTGGACTTAGTATTTACTAATAAAATGAAGGAATAAAAAAAACTTTTTAAATTAAATATCATGGCGATTGTGGGTTAAAAATCAGATTCTTTCGTAATAAAAACAGATTTTTAATGGTGTCAAACATAATAAAGAAAATTTTTTTTTTTATAAATAAAGGGTGCATAATTAACTAATCATTTTATTAGTAAGAACTAAAGTTCTTACACTCGGTTAAAGAATCGCTCATTAAAGTCAAAATTTCATATTTGTTAGGACGGATCCGTCACTGGGCATCGAGGGAGGTTTCTTTTACTAAGTCAACAAGACAAAATGTGACAGCAAAAGCTTTAATGGAGGATTAACTTTAATGAGCGTTTCTGCAACAGAGTGTTAGTAATATAAAAGTAAGGATAGGGCAGTGCTAAAGGAAAGTGAGATTAGATAAGGGATTATTGTTATTTTTGTAAGAGCAATTAGTTAATAATATTTTTACACACTTGAGCTTTTTAGGTCGAGTAAGGGTAGTTTGGTGTGGTCATAGAGATTGGTCTTTGTAATGGGGGATTTTCTGAAAGACGAATTTATAAAAAAAGTTAGGCTATAACAAAATAATTGACCGACACTCACTTGCAGAAACCCATTAAAGTTAATCCTCCATTAAATCTTTTGCTAGCTTTTACTATGCCAATAAGTCAAAAAGTAACACCAAGAGACTAATGGAGGATTAGCTTTAATAATCGTTTCTGCAACTGAGCGTAAGATGTTTAAATAAAGATTATATTTAAAGAGATGGTTTAATTAAACCATAAAACTGAACGACGAAAGAAAGCTTCTGTTTCATTCAAAACAGCAGTGGCCAGCCAGAATGTACACCATTTATACAACCGTTCAAGAAACCACTCGCCACTAGACTTACTTTTGATGGTATCATTTATAGTACACACCACGGCGACACATCAAGCTACGCAAAACCAATATAAGCTGGCCGCGCGACGTTATATATTACTCTACGTACGCGCGGCGAGTTTATTTTTGTTTTGCGTAGCTTGATGTGTCGCCATGTGTACTCTGTGGTATCATATTATTATAGCATTCAAGCAATTTTCTTGCTTTTATCTTATATTTCGTGGTATTCAAACAATCTGCCAACAAGGACCAATCTTTGACACAGCAACAGATAAAAACCAAATTAATTGCACGTTAAAAGCTTGTTAGTTTTTTTAATTTATGATAATAATGTATACGTATAAACTATACACAATATAAGTGCAATTCAGTAATCAATGGAATTTAGTATGTTTCCTAATTTTTATTAAAATGTTCCCAAATAATTTGAGTTGCTTTTAATTGTACTTAAACTTTACTTTAGAGTAAAATATACATGATGGTGTAAGGGACAGTAGCCCTCCACAAACTGAAACGGTGAACTCAGACCATCAAACTGAACAACTTTCTCTATGGAGCATACCTTAAAAAGCGAAAAAAAAACAAGTTGTTTCATACAAAACTGCTGTACCGACCCGTCTCAAAAATGTATGAAACAGCTAAATTTATTTCGCGTTTCTTGAGGTAGGCTCAATCGTGAAAGTTGTTTAGTTTGATGGTCTGAGTTCACCGTTTCAGTTTGTGGAGGGCTGTCCCTTACACCCTGTATACTTGAATAGATACAATAGTACCTAGGTGGATCGAGCATTGCTCGGCCTCTTACAAGATAATCTATATAGGTTTAATTCTTGAGAAAATTCGATTTCAGAAAAAAAATGTTTGTTTCCAATTTTATTTCCATCCAACTCTATCTATGTTTAGATTGGAATATGAAAGGTCTACATGGCTTTGGAAGACAATGACTAGGTGAAAACCTAAAAAATAAAGAATATCCTAGATCTTTAGTGAAAACTGATTTTCTCAGGAATGAAGCCAGATGGATTTACAATTGTTTAAGAACTTTTACACCAGACGCATTCAGAAACTCATTTTCCAATGCAGCTGAGAGGACAAGCTGGTGATTGCAAAAAGGAAAGGGCGATAACATCCAAACAGGACATAATTATCGTCATTTTTGTCCCTGATATGCAAGTACGTACGTACCTAATCAATTACTTAGTGACATGTCAGGCGGTATATTTATCGGATTTTGTGCTATTCTCGAATTTGAGATATCCTTGACATTGACATTGGGGATTAACTTTATCAAATAAATAAAATGTAACCGGATCAAGCGCAGTGATAGTTTCTGTATGGAGTCGCGTGGCTGATGGGGTGACAAGTAGACGTGTCGTCGGCTTGCAATTTTGACAGCCACGTGGCTCCGCCGTTTTATGGCGGTTTCGAGTGTGTGTTTTTGTTTAAAAACGGGGCTTTGAGATCGCCATATCCTATTACCGTACAATATCTAATGAGTATATCCTCAACACTTGACACTGGCGAAATCTAACAAGGAAACGCCATTAATTAAGAATAGAATAGAATAGTTTCTGTATCAATGATTTATTTGTAAGATTAAAAATAATACTACAGCTAGGTCACAAAAGCACAATGGTCGCTAGGTCGCAATTTTATTGTAAATGTTACTTTGCATGCATAATCATTTACATGACCGATTAAACATTTTAGGTAAAAAACAAACTCAGCTGTTGGCGACAATGAGAAATAAATCCTAATCGAACTGAGATAAGATTGTTTTTCAATTGATAAACCGATAAGAAGTTCGTAGGGGGCACAACGGAAACGCAAACAGGGAGAAAAACAACTTAGGTTTTATTATTATTTATGAGTTGTGTAGTAATAGTAGATTTACACACCGAGGGCAGGAAAGTAAGAAAGGTCTCAAGTCAATACCTTTAGGAGCTTGAAGCACACTTATTAAACGTCAATTCTTCTTTACCACCGCTTCGGATCTCAGATCTCATGGTACCTAATCTGTAACAAACACGCGATCTGTAGGCATACCATGAGTTTTCACCATACTTTACTACTGTAGCTAGGTACATCACTAATTTTGTATTGAATCTCGTACAGCGCTCCTAGTGGTTACGTTAAGAACTAATTTCTGCCATACGAATTGGCGACGTTACTACAGTAGTCAAGTACAGGGAAAACTCATGGTAGACCCTCTGATGCTTTCTTATTTAACTGCCCGAGATTAGTATAGGTACCTAGTTACTATTTTTCTCCTCGACGGAGGTGGAAAGAGGCAACTTTGTTTAGCGCTCGAACAACGAAACCGAACGAGATGGACCCTGAAATATTTTATTAATTTATTTCATCGAGAGTTAGAATCACGGTTTCAAAACAGTTTTTTTTTTGCATGTATTCCTTTCCTATGTAATACTTACCGAGTTAGCGTACCTAAATAACTATTATTATTGTTTAGTTTAGTTATTGCTTACTGAAAATAGGATACACTATCACATTTTTTCACTTTTCATTGGTAGTTTTTACATGTTTTTACAACACAGTACGCCATCATGAACTCGCGCGTGCTCGGACGATCAAACAAAGACTGGCAAAGACGTCAATTGAATGTCTTTTTGAATTGTCATACTCTTTTGGTTCGGACACTTTTGAGCGTGAACCCATCTTCCATAGTGTTCTAGTTCAATGGATCATCCCCTTTACAAATTAGAAGGACCCTGTACCTAGGTAGGTATATCTACTTGGGGTGCCTTCAGGTATTGATAGTAGGTACCCTACGAATAAGAATGTATAGAAGTGTAAATGAAGCTCAAAAAGTGGCACCAAAAATAGTGTAGGTACCGTGTTTTAAATTTGTTCTTTAAAAACTGTACCTGGCCGCCAAAACTCATACAAAATTTCATTTTTCATTGGGTGCCAAAAATTATTTCGATTTTGTTTAGAGTTACTCTTCTATAGTTATTCTTATTCGTAGTAGGTACCTAACTTTCATCCTATCATCTCAACTTAAGCAAAGATCCAATAATCTGACCTACATAACGTAGTGTACGTATGTAAATAAATCTATGACGCAAGCAACTAACATAAATAGGCTTGTTGACGTACGTAGGTTTTCCGCTAAAATAGCTCTTTAACCTAAGCCCTCTCGCCTCCAGAGTCGTTGGAGTTTCCAGCTCTGTACTAAGGCTATAAATAACTACAATTCTGTCGATAAATGTAGGGGAAAGGTGTACGAGATGATCCCTTGAGGTAAGATGATCACTTTTAATTGCAGCTAAACCCTCAACCTAGTTACTCTAGTTGTTTTCTTTGCTAAAACATATGCCTTTGCATCAGTTATTTTTTAAGACGGTATGAGAGACGAATACAAACAAAAATTTGGTGACTTTGACGTAAAGTTTAAAGTACAATAACTGCTGTTTTTATACCAATGCAAAGGTTACATAAATAAGGACGTTCGTAACTTTAAAAAGAGTTGTTCTTTTTTTTTCATTTAATTAATTAGTTATTACCAAAACCAAAAACTTTCCCAAATTAGGGGTAATATCATCTTGCCTATTCCTAAGGGATCATCTCTGGACACTGGGGTGTCCAAGATATGCATATCTCGATAGTTATTTAGACACTTTCAACTGATGAGCTCAGCGACAGAGTCAGCTTAGGAATCTCATTCTGTGAGCTCAGCAGTTGAAAATGTCAAAATTACTATATGGACCTACGCATCTTTCTACAGCGGATTTGTCTTTCAAAAACCGCACTCCTGAAGTATGATTTTTGAAAGTCAAATCAGATAAAAAAATCGCACATAAAGTGTCAGCATACCTATTAATAAGGACCCTATTCTATGACTTTGTTTACAAAATAGCATTATTTCAATAAACGTTATACTTAGTTGTGATAACGATATACTTACTTATATCATTCATAGAATGCGTGATATTTTATCAATGCATTCTTTATCACCGTTTATGCAAGTATAACAGCTGGCAGTGTAGAGTGTAGGTTATGTTTTATTTTGTTTCATTTTTATTACGGTTTCTAGAAGGTGACATCGACCTTAGTAGGTTTTAGGTACCCTAACACGTATTTATTTGCGATTTGATGAGCTAGGCCGAAGACAGAAATAAATAGAAAGAGTAGATACTAAGGACACTCTCATCAGTAGGTACCTACCGTTCCTTACCCGTGATCCACCTGACAAGTCCACCTGGGTGGACTACGGGCACTTATACTGACCCGGGGTCCACCTGGGTGAACTATGGGCACTCACAATGACCCGGGGTCCACCTGGGTGAACAACGGATACTTACGCAGACCCGGGAGCGTAAATACAAACCCGGCTGCAACACAGACACATGCTGCTCTGTAATGCAGCCGGGTTCGTTTGCATAAAGTACTCACAAACCCGACTGCACCACAGACACTTGAAGACTGTCTGTAATGCGACCGGCTCCGAATAACATTATTGTCAGTATTGCCACCGAACCCGGCTGCAATACAGCGCATGCCAGCGCTCTGTATTGCAGCCTGATACGGACGACTCCCATCAAACCAACATCAAACAAACACGGCTGCAGTATCATATATGCATATATCTTCCGCTATAACTTCGTCATTTCTTATTACTACGCCATAACTTCGTAATTGGATTAGTGACACATCTAAACTTAGATGACAGAAAATTGTTCCCATTAATTAATGCAAAAAAGCAAAACAAAGGAACACTGCAGAGGTGACATAGAGTGACGTGGCTGAGGGGGTGGCAAGAGGACGTTTCGTGCGTCGGCTTGCGATTTTGACAGCCACGTGGCTCCGCCGTTTTATGGCGGTTTCTAGTGTGTTTTTGTTTAAAAACGGGGCTTTGAGATCGCCATATCCTATTGTACCGTACAATATCTAATGAGTATATCCTCAACACTTGACACTGGCGAAATCTAACAAGGAAACGCCATTAATTAAGAATAGAATAGAATAGAGGTGACATAGATTTTATGGTAAAAAATATTTGTTCTAGTGTCATTAGGTATATCCAGGGAGGATAACAATGGAATACGTTTGAATGGAGAAATCTATACTGGTCTATAAAGCCGAGGCTAAATACGCTAAATATTGTGATCTGAAGTTCATGAAGTCCGTTATTGGTGGAGGCAAGGTTATCCTTGATTGACACGCGGCGGGTGTTCTCGTCGTGGTAACTTATAATGGTAAATGGCTAAATCTATCAGATTTTTGGACTCAACTTGACTACCTATGTCACTTTTTGGTGGCCCAAGGCCTCTCGTGGATGAAGTCCATTTAGTCCCACCTAAGGTCAAAGGCCTCTTCTTGAGCTGAGAAGTAAGCCGCACTCGACCACGCGGGCAGGTGGTGGTGATATTAGGACTTATTAGGTAATAAGTAGGTAATAAAAAAAGATTACCTATCTCGTCTAGACGTGTAGGTAATGTAGGTAGTTAGGTATTTACCTAATTTGAAAGCATTATCTATAACTATAGGCTCCAATAGTACCTATCTAATGCACGTAAACATCATGCCATAAGATCGTGAACAAGGTTCCGTCCGATAATGTAAAGTTATCAAATCACATAGGTAGCGTCATTATAATACGTATATTATAGCCTGTGATAATACCTTATACCGATCGGAATTTTTAAATTTAAATTGATAACAGTGATAAAAATAATACCTGAAATAAATAAAGTAGTTAGCTGTCTGATGAAAAGAGGAAAGGTTTACGGTTTAAGAATTTTATTTCTCTAAAAGAATACATACATACATCTATCTAACGAAAGACCTACTTCATTCTTTATAACAAGTGTATTTATAACACAAATAAGGGGATGAGCAGAGCATCAAGCTGAGCAACTTTCTCTATGGGACCAACATCGAAATCGCGAAAAAAAGTCAGCTGTCCCCTCAGGCTGTCCCATACATTTGGCTCAAGTAGGTTTGCAGTGTTGTATGGAACAGCAGATTTTTTTTTACCTTATTTGCTAGGCTGTCACTTACACCCTGTATAGGCTGATGATGATGATGATTATGAAAATATTTAAGACGAAAGTTCCAATTCTCATCGCACTCGTGATAACAATTAAAGGTGAATTTAAATTCACGGTCACGGACCAATCAATTGATAGGACGTTAGCGGTATCAATGATACATTTATGGTTCGATGCTTGCTTGCTCGTGCTATTATACAGGGTGTAAAAGTATTATTAACCTTTAAACCACATAGGTAGGTACTCTACCCATCAAACTGAATCCCTTTTGCTACGGGAGCAAACCTGTCAGAGCAAAAAATAAATCCACCTCTGCACTTTGCAGAGAAGTTTATTCCGAGAGCGCAAATGTGCGCTACAAGTTGTGAATGGTCGCCGCTTTTGATCCTGCAGTGCGATTTTTAAATCTCATTCGGTGAGCTCAGCAGTTGAATATGTCAAAATTACTATGGAGATACGTATCTTTCTACTGCTGATTCGACTTTAAAAAATCGCACTTATGAAGTATGATTTTTGACAGCAGGAGAAAGTTGCGTATCTTCATAGTAATTTTGACATTTTCAAATGCTGAGCTCAACAACGAATGAGTTTCAAAAATAGCACTCCTGGAGTGCGATTTTTGAATCTCATTCGGTGAGCTCAGCTGTTGAAAATTTCAAAATTACTATGGACATACGCATGTTTCTACTGCGGATTTGACTCTCAAAAATCTCCTTCCTGTAGTATGATTTTTGAAAGTCAAATCAGCAGTAGAAAGATGCGTACCTCCATAGTAATTTTGACATTTACGGCTGCTGAGCTCACCGAATGAGATTCAAAAATTGCACTCCTGGTTCACAGGAGTTACAGCGGTGGTAATGTGTGGTGGGCCTATCCTCTTAACGTAGTAAACGTTCGTTCTAATCCGCTGTGTTCTCATACCAAAGCCCCTCTATATGACTCTTAATATCTGCTTCTTAACAATCAAAATAGCTTGATTCATGGGTCTTGGTAAATGACGTGAATGATAAAAACAATATTTTCACATGCATTTTCTGTTAAATTCACTCCTTTGCCGCTAGCGGACTAGAGAAGTCGTGTGGTGTGTTGTCTTTGCCGTGAAAAAAAAACAATGAAGTTTTTTTTAAACATTGTGATTTGTTCTTTGTGCTTGAATTTAACACTGTCTAACAAGGTTAGTCGGTTCTTTAAAAGTTAATTAAGTATAGGTACACCTCTAGTTTTTAATTATTAACGAAACTTAAAGGGTGTATTCAGACCTTGAATCGGAACAACTTTCCCTAAAGAACATGGGTCGAAAAATTAGATTTTTTATGGATTTTTTTTCTAAAATCGACTGGCCGATCCACAATTT
This sequence comes from Agonopterix heracliana, assembly GCA_963693445.1. NCBI lineage: Eukaryota > Metazoa > Arthropoda > Insecta > Lepidoptera > Depressariidae > Agonopterix > Agonopterix heracliana. The sequence goes on from OY856332.1 coordinate 3,120,669, forward strand.
TGTATGGGAGGGGACGACAAAAAAAATTATCGTTTTTCAACCCATGTTCCTTAGGGAAAGTTGTTCAGATTCACGGTCTGAATACACCCTTAAAGTTTTGTTACTAATTAAAAACTAGTGGAAATAATTTTAATTTTCTAATTTTATTATTTTTATAAGTATTTTATTTGTTTATTTTTATGTTTTGTTGAAGTAGGTAGGTACTTAGTACCTAAGATTGATTATGATATAAAGAGTAGGTAAGTACCTACCTACTTAATTTAGTATCTTTATGTACCTAGTTACTTATAAACGTAAATAAGTAGTAAAGTACCTACCTAATTACCGGAAAGACCTAAGCGTTTAATTAAATTTATAAGAATATAGGTAGGTACATACTTCAAATCAGCAACCGTCAAAAACCTAATTTGAATATTATTTTTTTAATAAATACCATACATAGTAAGTAGTAAACTAGTAGGAAACAGGAATCTAAATGCACCCCTTTAAGATGTAGATGGCCCAAGTCATAATTATTGTCATTAAAATGTATAAATCAACTTATCTAGGTAATCATAATCAATCAATCAAAGTAAATAAATAAACTGTTTACATTTTACTCGCATCACGCACAAATCACGTACCAACAACGTGCGTGCGTGTTCTACCTTCTCTTTTCAACAAAAGGCCGGATATCTTGCATCTGTCTCCGTCCCAGCCCCTTTGTTCTTCAGTTATCCCCTGATAAAAACCGTGGGTCTACGATGTTGAAGTCACGTAGACCAAACGATGCCATCGATAAAGTGTTCGCGTAAGGCCTATCCATTCATTTTATTTTGATCTAAGTTCAAAGGGTGAAAAAGGACCTATATAGTACCTACGTTGTCCTTCCGTCCGTCCGTCTGTCCTAGCTATAGAGGGTTGTATCTTTTTAACCCTAGACCCTAGACAGTTGAAATTTTCACAGAATATTATTGATAATTCTGGAGCATTTGCTAACACATAATTAAAAATTCAACCGTTTTTTTTCCCCGCTCTATCGTAAAGACGGAAAAAAAATCCGGCCATGAGCGTGTTTTGAACTCGCCCAATAGGGTTCCGTAGCCATTGAATAAGTAGAAAACATAACCCTCCTTCTGGTGGAGTCGGGTAATAAGAAAACAGGGTTAAAACTAAGTACACGGTAGATTTAACCAAGTACATGGTAGATTTAACATAGTACATAGTTGATTTAACTAAGTACATGGTAGATATAACCAAGCACGTGTTTGATTTAACCAAGTACATGTTAGATTTAAGCAAGTACATGGTAGATTTAATATAGCATAGCATAGCATAAGCTCACGACTATATTCCCCGAGAGAGATTCGTCAGAGATATTCTGAAACCTCAGAACATCCACGTTTCACCAGTAGTACCGAAACTCTGTCCAGTGTGACGGGGGGTGAGCCCGTCACCACATTTAATATAGAACATGGTAGATTTAACCAAGTAAAGTCTACCAATACTTGATTAAATCTATAAGATTTTTAGTTAAATCCACTAAGCAGTTAGTTAAATTCACGGTCACATTCGGTTTACCGAAGACGATATCAGTGTTGCCTAAAATTAAAAGTACTTACGGTTTTTTTAAATACGATCGCGTGATCCACCGAAACAAAGTAATAAACATTTTCCACCCTGATCAGTAGTTGCCTAGTAATCACACAAAGTTCAGTCACACTCTGGACTTCATATAAATTGGAAAATTGGAAAAGAAGCATGTGCTGAGTGAGTGGGACTGAGAAAGGATTACACCATTACCTACTCCACGAGTACACCAACGTCATCAAGAACCATTAGTCATCGTCCATGATATTGAATTCCTTTCAAATGCTTATTCTATTTTCTATTTGTTCCAGGACACGTACAGAGTTGCTATTGTGGACAACAAAGCAGATCTAAATAGATATAATCGTTACGTAAATGATGCTGCTAAACACGTAAGTTTGTTTATTAGGGGTTTTTTTATTACGTATGTGTTTGCTCTTGACCTCAATCCAGTCCTCAGGACAAAGATGGGGTCGAAAATGTACACACGGCGACACATCAGGTTACGCACCCTATAAAACCATAACTACACTACGTACAAAACACAAAATAGTGCGGTAGAGAGCCTGCATAGACGCGGCTGCCGGCGCGGGCGCAGCGTGCCGTGAGACGAAACAACAACAACATACCGCACCCTCTCGCACGATTCGCAGCGTTCAACTTCTAATAGTTCAAAGTCCAAACAGGGTAGCCTGAGCTGACGCCGTATGTACCAAGCTTACCCAAAAGCCTATTCACTTTTACTTTAAAGGAATTCGGGCTGTAAGCGCTCGGAAATACTGACGCAGGTAGGGCATTCCTCATTCCACTACTTTGGCTGTGCGCATTATAAAAGATTCTGAAAGGCGCTTGGTGCCGATATGTGGGATGGGTCAACAAAGAAAGGGTGATATCCCGCGGTGCGTCAGTAAGTCCGATAGTAGAAAGGGGAAGGCGGGATGAGCTCATATTGGACTCAGGTAGCTTGTCTCAAGACGAAAGTCTTTGACCAGGTGTGTAGTGTACTACCAGTGGAGCTGAGACGTGGTAGCTCAAGGCCAAGGCCTCGTAAAAAGGCTGAAAGTCACACGAAGGACCATGGGGAGGTTCATGCTCGGAGTTTCCCTGCGAGATCGAATCAGAAATAAAGAGAATAAGGACCAGAGTAGACGACATAGCCCAGAAAATTGCTAAACTAAAGTGGCAATTTGCGGGGCACATTGCTCGCAGAACCGATGGCTGATGGCTGGTGGTGAAGAGTTCTCGAGTGGCGACTGCGTACCAGAAAGCGCAGCGTGGCCGTGGGTAGGCCACCCCACGAGCTGGTGAAGGCGGTGGGAACCCGTTGGATGAGGGCAGCGCAATCATCTTGCTGGCAGATCATTGTGTTTACTTGCCATGATCGTCTTGAAAAGATTGATTGCCCTGGATGCACCGAATCTGCCAGGGGTTAGGTTGGTTTCTGGCTAGAACAGGGTTAATCATCATCATTCCTGACTCAGGAATCCTGAGCGTGGTTGAAATCTTTCACATTTGTTTCTGAAAAGTAGCATTTAAATACTTTATGGTAATTACTGGCAGATATTTGTTTGACCTTAAATGTGATTATAAAAAATCCAGTCAAATGATTAGGTTTTCGAAACAATAATGTAAATAAGTACCTACTTAGAGGCAGGTAGACTGCAGTGACTGAGAATAATTTTTCGTACTTTGGACCAACCAAAACTCATACAAAAAAAAAACCTAAATTGTTAATGTTTCTTCCAAGATACAAAAAAAACCGACACTCAGTGTTTGTCACTTTAGTGCTATCTTGACATATATATTGTTTGTTACAGAATGTCGATATGCTAGTGCTGCCATCTGTGTCAGAATATTCCAGCAACGCACCGGATAATTATGATCAGGTAATGAAATGCATGACTATAAGACCATCACAAAAAAAAATTATGAAGAAAGTTTCCACCGGCTACCGATTACGGTTCAAAAGATACAGTCATTTAAAGATAGGACGGACGGACAGACAGACGAACGGCCGCGGGCGTAAGCTTAGTAATAGAGTCTCGTTGCACCCTTTGGGTTCGAAACCTTATCAATATCAACCCGTGTCTTTACCTACCTATTTGGCTCCATAGTGTTAGTTTGATGGTCTTTAGCACCCCCTTAAGTATTACTAGTGTGTTTTGTTCCAAGGTTTTGTTACACCCTGTATAATTAATAAGAACTTTATTTCCAGGTAACAAAGTCTATATCAAACGCAGCAAAACAAGGAGGAGTGTATGTCCTCGCCAACTTAATAGAGAAAACTCGCTGTCAGAATAAAGAAGAATTGATCAGGAGCAACTTGGTCTTCGACAGGCTGGGCGATATCATTTCTGTGTAAGTTAACACTTACAAAGAATTAGACAGAAGTTCAAACTCCAGGTTTGCCAGGATGTTATGAAGCAGCAATTTGGGCGTCAAAGGGATATACCCTGGATATACCAGCAACGGTATGGGGCTGAAAAGTTTTCAAGTGGCGACCGCGTACCTCACAGTTAGTTCACCCCCATAACTCAAGTAAAATTCTGTCTCTATTCTATTCTATTTTTTTTTAATTTCTGCCATCTTGGGTATGTGATGATTTTGGCAATGTCTAGTTTATGTAGCAAGAGTGCTTGACGTTGTACGGTATATAGTTATTACCGTACAACGTCATTTTATGTATTTTGGTGGGAACACTATCTTGAGCCACCACACCACTGGAGCTTCGTTGTAGGCCCGGGAGGGGGCAAACCACAATCGACGAGCGAAGCGACTACTCAATAGCAGACCTACAACGCGACTCTCTGTCCTTCTCACATAAATCTTTGTGTCAAGCATAACCTGTCTATGAGTGCATGCATTTAGATTAGTGTCTCAAAGGGGCCTCTACGTTTTGGACCTGTGTCCCCACGAAAGACTTCCAAAAGGTCAGGGATACGGCCCGTGAAATACCTGCTGAGATAAAACAATACAATCTTCTCCAACAGATATAGAAAGCCAGTCAACAACTTGGCAAACTGTACAACTGACAGCAAGTTTTCAAGGTTCACCACCGACTTCGGAGTTACGTTTGGGCTCATCATGGAAGACGACCTGGTGCTTCAGGACCTCGAGAGTTCGAAGCTGAAGAACTTTGTTATGACCGGCTCTTGGTCTAGCGAGATACCTTTCTTGAGTGGTAAGATAATGATTGATCTGCAATTTATAGATAGGAGTGCTGTTTTTGAATCTCACATTTTCAAAATCCTGATCGAATGATGCGTAGGCGCAGCGGCAACTGACGAATAAAATTAGCATTTTTTGTGACGAAATGGTTAGTTGTTGAACTATCTGATCCAAAAACTCTTTGTCACCAGCGTCCCAGTTGTCGTCTTCGTGGGCGTACGTGAACAACGTCAACCTGGTGTCCTCTGCCGGTATATATGCTGGAAGATCTGGCGCCACTGGATCTGGTACTGGCTTTGTGTTTGCTGATCTTCTGAAGGACGGTGGATTTGGTAAGTCTATTACAGATTCAGTAACCTCAGAACCTTCCACATTTAAATGATTCGATTAATTTCATATTGATTATCATGATTCATTGTAACAATCCTCAGCATGACCGCCAACTCACCGAAACATCGCGTGGCTTCGTAGAAACTTTTCTATTATAGATTGATATACTTTGCCCGCGTGGCGTGATGGGATACGGCCACGTCCGAAAGGAAACCCCTTATTTGTGAGAGGAGTCTTTTGCCGTGCTTTGGGATCTTACAGGCCATAACTTACTAAACTAACTTACAGCTCGCGAAATAGTAAAAACCGAAATTCCGCTATCGAACTTTTTACAAAATTGGCATTCAATCTAACCATCCCGTTCCCGCTCCGACAAGCCTGTGTCATCGCTTCTGGATAAATAAGTTCTTGATATCTAGCATCTTGGTATCATGAAATTATCCAGAAGTGGGGAAACAGGCGCTAAGAATATAAAATTGCTCAGCAGGACAAGAAAGAGCACCAGTGATCAATCCAACACAACAGCCCACTTTCCCCAGTGAGGATCTAAGCCAGTACATCATCAGACCTCTAGACGTAGCAGCCAGCTCTAAAGGATACTCTGAAACAGTGTGCCATGGGAAGTTCTGCTGCGAATTCTATGTTAAGGGAGGTCTTGTTGGTAAGTAAATCCATGGAAAAACAATAAATAAAGTAGTTAGGTATACGGGATGTAAAATTTAATGCGTTACATATCGAACAGGATGCTTCAGACCATCAAACTGAACAACTTTCACTAGGTACGTCATTCATTCACTTTTTTCTCGCGATTTCAAAGTTGGTTCCATTTTGTAAAAGTTTTTCAGTTTGATGGTCTGCGGGGCTAGTACGCCAACCCGCGATAGCGTGATATAGCGCTATCACGCTTCCGCTCTCTTTCTATTTGCACACGACAGAACGAGACAGAAGATTAAATTTGACAGATGGATGTGTTAAATGTGGTTGGCGTACTAGCCCCGCTGAAGCACCCCATAATGTAACAATTATCGCTCAGTTGCAGATACGCTCATTAGAGTTAATCCTCCATTAAATCTCTTGCTGTCACCGTTTGTCTTGTTGACGTAGTAAAAATTTAATGAAGTATTAACTCTAATGAGCGTTTCTGTAACTGAGCGTATAAATGGGGTTAAATAGGGTTAAATACACTATGGGGTTCTTTTGCACTCCTCATGTTCTGAATTACTGAACCCATCAAAATTGGGTTTTCAAAAAGCATAGGGCTTAGTTTGGAGTTTTGGAGTAGGTTGATAGACTGGTGTGGTATTGACTTTTACTATAGGTACCTAACCTAGTCAATGTAGCACGGTATTCTTACATTTTAGCTGAACATAGCAAGGTAGTACAACCTACTGTCAATCTGGTTTTGAAGGTGGTGACCCGGCTCAAGAGGACCAACAATTTTTTTTTTATTTTAAAAATTTTAAATGAATATTCGTGATGTTTTCAGGATCAAAACAGAATGAAGTGAGCTACGGGCTGGCCGTTTTCGATGGTGTTCGCCATTTTGGCCAGGGTCGCAATATCGGGACACAAAGTTGTGGCGTGTACGCATGCGCGGGACTTTATAAACGCACTTGTTCCATTGGGTAACTATGTTTATCATTTTATTTTATACCTATCGCATACAGGGTGAAATTGAAATCATTGACATCCGTTTAAACTAAGAGTCTATCAAACTGAACAACGTTTACTATGAGAGCAAAACGATCGTATAAAAAATCTGCTGTTCCATACTAAACTGCGATGACTACTCGACTCAAATGTTTTAATTTAATCAAAGCAGATTTTTTTTAGATTTCTATGTTGGTCCCATAGGGAAAGTTGTTCAGTTTGATGGTCTGATTATACCCTGAAAAAACCTTCAGGATTTAAAAAAGACCCTTTATATCACAGCGGAGTAACAAGAAACAAATAACAATACAGGGTGTAAGGGACAGCCCTCCGCAAACTGAAACGGTGAACTCAGACCATCAAACTGAACAACTTTCACTATGGAGCCTACCTCAGGAAACGCGAAAAAAAATTAGCTGTCCCATACATTTGAGTCGAGTAGGTACAGCAGTTTTGTATGGGACAGCAGATTTTTTTTCGCGTTTCCTGAGGTAGGCTCCATAGTAAACGTTTATCAGTTTGATGGTCTGAGTTCACCGTATCAGTTTGCGGAGGGCTGTCCCTTACACCCTGTATTATCTTTTTTTTACTAAAGTTTTTCGATCCCCGTCCAGGCCGACTCGTACCGATGAGTTTTTTGGAATTTATTTCCGATTTGTAGGGTACCAGAGTGGTGACTAGCTTTTTGGTGAAGGAAAACATCGTGAGGAAACCTGCATGCTTCAATTTCGAGGCATGTATTGTACCCACTGTCCTTTATAAGTGGCGACATACTCACCCCCCGTCACACTGGACAGAGTTTCGGTACTACTGGTGAAACGTGGTTCTTCTGAGGTTTCAGAATATCTCGGACTCCCCCTCGGGGATATAGTCGTAAGCATACGTATGCTACTAAAGTTTTTCTAGTTTCGACTAGACACGTAGGGGTAGGTAAGTTAGAATGGATCAAGTATAGGGTGACTTGATCCCATGAGCATCAAACGAGCAACTTAGGAGTTATCAAAATTTCTTATGCAGTGTTTTTAAAGGTGAAAGGCAATTATTCTACCTACCACATACGTCCAACTGGCCAACTCTCAGGGATAGTATGGGCGTTAGTCCAACACGCGTGCTCAAAGCGGATTGGAACTTCACATACGCATCAGAATTCTTTAGCGTACCTATGCAGGAATCCTCACGATGTCTTCATTCCACCTTGAGCTTTTTGGTACATGGCATGTCGTCCGCACGGACGGTCCGTGTGTTCATACATCTCCGCAATGCACCACCGTCGCGCTTATGTATGTATGAGTTTCAGATATTTCGGTAGTGTTATGTTGTGCAGAGCTCGGTGGCTCGTTGCGGAGAGGTATGGACTCTCAATCATGAGGTCTATGTTCGAATCCGCACGGACAACATGACACGTACCAATGCGTTTTTCTAACTTAATATACGTATTACCGACTGCTCTCAAACGGTGAAGGAACACATCGTAAGGAAACCAGTATATTACGCTGAAGAAGAAATTCTGATGCGTATGTGAAGTCTTGCCTGCTCCCTGCTCTGCTGTCCCATTCCTATAGTAAACTGCACCCTCCGCCACTGCCTACACGACTCAAATGTATGGGACAGCAGATTTTTTTGTTGCTCCGATTGGTTTGCTTCCATAGTAAAAGTTGTTCAGTTTGATGGGTAGACTCTTAGTTTAAAAGGATGCTAATGATATCAATTTCACCCATTTTTATAGTCTGATGATGATGATCTACTCCCATAATCACGGGGAGACCTAATAATAACCACAACAATAACGATTATGCAAGGTCTTTCAATCGAGGTCAAAAGACGATAGCAATTACTTATCTAATAATACGTACTCGTAACTTCAAAACAATGATAATTGTTGTTTACGCAACGTGCTAAACGAATGGACGCGAAACCTAAAAACAGTTCGTATCTACAGTGTTTGTAAACAAAACTATGTTTTATGACGTAGCCGCGGTTGTTTCGTAGCGAGTAGCCTTGCCTGCCGTGCAGGAGGTGATGGTTCAATCCCCGTCCAGGCCGACTCATACCAATGGGTTTTTCGGAATTTATGTACGATTTGTAACACCACTGGCTTTTCGGTGAAGGAAAACCAGCGTGAGGGAACCTGCATGCTTCAATTTCGAGGCGTGTATTGTACCCACTGTCCATTATAAGTGGCGACGGGCTCACCCCGGGACAGAGTTTCGGTATTACTGGTGAAACGTGGATGTTGAGTTTTCAGAATATCTCTGACTACCCCCTCGAGGAATATAGTCGTGAGCATATGCTATGCTATGCAAAAACATAATCAGAGTATAAAGAAAAATATGCAGGTCTTTTCAAAAGCAAATTGTTTACTGTAATATTAAATTATTCTCGAAATATTAAAAGGTAGACAAACCTACCCCGTTCACGTCGACGTTTTCTCCCATATTGTGAAACTTGTAGATATGAATTGTAATAACCGTTTGAATTAGTAATAACCATAGAGATAGGATATCATCGTTGGTAATAACAAGAACATTGTCATCTTTTTCAGATCCCAAAATAACAGCACCAATACACATTTCGAGAAAATTTCCATCAAGGGAAACTTTTCCGGGAGTTCCGTTCAATACCCCATCGTAATGTCCACGGAAACTGTCAAGAACTTCAACTTTGACAGCTCTGTCAAATCTCAAGTCTCCATAGAAATAATTGACGGTAACAATTTGTTTAACTTCGGTATTTTCGGTCGAGATTTCTCGAAAGATTTCGAGTCTTACCACGTTTTAAAAGAGAATGAAACTGATGGGGTGAATTTGGATGTTTTGGAATATTTGTATAATGAAGAAATGCAGGAATTCGTTGATTATATTTGGATCAGATTGAGGATTCTTATTGTAGTCGCTTCTATTTACGTTTTGGAAATGTTGTAAGGAGATGAACATATTGATTCTTTTTTTTTACATGGGTAAAAGAAAAGAAATTATTTTATTATATTTTTGATAGGTATCTTAAACATTTTGTGTTGATGATGTGCCATGAAGTATCAGAAAGTATTGAGTTGGTGTCGTTGCAGACTCTTTACCTACGCATCTAAGTACATAAAACTATGTTTTCTGTGGCCCAATAGTGATTGTCGCTTATGGCGTTGATTTTGTTGAGTTAATAGAAGTACCAACAAACGTAAGGGACGTTCGTCATTAGGTACCCTAATGGCACAAAATGTCTGTATTATTTTAATACACTACTTATTCATTGGCCCAGCGGTTCAGTTTTGCATTTGAGGGTAGCATTTCTATTTTATTATTTTGAAAATATTCTGGTCGCGGTATCAATAAGAAATTCATGTCACATTTGAATACTTGAAATAAAAAAGTTTAGTATTGTTATTTACAGAGTTAAGGTACAAAAGGCTGATTTAAGAAGACCCCATAATGTTTGTCGTGCGTATGTAGGTTGTGGGTACAAAAAACTTTTTAAATCAAGGATATTAATCTTGACCTCTCGCATTAGTACCTCGTAATTAGAGGTCAATTGTAACCTTGGAGTGTAATAATTAGTCATCTTCTTTGGTTTAGTACTCGGTTTTTTGTTTCAAGTTTTCATTTGTTTTTAACATTTTAACTGTAATGCATGACTGAGGTAAATTTAAGTTAAGGTAATTACGTCAATCTTTTGTAAATCTCGTCCAGTTTATCCTGACCTCTGTTAAAGTTGGAAATTCTTTACGAAAAGGTGTCAAGTTAAACTGGATTGGGTAAGCCAAAGGTTAAATTATCACTAAAACTAATTGTGTTTTAGTATACTACCTACTTAAATAATAATATGCATTTTATGTTTTGGAAACAAAAATAAAGTAAGACAGTAATTTATGAAATTTAGCATTAAGTTAGTAGTACATCAGTCTATGTCTATTAATGAATACACATTTACTCAACAGGCTGATTCAAGTAGATATAAAATAAGAAAAAAAGGAAATTGTAAAATGGACGAAAGGATTACTTACTACCACTTTCATAATTTTATTCGGCCTTGAAAGCTGAATAGGTATAAAATAGAATTATATTATTGGTACAGGACATTCACAATATTCTATATTATCTTAATTATGTCAAAATAATATTTTGTGAGTTAAAGTTAAGTGATTTTTATACAATTATGAGTGAAGGTAGGGCAAAACGAAGATTTTTGTTAAACAATCGCACATAACTCATATAGTCATCTCTTGGTTCATTCAATAGGTTCTCATTACTGATCTCTGTGATATTAGATTTACGCATGAATTTTTCAAAAAATATAAGATTTAGTTTTCATAACAAAAACGATTTTTATTTATAACCACAAAACAAGAAGAATACGTGGAATCAAGATGGTTACGTAATTCACCGAACCAATAAGGAATATGATCATGTATAGGATAAGGAGGATGATGATGATTTGTTTATTACTCAAAAACGGCTTTTATCAAGTTGCACTCACAATACACCGAAAATTGAAACTTTTACCTATTAATTCTATCATTTTATTGTTATTACAGAATAACAACAAATAAACTAAAAAAACTAACAAATAAACTTACAGAAGTTTATCCTTTCGATAAAAAAACTTATAAGGCTGGGTTATAATAAAACAGCAAATGCCCAAATTGCAAAAAAGTATAATTACTAAAATTATCACCAAGTACCTATTTAAAATAAAAGTCATATAAATCAGTCCATTCTTCATATTGCGGTTGGTTCCACTTTAACAAGACTCCCTCTACATTTCAAGATTGACATAAATCCCTACAGATCAAGGAAAATGATATTAAACTGGGATGTGAATAAGAAGAATTCGAAAACAAAATTAGCTGTAAACTGCGAATAAACACTGATATACATCATCCATCATTGTAAACATCTCTGATAGCCACGAGACATAATGCAATTGTGTTTAGCACACCTTATGAACTTTAATATTTGCATATCGGACTGATATCTGTGTGTAATCTGGAATACAATTCTCTAAGCGCAAACATCGTCACATTCTTCGCAAAAACTTCGACGATCTGAAGGATGCAAGAAGGATGTTGCATTTGGAAGCTCATCGATCTTTTTGAAGGCGATGTGACGCTTAGAGAATTGCACTCCAGACCTGTAGATTGGCTATGTTAGCCATATGAGAGCACACCGTCGCCGTGGCCGAAATCGGTCAGGGCCAATTATTCAACTGACGGATTTTGCTCTTTTTATAACCAAGTTGCTATACTCGATATCGACTATATGGAGTTCGGCTAACAGGATCTAGCTAGCTCATCTGTTCATCAGAATTCCCTAAACCAGTATACAAATACTAAGGCTCATTCACATGGTGCCAATTAAAATGAATTATGTGCACAGGCACAATATTCATTCATTCGCAAAATGACATTTTGAGCATCATTATGATTAGTAAGATAACGACTCCTAAAGAAAAACAGAATCGTCTCATGGTGTGCACAATTAGATATTTTATGACTGTGCCCATACAAGCCTTGAGCAGGAGAAGAGTTATGTTATGGATGTATAGTGACTAGTGCCTGTTAGTTTTCCTTCTGTTGATGTACCTCCAGTGATCCTCGTCGTCGTCTCCGAGAGTCTTCTCTATCCATCTCATGAACGCTTCCACCTATTAAAATAATAATAATAATTTGTATTAGAATTTAGTTGGCTATGCATGCACACTTAGTGCGTTCACATACGATGACGCATTGACGGAGCGGCAGATGTCAGTCCATAGATGCACACAGGCCGTCAATCCGTCACCGTGTGTGCTTCCACGTGCGGTTTCATACAACTCCTTGCTTCACAAATGACGGACTGACGTCTGCCGCTCCGTCAATGCTTCATCATTTGTGAACGCACTTACTAGATTTAGGAAGCCAAAATACTAGAATACCACTGTAATACCTGTAAACCAAGACTACGACCACTCACAATTGAAAATGAAGTCCAGCATGCCTGAGGGATGATTATAATCTGTCTTGTCCCTAACAGACTTAATAAAGACAGTGAAGTTAGTTTTTCACTCTAAATTAGATGCTTAGATGCTCAAAGTGTAATTGTACTTCTTTCCAAGAGCCTGAAATAGACATCAAAAAAGCTCTTTGAAGGGGAGGTATTTGAACTGCGGGCATTTACTATTCAATTTGATCCTTGGACAAAGAAAATATTTCAGAAAGGTTAGGTGGGGCAAGTTGACTGAAGCGGGGTAAATTCGTCTACCATTCAATATCTCGATTTTTTTTTAACAAAAACGAGATCTAATTAGGTGTCAAAAATATTGAATCAAACGCAAATCGCTTCCTACTTTGAATATATTGGTACAATTAGATTCTGAAATATTGAAAAGTAGACGATCTTACCCCGTTGACCAACTTGCCCCACGTTTTAAAAATTCGACTGGTTAAAGTATAAGTCTCTGTGGTATGTAGAGAACAATTTATAGAGTTGTTGGAAGCACAAGCTCTAATAGACGTACCTTGGTATAGACATCAGGTTTGCCCCTAGCGCAGGGGATGCCCCATGAAACGACCCCGATCTGGCGACCTTCCCTCACGAGTGGACCTCCGGAGTCGCCCTGGTAACAGTTAATTACCATATAATATGTATGATATGTATCTATACAGGGTGTAAGGAAATGTATCGCAAAAAAGTAGCGTCCTAAAATTAGCAACGCCCCCTTTGCCAGGGAATTAAGGTCAAGTCACTGGGACGCTTACCATCGGTAAAATATTAACCACTAAGTTAATATTTTTAGCCAATCTTCGCTGTAAAGCCTCGTAGGCAAATAGGTACTATTAAAACGTAGAGATTCCACTCTCTTTGGGTAGGTAGGTACTATAGAAAAAGTATATGTCTAGAATGAGCTTCACTGTTTTACCGTATAAAACAAAAGGGGCCAAGTTTCATAGGTTGCTGTGCGTGAGGCGCCATACAAATTATATATGTGTGCGTGTATATGTATGGTTTAGGAGCCAGTACTTGTTCCAATTTTTTTCGACGCTTTCGTATCTTCGACTGTCAATCTTGACATATAACTTTATCAAAGCTATATATATCTAAAACTATATAGGTATCTAAAACTCAATTGATGCTGAATCTTTTAGGTTACTATTTGGTCTACGGCGTTGTCCTATTGGCCATCTTGTTGGTGCGGAACAGCTGCGGAACAAAAGCCGCAGTGTGACACCTCGCATATGATTCCATAGTTTACAACTGCTGAAGGCCTGAATCCGGCCTGCAGCCGTTCTGCAGCTGCACTCTGTGTGGCCCAGCCTTTAGAGATTCGTATATTTGATCATTTCTCTATCGATTTGATCACACGATTGTTGCACGATCGATGGCCAGTTGGGACAACTCCTTAGTGTTCCTTTTCTTTAGTATTTATTGGTATCGATTCGGTATTGCCACGACTTAACTTAACTAAATTTATTCCTGTCATTTTCTAACATTCGACTAAGAAAAGAGACAGAAAACCAACAACTGACTTTAGTGCTGTCAAAGTGACGCTACACGCCCAAAAACGCCTTAAATAAGATGGCGTGGATTATGATGCATCGATACCATTGTAACTCACATGGCAAGCCCCTTCGCCGGCCTTTGTCAATGCGCAGACCTGCGTCTCGAAGACCGCGTTGATGTTCTTGTGGGCTTCCTTGCACTCCTCGTATGTGATGGATTTTAGTTCTAACTGCATCAGGTCGTTGGGCAGACGGCCGGGGTACTGGGGGTTATAAGATTAATCTCCAAATATTATGTGTTATTGGTTATACAGGGTGTAACAAAACTTCATAGTAACACTTAAGGGGGTGCTTCAGCCCATGAAACTGAACAACTTTCACTATGGAGCCAACTTCGAAAACGCGAAAAAAACAAATCAGCTGTCCCATACAAAACTGCTGTACCGACTCGACTAAAATATTGTACTGTAGGCCTCGCATGCCACCCCCGAGAAAACGATAAAAATCGATATGTGATCCTTATTATTCTACGTATGCCAGAAAGAGCGCGCATGACGTTTTTCTCGTTTAAACTCTTTGTCGTGGGTGGCATGCTAGCCGTGCTGGACAGATGATTTTATTTTTCGCGATTTCGAAGTTGGCTCCATAGTGAAAGTTGTTCAGTTTCATGGGCTGAAGCACCCCCTTAAGTATTAGGGTGTTTTGTTACACCCTGTAGACACTCGATCATGCATGAGGGTCCATGTTCGAATCCGCACGATAACGGCACGATCGACATGCCGTATCAATGAGTTTATTTATCTTATATGTATAAGCATATGCGCACGACTATATTCCCCGAGGGGGTAGTCAGAAATATTCTGAAACCTCAGAACATCCACGTTTCTCCGTCCAGTGTGACGGGGGGTGAGCCCGTCGCCACTTATGATGGACAGTGGGTACAATACATGCCTCGAAATTGAAGCATGCAGTTTCCCTCACAATGTTTTCCTTCACCGAAAAGCCAGTGGTGTTACAAATCGTACATAAATTCCGAAAAACTCATTGGTACGAGTCGGCCTGGACGGGGATCGAACCATCGCCTCCTACACGGCAGGCAAGGTGACTCGCCACTGGACCACCATGGCTATCCACTAGACTACCACGGCTATCCACTGGACCACCACGGCTCTGCTCTCAAACGGCGAAGAACACGGAAGAAGAAATTTTGATGGGTATGTGAAGTCTACCCACGGAGGAGAGCTCTTCTCTGTGAGTCTACCGCATTGGGCACGCGTGTGGACTAAACTAACGCCCATACATCCACCCTGAGGGTAGGCCTGCGCCCTGCAGCGGGACGTATACTGGGTTTAAAACTAAATGCGTTACTTACCGAACAGGCTGTTATCATGTTATGAAACATCAAACTGAACCACTTTCACTATGGACCCAACATCGAAATACAAAAAATTATGTTCCTTGGAAAATGGCAATAGCCTCTACCAAAATGTATGAAACTCATTTGGTTCGGTAGACCCTTCGAGGATTTGGTTCGGTAGACACTTCGAGGTCCCGCCAATAGTCCGCAGTAAAAAGCAGTAAATGCTCCCTGAGCAATGCTGTATTTAGTCAGACAAAAAAAAAAAAGTATGAAACTGCTTTTATTTTCACTATGGTTCTATAGTAAAAGTTATTCAGTGTTATCACAGTTATTCAGTGTTTCTGTGCTATAATACTGGTCTGAAACATGACCCGTATAAGTAGGTATGTAATCCATTTACTTAAATTTTTTTTACCTACGTTGAGGCTTTTCTATTTTTGCTGTGATCTGAGCATTAGATCAGTGTTCTGTGCATTAGATATAGATACTTACAGAAGTAGTCCCCCAACCAGTTAGAATCAGATCCTCTCCTTTCTCCACAGGCTCATCATTCAACTCAATAGCATCTACAGTAGAACCAAACTGCATTTCCTCCTCAGTAAACACTATTGCTATGTCGTTCTTAATGATATAGTCATCATAGTCCTCATGGCGGACTACTTTACGTATCTTGTATGATGTTCCACCTGCTCGAAGCTGGTTAGTGCCTACAACAGCTTTGAAGTACTCCGGTCGTATTCTGTGAAGAAAAATTTGAGACTAGAAATCTTGATCGCAATGAATTTTACTACAATTTGAAGCGTGCAATTAGGTTTACTATGTTCTCTACGTATGATCAGAAATGAAGAAATCCGCAGTAGAACCAGAGTAGCTGACCAAAGCTAGCCCAACGAATTGCTAAACTAAAGTGGCAGTGGGCACATCACATTGCTCGCAGAACCGATGGCCGATGGGGCCGGAAGGTTCTCGAGTGGCGGCCGCGTACCGTAAAGCGCAGCGTGGGTAGGGTACGGTGGACCGACGACGGTGAAGGCGGCGGGAAACCGTTGGATGAGGGCAGCGCAGGACCGGTCGTTATGGCGATCCTTGGGGGAGAGGCCTATGTCCAGCAGTGGACGTCCATCGGCTGAGATGATGATGATATTCTCAGGGTCTCAGGATGGAATCCTTATCTATTAGTCATCTGGTTCCAACCAATGGAAATAAACATGACGGTTTATTTCAGGCTGGAAGCACACGCTATATGATCATGAAATAGCGCCTGATAATATTAAATAGCAATCTGTTTTTATCGCTTTGGCTTATGTAAAAACTTGTGCTATAACTTTTTCGAGAGGGGTCTTTTACGATGTTTATTTGATGAAAGATACAAAATATTTGTATTTTTTTTTATTTAGTGTAAAACTTACCTAGTTTCAATTTATATTATAACTGACGTTTAGCTTTTGTTACGTAAGTATTCTTTTGTCTTTGCATTACTTATCTCACTTTTCATGTTAAGAACTTTTACACGTTTTATTAGACGCTTATGTATAATTTTTAACGCTGTACGGTAGTTAATAAATGTATAATAATACCTACCTATCGACACAATGAGCAGCTGTAAGTATGACTCTCGGAGTAACAATAGAAGCTCCGCAGAAATGCCAAACACCCCAATATCTCAACGAGACTTGATACGGAATGGAACCATTTGCCGCTTTTGTCCCTCCCACGATCCGCTCCCAATCTTCACGACCCTCATTTGACGCGTATAGCTCTGAAGAAACTGAGAAAAGGAAAAATAAAATGCAAAAAGTTATTGTCAGAAGTGGGATTCGAACCCACGCCCACAGAAGTGGACTGCGACCTGAACGCAGCGCCTTAGACCGCTCGGCCATCCTGACTTGTTCAAAAGTGTCGAAATTATCAACTAGTATCAGATGTTACGGTCCAAGATAAAAATAGACACTGTGACGTCATTTGAAAAGTATTTATAGTAATAAAGAACATTGCTCTTTCAACTGTGATTGAATAATGCATTGTGTTTTTATAAGCAACAGTCGCTATTTCAATAATCGACCTTATCCTAATAAGCTAAAGACCTATTTAATTTTGAAAGAAAACGGTGATTACTTAATTATTAATTATTTTACATTCTTACCTAAAATGGGAGAAATCCCAAATAGAAACAAAAAATATACACAACACCTTTCCATAGTGTGAATTTTTCGAAAAACAATATCGAGAGACTGAATCATACAAGAAATGTATCGTACTTTTATACTAAACACGATATTTTATCAAAATGAATGCAAACTTATTAAAATTACGTCAAATTAGTCTTTGAGCTAAATAACTATGCAGAATTACCCCTATGTTACTAACTGCAGTACAATTCATTTCACAAGTCCTTCAACGTAATTTTTATTTTCAAGGTAATAAGTGCGAAATTGGCTTGTGTGATGAGACTTTATAAGAAGAACAGTAGAACGACTTTTAATAATAATTCTAAAGGGCATTGTCCAGGTGACTGGGGCCTAGTAACTTATTTAATCTGTGGCCTAGAACGCCTCCAAATAAAATTGCGGGTTTAAAAACTATTATGTACGTCATGGTAGGGCTGCCACAGCCAAAATCGCCGTTGCCGGACAAAGACGTCGAAAACCCCGGACATTTACTTACTTAAGTAAAATCTTAAATTTTCCTCGGACAACCACGATTATAGTAGATTACACACCGAGGACAGGAAAGTAAAAAAAGTCTCAGATCTCATGCAATCTGAGGCTTTCTTATTTACTGTCCGAGGTTAGTATACTACTTTTCTTCTCGACGGAGGTGGAAATGACGCTTTTCGTCCGGAGGGAAGAAAAATTGTATTTTGACAGTAAAATTCAGCTTAGGTCGTTAGTCACAAATCAAGTTAGACAAATCCGGTGAAACCCGGACGGATGGCAGCCCTACGCCATGGGCACTGTCAACCCTCTCCATAGAATCTAATGACTCTTCACTCATTGGCATAAAAACTAGAATCGTTTAAATAAAACCATATTCTTAGTAAAAATCTTTACTTCATATTAAACAACGAAGGGAAATGTTTAAAATTAACAACTCTTGATCTCTTCACGCCAGCTCGGAGTGCCTTCAGTGACGCCATGGGCACTGTCAGCCCTCTCCGTCCACTTACTTGAGGTTCCATAGAATCTAATGACTCTTCACTCATCGGCATAAAGACTACAATCGCTGATCTCGTGTCAATTGTGGAAATGAGAGACACTGTAAATAAGTATGTAGAGTAGGTAAGCATAAGCATGTGCTCTCGACTATATTCCCCGAGGGGGTATTCAGAGATATTCTGAAACCTCAGAACATCCACGGTTCTCTAGTACCGAAACTCTGTCCAGTGTGACGGGGATTGAGCCCGTCGCCACTTGTAACAACACATGCCTCGAAATTGAAGCATGCAGGTTTCCTCACGATGTTCTCCTTCACTGAAAAGCCAGTCGTGTTACAATAAATCGTATATAAATTCCGAAAAACTCATTGGTAGGAATCGGCCTGGCCGGGGATCGAGCCACCATAAAATGGAGCTTCGTTGCAAGCCAGGGAACAGGCAAGACTTCACATACACATCACAATGTCTTCTTCAGCGAATGCAGGTTTCCTCACGATGTTTTCCTTCATCGTTTGAGAGCAGGTATTACGTACATAAGTTAGAAAAACTCATTGGTACATGGCATGTCGTACGTGCGGATTCGAACCCTGATCATTGCTATCGACAGGACAACACCATACCCACTAAACACACTTAGATTTCAAATAAAAACGTACAAGTAATACACAAGAAAATATACACTGGCAATATAAAATTCATAGCAGTTGTTTTGGCGTATTTTTCCTACCTAAACGTAATAAACGTTACATTGTGTTATTGAATAGTAGAAGTTATACAATGTTATGCCAATTAATTTTATGATTGGTAGAAGAAATCAAAGTAAAAAAAGTGCTTCAGCATTGGAAACGATCACAGCAGTTAAGCAACGTCAGGTCCGGTCAGTCTTTGGATGGGTGAGCTACATGACGCTGAGTGGTTGTGCGCACGAGTGAGTTTCCTTAGAAGTTTTGGCGCGAAGGTAATATTTACATTGGTAACCTATCTTACTTTCGAAATTTCACTGACCGAATTTCAGTTGTTCGAAAACGGTTTATAGAATTTTCTAGTGACAGATATTTTGTTACACATACATTTGTTACTCCTTATAAAGACTTGACAGAAGTATCGTTTTCCAGAAAATTTAAAATCTGAATTTCATAATCTTTTTTTTTCTTTTGACAACGGTCTTCTGGGTTCGAAGTTTTAAAATGTAGAAGCAACTTCTTCCAAAGTATGACTAGGACACTGACACAACACAGTAAAGTTTTCTGTAATAATTACCTAGTAGATACATGATACCAGGATTATAGCACCAACATGCTGCTTGCTTGCTTGCTGCATGCTTGCTTGCTTGTTGACTAAATGTAGGTTAGGTTAGGTTAGAACATGTAAAACACTTAGCAGAGCATCAAAATACTTGCTGCATGCTTGCTTGCTTGCTGCATGTTTGCTGCATGTTTGCTTGCATGTTGCTTGCTTGCTTGTATGCATGTTGGGGGGTGCAGGGGGGCTGCGCCCCCCGCTAGGGGGGTGCGGGGGGCGTAAGCCCCCTGCCTGAGAAAAACAACCTGGTGGTTTTAAAATTGTAGGTTAGGTTAGGTTAGAACATGTAAAACACTTAGCGGAGCGAGCGAAGCGAGCGGAGCATCAAAATGCTTGCTGCATGCTTGCTTGCTTGCTGCATGTTTGCTTGCTTGCTGCATGCTTGCTTGCTTGCTGCATGCTAGCTTGCTTGCTGCATGCTTGCTTGTTTGCTTATAATATAAGTACATATTATGTATGTTGAAGGTGCGGGAGGTGGACGCCCTCTGCCTGAAAAAAACTATCTGAAGTTTTTAAAATTCTAGGATAGGTTAGGTTAAATATTTCTGCGGAAATGTGACTGTACGGAAAAACAAATATTCGAAAAAGTAAATTATCTGACTTACATTACTTCGGAAAATAGTGTTACAGAATTTTGATCCATTGGTTAAAAGAAAAAAGGACAATAAAAAATCTGGCTTCTTAAAATATGTCGAATAATATTTCGGGGAAACAAAAAAAAAGGGAAACAATAAAAAGTATAACGATTTCGGAGAACTAAAATTCGGAAAACTATTTTTCGAAAGTAGGTACGATAGGTAACCATTTACAATAATTATTTTACGGTGTTGTTGTGGTGTTTATAATTTTTCGCTGATAAATAAAAATAATTGTTTTGGTGTTTCCCTATTTAAGAGTAGTGTATGCATACCCGCAAAGAAGATTGTTTTTAATTTCATGATTTTGTTTATTTTTTATTGCAATAGGCATCTATCCCCTACGAAAAGTAGGTATACTTGCCCCAATTTTGTTAAGGTATAGATGCCTCTAGGGGCGTCTATCCTCTAGCTTGAGGCTTATCCTTAATTATTTAGATATTGTTTTAGATGTCGTGATGGGCATGCAAATAGGTATTGCAATGATTGTTATGTACCTGCTTAGCTAGCAAATTATTTATAATATTAAGATTTAACATATTAAATGATAGTAGAGTATAGATGCCCCATCAAAAAGAGTAAATTTAGTTCTCTTTTGGTGGGGCATCTATACTCTACTGTCATTTAATATGTTAAATCTTCTTTGAGAAAAATAAAAAATATCAGTTTTATTTGGATTCATCCATTCATCGTAAATAACTAATGTTCTTGCATAAAAACCCCTTGCACATATCCCCTAGGCTGTTTTTACTGGTGAGGCAACTATCCGCTATGGGGCATATATACTTCAAATTTTAGAGGTCAGGGAAAATTAACAAAGCATAAAAAGTATAAACAATGATGATATTTTTTTCGAATGAAATAGTAGACGAAGGACCAATGTCATTGAACTGAGAAATATAACGATATTTCAAAAAGTGCGGCATCTATCCTAGAATTACCCTATTGATACGTGGATGTTCGGAGTTTTCAGAATATTTCTGAACCACCTCGGGGATTATATAGGGTCCTTTTATGCTGACACTTTTTTAAGGGGATGATCAGACCATCAAACTGAACAACTTTCTCTACAGGACCAATATTGAAATCGCGAAAAAAAAATGGGCCGCTCCATACAAAACTGCAAACCTACTCGAGCAAAATGTATGGGACAGCTGATTTTTTTTTCGCGATTTCGATTTTGGTCCCATAGAGAAAGTTGTTCAGTTTGATGGTTTGATCATCCCCTTAAAAAAGTGTCAGCATTATTTAGTTGGACCCTGTATGTAGTCATGAGCATATGCTTATAATCCTCTGTGCTATCACGGACTTAATTCACACATCCAACTTTATTATCTCTATCGACCCCAATACATAATCAAGAGTCGTGATGACACTCTATCATTATGATCATTGAAATTCACTCGCCGTTCCATGGAGGATGTCAACAATTTGTCCCGATCTAAATGCAACACATTGTTGCATGAGAATGCATACAAAATTGCTCGATTGATAACTTGCATTCAAATTGCTATCAGGGAATGCATAAAAAGTTAAAAATATTACCTACTTATCACTTTTAGCACTGGTAAATCTTTCGTTTATATCGTCTTCTCATGCGAGGGAATTTATTTCGTGAGAAAATAGTTCTTTGACTTATACTGACTTAGACTATACTTGGAGTCACGATGCAGGGTTTGCCTCGAACACTTGTCTCTAGCGTGGTGTTCGCGCGGTTCGCGTCTCAGCCTGCCACGAGGCTCCTAAATCCTTCTCAGTTGTTCTTACTCAAAAACAATCCTCGAGATTGGATAGACACTCCCTCAAATAACTTGACACTGGCGAAATCTAACAAGGAAACGCCATTCAATAAAAATAGAATAGATTAGACTTCTATACTTCATTCCAAATAGCTACGAATATTCAAGCGATATGATAACCTATGAGTACTAATTCAGCTAACCGCTTTTTCATTTCCACTATTCTCACGATTCTTAGACGGACGGAGATATCTTCATTTCAAGAGGTAGGTGCAGTGCTTCAGAGATCTTCAGTGAAACCATTTCCAAAAAACAAGAATGTCACAATATTTTTTTGGAAGTGTTGAATAACCATCTAAATCATCGTTCAGTTCATCATCGTTCAGTTCTGAACATAGGCTATCTCCACTCCACTCTAGAACTCTGACTACCAATCAGTTTTCAGTTCTACGGCAGATATGATCAACCCATTGCTACTTCACTTCACTAAACTGAACTGTCAACCACTTTAGTATAGCTCTCTCCATAGCTCGCTCAGCGACTTTTAATTGATGAACTTTGGTTGGAGGCTCGGAGTATAATTGCAGTAAGTATAAGAAATTTTTGTACCCAGTAGCATAAGCATAGAATATACTCACGACTATATTCCCCGAGGGGGTAGTCAGAGATCTTCTGAAACCTCAGAACATCCACGTTTCACCAGTAGCACCGAAACTCTGTCCAGTGTGACGGGGGGTGAGCCCGTCGCCACTTATAATGGACAGTGGGTACAATACATGCCTCGAAATTGAAGCATGCAGGTTTCCAAAAGCCAATGGTGTTACGAATCGTACATAAATTCCGAAAAATTCATTGGTACGAGTCGGCATGGACGGGATCGAACCATCGCCTCCTGCACGGCAGGCAAGGTTACTCGCCACTGGACCACCACCTAGCAGGTACCCAGTAGGTATCTAATAATTAAAGTCACGGACTATGGCGCCGATAAGGCATTCGATCATTCCTCCACGTAGCACAATAAAACAATAATGTATGTTAGTAGCATAGACTTAGATACTATATTTACGAGTGATGACTGCATTTATTTTGCATATCCGATTCTCGTTTCAAACCTAACGGATCTTTATTGATTTTATTGTTGCTACGTTTATTTTGATTTATCCTGCTCCAGGTTGTAATTGTAAGTAAACCTATGTTTTACGTTTCAAAATAATCAAACTAAAACCTAACTCAATGACATGTCATCAAAAAGACAAAAAGCTAAATATACCTACTCTGAAATGGAATCGAGATCAAAACTTTCGAACAAAAGAGCCTCTTTTGTTTGAAATAAAATGGAAATGGAATGGAATCCGAGATCAAAAATTTCAAACAAAAGAGGCTCGTTAGAATGGGGTGCATAAAAGAGCCTCCCCAGGTGACCATGAGCAATCAGCAAGCATGGAATACTGATTGGAAAATCTTTTGAAACTAAACTAATAAAACTAAAATAATCTAAAATAACTGGCCAAGAGCGAGGTGTGTACTCGCACATAGAGGGTTCCAAACCTAATGTTACCGTAAGAAAAGATGAGAACAGTGTTAATGAAAACCGCCGTTGTTCGGAAGGTACAAAGTGGTATAGCGAGCACAACATAAAAAAAGTGCAACGATATAATAGAGAAATTATGTCATGATAGCTTATCGCCGTTTTAATATTATAATATTAAGTAAGTATTTAAAGTTTTAATGTTTAAAGAACATGATATTGTATTATGACCATGCTCAAAGAAGTGGCAATGGTCTCGCTACATGAACACTTACATCGGACAAGTTTGAGTACCTACTACACGAAAAATTTTACGTAATATTTGGAATTCAATATGATTACTAAGAAAATCCCTGAATATCCCAATTAGAGAATAGGTAGGGAGTCTTAATGCAAATGTAAGACATCAATTTTCTTTAACATATTTATTTTTCAAGCGTCTGCGTGGGTCATGAATTGTTTCCAGTGAAAGAAAGTGGATGGATAATAGCCAAGTATTTTTGCTTAACAAATAACAAATGGGTGGCTGTACCCAAGTAACAAATGGGTGGGTACAATTAACACGGCAGAGAGTATATTCCTTGCCTAACACCCTCTAATGACTACCACCTGTATTTTAAGTTCGCCAAGAAGTTTATGCGTTGCAATCTCATTCAATCATTAGCAATCTTTTTGAACGATGATTCTAGAACATGGACATAAACCATGGATTTAGAACGTAGAAAGAGAAGGTATAGAAGGAAGCACGTGTCTTGTATATTCACTCAAAAAGAGACGCACATAGCAAATTAGCTCTAGTTAAAAAAGGAGATCGCTACTTATTACTGTCCTTATCGACGTAACCACTTTTTGTACTACAAAGGCTGTCTGACTCCAGAGTCAGTCATCTACCTTCATATAAATTGAAAAGTCATTTTCACCGCCTGTACGGAAGTTTGCTCTCCTCTCCAGGTGCTTGTAGACAGTGCCATCTTTCTGTTCTAAAAGTTAAAATGTATTGTAATGAGGCGGGTTATTGACGAACAGAAGAACTAGGTATATCATTTTCTCACATTAGTACTAGCACCCGAGTTGGATAGAAATACATTACTCCAGTTTGTCTTCTCGGTATGAAAGCCTAAAACCAAGAATTTTTATAGTTCAATCTTCATGCCTAAAACACTAAAAGGTGCATAAGCTAACGTAAGCGAAAGTTCATGATCAAGAAGGTTGTAATGTAAGGCACTGCCTCTAATTTCAGTGCATGTTAATGATCAAGAAGCTTGGAAAGCGTTGATTGAGTATTTAATAGATTCGCAAACTGGTCATACTGGAAAGGGACGGAGATATGAAAAAAATGTATTAAATCTCGTACCTTAGCCCGACTAAGTTGTATGATTTTGATAGCAATTTCAACTTCATCAGCATTAGCATAGCATATACGCGTGTCTCGTTTTCGCGATTACTTACAATGAGCGTTTTTCTTTTTGTTTTCTAGGGGATCGATAGATGGCGCTACGGTCTGTACGAAGAAACGTCAACATTTCAAAAAGTGTTTCTTTAAAATAGTAAAGAGTGAAAAGATGATCAAGAAGATGCCACCGCATCTTTTAATGACATATTTCATTATTTACTAATCGTTTTAATCGAAAATTCTAAACTTTTACGCCTGACATGGCTGAATGGGCTCGATCCCATGGCATTAAAAAAAAAAGGCAGGCACAGACTTGACCAGATTTTGACAGGGTCTCGCTTACGGCTCTATGGGGCGATAAACATGTCATCTGTCGAGTTTTTTAGGAACTAAATTTAAAAAAGAAAAGAAAAACGCTCATTATTTTAATGCCTTTTCGAGTCATTGTATTTCTACGTTGGAAAGGTATTGTCCATGATCAGCAAGGTGGCATTGTTATTGTTCCACTTTCGTTGTGGCAATTGTGGCACTTTCCACGTTTTTTGACACTTTTTGACATACTAGTGTATGTAAAGTTGTGTAAAGTAGTAACTTTTTGTTTTGTCCTACCACATGACACAAAACATAAAAAAGCAAACTTCAAAAAAAGTGGACTGCCTTGCAAAAGTTATCCTCCTTCTATGTTTAACGCATGTTGGTGGTGCGTTGTAGGCCGACAGGATCGGGAGCCTCGGAGAGGTGAATAATACGCCAGCAATGTTGTTGTAGAAATGGAACGTCTTTATTAGGGCCAGTGTAGTTTATATAGTAATAAGTACGTGCTATAAATACATGCGTCATTACTTATTAAGCTACGTGAGAGACGTGCGAGACGTGACTATATAAAACTACACTGCTTGCATAAATATCCCTAACAGTACTCCCCCCCTTTGAAAAAGAAAGGAGACCATAATAGTTAACAATCGTAAAACTAAAAATCAACAAAATTGTTATAAGCTAGGAGTGTTAACATTTAAAAAAGTATATAACAGAAGGGAATAAAAACAAAAATATAACAAACATTTTTAACTTATAAGCTAAACCGTAAAAGTTTGGGTTTACGGCATGTCCGGAGCGTGTGAGTGTCGATCCATTTGTTGCACTCGAAGGTGGGGTCCGGGGAAGAGTCGTCTCGTCTGCTGCTTCGACGGCTGGCGACGAGAACGCTGGCTTCAAACCGGTCCATGGAGACAACTGTTATGTAGTGCGGCCTGTAGCTGGATGGCTAAGCATTTACCATCTCATTTCAGGGCTTTGAACGGGCAATCGTAAGGAGCTGTCACGGACTTTTTAAACATGTCTCTTCTGAGGAATACATGAATGCAGATCTGCAGGTCCTTGTGAACGAAATGTAATCCCGTAGCTACTCGATCCCTCGAACACTTTGTGAAGATGCTTTTTGTGCTGTTCTTCTTTCGTGTTTGCGATGGGGACATCGTTGACGTAGCAAAAGGTGTGCTCCAACCCGTATAACACCGTATTCTTGTAACGCTAAAACGTTTGCACGGCGTTGTATAGACCCAAACGTCATTTTGACGAATTCAAATAAATCGAAGGTCATTAAATTTGTTTACATAAATCGCACGAATTGATGACTCATTAAGTCATTAGAATGTGTCACGCTTGCAATGACGGACGGTTCCGTAACCTTGTCGGTCAGCTCTCTTGTATGTAGGTCAACAAGTAGGTATGTTTTGCTTCATGAAAAATTTTGCACCGAGAATCGAACGTGGAACATCTCGGCTGCGGTGATGGTCCATTTGAAGACACGGCGCGATCCGAGATTCAAATACATGGTTTTCTCCCCATCAGTGTGAATGGGCGTGCCTTAGCGGCGAAGAGATTGAATGCATCGGTCGAAGCTTCTGCTTAAAACAGCTAATACAGATACGTCTGCGCCTGTATCGATTAAAAATCGTGTTCCACTTTTGAGGTAGGTAACAACAGACGGCAGCTGCTTGTATTATTGACGCCTTGCGAACCACAGGCGTGGATGCGCGAGCCTAAAATCGGGAAACCGTGACAGGACGGTTAGCGCCTCGCTGGTCTTCTCTGGTGCTGGCGGCTGTGGTAATGCGGTTCCGGGCTGTAGCGAGACACCGTACATCGTGGCAAGAATAAAGAGCTCACTTCAGTGACTATATTGCCTCTTGAAATTTCAATCGGTGAGACCCGCTTGTGGGAAGCCGAAAGAAATTGTACAAATCACCAAAGCGAGAAATCTTCCACACGATGCAGCTAATTCCTTGTCGGGTGCGACGGATCACGTCGGGTGCGACGCATCACGTCGGGCGCGATGGATCACGTCGGGGGCGATGGATCACGTCGGGGTCACCAGTTTAACGCATGTTGGTGGTGCGTTGTAGGCCGACAGGATCGGGAGCCTCGGAGAGGTGAATAATACGCCAGCAATGTTGTTGTAGAAATGGAACGTCTTTATTAGGGCCAGTGTAGTTTATATAGTAATAAGTACGTGCTATAAATACATGCGTCATTACTTATTAAGCTACGTGAGAGACGTGCGAGACGTGACTATATAAAACTACACTGCTTGCATAAATATCCCTAACATATGCAAGTATAATCTCTTTGATCCATGTCCGTGATTCACTACTGACGTATGACAGACGTGTAAAGATTTTATTCCGATATGACCTAATCATTATTATGATAAATATTTCATTTGTGAAAATCATTATTTCAATCCATCTTAATAACGTAGCTGTTGATATGGCTTAATATTTTGTTACTTTCCGTAATTATCTTACGTACGTATTCTTATATTAAGTTAGGATTTTTTCAATAATGAAATACGGTTTGCTGTAAAGTTATAATTTTTATGTTTCCTGCATTGTGAATCGGACCTCACATCCTGTCATTCAAACAAAGTTCAAATGTTCAAAATTCCTGTTACCTTCTCGAAAATATTTAAATACAGTTTATTCCCAACGAAATAGTGATTTTTCACAAAAATCTTAAGCACCTACCATTTATGCTATCTCTGGATATAGGTACTCTAACTAGCTGTTTACCAAGTTTCACCGATACCGGTAGGTACACTCGTTCTTGCATGAAACCATACAAATCACTAATCAAAATATCGAAACAATTATTCATTTTGTACTTTTTTTAATGAGTAGGAATAATTGTAGGGTGTTATAGAATAGATTTAGTGGAATTTAACAGATTTACCGTCTTTTAAAAATGTTTTAAGCAAAAAACAGTGACGGAATATGGCTAACAACAAAACTTCACAACGGAGTTGGTAATTCATCGAAAAACTAGCATTTTTGTTATCTTTGTTAATTTTTATGACTAAAACTGGTGTTAATTTATTGGATTTTATTTAAAATGTAATACATAAAGTTTGTGTCTATGCTCATCAACGAAAAACATCAACTGCAACCCTAAGTTTGTTTGTACTGTATTTTTTAAATTTTCTCAAAAACTATTATAAATACAGACACCGCTATAATTTTCCTACAAAATTCAATAGTTCATCGACATGTAAGAATTATTTCAGATTTTTTGGCTTTATATGTTCGGAGATCAGGGGGGGGGAACCAAAATTTTTCGTGCAGTCGGGCTTATAAATGAATAACTACGCATCACTTAGTAAAACGAACTACCAATACGAAATCTACGTTCAAAGCCCTTTCAAATGATACCAAACTCGGCTAGATTGGAAAACTTTTTTTTTAAAAGTCATCAGTTTTTGGACCTTAAAAATTTGTAGAAAAATTATTTTCTAAATTTTTAGTCTCGCTTTACGTTTGGGTTAGCATGATTGACCACTATGCCGAATTTCAAGTCGCTAGCTTCTATAGTTTCTGAGAAAAGTGGCTGTGACAGACGGACGGACGGACACGAGAGTGATCTTATAAGGGTTCCGTTTTTCCTCTTTGAGGTTCGGAACCCTAAAAACTAAAATAATCAAACTAAAACCTAACTCAATGACATGTCATCAAAACGACAAAAAGCTAAATATACTCTGAAATGGAATCCGAGATCAAAAATTTCAAACAAAAGAGGCTCTTTTGTTCGAAAGTTTTGATCTCGGATTCCATTTCAGAGTAAAGTATAGTTTCAGAGTATAGTTAGAATGGGGTGCATAAAAGAGCCTCCCCAGGTGACCCTGAGCAATCAGCAAGCATGGAATACTGATTGGAAAATCTTTTCAAACTAAACTCAATGACATGCCATGAACTCGACAGAAAAAGTAGCTGCAATGAGGTGCACGAAAATAGCCTCCCCGAGTGAATCTGATCAATCAGCAAACATCGAATGCTGATTGGAATATCTTTGCAAGCCAAACTCAATGACATGAAGAAATGCAAGGATGCTGATAATCACAAATTCTGGGTTTGCTGGGACAGGCGATTGTTTTGCAGTTCCAATATTGCCTCAAACAACATTTTTTAATTCATAACAACAACGTTCATCGTAGGTATACACAGTAGGTATGTAATTGAAACATTGATCATTCAGTCTTATTAACCGATAATGAAAAGTTCTCAATTTTAACGCAGTTTTTTACACAATTGTAGAAGATAAAAGTGGAAATTTTATAACATGAATTCGGTTAAAAATAGGTTATCTCTTACCAGTGGACCAGAGGTGGCATAGTTTATAAAAGACATGCGAATTCAAATGACTAAAATTCTAGTTATCTAATATCTTATTGAGTGTTAAACAGAGTTTAATATCCTGCGACCTTAGCCTAATGTGGGAAAAAGGGTTGCTATTTCTTTTTACATTTGGCAGTGAGTATCCCAAAATGATCTATGCACACCCCTTGCACCTTGGACACACTTTTCCGTTATTTTATACAAATGGGAACATTTTGTCAAGAACAGGTGGAGAAGGAGAGAGGGCATGTGCGATACTGAGTGAGGGCGAGTGAGATAGGACTAATATACCTAATGTAAAAAAAAACTCTAACGAATATTGTGGTGGGCAGGAGATGTATGTAGTACTTATTAGTGTAGAGACACACCAGTACGCGTCATTACGCGTCATTTTTCCTAGTAGACGCGTATAACCGAACGTTCGGCGCCGTACGTTCCTCAGGTGTGCAGATACTCTTTCTTAAACAGCGACTAAGGTAACATGATATTCTATTCTATTTTTATTTAATGGCGTTTCCTTGTTAGATTTCGCCAGCGTCAAGTAGTTTGAGGGAGTGTCTATCCAATCTCGAGGATTGTTTTTGAGTAAGAACAACTGAGAAGGATTTTGGAGCTTTGCGGCAGGCAGAGACGTGAACCGCGCGAACACCACGGGAGAGACAAGTGTTCGAGGCAAACCCTGCAACGTGACTCCGGTAACATGATATAAATTTACAATCGACAGGTATAACCCTCATCCGCTGCCAGTTCTTTGACTGCCACGATGACCCGGCGTTCGAGCCTGGAGAAGGCACCATCCAAGACCTGCAGTTCACGTGGCTGGGTGCTTTACAGTACATTCATGGTAACAATGCATCGCATGAAAATCTTCTTCCCTTCTTATCGTGTGGGCAGCAAGCCCTGGTGTCAGAGTTTTGCCGATTGGAAAATCTTTGCAAGTAAACTCAATGACATGCCATGCTATCAACTCGACAGAAAAAGGAGCTGCAATGAGGTGCACGAAAATAGCCTCACCGGATGATCAATCAGCCTGATTGTCCGAAAATAAAGATATTCCGTGCTTCGGATGGCACGTTAAGCCGTTGGTTCCGGCTACTGTATCTGGTGGTAGTCGTTAAATAAAAACCACGTCAGAGGCCGTAAGGCAGTTTGTATAAACTCTGATACCAGGGCTTGCCCACACAATAAGAAGAAGAACGCAGACTTCGAAAATACGATCTAAATTTAATTTAAAAACAGGGGGTTTTCTTTTTCAGTGAAAAATGGAACACCTCATTACTTCAGAGTACCAAGGGTTGTGTTGATAAGCCGGCAGTTCGCGCTATCTACGGCCGTGGATGCGGCGCAAATACCTGATGGATACGCCTTGTGAGTCTTCCTAGTTTCGTCTTAAATGGTTCTGTAATAAAATATGTAGGCATACTCATAGCTAAGAATGCATTGCGCCGTTCCAGAGATAAGAAACAAAAATACTAGATCTGAAGAACCAGTTCGATTCTTAAAAAAAAGTTAAAAGTTATAGCCTGTAGAATCCCACTGCAGGGCAAAGGCCTCCTCTCACGAATAAGGGTGAGAGGGAGAGGGCCATACTCCACCACGCGGGCCCAGTGCGTGTTGGTGGAGGCAAGTTAGTGGTCAACTTGCTGTCAGAGAATTTTCAAGCCGCCTCAATAGGCCTCTGACTTGGCTTAACGAATAGTTACAATGCCATCTGACGGAACTATCCGAGACCAACTGCTTAACGTGCCTTCCGAAGCACGGAAACGCTCGAGATGAAATACCACTAAACGGTCACCCATCCAAAGACTGACCGGACCTGACGTTGCTTAACTTCGGTGATCGTTTCCAATACCGAAGCTCCACTACGCCAACGAGCGCTTCCCATTCTCGATTCTTAAAATGACACTTTATTATAATTAAATTTTGGTCCACCTCTAACAAAATACTAGCCATGGACGCGGCGAACCGCGGTAGCGAAACTCAGCACTATGTTATATTGCGTATGTTGCATCTCGGTCTTTCTGTCTATGATTTCCTATAGTTGCATCTCTGTCTGTATAGTATCGCTGTTATTCGTGGTCCTCGTTTCACTTGGAAACCGCGGTATACCGTCTTTCAGTTTCCTTCAATATCGCTAAAATTTTGCTTTTTCGTGCGGAAAGCGTTCCGCTACCGCATTTCGCCGCGTCGCTGTGCTGAAGGCGTAGTTTTTGTATTACCATATTAGTTTCATGGGTATAACAGGAGACTCTGCCAGATAAGATAAATCTGGCAGAGATGTATCATCCGAGTATGATGATATTGATGTTCCCTCTAGGGGTCACAAAACCGAAGGAATATTACAAAACCGGTTTTTCGGTTTTCATTTTATGTCAAAACCGGTTTTCCGGTTTTTCGGTTTTGTTTTCGGTTTTCATTTTGTTTTTTAAATAAAACGTTGTATTAAACAATTGATGCATTTTTGATAAATTTATATCACTTTTCTTGCAAATAATATAATCAGTTTTGAAATACAATTAATCTTACCTACAAGCGACGCTATTTAGTCGGCGTATGACAGATATAACTACGAAAGTACGAAATGTTTTTCGATTGAACTAACAATCCATACCACCATAGAAATTAATCAGTCGAATCAGCCCATATCAGCCCACCGCTGGGCGGGCATACCTGTGCTGTGCATCCTTCTTATTGTGCCATTCTTCAAATACCTGTGCCAATCTGATACAATGTTAACTCTTCACCTACACAATGCCATCAGCCCAACGTTGGGGTAGGTCACCTATTCTGCCGCCCTTATCATAATCAGCGCAATCGACATTTTTGGAAAAATTGAGTTATGGGCATATTCGGAATCAGCGTAAAGCGATCTACAAGCATAACTGATCCAATTTTTGATTTTCTTATTTTAAATGTAGTTTTTTGATAAGTATACTAAACATATACCACGTGATAGCCATTATGATACTTAATTTAGTAAGTCATTCAAAAGGTTCTTCACACTTACTAATAATATGCACCGGAATATCGCATGCGGTTGTTTTGCCTAGGATTGTCACAGTTAACAATAATAATAAATTCTAAGCATAATCAACGCACTTGACTGTTACGTTACTCTTGGTGGTAACTTATAGATAATTTACTTAACCTCTACTAGTCATAAACATCATATTTGAGTAGATGCGATTGTTATGTTTAGAATTTATTTGCTTAGACAAAAAATATTACTAATCATAAACATTGATCCTAAACATTACCAACGCAACTAGCGCAAGTGCAATTATTATACCTGGGAATCAATAGCAGATGGGAGCAAATACGTTGGCAAATACGTTCGTTATGACTAGTAAGAAGGTCACTTACATAATATTAGACGAAATAAAAAAAACTTGCCCTCTTTAAATAAACCTTGTAATTTACCCGCATCAGCCAGAAAAAGAGAAAGTTACTATCCTATGTTTTATTTCTGTTCATAAACTTTCATAGTTTTATCAAAATCGGTCCAGCAGTTTTTGAGTCATCATCTCAGCCGCTGGACGTCCACTGCAGGACATAGGCCTCCCCCAAGGATCGCCATAACGACCGGTCCTGCGCTGCCCTCATCCAGCGTTTTCCCGCCGCCTTCACCAGGTCGTCGGTCCACCCTACGCTGCGCTTTCCGGTACGCGGCCGCCACTCGAGAACCTTCTTCAAAGTTGGACCTACCTAACTGAATAGTTTGTCCCAGGTAAACATAATCGTCAAAAACTTCGAGCGCAGAGTTTCCAATCGTTACAGGAGTGGGTTCAACATGGACATTTGATATGATCTTTGTCTTGTCCATGTTCATCTTCAGACCAACTCGTTCGGAGGCTCTGCTAATATCATCGAGCATTCAACTGAGCTCTTCCATAGTCTCCGCCATGATGACTATATCATCGGCAGGTTTTTAAAAGTAGTAAATTCATAATAGTTTGCGGCGATTTCAATGTTAATCTGCTTGAAAACGATTCCCAAAATTGTAGACTAATAACTCTTTTTAAATCTTTTAATTTGAAAAATTTGTTTTTAGAGCCAACCAGAATCACAGCAACAACGGCTACTTGCATAGATAATGTATTTTGTAACTGCGATTTTGTCGATAAGGCTGTAATTAATTGCTTGAAATCTGATCACAGTGGCCAAATAGTTAGTTTTCCAGTAATTAAAATAGAAACCAAAATTTCTTTACGAATTAGGCCTGCCACTGTTTACAAAATAGAAAAATATAAAGAAACACTGCAACTTAAATTGCCAGTGCCAAATTATGAGCAGAATGACCCAAATAAATATTACAATGAGTTTTTTAATGTATTGCAAAATGAATATGACAAGGTTTTCACGGTTCGGAATATTGTTAAGGGTAGTTCTTCGTTCCGGCATTCTCCGTGTAATTTTCGTGGCGAATTTTATTTATAAGATTTTTAGATAAATAAGGTCACAATATGAAAGTAGCTAACAATACAAGTCAATTCATCTATTGCGCACTTAGATGTGACTGTTACTTTCAGTAGAATCAAATTTTCAAATTTTTGGTGCCACGAAAATTACTAAGCCGTCCACGAAAATTATGCATACATTTTGCATTGTGTTTTTATGTCTTGGAGGCCTTTGCCCTGCAGTGGGATCCTACGGGCTATAACTTACTTATTTACTTACTTATTTTATTGTCTAAACAGAAAAATTTTGTGAATAAATTATTTACATTACAATGGCTAAACCTGCCAAGCTAGCTTTTTCACTATTTAGTAAAGTTCCTGGATTGATTGTACAGTGTACACATAAAAAATAAAGTGTGTTAAGAGGTAATAAGTTTCACCTAAGTTGACAGATTTTTTGTGAATGTATTCGTACCTACATTTCTATAAAATTTTGCATTTGTTGAGACGAAACCTAGCGACACTGTGTTAAATCCTTTCTTACTCACACATGTCACCTTTCACACAAAGTAGTTACCTACGAATTCAATTTTCTATCTCTTTTGTTGGGAGGGAACTGACAATCATGTACGAGACTAGATGGAGAACTGGCCCTGAAGAGCTGGGATCGGCTTTGACCTGACCGACATGGGCCCTCCTAGTACTAACTAATAGGTTGCCGTAAATCTGTCTAAGTAGATCAAGGATAGCACTTTAGAGGTAAAACGAAGTAGCAATGGACTTGTGGTTTTGAAGGTGCCTGTGAATGGAGTGAAGACCTATTTATTAGGTGGATATTCGTCATAAGATGGTTGGTGTGACAATAATTTGTCGTTAAAATGAAGGGGCGTCCCGATTTTAGTAATGATGCCCTGTAACGTTACAGTCAAAAGAAATCCCACTAAAATGAGTACTTTTTGTCATCGATGACACCTGAGAAAGTCCATAAAGCTCTTCGCTCTTCTGCGAAACTGGATGGTCCCGAGGTGTCCATTAGAGCCTGGTATGTTAAGGAAGAGCAAAACTTAATGGAGAGGAATACTATGTTTTATTGTCTTCAAAGGCAAGGCTTTTTTGCAAACGAATCAAAATTATCATTAACAATTTCGGTAAAACCTGCGAATGTCTCGCATGTCCTAAATTTTACGAGTCGTTCTCCTGATCCAAAAAGACCTACAACATGAGGACACACTGCTTCAACTATCAGTGTCACCTGAACAAAGGCTCGTCATTACTAATATAAGGTACTTTTTTTGGGTTCTGAATCTATAATGGTAAAAAGGATAGGTACTTTATGGCGTTGTCATTTTCTACTCGTGTTTACAACATAGTGCCCGCACCGCCGTGAAGCAATGAGTTCGTTACGCACCCATCGCGAGCTCGCTACGCCGCAACGCGGTGAGTACGTTGACCGATCATCTCGTTCGCAATACGTTCGTAAATCACCAGTATGATAATTATAGCCGTAAAGCCAGATTTCCTCAAAGCTCTATCTTGTTCATGAAGTTTGTTCAGAAGATTGAGTAATCCTCCGTTTTCATAAACGACAGCTCGCGTCCCTGGCATGTTACGATATCTGTCTTCGCAGACTCTGCGCTGCCCCTTGCTTCTCCGCTAGAACTTGTGTACCTATTCTTGTTTCCAAGCCGCCGCCAGGTTACAAAAATGGAGAGTAAAATCAGAGGAAAAAATGTAGCTGGGTTCTTTCGGAGCTGATAGGGAGGGAGGTCAGGATATTCGGTCGTATAATCCTTATAGTACCTGCCTCTAATGGTTAAGAGCATAAGGCTCTTGACACGGAGGTCGTGGGTTCGATTCCCACGGGGAACACCTATCGTTTTTCCCCAGTTATTTGTCTGAAAAGAAAGATGATACCGTGCTTCAGATGGCACGTTAATCCGTTGGTACTGGCTACTATCTCTGGTGGTAGTAGTCGTTACATAAAAACCACGCCAGAGGCTGTAAGGCACTTTGAATAAACTCTGACACCAGGGCTTGCCCACACGATAAGAAGAAGAACCTTTTAGTGGTAGCCGTAATCTCTTTACCTGGATACGATCAAATACCTATGTGTAAAGTTAGATCGCGCTATGGCATACCGATCTCACAATATCCATCGCGTTCAAATTCACCATTCGAATTTTTCAATTTTTAATTCAACATTATTCATCATCGCCTCAGCTGAAAGACGAGCTGGACATTAGCCTCCCCCAAAAATTGCCACAACGACCGGTCCTGCGCTGTCCTCATCCAATGGGTTTCCACAACCTTCACCACCCGGTGACCAACGAACTCGTCACCTTATTCATGCAACGCCTTCTGGTACGCGATCAACACTCTAGAACTTTTCGTCCCCATCGGTGCTCTATTCTACGATTAAGCCCATTGTAACTTGAGTTTAGCAATTCTTCGGATTTTGTCAGCTCCGTATGTCATCACTGGCAGAATACACTGATCAGTCCTCTTGAGATGCTGCATTATTTAGGATTAGAAGATAATAACGTAGCTGAATGCTGTCCAGCTGCCCAATTCGACGCTTGACCTCAGTCTCGAAATTTGACTTACCTAACTGCATAATATTGTTTACTATCTTCTTTAAACTAAGGTTGTCTGGAAGAAATAGCTTATTAGTAGTCAGACCGCATTATTTTGTGCCTCTTGTATTTTCTCTCCGTATTTTTTCTGCTTATGTTTTTGTGTGAATAAATTATATTTTATTTGATTTGAAAGTTGGTTCCTGGTGTATTAGTTGTTAACAAACTCAAGCACAGATTTTCCGATCTTAACAGGAGAGTAGGTAGAACATGGACAGGACATACATGATCCTCGTCTAGTCAATGTTCATTTTCAAACCATCGCTCATCAAAGGCTTTCTCATAGTCCACGAATGCTGAAGCCTTTTTGGAACCCAGCTTGTTCGGGAAGCTGATTCTTATGCCATCGTTTATCATTCGTTTGGTATCATTAGCAAGCTGAAGTTGGAATGGGCTGGTTATAATTATTATTTATAATGTCAATGAACTGATGATGGGGGAATGAAAATGAATTGGAGAGTCATGATAAGAGAATGGAGACCATGCACGGGTTACCATAGTATATAGTAGGACGCCGCCCTACCGCCCACTACTTGGACTGAAGATCTGAGACAGATAGCAGGCAGAGACTGAGTGAGGATGGTCATAGATAATTATTTTCTATCACACCGTTAGGGAACCAGCTTTGTTTTTACCCGTAAGACCACCACATATTCCACCACTGTAACTCTGTAAACCAGGATCAACAGCGGCGACCACTCATAACACTAGACACTGATGACTCTTTAGCTGGCAACCCGTAATTAATTTAGTTAGCTACAGAAGTAGGAAAAATAAGTATCGGACTTCCCTGCATTACAAACAGGAAACATCAATAACAAAATCATGGCTATTATTAAGCCAGCTCCAGAGATAATTTTATGGCAGAGTTGAAGGCCCTTTCGCAATAGCACCAATTAAACACCATTATAAAACCAAAAGAAGAAAATAAACCTAATTAAATATTATGACCTAGTTTGCTTTCAAATATATTATATAAGTATGGCAAAAACATCTGAACGCACCGAAGCCGAAGTAATCCCTAATTGCATCAAGATCCATGTAATAAGGGACACCAGAAAACGATTTTATTGAGTCAAGCATGGTCTGGCAGTCGCCGTGCCAAAGTTCACATTCCCATTGAATATGATGGGCGGTCTGTTCTAAATCGGGTTCTGGGACATGGCTGTTCACATGTCTGAACGTCCAAAGGGTTCAATTACCTATGTGTTAAATAATAGGACGGTCAATAGGTATGCATCGGGTCACCTTTATGTGAACCTTTACTTTAAAAATATAAGAGCTTTCCCTTAAAGCTTTGGGGGGTGGTTGAGGATCTACCTCCTAGCGGTCCACCCCGGGCAACGCCACCACAGACTACCAAGTTTGTGGTGACGGCTGAATGATCCCCCACAGCGGTGGTAGGCTCCGCAAGGAGCCGCCTGGTTTGCGCCCACTCTCCTGCTGGAGTTTGACGCCAAGCAGCTTGCTGCGTTCCGTCGGTGTGCAGGAGTGCCAGTGCTATTGCGAAATGGGAGAAAGTCATTTGCGCTGTTTGGAACCGGTCTTGGCCTCTGAGCAACGCTGTACCTGGAAACTCATTCTGGAGGGTAGCGGGATCTGAAGAACGGTGACATTCGTTGGCCGACCGAAGTTAGTAGGGGGCCCAAGTAGTGCGTTAGCCACGTGTGAAAGGCTGCCCCACACAAATAGCGAAAAATCCCGCAAAGCCCCACCGTGCCAGTTGGCGACTGGAAGGGAGGGCCCGGTGGCCTTTGCGGGGGGGTTCGGTCGTCCCCGCAGTCGCCAAGTGAGTTTCCCATCAGTCAGTCGAGCCCAAGAGGTCCATCAGGGTATCTGAGGAGCGTCTTGACTTTCTTTCCAAGTCTCCACCATTCACTACAAAATTATGAATTGAAAAGTGAAAAAGAAGAAAAAGGTTACACAACGGCTGCACTTCTCCCACTCAAAGTGCACCTCAGTAACA
Organism: Agonopterix heracliana; assembly: GCA_963693445.1. Classification (NCBI taxonomy): domain Eukaryota; kingdom Metazoa; phylum Arthropoda; class Insecta; order Lepidoptera; family Depressariidae; genus Agonopterix; species Agonopterix heracliana. Next base: position 3,159,628 of record OY856332.1, read on the forward strand.
TACGAGTTTTGCACTCAAATATCGATCCGGTCCACCACCACCTTGAGACTGAAAGGCCACACCTATTCTTTTTAACGAGACGCAGATAGCAACCCCGTCTGATACTGCGCACCTCAACTACCCAGGATACTCGTTGGATCATAAGTTCAAGAAGCGACAATCCGTGTCGATCTGCTCTCCTCCTGATGACAGCCCTATGGGCACGAGGCGAGTCCGGCTATATGGATCGGCAGATTGGGATGAGATGCGAGACTTCTTTGCGTCGTGATTCGGCAGGGAATGGAATATTATATTCCATTCTCCGACATCGCACTCGGTCACAAAGCCCAACGATGGTACAATGCGGATTGTGCTCGCGCTGAGGCTCGAAAGGAATCCGCCTACCAAGCATGGGTCCAAGCTCGCGACCTCAAAGTTAGAGCACGAAGGGTCCGCGCGAAGAAGAGGGCCTTTAAAGGCCTCCGCTCATTGCAGCTATTTTATCGAGCGATAATATCGCTGCGATTTTGCGATAATTGTTCTCAGTACATTTTGTATGTACCACCACACTGCCGCGATATTATCGCAACTCTTTCAACTACATTCATTGGTGGGGCGCATGCTTGACGCGAATCGCGGAATCGCTGCAGTGTGTAAGGTGTCGCGATATCGCTGTCGATAATATCGCTCGATAAAATCGCTCGATAATATCGCTGCAATGCGCGGAGGCCTTAATTCTGCCGCCAAGTCCTGCAAATGGGTGATCCGGAAGGCTCGATTCGATCATGTCAGTCACATTGGAGCCAGACTGGCAATTTACCCCTCTGGTAGTAAACAGTTCTGGTCGCTTTCAAAATCGGTCTAAATCAATTTCTGCCGTCCCACTTTGCCTCCCATGCAGAAACATGATGGGTCGCTGGCTCACTCCGGAACTGAGGAAGAGAATTAATGTGCTTTTCTGTTTGCGAGCAATTCACGTCTGGAAGCTGGTGCCAAACAGCCACCAACCATCCCACGTTGTGATTCTTCGATGCCGGATCACAATACACACGAAAGAGGTCCGCAGAGCATTGCGTAGTCTGGATGTGAATAAGGCAAGTGGTCCTGATGGCATACCTGCAAGAGTGCTGTGATATTGTGCGCCTGACTTGTCTCCTGTTTTAACACGCCTGTATTGCCTCTCTCTCAGAACAAGAACGGTGCCAAAATCCTGGAAGCTTGCGAATGTGCAACCGGTTCCCAAGAAGGGCAGTCTTGCCGACCCCTGCAACTACCGACCTATAATAGCCATCACTTCCATTCTCTGTAAAGTCATGGAAAGAGTCCTTAACAGTAAGTTGCTGACATACCAAGAAGATAATGATCTACTCAGTGATCGTCAATATGGCTTTTGCCGGGGGCACTCGAGTGGGGATCTTCTTGTTTATGTCACGCATTGCTGGGGCGAGGCCATCGAGAAACACGGTTTATCACTAGCTGTGTCACTTGACATCTCGAAGGCCTTTGACAGAGTATGGCACGTAGTTTGCTGAGCAAGCTTCCTGCTTATGGCATCCCCGCTGATCTCAGCAGCTGGATATCTGATTTCTTGAGTGAACGGTCGATTAGAGTTGTCATTGACAGCTGCTCTTCTGACCTCATGGCAATTGATGCTGGGGTTCCTCAGGGGTCTGTTCTCTCTGCGACACGTTTCCTGCTACACATCAATGACCTCCTTGTGTCAGGTAGTGTTTGGTATGCAGATGACAGTACTGTCACAGAGAGATATCTATCCGGCGTTGGGGCCAGCGGGGATGAAATACGTTCGTAGGACGTGACTTAAAGTCAAACTTGACTTGTCTTGTCTCGCAGTGACGTGACAATAATCTAGTCAACTTCAATGCCACCAAAACTCAGGCTTGTCTGTTCACCGCCAAAAGGAGCGTTTAATCGGACTCCTACTTTCTGGGGTACATCTGTCTTTGTTTCCGGCAGTCTTGAGCTTCTGGGCATGAGGTTGACTACGAAACTCAACTTTGGCGCTGATATCGAGTCTAAGGCTCAAACTGCAGACAAAAAGCTGGGCATCTTAAACAAGGTGAAGCGGTACTTCACTCCTGGATAGCTCTTAATGATGTATAAAGCTCAGGTCCGATCGTGTATGGAGTATTGCTGCCACATGTGGGATGGCTCAGCTAAGAATCAATTAGACGCTCTTGACTCGGTTGAACGCAGAGCCAGGAGGCTCATTGGTGACAGTAAGCTGGTAGAAACCAAGCTTCATAGCCTAGCCCACCGCCGCAGAGTAGCCTGCTTGTTGGTCTTCTACAGATTGTACATCGGCGAGTGTGCACAAGAGCTGCATGTTGAGCTCATCCCGCCGTCTCCTTTCTACTATCGGACTTCCAGATACCGCGGGATACCACCCCTTCTTGGTTTATATCCCACGTATACGCACTAAGCTAAGATTCAGCGGATCAAAATGCGCTATGATGATTACTCTTACTACTCCGTCTTCAAATAAACTTTTCTTTAGTCATTCAGTTAGTCACGGAACTCTTTTATAAGACAAGTATGATAAGTAAAATGCCATGTCAGTTTTATAATCATTATGGTACTTTGAAGAGACAGATTTCAATTTTAAACTACCATTTCGACAAATAAAGCATAATAGACATTTAAACAATCGATCAATTACCCAAATTCACAAAGAAATTCTATATTTCATGATTAAATTCACTCAAAACAGGTGGGTAATAATTTTCGTGGAATGAATAGTAAGTTTCGTGGACAGCATTCCACGAAAATTACGCCACGGAAATTACGATTTTTGACTATTTTTACAATTTACTCCTTATTTATCATTTAATTTCAAAGGATCAATACCTTAGGAAAATCTCGCCTATATTAGCACTTCTAAAAGTTAACAATAATAAAAAACAATGCATCCTTTCTATTTAATACAGTGTCCACGAAACTTACCTAAATAGGTGAATAAAAAGTTGATTCCGGAGATAAGCTTTTATATCTTAATACACATTGTATATAGCCTCGAATTGCACTAAATATTGAATTCTGGGATAGATTTCCGTGTCTGTTAAAACAATAAACTTACTAATAGGTTGTAATTTGTATACATACGAAGCGTTTAAACCTGCGCTCCCAGAAATCATGAAATCGTGTGACCAACACATATTGGCTTCTAAATCTTAAACAATCTTTTAAACCTACAAATAGAAAAAAGAAATGAATAAAATAACTCTTGACAATTATTTTGATATGCAAAACTTATATGTAACACAATAAACTAAAAAGTTATATGCGATTGTTTTACGCGAGAGGAGCGTGGGACACTCGAAGAATAGCCAAATTCACCCCGTTTTCAATGTTCGGACGAAGTTTTAAGTTATTAGTTTTATTTATTTTGATGAAATAATTAGTGTTCCAGATAGATTAATAAATGACGAAACGTATAAAATTTGTTTGAATGCTGTATCTTTCATATCTTAGGATTTATAGCCGTGTGACCACCATTTTCGAGGTTTCAAATAATGACCCTTAAATCAAATAAATTTAAATTCAGCGATTGGGCAACAAAAGGAATCCGTAAAAGTAGACAAACCCTTTTTGATCTGTATGATAAAAAGACCTATACTCATAATGATGAGTTTCTTGAATTTGTAAAAATGTATTCAAAAACTTTCAAGAAAGTCTGTATCACAGCAAAATCACTACACATCAGCAGAAAAATTAAAAATTCTGATAACAAAATCAAAGCCGTTTGGAAAGTAATAAACCATGAAACAGGCAAAATAAAGCCACGTGATCCAGACATAACTATTCAAACTGATCACGGTATTATCAGTTCAGAGGCGAGAGTAGCTCAGGAATTTGAAACATTCTTTACTAACATTCCGGTAAAGATTACAGCGTCATTAGGTTCCTCACCTGCTCTGGCCGAGACACTACTAAAAGATAATGTAAATGCTTGCACTTCCAAATTCAGTTTTAGGCATGTTGACCCTGATACAATTGTTAAGATTTATAAAAAGTTTAATCTCAAAAACTCTGAAGATATATGGGGTATGTCGGTTAAGTTGTTTGGATCTGTTATTGGTGTCCTGGCGCCTTACTTGGCATCATTATTTAACATCTGTATCGATCAAGGTACTTTTCCCGATCTTATGAAACATAGTAAAGTTGTACCTCTCTTTAAATCAGGCAATAGACATGATCCCAACAATTTCAGACCTGTCTCAATTTTACCAGTTCTCAGCAAGGTTTTCGAAAAGATCATGCTCAATCAAATGCTGTCTCATTTCAATCAAAATCAACTACTGCATGATCAGCAGTTCGGGTTTACCAAAGGACGCTCGACTACAGACGCAGGGGTTGCACTGATTCAGCACATCTTCAGCGCTTGGGAGGAGCACCAAAATGCGATAGGCGTCTTTTGCGATCTTTCCAAAGCATTTGATTGCGTTGATCATACAACCTTGCTGTTAAAACTAAAACATTACGGAATTAATGGCAGAGCTCTTGATTTGCTGGACTCCTACTTAAAAAACAGAGTCCAAAAAGTGTTAGTGAACGGATCTAAATCATCTGGATCACATGTGCAAACAGGCGTGCCACAGGGTTCAATTTTGGGCCCGTTCCTTTTTTTGGTCTACATAAATGATTTGCCGCATATGGTACAAAACTTGTCGAACATAGTATTATTTGCTGACGATACTTCTCTGATTTTTAAAGTAAACAGGAAGGACCAAGAACTTGACGACGTAAATGATGCCCTTCAACAAGTTTTGAACTGGTTTAACGCAAATAATCTCGCACTTAATGCCAAAAAAACTAAATGTATAAAATTTGTTTTGCCGAATGTACCTTTTGTAGATAATCAAGTTACTTTAAACAGAGATATTCTAGATTTTGTTGATAATACCGTGTTTTTGGGAATAACGATTGACTCTAGGCTGCAATGGGGCTCCCACATTGAAACTCTGGCTGGTAGGCTAAGTTCTGCAGCATATGCAGTCAGAAAAATTAAACAACTAACAGATATTGAAACTGCCAGACTCGTATATTTCAGTTACTTTCATAGTATCATGTCCTATGGTATTTTATTGTGGGGTCGTGCTGCAGACATTGAGACGATCTTTATCCTACAGAAACGAGCAATTCGAGCTATATATGGCCTGCGTTGTCGTGATTCGCTTCGCGAAATCTTTAAGGAAATTAATATTTTAACTGTTTATGGACAGTTTATTTATGAAAACATTTTATATGTAAGAAAAAATTTGTCTTTGTTTCCACGAAATTGTGATGTTCATAATTATAACACACGAAATAAAAATAAACTGATATTTCCACACTTTCGGCTTAGTAGGGTCAACACGTCTTTCATGGGTCACTGTATACGCTGTTATAATAAAATCCCCGAGACCATTTTGAATCTTTCCGAAAACATGTTTAAAACTCAGATCAAAAAAGTCCTCTGTAAAAAAGCATACTATAAACTGGATGATTATTTAAATGATCAAAATGCTTGGGTCTGAGTGTCACTAACATATAGTTTACTGTATAGTATCAATTATTTAATTAAATAGACTATGTATTACTGTATACATAACCTTAGCATAAGAATTTATATTGTAATAGTCATTAAGTCGTGTTATGCTGTAGAGTTTCTGGCCGCATCTTCTCTACAGCGACAACACGTTCCGACGCGGTGGTAGCTTAAAAAAGTATTGACGTTTAATAAGTGTGCTTCAGGCTCCTATATTGAATAAATGATTTTGAATTTTGAATTTTGGCAAACCGAAGGTGACTTATGTACTCGCCGTTTATGTTGATGCCTAGCCCTTTCCAGTCCAGAACCTTGAAAACATCTTCCAGTGCAGCGGTAAACAGTTTCGGAGATATAACGTCTCCCTGCCTCACACCTCGCTGCATTAGGATAAGTTTCGAGTTCTGGTACTGTAGTCGAACTGACATAGACATGCGTTTTTGTACAAGCATTTTAGCACCTCGATGTACCTACCGTTAGTCTACTTGGTATCGCTGAAGAGACTGCAGTACAGCCTAAGTCTCAATCGAATCAAAGGCTTTCTCGTAGTCCACGTACGCCAAGCAAAGGGGTAGGTTATACTCTTCGGTCTTCTTTATCACCTGCCGGAGCGTATGTATGTGGTCCACGGTGCTAAAACCCCTTCGAAAGCCGGCCTGTTCGGGAGGCTGCAAGTCGTCGAACCTGCGCGTGAGATAGTTCGTAATGACTCTCGAAAACAGCTTGTAGACATGGCTAAGAAGGGAGATGGACCTATAGTTCTTCAGCAGGGCATTATCACCCTTTATGAAGAAGAGCACCACCAGACTTCTGTTCCATGCCTGCGGCGTATTTCCCTCGAGTATGACGGAATCGAACAGTTTCTGAAGGGCCTTCAGAACCGGTTTTCCACCCGCCTTAAGCTCGGCCGTAATAGCGTCATCACACGGTGCCTTGTTGTTTTAGCCTGATTTGTAGCGGGTCTCCGTGTTGACGTGTATAACTGTCCATAGAATTTCTCAACCTCTCTCAGAAGCTCAGGCTTCAACGATACGATTCTGCCATCCTCAGTCATCAGCTTTGATAGCTGGCTTTGCCCAATAGACAGATCCTTTGCGAAGACTTTGGAGTCTTTGTTCCGCTCTATAGCCTCCCTAATACGCTCGGTGTTAAACCGACGCAGGTCGCAAGTTACAGACTTTGAAATCTGCATTATTATTGAGCTGCCGGTACCTATTCGCATCATCTGAAGACAGCAGAATCATCTCGCGCCTTTCCTCCATGAGGATACTTTCAGGAGATACTTTCATTGTTTGAAGGATACTTTCTTTGTTTGTTAATTTTTTTGCTGATGCGACAAAAAGGTTTATTTAAAGAGGAGGTGTTTTTTTTTATTTCATCTCATGTTATGTAACCTTGACCGTGACCTTCTTACTAGTCATAAAGAACGTATTTGCCAACGTATTTGCTCCCTCTGCTATTGATTCCCAGGTATAATAATCGCACTTGCGCTAGTTGCGTTGGTGATGTCTAGGACATATTAATTGATTTATAATATTTATCCTAGGCATAAGTGACGTAATTGCATTTCCTAGACATAAGCCACGCAATTGTAACACATGCGATGGTTATGCTTAGGAAATAAAGACAAATTAATCTATGTTTACAATTCTAAACAACATTTTGGGGTTTATTTATATGAAACATTCTTATTTAAGAAAAATGAATATAGCAAAAAGAAAGTTCATAGCCTGTTCTATATAGTCGATAACTAAAAAATAATAAATGTCTGCTAGTATTTTAAGAGTAAACAAAAAACGAAAAAAAAACTTTAGGCGCCATTTTCTCGAATTCTCCCTCCATGCAAGTGCGTTGATTATGATAAGAACGGCAGTATTGACCTCCATCGTTCTCTTGGCTTCCACTTAGATAATGTCTTAGAGACCATGCACGGGCTGCATTCCCATCTTCCAAGTGTCCTGCCTATTTCTTCTTCAAATTTGTGATCCGCTTACCCGCCTTCGTATTCGACTCCACCAGTGTTTTATGACTAGTATAGTACCTACGCGCCATGTCTCTTTGTTCTTGGCTTGTTAGCGGTATCCCTGATGATCCAGATATGGTATCCCCTTGTCACATTCTTCGATTAATGGGAACGAGTCAGGTTAACTCATGTTATACATCTGCATAACTTTACTGAGGATATCTGTCAATATTTTATGGAGAGAATGAAACATGAACATGCAAGTGCTCAACAAGGTAGTTGAAATGTCTGCATCTTTCTCTCAGCTGCTTAACTGCATGAATGTGGTCTATCGTCGATGAGTATTCTTTAAGGAAGTCTGCCTGTTCGGCAGGCTGATACTCATCCAAGAAAAGGGTAAGTTCACAGAGCCTTGGCGAACTGTTTGTAGACTTGAGAAAGCAGACTGATAGGGCGGCGTTAAAGGTTCTTATCGTGACCACTGCTTTCTTTTGTCAACCTGCAGTCGTCCTTAATTGCTGCACCATGTTGAGCAGTTTATACAAGAACTTGGTAGTTAGTAGCCACATTTTCATTTTGCTCAAAGCAAAAAGACTTTTCGGGTCGTCGTCCAGGAGCTCCAAACGTTTACTAATAGCGTTTTACTCGGGTCGTCGTCGAGAAGCTCGAAACGTTTACTAATAGCGTTTTGCTTGTTTCTAGCGTTGCATTTCTACCAATGTCGAGTGAGTTTAGGGAATATGTATGACAAAACCGAAAAATCGAAAACCGCGGTTTTGGCTTAACTGAAACCCGGTTTTGGAAATTGTCGTCAAAACCGGTTTACCCGGTTTTTCGGGTTTCGGTGAAACCGGTTTTGTGACCCCTAGTTCCCTCCAACAGTCTGCAGTAGCAGGACAGCATCCTGTCAGCAATTTAAAAGCCATTCCAAAAAAACTCTTCCTATCCTCCCAGAGGCAACGTGGTCTTCGGTGACTACGAACGCGACGAGGAAGAATGCCGCGTCTCAATAGAAGAGATAGCCGCTGGAGCTGAATGTGAACCAGGAGTATTACTGATGCCAATTGCCGATGTGCTGCTGCACCCCGAGTTTAAGCACTTTGGGGTTAAGAACAGCCTTGCGATATTGAAGCTCATCACACCTGTCAAATCTAGTGAGTAGATACATACATAATGCTCATGCCTATGTCCCACTGAGGCAGACAGAGACAATAGATCACCACATACTATACGATTCTGAATTTCTGACACACATCTCTCGCATCGCATCATACTTGCTCATCTGTTCCAACTTCCAGGTTCCTACATTTTACTTGACCTTTCTATAGCACGCATTTGATCAGCGTACGTGCGTGTAGGGCGACCTCTTCCAACTATTCCTTTAACCCTGTAAATTATCCATTCGCAGACCGTAATTTGGAAACTTACTCACTAGAAAGAAGATGGTAGCATGGCAGAGGTCTGGTAATATGCAAAAAATGAGCAAAAGTAGGTTGATACATGAAAACAAGGCTATATATAGGGTCCTTCATAATATGCTGACACTTTTTTAGGGGATGGCCACGTAAAACTGAACAACTTTCTCTATGGCAACATCGAAATCGCGAAAAAAATTTGCTGTTCCATGCAAAACTTCAAACCTAGCCAAATGTATGGGCAGCAAATTTTTGGCAGTTTTATACGTGGCCATCCCCTTAAAATAGTGTCAGCATATTAGGAAGGACCATAGGCGAAGTATTTTTCGCTTACGCTGGTAGACGGAACATCAGTGTAACCGGCTATGAGACAGCGATAGTCATAAAATCTTATACAATTTGTATGAAAAAAAAATAGATGTCTAACTCCGGAGTCAGACAGCCGTCGTAGAACAAAAAAGTGGTTTTGTCGATAAGGACAGCAATAAGCGAATTTGCTATATGTGCATCTCTTACTGAGTGATATTACAAGACACGTGCTTCCTTCTAGTTTCTTCTCTTTCTACGGGAAGAACCGAAGGACCCTATGGCCTTGTTTACATTTTGCGCGCACTTGACAGGTTTTATCTGATTACAGAATACATGCTGCCAGTCTGTCTACCATTCAAGAATTTCGTGACGAGGAGAGACGGGAAACAGATTACCGATAGGTTCTATCACTTAGATTTTGCTAGCGGTAAGTCATCTAGTAAATGCATTATGTTACATGATCAATACATGTTTTTTTTTTCTTAGGGCAAGTTGTTTTTCTCCCCTCCGGACGGAAAGCGTAAATTTTCGTCCCGCTGCGCTAAACGAAGTTGCCGCTTTCCACCTCCGTCGAGGAGAAAAATAGGGCAGTAAATAAGAAAGCCTCAGATCAAATGTTTGTCTCGCCCCGTCTTGCTTCGTTTCGGTCAACAATTACATGTGATCTGAGACCTTTCTTACTTTCCTGCCCACGGTGTGTAATCTACTATAGTTTTATTATCTCGATAACTCTTGAAAGGTTAACAACAACCCTGCATACTAGATGTATTGAACACCTCTTGGTGTTCGATAATTTAAACTGGTTTTGCTTTGAATTGCAGACGTTCCAAGAGATTTCGTGGATGAAGAAAAAGAAGTATCTAGGCTTAGTTTATTGCCGAGAGAGCTTTGCTATTTGTACGATAGCACTGAGGTAAGGACACCTAAACATTATTTTATACTAAGTGAAAACAACTACTGCGAAACAACTTCCGAGATACGGAGCTCAGTGATGCCAACTTAGCAACTTTATAGCTAGATCTAGCAATTTTCGGAGGTCTGGCAGCTACAAATTTGTAATTCTTGTAGCTAAACTTTTTGGCTACTTTTTCTAGCAACTATTGTGATTGAGAGTTTTTCAAAGCCAGAGCCATAAAATTAACGAAAATGGAGCGAGAAATAAGGGCAAACCATGAAAATAGCTAAATATTTGATTTTCTTTTCTTTGTACTATATTTCACTCTCGTTCTTACTTGTTTTTTTGTTCTGGAAGCAGTCGGAAACACTGTCGGTTTTGTCTTTACATCTGTTTTTACGTCCGATACATACATTTTTCAATTTTAACTGTATAGAATGAGCAAAAACATGGCTATAACATGATAATAACCCATAATATTTTGAGAAATTAAAATAAATGACATGCGGCGATAAATGCCAAATATTGTATACTTCAAAAAGAAAAATGATAAAGCGGCAATACCAAGGCAATAAAAAAAAAGATCTGACAATTTCACTTGAAATTACCGGTGACCGGTGTTTCCACAATTCAGATATTTTAATGTGTTTTTTTACCAAAATAAGCATCTTAAAAATTATTTAAGGGTCCATACATGATAAATGTAATATTACCTACATTATAAAATAATATACATCTGTATACAACCGTTGGCATTTTTTCTATAGCCGGGGCCGCATCTCCTTTCAAAGTTTGGCGTTGTTTTAATCGATTTTGATGTTTAGCTACTTCTAGCAACTTTTATAGGAAAGAAAATTGGGCAATCTAGCAACTTTTCGTGAAATACCTAGCTAGAGCCCTCACATACCAGTTGGCAACACTGACGGAGCTACAGGAACCGGGATAGGTAGCATAGCATGGCACCGTGATATAGCGCTATCACACCTTCGCTCTCTTTCTATTTGCGCGCGAACGAACGAGATAAAAGACGTGAGACAGCCGTATCACTTGCTGCATGCTACCAGTGCAGAAGCCGTAGCACGTGGCAGTGGAGCTACCCTGCGAGATTGAATCAGAAATGAAGAGATCCGCAGAAGAACCACTGAAGATGATATAGCCCAAAGAAATGCTAAAATAAACTGGCGATGGGCGAGGCACATAATATTGCTCGCAGAACCGATGGCCGATGGTCAAAGTCAAAGTCAATATAATTTATTCAATATAGGAGCTTGAAGCACACTTATTAAAAAGATGGGGCCGAAGAATTCTCGAGTGGTGATCGAGTACCGGAAAGCGCAGCAGCGTGGGTATGCCCCGGTATGCCCCCACAAAGTGGACCGATGACCTGGTGAAGGCGGCGGGAACCCGTTGGGTGACGGCATCGAAGGACCAGTCGTTGTGGCGATCCTTGGGCAGGCCTATGTCCAGCAGTGGACGTCCATCGGCTGAAATGTTGATGATGATGAATAATTATAACTACAAATGTCTTTTATGTTGACAGAACATGACCAATTTCGCCAAGAATCGGATGGCGTGCACAACCAGTTGCGGTCTACGCTCCGGGGCTCCTACTGTGGTCCACGAGCACACTGGACATTGGTCTATCGTGGCAATAGCGCTAGGTTTGTCAAACGCAGAGATTGTAGCTGTGTCGCGGTAGAACGAAAGCTTCATACAAGCGGCCTCGGTTGGTGCACTGACGTATAGCACACGTTAGAAACGAACGAAAGTGTGAATGTGTGTGGTGTGAAGTTCGACGAATTTTCGTCGCACAAAGCATATATATCTTTGGTACCGTCATCTGACAGCACCATCCGGGACGAACTGGTTAACGTGCGTTCTAAAGCACGAAACGGTTTCTATGGGATTGTTATTCCAGGAGGATCACCCTGCCCTGATCCGCTGCGGCCCCGTCGTCCACCTCCACCACCTCGGCACATACTTCTGTTCCCGTACGTGCCCTGGATCACTGCCGCTATCACTGGAAAGGCTGTGGGTGCCTTCGCAAAAGACGATCCTTTTGGTAAGATCTTGATGCTTCGAAGCACTAGCACATGTTTTAGAACGTAAAATTTTAGTCAACTGAGCAGTTCGTTATTAATTCATTGTGGACCCGAAAAGCTTAGTAAATAGGCTTCTTCACGATGTCTTCCTTTACCAAAAAGAATCGTTCTAGCCAAAAAGTCACTGGAGTTACAAATCGTGAAAAGTTCCTAAAATGTAATCGTACCTATCCATTGTTATAACGATTTTTGACTTTATTCCCTGATGCCTCAGGGTGTTTTATCCAAGAGTTCCGTCGTCAGCTTATGTACGTCCAACTGCAGGGTACAGCACAGACATACCTTTAGGTCGTAGTTCTCCATCACGCATGCACAATGTGGATTGCTGGACTACACTTAGACATCTGAATTTCTTCTTCAGCGTGTGCAAGATTACCCAACGATGTTTTCCTTCACCATTTGAGAGCAGTTGGTATTATACAAACATGAGTTAGAAAAACGCTTTGGTAATGGCATATCGTCTATGCTGATTTGACTGACTCTTATGATTGAGGGTCCATACCTCTTCACAACGCACCACCGACGCTTTTATTCAGGTGTTTAACTAGTAATTAAATATTTTCAACAGGATTCATAATGCCCCGTATTTCACCATACGATTTGATCGGTCACTCCTGGGTCGGCCATTGGTGGATGGGCGGCATCAGATGCTACGACCGGGCCGACGCAGCTGAAGACGTCTTCAGGTTTTACCACGAAGTTTTCCAGATTAATCCAAATACCGAGACTTTCATGACCTACTACCTAGAGGTGAGTATCATTTATGAAGTTCAGAAACAAAAAAAGTTCAGTCCAACGCCAAAACGAAGTTGTTTTTATCTGGGGTGATTGGGGATCTACCTCCTAGCGGTCCACCCCGGGCAACGGCATCACAAGCTACCAAGTTTGTGGTGGCGGCTGAACGATCCCCCGCTGCGGTGTGGCTCGTGACCACACTCCTGCCGGAGTCTGGCGCCAAACAGCTTGCTGCGTTGCGTCAGTGTGCAGGAGTGCCAGTGCACTTCTGGGTAATCTCGCTAGAGGTCAAGAGCAAACCCATGAATAACAATAAAAAAAAAAATTCATATTGCTGAATATATTTTTCTGTAGTCGATCAAGTCGATGGCATTTTGTCATTGAGTTTGACTTGCCATCTTGATGAAGAAATTTGCCAATCAGCGTTGTAGCCATGTAGTGTCTTGCTGATTGCGCCGTTTGTATCGTATTGCTGAAATGATAACAAATTATTTTTGCTTCAAACCCTAAAATATGAATGAATATTCATTTGCATATTGTTCTATAGATTCACCATCCTGTTGATCGCGTGTAAAAAATCGATGCCGTATTACCGTAATATTTTTCTTTAATGCAAAAAAATAATCAAATTTTGCGATTATTAACTTTAATTCAGTAAATGTTTCGGTAAATTGTTCATATACCTCGCGGCATTGTTCTCCTATGATATGTAAAAAAATGTTTATTTGCACTTTTTCTGACTTTTTTGTCAGTTCACACGCTTCGTAATAAATTAAAAACGCACTTTTCCATTTCATCCAGTCTTTAGATATATTACCCGATGTTACGTTTTCTAGATTATTAACATAGGAAAATGGCGGCGGCGGCGAAAGGTTCGATTCCATTTTAATAAACACTGAGTATTCCTTTACACTTGCAACTTTTTCTCAACTTTTCTCTATTCACTTAAGTCCTTTTAACTACACCTTTCTTTTCCGTTTCTAGGCGTAAATATCGCGAATTACTTTTAAATTGACTGCGCCATGTTTTGGAGATGTAAATCAAACACAAGCTTCACATGCAGACTGTCTGTATTCTCTTACGTTCCTTATATCTACCCTGACATATATTTATCATAGTACCAACCTAACATACCGACAAATAACTTTAAATTTTAACTTTAATTTTTAAATCAAAATAATGAAATTATTGTTTCAATCGAATTATTTTGTTATAAATCTGTTGGGATGTATGAGGTTTTGCGATTTGACCCGCTCGCCCCGATGTAATATGAGTGGCCCGATGGCCCGATCCGTTGCGGCCCGTCGTAATATGAACTTACTTATCATTACATTTTCAGATTGATGCCGCCGCTGATACACTGGTTATCTGCGTGAAGGTTGGCATGCCCTATCGTCTCGGGAAGCCGAAGGTATGGGAGTTAGATACCCCTGTCGCTAAGGTAATCTAATCCACATTCCACAGTAGACTTATCTATCTGTATTGGTAATTATTGTAGTGTGGAGCTTGCCTCAGTTGGCACCATGCAACCATATAGCGTAATTAAGAATAAAGTGGAACAGCTCAGCGGTAGCAGCGGGTGAAGGCTGGTTGATCATCGCGCGGTGTGTGGGGGATTGGGCACCGTTCTTCACCGGTTTTTATAAAGATGTATCAAGGTTCCATGAAAACACTATTAAAGAAGCCAGCACAGATTTGAGTAAAGAATTTTTCACCTCACAAGCTCGGAAAGATTCTGTTTATCGTTCGAAATCTGAGTGCAAAAGTGTATTTTATCCGCTAGCGTGGAAAGAGTTTTTGAAATTCGAATCTGTCTATTCAATATTTTTGTATACCGCCAATGCACTGAAAATGCTTAATAACTATTTCATGACACTGGCCAGCACGAAAATAAAAACTTTTTGAAATGTTCTTTTTAGCAATTCACTTTTTTTCCTCGCTGTTGTGAGGTGAAAAATTGTGTGTTTCGCTCGGCTGCAAAGTTATTCTGCGTCTCGTACCTTTGAATCCTTCGCTTGCTCAGGTTTCAATAAAAGTACTCGCGCCAAAAAGCAACTTTGCAGCCTAGCATAACAAATAACTATTTTTCCAGATACGAATTCCACTAATACATTTCTACAGCAAGTACAAATTTGAGGTCGAAGCCTGGGGATACAATGCTACTGAATCTTCGACCAGTGAAGACCACGTTTCATCGTCTGACTGTGACCCTGACGTCGAGACTTGTTCTGACGAGCTTCCCGGTCGTCTTCGGTAGTAATCATCGTGGACTGGCCATCGCAACTCACGGCCGCTATAATATGTTGCTGTACTCTTCTAACGCATGCAAGTTGCTAATCGCTTCCTCTCACTCGCACGCAGGAAAGAGACGTGCTTATGTAATTTTTCGTGCGTAAGAAGAGTACAGCAACATATTATAGCGCGTGTCTGTGACGGGCTTTAGGGTAGCCATCCCAATCAGGACTTGAAATACAGGTGCCAGAAGTCTTACCTGTACCATAGTGTAATAATTAAACTAGTAGTTGCGCTCGGCGGGCCTATAAGGTTAATTTTAATTAGTTGGCGAAACTTTACAAACACATTTGGTATCTGCTACTAGGTACAATTGCCTGGTAATGACCCGCCGCCGAGTCATATGAATTTGAGGTCAATGTCCGCCCGCCGGCCGCGCACTGCGTACGATACGTACGATAGTAATATCAATTTATCGAGCGCGCTCCATACAAACGTACTATGATGATATTTTCAATACTAAGCAATTAAAGTCAATGAAACTTTGCAGAAACAATCTGGAAACAAATCTCTATGCTTGTACAGAGTCAGATTTTCGTTAAAATATACAGTTTCAATTCTAGGATTAATTTAAAATTTGTATGGCTATCTTTGAGGCACTGTTACTTTAAAACTGTACATTTTAACGAAAATCGGACTCCATACAAACATAGAGATTTGTTTCTAGATTGTTTCTGCAAAATTTTATTGACTTTAATTGGTTAGTATTGAAAATGATTTATTTTTTATGTAGCTTATCAAATTATTTGTATGCCATCAGGCGGATCACAGTGAGACCCTATAATATGTTTGTAAAAAACTTGTAATTGGACGTAGTTTTGCAAAAAGATCTAACCCACAACCCATTCCATAGTGGGTTGGATCTTTTTTGCAAAACTACGTCCAATTAATATACCTGTGTATCACAAATAAATGCTGTGAGAATTTGTAAAAACTACGCAAGCGAAATAAAATTAAAATTCATCAATTTCAGTGTTTTATTTGGATTGTATTACTAACACGTACCTACTTTAATTTATGTAGTTGAAGGGGCCCATAACCTATTGATTATGACGGTTAAAAAGAACATAATTGAAACAAAAATACGTTTTTATCAACAGTATAGTTCAGTCAAGACAGATTTTTTTTCCTTTTTAATGTCATCTACTATAAAACATAGACAAAAAAACGAATAACAAGTCTCTAATAAGTCTGATACACTTTTTTCGAGAATTTAGTACAATATCCGGCGTCCATAAGTTAGTAAGTCAATGTAGATTGTAGCTAACATATTAATTCGTTTAATTGTTGTTTTACTTCCCTCTATATCTCTAACCATACCAAAAGCGAAAGTTTATTCCAATATTGACTTTGTTACAAAGGGTTAAAGCATAATTCGTAAACTTAACAAATCGTAGTGCAGAGAACACAATAATAAAGACATTGCAATCGGCTCGGGTTAAATATTGCAGTAACGATTATAACTACAGGGCGTGGTCCAGTAAATCGTTTTGCTAACAAGCCTGTATAAGGTTATGGTGAGACTACACTTGATTCAGGAAGGAGATGGACTTTGGGAACTCTTGGGCTAGGAGTTTTATTTTGGCGGACAGAGTATTATGCCTAGAAGGTTTCAACGCTATCATATTCAGGCTTTGACTATTTATTATAAGGACTAGCCTTGCGGTAGCATTGCCACGGTATAAGAACAATTGATAATGTGCATTTACATTCAATTTTATACCTTATCACCAAACGAGACTATAATTGCGAAACAACATCCATGACTCGAGTACAAAATATTCATATTCATCATACCAATATTTGTCCCTTATGTGATTCGAACTCGCGACCCTTGCACAGCAAGCAGGTTCACTACCTGACGACTGTGCTAACGGGTCTCCAATACAAATATAGTAAATTATCTTGTACACATGCCCTTAGAAAGGAACGACGGAAAACATACCACGGGAATATGATCCTAAAACAAATTGTATTTAGAGACCTTTTCAGTTTTCACAATACACAGATGAAAAGTAGATGCAGTATTGATAATGCAATAGGAAGATTTAAAATAAATGTTATAAATAAATGCATGCGCTAGTCATAATCAGACATAATTTATTCCATTTTGCTCAATGAACCGACGATTTGCAATTTTTTGCAGTAATTGCAACCTTATTGCCACTCATATTATTTATTTATTTTATTTATTTTATTGGAAAACCAACAGCAATACAATACAGTAGTCACAAGAGTATAAAGCAGAAAGCCAATAAC
The DNA here is from genome assembly GCA_963693445.1 of Agonopterix heracliana. NCBI lineage: Eukaryota > Metazoa > Arthropoda > Insecta > Lepidoptera > Depressariidae > Agonopterix > Agonopterix heracliana. The sequence goes on from OY856332.1 coordinate 3,177,122, forward strand.
AGGTTTTCACTGATAGAAACAGGAATAGTCGAGAAAAAACAAATAGTTAACAATGTTTAAAAAAACGCACATAAGTCAGCACACATGTCAGCCTACAGGTAGATATACCTATAAAACTTAAGTTAAACACAAAGCATTGCAAAAAACAATAAAAGAAAAGAAAATAAAAGACCTTAGTCTAACAATAAATAACCCCTACACTTCATCAATAAAGAAATCACGACTTAACAACCTCCTTGTCGACTCGACGCTAGAGTTAAAGAGATCATGGCATTTTCAAATGATAGAAACACATACAGGGTCCAACTTAATATCATCATCATCACCATCGTCTCAGCCGATGGACGTCCACTGCTGGACATAGGCCTCCCCCAAGGATCGCCACAACGACCAGTCCTGCGCTGCCCCCATCCAACGGTTTCCCGCCGCCTTCACCAGGTCGTCGGTCCACCATGTGGGGGCCTACCTACGCTGCGCTTTCCGGTACGCGGCCGCCACTCGAGAACCTTCAACTTAATATGCCGCTGGTTTTTTAAGAGGATCACCATCATCAAACTGAACAACTCTATGCGCCGGGTCCAGGGTAGTGACAATAGCATCCTGAAAGCCATTGTTTAAATTAACCAGTGTCCACTGCTACGGCACATGTCCCAAATTACGAGTTCCGTTTTTGTAATTTTTACTGATGCTGGTTCACAGGAGTTACAGCGGTGGGAATGTGTGGTGGGCCTAAGCCCGATAAAAAAAAAGCTAGTCCACTAAAAAGACGGATCGAAAGGAAATAATTTATAATAAGACATTTTTTTGCTAGATCGTTTGTACAAATGATATTACGAATCCCACTAAATTTCGTATTTTTAGTTGTTAGTACTAAAATGTAAATTTTTTATTTATAGTGTCAGATTTCTTTCTTTTTTAATTTTTATTGTTTGTTTTAGGTTATGAGTTTACATAGACTTCGTAAATTTTGTACTAAAATTTCTTTTTTCTTTATTTCTCCTTATTTAAAAACAATGGTTCCGTGGTGATTTTTCGTTGGATTTATTTATGTATTTAACAAATGGCATAAAAATTTTTATATACCTACAATTTTTTGCCAATTTTACATGTTTTTGTTTACTTTGTTTAATTATGTAAGAAAATTTTAAGGGGGATTTTCAATCTAAATGATAACTGGAATTATAATCTAAAATATAAAAGAAAAAAAACCGGTTATTATAAATTATTTACATTCGCCATACAAGCGACCCGTTACTTTACTGGAGTAGATAAGCTGCAGTGCGATTTTTGAAAATCATACGAGCGGTTCGGCAGTAGAAAGAAGCATAATCTCCATAGTAATTCTGACATTTTCTACTGCCGAACCGCTCGTATGATTTTCAAAAATCGCACTGCTGGATCCGCGCATGGAAGCGAGTGTAGGGCCAGGTAACAAATATCACAACTGGTGGTGGCCCTGGTGGCTAACCTACCTACTGCTTGATAAATATATTGATAACGGAGCATTTTTTAAACTCCCAATAAAGATGTCAAAATTCCACTGATATAGTGTTTCACAAGAAAAAACATTAAAATCCCACCGAAACAAAAGCCGCCATAATAATATTATCTTCGTAAACAAAAAACGCGTAAAATCGGGGCAGAGAGAGGAGAGACAAAAACTGTATCGGGTGTCGTTTGATATTTGAGATGGACAATAATGGATTCGGATTAGCTGTGTGACAGATATGGCCACAGTATGCTTTTAGCGAAAACAGAAGAATAATGTCTGTTTTCGAATTTCTGTATTTTGAACGCAATATGAGATTTTTCTGCTGAAGGTGACGACCTGGTGAAGGCGGCGGGGACCCGATGGATGAGGGCAGCGCAGGACCGGTCGTTGTGGTGATCCTTGGGGAAGGCCTACACGTCCATTGGCTGAGATGATGATGAAGATGAGTTTTTTCAAATTGATTTACATGTAACACCGCTGGCTTTTCGGTGAAGGAAAACATCGTGAGGAAACCTGCATGCTTCAATTTCGAGGCATGTATTGTACCCACTGTCTATCTATTACAAGTGGCGAAGAGCTCACTACCCGTTACACTGGATAGAGTTTCGGTACTACTAGTGAAACGTGGATGTTCTGAGTTTTCAGAATATCATTGACTACCCTCTCGGGGTATATATTCGTGAGCATATATGCTTATGCTATGTAGGTACACGTATTACCGACTGCTTTCAAAACGGTGGAGGAACAAACACATCGTGCGGAAACCTGCATACGCTGAAGAAGAAATTCCCCTGAGGGAAGGGTTGTGCACTACAGTGGGACATGTCATACTGTGGAATCAGGGTCATTTTGAAGCCGGAAGGTGATAATGCCACCAGTAATAGGTACGATCGATTGGCAAGTAAAAATAAATAATATAGGTAAAGATTTTTTTATTGGGTATCATTAAACCTAACTAACCTAACTAACCTAACTAAACCATACTCTATCCATCAAACTGAGCAACTTTTGCAATGGCAGCTAACATGACTGTCAGCGAAAAAAAAAAATTTGCTGTTCCATACTAAACTGCAGTGCCTACACGACTCAAATGTAGGTATGAGACAGCTATTTTTTTTTGTTCGGAGAGGTTTGCTTGTTCAGTTTGATGGCTAGAGTATGTGGTTTAAAGTTCAATGATAATTTTCCTTACACCCTGTATTAATAGCCTATATGGCGTGGAGATGTACGTCACAATCTACAAATTAAGAATTTTATTTAGAAGCCGCAGGAAATATAAACCAAAATGCATAAAAAAAAGTACAAATTAAAATAATAATTATTCCAGACCCAAAAGTGTTCTTAACCAAACATTATCAATACAATTACAAACACTTTTGAATTCTTTATCCCCCAATACAAAAGGGGCAAATCACTGGATAGCAAAAAAATATCCCAAATAAAGGGCACGCGTCTAACAGCCAGGTGCATGGCCCCATAATTTTAGGGCCCTATTATTGTAGAGGAAGGGATTTCTGCATTACTGTTTGTATGGTTACCATGTTTTATAAATGCATACCGGAACATTACAATTTCTATGTTTGTTAATTTAATTGGTTGTATTTAATTAACAAACGTAGGCTCCCTTTTAATATGCTGACATTTTTTCAAGGGGATGATCAGATCGTCATCGTGAACAACGTTCTCTAAGGCACCAACATTGAACTCGAGAAAAAAAAATCTGCTGTTTCATCCAAAAAAATACTGTAGCAAACTTACTTGCGCCAAAAAAGTTTAGGACAGCAGATTTTTTTTCGCGATTTCGATTTGTTGGTCCATAGAGAAAGTTACAGTTTGATTGTCTGACCATCCCCATAAAATAGTGTCTGCAAATTTCTTAATTTCTTTCGGTCTATATAATCAAAAAAGAAAAGGAAACTAGGCAAACAGTAAAAATCCTTTTCATTATACTTTTCGGTATCCTATCAATTTTCGGGCAGATTTTACAACTGCCAACTAGTACCTAAGTAGTTGTAGCCACAGAAAGGCTAGTAATTATTTAGTTCGAAAACTCGTATGACCAAAACAAAAAAATGTAATTCAACCTTTTCCTCATTAGAAAATTATGATTGAATCTTTATAAAGTTGTCATAGGTAGTATGACCTTTCTCTGAACGAATTTTCAGTTGTTTCTTACAAATAAGAGTGCCCAGAAAAGAAAAGTTGCTGTCACGGGACGCCCGACAGAAGTGAAACATCGGGAGCTGTCAAATTTAAATTTCGAACTTCCGTTACACGAAAAGGTTGCGGAACCGTATTTCAAAGCTCTCTCATAAAAAGTTTCAATTAAAAAAACTGGCCAAGTGCGTGTCGGGCCACGCGCAGGTTAGGGTTCCGTAGTTGCCCGTCACAATATACGAACTTAGAAGGGGGCTTTTTGTTTTATACTACGGTTTGACGGCTAATAAAGTCTAAAAAGTGCATTTTTTAAGTTGGTCGACTATTACTCGTTAACTTGTAAAGCTAACTTAGCGGTGATAGTTTTCCTTTTAATTTCATTATATAGTACACTACTGCCATGAATTTTTTCACATATCCAGAAACCACCGTTTAGCTGGCAGAGGGGGGGGACACTCGACTCTAACATAAATTTGCACCTTAAAGCTTAATATTTCGCTAACGGATCCCTAAATCGAAAAATGGTTTTCCCACACCCACCGTATTTTTAAAAGACCTATCCAACGATACCCCACACCATGGGATAGACGAGAAAAAAAAATTGCGTCCCCACTTCACGGGTAGGGGAGGTACCCTAAAAAAAAATATTTTTCAAAATTTTGTTTTACCACTTTCTCGGCGTGATTAATATGTATATTCATGCCAAATTACAGCTTTCTAGTACTAAGCGTCGCTGAGCTAAGCCGCGGACAGACGGACGGACGGACGGACGGACGGACGGACATGGCGAAACTATAAGGGTTCCTTGTTGACTTCGGAACCCTAAAAACCAAACTAATAACAGCTTCCTATTATTTCCATTGCTTTGTAGTCACCCTACAAAACTTAGGGTAGGGTCAACACAAAAGCGATCAAAGCTAATATTTGCAACTTTGTATCCCCTTTGAATGTGGTTTAATACGGGTGCTCTATAGCTCTATTATCTATGGCTTTACTAATTGTTATTTTGTTACTCGCTTAGTTAGGTTCTCGAGTGGGTTGCCCTTTTATAGGGTTCCAACTTTTGATACTGGTTTCTGAAGCTTAGGTACTATACAAGGTGTTACAAAACTACAAATAAACATTTAAGGGGGTGGTGTAGACCATCAAACTGAACAACTTTCACTATGGGACCAATATCGAAATCGCGAAAAAAAAAGTTTATGTTCTATACTCTACAAATCGACTAGAGCTAAAATATGTATGGGATCTAAAATAATTTTTTTCGCGATTTCGATGTTGGTCCCATAGAGAAAGTTGTTCAGTTTGACGGTCTAAACAACCCCCTTAAGAGTTTTAAAAATTTATTCTTACTTATGAAACATCCTGTATACGATATCTGGAATCACCAAAATGTAAAGTGTTAGGTACGTAATTACAGCTTTAATCTGTAATTATACCGAAACAGAACCAACTACCTCTATCTATAATCTAAAAATATGAATTCTATACAGGGTCCTTCTTAATAATTATGCTGACACTTTTTTAAGGGGGTGATCAGACCGTCAAACTGAACAACTTTCTCTATAGGACCAACATCGAAATCGCGAAAAACAAATCATCTATCCCATACATTTTTGTTGAATCGATACTGCAGCTTTGTATGGAGCAGCTGATTCATTTTTCGCGATTTTGATGTTGTTTGATGAGTTGTAGCACCCCCTTCATATTACTAGAGTGTGTTACAATATCTCTTTACAAAAAACACACTGCTAAAATCTCATAGTAACTTGAAACATGATTTTCTAAAAGTCCTCAGATCCGATTTTGATGCGACGTTCTGTGAGTAATGAGGAAAGGTCTCCCTACAAATATACCATACTCCTATCTCTATTGGTTAATAGGCCATACAAAGTTGCCCAGTCTCTTTTGGGTAAAGCATTCTTTTCTTCTTTCGCATGACAATCACTCATGCTGTAAGTGTAAAGATAAGCCAGTCAGCAATAGTAGTATCTGAGAGCGAGCGAAGCGAGCTCTAAGTTTTTATTACTATGATTCGCCTGTGGTCAGCAGAACTGTGGCTGTGGCTAAATATTAAAAGCTGCATAAACCTTTGACGCACGAGCAACATAAGTGCGTTCACACACGATGACGCATTGACGCAGCGGCAGACGTCAGTCCGCCATTTGTGAAGCAAGGAGTTGTATGAAACCGCACGTAGAAGCACACACGGTGACGCATTGACGCACCGGGTTTGGTTCTATGGACTGACATCTGCCGCTCCGTCAGTGCGTCGCCCACACCGCTCCACGCTCTCCGTCGCTTCTGTTTTCAGTGGTGGACTATCGCCTGTACACCCTTCTTGAGGGCAGGCAGTGGGTCGTAGGTATAATAGGCTGATCAGAAGATATTTGCTATCCCATCACCCAGGTTATCCAGCATTTCCTCCACGTGACTGTGCGCCATGTAGCTGACATATGATCGAAATTCTCCCTCGACTTGACCCACATTGCACGGCCTCCGGACTTGTTATGTGCTGCAGTATGCGAGAATAGTTACGAGATATATCCCGAGATACGTTTGACGTACAGTTTCTTAACTTATTAGGTTACAACCTTTACAAATGAGTACCCATATTTTTAAATTATATTAGATCATTTTTAATAGTGTATTTAATGAGAATGCTGACGACTTGACGAGCTGGCGAGGGCTGGCTCAGAACGGAAGATGGTTGGTCTGGAAACAAGAGTGGGAATCCCGGCATGCAGCATAAGAATGACCATTAAGGAATGGGCTGATAAAACACACAGGCTGGAGTGGTCTGGCCTTTGAGGTCTACAACACTCAAATTTATCAGCAATGTGATGACTCGCGTTTCAAAAAGTTCATACTGAATAACAACAGGAGCAAGGCTCGTGCCATATCGTCGGAGCCCTCACCGGGCACTTCGCCACAGGCGCGATGATGCATGAGATGAAGCTCACCAGACTCTAGCTGCCGAGCGTGCGGAGAAGAGGAGGAGACCATGGACCACATCCTTTGTGACTGCGTTGTCTTGGTGGAAAAACGCATGTGCCTCCTCGGAGATGGATATCCAAAACCAGGAGATCTCAGATTTCTTCCCCTCAATGGTATTGCCTCCTTCATTGACCATGGTGTTTGAAGGGTGAAGAAAGCAAAAGTATAGGGGTTAACACAAAAGATCCTATTGGGTCGAAGTGTTGCTGGCTTTCCAGCCCCCGCAATAAGATAAGATAACAGTGTATTGAAACTTAACAAACACTTGATAAGTTTCAAAAGTAAAGTTTCCTTAGGGAAAGTCGTTAAGTTCCATAAAACATGGGTCAACAACGAAACATTTTTTTTTTGACCTTCCATACAAAACTGCGGATCAGCCGATCGATTTTCTATGGCAGGTCCAAATATTTTTTGTTAAAGTTGTTTAGTTTCATTATCTAAATACACCCTTAAAATTGTTTTATTAATTAAAAATATGGCTCTGATAGGTTTGCTCGAAGTTGTTCAGTTTGATGGGTAGAGTATGTGATTTAAAGGTTATGATACTTTTCCATACACCCTGTATATTAATTAACACTTTCAAAAGTATATGTATTAGGGGTTTCTCCTATAAGCAACGGATGACTTTTAATTTGAGAAAGATAACAAGAGAAATAAAAACGCATTCTCATTCGAAATTTGACCGAAATAATTTAACGGTAAAAACAAATAAAAATGTTATAAATCTCGTTTGTCTATCAGATAAGCAACGGATGACTTTTAATTTGAGAAAGATAACAAGAGAAATAAAAACGCATTCTCATTCGAAATTTGACCGAAATAATTTAACGGTAAAAACAAATAAAAATGTTATAAATCTCGTTTGTCTATCAGATCTCGCATTTATCAAAATAATCAATTTGTTGTACCTCACTAAGAGCTTTTCATAGTAAGCTGGCATGATACGAATCTACCATTCAACCAAATGGATTCATCACAACCAATTACAGTCCAATAAAATCTATCGCAAGATAAATCTCCAAACGAATCTCCCACTTTATATCATTCAGTACCTATTGCTGAAAATCACATTAAGCGAATATTAACGAGCGATCGCTCTCATTTCGAACGGATGCAAGCGAAAGTGGGCCGTGGGCTGAATTCGGCGCAGTGTCAATAATAACTCCCCTTCTATCATCTCTTCAGTGAAGGACGAATTTATTTTACCATCGTATCGACGTCATAATCATAGCCGATAGACGTCCACTGCTGGAGATAGGCCTCCCGCAAGGATCGCCTCAAAACGACCGGTCCTGCGCTGCCCTCATCCAACGAGTCTACGCGCCGCCTTCACCAGCAGTGCGATTTTTGAAAATCATACGAGCGGTTCGGCAGTAGAAAATGTCAGAATTACTATGGAGATTATGCATCTTTCTACTGCCGAACCGCTCGTATGATTTTCAAAAATCGCACTGCAGGTCTTTAGTCTACCTTGTGTTGTGGGAGGCTCACCCACGCTGCGCTTTCCGGTACGTGGTTGCCACTAGAGGCATCCTCGTCAGTGTTGCCAAGTCCCAGCCAGTCTCAATCGCCAAAAATCTCGGGCCAAGTAGCCTAAAGTCGCCTAATTTTTTCCCCGTGTAATATAGCCTATATTCGCCTAAAAATACCGCAAGTTGGCCAAAATAAATGATGATGAATGAGCAGCCATGCTCGTGACTGAAATTTTTTTTTACTACTGCAATCTCTACTCACAGCTCTACCGCATAACATACACTTACGTTAAGTGTGTTACAGTGTACAGTTTATACAGTCTACTATAAATATATAATGTCATTTTACTTACAATAAGTATCATAATTGAGATTTTTCTTAAAATAGCCTAAAATTACCCAAAATAGTCTATTTTTTTTTAAATAGCCTAAAATCGCCAATTTTATTTTTGAATATAGCCTAAATGGCGACCGGTCGCCAATCGTATTTTTTGGTCGGTGATAGACCCCCTGATGTAGCCTAAAAGGCGATAAATCGCCAAACTTGGCAGCACTGATCTTCGTCCATATCGGCCATCGGCAGTCATAATCGAATGAGCGTAATCGGAAATACTTTGAGTATAGGCATGTAATATTTAGATCGATGGTATCGGTCAGAATTGTTGCTTAACTATGAATATGGAGCCAACATAGAAATCGAGAAGACAATTTTTGTTTCAGAGAAAACATAAATTGAATAGGTTAGGTACTCGATCCAATTTCACCAAACTGTATGGAAACATCTGATTTTTTCACTATTTCCCCCCTGTTGCCTCATGTTGGCCCCAATGTGAAATTCAGTGGTGGTGTGATGTGGTGTGTGTGTGTTCAGTTTGATGGTCTGAAGCACCTCCTTCAGTTTGTAACGCATTTAAGCTTACACCCTGTGTATTTATGTATGTATCTCGCTACTACGATCAGGTGCGGACGAAGTCGCGGGCAAAGTCTTGTCTTTCTTTAAATGTGTTGCGGGTTTTGCCTTGGCTCGCTGGATTTTTGTGTTGTGAATGGTCGCCGGCTGTCGTTCTTGGCAATGCAGAAGTAAAAGCGGTGGAAAAAGTGTGGTCACGAAAAAACAATCTATTCTTGGAACACACCCAAGTTCTCCCTAGCATGTGTTTAACGGATAAATCATAATTTGTCAACAAAAACAGACGTAAGTAAACATTGTGTTAGATTTAACTTAGCAGGAGATATACCGGAGAGCAATTTGTCATACGTTTGCGTCCTAAATAAACATACGTTTTGGAAAAGGCTTGGAATCGAAACTACTACACTTCCCTAATTACTTTTTGGAATGGTCTTAAACAACTACTAGTACAGTCAGCATCAAAAAGATGTATGCACTTTTCCTACGGAGTGTCTATCCAATCTCGAGGATTATTTTTGAGTAAGAACAACAGAGAAGGATTTTGGAGCCTCGTGGCAGGCTGAGATGTTTTTGAGTAAGAACAACTGAGAAGGATTTTGGAGCCTCGTGGCAGGCTGAAACGCGAACACCACGCGAGAGACAAGTGTTCGGGGCAAACCCTGCAGCGTGACTCTGAGATTATAACTTTATCAAAGACACAGATACCGATTTATTAGTTTCAATACAGTGTTTGGAAATAATTACTAAATGAAATTGGTTACCATTCGAAATAGAATTAAACTTCGTTAGTTTAGTATGGAGCCGAGAGCGCTAACTAGATCCTCTTAAATTTACTGAGAATCAGGCTATTTAATTGGACTACAAATTCTATGAAATAACATTATTCAATGCTTCATTATCATTTAAATAAGCCGATAACACATTGTTTGCTTTCTCAAATTATTATCAGGAATTTAGTTAATGTTCTAAATGATGTCACTGTTTACGCAGTTTTAGCTACGAAGACGAAACCAGGTGTCTCACATGCATACAAAATGTATTATTCTTGGAGCTCTGTAAGAACCTACTTGACTTTCTTGGAATTTGGGTAACCGTATGGCGACAATGTGTCTAAGAAATGATATTGTTACGATGTTGGGTTTTTCATGTGTGTAGATAATTTATTAATTTCTTTTGTTTTGAAGATAAATGAGGGTTGGCTGTATTTAAAGTTGTGAGTAGTTGACGATGACGTATGATATTGTTAGATAATTTTGTATGGGAACGGTGAACGTGTTATGTTTTTTTTTATCTTTAGGTATTAAATTTGGTACATTTATTAAGGATAAAAGACATAATTTTAAGAAACTAACAAATTGTTTTTGCAACTCATCCAGTTTATCAATAAAAATTTAACTATTAATCTGTAAATGGCAAAAGTGGTCGAGAAAAAATCATTCGAACTCCATGGAGAAAAACAACTTCTTAATTAAAAAAAAATTACTTACCCTGCCTTCTCTTTCTAATTCTAAGCTGAAACCAGAAACGGCAACATCAAATGTAAAATGCTGATATAGGTAAGTATTGCTATTTTTTTCATAATGGCCAGTTACTTATTTTAAGTTCATTTTCAGTGTACCAAGGAGTTTACAGGTCCTGCGAGTGACGTCACTCGTTGTACTGAAAAACGAAGTTATTTTATTAAAATACTTATCTGTACTTAATCCTTTCATTTTAAAATCTCAGACATTTATATAAAACATTTTTATTGATAATTATCTTGAAATCCGTCCACTGTAAAAAAGGTTACTATAAACTCGATGATTATTTGAATGACCAAAATGTCTGGTCTTGACAATGTTACACTATGTAATTCAATATTTGTACTTTGTATATTTTGTTTTGTTTAAAAGAAGTGTGTTGTAGAGTTTCTGGCCGCATCTTCTCTACAACGGAACACCTTCCGAAGCGGTGGTAGAATCAAAAATGACGTCAAAAAGTTATCTATGTGATATTATTTTGACTTTGACTTTTGACTTTGAAATGGTTTTCGATTCAGCCCTCCAAAAAAATACGATATCCAATTATGAACGTTTGGATCGCGGTCATGCGCATTCCACTACTAGGTACAGAAAAAATATACAACTTCAATTCATGGGATTTCCAAATTGCGACTACCTAGCTAAATAGGCTGTCTTGATTTCGGAGATGATGTAAATTCAACACATGTTTGAAGTCACGTAGTCAATATGGCTACCATCCAATGTGATAATGTGCTAAACATGTTTTATTACGGTCGGTAATACAAAGGTACCTAATACAGTTATAGATGGAATTCCTTGATCTATGGACCCATCTTTGTCGTTAATAAGGATCGTAACGTTTTAACAACTGTTTAAACATAACCTGAAATCTTTTCTTCAGAATCGAAAATCTGACAATAATATTAATGGTTAAAAAACATTATTAAAACTGTAAACGGTTGTAAAGACAAAATTAGACAGTGTTTCCAACTGCATTCATTACAACAAAAAATTTAAGAACCGGAGTGAAATATTCTAGGTAGGTACTCGAGGGAGTGAATGTAAAAGAATATCTAATATGTAGCTATTTTCACACTTTGGCATTATTAGTACGGTCCCCAATAGACATCAAGACAACTTCCGTGGGACTCAGCTCCGCCATACAGACTACTGGTACGTACTTGTTGGGTATGTTTTTCTGAACACAAAAAGTGCGGTAGTCACTTCCTAAGGGTATGGAGGGGGGAGCTGTGACGTAGTAAAGATGGCGGCCGACCCATTTTATTAATCGGTAATTTCTAGATAACTACTAAACCGATTTACTTAAATAAGGTGTCAAATGAAAGGCCATGTAATGTACATTATTTGATTTCTTACATGCGTTCATGTAAAGCTGATATCAAATGAAATAACTTAAAAAAACATCATTTTTTTTTTAAATCCAAATTTTATTATGTAAATAGCTCGGTAACCGTTAGGATTGTGGAAATTTAACTAATTGTAAAATATTTTGTTACTTTTATCAGGTTTTTAATAAACTTTAAATCATTACAATCGAGTAATAAATGACGAAGTTACAGTCGTTTTAGTGAGCGGAGTCCCTGTACGAAGAATCTCAAATTGATGTAACTGGACTGGTTTTCTATTAAATTACTAGTAAAAAGTATGATAATTATACGAACACGAATATGAAATTGTAATAATAATGTTTTATAAGAATTTAGGTAAGTACTAGCGCATCATCATCATCATCATTTCAGCCTTTTTATACGTCCAATGATGAACATGGGCCCTAGTGGGGGAATAGGGCATGCAACCGGAAAATCCTGGTACCAAAAATAACGGGAATTCCCGGGATTTCTGAGGCTATCTAGCACCGGTACTTCAGGAAATAAATCCCGGTTCTTTCAATACTTTCGGTACTCAAAAATTTAATTAATAAATAATTAAAATGCTTTCTAAAATCCTTAGTAAGTAGATTTAATTATACTATGGAAATTTTTAATTAATCTAATGAAATAATGATTCTCTCTTGTAACTTTTTACAATTTTCATATTGATCATCATCATCACAACCAAAAGATGTCGATTGCTGGACAAAGGCCTCCCCCAAGGATCGCCACAACGACCGGTCCAGCACTGCCCTTATCCAATAATGGGATCCCGCCACCTTCACCTGGTCGTCGGTTGATCTTGTGAGGGACTGTGCGGTACGCGGTTGCCATTCAAGAACTATTCGGCCCCATCGGCCACCTGTTTTGCTATCCATGTGCCCAGTCCATTGCCACTTGAGTTTAGCAATTGTTCTTGCTATATCGGCTACCTTGGTTCTTCTGCGAAGCTCATTTCTGATTTGGTCTCGCAGGGAAACTGTGACCATAGCCGTCATAATTGCCCTTGGAATGAATTTCACCCTTTTCAAGAGTATCACGTCTAAGTCCGGTATGGCATCATTGGCAGTAAGCACTGGTCAAAGACTTTCTTTTTGAGACAGAGAATGCGGTATTTGGGACTACAAGATATTACGTATCTTCTCGAACGCTGCCCAGTCGTGGTGAATTTGAAGGTTAGACCTGCGGATCTACTAACTGGACAGTTTATCCCAGTTATACTCAATCGTCAACAACTTTGAGCACAGAGTCTCTATCTTAACAGGAGTGGGTAGAACTCAATGTTTTTCTTATACGTTCTACATAAGACATGATTTTCGTCTTTTCCATGTTCATTTTTAAACCGACTAGTTTGGACGCTCTGCAAGGTCAAGGCATTCTACTGAGGTCCTCCAGTCTCAGCATTGGGCCATGACAACTAATTTTTTGGCAACCAAAGGTTAGTTATGTTCTATTCCGTGACTGTTCCACGGTTTAAACAAGGCAAGAATGCCCTCCTGAAGCACTAATGCTGTTGATTTCGCTTTTAAGCCATGAGCTGTCGAGAGTCGTTGCGAACTGTCTAGCGCGCAGGTTCGACGACTTCCAAAAAGGCTTCAGCACCGTAGACCACATACACACGCTCTAGCATATTATACAAAAGACCGAAGAGTATAACTTACCTCTTTTCTTAGCGTTTGTGGACTCGAAGGAATCGAAAACTTTCTCGTAGAAATCATTTGATTCAAAGGAGACCTGGGCTGTACTGCAGCCACTCCAGTGACGCTCAGTTGACCGGTTCATTGAAGTGCGCCTCTATGTCAGTTTAAATATAAGACCAGAACTCGAAACCTATCCTTCCGCAGCCAGATGTAGGACAGGGAGATGCAATTTCTCCAATACGGTTCACTCATCGTTGCACTAAGAGACGTTTTCTAGATTATGTTCTGGAAAGCGCTGGACATAACTAACCTTTGGTTTGCCGCAAATTTAGTTGTCATTGCCCAATGCTGAGACTATGGAAGACCTCACTAGAATGCTCGATGACCTAAGCAGAGCGTCCAAACTAGTTGGTTTAAAAATGAACACGGACAAGACGAAAATCATGTCTAATGTAGAACGTAAAAGGTAGAACATTGAGTTATACCCACTCCTGTGAAGATTGGAAACTTAGTGCTCAAAGTTGTTTACGATTATGTATAACTGGGATAAACTGTCCAGTTAGTAGGTCCGCAGGTCTAAGCCTCAAATTGGACACGACTGTGGGCAGCGTTCGAGAAAATACGTAATATTATAATATCTTGTAGTCCCAAATACCGCATTCTCTGTCTCAAAAAGAAAGTCTTTGACCAGTACTTACTGCCAGTGATGACATATGGAACTAAGACGTGATCGCTCACTAAAGGCCTCATGAAAAGGCAAAAATTCACTCAAAGGGCAATTATGACGACTATGCTCACAGTTTCCCTGCGAGACCAAATCAGAAATGAGCTTCGCAGAAGAACCAAGGTAGCCGATATAACTAGTAAAATTGCTAAACTCAAGTGGGAATGGACTGGGCAGATGGCAAGCAAAACAGGTGGCCGATGGGGCCGAACACTTCTTGAATGGCGACCGCGTACCGGAAAGCGCAGTCCCTCACAAGATCGACATGATATGAAAATTATAAAAATAATAAGAGAAAATTATCATTACATTGGATTATTTTAAAATTTCCATTTAAAGTATAATTAATTATACTTACTGAAGATTTCAGAAAGCAATTTAATTAATTATTATCCGGTATTTTCGGTACCAGGATTTCCCGGGAGCAAGCCCTAGTCCCCCCTAGGGCCCATGTTCATCATTGGACGTATAAAAAGGCTGAAATGATGATCATGATGATGCCCTAGTACTTACCTAAATTCTTATAAAACATTATTATTACAATTTCATTTTCGTGTTCGTATAATTATCATACTTTTTACTAGTAATTTAATAGAAAACCAGTCCAGTTACATCAATTTGAGATTCTTCGTACAGGGACTCCGCTCACTAAAACGACTGTAACTTCGTCATTTATTACTCGATTGTAATGATTTAAAGTTTATTAAAAACCTGATAAAAGTAACAAAATATTTTACAATTAGTTAAATTTAATCCATACCCTTAGGAAGAGACTACCGCACTTTTTGTGTTCAGGAAAACATACCCAACAGCTACATACCAGTAGTCTGTATGGCGGAGCTGAGTCCCACCAAAATCGTTATTTGAAGACTTTTGGACAAATGGGGACTGTACTATATTTATCGCTCCATATTCGTTCATTTTTATGGCTCTGGCTACAAAAAACTCTCAGTCCCAAAAGTTGCTAGAAAAAGTAGCCAAAAAGTTTAGCTACAAGTTTTACAAATTTGTAGCTGCCAGACCTCCGAAAATTGCTAGATCTAGCTACAAAGTTACTAAGTTGGCATCACTGAATAGGATAAATTATTCTATCAGCGCGGATAACTTCACCATGTATACTCATCAAAATAACAAACTTTCACTATACTGACAATTTCATTCAATATTTCAATATTTCAAATGATTTCAAAGTTGGTTCCATATGTACCTACTGAAAGTTATTCAGTTTGATGAGTATAGAATACCTACATTATGGTTAACTTATAGGCACTGATTAAAAATACTGCATAGTATTGTTCACGACTACATTATTCAAGAGGTAGTCAGATATTACGTACTAAAGGTCCCATATTCCGAATAACAAGCGGTGCCCGCGACGACATCGTAATACGCACAGATTACTGACTAAAATTCTAAAAGGTCTCAAAACATTCCATTACGTATCCTAAAAGCCCCCAATGTACATTTTTTCAATGTACCTACCTAGATAGCATATACCCAAACTCTGTCTATCTATTATTATATGTGTTTCGACTCCGTTCCATTCTTTGCGTTGATGAGATCGCTATAGCATTTTTACTTTTTAGCAATCTTTCACCGTCATTACACCTATGTTTGTGTGATTTTTCTTTATGAACCAATATAATATTACTATTCATCATCATCATCATCATCATCAGCCTATCATCGTCCACTGCTGAACATAGGCCTCTCCCAAGGCGCGCCACAAAACTCTGTCCTCGGCCTTCCTCATCCAGTCGCTCCCCGCTACTTTTTTTAGGTCGTCTGTCCAGCGGGCAGCAGGGCGTCCCAAACTACGCCTACCAGTTCGCGGTCTCCACTCTGGAACTCTGACACCCCATCGGTTGTCAGTTTTTCGGCAGATATGACCAGCCCATTGCCACTTCAGCTGGCTAATTTTCTGAGCTATCTCAGCCACTTTAGTTCTGTGAGGAATCACTTCATTTCTGATGTGATCCCTCAGAGAAACACCGAGCATAGCTCTCTCCATAGCTCGCTGAGCGACCTTGAATTTATGAACTAGCTCTATCGTCAGGGTCCACGTCCACAATATTACTATTACTTATAACCAATCTTCAGAAGATCTTGACACATCTAGTGGACACGAGAGCAAGTTGTTCTCATAGTGATATTGGGTGGGATCGGTAGTGATCGTGTGGACAGTGGGTACATCACAATACACCCCTGAAAATGGAAGTAAGTAGATTTCCTTGTGATATTTTCTTCACACGAAAACTACAGAGCTGATTTTGATACAGTTTATTGTTATATCTCTTATTCAAACTTGAAAACTGCAATATTTATCATGGAATTCTACCAGGATTGGACGGAAAGGATTCCTCAGTTGTATATAAAGAGTAGAGAAGACGCATGAAAAGGTATGGGTAGGTAAGATTATAAAATGTGGTGTCAAATTCCAACAAAACTGTCAACAGATTGCACAACAAAAACTGTGTTCTATGCCGAGACGTCAGCGCGTCAACGGCCGGTTGTGATTCATAAGGTTTTTATCTTCAAATAAAAAAACTTTCGCCGCAATACTAAATCTTGACGTCCATTAGGCATACTTTAGGACCCAATGTTACGTGCGCAAACGCATGTGATGCGCACGTTTCTACGTCTGTCTGTCTGTCCTACCTATTTAGGGCTGTAACTTTTGAACCGTAATAGCTAGACAGTTTCACAGACTGTGCGTTATTATGGCGGATTTGCTAACAAATAATAAAAATGTGAAAAAGTTAAAAGGGTGTCCTCCCTCATACAAGAAATTAGTTTTTATCAAAGTTTTTTTTCTCCTTCTATCGTAAAAACGGTAATACATACAATACAAGCGTCAAACTTGGTATTATTATAGAGCCAATTCTACAGTTTAACAAAGAATAATACAAACCGGCCAAGTGTAAGTCAGTCCCGTGCTAAAGGTACCGGAGATCATTGCCGGATTAACCATAGAGACAAAGTAGGCTCCAGCCTATGGGTCCAGCGCCGCCATGGGGCCCCGCGGCTCGGGAGAAAAATAAGTGAAAACTCAAAGATTTAGGCCCACCCCAGACTTAAAAGGAATAATGAAATATAAAAGAACTGTATTTCAGTTGTCTCTTATTTTTCATAAAAAGCGAAGCAAGCTGGAGATTTCACTGCAATTATTGCAGTAAAATCTCGAGCTCGCTTCGCTTGTTCCAGAATTTAGATAGCATTACGAAACGCGATTTTGTAATATTGTAGTAAAACCTCGAGCTCGCTTCGCTCGGTCCACATTTTAGTGTTTTTATTATGTTGTTTGATTGGTGGTTATTTTACTGCGACCATAGGAAAAAATCATTGCGACGCCCATTGATATAGGGGCCCCAGGATTTGCATTGCCTAGGGGCCTCTGCATGGTTTAATCCCTGCCGGAGATTTTTTTTTTAAGTCGTGTCTGTTGTGTGGTGGTGTGGACCCCTCGGTGCGCGAGCAGCCCAACTCGCACTTGACCGGGTTTTTCTTCTCCCCCCCCCCCCCCCCTCCACAGCTTCCTACGAAGTGGAACAGCCCTGATCAGACTATAGACAAACCTACTCTGCTAAAGTGAAAAAGAACTTTCTGTTTCTTTAGTTTCTTGACAAAGTATCCAAATACATAATAGTCACGTAGAAATTGACATTCACTGTCTCTGTCTAACCTGATTCAATTGTTATATTGTTTGTCTACTCTTTTGTTTTATCAAATGTTTGGTTAAACTGTTTAACTCCAATTTTGTGTTAGTCCCACGAATCAAACCATTTCGGTCTTTAAGTTGAAGGTATACAAGTTAATTTAGGAGTTTTTACACTGTGGTCCTGTATCTTTCGCAGAATAGTTTTTAGTATTTTGGGTTTTTTGTTGGAAAGATTTATGTTACAAGGAAGTATAAATGAAGTTCGAGTGCTATTATGTAACAGGCTTATAAATTATCAAGAATTTGGTCTACGGTCTACTAATTACTAAGTTATTTCAGTATTTTTATCTACAGGATGTAGTCTTAAACGCGTTACATTATGTATTTTAGGAGGTGCTTCAGACCTTTCTATGGCTCACTAACTTTAATTGAACAAGAACTTATAAAAGTTATACCCTATCGTATCATAAGTGTAGCGAGGGTATAGACCCCCTAAAGATAAACCGACGACCTGGTGAAGGCGGCGGGAACCCGTTGGATGAGGGCAGCGCAGGACCGGTCGTTGTGGCGATGGCGAACCTTGGGGGAGGCATATGTCCAGCAGTAGACGTCCATCGGCTGGGATGATGATGAAATTATAAAACGTAATACCTAACCTACCTACTTACCTATAAACGAAGGAATAAGTAGGACAAAAGAAGGAATTACACTGAAAAAAATACCGAACTGTTTTGTAAAACATAATCCAACATTTGGTAAAAACAGCTAAACAATTTGCTATTTATAACCAAATTTTTGACTATGTTTTACAAAACAGTTCGGTAGTCACTAAAGTTCAGTTACATTTAACAAACATTTAGTTAAAGATTTCTTTGAGTGTAAATGGCAAATTAATCGGCTTGGTAAAGATATTAAAAACTAATGGACTTAAACTCTAAGTTTCAATCTTTCAACATTTAACATCAAGAAAGACGTTAATCTCTACTTTGACGAGATATTTTAAGAGTGCAAAAATAAAATACATTTCGAAAACATCTCGGCTACATTATGAAAGTAAATTAAAACATTTTCAACCGAAATCTTTGATCGAAATGCGAAGGGACCACACATGTTTGCTTCAGATTGACGGACGGACACCTTTCACGAAAATTGGCCAGGAGGTGCCACACATCATGGTTAGGGTTGTCAGCTGTTAGGTTGTCTGTGATTGTGTTAATTATGATTATCCGGGTTTTCCCGGATTTCGAAAATAGTGAAGATTATTTTATTTTATTATTATCGTTGCTTTTCATATTTTTATTAGCAGATAAGAAAAATTATGTGGATTTGTGTTCTATTTATACAAGGTGTTTCATAAGTAACAATAAATTTTTGAAACTCTTAAGGGGGTTGTTAAGACCGTCAAACTGAACAACTTTCTCTATGGGACCAACATCGAAATCGCGAAAAAAATAATTTCATATCCCATACATATTTTAGCTCTAGTCGATTTGTAGAGTATAGAACATAATTTTTTTTTTTCCCGATTTCGATATTGGTCCCATAGTGAATGTTGTTCAGTTTGATGGTCTACACCACCCCCTTAAAGGTTTATTTGTAGTTTTGTAACACCTTGTATAATAATCATGTATTTGCATTTTCCATTTTCCTTTGTACCTACTTCAATAACATATTTGTTTTATTTAGCCATAAATAAGTCTACGGTGAATAAGCATAGGTATGCTCACGACTATATTCCCCGAGGGGGTAGTCAGAGATATTCTGAAAACTCAAAACATCCACGTCCAGAAGAACCAGAAGTCCACTTTAAATAGCTTCATAATTAACATCATCAGCCTCTGTTTTTCTGTGGACTATGATTATACAAGCCTACCTATCATCGTGAAGGTGTACTGGCGATACAATTAAGACAATGGACGGTAAGTATCAAGATTTAATGGTTCCATTTACGATCTGAAAATGGGCCGGTTCAATTTGTGGTACAAAATTAAACTATCGAATTCAATGGTGAGCTGAGTAAATTCGTTACTTGAGTTACAAAGTACTGAACGATCAAATAAATTTCAATTCGTCTAAATTAGATTCGGTCATTGAAGAAACTAGACTTCTGTCAATTGGTAACCATGCACAAAAGACAGTATTTACCAGAATAATTTAGATTTCTGGAAATGCTTTCTTTCCCTCAAACTTGCACACCATATGTAGGTAGGTACACACATTTTAAATCCAACGAACATTCATCTGACTGTAAAATTTGTGTTACTGTGTTATATTGGTGTTGTGTTATTTATGTTAATTCAAGCCTACTATAAAAGCAGGAAGAGATTAGCTTTTCTATCAGTTTCTTAGTTGTATGGGATCTTATGATAATTTTAAGTAAAGAAGAAAAGTATCAATGTATTTAAAATTGAGAGAACAAAAACAATTTCTTTCTTATTTACGTCGATTATTTGAGCGTCGAATTTTGACATCATGCTTTCCCGATTCCATAATTATACCTATCTGACAAAGTGACAACCCTACTCAATATTCCCTTTCCTTCACGCATCGCGCCTAATTTGTGATAATGGATACGAATATTATAAGTTTTTGTATTTAAATTGTTTAAATTGCAGGTTTCGCGCGAAAATGATGTCAATTTTTTAAATTGGAGACCACCGCGGGATTGAGACATTAACTTTACGGTTGTTTAAAAAAAGAAGGTTTTATTTGACATGCTATGGCCGACACATTCTGTAAAAGCAGGAAAGTTTGCTGGGAATAAGACCCAACAGTGGGATTTTACAGGTCGATGATGATAATGAATGCAGAAGGTAGGAACAGGTAAGATCCTTATTTCGAGAAGAACACAATTTTCTTTGATTAGCTCTGTAGGCCTACTTTGTGCGTTTTTCCCCAGTTGGTTAGGACATTGCAGGCTCAATCTCTTGATTGTCTGAAAAGAAAGATGATTCCGTGCTTCGGATGGCACGTAAAGCCGTTGGTCCTGGCTACTATCTCAGCTACTATGGTGGTAGTAGTCGTTACATAAAAACCACGTCAGAGGCCGTAGGCGGTTTGAATAAACTCTGACACCAGCACGGCTAGCATGCCACCCACGACAAAGCGTTTTAACGAGAAAAACGTCATGTGCACTCTTTCTGGCATACGTAAAGTTACAAGGATGGAGGCATATCTCGAATTTTTTCGTTTTCTCGGGGGTGGCATGCTAGGCCTACTGCATAGGTAGCATATTATGACACCGTGATAAAGCGCTATCACACCTTCGCTCTCTTTCTCTTTGCACGTGAACGAACGAGATAAAAGACGTGATACAGCCTTATCACGTGTAGCATGCTACCAGTGCTTGCCCACACGCGATAAGCAGAAGACCCCAACAAACCGATAAAAACGAGATTTGCCGTGGGTGAAAGTTTTAATGACAAAATTAAGTTAATTATTTAAACTATTGACTGAACCTTAGATTTGCCTGTCTTTGTTATTTTTTTTATTTTTTTTTTTAATTAACCTTTTTCGTCCCATTGTTGGGCAAAGGTCTCCCCCAAACTTTTCCAGCCTTCTCTATCCCGTGCCATCAGTTGCCATTCTGCTTCGTGGGCATCCAGGTCGTCGCGCCATCTTTTTCTTGGTCTGCCCCGGTCTTTGTTACTTTACGCATGCCAAAATGAGCGCGAAAGACGTTTTCTCGCTTTGTCGTGCGTGACATACTTTTCAACTGGTATGAATTTTCTTACATCGATTTTCAGTAATAACTTAAAGAAACTTTACCCTTTAGTCACCTCGTTACCTCCCACGGGAAGTCGGTGTATTCTAATTCGACTACATCGCAAAAATGACACGATAAAGAAAATCACCATACAAAATTCTCTGTATTCAAATTCACAATTCCCCGAACCTTCCAAAAAGGCCATAGACCATAACATAGCACCATAACTGTCACTATTCAAAGAACAGACTGTCATAGTTATCGGGAATCAATGGTTACGATCAAAGTGCGCGACTCTACAATGGTGTACTTGGCTTGAATTTTAAGTGGTTGTATAAGTGGGATCACACACTACGACGCATTGACGGAACGGCAGACGTCAGTACAGCGTCAATGTGACGGATTGCCGCACCATGTGTGCTTTTACGTGCGGTTTCTTGTTTCTTACAACACCTTGCTTCACAAATGACGGACTGACGCGACGTCTGCCGCTCCGTCAATGCTTCATCATGTGAGAAAGCGCTAAAGGTGCAACACATTATTAATAACGAGAATTATTATACGGAATACATGGTTTGTCATGCTTAGTTCTATTTCAAAGTGGTTAAACATTTTGCTAGAACGATCTACTTTGTAGCACACCTATATCTACAACTTGGTTGCAGAAACGCTCATTAAAGTTAATCCTCCATGAAATCACTTGCTAGCTTTTACTACGTCAACAAAACAAAAGTGAGAGCAAGAGATACAGTGTCATTTTTAATATGCTAAAACTTTTTTAAGGGGATGATCAGACCGTCAAACCAACGTCAGAACAACTTTCTCTAGGGCACCAACATCTAAATCGCCAAAAAAAATCAGCTGTTCCATACAAAACTGCAAACCTACTAAGTATGGGACAGCTGAGTTTTTTTCGCGATTTCGATGTTGGTCCCGCAGAGAAAGTTGTTCGGTTTGACAGTCTGATCATCCCCTTAAAAAAGTGTCAGCATGTTTAGAAGGACCCTGAATATAATGGAGAATTAACTTTAATGAGCGTTTCTGCAACTGGGTGTTTAGTGTATCAAAACCCCTAAAATTTTTAAGTTGAAACAGAACACATTCGTTATATTTGCTAATTATTCGGCGATTGGTGGTTAAGACATTTTCTTTTGCTGAATGGTTCCTTACGTATCAAAGGTGGATTTAAGAAGAGACATCAACATTTTTTATCTAAGTTTTGGACCCCAAATTGCTTGACCTACTTTAGATTTAAATAAAATAGAGAGTAAAAACCAATTTACTTTTAGCCCTCCCTGGGGAGCACAGCCGGAAACTAAAGGCTTTAAGGTGGGTCTTATTATGTGACCCCATTAGGGTATTCGATATTTGATTAATGAAAGCACAGCCTCGGATTGGCAGTAGCGGGTTCAGCCTTAGATCAAAATAACGCGAACATTTCAAACCAGAAAAATGAGGCAAAACAATAATGAATGGTATAATATACTTCTTGTACCCAATTGCACTAGTTGTGACTTCTTGTGACAGACAATTTTGCTATGTATGGACCAATTGCCCTAGTTGTGTGCTGCAACTTAACGCGCTTATATGCCTTAATTTTACTTTGATCTAAGGTTCAAGCTCCATCCAGTACTAAATTTTACAATGTTTAATTTGAACCTAAAAACACCCGGGGGTTTACTTTCTTCATCGAACTAGTGTCTTCATTTCCATGATGACAAACAACCAACACTAACCAAACATTCCTCATTTGTAAAAGAATTACATAAATACACTGTAAATATTTATTTGCCCGGATACGGTAAAGAGCAACATTGACATAATAACGTAATAGCTCTTATCGCCTGGGAACACGTGTGCTAATTCCGTAATATTTGTATTGTTCTATGGATGTTAGTCCCTAGAAACGAGGATGATGGTGTCAAAGTCATATACCTATATTATAGGTAAACATGCTTACCATTTAAACCCACTGTTTCATTTTAATCTTTCCTTTTTGGAGGTAACCTAAAAGTTTATAGGAATAGAGTACCAAGTGTTGAATAAGTGGCTAATCGCACATAAAACACTGCATAAGAAACAGTTAACTCGCTTTTATAGGTTATACGTGGGAAGAAATAGGATATAGTCAATTTAAAAATAGAAATGTGATAGTCCATTCTAAGCCAGAACCATATCATCTAGAAATGGGCTAAGCTGGAGTCTTGTAATTGCAACTACGGGTCAATTGTACTATCACGATTCAGTTCGTCTCTCAATAGATATCTCATAGATAGATGTTAAGTCATCTAGAAGGCAGGTGTTGGTATAAAGAGAAAAACTGAACTTCTTACAAGTGCAATCGCTCCATAGTTACAATTACCAGATTGTTGCAATTAATAGACTCCACCTTGTTGATTCTAAGTCGGAACCAAATAGCTAGAAATGGGATAGTCCATTCTAAGCTGGAACCAAATAGCTAGAAATGGGATACCTAACTATACTTCATTCCAAATAAGGACGAAAATATATTTCGATTCCTGTATAGCTTTCTAGCCAATTCTGATTAGCAAATATGATTTATTTATGAGAAAGATGTACTATCCAACGTATCTTGGACGTTACTAAAGCTGTTCTAAGAATAAGTGAGAGGAAGTGTTTCAAATCACTGTTTCTGTAATTTAAAATGGCCTTAAATTTTCGTTGATATTTGGAATGGAGTACCTATAGTGATATTCTATTCGCAAGTCGGACTATTGATCAAGTACCACACGGCTAGAAATAGGGTGCTCAATCTAAACAGCTAGAAATGAGATAGTCCATACTTAGTTTCAACCAAGCAGCTAGAAATGGGATAGTCCATTCTAAGTGGGAACCACGCGGCCTAGTATTTTCCCTCCATAGGCACGTGCGGTACAAATATATTCGACAATAGAAACTATCAATGGAACTCCAAGAAGCGGGTTTTCCCTCCATGTTACGTTTTACTACCGATTAACTAGTAATTGATATGCAAGGTCTAGCCTGTTGCTCGATAAGCAAGGCGAAGGAAATAACGCATGACGTATTTTTAGGGACAATGGATTTCTCTTTGCAAAATTGCAACGTATTTACTTATTTTATAATTAGTACCTAACCTAGTGCCTACCTAAACGTTTTGTTAAGTTAGTTTACTATACAGGGTCCAACTTAATATGCTGACACTTTTTTAAGGGGATGTACGTACAAATAAACTGAACAACTTTCTCTATAGAACCAACATCGAAATTTCGAAAAAAAATCTGCTGTCCCATACATTCGGGTCGAGTTAGGTTGGCAGTTTTGTATGGGACAACTATTTTTTTTCGCGATTTCGATGTTGGTCCCATAGAGAAAGTTGTTCAGTTTGACGGTCTGATCATCCCCTTAAAAAATGTCAGCATATTAAGAAAGGACCCTATATATTCAACAATAGAACCTAATATCAATGGAACTTCAAGAAGCGAGTGGGTTTTCCCTCCAAGCACAGTTGGGGGTAATCTGTGCCTCCTAGTTACGTTTTACTACCGATTAACTAGTAATTGATATGCAAGGTCTAGCCTGTTGCTCGATAAGCAAGGCGAAGGAAATAACGCATGACGTATTTTTAGGGACAATGGATTTCTCTTTGCAAAATTGCAACGTATTTCCTTATTTTATTCTTAGTAGTGCTTAAACTTTTTGCCAAGTTTGTTTTTAACATTGTTCCGCTTATCTGTTTACAAGGTAATAAATAAATAAGAAAACTGGATTCTAAGTTATTCTCATCTCGTTCATTTCTCTTTTAGTTCAGTCTTAGAATGAAACAGCTGGTGCTTATCGTCTTGCGTAAAAATAAATCTGAGAAAATGTACCAAAATACCTACTGGGCGTTTTTTTAATCGCTATCCAAATTTTCATAGGTGGTTCAGACCATCAAACTGAACAACTTTTACTATGAGAGAAAATTTGAAATCGTAAAAAACAATCAGCTATTCCATACTAAACTTAAACTGCAATGCCTACTCTACTCAAATGTTTGGGTTTCCCCTCAAAACAATACGGTTTAAATTGATATGTGTGTTGTATAGGCCGTTATTGTTCCAAGAATCAATTAATTTATGCTATAAGGTATTGGCGGAATTAAGCGTACCCGTTTTTAAGAGAATTTTATTCCGAGAGCGAAAATGCGCGCTGCATACAAACGTACTATGGTGATATTTTCAATACTAACCAATTAAAGTCAATGAAATTTTGCAGAAACAATCTGGAAACAAATCACTATGCCTGTATGGAGTCAGATTTTCGTTAAAATATACAGTTTCAATGCTAGGATTAATTTAAGTTTTGTATGGAAATCTTTGAGGCACTGCAACTTTAAAACTATACATTTTAACGAAAATCTGACTCCATACGAGCATAGAAATTTGTTTCTAGATTGTTTCTACAAAATTTCATTTTCATTTGCTTTTTCATTGCATTTCATTGACTTTAATTGGTTAGTATTGAAAATATCAACATAGTACGTTTGTATGGAGCGCGCTCCGAATTATATCCTTTTAAATGAAACGGCATAGATATAGCAAAGATTTCAATGACAAGTATATTTCAATGTCAAATGAATACGGTGAACTGCCTACCTACTAATTTAACAATGTACGTAGGACAATCATTATTTTACTAATAATCATTAACTGACTACAAAACTAAGAACGTGAAAATTAATTAGTGATGTCATTTTAGAATTTTAATGGGACCATTTTCAAATAAGCCATTTAATAATAAGCTTCGATACAAAACTGTATCCTTCTCGACCCAAATGCATGAGATATCCACCTGATTTTTTGCCGCGATTTTGACAAACGGTCCCATGTTTGATGGTCTGATCGTGCCGTTGAAAAAGGGCTGAACTTTGTATTGTATGCCTAATGTCTGGAAAAGTGAGCGACTTTGATGCGGTGCTGTTTGAGAGGCTAATTTTCACCGTTTATAGGCACATAGGCAAAACAAAAAAGTACTTTTTCACCTCACAAGCTCGGAAAGATTCTGTTTATCGTTCGAAATCTGAGTGCAAAAGTGTATTTTATCCGCTAGCGTGGAAAGAGTTTTTGAAATTCGAATCTGTCTATTCAATATTTTTGTATACCGCCAATGCACTGAAAATGCTTAATAACTATTTCATGACACTGGCCAGCACGAAAATAAAAACTTTTTGAAATGTTCTTTTTAGTAATTCACTTTTTTTCCTCGCTGTTGTGAGGTGAAAAATTGTGTTTCGCTCGGCTACAAAGTAATTCTGCGTCTCGTACCTTTGAAACCTTCGCTAGACGCTCAGGTTTCAATAAAAGTACTCGCGCCAAAAAGCAACTTTGCAGCCTAGCATAACAAATAACTATTGTGTCAAGTCCGAGTAAGGTTTGCCAGGTGAGCGACTAACACTCAGTTGTAGAAACGGTCATTAAAGTTAATCCTCCATTAAATCTCTTGCTAGCTTTTACTACGTCAACAGACAAAAAGTGACAGCAACTGCACCTGCAACTACAACAATTACATTGTTTTTTTTAAATTTATTTAATACAACACAATCAAACAGTTACAAAACTTATGAACATGCACCTCATAAACCCTGTAAGCTGTAAGGTTTATCTGAAGTACGCGGTGTCGCTGATCTACATCACATGTACTCATAATATAATATTATAATACATCTACTTATAACTAACTACACTAACTACGCTAATCTCGTTTACTGCACTGTGGTTCCGCAGACACTACAGCTTGTCCACTCTGTTCTAAAAAGTGTTTTATATACTTTGTTTAAATTTGTCTCTGTTGTGACAATGCTCATCAAATAATGTTTAAAAAAAAGTCGGGTAATAAAAATATGATGATGTCACATGATGTCACAATATCCTACACAGATTAAACAAAGCATTATGCTTTATTACTAACAAAGTAATTTTCTTAAGAATTTCAGCATCATTTGTGTTAATTACTTCAACAGATAGAGATAACATTTTCATTGAAGTATGAGTCAGTTTTTCAGTTTCAAGATTGAAGATACCCATCGCGTCATAATCACAAAGAACGATCGCGACTTCATGTTATATTGTTATTTATGATCCTTATTTGTATAGAATTAAGGCTGGGTTTATCCATGGTTCCATGGGATATACATGGTTTTTCGTACCACTTGCTCAAAAAAGTGACATTCAATGCCACAAAAAGCGAACATAACAATATTCATTTTTAATCTGTTAAAAACAGGGAAAGAAAATTGTACTGAATTTCATTCATCCTCTAGGGGGAGAATGTGATTTAAATTTGAACTGAACTACATCTGTGTTTACACCATTAAGTTTGTATATAAAGAATTATACATCTTTTTGAAAAAGGAATACGCATTAATTTTTATTATGCAGTTATGATTATTAAATAAAATTACGAAAACCGACGAGGCCGTATGAGCTTGATGCCTTTGCAAACAAAAATGTAACTCTCTCTATCAATAATTGAACCAATGTTTCGAATGTTAACTTTTACTTTTAACTATTATTTTTAATAAATGCTTATCTCATATTATTATTGTGTTAATTTTTTCGCAAATGGTACGAAAAGTAGAGTATTTTCCTCGGTGATAAAGCTTGGGTGAACTTAAATCCCTCGCTACACTCAGGACTCGTCTTAAATCCCTCGCTTCGCTCGTGATTTAAGTTTTTAACACACTCGCTACGCTCGGGAGTAAACCTCGAGTCCATCACGCTCGCGATTTAAATCTTTACCCGCGACAGAAGACACTGCTTATCCCCTTGGTTAATAATCTACTATATTCATGCACATAAAATATGGTTCGCCGAGGTAGCATCGACTGAAACGTATTAAGAAGGACCCTATCCTGAGAGATCACATCAGAAATGAAATGATACATCAGAGAAGGATGCTAATAATATCAATTTCACCATGTATACAGGGTGGAACAAAACACAGTAGTAACATTTAAACATTTAACGCTTTAATATTTACGGCCTGTACCTACCTATAGTTTAGGAAAGAGTATTTTAATTTTAAGTGTGTAGGTGTCTAGCAAAACAGAAGCCGCACGTGTTGAGAACTATTTCTAAACTAAACTATTACAAAAATATTACTCATCTACATTTTAGCGCAGAGATGTTTTCTAGGAATTCCGAAATTAGAAACACTGTAACAAATCAATCGATACCTATCCGTTTACATGGGTTTCTTGTGACGTCACGGGAAACGGGAATTCCATTGACGATTATGATAATTAAACAGGACGTAAGGAAAAGTATCTTAAACCGTACTCTAGGTACCCATAGAGAAAACGGGGTGCCAAACGTACGATAATTTCGACACCGGTACGATGTACGATACAAAATGTATTATCGTACGCCAAAGTACGATAATTTCCAACCCCCCTCCGAAGTGGTGAGAAAAGACTAGGTATAGGTTCTATCCAGTGCCTTAAAATCATCTAAAAATACAAAATTATGTCTATGGTCGAAGATTACTCCTCGAATCTATCGAAAATAGAGGTAGAAAGGAGGAGTCTAGGAGTAAATAGTGATTCCGATGATCCCACTCTTTTATAAAATTCATAAGTTATTTTTAAAATTTCTGTCTTATTTCACAACTTCCTAAAATTCCTATTCTATTTCTAGTTTTGCGAAATAGCGCGTTTCGCGCGGTTCTGGCAGTTGTACGATAATTTTTCACCTGGTACGATAATTTTCGAATTTTGGTACGATAATTCACTCGCACTCGTCTGGCATCCCTGGAAAAACGTGTCTCCTGCTAACCAGGCTAGTAAATATATTGAAAAAAAAAAAAAAAAACGTGTCTCCTGCTGTCTCCTGTCAACGCCCGGAGAGGAGTAAGTATTGTTTATTTCTCCATAGAACATTTTTCCCGGCGGGAGGGACCTGACAATAGCAGTAAAACACTGTAGTCTTTGAGTAGCCCATCGGGGCTAGGTCGGGGCCGTCGCGGGGGTGGGACTTTGCCAGAGGGAAAAGTATGGGAAATTATACGTAAACCTGCTCCTCTCCTGTCAAGGAGTACTATTCTATTCTATTTTTAAAATATGGCTGCCATCTTTGGTTAACGATGATTTTGCCAATGTCGAGTTTTTATAGCAAAAGTGCTTGACGTTGTACGGTTATATTGATATGTTGGTGACTTCAAGGGTTGTTCTTATAAAAGAACAATATCCTGAGCCACCACTGGAGTTCCGCTGTAGGCCGGGGATGGGGCAACCGACAAGCGACACGCGCACGTGACCGCCCAATAGCAGACCCACAACGCAACTCCGTCAAGGAGTACGTGTTTCTTTATGACTCTACTCTACCCATCAAACTGAACAACTTTAACTATAGGAGAAAACCTGTCAACGCAAAAAAAAACCGCTGTTCCATACTAACTGCTGTGCCTAGGTACTCGACTCAAATTGTAGGAGACAGCAGATTTTTTGTTTGTTCTGACAGGTTTGCTCCTATAGTAAAAGTTTTACATTCAGTATGATGGGTAGACTATGTGGTTTAAAGGTTAATGATACTTTTCCTTACACCCCGTATAATAATAGCAAAAATAATATAATAGCAAAAATGTGCGTTGGCCGGGAATCGAACCCGGATCAACTGCTTGGAAGGCAACTATGCTGACCATTACACCACCAACGCATGTGACTGCAACGATAAAATAATTTACCAGTTTGTAATGTTATGCTTTATCATACGAATTAGTTATGACTAGATGACGTCACTCGATTGAGTTATCAAGAAATTAGCTAGATAAGCAAAGAGAGAAATAAGTACACTGTACCACAGAATAATAATAGTATGGCTGATAGAATCTGTAAGCTGTCATTAGTACCCAAAGTGTCCTAACGGGGCCTACTCTATCCGTCTGTCCGTCCGTCCGTCCCTCTGTCTATCTAATATAAAGGTATGTATCTTTTGAACCGTAATAGCTAGACGGTCGACATTTTCACAAAATATGCGTCAGCGCATTTGCTAATAAAAGAAACAAAAAGTAAAAATTTTACAATAAACGTGTTTTTTTGAGGTCTCGGTCAAGTGACAAGTCACTTTACAAGCGTAAAGGTCAGTTTCTAGATTGTTTCTGTAAAATTTCATTAATTTTAATTGGTTAGTATTGAAAATCTTCGATTGTATGGAGCGCGCCAACGCTTATCCTACAGGCTATAACTTCGTTTTTACCGACTTAAAAAAAGGAGGAGGTTCTATGTTTGGCTGTTCAGTCGATTGTTGACCAATTTTAAAAAATATTTTCTTTTTTGAAAGGGTATACTTTCGAGGTCGTCCCATTTAATTTGTGAAGATCTGATGAAGCCCTTTGGAGCTATACGATGGAACTCCTCAAAATTTGACAGCAAATCATCTGAAAATTATGAACATAAATTATAACAAAAATTAAAACCAACTTAAAAACTTAAAAAGTAAAAAAGTAATATTACACACAACCTAAAACTTTTTGCATCTACAGGGTGTTTCATAAGTAACAATAAATATTTAAAACTCTTAAGGGGGTTGTTTAGACCGTCAAACTGAACAACTTTCTCTATGGGACCAACATCGAAATCGCAAAAAAAAAAAAAATTGAAATCCCATACATATTTTAGCTCTAGTCGTTTTGTAGAGTATCACAGATTGAGTAGGTATAGAACATAATTTTTTTTTTCGCGATTTCGATAAAAAAAATTGATGTTCTATACTCTACAAATCGACTAGAGCTAAAATATGTATGGTATATAAAATAATTTTCAGAGAAAGATGTTCAGTTTGACGGTCTAAACAACCCCCTTAAGAGTTTTAAAAATGTATTGTTATACTTATGAAACACCCTGTATTGGACTCGGTGTCAAGACAAAAAAATACTGCAATCCCAGACGCGAAATGTACCGGACGCTTGATGCAAACGTAAAAGTTATAGGATGCAATATTATTTTTCATTGCCATTTTATAAAAATTTTCTTATCTCATATGTTTTTCATTTAGTTTTGATATCGGTTTTATTTTTAATGATTGACAATAATAACAATTTTGACGCGGCAGGTGTCTACAAAAATCAGTCATTTGTAACAAAACAATTTAAGTTTATCAAAACAAATTATGAAAACAATTATTTTCAACCTTACCATCTGAGACATTAGGGTCATTAAATTATAATTCAACGCCCTTCTTGAGACGGTTCCGTATGGTTGGTTTGTGTGAGAAACTTTGGGGTTCCTTGGGCGGAAGTCAAGAATTATAGTGTTTAGAGTCGCATGGAAGGGTTGACATGAATGATTATTA
This sequence comes from Agonopterix heracliana, assembly GCA_963693445.1. Lineage (NCBI taxonomy): Eukaryota > Metazoa > Arthropoda > Insecta > Lepidoptera > Depressariidae > Agonopterix > Agonopterix heracliana. Next base: position 3,209,078 of record OY856332.1, read on the forward strand.
AATAATAATAATAATAATAGTCATGTCAATTTAAAGAAAGTGTCTTCACGGATGACACAAGTTCTCTGAAAAAGAGAAGAACTTAGCACCCTCGAAGTAACGAAGAACTTCTATTTTTTAAACCTAGATACGTTGTGTGAAGTGTGAATGGGAAAGTAGAAGGGGGTTGCCCTAGACGTACGTATGCAGACCAAATTGGCAGCATACTTAAGAAGGGTCAGATCAAATGTACCCGAAACCGACGAGCGTGTATGAAACGAGTTATGACTGTGGAAGAGGCAAAAGAGGTATGTCAGGATCGTATGCGTGGCGATCAATCGTCTCTGCCTACCCCAATGGGACACAGGTGTAAGTATATGTATGTATGTATAGTTTGTTTCTGCGGTTAAAAATTAGCTTATACCTGAAGTTGTGTTGGTAATTATAACAATACAAGTGTCCTTCTTAAGACGCTGTTATACCGTCGAGGCCGTTTTTTGAACAAGAACGAAAGTGTTTTAAACTGTGTTTTAAAGTCTGAAATTAAATTATGTCTTATTTAAGGATCGGGCGGATGGGCGACTGTTCTCAATTACACGATTAGATTAAGTTTACTAGAGAGAAAAAAATCCCAAAGTTACCCCTTTTTGTTATGTTTTTTCAATACTATGATTAAACTGCTGATATTTAACTTTTTATTCTTGTACTTAACTAAATACATTAAATATTTCTAGTGAACTCAGGAGAAGTTTTAGCTTAGGAACTCCCATGAGCAAAGATATTGACGAAAAACACGTTTTTTTGCGATCCTGCTTTCAATTGGAGCGGGATGGCTAATTGTAAACTTATGCTTGCAAGAAAGAGACGCTTGCAGTGGGATAACCTAGCCTTAAACGCTGACACTTTTTTAAAACGATGATCATACCGTCAAACTGAATCACTTTATCTATGGCACCAACAACAAAAAATCTGCTGTTGCATATGAAACTGCAAACCTACTCGAGACAAAGCTGATTATTTTTCGCGATTTCGATGTTGGTCACATAGCGAAAGTTGTTCAGATAGTCTGATCATCGCCTTAAAAAAGTTTCAGCATGTTAAGAAGGACCCTGTATGTATATCTGACTCTTTGACACACCACTCTTGCTTCCTATGAGGTCCATACATCTCGTCATACATAAACGTTCGGAATAGACTTCTCTTAACTTATTAGATCCTTAAGAGAAGTATATTCCGAGAGCGCAAATGCGCGCTGCATACATACGTACTATGGTGATATTTTCAATATTAACCAATTAAAATCAATGAAATTTTTCAGAAACAATCTTGAAACGAATCTCTATGCTTGTATGAAGTCATATTTTCGTTAAAATATACAGTTTTAATTCTAGAATAATTTAAGATTTGTATGGAAATCTTTGAGGCACTGTAACTTTAAAACTATACATTTTATCGAAAATCGGACTCCATTCAAGCATAGAGATTTGTTTCTAGATTGTTTCTGCAAAATTTAATCGATTTTAATATTGGTTATTAGGTATTATTTGTATGGAGCGCGCCAACAACGGTAATATACCCTTAAGACGCTGTTATCCCGTCGAGGCCGTTTTTTGAACACGAACGAAAGTGTTTTAAACTGTGTTTTAAAGTCTGAAATTAAATTATGTCTTATTTAAGGATCGGGCGGATGGGCAACTGATCTCAATTACACGCTTAGATTAAGTTTACTAGATAGAAAAACATCCCAAAGTTACTCCTTTTTGTTATGTTTTTTCAATACTATGATTAAACTGCTGATATTTAACTTTTTATTCTTGTACTTAACTAAATACATTAAATATTTCTAGTGAACTCAGAAGAATTTTTAGCTTAGAAACTCCCATGAGCAAAGATATTGACGAAAAACACGTTTTTTTTGCGATCCTGCTTTCAATTGGAGCGGGATGGCTAATTGTAAACTTATGCTTGCAAGAAAGAGACGCTTGCACTAAGATAACCTAGCCTTAAAACAAGTCGGATCATCAAAGTGTCTTTACTGTGGCTTTACTATCTGACGTCTCGAACCAAGGGTTGATAACCCTGGAATGTTAAAAGGACTCGGTTTTAACTAATAAAAAAACTTAAGTTCAACTTAATTCTAGATAGCGACGCTTGTTATGATAGCGGTTAATTTTCATAAGTTTTTATAATTGGTGTAGGTTTCGGAGTTAAAATTATTTCGGAGAACTGAGGGTTGTAGTCAAAGTATCAAGAGTATATCGATACGTAGGTACAAATTTTGGTCCTTCCTAATATGCTGACACTTTTTGCATCAAACTGAACAACTTTCTCCATGAGACCAACAGAAATCGCAAAAAAAAAATTTGCTGTCCCACTCGTTTTTCCAGTTTTGTATGAAATAGCAGATATTTCTTTCGCGATTTCGGTGTCGGTGCCATAGAGAAAGTTGTTCAGTTTGACGGTCTGATCATCCCCTTAAAAAAGTGTCAGCATATTGAAAACTTGCCACTGTCTTTAGGCCTCCATTTTTTTGTAGAACATATTAGTTTTTGAAGTAATGCAACTGTTTACCCTAACACCCTGTATTTTTGGAAATTATGTTAGTTTCAAATCTTTGTGAATTAAAATAACATAATACCTATAACAAATATTCTCCTTCTTCATGCACGAAGAAACACAAACGTATTATAACGTTTGTTTATACACACTTTCTCTTTAAAAATACGGTAAACAATAAACTCTTTCAAACATTAAACAAAGGACAAAAACAATAATCAACAAAACGGTTAAAAATGTAAACAACAACAAAAGGTGTTTTTGTTACAAATGGGTAAATAACTGTTAAAAAACAGCTAAGTTATTAAAATGAACCTATTTGTACCCTATTAGTTAATTACCACAATAATGTACTTTATTGCTTCTTTCCACACCTTTTTGCCCAAGTGCAATTAACAAGGAAGATAATGTTGTTATACACTCGACGTCAAAAAAATTGCACCTTTTGAAAATTTCAATTTCAAACCATATAGACAAAAGTCAGGGTATGACTATGAGATATTATTTTATTTATTATTTATTTATTTATTGATATAAGACAATATAATGTTGTAGATTAACAATAATAATTTGAAAGGTAATTTAATGTAGTTTTAGGAATATAGTAAGTACATTACTGCAGTGGCCAGCAAAAGAGGAATTGTTGGAGGAACGGCCGAGGCACACATAAGTAAGTCCATCAATGCATAGTTGTGGCTTGTATAGTGCTTGTCTCAAACAATGCGCGGAAATTAAAATCAATCAACTTTTCAAAATCAATGACGAACAACAATATTTTTTCCTGCGTAACTTTAGTAACTTATTAATCTGTGGTTAATGTGTTGCTATGTAGGTATGTGGTTAGGTAATAACTCATTATTAATCTGTGGTTAAAGTGTTCATTAGTTTTTTTCATTAGGTACTTATAAAGTTTTCTATTTGCAAGCCAGTTCGAAATTTAAATAAAACCTTTGATAAGTAACCTCCTTGGTTGCCATGTTTTGGAGTAAAAGATCGTTCCATTTTTAAATTACACGACAGAATGAGTTTACTATGTATTTTATTTGGCAGATATGGATTTTCATACATCTTTTGCCGGCTAGTACAGCAATTTCGATTTATCTCGAAGAAGGTTGTCAAAATAATACAGTTTTTGAGAGTTACGCGGTTATTATTTAATCTAGAATTAAACATTTTAACGGGTTCTTACCACGTTTTGGTATATTATTTGAGTTCCCCAAACTCAAATATACCAAAACGCGGTAAGAACCCGTTAAAATGTCAAAATAATGCTGAAATTTCCAAGCATTTTTCAGAAAGTTTAATTAATGTTGGTTTTATTTACATAATATATACTTCCTCCTGACTTTTGCCTAGGTAGGTTTAAAAGTACCTAGTTTGAAGTTGAATTTTCAAAAGGTGCGATTTTTTTGACGCCGAGTGTATTCGTAGTGTACTCATTACTTTCGTTAATAAAATTTATTGCTAAATTAACTTATTTGCAGAGGTACCTACCTACTATTTGTAATTAACCAGTCGTAAAGTCATAAAACGGCGTCTTTGAAGTTACCGTTTTACGACTTTGGTCTTAACAATCTTAGCACATGTTCGGGCCTTAAAATATAGTTAGGTACCTACTTAAAGTTAATATTTTTACCTGAATGTCATGTAAAATACACGAGTAAATAACACAGACACCATCCTGTCGCATTATGTGTTAAAAGTTGGTTAAAAGTTTAAAAATATATTTACTCTCTTTATATTCGACAAATTGTAAAGTAGATTCTAGGTACTTACTTTAAAGTTTTTTTTGTAAAAATTTATAAAACCAGGTAAGGTTACGTGCAGGAATTCACACAAAAGCAAATGTTTGAGATTCATACGTGTCCAGTAAAACATGTTTGAGGATTAAGCAAAGCTTATTTTGAATTTGCTCTTAGATACAATATTTATTTAGACAGCCCGATAGCCTATAGTAGTTGGTACGGTTGGTGAACCTGACGCCATACTCGTACGTTTATGTCGGAACTTTATTGAATATAGTTCAACTTTGAATTGAATTGAATGAATGAATTGATTGAATTGAATAGAGACACGTCGCACGAATCTAGTAGAATCTTGAATAAAAAAAAAATGGTTTTATAAAGATGTCTACGGAACCCTAGTAATTTTAGTATTAAAATAAGACAAATAATTGCGAAAGTAGTACTAAAGGGTAAACACCTACTTTTATAGCATCTATAAAAGCTAATTACGGTGTACCTGACTTACTGTAAGCCAAGTTTCATGAAATACAGTTACATGGCGCTAATTTGAGCTTAAACGGCTTTGCCATAAAAAGCTCATATTTATGTGGCCTGTACCTACCACGCATTTTTAATACATTTTTAATTGAACTGCACGAATTCAATCAATCAAATTATTTATTTCAGAACATTTAAATTCCATATTGTAGGTATGTCACGAGTTACAATTAATTTCATTGAATTAAAACAAAAACAAATATATATCCAAAATGCCTGTAGCATCATCTACTGCTGGCATTATGGTATGTAATGTTTAAAAAGAGTGTTATACATTTTAAGGGGTGATTCGGTTTAGTATCAATAATACCATATTATAATGTTACAAGAATGATAGTAAAAATTTGAGTACGGCTTAAATTCGATACTTGAAAATGAATTACAGTTCTTTTATAGATGTCCATCTTCCCGCTAGTTCAAGCTTCAAGGTAGTCAGAAACTTTTAACAACAGATTATAATTTTTTATACGTCTGACTGTGCCACAAGAAGGGTAATGTTTTTGAGTATTCATTGGATTGGATAGGAAGGGTTGACGTGTTAAGTGGTGAAAAGCCAGTATTTTCACAGAAAATCTGTAAAATATTTAACTTCCTAAACAATATGAATCATCACGCTATTGCCACAGGGAATAGAGCGTGGGACGCAGCGATCAACTTAAGACTAGTAAACAATATAATAATAATATCTGACCGAATAAGTGACAGAATCAATTCGTTGCCTCAAACAATTGCCTACAGTCCATCAATTTATTACGCGATTCAATACATATAGAACCACCACGATGCCTTCTTATTCGTACTGTTACTATATGTTTAAAGTCAAGCTCTGTCCCGTGATTTCGTTTGAGTGGAATCGTAGTTTTTGTGTGAAACTCGCAAAAAAATTGAGACGTAATGATTTCTTGAAATCTCAATTAAGATTTAAGTTAACCGTGGTTTTTACAATCGGCTCTTGTATAGGATTAATAATGTTTTATTGTTCAAGTAAAACTCGATTTTACTGTTTAATTAAAGAGTCGGCGTTCGAGGAATGGTTATATTATTGTAAAGGTTTTAATTTAACATTTACCTTTAAATATCGTTTAAATCTACTACGTACGCTAAGTACATTCATAAAACTGTAATAAATAAAACTGTAATCTATTTTTGGAATTGCTTTTTATTTCAAAGCCAATCATTTCTGCACTATTACTTTTCAAACATTTCTTCTTTGCGTAGGCCACAGAATTAAAAGAAGAACCAGACGTAATCTCGTCTAATCATGAGTGAAGCACCCATTTCTTTTGTGTGCGTGCTGTCACGCGGTACATAAGGTGACGGGTTGTAAGACCTGTGCGCCTAGAGTTATTGCATCTGTGTGAGTGTAGGTCCCTTGTCTTACCTTGCATGCTTCACATCTTTTTAGTGCAATATTCGGTATTTCTTTCAAGTCCGTGGCTTAGGCAAACAAAATTGTTAAAAACTTTATAAATAGTTTTTTTGGAGGGCTGAATCGAAATCCATTTCGAGATCAGCGTTATAATCAGTCTATAAAAGTCCCACTGCAGGGCACAGGCCTCAGGAAGGGTGTATGGGGGTCAGTTCACCACGGGTGCCCAATGCGGATTAGTAGACTTCACATACCATACGCAACAGAATTTTCTCTTCAGCGTATGCAGGTTCCTCCACCGTTTGAGAGCAGTCGGTATCATAGAGAAATTTCACGCTCCCCAAAGATCGGAACCTTCGATCGACAACGATCGACGGCAGAATCCGACGAGTTGAGGTCGATCCTGGTTCACAGGAGTAACAGCGGGTGGGAACGTGTGGTGGGCCTATATGCCCGAAAAATAAACGAGTTGACGTCGATCATTCCTACTACTACACTACCGATCGACCGGAGCGTCGCGTCGATCGATGCCATGGATCGACGGTAGAATCATAGCTGTTACTACTATTCCCCCGATGGAAAACCGATCAATCGATATTCATTCATAAATCAGCAAATCATCGATCGATTGGTTGAAAAATATTGTTGTCTGTATGCAGACATCCTACAAAATTAAAGTCAAAATGAGCGTAAAAACGGTTAATCTTCGATCAAAGTTATATTAACGGATAGACCTAAAGCGCACTACTGGTACACATGGTCCATACAAACTAGCACTCTTGTCTGTCATCTTGGTTCATATTTGAAGCAAGGACCTGAAAGAAATACGGACCGAGTATTGCACTAAAAAGATGTGAAGCATGCAAGGTAATACAATCTCGTTTGTTCTACAAGGGACCTACACTCACACAGATGCACTAACTCTAGCCGTAGGTCCGACAACCCGTCACCTTATGTACCGCGTGACAGCACGCACACAAAAGAAATGGGTTCTTCACTCATGATTAGATGACGTTACGTCTGGTTCTTCTTTTTAGTCTGTGAATTGAAGTATACCATTAATTTGTTTCGCCTTATTTTTCTGGTTTGAAATGTTCGCGTAAAAGATTATCTTTGGTCTTCGCTTGGCCTATCCATTAATTTTACTTTGATCGAAGGGAACCTATAATAGACAGACTACAATACAATGTCAACTGTAGACCTAACCGAGCTTATTTATAGATGGATAAACACTTTATGAATACAGTGCCCCATAAAACAAATGAAACATTGTATGTAGGTTACAGTAATAAAACGTAGTTTAAGGCCATAACCAATCGTTCATATTAATGTCAATTCGCACAAGGGAATAAATAATTACGTTTTCATAGCAATGGTTTATGAGATAGTGTAGTCTGTAAAGGACTTGGAAACCTTAACCACGGACCTGAAAGAAATACGGACCGAGTATTGCACTAAAAAGATGTGAAGCATGCAAGGTAATACAATCTCCTTTGTTCTACAAGGGACCTACACTCACACAGACCTACACTACTTCACTCATGATTTGATGACATTACGTCTGGTTCTTCTTTTAAGTCTGTGACCTTAACAGAGTAACTGAGTATTCTATCAGCGGTATCTATCTGTAGACGAAAAACGTATTTTATATCCAGGATGCGAAAGAGTAATGACCTACCTAGAAAATTACCTAGTCAGAAAATGTCTTGACAAGAAAATGACAACCTTATAAAATGACGTGCATAGAAAAAGACCTAGTTTGCCATAACGGATTGTCTTTCCGTCTGTCCTACCTATAAAGGGCTGTATCTTTTGAACCATAGATATAATAATAGATACGGTTGAAATTTTCACAGAATATGACTTTTATCTGATTTTTTATTTAAAAAAAGCAAAAAATGAAGGGACCAAACAAGAAAAGTTTTTCAAATTTAGTTTTTGCTCTATCGATCGTAAAAACGGCAATATCTAAATCATCATCATCATCACATCACAGCCGGGAGGGTATATGGGCGTTTTAGTGCACCACGCGTGCCCAATGCGGATTGGAAGACTTCACAATCATACACATCAGAATTTCTTCTTCAGCGTATGCAGGTTTCCTCACGATATTTTCTTTCACCGTTTGAGAGTAGTCGGTATTACGTACATCAAGTTCAAGTTATAGCCTGTAGCATCCCACTGCAGGGCAAAGGCCTCCTCTCACGAATAAGGGTGAGAGGGAGCGGGCCATACTCCACCACGCCGGCCCAGTGCGTGTTGGTGGAGGCAAGTTAGTGGTCAACTTGCTTTCAGAGAATTTTCAAGCCGCCAATAGGCCTCTGAACCTGGCTTAACGAATAGTTACAACGCCATCTGACGGAACTATCCGAGACTGCTTAGCGTGCCTTCCGAAGCACGGAAACGCTCGAGATAAAATACCACTAAACGGTCACCCATCCATTAGTGGTATTACGTACATAAGTTAGAAAAACTCATTGGTACCTACATGGCATGTGGTCCGTGCGGATTCGAACCCGGACCTCAAGATTGAGTTTCCATACCTCTCCGCAACGCGCCACCGGCCTAAATACAAGCGTCAAAATACGGTGTGATTTAATTATTTTAGTGCATACTCTAAACTCAGGCCATCAAACAACATCAACAACCCTCACTATGGACCCTACCTCAGGAAACGCGAAAAAAAATCAACTGTTTGATACAAAACTGCTGTACCAAGATAAGGTATAGCCTGTAGAATCCCACTGCAGGACAAAGGCCTCCTCTCACGAATAATGGTGAGAGGGAGTGGGCCATACTCCACCACAAACCACCACTCCTCCTCTGGCTGTACCTACCCAACTCAAATGTATGGGACAGCAGATTTTTTTACATTTCCTGAGGTAGGCTCCATAGTTAAAGTTGTTCAGTTTGATGGTCTGAGTTCAGCGTTTCAGTCTGTGGAGGACTGTACCTCACACCCTGTAAGCTGGATCGTGCTAAGGATCCAGAATTTTATGTTGTAATAATGGCGGTACGGAACCCTCTGTTGCAGGAGTCCGACTCGCACTTGGCCAGTTTTACCGTAACTGCCGTCGTGGTCTAATGGTTAAGAGCATTGGGCTCTTGACACGGAGGTCGTGGGTTCGATTCCCACGGGGGGCACCTAGTGAAATGTCACTTTGTGCGTTTTTCCCCAGTTGGTTAGGACATTGCAGGCTGAGTCACCTGATTGTCTGAAAAGAAAGATTATTCCGTGCTTCGGATGGCACGTTAAGCTGTTGGTCCCGGCCACTATCTCTGGTGGTAGTAGTCGTTACAAAAAAAACACGTCAGAGGCCGTAAGGCGGTTTGAATAAACTCTGACACCAGGCCTTGCCCACACGATAAGAAGAAGAAGACTGTTATTTTCAGAATATTTCTCTTTATTAACCATTCACATCGTCACGTCATGTCAAATTAGACTCAAGAAAAAAAGGGTCACTCAAAGTGGACCGAGAAAGTAGAGTCTAGTTCTTTGAACTTAGGAGAGCCTTTATCAAGTGTTCCGGTAAGACAAAACGTACGTTAATGCGTGACTTTTATTGATAGTTGACATTGTTTATAATTTATAACATAGACATTGAGTTGCTTGTTCTAGAAAGTGGTACACGTTCATCAGATTAGGTCCGACCATTTTAGATATCTATGGGTCTGACGTAGGGAAATAATAGTGATTAGGTTTTTTAAAATGACCGACTGCTCTCAATCGGTGAAGGAAAACATCGTGAGCATACGCTGCAGAAGAATATACGTTTTGTGCACGAGTTGTGGACTAACGCCCATAGTCCTTGGAAAATTGCCCTGCCCTGTCCTGGCCTTGGCCCTGTAGTAGGCCGTGTTGTAGGCAGATGATTAATAATTTAAATCCCGAATTAATTAAGTAATTAAAAATCAATCATTCACGATTGTCATAGGGTGCAAAATCGGGTCCTACATTATCTATTTCTAAGTGCGTTCACACACGATGACGCACTGACTGAGAGTCCATAGAACCACACCCGGTGCGTCAATGCGTCACCGTGTGTGCTTCTACGTGCGGTTTCATACAACTTCTTGCTTCACAAATGACGGACTGACGTCTGCTGCTGCGTACTAACTCACTCTAAGTCAAATACCTACCTAGCAAACTGACGGACACTTCGCCGGCGACAAGGGCGCAATAGTTATTTGTTATGCTAGGCTGCAAAGTTGCTTTTTGGCGCGAGTACTTGTATTGAAACCTGAGCAAGCGAAGGAATCTAGGATTGAACCACGAGCGAAGCGAGTTGTTCAAATAATAGAATCCTGAGATCAGCGAAGGTTTCAAAGGTACGAGACGCAGAATAACTTTGCAGCCGAGCGAAACACACAACTTTTCACCTCCCAATAGCGAGGAAAAAAAGTGAATTGCTAAAAAGAACATTTTAAAAAGTTTTCTTTTTCGTGCTGGCCAGTGACATGAAATAGTTATTAAGCATTTTCAGTGGATTGGCGGTATAGAAAAATATTGAATAGACAGATTCGAATTTCGAAAACTCTTTTCACGCTAGCGGATAAAATGCACTTTTGCACTCAGATTTAGAATGATAAACAGAATCTTTCCGAGCGTGTGAGGTGAAAAGAATATTAGCAAGTAGCGGCAATGGACTTTATGTGGCCCTATTGGTCAAATCAAATATCAGTTCGCGTGCTATTTTTGTCAATTGCACAGATATATTATTATATCGGTAAGACTTATTAACATTGGTATTACTGTACCTATGCTATGCTGTGCTACATGTTAAATTATCTCCGATACACCAAACATAACAGTCATACTTAACCACTTATCACAGAACTCATAAATGTGGCATTTCACCCTGTCTTATTAAAACAAACCTGTCTTAGAAAAAAACCGGTCGTGTGCCAGTTCAAATGGCCAGGTTCCGGAGTTTCTTGCCTACATTCATTAAAACCATAAATAATCGCGTTTTCTTGCTTTCTTGCTTACTACGCTGTCATCATCATTATCATCATCAGCCTATCATCGTCCACTGCTGGACATAGGCCTCTCCCAAGGCGCGCCACAAAACTCTGTCCTCGGCCTTCCTCATCCAGTCGCTCCCCGCTACTTTTTTTAGGTCGTCTGTCCAGCGGGCAGCAGGGCGTCCCACACTACGCCTACGCTGTACCAGAGATTAAACATAGTTCAGTCAACAAATGACCGAAAAGGGGGTAGAGCAAAAGTTTGGAACCCTCTATAGTGGAGTGCAGACTGCCTAACAATACGTGAAACATGATAGTACTCCTTTGTGGTCGGTAATGATCGTTCTTTTCCATCGCGTCGTTGTTTTTTGTGACGTTAACTTTGTCCCTTTCTAATCCAATGTACAAAATTGTAGCTCCTCTCCTGTCATTTTCGTAACAACGTCATTGGATAGAAAGGGACACACCTAAAATTGTAAATATCGAAGACGCCATTGCCAATTTTCTTGTATCAATGTTTGTAACGAGGAGTGCTAATCCTTTATGATTAAAGGCTTCCGCACATTCAGTGATATTATCGAGCGATATTATCGAGCGATATTATCGAGCGATATTATCGACAGCGATATCGCGACACCTTACACACTGCAGCGATTCCGCGATTCGCGTCACGCATGCGCACACCACTGAATGTCGTAGAAAGAGATTGCGTCAGGTTGCGATAATATTGCGGCAGTGTGTGGGATTGAGCGCGTCCCCATACAAAATGTACTGAGAACAATTATCGCAAAATCGCTGCGATAATATCGCACGATAATATCGCTGCAATGAGCGGAGGCCTTTAGATCCATGGGGTAGAGTTTACGTAGTAACTTATTAGTAATTTATTCAGAAACTTTTTAACTTTTTTAGAATTTAGTTGAGAGTTCGAATAAAGAGTGTAGAATAAAAGTTCGGCGGTTGCAGGTTCAAGTTCCGCCTGAGACATAATTTTTCAATTTTTTATTTGATTTAAACTAGCACATCGTGGCTTTAACATGTACAAGGTGTTACAAAACTACAAATAAACATTTAAGGGGGTGGTGTAGACCATCAAACTGAACAACTTTCACTATGGGACCAATATCGAAATCGCGAAAAAAAAAATTTTTGTTCTATACTCTACAAATCGACTAGAGCTAAAATATGTATGGGATATAAAATTATTTTTTTCGCGATTTCGATGTTTGTCCCATAGAGAAAGTTGTTCAGTTTGACGGTCTAAACAACCCCCTTATGAGTTTTAAAAATTTATTGTTACTTATAAAACACCCTGTATAATCACAAATATTTAACAGTAAAATTTATAGAGAATTTCATGAGATTTCAATTTGATTAAAAAAAGCCCTGTAACGCAGCGTTTTTGAGATATAAGCGAAAAATCAAAAAAAGGGACCTTTTTTTTCACCTCCTTAGACGTCAGGACTTTTTGTATGTTCACTCCCTGAGCACGGCAGACTTTTTTTGATACCACATGTGTACTATATTCATCATCATCATCAGCCGACTTTCGAAGTCCCCTCCACTACAGGCCACAGGAATCTTCACGAATCTTCTCACAAATAAGTATGAGGGGAAATACTCCATCACGCGGACCTGTAGCATAGGTCCTTATTGGTTATCGAAGTATGTAACAGCAAAACAGAGAGCGTAAGGAATGAAGATGGAAATCAAACTATGTTCTATTTAAAAATACTTAAAGTACCAGTCAGTGAGATATGGCCGAGCCTAGTACAGTCATCTGCAAAGCTACACCGATATTACCAAGCTACACAGTATCTTAGGGATATACTGATCAAACTAATGAATCATTATCTTTCGTATTGTTATTCATACATTTTAAGTAACTAAAACTGGGACGAAAAGTTAAATTAATAAAGAATTTACACATACATACACAAACTCATGACATTGAGCTTTCTTTTTAAGAATGTAGTTGTAGCAATGCTCACATTTAGCAATTTACGTTTCAGAGGGCCTACCATGAGTTTTCCCTGTACTTGACTACTGTAGTTACGTCGCCAATTCGTATGACAGAAATTCGTTCTCAACGTAACCACCTAGTGCTGTACGAAATTCAATACAAAATTGGTGACGTAACATTAGTAGTAAAGTATGGTGAAAACTCATGGTTGACCCTCAGGATGGGATGACGTTAGGTGGTGAAGAGGTGGCTAGCCTTTCGTTCACATAACACTGCATAATGAACTCGTCTGACTCCCACGGGAAGAATTGGGGTGGAACATTATAAGCCTGATGCCTTCTAATAAGAGATTTGTTAGAGCGAAATTCTAACCTAACCAATGCTTGCTTTAAAATACTACATACATAAATAAGCTCACGCCATTGTCCCATGGGGGTAGGCAGAGACCACGGACCGCCACACGCTACGATCCTGACACACCTCTTTAGCCTCATTCACATTCATACATCTCTTCATGCCCTTCCGTCGATTGAGGGTGCTCCGCACTTGTCATTTTCGGAAAATATCATTGATTTGATCATGGTATGTTATCCTCGGACGGCCTCTCTCAACACTACCGCTCACCTTTGCTTGATAAATTTCATTCGTTAGTCTTCTTTCATTCATTCTCTCTACGTGACCGAACCATCTAAGCATACCCTTTCAATCCTTGTTACTATATCATCCTTCAACTTACACCAATCCCTTATCACACAGTTCTTGGTTCGATCAACCAAAATAATACCAAATACTTCCAGCTTGGTTGCTCAGTCGGTAGTGATTCTACCTCCTAAGCCGAGAGTCACTGGTTTAATCCCGCTAGGGGCATTTGTATGGTGAACACACAATCCGGCAAACAAGTTGCCGGCTACACATTATACAATTATTTGTACCCTATCCGTGGATGTTTATATGTCTACAGGATCCTTCTTAACATGCTGACACTTTTTAAGGGGATATTCAGACCATCAAACTGAACAACTTTCTCTATGGGACCAACATCGAAGTCGCGAAAAAAAAATCAGCTGTCCCATACATTTGGCTCGAATAGGCTCATTGGCTCATAGTCATAGTCATAGTCATAATAGTTTATTGCGGTTTATTGTGGTTTGCAGTGTTGAATGGAAGAGCCGATTTTTTTTTCCCGATTTCGATGTTGGTCCCATATAGAAAGTTGTTCAGCAGGGTGTAGGGAATTGTATCATTAATCTTTAAACCACATGCTCTACCCATCAAACTGAACAACTTTCACTACGGGAGCAAAACTGTCAGATAAAAAAAAATATCAGCTGTCCCATACTAAACTGCAGTACCTACTCGATTCAAACGTATGGGACAGACTGTACGGGAAGGAAAGAGCTTTTTGCTCTAATAGGTACAAATAAGGCACAGACAGACAGTCAGGTTAATTTGCTCTATATGAGCATATCCCACGGTTTCTTCGACTTTGCTTAGGTAATGTTAACTTCTTATGGATTTTGTTTGTTTTCAAGTGCTCGGTTTGGCATAAACTACGGACAGAGGACATAGATTATCCATTGAACGGATTTTTATCTGGCAAAATTCTCAAGTAGACAGATTTGGATGTAATCAATTAATCAGTCGTGGGTCTGGGAATTCTGGGAAATAAATAAATAGGTACCATTTATTTATTTCCCAGAATTCCCAGATTATGATCGTACATGTAAGAAATGTCGTGTTTCCTCACGATGTTTTCCTTCATCGTTTGAGAGCAGTCGGTAATACGTACATAAGATAGAAAAACACATTGGTACGTGACATTTTATCCGTGCGGATTCGAACACGGACCTCTTGATTGAGTTTCCATAGCTCTCCGCAACGAGCCACCGACGCTCTAAGTACTTGCTGTAAGCTACATTGTGACTGTACCTAAACCCGATTAATTAAATAATAAGTTGGTCAAATCTAACGAGAAGGAGAAATCCATACATTGACCACCAGCGTCATTTGAAAACCTGTATTCTAGGCATCTGGTAATTAACTACTAACTGAGATGTATTACAACCTTTGGATCCGTCTCATAGGTCGGTACTCGGTTGGTTAAATCAACGCGGTCTGCGTTTGTGGTTTAAGCCCGATCGATTCTTTTTACAAGACCACGTTTCCTATAAGAAATTAAAGTATCTAGAATTTAATAGAAGGCAAGAAAGGAGTAAGTCATTCGGCAGTCAGGTGGGTTGACGACATCTGGAAAAGCGCCAGTAAAATCCTAGTTAAGAGGATACGAGGATACGATTAGGACAGGACAGAGAAGGATGGCACTATCAGGAGGAGGTTTATCCCCAGAAGAGGGTGAATATGGGCTGATGATGATGATCTAGAATATAATTTTGGTTTTCGTCGTGTTCCTGGTTTAGAATATTCTACCGTATTTCAAAAACAGCATTGACAAAAACTATTTATGAACTCTTAAACCTAGACCTCGGAAATGGCAGCTAAAAAAGATGAACAAGAAGAAGAAACAGGAATGAAAGAAGAGAGAAATGAAGGGAATAAGTAATGGTACAAAAAAAGAAGAATGGTGATCTCTTCACGAAACAACTGAGAAAAAACTAATTGGAAATTATGTTGGTATTCTTGTTGGATCAAAAAAAACTAGAAATTGCAAACGCTGACCGCATTTGATCGTACTGCTGCGTCAATAAAATAAAATAATAAACCAGCAGATTTTTACAGTAATAATAATTGTATTATTGAATGAATCATTGAAACAATAATACCTGATGTGATGTTGTATTTAAATTTAGTAGGTACATAATAATGTTATTGCGGTGGACTTTGATACGTTCCTTTTAATCCATTTCCTACTTTAAAATACGAGTTATAAGAAGGTATATTTACAAAAAAAATACAGATTAATATTGAGACCCTCCTTTTATTGAAGTCGGTTAAAACGCCCGGTCTGAATGTATTAAAGCTGATGCCTGATAATTTTATATATTATATTGTGTTTGTACTCACCCTCTTTTATTTAAAAAATCGAACTTATAATTCGGTTAAATTTTTGGAAATCATAAATTTTGCTTCAGATTTAGATCTTTAGACTGGATGTACCTTGTGGATTAAACAATAACAAAATGCATGCAATGAAAAAAGCTAACTAAACCCAAAAACCAAACAAGAATTTAAAAATAAAAGCAGCGCATATGAACTGTCAGTTTACGCAACTATTATTTTTGATAGTAAAGTAACGAAACAGGAAAACGAAGGGGCAACGAACTGATGTCAATTCGGATTCTACATAATTAAATCAAACTGACCTAATTGTTGTTAAACATCCAACAATCTATGTAACTCTATGTTAAAAATTACAGCTTTAAGGTTCAAAATCGATCAAATAAAAAACATTATTTATGCAGATTTCGAGGTAGAGAACATTTAATTTGGAACAATGCCACCAACTCGGTTTCCTAGTAAAATAATTGTAGAAGACTCAATACTCATGTTTTAAAAATATAATTTAAAATAAGAATCAATGAGAGAGCAGACGATTCATAGGAACTGTTTTGTTTTTGTACCTAATGATATGGATAAATTGAAAAAAGAAATGTTAAAAACCAAACAGTCATAATCATAAATCATACTTGTAATACGAGATACACTTAAAAACTCACAAGGACTTACGCTAACATATCACGCGGTTGAAAACATTAATTAAGGTTATAATATAAACGCGGCAAGCTAAAAGCTCTATGCGTACAGTTTATATTTCATTCATGTGGATGACAAATACATCTGTCTGACTTACTAACACAGATAAGGGTCGGTATTGTGAAAGAATTGGTACTCTACCGTCCAGCAATAGAGTCGAAGATTCGACAAAAGCGTTTGATAATACTGCACATGGGGCTATAGTAAACAGAGAGGCAAGACGCCGGCGCAACGAGTCAGTCACTCGTTGATATTTGTTGGGAGCGGGCTTATTGAAAGGCACGCGACTATCGAAACAGCGCACGCGTCGAACGAAATACGAATTTAAACTTTTTATTTGGTGTCCCTCAAGGGTGTTCTTTTGAACTTGTGTTTTATTTTATGCATATCATAAATTTTAACTAATTTTGTTTCAAGTGTGTAGTTTTTCTAAAAAGTGATTTGTTTGGTGGTCCAGTATTCAGATGCTGTGTTATGGTGAGTGTTGAATTCTTGCACAAGATTGAATGAGACCATTGTTTTGGATTTTTATAAAACAGATCGACAGTTCAGTTTCAATAGCACTTTCATCTCTTTTCACGTTAATCAAAGTTTTAATTAAGGCTTAAAGATTGTAAACTGTTTGATGCGTTGTAAAGTTTTTATGTGTTTTAGTTCGAAATGTAAATTTTATAGCTTCAGACAAGTAAATGTTTAGAAGCATGTTCGTAGAAATGTACTTGAACTTCAACTGCCAGTTTGTTTACGTTTTGTATGTTATCTGAATCGTTAAACCTTCGTTGGAAGTCTGCGATAAGATGAGTAATATGACTAATAATTTTGGAACGCAATACTACTTCTTCCATGGTAACGTGATTGATAGGTTTTGGAATATTTTACTGTTTAGAGTTTTGTTTTGCTTCGAGCTTCTTATCTCTTGTTGACTAATGAATTCCTCTTCAGTAAAATAGTGGATACATACTTACTTTTTTACGTAGCCTGTTATTCTCCAATACTCTCCATAATGTGCAGCTCCTGACCAACGCTCCAAGGAGACATCGATGTTGTCTCTCCTCCTTTTTATGGGTCTATGTCTGGAAAAGCTATAAAGCATATTGCCAAGCGTTTACTGCGAATAAATCATTAAAGAATCCTGACCTGCCTTACGTATGTGCATAGTTGATTTATTTAAAACGTCTCCAAATAACGACCTGCGGGCACAAACTGGTTTGCAAGGACCATAAATCAATCTCGCGGAAACCATCAGTGTTTATCTTTTATCAAAAAGTAAACTTTCCCGTAGTAAATATCATTATTATTATTATTATAACACTTTATTGCACACAAAGACATAAAAATATACAAAGTTGAGAAAACATGTACAAAGGGCGAGCTTATCTCTGAAGAGATTTCTTCCAGCAGACCCGCAAAAGAGACCATCATCATATAGAGATATCATCTTCCATTGTTTTCATTGTTTCTGTCGACCCCGACGAGAAAATAGGCGTGCACTATTTTGTGATCATAAGGTTGAATATGATTGAGTTGTATGTTATTCTTATCAACTGTACAACCATTTGGAGCAATCAAAGCTATCAGGTATCAGCTACTTTGAACGCATTTCTTGTTATTTCACAGTCATTATTGATATTTTCAAAATATTTTGAAATACCCGATGTTCAGGTACTCTTTAAGTATGAGATCAAGTTAGATGTTGGACTTTAGTATCATAGTGGATAATAACTTGTAGCTGTTTTTAAAACGAATTTCATCTTAAGTAAGTACTTTTCTGATGCTTTGTTATCTTCTAATTTGCATTCATGACTCTGTTATAATATTTTACGTTGATTTGGAAAAAATAATATTTTTTTTTATTTTATTTATAAATTATTATTATATTGTCCCTTCGAAATTATTTGGAGTTATCGATATCTTATCTCCAAGTACTTTATATCGTTGTATCGTATTAT
This sequence comes from Agonopterix heracliana, assembly GCA_963693445.1. Taxonomy (NCBI): domain Eukaryota; kingdom Metazoa; phylum Arthropoda; class Insecta; order Lepidoptera; family Depressariidae; genus Agonopterix; species Agonopterix heracliana. The sequence continues at coordinate 3,227,852 of OY856332.1, forward strand.
CTTTATCGATGTTGAAGTATTTCTAACTTTGCTTAGATCTTATTGATCGGTTTCACGTGGAACATTTCTTTTATCTTTCGATAAACTGATGTTTTCATTTTGAAATTGTAGTTGGGTGGTTCCTTTACTATTTACACACCAAACGTGATCTATATAAGATCAAAATAGATAAAATAGTTGAAAAGTTATAGTTCACTTCGCAGTATAGAATTTATATTGTTACAAAAAGGGATAAAGCCACGGAAAACATAATAAACAAAGTTGCGGTTCTTATCTTTATAATTATCATTATGTTCACAAAGGTGTAAGTACCCAAAAAATGTTATCTTGCACAGTAATTTTGCAAACTCTTAAAACTAAATCTTCGCCTCAATTAGTGTTTTTCTGAATATCTCATGTGTCTCCTCTCATAGAGATGCACCAACGATCGATAACAACATCGAGTGCCAGCATGAAACTATTTTGTGGTCAAAAACCACAAAATGTAGCAAAAAACCAATTATGGTCCTTCGTAATATGCTGACACTATTTTAAGGAGATGATCAGACCATAGAACTGAACAACTTTAAATATGGGACTAACATAAAAATCACGAAAGAAAAAACTGCTGCTCCATACATTTGGCTCGAGTAGGTTTACAGTTTTGTATGGAACAGCCGATTTTTTTTTCTTGACTCGAGATGAATTCAGTTTGATGGTCTAAACCACCCCCTTAAACGTTTATTTGTATTTTTTAACACCTTGTAACAGGGCGAAAGTTTGCAGGTCTTGTACAGTCAATAAAATTGGTATTCGAAAAACTACTTAGCCAGGTCTGGCTAAGGGCTGGTAGACTAGATTACTTATCATAAAGACTCAGTTTTGTGCTGGAATTGATGACATCAAATGAATTAATAATAATATAGTAACAATAATATAACTAACTAAATATACAGAGATTGTTAAATTAAGACTAAAATTATAACATGAATTATATAGAATGAGGTAATTATATCTAATAAATATACTAATTTACATTAACTAAATATAGAAATTTAAGAATAAAAGGTATAAATAAGTATGTACAAAATTTACATCAAATTGAAATCCAATCTAATCTTCAGGTGGTGGCATTTACATAATAATATCTTTTGTTATCTTCTGGCTTGATATCGAATCATTCGATTATTGATAATTATAATGTCTCAAAAACAAGCAAGATTTCGCACATGTGCAGGCAGTAAACGAGAAACAATAGACCTTCTTATTATTAACATAGGCGTTCACTGTCGAACAATGTGTTATCTATCTTATTTAATTCGTAACATAATTTTTCATCCCACCATCTCGGAAAGAGTATTTGCGCTCTTCGATATCTGAGTGCAAAAGCCGTTTTTATCCGCTAGAGGATCAAGTAAATTGAATTTAGAACATCGTGTACATTAAGTTTGTGAATTCAAAACATGGTGCCGAATTTTGTTCATTAAAGGCTTCCGCACATTGCAGCGATATTATCGAGCGATTTTATCGAGCGATATTATCGACAGCGATATCGCGACACCTTACACACTGCAGCGATTCTGCGATTCGCGTCACGCATGCGCCCTTCACTGAATGTAGTAGAAAGAGATTGCGATAATATCGCGGCAGTGTGTGGGATCGAGCGCGTCCCCATACAAAATGTACTGAGAACAATTATCGCAAAATCGCAACGATATTATCGCTCGATAATATCGCTGCAATGAGCGGAGGGCAATCTATTTACTTCTCCCTCCATGGTGCCGAATTTTGTTCATTTAGTTATATCCTCGCTGGGGTGGGATGAAAAGTTACGTGTTGCACTTGCAATTCTTCGCTTGCTCGGTCATTTAAATTGAGCACGCGATTGAAAAGCAACTTTGCACTCTTGTATAACAAATAACTATTTTTAACTATCAATAAGGCTACAAACACTGTACGGTGATGCAAGATCTGTATTGTCAGAAAATGTGTTCAACTCATGTTCAACTTGAACTTTCTGCAATGTTTCGCAGGTGACGATGTCACGTTGCTGCTTATATGTGTTTGGTCTTGGACCAAACAGAACTTTACATAAATTAAAACCGGTCAAGTGCGAGTCGCGCTACTCGCGCACCAAGGGTTCCGTACCACACTACCACACGACATATTAACTTAGAAAAAAGTACTGTTTTTTCCGGAATCTATAGCGCGAGACCGACTCACACTTGGCCGATTTTAATTATTTGTTGTTATACTGTAGAGTTTGCTCTATAATCACACCAAGTTTGACGCTTGTATGTATTACCGTTTTTACGATAAAGCGAGAAGATCATACCTTGATAAAACCTAGTTTCTTGTATGAGGAATTGAGGACCCCCCTTAATTTTTATTTTTTGACATTTGCTATTAAATCCGCGATAAAAACGCATATTCTGTGAAAGTTTTAACTATCTAGCTATTACGGTTCAAAAGTTACAGTCCTAAATAGGTAGGACGGACCGACGGATAACGTAGTAAAGGGTCCCATTCACCCTTTTCGGTACGGAACCCTAAAAACTAGATATAAACACAAATAAAACGATGAATAAGGTGATGATTGCGAAAACCTATTCGAAAATTTTTGCAAGGTGTCTCTAATAAGCATAAGCATAAGCATATGCTCACGACTATATTCCCCGAGGGGGTAGTCAGAGATATTCTGAAACCTCAGAAACTCTGTCCAGTGTGACGGGGGGTGAGCCCCTCGCCACTTATAATGGACAGTGGGTACAATACATGCCTCGAAATTGAAGCATGCAGGTTTCCTCACGATGTTTTCCTTCACCGAAAAGCCAGTGGTGTAACAAATCGTACATAACTGTGTGTGTGTGTCTCTAATCGAGATAGAAAAAGGTTTTTGCTGTCTTCACGTCGTATTTTTAGCAGTGTGTTTCTTATCATACGTTCTGTAAGACCTGCCACACATATACGGAATTGCTATCCGGAATTCCGTATGCAATTTTTTATTTTCGTATGGAGGTTCCCGATCCAGATTTGCGAACGGAATTTCAAAACCTATACGAAAAACTTGTTTTCATTCGAAATTCCGTATCCGAATCCTTTATGTTTGTGACAGGCCTAAAGATGCAGAGAAATCACAAGCAATTTTACAAAGTCAGACCGCAGAAAATTCCGTCTCGCTGGACCCAGATAAACCAACGACGATCTCAATTCCCCTTAAACTAGTAAGCTTAATACTATTGATACGCAAAACGGTACCTGTCCTTAAAAACTGACACACCCTTCAGTGAAAAGTGTGCTAACCGTCAATAAAAAAGTTCCGGGGTCAAACGCCCGGAGACAAGAGTTATAGATTGGTTTCGACTGGATGTCAAATAATATTATGTATGAGGGGACCTCGATTGAATTATGCAATTGTGCGAGACAAAACCGGCTTGACCTACATGCGGGGTGTTAAAAGTTACTCTCATTTTTTAGGGTTCCGTTGTCAGTACGCGAAACGGGCTTAATTAATCCTGCTGCATTCATTTTGTAAATCCGAAAGTGACTGCTTGTTTATTAGTCTGCACATTTGAACTATCACACCAAATTCAATGTTTACTAGCGATAGCGACGTTGCCTTAAGAAATAGGAGAAAAAACTAGGGTTCTTTCATTCTGGAAATATCGAATCACCTAAATCCTGTTGAGATCTTTGGTACAGTGTTTAATTCTGTACCTTTCGACAGGTTTGATAATTACGTGTTAATAATACCTATCGATTTTGCCTCGCTGTAGCATCGGAGCAAATAAAATGTCGACAATACTGTAACAGAATAAAAAGAGCTAGGACAGGACAATGGTATGATGGAAAACATATGAGAGGCCACATGACATAGGAACAAAAGCAATTAACTAGGAAAATCCAGTCGGAGAAGATCAAATCATAGCTCTTCTTAGAAGAAAAACAACAGAACCTCAAAACATGACATTTGCTAGGATAGAACCTCCGATGTAGACAAGAAATAGGAAATAGGAATAGTCGATAGGACAGTCTATCGAATTCGAGACCATAGTACGTAGTCGGTACTGTATTAAGAACGTGACGGAACCCTGGTGGAACACCGCAACTCGCGCCTTGTTTTATTATAAACGACTTGGTATTGGCATTGTGGCCTTAACGGCTTCACAATGTGGAGGGCAATCTAATCTAAAGAATTTGTAATAAACAGTTAAGATTGTAGGAAGTTGCAGTATTGCAGTATTGGATGCATAAACTCTTGACATGACCTTTCGAAGTATTGAGAAACTTTGCTACGGTGATGACTTGATGATGCTCTTGCCGATCAGGGCCTATAGACATAGTAACATTTCTATTGGCGTAGACGCTAGTAGAAATGACAGAATGTATGGATTTGACATTGGCGATCGAAACATTTTGACGTTTGCTTTCGCCCATACGTCAAGTCCATACATTTTTTATGTTTCTACTGTCGTTAACGCTAATCGAAAGATATTTTGTCTTGGGGCCCTGGTACCTAAGAGAGACGCAATTAAAGATACCCTAATACTACAGTACCTATATTTTTATTAGCTGTTCTTTGACGTTCGCTACACAGGTGTGGTCATAACTATGGGTGCTTCAGATCATCACCGGTAGTAATTATTCGTATCGTACTCTTTGATAAAACTGTATTTTTTTAATAGAGACAAAAAATATCAGCTGTTCCATATTACCAAACTGGAATACCCTTAGGAATATAGTCGAGAGCATATTATGCTTATGCTTTTATGCAATATCCATTGAAATCTGCTGCCTACTGTGATAGGTACTGCATTATCTATCCACGCAGTCTCAAATGTACGGGACAGCAGATTTCTTTTTCATTTCGATGTTGGTTCCATAGTGGAACTTGTTTAGTTTTATGGGCTGAAGCAGTAGCTGAAGTATAAGGTGTTTTTAGTCTTCATCTAATAGGTAATTAATAACTTGATACATATAACTTCATATCATACATAAGTGACGAATCCTATACCTTTTCATGAGTAACGGATCAAATTACATTAGATTTAAACTGACTCATTATAGGTAAAAAATTATGACTAAGAACTTTGTGAAAAACTAAATACCTATAGAGGCTAAAATTGCTAATAATGATCTAGAAAACCAATATGTAAGTGGAAATTTCTAGCAAAGATCGTATATGTAACTATTGCTGATCTATTGTATTTTCCATAAGCTCTCCGATATTTTTACACATCCTGAACTTATGGTATTTTCTTTTTATTCTCGGGTCGCAGGTTTGGTTTCCTCACGATGTTTTCCTTCACTGCCGAGCTAGCGATATTGACAGATACAACCGTACATAAATTCCGTAGAACATACCAGTGGTACTGGCCAGGAATCGAACCGCCGCCTCGCGACTGAGTTGCTAGCCCTCTTGCGTAGAGCTACTACACCGCTTTTTATAATTTATATGCATTTTAATTGTACCAACACGTAACATAATATACTATTATTTATAATAGTGAAAGAATACCTAAAGATTGCTTACATTTCTCCATAACTAGGAAACGTAATATCATAATACGTATCGGAATTTGGAAAACATTCGGATTGTTTACTCGTCGGTACAAATTTACGATGTTTTAAGTTCCGGTGTAAAAGTTAAATGGTATTTTGTAATGAAATCCTGAAAAAAAGACGGACGTAATCTCGTCTTATCACGAGTGAAGCACCCATTTCTTTTGTGTGCGTGCTGTCACGCGGTACATAATGGTGACGGGCGTTGGACCTGCGCCTAGAGCTAGTGCATCTGTGTGAGTGTAGGTCCCTTGTAGAACAAACGAAAATGTAGGACCTTGCATGCTTCACATCATCATCTTCACATTACGTCCGTCTTTTTTTTAGGTCCGTGCTGTTACTATAGTAACTATTAGGAATGCAGTGGAAATAGGGAAGATCTTGCACGGGCGTGTTGGAATGCTAGGGATATTCCTATTGTTCTTAGTTAGAGCTTGTTTTCCAGCAAACTCTACAAATATCCAAAAAAATGTTTTTAAGGCATTATTAAATTATGTTCCATAGTCAAGTTCCTAAGGCAAGGTCCTTATGTGTTGTGTTCATCCGTGTATCTTTTCTGATTAATAAATATCTTTTTATTTTATTTATTTATTCTATTCTAACTTTTAAATTGTGGCGTCCAGCTTGGTGTTGATGATTTTGCCAATGTCAACCAGGTCAACAGGGGGGGCAACCGACACGCGACCACCCTATAACAGACCTACAGCGCGACTGGTCACTTTATAAAATAATTCAAGAAAAACCTTTAGTAGGTATCTTGTACAAAAAATAGTAAAAATCCGTGTTTAGATTTAGTTACAATCTTGACTTAAGGTATTCTTAAAAATATCTCGAGCAATCTTCGTTCCACATTAGCATAATCTTAAAACCACTGAAGAAACGCCTTGGTAGGCCAATGTCCGGAGAAAAGGCGATGAAGCAAAAATAATAAAACAAAAGAAAATAACAATAAAGAAGCGAAAGGCCAAAAAGATGTTGAACAATGTTTAAGTACAAAAGAAAAAGAACCTATTGTTAATTGTTATAGCATCCATAATCACTTAGATGTTTCCAAGAAAAGAGATTATAGGTTACCTGAGCAAGTATAAGCTACGGTTTGTAAAATTTCTTGTTTACATCTAAAGTAAAATAGCAAATGATTCCATTTAACTGATTCATCGATACATTTTTTATATTTTATTTCTCTCAGTGTAGTAGGTAGGTATTACAAAGGGAATACACAAAATGCATAATAATATGGTCGGAACATTTTTAATAATAACAACGATTTTACTTGTTAAAAGAGTTACCGAATGTTCACACAAATTGACTTCGTTGAGACCACTACTAAAACTCGATTCATGAAAATTCGACTTTACTCACGATATCTCGACAAATATTTAGTAAATATGGACTCATGACCGTTGATTTTTGAGTTTGTAAAATGCTGATAAAGTTAGCGTATTTAGAAAATAGCATATCAACATTTCTTTCAGTTCAGTTTTCAGATTTTAAGGTCAGTATCGATCAAGATAGATGGAGTCGCGTTGTAGGTCTGCTATTGGGTAGTCGCGTCGCTCGTCGATTGTTGGTTGCCCCCTCCCCGGCCTACAACGAAGCTCCAGTGATGGCTCAAGATAGTGTTCTTCTCGAAAAACAATCCTCAAAGTCACCAAAATACAGAAAATATACCGTACAACGTCAAGCACTCTTGCTAAATAAACTAGACATTTGTAAAATCATCACATACCCAAGATGGCAGCCATTTAAAAAAAAATTGTTAGAAAGGAATAGAATCAAGATAGATAAAGATTCTCACACTGTTTCTCTCTAACATTAAATGTAGATGTTAGATATATAACATATAAAGGAATATAAACAAAACATAATTAACTGAGATGTAAATCATAAACATGTGGGTTCACATATTCATAAAATACAACTAGGTTCTCATGAATATAACCGGTACAAATCGACTTGACCAAGACATACTTAATTGACTATAGGACGTTTAGTATACTATAGTACAGTTGTACTGAACCGTGTGTGGTCCGGCTTATAATGCCACTAACCTAAAAGGGTATCTAAGAGCGGTAGAAGAGAGCTTGCGACTTAATTACCAGACGGCGGTTCGATTCCTGGCCAGAAGTGCGATTTTTGAACATCATACGAGCGGTTCGGCAGTAGTAAATGACAAAATTACTATGGAGATTATGCATCTTTCTACTGCCGAACCGCTCGTATGATGTTCAAAAATCGCACCGCCGGGCCCACGAAGTATTTTTCGATTACGGCTGTAGAGAACATAAAATTGTATGGACTTGACGTATGGTGACGAAAGTATACGTCAAAATGTTTCGATCGCCAATGTCATTTTCATACATTATGTCATTTTCTACTAGGGTCAACGCCAATAGAATTGCACTCGTAGTATGTTGCACGTGATACGGCTGTATCACGTCTTTTATCTCGTTCGTTCGCACGCAAATAGAAAGAGAGCTAAGGTTGATAGCTGGGTGATAGCGCTGTATCACTGCGGCATGCTAGCTATGCAGGGCCCCTGTACCATAATGTTCTCCGGAATTTACGTACGGTTGTATTTGTCAGTATCAGTAGCTCGGCGGTGAAGAAAAAACGCCGTGAGGAAACCTGCATAACTGAGGAAAAACATCGTGAGGACTACTGAGAAGTTCGGAGTTACTTATGTGTAAAAATATGTGCGTGCGACCTTGGGGCGAACATAATAGACCAGCAATGGTCGTTGTGCTTGGGTTGCAATAGCCCTGCCAAAATTATAAGGGTCTTTTTCTGTTGAGAGGCGTCTAGTACATTCAGGCTTCGTTAACATCTTTAATGTTCACAGCACGGACCTGAAAAAAAGAGTAATCTCGTCTAATTACGAGTGAAGCACCTATTTATATTTGTGTGTGTGCTGACGGACTGTCACGTGGTACATTATAGTGGCGGGCTAACCTGCACCTAGAGCTAGAGCATCTGTGTGAGTGTAGGTCCTTTGTAGAACAAACGAAAATGTAGGACCTTGCATGCTTCACATCTTTTTAGTGTGTTACGTCCGTATTTTTATCAGGTCCGTGGTCAACAGATACAATTGCCAGCATATTTTCTATTCATATCCAAGCTATTTAAGCATGAAGTTGCTTTGTATGAAACCTCAAAGATTAAATTAGTTCAGTTGCAAGAAAATTACCAGGAACCAAACATAATAGTTAGTAGCACATAGAAACAGGCACTTTAGAGGTAAGGTTTAAAACGATTAGCTTCGTCGTGGTCTACTAATGAACCACGTATAACTAGCTCGTTAAAAATAAGCAAATACATATCTTTCGAAAATAACGGTAATTAGGAAAGGGTAGAGATGTAACTGAAGGCGCAATAAGATGACGGGATGTACACTGACATTAACAATGCTCTCTTTAATCTAAATAATTGATCAAATTCAAATTTCATAATATTTAAAGAGCAATTTTTTTGTCATCATCACCATCATCATATGCTCACGAATATGCAATCGTAGCTAACCCTGATATAGGCCTCGGTCTTTTTGGGTTGTTACTGCAACACCTGCATAATATTGGAGACGCTTACTTGAGTCTATTTTAAGGTGTATTATTGTGTCTTGTATTTTGTTGTCTTATAAATAAATAAATAAAGCATAAGCATATGCTCACGACTATATTCCTCGAGGGGGTAGCCAGAGATATTCTGAAACCTCAGAACATCCACGTTTCACTAGTAGTATCGAAACTCTGTCCGGTGTGACGGGGGGTGAGCCCGTCGTCTCTTATAATGGACAGTGGGTACAATACATGCATCGAAATTAAAGCATGCAGGTTTCCTCACGATATTTTCCTTCACCGAAAAGCCAATGATGTTACAAATTGTACATAAATTCAGAAAAATTCATTGGTACGGGTATTTTAAGCTGGTCCTTCTGTACTTTTTTATATAGAGTTTCTCCGTCTGTCCATCCGTCGGTCACGCAACTATTAGTATGTTGGGCTGTTAACGGAATACAGTTAACCAAACTAGAACTGGTTAACCGAATAGTTAAGTGTGACAGTGTATTGATATTATTTATTTGAACGTACGATTGTAAAGCTGAAATGGACTCTATTTTTTACGACGTAAGACTTAATATTTGAGTAGTCTACGATTTCCCGGGGTAGAGTAAATGTAGTGTTAATATAATTGACAGTGCAGGTGTTTGTCAATTCCGATATACATTTAGAGTGGACCCTTCGAAAGGTACGAAAATGATCACGTGTCTTTAAAAAACGTACGAAGCATCCTAATACGTTGACTATAATTTGACGGCCCGATAGCAGTCTGTAGTGAACCTGCCTGCTGTGCCGACAAATATTATTGTATGATGAATATGAATATTTGTACCCTATTCATGGATGTTTGTATCTTTATATGTATTCTATATCGTTGTCTAGTCATCATAATACAAGTCCAGACTAGTTGCTGGTACCTACTTTAAATGTGACTATATAATTTGTGTGACACTGTCCAAGATATTTATTTATTTATTTATTTATATTCTAAACACAAAAACAATATTTTGAAGCAAGAAATAAATAGGTAATAATTATTAATTAATAATTATGGACAATCGTTTATTAAACAAGTCATCATCCCCAAGCCGCAAAATCTTTCCTTAAGTCTGAATTGTAGATATCTCTCATTCAATAACCAAATTCTCGGTTATTGACTTAGGTAATACCATCCGTCCCTCAAGATATCTTGTAGATACACTAGAAGGCAGAGTTAGGCAAAAGTGGGCATATGGAGTACTGAATGAGTTAAGATAGACTTCATACTACTTTAAAGATAAACTAAGATAAACTTAGGTACGACTTAAGGAAAGTTGACTTCTCGTAGATAAACTTAAGTAAAAATTTTTGGTTTGAAATTTCATCCTACCTTCATAATATATTATTATACTTTACGTAGATACAGTAAAGATAAATTATGGTGGTAACATTTTCCAACTTAATATTCTATGATGAATGATAAACAAAATGGCTCTGATAGTTATTATTATTTTGTAATGCATTATTTCGTCGATACGTAAAGTAAAAATTTAAACGCACATTCGTTTATCGTGTGAAATGGACAAATATTCTTAGAAAACAGGCGGGCTTCAAAAATTACAAAGTAATTGTATTAAAAATTCAAAAAATTAGACCATAAAAACTGTTTTTTTTCCTTTTTCTTCGAAATTTAATTAAATATTAAATATCAATGATGATTTCGTTACGCAAAACAATGTAAAATTGTGTAAAATTAAGAGAGTGCCAAAAATAACAAAGACTAAACTTAATAAAAAACATGTTCAAATTTGCAGATCATTCAAAATGGCGTTAAATCTATATTGCATGTGCTAAGTACGAGTAAAAGCAATGCAGTATTGGTAAATCATAGTAAAGGATCAGTTAAATGTGTTTATAATTATTGCTTACTTACTCAAGTAATGTTATACTTAACTTATACCGAAGTGTGACTTCAAATAATACAAGTAAATACCGTGTCGATTTAAGTCATCCTTAACTAGTACTTGATAAATACTGATTCGACGGATATTTTATTTTCTTCTCATCTGTCATTGTTGTTGTGATTTCTGAAAACAAAAGGCCAATGCAAGATTGAACAATTCGTTTTTTGTTTAAAGAAAAACAAGTGATTCAAAGTAAGTAAGTAGGTACTACTTATGTATTACCTAAGGACAATGATAATTATAATTTGGCATTTATGTATATAAATAATTGTAAACTGAGGTAACCTCAGGCCTACACTCTAAATCTTGAATCTTTTGACGTAACGCGTCGTATTTGTATCTACTTTATGTATCTCAGTCACAACATAAACATGTAAAGAGTTGTATTTTTTAGGGTTCTGTACGCAAAGGTTCCGTTCCGGTTATGGCCTTCCTACTTTTGAAGAAATGTGTCTTTTGAACCGTAACGTAACAGGAAACAGTTGACATTTTTATACAGAATATGAATCTACTATTTTGCGTATTATTCTGTTGGTTTTTTCGTGATTATTTTTGATTCATATTCCTGATGAATTGTACGTTGTGGTATATTATGGGAGATAGACCACACTTTAAAAAATTATAATCACGCTCTTCTTTTGATGAAGTTACGTATTCAAGTTCGCTGTTCGTGTCTTCTATGATTTCATCAACCGATGCGGGCCTGGTGGATGTGCTGGCAAACATGATACAGTCTGTCTAAAAAGTCTTGACAAAAATTTGGGCGCTGTCTCCACGCAAGAACGTCAAAATCAAGCATAACCTGGCAACACCACGATACTACAATTATTAGGTCACGACTTTATAGACAGACTGTAAACTTTGAACGCTGTTAACAAGGATCTATTAACAAGGAGTCACTTGCACCGGCTGTACTCGGACTACTCGGATTAACATTTACTGCACAATCTTCGGCATGAATACAATTTGCGGTCACATTTTTCTTACACGACGTAGAAAATTTCTTAATTTTCTTAACTTTAATTATGCTAATGTTACTTCTATAAACACAAATTGTAGCACTAACTTGTTACTTTTTATTAAAAACGTCCCTTTAAGGCTGATGGTACTGACACAAGCATTAGCTAAGTAAACAACCACTTAAATTGCAATTTCAAAGGAACGACTTAAAGAAACCGGTTGACCTGGATAACCTTAGGAAGACTTAAGGCGAACTTTAGGTAATTTTGCCTTAAGTAGAACTTAAGTAATACTTCTAAACACTATTAAATTTAACTATATCTCCGTTAATTCTGTTTTCAGTAACTTTATGCTTAAGTTTGCATTTCGCGTGGACATACTTAAGGCAAAGTTAATACTACTTAACTTAACTAATCCTTAAGTCGGTATTTCTGAAAACTAAGACAACTTGAATTTATTAATACAGACTTCAGCAAAGCTTGCCTTGGTTAATGCGAAGTTTAGGTATATTTAAGGCAAAATTGATTTAGTCACGATCTGTTTTGCTGCTTGGGTCATCATCATGTCATCCAATAGACGTCCACTGCTGATGGACATAGGCCTCCCTCAAGGATCGCCACAACGACCGGTCCTGCTCTGCCCTAATGCAACGAGTTCCTGCCGCCTTCACCAGGTCGTTGGTCCACCTTTTGGGGGACATTACTCGAGAACTCTTCGGCTCTATCGGCCATCGGACTGCCATTAAACAATTAAGTAAAAATATACAGATAAATAAAATAAAATTACAAATAAAGGAACTTAAGTGGGATCACATACGATGACGCTTTTACGGAGCAGCAGTCGTCAGTTTCAACTCCTTGCTTCACATGACGGACTGACGTCTGCCGCTCCGTCAATGCGTCATCGTGTGAGAACGCAGTAAAACTAAACTAAACTAAACCTAGGATGTGGTGCAAGTTCAGTTCAGTCCTGGGGTGGATGTGGGAGGGTGGGTACTTTAACGCAGGCAAAATTTCAACAATGCAATTCTCTAAGCGCAAACATCGGCACAACCTTAACTTGTCGTTGAAACATCGATGTTTTTGACAGCGATTTGACGCTTAGCCCCACTTGCGTCAACCTGGGTTAGCAATAAACTCCAGGTTAAGTTACTGCCGTGCTAATTAAGAGTGCAGTAAGGTGGTTCGTCATCATTTCGAGAAAATCGCGCCTAAAGTTTTTATTTTTTATTTTTATGTTTTTCAATCCTTCTTATGATTTTTTCATATTTGTTTTATTTTTACTGTATAGGAAAAAATTAATAGTTTTAACTGAGCTGACCTTCATTAGCACAGCTGCAATATAGCGTTTTAAATCGCGAAAAAAGCATTTTTGCGTAGTATGCTCTTTAGCGTCTCTACGAGGCGTTCCTAATCAAAAGTGCAGTAAGGCTTGTAACTGCACTTAACGTTTGTAAGATCATATTTAACGAATGCACTGGGTACTTATTATAAATGCAGTAACTCAAATGTAATTTTTCGTATTAGGTATATTGGTAAAACTGTTGTACCACTGCATTTTTACGTAGTATCTTATTATCATAAATCCAATCGCGTTGCTAACAAACAATGCAGCAATCAATTTTACTGAACTTTTTCTTAGTGTGCTCTATAAAAAACCCAATTCACTGGTGCTAATTAATAAAGCAGCAAATTACCATACTGCATTACTTATTAGTCTGAATTGACAGAAGCCTTTGAAAATTAGGTAATGCTAAGTGCAGTGGCTATGCTTACTGCACTCATAGTTAGTAATTTACGTGTCTGGTGAAAACCTTACTGCACTCTTCTTTAAAAAATATCGGTTTCTAAACATGCTAGCTAAATGGGGATCAAATCATCATATAGAGCTTATTTTCACGATCTCGAATCTGTATTTAACTCATTTTTTGAAAAAACCTTACTTACTGCACTCTTTGTTAGCACGGCAGAGTTGGTAACCCATGATTTTTTGTATAGAAAAACAAATGAGAGAGCTATTTTATCCGGAGTTAATTGCTAACCCGTGGTTGGCGCAAGTGGGGCTTAGAGAATTGAACTCCAGCACCGGCCTGTTCGCATACGTTTTGTATGTGTGCGTACAATACTACGTTACCTTTGCTTATTTGCTTCTTTACCAAGCAAGGTATAGGTAAGTATTCTTTAAACAGCTTCGAAAAAAATGACGATCATCATAATGATGATATAGCACGAGTCATTGACATAATATTATCGTAAAATTGACGCATCAATCATTATATGACATGGAATGTGATTAAATGCACAAATTGATATGATGTAATGATAAAATACATCATGTACCGGTTTGGAGGAATTTATACATATACCTCTACGTAGCGAAGGTACTGGTCTTTTTTAATTTACGTAAAATCACATAAATTAAAAATTTCCTTTAAGGTGCTTTAAGCAACCAACATCGAAATCGCGAAACAAAAATCAGCTGTTCCATAAAAAACTGCAATCGGAACCCAATCGTATGGGACAATCACATACAATATAATACATTTTTTTTCGCGTTTTCTATCTATTCTATTCTATTCTATTTCTGATCAATCCCATAAAAAGCCGTCAGCATTAAAGCTCAACAATATTAAGTTAGCTTTCATTTTTAGCTAGTAGCTGCTGTATTTGCTTTCTTAATAGAAAGATCCTATAATGTTTTTATAATGTAATTTGATATAAAGCTAGCTTAGACCTTGTCGTAGGCGTTAATAACAGGTAATAAACAAACGTATAGTATTTAGTTTTACGATTATAGTTAAAGGTTGACCTTCTTGTTTTACGTTTCATAACGTCTCACCTTTAACATCTCTTTATTGTTGTTAAGCCTGAGTAGTAGGTAGGTACCTAATTTTTGGTGTTAAAAATGTTTTCTTCCCTCCGGACGGAAAGCGTAAATTTTCGTCCCGCTGCGCTAAACGAAGTTGCCGCTTTCCACCTCCGTCGAGGAGAAAAATAGTATACTAACCTCGGGCAGTAAATAAGAAAGCCTCAGATCACATTTTTGCTGATCAGATTTCATGAGATCTGAGAACTTTCTTACTTTCCTGCCCTCGGTGTGTAATCTACTATAAGAAACTCCATTGTCATCATGATCATTCTCTTGCCCATTTCCCATTATTTGGGGTCAGCGCAATATGTCATCTTCTTCAATTCATCTCTCTTAGTCGTCATCTCAGCAACTCCTCTGTAAAAAAGCTTATAATATACTCGATGATTATATTATGAATAACCAAAAGACCGCTGTCAAAATATGGAGCCAACATAGAAATCGCAAAAAAAATCATACATTTGAGTCGAGTAGGTAATGCAGTTTTGTATGGGACAGCTGTTTTTTTCGCCATTTCGAAGTTGGCTCCATAGTGAAAGTTGTGCAGTTTGATGTTCTGATTTTGTTTTGTTTAAAAGATGTGTGTTGTAGAGTTTCTGGCCGCATCTTGTCTACAATGGAATCTTCAATCAATTCTTCCGACGCGGTGGTAGAGTCAACAAAATTACGTCAGAAAGCTGTTGCTTTGAATTTTTT
Source organism: Agonopterix heracliana (assembly GCA_963693445.1). Lineage (NCBI taxonomy): Eukaryota > Metazoa > Arthropoda > Insecta > Lepidoptera > Depressariidae > Agonopterix > Agonopterix heracliana. The sequence goes on from OY856332.1 coordinate 3,243,417, forward strand.
TTGGGAATTTTTATCAATATTTAATTTAAGAGCTAGAATACACCCTGGAAACTTCACACAAGCATGTATTGAAGCTTTAATTATATTACAATAGATAAATTAAAAAAAAACATAAAATCAGCTTTATAGTGTTATTATAAAGTACTTTTATTATTTTTCTCTAATTTCAGAAAAATCGTCTCGTTAAATTAAACGAAACTCAATGAAATGAAAGTTTAATTTAAAACACTTGAAAGACTACAAGATCGTTCTACCGACAATTATCCAATTTCTTTTCGTCCACCATCTTGTAATCAATTAGTTAACATTTGGGACAGTGTCTACCAATCAGAGTCTATTCTACTGTTTGTTAGAGCCCTTTTATATTATGAGTCTGTGACTCAATAATTTGTAAAGCAATTTGAACCCGAGACGTTTACCAAGAGGTCAACCTTGTAAAAATACAAAATAAATGCAACATAACATAACATAACTTTGACAAAACCTGGAGTGCGATTTTATCCAAAATATTTGTTATAAATGTTAAAATTACTATGGAGTTGTACTATCATTCGATTACGATTTTGAAAGTGTGTGATTCAAAAATAGCACTTTAGGCATTTTGGTCACTCATACCATAAAATATTTACACCTATTATTACACCATTAGAGATGTACCACAAATATCACGAAAAAAATTGCGAACGTCTTTGTTTCTTTACACGTTTTATTAAAGGATTTATATTTTACCATTATCAAATAAATAATACAAATTAATAGTTTATTTTATGACATTTTTACTATGGCACTTACCAGTGTTTCGTGAAGTACGTAATGCCTATAAACTTTTCAATTTTGCGTCGTTGATTGTATAAGGTGTTATAAAATGACCACAACATCTGAAAACATTAAAATCAAATCTCTGACTTCCTCTTCGAAGTATATAGTCATGAGCATATTATGCTTATGATTCATTATTTCACTAGTAATTCTAAACGAACAAACTATTTGTATTTATACTTGTCTGACATGGCTGTATTGGCTCGATCCCTAGGCCTTTTTTATTTAAAGAAAAGGCTGGCACATTCTTGACATGATTTGGTACACTTCTCTAAAGGAGCGATGAACATGCCATCTGTTGACTTTTTTTTGAAAAAGAAACGAAAGACGCTAAATATAAATATCATTAAGGGGGTTGCAGAAAACGTTCACTGGCAACTAGATGGCGTTCGGGAGCACTATTCATGATTTTGTCACATTTTATTTTATATCTTCGTAATTATGTTATAAGTTGCAAATGTTATTTGAGACGCGCAATCTAGATTCTCTATACTATTTTTCCACATATAAAATATTACTTTTGTTAATACCGTCTACGAATGTTCTACGTCAAAGTTTTGTATGAAATTGATCAATCTTAAAATGTAGAACAAATGCGTATGAACAATAAAATTACTTTAACTTGTAGCTAGATCAGTGCAACATAAACACAAGTGCGCGCGTAATTGAAAATTTTGATTCGATATCATCACCATTACGAGATATAAAATAAAATGTGATAAAATCAAGAATAATGCTCCCGAGCGCCATCTAGTTTAGTGTCTTGCCCTCTGAAACCCCCTTAAATCAATGAGAACCATGCATAAAAGAGTTAAAAGACTTACCAGGTAGGCGAAAAAACGGTAGTTCAATCTGATTACAAGAATTACATAATTCATACAAAGTTTTCCTTATTAAACGTCCAAGATAAGAAGTAAAAGTTATCTTAAATGCTGATACAAATTATTAATGTACTGACATAAACTGCGCAGCTAAAAAAACAATTTTATCTTATCTTATCGTAAAATTTTTTGGTAAAAATAAAAGGCTTTGCCGGTGCAATAGCTAATAAACATCGATTATCTTATTACCAGTGAAAGTGCGAGAGACAAGTGTCAAATAAATATTATTACCTGCTTATTATCATCATCATACTCCTTAATAACTTTTGCTTGAGGCTCTCGGCTTCTTTTGAAAGCGGATTTAATAACAAACATGTTTTACGAGAAAATTAATAGTGTTTTATAGTTTGCAATAAAATGACACAGGATAGAAAAGCGTAATTAAAACTAAAAATCTTAAATCGAACTAGAACGCAGACAAAATAAATTAAATAACATAACATAAATATTCTTTATTTGCACACCAAAAATAGACAAATACAATTATAAAATAATTAAATAATTAAAAAAATATATATTTTAGTTTTAAGAAAATATTCCCCACTAATTGGCTCGCGCAACTACGTACTCGCAGGGGTTCTATTCTATTTTTTTTTTAATTAATAGCGTTTCCTTGTTAGATTTCGCCAGTGTCAAGTAATTTGAGGGAGTGTCTATCCAATCTCGAGGATTGTTTTTGAGTAAGAACAACTGAGAAGGATTTTGGAGCCTCGTGGCAGGCTGAGACGCGAACCGCGCGAACACCACGCGAGAGACAAGTGTTCGAGGCAAACCCTGCAACGTGACTCCCACACGTAGTTACTAATTCATATTCGAAAGTGACACAAAAATTCGCTCATGATTTTGAATGTGTCAGATTCAAAAATAGCGTTTCTGGCCACTTGAAAGTAAACATTAAATTAATACTTGTCCTTAAATTTTTACCTTTTGAATGCTAATCCTGTTTTGTAGAGTGAGCCGATTGCGATGAAATAACAACAAACTATTTGATAATTTAAACCTGTATCCCTATATTTTTTCCTATATTTTTATTGCTAAACAAACAGAATAATTACAGAAAATAACGATTTTAATGCATTCTAGTATCCTTCATTCCCCAATACATTTTTCAAAAATGCGTTTACTGTATCGCAAAGTAAGTATGTGGTCGCAAAGTATCAACGCAGTGTAAAGGTCCCTTAACAACATTATACTTATGACTCGTGTCGTAAGATACTGAACGAAATTGCTTTTCGCCTTAAGTTTTATCTATTTTGAATTAGTGTTTAACTACTACAAATTGATTTCTGAATTAAACTGAGTACTTACCTACAATTTAGTACTTGCGCCTTTCACGAAAAACTTTTTAGAACCTTTGATGTTTTCCTTCACCGTAGTCTAAACTATTATAAAACTGTAACTGAAGTGTGTCTGTACATTGAAGATATTTACAAAAAAAAGATTACGATATGGTTTTTAGGTATCCCTGACTCGAAAGCAACCTTTTTTAGAAATTTTGTCCGCCTGTTTGTCTGTTTATTTGTTTGTTTGTTCGCTCATCACACAAAAACTACTGAACCGATTTTGATGAAACTTTTTTAGTTTGATAGCTTATGATCCGACTTAAACTCTAGTCTTTAATAAAAACGGTGACAGTAACAGTGTGTAATTATTTTAAGGTGTCCCTGCGACTCAGGGAAAACTAAAACTAAAACTCACTCAAACCACAGGTTTTTTATTTTTTGTCTGTCCATTTGTTTGTTCGTTCGAGCATCACGTTTAATTTATGATTAGACTTAAAAGTATTAAAACTATAAAGTACAGTCAGCATCAAAAGTATCTAAGCATGTTAAGTGTTCATAAATATCTGGATAACTTTACGATAGCAAACCTTATTTCAACTCACAAAGAAATCAAATTAATTTATCTGTCATGTTATTATTTGTTAAGTTGAAAACAAATGGTATCTAGTAGGAAATAGGGTTTATTTTCGTGTAATTGTTCAGATGTTTTTGAACGCCGGAGATGCTTAGATACTTTTGATGCTGACTGTACAATCTTTTATCTCGCTAGACAGGATCATTCTTATTCTAATTCTTATTGTAATGGGGTGATCAGACCATCAAACTAAACAACTTTTACTATGAAACCAACATTGAAGACGCGATTAAAAAAATCAGCTGTTCCATACATTTTGGTCGAGTAATTTGCAGTTTTAATATGAAACAATTTATTTTTCACCTCACAAGCTCGGAAAGATTCTGTTTATCACTTGAAATCTGAGTGCAAAAGCGTATTTTATCCGCTAGCGTGGAAAGATGGATTCCTATACTGCCAATCCATCAATCAATTTCATGTCACTGGCCAGAACGAAATAAAAACTTTTTAAAATGTTCTTTTTAGCAATTCCCTTTTTTTCCTCGCTTTTGTGAGGTGAAAAGTTCTGTGTTGCGCTCGGCAGCAAAGTTATTCTCAGTTATGCTCAGGATTCTACATTTGAACCCACTCGCTTCGCTCGTGGTTCAATCTTAGAATCCTTCGCTTGCTCAGGATTCAATACAAGTACAAAAAACAACTTTGCAGCCTAGCATAACAAATAACTATTTTTCCCGATTTAGGTTATTGCTCCCATAGGGGATTTTGTTCAGTTTGATGGTCTGAAACACCACTTTAAGTATGTGGGGCATTTAAACTTTACACCCAGATAAAATCAATCGTCGATCGATAGCCTATTGCAGCCACGTAACAAATACAAAGTACTACATAGCTGAATATTTAACATTTTGAAATTGATTTATCGGTTAAATCAAATAGGTAAGCTTTCTATGAATATGATAATGATTGTGGATGAATACAATGGCTGGTCTAGCTGTTTACATTATAGGTATGTACATACATTTGACTAGATAAGTATAAAGTTGTGCCTTCTTACTTATCAATTTAGCTTAGAAAATGCGAAAATGTTCATCTGTGAAATGAGTGTTTCCAGTACATTTTGTATGGGGACTCGCGATCCTACACACTGCCGCGATATTATCGAGCGATAAAATCGCTGCGATTTTGCGATAATTGTTCTCAGTACATTTTGTATGGGGACTTGTTCGATCCCACACACTGCTGCGATATTATCGCAACCTGACGCAATCTCTTTCGACTACATTCAGTGGTGGGCGCATGCGTGACGCGAATCGCGGAATCGCTGCAGTGTGTAAGGTGTCGCGATATCGCTGTCGATAATATCGCTCGATAAAATCGCTCGATAATATCGCTGCAATGTGCGGAGGCCTTAATAAAGCGAATGGTAAACAATCACACTTGAGTCTGCACTGCTTATTTATTCGTCCCATTTTACTCAAGTCTCTGTTGGTTCATTCACAATGCAATCTTTGTTATGAATGGCGGAAAGATATCATAGCTGTTGAAATGTTAGTTTTTATTTATTAAAAGTCCTTTTACCGTTCAGTCGTTTCGCCATCACATCATTACAGATTTCTAAACAATGAAAACCCAAAATGAAATAGTAATACTCCAACCACAATTATTTAATAGTTACTACCGTAACTCCAACTGACTACAAAACCCTAAAAGCTATTTATTATAGAATACTTGTATTTAATATATTTTCTAAACATTCCACGGTTTCCAGTGGCTACGGGCTTACTCCCCGTCACACTGGACAGAGTTTCTGTACTTGTGAAGGGAAATGTGTGATTTCTGAGGTTTCAGAGTGTCTCTACTCCCTAGGGGAATGAAGTCGTGAGCACTTTTAAAAACCTATAAAAGTATTACAGTATTTGAGAGTTACGCGGTTATTATTTATGACCATCCCGTGATCATGGCAGTTGTAACACTGCCGAAATATCGGGAACTCAAATATACTAAAACGCGGTAAGAACCCGTTAAAATGTTAAATTCTATAAAAGTATATTGTATAAAACAGCTTTAAGGCTTTTGTAGTAAGTTGGAGTAGTTTTTTTTAATTTAGGTTTTCGATTAAGAAATCTTAAATATGATCACCGAGCGGTAAAAGGACTCTTAATTAAGATTAAGCGTTTACTTTTTCTAGTTCTTGTTTATTACGTTTCAGACAACGCGGTTTTTCTTTTTCAAGTAGGTTACATTGATTGTTATTTATCTTATAGCACTTGAAGTGGTAATTTTCAAGTGAAATCATCTCTATCTATCTATAACGTCTCGCCTCTTTCCCAATGGGGTAGGCAGAGACCAGAGCGCGCCATCTACTACGATGCTTACATAGTACCTCTTTTGCCTCATTCACATCCATACATCTCTTCATACATGCCCGTCGGTTTCGAGTACTCCGCACCTCCCCTTTTTGTAGGACGCAACTGATTTGATCAGAATACGTCCTACGACGGTGTCCTCTGCCGACACTTCCACTCACTTAAGCTCCATATATCTCTTTCGTACATCTGCTATCACTCATCCTCTCCACATGACCAAACCAACGAAGCATATGCTATACGAAGCTATGCGAAGCATACAGCAAGAAGTGATATCATTTAAAAATTATAGTAATTTACTTTCTTAGAAAGCTACCTACATTGTTTTAAATTATTCTAAGAAACTACAAACAAAAGGTGGTAAAAGTTCAGCTCCCAAAAAAAAGAAGCGTGAAAAAAGTAATAAGTCACGCCTGCACATCGATTTCAGAGCTGACAAGCTTGAAATTGGTGACAGACAGATGGACACGGCATTAAGGTCGACATAGTTGTTGCTTTTAATTTAAAATCTATTTATAAAAAGTTGTTAGCTTCAGCTTCGGTTCATTTCTTTGACGTCCCATTTGTACCTAAGTAATCCTCTAAGAGAATATTATTCCGAGAGCGAAAATGCGCGCTGCATACAAGCGTACTATGGTGATATTTTCAATACTAACCAATTAAAGTCAATGAAATTTTGCAGAAACAATCTAGAAACAAATCTCTATGCTTGTATGGAGTCAGACTTTCGTTAAAATATACAGTTTCAATGCTAGGATTAATTTAAGATTTGTATGGAAATCTTTGAGGCACTGTAACTTTAAAACTATACATTTTAACGAAAATCTGACTCTATACAAGCATAGAAATTAGTTTTTAGATTGTTTCTGAAAAATTTCATTGATTTTAATTGGTCAGTACAGAAAATAACACCATAGTTCGTTTGTATGTAGTGCGCTCTGAATTATATCCCCCCTGACGAATTTTAATATACACATTTCATTTTGCATGAACATATAAGAAAATAGCATATTCAACTAGAAGGCCACAACACAAACTGTCATTCATCACTACTTGTGGGCTTTTTACGGAAATACTTCAATAGAAACTCTTAGTTTTCTTATACCGAAAAACACCACGAAATAAAATTAGTGGCGTTTTGATTACAGATACGTTTAAATAGAAAATTATACAATAAATATTTAGGTAGGTACTACATTATGCATTATTTAAATTGTGGAATGTTATTGAAGAAAGGAAGCGAAGGAAGCCGTTGAAAAAATATCAAATTTAACCTTAGACTGGAGATGTGCGGGGTAGCGAGGCTGCCGGTGAGTGAGGAAAAAATCAGCCAATGAACCCTCATTGGCTTCAATTTCCCAATGACGTGATCGAGCGATCGCGCTATTGGCGGATTGTTTCCTCGCTCACCGCCTCGCTACCTCGCACATCTCTAGTGGAAACGCAGCCATAAAATTACAAAAATATGGTCTCTATGTTCACACGGTGACAGATCAACCTTCCCGTAGTTGAACTCTAGTATGGTAGGTGTGTCCATATACCTAGAGTTCAACTTGGGTTGGTCTGTCGCCGTGTATGGTACCTACTACCTACTTACTTAATAGTTATTATAACGTAACACAATGGGAGCGAACGAAGCAGCAGGAAAAAAGCTTAAGTAGGTATTATAAAAGCATAAAACTTTATCGACATTTTATGTGAACTTTCCCACCAAAACAAACTAATGAATATTAATTATAACTAAACACAAGTTTTCGATACTTAATGAAGACATAATGTATATTTTATCGGTCAATATTTGTTTTAAACATGTGTACCTACTTTCGAACTGAACGGTGGTTAAGTGAGTAAATTGCTTAATTAGACGGTTCGATTTGGTTTAATTTATTCAGGAATTTGAGCTTTAAAATTATAGGAATAAGTTTAGAATTAAGAATCTTCAGTTACTACAAAAGAAAGTGGCAAACAGGAAAATCTGCCTTATTAGCGACCTTTATAAGAATTAGTAATAGGCTTAGAAAAAGTATATGTCTAGAATGAGCCTCACACTTGTTCCGTATAAACCAAAGGGGCTAACTTTCTTAGGTTGGTGTGCGTGAGGCGCCATGCAAATTATGTATGTGTGCGTGTATATGTATAGGGTTTTGGAACCAGTACTGGTTCCTATTGTTTTCGACGCTTTCGTAGCTTTGACTGTCTATCTTGATAATCTAAGGTAATAGGATGGATGGATGCGTGGATGTTCGGAGGTTTCAGAATATCTCTGACTACCCTGCAAAATCCTGCAAAAAATCTGTTAAAACTCGACATGCCTTTGACTTAGGTTTTTCGAGAACCTTCATCCAAATTTAACAGTTGTTTTTGGGGTTCCTTAGTCAAATAAGGAACCCTTATACTTTTTCGCGCTATCGTTTCGTTTCAAGCTATCTAAAATTATTTTCGTCTGCACCTATACAGGATGTCACAAAAGTAAAAATAAACATAAAAACTGAACAACTTTCACTATGGGACCAACATCGAAATCGCGCCCATACATTTAGCTCGAATAGATTTATAGTTTAGTATGAAACATCAGATTTTTTTTCGTGATTTCGATATTGTTACCATAGTGAAAGTTAAGTTCCTTTAAATGTTTATTTGTATTTTTGTAACACCTTGTATAGTCACTTATAAAATGACCACCGAACACCATCTTGGGCGAGTCCAACACGCTCTTGCAACGTTTTTTATTTATTCTTACTGAAGCAAAAAAAGTTAAACCTCGATAGGGCCATAAATATCAAAATGTCATATTGTTCCAAACAACTAAACTTTAAAACAATCAAACTCAATCAAAACCTCTCAAGAAAGCAAAAACAAAAAAAGACAAAAAGTTTTATATGCAGACCACACATCATTATTGAACTGTTCTACAAAATAATCTTTACTATTGTAATACTTTGTGAAATTTGATTTTAAACTGTAAACGAAGGGATTAAAAGGTGTTATGACATTTTTGGATTGCTCAATAACTTTGTGAGAATTGTGTCTATTAAAAATTAAGGGTCCATTTGAACGAATGACTTAACATAATCATTCTTAATAGGCCCTTTATGGCCACACCCTTTCTTCTTTCCAAAATACAACTTTACAATTTTACTGTAATATTCAATTTTATTGTTAAAGGTTTAGAGTTCAAAGTAGACTGGAATTCAATAGCAGCAAGGATGAATATGAGAATTCAATTTGGGTCTTGCAACGACGGTGGTCTAAGCATTTATAAGAAAAAACCTAATAAAAGGTGGAAAAAAATGCTGGGGTTATGAAAATTGTTTTTTTTATTTGTTGATAATGCAGACATTTAACATGACAATATTATGTTACCTGTCAGTGTTTTGACTCTAATCTTAAAGTCAATCTGTATTATTTCGGAAAACTAATGCATGTAAAAAACCGGCCAAGAGCGTGTCGGACTCGCCCCTCTTTCGTTATTGGGTCGAAAAAAACAATTTTCTTCATAATACTACGTTTCTGTTTTTAAATAAATAAAAAGATAAATTCATCAGAAAAAGAAACACAGATTAACACTGATCATCAACATTTCCTGAATGAACAGGTGGAGCCTCAGCACAAATGCTGTTTTGCGGTCTCCCTCCCCCTTTTGTATGTACAATTTGCAATTTGTTTACAATTTTGGGTTACTGTTATCTGTCTTCATGCCAAATTTTGATTCAATAGGTGCAAAAATGAGCCAGTTATTGAGGCGGGACAAACAGACAGACAGAATTTGTTTCTTCTCTTCTTCTTTAGTATAAGGGTTGTTTGACTACGGAACTTTAATAACGGTTAAGTATGACGAGTTCATGCTACCTATTTCAAATCTAACAGGTTGACCATTTTTCGAAGTTGGTCTTGCTAAGTATCCAAGGTGTCCGCGGGCCCTTTTTAAGCACGTCGCCATTTTGGTCCGTATATTTACGTCTAGGCCGTCCTCTTCCAACATTTCCATTTTACGCTTGCCTTGTAGATTGCACTGGTCTATTTTCTATAAATTGCAATTCTCTATCTTCGTCACTTCATCCTTGAACCACAGCGTTCTCTAATTACTTATATCTCCTTTGATTAAATTCATTGTGGGTTCCAAGACAGATTAGCGCTCTTACAGACCAGCGACACTTTGCGGTCGCAGAGGGTCGCGCGACCGTAAAGTCTATGAGCGCAACGGTCGCGCGACGTCGCGCAACCCTCTGCGACCGCAAAGTGTCGCTGGTCTGTAAGAGCCCTTAGAGTCATCCCCGGGCTCGCTGGACTTCATTGTCTAGTATTGTCCTGTTGATACTGGTTTACAGGAGTTATGGCAATGGGAATGTGTGGTGGAGGCCTATAGGGAAGAAAAAAAGAAATTGCATGATCTTATGTAAAAAATACTTTCCATTTAATAAATTATTCAACTAATGCACGTGGCCCGTAAATACCCATTCAGAAAAAGTGTTAAACGAACTCTTTTCACATCTAAAAACAACCTAAACTATAAAGCTAAACTTTTCAACAAAATAAAAGATTAAATTAATTGTTTGTTTTGGCTCGATCGTCAGTAAACCGCTCTTTAACCCATTTATGTTGTAAACTCCCGTTTGAATCTGGTGCGGAGATAAACACGGTTTTTTGGACTACAATTTATGTAGTTTACACCTAGTTTATACCGGGTATAAACAACCTAGTCTCAGGACTACGTAATTATTATTAATGTATTGCCTAGCTAGAACATTTAGATTCAATATCTTTTCCATGGGACCTACTTTAAAATCAGAAATACAAGGAATTTCTATGTTCTTATTAGTAGGTACTAATGGTACTATAATTTTGAAGTCAAAACAGCCAGACCATCAAACTGAAAAACTTTCAATATGGAGCCAACACAAATCGCGAAAAAAAAATGGTTGTTCCAAGAGAAAAATGTCAATAGATTCTCGACAAAAATTTATGAAATAGCAGATTTTGTTGCATTTTCAATCATCATCATCATCAGCCTTTATACGTCCCACTGCAGGGCACAGGCCTACCCTCTAGGAGGGTGTTTGGGCGTTAGTCCACCTCGCGTGCCCAATGCGGATTGGTAGACTTCACATATACCTATACATTAGAATCTTCTTCTGCATATATGCAGGTTTCCTCACGATGTTTTCCTTCACCGTTTGAGAGCAGTCGGTAATACGTACATGAGTATGAAAAACTCATTGGTACGTGGCTTGTTGTCCGTGCGGATTCGAACCCGGACCTCATGATTGAGAGTCCATACCTCTCCGCAACGCGCCACCGAGCTCTCGAGCATTTTCAATGTAGGTCCCATAATAAAATTTGTTCAGTTTCATGGTCTGAACGACTTCAGAAGATCCCGATTCCAACCCCCTAATTTAACTAGAGTATGTAACGTAGAATTAAAGTTTACACTCTTATATTGTACCTGTAAAGGTACAATTCATTTGCAATGAATGAAAGACACATTTTAATGTTTTATTGTAAGTTATTCTAATTGAATTGTTGTTATGAATATTTTTACCCGAGTCATGGATGTTTGTATCTATATATGTATTCTATATCGTTGTCTAGTTATCATAATAGTCCAGGCTAGATTCTGGAACTTTAAATGTGACTAGATAATTTGTGTGACTATGTCCAAGATATTTATTTATTATTTATTTATTATTTATTATTCTTCATTCTTATTCAATTATGGAATAGAAATGTAAGACATCCATAAAACGAAGTAAAAGATCAGAACCACCCACGTCGTAACAAAATAGTTATAATAAACTAACAAACTCATAACATGTTAACACAACTCGGTTAATTAGGGGCTCGTAAAAATTCATTGCCCGATCTCGTGATTATTATGGACTAATCTTACATAATCTCTTAGTTTAAAATTATGCTTGGATTTAATCTTGGTGTTCTAGATATGGTTTAATAATGCAATAGAGGTATTTAAATAACATTAAATAATCAATAAATATCTTGGATAAAGTCCAAGATTCACACAAATTATCTAGGTATTATATTTAAATTAAAGTACCAGAATCTAGTTCGGACTAATTGTATGATATAGAATAGGTACAAACACCCAGACTCTGGTAAGTATAAATATACGTATTCATTATCTTAACTATTATAAAACCGTAAATTCTTATCTTAACTATTATAAAACCGTAAATTCTTAAGGAATAAAAAAGTATCGGTTCTCTTCATATAAATTCAAATAACATTCGATAGCGTGATTTAAAAACGTGCAGCGCCATCTATTGACAAAATTGTTAGTTTGTTTGTTTGTTCGCGCATCACGCAAAAACTACTGAACCGATTTTGATGAAACTTTTTTTGTTTGATAGCTTATGATCTGACTTAAAATCTGGTACATAATTTGTGCGGACGAAGTCGCGGGAAAACACTAGTACAAAATAATTGTCGCCTACGCCGGTTTTACAGGAGAAAATAGTTTTTTCCCCGATCACACGTTTATTTTCGACTATATTTTGAGTGAGTCATCGTCTTTTTTGACAACAAAGAGTTCGACAAATGGATCATTTTTGACGAAATATTTGCTCATTATGGGACTTGAATCTGCGATCCTCAGCACAGTAGGCAGGTCCACACTGATTGAGCTATCGAGCACACAAAGTTAGATGGTAAACCTAGTCTGTAATTTGTAGTTAACATAACAAATTGTTTGTTTGTTCTACGACAAAATATTTAATATTTGCATGCGTGTATTCATCAATTTGAAACTGAATTGTTAATAAAACCTGCCGATAAAAATAACAAACAAAATGACCTCATTAAAATCATCTTGTGATAAAGTCATCAGCAGATAGGTAGGTAGATATTTTCCTTAGTATTATATTTTCGTGCAAGCCACAAAACTTCCTACCTAGATGTGTGACAGTACAAAATGAATTAGAATAAGATTTCTATGATATCATTTCCTTCTTGTTTTAATTACGATTAAAATCTATGATACTTGCAATATTTGTTGAATCAGCATCATCACAGTCTATACAGGGTGTAACAAAACACCCTAGTAATACTTAAGGGGCTACCTGCCGGTTTTGAGTAACTTTGTAACCATTTTATTCATTAACTATGGCACTTTTTGAGCTGAAAAATAAACTGAACCATCTACAGGATATGTGATGTGGTTTTTCTAGAAATCGATTTTAATGAATAAAACCGAAGAAAAGGGACTCTAAAGTCACCCCTTTTTTTCCAGTTGTAACCATTTTACTCTTACATTTTGAATCGGAAGAAAATGAAAATTTACAATATTGTTCACAATACAATTTAGAATGATGTGGTTTTACTTTTTAGAAATAAATAAAAAAAAAAAAGAAAACAGCTAAGTTCTGACCGGAGCGACGCGCTCGTTCGTATCGATTAGTATGGAGAGTCGTGGTCCAGGGCAGATACGCCTTAAGGGGGCGTAGGGTAATACTGCTTTAGGCCATGAAACTGAACAACTTTCACTATCATCATCGACTAAATGTGACAGCGGGTTTTTTTTTCGCTGAAAGTTGTTCAGTTTGATGGTCTGAAGCACCCCTTTAAGTATTGCTAGGGTGTTTTGTTACACCCTGTATACATCCTACAACAGGGCACAGGCCTCATCTCAGGGAGGGCGTATGGACATAGTCCACCACGCGTGCACAATGCAGATTAGTAGTCTTCGGTAGCGTATGCAGGTTTCCGCACGATGTTTTCCTTCACCGTTTAAGAACAGTCGGTATTACATAACTTAGGAAACTTCATTGGTACATCGGCCTTGAGGATTCGACCCTGGACCCTCGGGATTGAGTGTCCACACCGATGCTCCCATACCGAGGGACTCTACAATACTCTACATACAGGGTGTAAGTGACAGCCTAGCAAATACTGAAACGGTGAACTCAGACCATCAAACTGAACAACTTTAACTATGGAGCCTACCTCAGGTAACGCGAAAAAAAATCTGCTGTCCCATACAAAACTGCCGTACCTACCAGACCTAAATGTATGGGACAGCTGATTGTTTTTCGCGTTTCCTGAGGTAAGCTCCATAGTGAAAGTTGTTCAGTTTGATGGTCTGAGTTCACCGTTTCAGTCTGCGGAGGGCTGTCCCTTACACCCTGTATAGTATTTCTCTATCCGATCCTATAGTAGGTATGTTTCGTAAGAGATCATCATTTCATCATTTTCAGCCTGTATCTACCCACTGCAGGGCATAAGCCTCCTCCATATTTTGCCATTCTTCTCGGTCCTGTGCCAGTCGCATCCAGGTCTTGCCTGTACTTTTCCAGATGTCGTCAACCCACCTGGCTGCCGGACGACCCACTTCTCTTTTACCTAATCTCGGCCACCACTCGGTTAAGGCTTTACTCCACATGCCTGTTTCGTAAGAGATAGTGTATAGAAAACAAAGGTTACATGATCATGACCAGATTAAACAATAGAAATCTGTTAGGATGTAGTGAATTGAGTTGGACGATTCCAAGAAGTACTTGGATCACTAGGGAATTAAATTCTGCTTCCTGAAAACACTAAACAACCAAACTCTATTGAAGCTCCATACAATTTATTCGAAAGCTATCGAAATACTCGCGCGGAGTGAAGACCAAAATAGTCGACGAGCAGTCTGCCAGACGAACTAAATACTATTAATAATACTTAACTCATTGATCTATACATACTTGCGCTATCAACTAACAGACGGGTTGGAGTGCGTTGTCATGTCGACAGAAAATCTATTACTTACATTGAAATTTAAACAGATCGTGATTATGCTGTATAACCTGTCAGGTACGACATATTCAAGTGAAACTAGGAAAACGTTGGATGAGGGCAGCGCAGGACCGATCGTTATGGCGATCCTTGGGGGAGGCCTATGTCCAGCAGTGGACGTCCATCGGCTGATATTATGATGATGATTATGATGATGATGAGGTGAGGGCAGCATTGCTGAGGGGGCAGGGAGGGAGCATGGCATACTGTACGTAGGCGAAGGAATTAGTACCTACTCTTTCTTATACAGAGCCTAAGGCTAAGTACTGTGTTGAAACTACACACCTGTCAGTTTTAAGATGATCACGGATAGCAATCGAATTACACAACGGTTTAAATGTGAGCCCATCTGGCACGGTTAAAGTCTATTTTAAACTTTAAACGTACGGTTTAATTTGAACCTGTTTTTGATAGTTGATAAACCGGTGAAGGGCTTGGTTAGGTTTTCTAACAATTAATTGTAGAGGAAACAGTAGCTTATTTCTAGTGTAGAGTCAACCGATCTAACGCGTAAAAATACTTAAGTATTAATAAAATCGATCATTATAATATGAATATTCTATTCTATTCTTAATTAATGTCGTTTCCTTGTTAGATTTCGCCAGTGTCAAGTGTTGAGGATATACTCATTAGATATTGTACGGTAATAGGATATGGCGATCTCAAAGCCCCCTTTTTAAACAAAAACACACTCGAAACCGCCATAAAACGGCGGAGCCACGTGGCTGTCAAAATTGCAAGCCGACGACACGTCTACTTGTCACCCCCTCAGCCACGCGACTCCATAATATGAATAACTACAATGCCTGACATTATGACGTTATGTAATTCAATGTCGTATTTTTATATTTTGTAGTTGTACTTTGTGCGTTTTGTTCTGTTTAAAAAGATGTGTGTGGTTGAGTTTCTATCAGCTCCTTTTGTCAACAATCTATCTATAAGATTTTATTTGAAAAAAGTTGTAGAATTTTCAATTTTGAATGAACGTCTTGAAATATTTTATCGATTAAGTATTTTCATAAGCTAGGCACTCCACAAAATTATGCACAAGAATATATTCCCATAGTCAGACATTTCAAATAAGCCCAAGCTGTGCCCTCGACTACATTGTGAAATGGTAGGATATATATTGAAAAGTAAAGCATTTCTGATTAAGTGAGCTTATTGCGAGGAATTAAAACCAAATTAATGTTACTATTACATACATAAACTCACGCCATTGTCCTATGGGGGGCAGCAAAGACCACGGACCGGACCGCCACAAGCTACGACTCTAACACACCTCTTTAGCCTCATTCACATTCTTACATCTTCTCATGCACTTCCATCGATTGAGGGTGCTACGCACTTGTCCTTTTCGGTAAAGATCATTGATTCGATCATGGTACTACAGTTTCTCTAAAAGCTTATTAGCGTTCTATTGTATGTCATAAGCATATGCTCACGACTATATTCCTTGAGGGGGTAGTCAGAGATATTCTGAAACCTCAGAACAACGTTTCACCGTAGTACCGAAGCTCTGTCCAGTGTGACGGGGGGTGAGCCCGTCGCCACTTGTAATGGACAGTGACAATACGAAATTGAAGCATGCAGGTTTACTCACGATGTTTTCCTTCACCGAAAAGCCAGCGGTGTTACAAACCGTACATAAATTCCGATAAACTCATTGGTACGAGTCGGCCTGGGAATCGAAACATCGCCTCCTACACGACAGGCAAGGTTACTCGCCACTGGACCACCACGGCTTTACAAGTCATTGTATTGTGTGTACTTATCAATATAGGTAAGATATATTATCCTCATTTAAATATTCAACAGGAAACCTATTTTAAAGGTCCTACCTTAATTCTAGGAACTAAGGAACTAGGCATCTCACGTAGTATTTTGTATTTATTTATTTATTTACCAGATACATGAATTGACACGACTTAAATAATACATCACATAAACCAAAAGTGATTTTTAGGTGACATAAAAGATTCTGCAGGTTCTATAATAGGCAAACAGTTCATTAGGTACATAGCTCAGTTACAAATTATTAGAAACAGGAAAAACAAAAATAAACAAAAATTAAAGTGGTAATAGTGTTAATAATTATCAGTAGAAACATGGCAAAAGCTTCCTTCTATTAAACTTTTTTTTTTTTTTTTTTTTTTTTTTTTTTTTTTTTTTTTTTTTTTTTTTTTTTATTATTGATGGGTTTGCTCTTGACCTCTATCTGAACTTAGTTGAGATATGAAGTGGGTTTTTAATTTGTGATTAATATTAGTTTGAAAGTATCACTATAACTATAAGATTGTATACCTAGTGGTATACAAGGACATAGGACATAGTTGTCCCTACACAAGGTGATTGGAGAACTTCGAAGAGAGTTTAGAGGAGTTTTTCGAACTGAATTACTGTAAACCGACTGCTTTCAAGCGCAAAGGAAAACGGCTTGAGGAAACCTACACAAACAGACAAAGAAGTTCTGATGATTATTGATCATAAAATACTATACTGGTCTTATCTCGTTTAAGGCTAGATCACATGACTAAATATCCTCATGTGGCTAGACTGACCACTACTTTATTTTAGAAGACTTTGCTAGAAAATGGCATTGGTACGTACTTTCTAGAAAATGTGTAATTAATTATCACAGCGTAGGAGGGTGTTTCGTTGTCGAGAAGATGTGACCAGAAACTCTTCAACGCACATAATCTTTTAAAACAAAATTATACAATATAGGTACTACAGTTAAATAAAATATTGAATAACATAGTGTAGCATTGTAAAGACCGGACATTTTGGTCATTCATAATTATAATACTCGAGTTTATAAGTATAGTTAACCTTTTAGGTTTTTACAGATTACTTGCTTAACATGTGACTTAAATTTTAAGTTTTAAGCGTATAGTAGTTGTCCTGTACCTATTTAAAAAAAACCCTGTTGCAGCCTTTAGGGGGTGCTTCAGACCATCAAACTGAACAACTTCACTATAGAGCCAACATCAAAATCTCGAAAAAAAAAAACCTGTTTCATACAAAACTGCAGAACCAACTCGACTCGATTTCGAAGTTTGGTCCATAGTGAAATTTGTTCAATTTGATGGTGTGAATAGCACCCCCAGAGCTCCAACAGATTTCTAACTTTACATCTTGTATACACAGACTTAAAAGAAGAACCAGACGTAATGTCATCTAATCATGAGTGAAGCACCCATTTTTTTTGTGTGCGTGCTGTCACGCGGTACATAAGGTGACGGGTTGTAGCACCTACGCCTAGAGCTAGTGCATCTGTGTTAGTGTAGGTCTCTTGTCGAACAAACGAGATTGTATTACCTTGCATGCTTCACATCTTTTTAGTGCAATACTAGGTCCGTATTTTTTTCAGGTCCGTGCTTGTAAACTGCTAGATATTTTTCTCCATGTAAGTATGTAGCAAAACGGAACTTCTAAACAGTTACGAGTTCAATCCAGCCCTTTAGGTCAAACAGTTAGTATTCAATGACTACAACCTGTATTCTAGCGTTACTAAATTATACTTGTCGCTTTCTATTCTACAGAGGGACTTTCTAACGTTATTATATCATTATAAATATACCTGTGGCACTTGAGGGGTAATTTACTGTAAATGGTTATGGAAATAAATGGGCGGAGTTGTCGGTTTTTGAATTGGTTCCTTACACAGGGTGTTAGGGCAGTTGCGATACTTTAATGGGTGATTGTACTCATTATACTGAATAACTTTCCTAAAGGAAGATAAGGGAAATGCACAAAAAAATGTTGACTTTTCATACAAACGTTCAATCCTCAGTAGGCCGGGCCTACCATGAGTTTTCACTATACGTTACAACTGTAGTTGCGGCGCCAATTTTGTATGACAAAATTAGTTCTCAGCGTAATCACTGGGAGCGCTGTAAGAAATTCAATACAAAACTGTAGTTTACTACAGTAGTTTTACTGTAGTATACTACAGTGTAAACTCGTGGTACTGATTGCATTTCAAAGTTCAATAATTGTTTTGCGAATTTTCTATAGGTTTCTGAGGGAACGTTTTTCAGTATGATGGGTGCAATCACTTCTAAAGTAATGCAAACTGTTGACCCTAACACCCTGCATAGACAGCTACGTCAAGATTCAACTTCCTATGTCTAAACGTCTCTGAGAAAAATTCACGTTAGGAGCGGACGGACGGACAGTCGACGGTCGGATAACAAAAACATTTTTAGTTTGTGCGGAAACTTTAAGACGCTGTTATCCCTTCGAGGCCATTTTGTGAACACGAACGAAAGTATTTTAAACTGTGTTTTAAAGTCTGAAAAACAATTATGTCTTATGTCAAGGATCTGGCTGATAGGCGACCGTTATCAATTACACGATTAGATTAAGTTTAATAGATAGAAAAAAATCCCAATGTTACCCCTTTTTGTTATGTTTTTTCAATACTATGATTAAACTGCTTATATTTAACTTTTTATTCTTGTACTTATATAACTAAATACATTAAATATTTCTAGTGAACTCCGTAGAATGTTGAGCTTAGAAACACCCATGAGCAAAGATATTGATGAAAAACACGTTTTTTTGCGATCCTGCTTTCAATTGGAGAGGGATGGCTAATTGTGAACTTATGCTTGCAAGAAAGAGACTCTTGCACTGGGATAACCTAGCCTTAAATGCATTCTACTCGTCAAACTGAACACCTTTTGCTACGTGGAATAAACTTAAAAATCACAATAAAAAGTTGTTCTATACAAAACTATAGCACAGCATAAGAAAGAGTATCTAGTATGTACTACATAACTATAGGTACCTACAGCACCTATCTATACCTACTAGACTCAAATTAATGTGACCACAGACAACGATTCAGAAAATGAAGTTAAGGAAAATTATTGTGGTTATTTTTTATCGAAATAGTGTAACAATAATAAAAAAGTTTAAAGGAAATAATAAATTAAACAAACTGAGTTTTTACATAATCTTTCCTTATTTTATTTATTGAGGTGAAGTCATTCTTTGATAAGGTGACTTTATAGCTATCCGCTAATGAAATGTCAAGAGAAGAGTGATCTACAAAATTATCTAGAAAAAATCGATTCTTTGGCTTGCTTGACTACAGAACCCTAAAAAAGGAAAGTTGAATTGTATCCAATTGCACTTGTCCCCTTTTTCACTCTAGACGCACAGAATTATTCTTAAACTTCCGCATAAAATTACCATCGCATCTCAAATTATAAAATCAAACAAAACAGTCAAAAAGTTTGCAAAACATGACCGTGTAGATGCCAGTTCGAACGTGAAATAGGCCTGTTTACACGTCGCTCTAACTTCTAACAAGGTTGAAGTGGTTTTAACAACTAGTTTTCCCACGCGGGTCGATGGTGAGCTTTCTATGGATGGATGTAGAAAACGTGGAAGCGCCGTATGACGCCATTTACTGTCATGAAATGTAGACCACTCCCCACGGAAAAAAATAACTAGATGGAACGTCGCCTCACAAATTCAAAATAAAAATGGTTCCATTTTTTGACAGATGTGTGCGTGACAGCTGCGTTCTACGCATGTTTAAACCTTTCAGTGTGTGAGTGTTTGGGTTACCAGCAGAATTCCATCTCCCTTAGAATCTGGGAAAATTTTAGTCATCTTTGAGAGTCTATACAGGGTGTAAAATTAAATGCGTTGCATATTGAACAGAGTGCTCCAGACCATCAAACTGAACAACTTTCACTATGGAGCCAACATCGGAAGCACGAAATAAATTTGTTGTTCCATAATTACTCGAAAGGGGAGGCCTTTGCTCAGCAATGGGATGAAAGGGGCTAGTAAAAAATTGTTAATCGACCAAAATGTATGAAACAGCAGATTTTTTCGCTTTTTCGACCTTGGTCTCATAGAGAAAGTTGTTCAAAGACTATCATGCACGCGAATTATTATCTCAACAGTGGGTATTAGAGATCGGATATTCAGATGCATAATTTACCAAAACTTCATTTTTCACAAGAAGAATATGGACGCGTCTTTTTATTTTATGAAGCTATCCCAGGATCATTCCGAAGTCTCGGGATTGCTTAAAGATTTATCTATATAAAAATAGAACGCGGACATTTAAACAACTCTGACAACACGAACAACTCTGACAACATGAACAACTCTAAATTTGGTCAAATTATACAATATTGTCTGAGTCAGAGTCTCACTCTGTCAGAGTTGTCCGAGTTGACCAAGTTGTTCATGTTGTCAGAATAAAGAATTTATTAATAAGGTAAAACATACAATTTGTTGTCAGAATTGTTTTGTTGTCGAAAGTACTTAATTGGACAACATGGACCAATTGGACAACCTTATCAAGTCAAAGTTGTCAGAGTTGTTCATGTTGTCAGAGTTGTTCGTGTTGTACGAGTTGTTCATGTTGTCGGAATATCATAGTGGTGACGATAAGTGTGACAAAAGAGTGCATGTGACACGATTTTTTTTAATTAACTTTATTCAGAAAGGCATATCTACAGGGCGAACTTGATATCATTAGCATCCTTTTAAAGAGTCTACCCATCAAACTGAACAACTTTTACTATGGGAGCAAACCAATCAGCAAAAAAAAAATCTGCTGTCCCATACTAAACTGCATCCGCCGCCACTGCCAACACGACTCAAGAGATTTGTTTTTTGCTCCGATTGGTTTGCTCCCATAGTAAAAGTTGTTCAGTTTGATGTGTAGACTCTTAGTTTAAAAGGATGCTAATGATATCAATTTCACCCTGTATATTCAGTTCCCTGGAAAAAAAAAATCGTTTAGGTAAATATGCATCCGACCTCTAATAATTATGTTCCTTCTCACCACCATAGTTAGTACAAATAAAGTTCGGAAGAAATAAAGACTTAATAAAGTGAAAATTTTTTTTTTTACTTTTAGGTTGTATGAACGAAAAACCTTTGCCTCATACCTATTAGTTGATAAAAATGGTAATGAAAAAACGCAACGACTATTGATTGAGGCATAATGGCGGGAAATTTAGAAAGAAAAATCTGACCACACTTTAAAAATGGCCTATGTAAACAAAGAAAAGTTTTTAAAATTTTCAATCAGCTTATTGTATCTCAAATCATGGTGAAAAATTAATTTTTAAGTGTGAAACATGTTCATCTTTTTTTTATTGTGCATATTTTTGTGAATTTGTTACTATTTGATCACGTAAGTAATTTTATCGGAATTTTTAATCTTGGATTCTGGAGGTCTGTACCGTTTCGCGTCATGATTGAGACTGTTGGAAGGTTTTTGAAAGGAGTACGGTTTTTACCTACTTTTTTTGGGACCATTTCGCCCGCTTGTTGCTCTGTCTATATAGTCTAAGTTAAATTAAAAAAGAAATGTCATAAACACAAATGACATGACACACACGTGCGAACATGACATTGTCTATTACAATTTCAGATTGCAAAAAAATATCTGTGACAACTATTTAATTTTAGTCGATTTTATTGTTTTAGTTGTAAATTTATAGTTTTGGTTGAATTAACTAAAATCTACTCACAACAACACATTTTCTTGTAAAGTCTACTCTACTAAAAACGTATATCTGTAACAACTATTTTATTTTAGTATATTTTACTCTTCTTATCGAGTGGGCTACAAGCCCTAGTGTCAGAGTTTATTCAAACCGCCTTACGGCCTCTGACGTGGTTTTTATGTAACGACTACTACCACCAGAGATAGTAGCCAGGACCAACAGCTTAACGTGCCAACCGAAGCACGGAATCATCTTTCTTTTCAGACAATCAGGTGACTCAGCCTGCAATGTCCTAACCAACTGGGGAAAAAACTCACAAAGTGACATTTCGCTAGGTGCCCCCCGTGGGAATCGAACCCACGACCTCCGTGTCAAGAGCCCAATGCTCTTAACCATTAGACCACGGAGGCATATTTTACTAGAAGTTGAAAGTAGATTTTAGTTAAATCTACCCAGAATCAAGAACTATGTTTTTTTAATAGTGATGGAAATTTTCGAAATTCATACGTCTTTTAAACTTTATCCTTATTTGCAAGCATCATCCATCATCATAGCCTTTGTGGTTTACCTCACCATAATGTTTAATAGACGGTAAATATGAAAACTACAAAGATTCATTGATTATTTTTTACCACAATTATTTACATTTACTTTTTATTGCTAACCACGCTCATGACGCTTCCAGTAATAACATAAAACCACAGATCCATGTAAATTTATAGCACGTGCCCAAGTCAGCATAAACAATGCAAGGAATGATCTATAGTTATACTTAAACAACATAGTATGCTGAAGTATAATGTAATACTGTTTGTGGTTGCGAGTTATAAAGTTTGGCTTAGCTGACGTTTAGTATGGCTTTTGTTTGGTAATGTTAATTTAGACTCTATTGTTAAAAGGATAAAGACTAAACAAGTGATAGAATTATCGATGAATTCGAAATCAAATGGAAAAGTTGAAGTAAATAATAAATTGGTGTTATTATAAAGATAAAATTAAGATATAATAATAAGTGCAATTTGACTAAAAACGAATTTGGGAAAATGGGGTCACCATTTTCTTTGCAAGAACGAAAAAATCACGCATAATCGATCGCCTTTTTTTCGCGATTTCGATGTTTGTCCCATAGAGAAAGTTGTTCAGTTTGATGGACTGAACATCCCCTTAAAAAAGTGTCAGCCTGTATACGTGTATACTGTATACTGTACACTGCAGGTCACGGGCCTAGGAGGGTGTTTGGGCGTTAGTCCACCACACGTGCCCAATGCGGATTGGTAGACTACACATACACCTCTGAATTTATTCTTTTGCATATTATTATGCAGGTTTCCTCGAGTTTTCCTTCACCGTTTGAGAGCAGTCGGTAATACGTACATAAGTTAGAAGAACTAATTGGTAAGTGGCATGATCTCCGTGCGGATTCGAACCCGGACCTCATGATTGAGAGTCCGTACCTCTCCGCAACGCGCCACCGAGCTCCTTGCTTGCCAAAGCTTAATTAATATACAAGTAAGTAATAAAAAAGAAACCGAAACAAAATTACTCTAAGATTTCATAATATCTACTTATACTATAGAAAATAAAACGCATTTATCTGTTTGACACGTGGACGGGCTGTCACTTTCCATAATTGTTCAGAAATATGCTCAAGAGCATTCAACACTTTCCTTAATTGTGCACAAACATGCCGACTATGTCTAACAAGACAATTATAGGAAAGGAAAAGTTTTATCGTAAATGTTTTACTAGTTTTCCTTGACGGTAAATTGGTCTGAATTTATCTAATGATAATGAGGCGTTATCTTAAAAAAACATTAATCACGGTTTCAGAGATTAGTTTCTGGTTCTTGTTTAAACATATTCGTTGGGTTATAATGAACCTTCTTTTGTACGGAGTGCGGTAACTCGGTTATATCCTCATCTCATAATAGAAAATTGTTGGTTAAACTTTAGATTTGTATGGGAATCTTTGAGCCACTGTAAGTTTGAAATTCTGCATTTTAACAAAAATCTGACGAAATACAGCCACAGAGAATGACGTTACATTTATCTGAATAATGTCCAAATAGTAGATTACACACCGAGGAGGACAGGAAAGTAAGAAAGGTCTCTCGGCTTCGCCTCGGTCAACAATTACATGAGATCTGAGCTTTCTTATTTACTGTCCGAGGTTAGTATACTATTTTTCTCCTCGACGTAGGTGGAAAGCGACGACTTCGTTTAGCGCAGCGGGACGAAAATTGACGCTTTCCGTCCGGAGGGATGAAACATAATTAAATGTAGTTTGTATTTGTACGCGTGTTAAACGGTTATATCCTCTTATAAGGAGCTTCTTACATACATTTCAAATAATTACAGGGTGTTAGGGACATTTGCATTACTTTAAGGGGTGATTGTATACGTGATATTGAACAACTTTCCCAAAGAAACCTGTAGGTACAGAGAATTCGAAAAAAAAAAAAAACTTTTTACACAAACTTTCGATCAGCTGATTGGATTGCATGGGACCGTTCTGGTTGGCGTTGAAATTAAGAGGCCTATACCCAGCAGTGGGGTTTATCTACCGGGCTGATGATGATGATGATGATGATTGCATTGTATGGAAAGTTCAATAAACAATTTTGCGAATTTCCTATAGGTTTCTTAGAGAAAGTTGTTCAGTATCATGGGTACAATCACCCCTTAAAGTAATGCTGAAGAAAACTGTCTATCCTAACACCCGCATAAGTCATCTGAAGTTGTAACTAAGTTTCTGACCACTCGTTAAGCTAATACGGTCGTGAGTTTATGTATTGTATAATTCATCTGTCTGTACAGACCATACCTTTAACCCCTAACATTCTACCGAAATCGTCTAAAAATACACAATGAACGCGAGTTGAACGCATTTTCGAGTGGTTTCAAAAAGCTTCTAATTTAACCTTTATAGCAAAGAGTTTAGAGTTTAAAATGCAGTTGCATTATAAAGAACGGATAATGCAGTCTGTTGAGAAGAAAGCAGCCTTGTTGTCTGATACTTGACACGGGATGCGTTTCCATTGTTTCACGTTACGGATTTTTCTCGTTTGTTTATGTAAAACCTTTTCACACACAATTCCATATCACTTCATTGGTACAAGTGGGAAAAACTGACAAGAAGGGATTTTTGAAATACTCAATGAGTATGAGAGACTGGAAAATACCATTGCCTAGTATTGTTTGTAACGGTTCCTACCAGAGGTGAGGTAAATTCTACATTCTGCATGCATGCATGCATATGCTCACGTCTATATTCCCCGAGGGGGTAGTCAGAGATATTTTGAAACCTCAGAACATCCACGTTTCACCAGTAGTACCGAAACTCTGTCCAGTGTGACGGGGGGTGAGCCCGTCGCCACTTATAATGGACAGTGGGTACAATACATGCCTCGAAATTGAAGCATGCAGGTTTCCTCACGATGTTTTCCTTCACCGAAAAGCCAGTGGTGTTACAAATCGTACATAAATTCCGAAAAACTCATTGGTACGAGTCGGCTTGGACGGGGATCGAACCATCGCCTCCTGCACGACAGGCAAGGTTACTCGCCACTGGACCACCACGGCTTATACCTGTATAGTAGGATGTAGAATGTAGAATTTACCTAATAGATCCTAAACGACTGTTTAGAATTTTAGGATTTTCGTATTACTATACGAAACAAAATACTAGTAATATTTGAAGGGTTGGTTTGGATCATCAAACTAAACAACTTTCACTATGGCAGCCAACATCTTTTTTTGAAAATGTCGGACTTTGCGCTTCAGGAACGACGACCGGCATCATGTGGCGTGAGGGCGTCATGCCACATTTGGTCGTCACGGCATACAAGTCGGTTTTACTGCCAAGGCGCGCTATTTCGCATCAAAAAACCGCTGTCCCACAGTTTTGTATGAAACAGCTGATCTTATTTTCGCAATTTCAATGTTGGCTCTATAGTAAAAGTTGTTCAGTTTGATGATCTTAACTACCCCTTTAAAGATCACTAGGGTGTTTTTGTTACACCCAGTACAGGGTGTAAGGAAATGCCACATACCTACTCTACCCATCAAACTGAACAACTTTTACTATGGGAGCAAACCGATTCAGAACAAAAAAAAATCTGCTATCTCATACTTTACTGCAATACCTACTCGACTCAAATGTCCCATACATTTGACAGCAGATTTTTTTTTGTTCTGATCTGTTTGCTCCCATAGTAAAAGTTGTTCAGTTTGATGGGTAGAGTAGGTATGTGGTTCCGACAAAAATTATTGTTTTTCTTCCACATTCAATAGGTATGTGAACATGGTGTTATGGAAACAGGTTCAAGTGTTAGCCCGCGCATGCGCCCGGTAATCCTATAACATAACCCGTGGCAATAATAACGGTATACTGAGTATATCACCGAGTAGAGAATTATACCTCTCTATTAAAATAACTTCCATGTTCGGATGATCAGGGAAATCGTGTTAAGGCATTCCCATTTGAGTTTATTTATAGGTTCATCATTCTCTTGCGTTTCTCCTATTATTTTGGGTCGACAATTTATGTCGTTTTTATCACATTCATGTCTATTGGCTATCATTTCAACACCCACACCTTTCTTATATTACGTACCATCTTTCAAGCAAACTATCCGTCTTTTATTCGGCTTTGTATGAATATAAATACATGAATATCTTGGACATTGTCACGAAAATATGTAGTCCCATTTTAAGTAATCTACTTCAATCGCGCGTAAGAATCTATGTTTTTGGTCTGCAAAAGAACTGTTAGATTACAAAGAGTTTATTTTCACAATAAAAGACAAAAATGTCATCTTTTAAGTTATCGACTGAATTATAATTGTGCACCAAACATTATAAAATAATATTTACATACATACTGCAAAGAAAGAAATTCAAATGAGTACAAATATAGCTCAAAAGCTATTTCTTGCACACAACGTGAAAAGAAGATGCGCAAGATTCACTAAAAGAAGTAGCTTTTTAGAGATAAAACTGCGCTTTTTTGAATCGTCATACGTTATTACTTTTTCAGTTACTTTCCCACGCAAATAAACAGGCGTTTTTTTAAACCCTCTGGCTCATTCGAAAAAAAAAATGTATTTCACCGTTTGTAATATCTTCAGAGTTAAAGATAAAATCTAAAGAGTGTCGAATTTAATAACATTAACGAGAGTGTAGTTGACACTATCTGTAAATCTTTACTTATCTTGGAATTCGGATATTTTCGAATATCGGATTTTATACTTCGACGAAATATCAACTTTTTGTTAAGGAAATAAGAGATGTTGTCGAAATATTTGGAAGGATCCAAATCTTTAAAAAAATGAGCTGCAGTAAACCTAACCGTGTTTAAGGTTTATCAATAATTTGTACGAATAATGGTAGATTGAAAGTGTTTTTAATTATAAATACCTAGTACCTACACATTGTTTGTATTTTTTGTAAAGGCTATGTTTAATTGTACTTTTTATTTTGTTTCAGGTAAGATTGACAATCTTCTGCTTGATTTGGAATCTATCAATACGTAGATGAATCCAAATAAGGAAGATGCAAGATGCAAATATCAAGGTGTAGCTGTAAAACTAAAACTGAGTGCATATTTTATACTTTAAGAACAGTGGCTAGGTAAGTCCGCATTTACGTACAGTACGACCAGGAAAATATTTCCGTTCGTTAATCTTCGTTTGCGCAGAGCAGGCCCGATTCTCCGACAAAATCCGAAGTCATTTAGTAATCAAAGAGTGCAAAGTCGGATAGCAGGGAAAAGGGCGCGAAAACAAATTACCCAATAGCGTAAACGGATTGAAGGTGGCACATCCCTGATTGGTCAATGTAATTTCGCGGGTTATTAAAATTAGTCAACTGCGCAGGTACATCGGTAGGCCTAATAAACCTGGTAAGTACTACTGTACCTATAGGTACGTAGGTACTTATTAATTTTAGGAATTTTTCCATGTCATTTCTACTGATGATTTAAAACAAGCTGTAAATTAACAAGGAAATCCTCTTTCACAGCAACCTGTAAGGAGTAACAAAATATTTGCTAAAGATAAAAGCTCAAGTAAATGTGAGAGTAAATATTGGTTTCAACTTATGCACTGAAGCAACAATGAGTCTACATTATTTTAAAATAAATAGCGCTAATTGCGAAAACGTTGTTTTCAAGAAAAAAAGTGTTTGCATAGTCCTGCTTTGTTCTCTTTTTTTGTCAGCAATCATTAAACAGAAATGTCTATTAAGTAAATCTCCGGTGTTGTTATGTTTATACTTATCACAAATCTAATGCGTATAATAATAACATAGTTCGGCAATTAGCATGTTTTTTTAGGGTTTTCGTCTATATACTGTGTTTGAACATTGAAAATCGCGCACCTTCCCTTTTTTGGTTGATCTCTAGTTTCAGTAATAATAACTTTGTTAAAATCTATTAAGAGGATTAGTCCTTGCAGAGCGCTTGAACGCGCTGCATGGGTTGATCCTATTTTTAATACTAACCAATTAAAATCAATGGCACTTTTAAACACTAGCTAGGAAGCTAGCTAGCTTTGAAACTGTATAGTTGGAGGGAAATCTGACAGACCACAGGCACAGAAAATAGTATCTACTACTTATATAGTAGCAAGGACTAATCCTCTTAATATATTTTAACAAAGTTATTATTACTGAAACTAGAGATCAACCTAAAAAGGGTAGGTGCACGATTTTCAATGTTCAAACACAGTATATAGACGAAAACCCTAAAAAAACATGCTAATTGCCGAACTATGTTATTATTATACGCATTAGATTTGTGATAAGTATAAACATAACAACACCGGAGATTTACTTAATAGACATTTCTGTTTAATGATTGCTGACAAAAAAAGAGTACAAAGCAGGACTATGCAAACACTTTTTTAAAAACAACAAACACTTTTTTTTTTTTTTTTTTTGCTAGGATTAAAATGTAAGCTTGTATTGGAATGGAATATTTAAGCCATTGCAACTTTGAAACTAAGTAGGTACATTTTAACGAAATTTTAAATTATACTTAGATCGTGTTTAAAAATATTGAATTTTATCGGTTGATATCCAAGATATAATAAAACTTCTTGTGTATGTAGTGCGATAAAGGGCAATATCCCCTTAAATGTAATTTCGTAGCAAAGTTCCTGGCAATCTCGAAAACGACCGCGAATTTATGTATGTTACTTAAGGCGCAAGTTGAGTGAGCTTTAATATTTCTGCTGAAAGCTAAGCTCAAATACCAGAAGCTTTCAATTCCTTTCAATGCTTTTACAATGTCATAAAATAATCCTTAGAATGAAAGCTCTTGCGTTTGCAATCGATTGATTTGCGATATCGATATGTTTTGCTTTTGAACATAAACAATAACTTATTTATAACATAAGCTTGAGATGTTGTGAAGGGAAGATCTTCCGCGAGTCGCAGCGTTGCCAGGCCTACGGATTTATCCGTAGATTTATTTGAACATAAAAATGTTCGGTTAAGATTTGTTATTTTATGTTAAAATTAAGTTAAAACTAAACAAATGGAACCACCTTTTTCTCTATGAAATACCTAAAAAATCACCCCCATTTTTCACACCTTTTTGGGGTCAAATTGCAATAAATGCCAATAGAAATATGCTTTTGAAAGCCTATTCTAATACCTTTTAAGTTGGTATGTATTCTTTGTAGTTTTCGAGATTTCGTGTTGAGTGGAGTGTGTAGGTATGTCGATTTTCATGCATTCAAGCAAACTTTATATACCTAGCTTTAGGTAGATAAAGTACAAATTTCTGCCACATCGCGCACTGGATGTCTGCTTTGTTGCTTGGTCAGTTTTTTTTAAGCTTCGCTACTGAATATATGGAAATAATATTATATTTTGATAGTTTACAAGAAGAATTTCGAATTTCTTATCTGTTCATGATAAAAATGTCGCCTTGACATTATCTGTGTAGTGATAACAATTTGTTTTATTTATTTTCGGGTTCATTATTGTGACATAAGTTAACATAAAATAAATATATGCATGTCCAGTTGTATGTCAAAATTTAATGGCTACTTATTTGTTTTAATAATTATTGGTAAGGTTACCTTAACCTTAGCTTGAGTTGTTTTCATACGCTGCGTTGTCTTTATATGCAGTTTCTATTACCGAGACAAAAGGGAAAATCTTCCTTCGGCTGTCGGAAAGCTTCTTTTTTCTCGTTTCTTTACAAATCGAATTCGCCAGTAAAATTATTAACTATTTTAACCGATATTTGTTGTATTATCACAACCTAAAAGGAATTCTTGTATCTTAACCATTAAACAGAAGTGATGGGCCTACGCCTGTGAAATTGAAAATAGCACTCCATTATATTATTATTATGTTGACTGTTCCATATTCCAAACAAAGCAAAGTAGCTCTAACAAAAAAAGACGACATATGGCAAGCATATGCAAGCAATATTTCATTCTTTTGTCACTTCCTCCTTTTTTGTTTAAACCTTTTTTTCTGTGGTGTTTCACAAATTATCCGATCCATAAAAGAGTTAACAAGATCTTTATTTATGACTCCAAAATGGGCTCAGCTTTGAAGATATGATGCAATCTATGACGACACACGATCGTTGGTTTTAACAGACAAAGAAATTCGTCTTAGAACGAAAATAGAAATGATTGAAGACAATTACCAAGAATGAGACAAAGTTTGGCTGAAGTCACACTATAAGAAAGACTATGGTAGGTAGGTACTACATACAATACGGAAACTCCCTGCCCCGTACCAATTATTACCTCACCCCCACGTTTAAGTTGAGAGGAAGAAGATCGAACGATAGTGCTCTGGGAAAAAATGCTACGTACCACGTCGTTTACGACGCAATACTGATTACGAGTGTTGTATAAGGCAACTCTAGGGTTAAAAATGAGTTCTTTGAACCTGGCAACCCTAGAATTGCGGCCATAGCCTCGTAACGCCCAGGCTTTTTCGACAAAACATTAGCTTACTGCCCGTATGGCTTTATACAGGGTGTAAGCAATACTGAAACGGTGAACTCAAACCATCAAACTGAACAACTATCATTATAGACTTTCCTGAATAAACGCGAAAAAAATCAGCTGTCCCACACATTTGAGTTGGGTAGGTTTGTATGGGACAGCTGATTTTTTTTCGCGTTTCCTGAGGAAAGTCTATAGTGATATTTGTTCAGTTTGATGGTCTAAGTTCACCGCTTCAGTATTTGCTAGGCTGTCACTTACACCCTGTATAGGTTCACATGGTACCGGCCCAGTGGGTAAAATTTTCGAAAAGGAGTCTTGCATATCATACATAACAGATTCAAATCGATTGCCCTTTAAAAGGTGGTTGGTCTACGGCATGAAACTGGATTTCATCTTGGGCAAGTATCACAATGGAGCTGAAGCTGAACACCTTGTAAAAAGCATCTACAACTAGTTTTTCTAGTTCTTTACATCGGCCTCCTTCAGATGGCACCTCAAATACTTCCGAAATAGATAGGTGGAAAAAATTGTACCATAAATCATGATGGTAAAGGTACTTGCGGCAAGATTGTATAAACCCCTGCATAAACACTCACTTAAATCACATTTCGTTCACGAAACAACTGGATGCATAATTTTGCGGTCGGATCTTGGTATACAAGGTGTTACAAAACTACAAATAAACATTTAAGGTGGTGGTGTAGACCATCAAACTGAACAACTTTCACTATGGGACCAATATCGAAATCGCAAAAAAAAAAAAATTATGTTCCATACTCTACATATCGACTCGAGCTAAAATTATATGGGATATCAGATTTTTTTTTTCGCGATTTCGATGTTGGTCCCATAATGAAAGTTGTTCAGTTTGATGGTCTAAATAACCTGCTAAAGAGTTTTAAATATTTATTTTTACTTATGTAACAACCTGTATATGTAAAAAACTTTTCCCGTAGTCGCCTGAAATAGGTACCTATAGGTCCTACGTACAATTTCAAACAGCACATTGACTTACTATCCTAGAAAGTTATCAGAAAGCGAAATTGCAGTGAAAATCTCTAGCAATAAAAACAAGGAAAGACGTGAATAGTGTTATTTGTTGGTCTTTACAATTAGTAATAGTACAGTCGAGGTGGTTGTTAGCAGTTGTAACTTTAGAGGTACTTGGCTGTTTGAAGTTTCACCTAACTAGGTTCACCTAGAATTGTGAAGGCGTAGTGTGGGACGACGACTGGATTTGTGTTGCGTATCGATAGTTTTCTATTATCGATAATATTATCGTTTTTTAAAGTTAAAAGTCAAATGCGTTTATTATACAGGGTGTAAGGGACAGCCCTCCGCAAACTGAAACGGTGAAGTCAGACCATCAAACTGAACAACTTTCCCTTTGGAGACTTCATCAGGAAACGCGAAAAAAATCAGCTGTCCCATACAAAACTGCCGTAACTACCCGACTTAAATGTATGGGACAGCTGATTATTTTCGCGTTTCCTGAGGTAGGCTCCATAGTGAAAGTTGTTCAGTTTGATGGTCTGAGTTCACCGTTTCAGTTTGCGGAGGGCTGTCCCTTACAGCCTGTATAACTAATTAACGTGGATGTTCAGAGGTTTCAGAATATCTCTGACTACCTCCTCGGGGAATATAGTCGTGAGCATATGCTATACTATGCTATATAACTAATTAACTATACCTGTAAATGCGAAAAGGTGTTGAATAAATAACATAAGAGCGCTACAGTTTACGGGTAAAGGTAAACCATACTTAGTTTAAGAATTACATTTTATTAATACATTATGAATGTAAATTACATATTAATTAATTACTTACATCCGATTTCAGATGTCAACAAACTAAATACAATTTGCAATTTCATATTACGACAGAACAATACAGTGTACCTAGGTATATTACTTTCATACTTTTCCCTCAGAACTTCGATACGATAGTGCAAAACGATCGATCGATTCTACGATTGTTTGATCTTCAGAAATTCGATAGAATTGGTAGTGTACCGATAGTATTGCACGCTATCAATGGTTTCGCCTCGTTTAGATATTTCGATGGAATCGATAGTAATACCTTTTTTAGATGAAAACTATCGATAATTCGGCAACACTAGACTTGGATTATGAAGGTCTATTAGTAAGAAGGAAGGATGGAAGAATTATGTGGCACGCCTTGAGAGAGGCGTGTTCAGCAGTGGATGATGCTGATGATGATGTATTATTGTTACCGAGTAGGTAACACCAGGCTAGAACGGTTTATGAATTAAGAACAATATTTGTTATACAATGATAACAATTGTTGAGGGATATTTTTTACTATAACGCGTAATGCATTTCCGAAAGCACTTTATTTTGGGAAATTTTCTCTATTTTGATATTAGGGAAGAACGCGAACGCCCGCCCCGTAGAAAACGTCGAAAATCGAGATGTGAGTCTTTGTTACTTAACGTGCCAATGCCAAAAAAAGCGCGCATGACGTTTTCCTCGTTTTGTCGCTTTGTCGTGGGTAGCATGCTAGGCGTGCTGCACGTGTTCTTATTTTTAAATAAGTCTGTTTCCGGTGTCACAGTCAAATCACAAAACACAATGTCAATATCACAACATCGGGTTCGATAAACTACGATAAGATAGCGTGATATCGGAACACCACTAGTGACATAACATTTATTTACTTTTTTTCCTCTAATAATATTCGATACAAATTTGAACCTAGCGACAAACGCAAGGAAAGAAGATACAATACCGGTACTTCTTAATTATGCCGACAGTTTTTTAAGGGGATGACCAGACCATCAAACTGAGCAACTTTCTCTATCGGGCCAACATCGAAATAGCGAAAAAATATTTAGCTCGAGTAGATTTGTAGTTTAGTATAGAACAGCTGATGTTCTTTTCGTGATTTCGATGTTGGTGCCATGAAGAAAGTTGTTAAGTTTCATGGTCTGATCATCCCCTTAAAAAAGGGTCAGCATATTAAGAAGGACCCTGTAGAATGTAGTTGTTTCATTTTATTTATGGTGTTTATTTATGGTGTTTGACGGACATTGACGGATTCGACACGTTGATATTAAGTATAATAGTACTTTCCCTGTAAGAATCAAAAACAGAAGTTTAGTCAAAAAACGAAAGAAACATACAAAAAAATATCATAATGGTAGGAACTATAAATCTATTAATTTTGAATGGTGCAGTCTCATAAAAGTTTGACCATTGCAACACTTTTTTACAGGGTAATAAAAAAACTCGGTTATTCTTAACTAATACGTCAATAGGTTACGTTTAACTTTATATTGTTATGGCACAGTTAAATGTTACTACACAGTTACAACGCTTTTGCTGCTGAAGTGAACCACTTATTAGATAACTTTTATGATTGATTAGAAATTGTGTAAGAGTAATAAAAAGGTTGCATGGTTTACATAATATAATTACATGTAGACGAGACGCTAGGTCCTTGGGACCCAGGGGCTAGAGCGAGCACCAACCAGTAAATAACATAAAATATGTATAATAAATTAAAAAATCAAAAATTAATAATAGACGCGCAATCTAGATTTTCTAAGCTATTTTTCCATATAAAATACTACTTTTATTATTATTTTTCTACGAGTGATCTACGTCAAAGTTTTGTATGAAATTGACTACTCTGAAACCACCTTAATAACTTTAGCTCAATTTTCACTCAAAGTCCTTCTAAATTAGTCTTAACCGGCCACAGGTTTTAACTTTTTTCCCTCAACTGCGACTGCCCATTATATTCATAACTAAAAAAGCGTCGAGATAACTTCGCGGAAAGATTTAACGATCACTAAGTTCTGTGAAACGATAGTGGCTTTTTATGGACTTGGCTTTTCAAAGAGGAGATACGATTTTCGTAGAAAGTCTTCTTAGTTTAATCTTTGAGATACTGGGTACTTACAGATATTATAGTGCTGAAACATTTATTCATCTTATAATTTATTTTGTAGACACTTATATTGCCTGCGGCTTCGTCCGCACATTCCGTCATCGTAATGTAGCAGTTTCTGCGTCTAATCATAAGTTTAATCAAAATCGGTCCAATTTTGACTTACAGAATAAAAAAATCTAAAAAAACGAATATTTTGGGTCAGACAGGACCACAGATTACCCCAAATAGATACCGCATGTTGAAAATTTCGTACAGGCCCGAAGTTACCATTTTTGGCGGTAGGTGCGGGCAGTCGGGCACGAAATGATGCAACATGATTGGCCATTTCAATTCCGATTTCTGCAAAATCATAGATGTGTAGTGACAGATAAACACCATATTACAGACACTGAAGTCTTCCGTTTTAATAATACCTAGTGTAGATTTAACACCTAATATTTATAATATTATTCCCACAATTTCGGAGAGTTGAGAATGGTGACGGAATTTTGGTAAAACCACAGATTATATAATACTTTACAGTACAGATGCCCAACGTCAAACAATGGAACGCGACTGCCGTAACGCGGGCAGTCTTCGGGCAAAGTAAATTGCTTGATTTTCCGAGGCTCATGAGATTTTTTTGTAGTCAGATCATGTATTTTTAGTAACAATTTACACTTTTAAGTAAACATTAATTACGATTCGATACCATAACGCCATATATTGCAATTTTTTTAACAAAAATTTCATTTGTATGGGATGGGACACCATGGTAAAACTAAATCTGAGTGAACATTCATCGAATGTGAAAAATCTGCCAAATCAGAAAAACCAAAAACCGAAAAGTCTGTGGTGTTACAAAACGTACATAAATTCCGAAAAACTCATTGGTACGAGTCGGCCTGGACGGGGATCGAACCATATCGCCTCCACCAGTGCGATTTTTGAAAATCATACGAGCGGTACGGCAGTAGAAAATGTCAGAATTACTATGGAGATTATGCATCTTTCTACTACCGCTCGTATGATTTTCAAAAATCGCACTGCTGCATGGCAGGGAACAGAGCGATGATAGTCCATACGGAAGAGAGCTAGCGACTCAATCATGAGGCGGCGGTTCGATTCCTGGCCTGTACCACTAAGTTCTACAGAATTTATGTACGGTTGTATTTATCATTATCACTAGCTCGGCGGTGAAGGAAAACATCGTGAGGAAACCTGTATACCCGAGAATGAAAAGAAAATACCATAAGTTCGGAGGTATGCGTAAAATATGGGTGAGCTTGGGGCGAACACAAAAGACCAGCGATGGTCGCAGTGTTACATAACGACCCTTGCTTGCAATAGCCCAACCAACAATAATAATGGCAGGGAAGGTCACTTGCCACTCGCACGGCGGCTTCATAATATTGTTATTAATTAACAGTATAAATTGTAAGTATAACACAGTGGGATGTTATAACAGCAGTAAATTAATGGTGACGGTTTTTTAAAGAGTTGATCAGACCATCAAACTGAACAACTTTCTCTATGGGACCAACATCGAAATCAGGGTGTCTGATACATTTAGGTTAAGTCGTTCTGCAGTTTTGTATGGAACAGCTGATTTTTGTGTGTTATCAATGTTTGTACCATAGACAAAGTGTGTTCGCTAATATTGAAATGACGCTGACGATGTTAGCTTTTAATGAATATTATGTTGTAGTGTAAACATAGACTTAAACTCTAGCTATAGACTTGCCCTTTCATAGAAGCAACATGTTCCACTTGAATGAGGTGTACGCACCTGATTGATGTTCCCGAGTTCACTTCGTCACTATGGCAATGACAGACCGCAATGTGTCATTTTGTGTTGTTTTGTGTGACATGTTGTTTGTTTGAACGAGCTTGTCTATCGCTAGAGTAATATGTCTATGAGTGTAAATAAAAAATTTGTAGATATAGAAAAAGTTGTCCAATTTGATGGTTGATCATCCTATTAAAAATCTGTCTGCTTATATAAGTCTCCCGTTTTGTTTCAGTAATAAAAACGCAATCGGTTTCTATACCTAATATTACGTTTTCTTGCATAACTCTACAAAACTAAACGTTTTTTATATCGATAAAATATAAATTTTGCGTGAAAAATTGATGTGAAATTTAATATTACAGTTTATTTGCTATAAAAGTACAGGTGCGTGGGCGGAGATTTTATTTCTTTATTTCGTTTTGCTATAAATCTAGTATTTACGATTTACTCCACTTTGGTAGTGTCGTTAAATTTGAAGTTATAGGCCTAACCGAATTAGAAGAAAATCGTCATGAAATACTTACTTTTATTTCGGAACGTGTAATGATGTTTTTCTATACTAATACTAATAATATACTAATACTAATAATATAATAATCTATAATATTATAAAAAGGAAAGATTAGATTTTTTGTTTGTTTGTTTGTAATGAATAGGCTCCGAAACTACTGGACCGATCTGAATAATTCTTTCACCATTAGAATGCTACATTATCAGTGATTAACACAGTCTATAAAAAATGGCCAAGAGTGTCGGGAAGATTCTAAGGCGCTACGAAGTTCGCCGCGGTCCTCTAGTTAATACATAAAAGAAGGAAAGAACCTCCCCGAGTGACCAAACCTGAGTTCGTCTAGTGTACCATGGGCCATGGAGTCAGCCCCGATACGACTATTGCTGAATGACTAATCATTACACTAAAGCATGAGTGATTGTCATGCGATATACTCATGCTGACACGAATAAAAATACATCATCAATCAGCCGATAGACGTCCACTGCTGGGCATAAGCCTTCCACAAAGATCGCCACAACGCAACGACCGGTCCTGCGCTGCGCTGAAGAATTCATAAAAGCATTATATTCATCGGCAATCGACTCTTTGGACGTTCAGACATATGAACAGCCACTTCCCGGAACGTTATAAACGCTTAAGGGTATATTATTCGGAGCGCGCTCCATACAAACGTACTATGGTAATATTTTCAATACTAACCAATTAAAGTCAATGAAATTTTGCAGAAACAATCTAGAAACAAATTTCTATGCTTGTATGGAGTCAGATTTTCGTTAAAATGTACAGTTTTCAAGTTACAGTGCCTTAAAGATTTCCATACAAACCTTAAATTAATCCTAGCATTGAAACTGTATATTTTAACGAAAATCTGACTCTGTAGAAGCATAGAGATTTGTTTCTAGATTGTTTCTGCAAAATTTCATTGACTTTAATTGGTTAGTATTGAAAATATCACCATAGTACGTTTGTATGTAGCGCGCATTTTCGCTCTCGGAATAATATTCTCTTAATAAAGCTAACTTTATATTTAACAGTAGGGTTTCGTAACAAACATTTTGGTGATACATAGAGCTCTTATCGTAGCGCCTAAATGTTAGTTGGGTAATCGAAAAATAAATTCAAGATAATAAGAAGAATAAGATTTGGTAAAGTCGTTATCGAGTGCAGAAATTCCGCGCAACGCTACCATTGCCCATATTCGGACTTTGTTTAGCGATGTCTGACCTGCAGAGCAATCGCGCTAAATAAATCGCAACTAAACCGTGATTGGATCGCGTGCAAACCACAACTTTTAACACATTCGGTATTGCGCTAATCATTTAACAGCCGGTTTGACAGATACACAGGCGTAATTCAGAACAGGTAATTGGTTTGCATGTGATTAGAACTGAAATTGGATTAGGATTGAACTTGGATGTTTTAATTCGCCCTCCTGGTCTTGAACTCCCTACAGTTTCCAACAAACTGAAGTCTCAATCAATCAAATTAAGAGCCCTAAACCCTAAACCGTATTTTGACAGAGGATCAAAGTTTCAACATTAATCCTATCACGAACAGTTGGACATGGGTAGCTTGCCGCAAACCGATCTTTGTAATTTTTCCTTTCTGTGTAACGAACAACGTTTCATAGTCACCTCACACGTGACCCATAGGAAGAAATGAGGTGGCTAGGACCCTAAAGCTTGCAGGCAGGGACAAAAACACTAAAAAAACCTTAATACATAGACAGTCGTTTCAAAAGGGGCGTCCCGAGCGACTGAGCAAGAGTTCATCTTGCGCGCTTCGATACAGCCGTTGCTGACTGCCTAATCTTACCACTAAAGCATGAGGAATTGTCATGCGATATCGCTCCATGTCTTATCTTTGCTGAGTTGGGACATTTTTGTCACTGAATGTATCAGTTTTCTTCTTATCGTGTCACACAAATTATCAAATTTCACATTTAAAGTTCCAGAATCTAGCCTGGACTTGTATTATGATAACTAGACAACGATATAGAATACATATATAGATACAAACATCCACGACTCGGGTACAAATATTCAAATTCATTATACAAATATTTGTCCCTTACGGGATTCGAACCCGCGACCCTCGGCACAGCAGGCAGGTTCACTACAGACTGTGCTGTCGGGACGTCTGTGGGCAAGCCCTGGTGTCAAAGTTTATTCAAACCGCCTTCCGGCCTCTGACGTTGTATTTATGTAACGACTACTACCACAGGAGAAAGTAGCCGGGACTACCGGCTTAACTTGCCATCCGAAGCACGGAATCCTCTTTCTTTTCCAGATAATCAGGTGATTCAGCCTGCAATGTCCTGGGAAAAACGCACAAAGTGAGATATCACTAGGTGTCCTCCGTGGGAATCGAACCCTCGACCTCCGTGTCAGGAGCCCAATACTCTTAACCATTAGACCACCTAGGCAGTTGCTCTGTAAAAGATTGTAGGCTGTGTATTGAAGCTACTATTTTAGAAATCAGAAATCAGAAATCATTTATTGTCACAAACTGGTATACATTTATAGATCTTATCATAAAAATTTAGTCCACAGTTTTACCTAATATAATTGTGTCGGAGATACAAATACCTAAATGAATTTGCTTTCTCTCTAATGCTGACTAAAGAAGAAGAGATGAGTCGGTCTATTCTGAGCTATGAACGACACAACTTATTCATTATGTCGGTCATTATACGCAAGCAACAATCTTCAAAGTTTCATTAACCTTCCGGGTATCATTATCTCGTAAAAGCTTCCACATATCTCTGAGCAACCGCGAATAACTTGCACCCAGTCATGTTGACAACCGCCATTATAAAACCGCAAGTGTAGAGTTACTGTATTCGCATGCATTTCTCTTAAAGTTTATGGGAAAATATTGGAGCGCACCTCCAATGTTTGATCCCTAATTGTTTATCTTACGAATAATACAAATATAAAATGCTACAAAATAGTTAACAAGCAAAATATAAAATGCTAGATAATAGGTATTTAACAAAAAACAAATTTTCAGTGTAGAATGTCTTCTGTAGGGCCTACCATTAGTTT
Organism: Agonopterix heracliana; assembly: GCA_963693445.1. Lineage (NCBI taxonomy): Eukaryota > Metazoa > Arthropoda > Insecta > Lepidoptera > Depressariidae > Agonopterix > Agonopterix heracliana. The sequence goes on from OY856332.1 coordinate 3,283,842, forward strand.
TCACTGTACGTTTATACTGCAGTTGCGGCGCCAATTTTGTCTGCACGAAATTCAATACGAATACTGTAGTTTACTAGAGTAGTTTTACTGTAGTATACTACAGTGTAAACTCATGGTAGGCCTACTTACTGGATTAAGATACTTTTTAATGTCTCGTCTCTCGTCCTTGCCCTCCTGCATGGCTAGCATGCCGCAGTGATACAGCGCTATCACACCTTAGCTCTCTTTCTATTTGCGTGCGAACGAACGAGTTTAAAGACGTGATACAGCCGTATCCTACGAGTACAGGAGTGCAATTCTCTAAGCGTCACATCGCTGTCAAAAACATCGACGAGCTCGCATCCTTCAGATCTTCAGAGGTTTTGTATGAGTTTGACAAATGAAATTGAAAGCTCGCCGTTGTTTCAACGACGAATTTAAGGTTGTGACGATGTTTGCGCTTAGTGAATTGCATTCCTGAACTTGACGGGATTGAAAACGTTTCAATCAGATGTGGATCGAATGCACTCCTCTAAACGCTGGTCTAGTCACACGGTGTAGGCATCATAGATGTCAATTATGAGATGGGGAGAAAGTCTCCTCTAATAACAACCATCTTCTAAGAAGTCTATAAAGTCCAAACTGTGGTACCTACTTTAAATGTGACTAGGTAATTGTGTGACAAAGTCCAATTTTTTTTTATTTGGTCCCATTACAATCTCGTAAGTGACTAACGGATATGGTAAGAGCGATGATAGTCCATACGGATGAGAGCTAGCGACTCAATCAAGAGGCGGCGGTTCGATTCCTGGCCTGTACCACTAAGTTCTACGGAATTTATGTACGGTTGTATTTAACATTATCACTAGCTCGACGGTGAAGGAAAACATCGTAAGGAAACCTGCATACCTGAGAATAATAAAAAATTAGTTCGGATGTATGTGTAAAATATAAGTGAGCTTGGGGCGAACACAAAAGATCAGCGATGGTCGCAGTGTTACATAACGAACCTTGCTTACAATAGCCCAGCCAGCAATAATAATAAGGGATATGGTTTTTAATGCAATGTTTTTGTTGAGGAAAAACTTGCCTTCTATCAGCATTTTTAATCCATCCTAAAACCTTTGTGCTGAAGGTGAGCTTTGCTTTTGATAGTTGCGGTTGTAGTAAAGTTTCTCACCATCCACCTCTCAGATTGTGGTCATGAATTTATGTAAGTTTGTATTTACATATCAATTTGGCAAGGTCAATCAATTGCACAAATCACTAACTCAGATTATAGTTGATGGAGAATTCCGCGGGTTCGAATCGTCGAACTCTCCACCGTTGGTGCTTTGAAGGTTGCTGATGAAAACACTGAATCTGAGTTCTGAATGAATGTTTAATTTCGTACTTTCACGATACAAAATGAATTTCTGAATTATAATATAAAATTGCGACCGTCCTTCATGACGGGCGACGGAAGGAGTCTCAATGTTGCTAGTAATGAATAGTGAATACTTGATATAATATAAGGCAAATTAGATTTAACTGACTAGCAACATTAATATCGTAGTTTACAAGGATAGTTCTGATACATCTCTCTAGATGGCGTTAGCTGCCACTTTTGAACATTATAAATAGTAAAAACATGTGAATTTGCGTGAACAATACCAATAGAAATAGGTATGTCACGAACAGCATTTTCGAGACGCTCGAATTTGAGTACTAATGTTAACTAACAATATATTGGGCACGCAAATAGTGGGAGAAGATTATCGTTTGTGTAAACTGAGCTTACTTTTCTATTTAACGAGGAAAAACCCGGTTGCTGAACATTTGGTCGTCATTTGGAACACGTTGCCAAAACTAAACCCACTTCTAAAAGGGTGGTATCAGTTGACTCGTGTGTATTGTATGTATGTTAGAAGGTTCCAATTAAACAGATTAATTTACAGTTGACGACTCTAAGGGTGACCGCATATCTATCCACGGCGAAGGAGCCGGAGGCGCACGAAACGAATTTCCTTTTAAGGCTAGGTTATCCCAGTGCAAGCGTCTCTTTCTTACGTTTACAATTAGCCATCCCACTCCAATTGAAAGCAGGATCGCAAAAAAACGTGTTTTTCGTCAATATCTTTGCTCATGGGAGTTTCTAAGCTAAAACTTCTCCTGAGTACACTAGAAATATTTAATGTATTTAGTTAAGTACAAGAATAAAAAGTTAAATATCAGCAGTTTAATCACAGTATTAAAAAAACATAACAAAAAGGGGTAACTTTGGGATTTTTTTCTATCTAGTAAACTTAATCTAATCGTGTAATTGAGAACAGTCGCCCATCCGCCCGATCCTTAAATAAGACATAGTTTAATTTCAGACTTTAAAACACAGTTTAAAACACTTTCGTTCTTGTTCAAAAAACGGCCTCGACGGGATAACAGCGTCTTAATTCTTCTGACGATTCGTCCGATTCGCCGCGGATAAGTGTGCGAGGTGTCATAGAATTTCATAACTACCAATTCTAAAATTCGATTCTTTCGCCTCTGATAAATGTGCATACACCGGCTCGTCCGCATAGCGATTTTTATTCTCGCGAATGATGTGACATAGGATGACTTCTGACAGGACACTTATGTCAAGGCAATAAGTACGAAAATTGCTTGTTGCACACGTCTTCCTATATGAAAGTAGGGTGTGGGAGGTCGTTTTAGCGGTAAACAGCATAGGAAGACGCGTGAGACAAACAATTTTCGTACTCAGTGCCTTGACATAAGAGTCTTGTCAGAAGTCATCCTATGTTATCATATTTACATCATTCGCGCGAATAAAAATCGCTGTGCGGACGAGCCCTTAAAAAGGCCTTTCTGTCTGCACCAAAAAGAAATACGGTCGTGATTATGCGTTTGTAGGTACTGACCATCCACATAAAATCCGTATATAAAGTAGAGCAGAACAGCTTAACGTGCCAAGATCTAGATTATTGGGGAAATCCACTTAAGCGAACAAAACCCACAGCTCCATAATTTGCGAAAGGACCTACTTGTATTATGCAAATAATATGCCCTACTTTTGTTTTAAACAAGAGGCAGAAACAACTGAATGCGATGCAATTATCTACCATTGCAATAAGGTAAATATGCCTTACTGACAAAACTATGTTGTTCATGATTGTGGACCTATTTCCATCTAGACATAATTTAGACGTTTCAAGCAATGTCTGTTTGGATCAGAACACTATAATTGTGGCTCTTAGACTATTTATATTTGGACAAGTTACGCGTGTAGTTCTACTAACACACTTTCTGATACTTTTTGCGGGGGAGCGAGGTAGCATGAAATCCGCAACTTAGGACTTTTAATGGAATGTTAAAATTCATGAAAAACAGTGTCGTGTGAACCCCAAACATGATAAGTTCGAAGTTATTGTTCCGCAATTGTAGGCTGTCGCGTTTAGTGATAAGGTATAAAATTGTATGAAAATGCGTAAGATTTCTTGATCTTGTACGTTGGCAGAGGGGAAATGCTAACGTGAGGCGGGTCCCTATATAAATCGTCTAAGTTGTGACAGTATAAGCTAATTCAGGAGCGAAAAGACTTCTGCAGCACTTGTACTATGTTGTTGCAGATGCAGAAGCTGCTCGTTTCTGTGTCTTTTGACTCTCTTTACGGTAATTGAAGATGACCTTAAAACGCAACATCTTCGTCATTTTTAATTGGTCAGGTTTAGGTAGGTACTTATATCGCTGCTTTTGGTGGGATTTTATAAAATCAGGAAATCCTACAAAAAAGCCCTAAATGCACTAGTTGAAGAGTAGGTAGGGGAAGGCTTAGCCCGGCTTGCACCAACAAGTTTTTAGGCTTAAACGTATATAGTGATAGTTTTGTCACTCACTCTACCATACACTGCTCTTACAAATGACAGTGACATCATCATATTTAAACATGTTTAAGCCTAAATACTTTTTGGTGCAAGCCAGCCTTATTGTTGAAATTACAATTAATTTAATTCCTATTTGCACTAAATATAAAAATCCGGTGTACGCTAGAATTGAGATAAACTGAAAAAAAAAACACAAATCTATTTACGACAGCCCTTATATTTTATTCCACCTTCTACAGACCATATTTTACAATAAATCCATTCAAATAACATAGACAATTTATTTTCACATCTCAACGTGTAAGCCAAACCGTCAGTTACAATCTACGACGCATGCATACCTTCAACTCAACGTCAAGGAAGCGACGATGTGTAAAACTTACGCTCTCTACTGTTCTCTATTTTGTTTCACCTGTGTAATTGGATATTTTGCGTAGTAAGCTTGTTATTTTTAGTTGCTGGATAATGTTGTTTGAATTGTTAGCTTTTTTGTAGGTGGGAGTAATGCTTATCTATTACCTATGTAGTCAGTAAATATTGTGAAATTCATGGTTTAAGTCTCGAGCGGCTTAGAATAAGAACAAAAATGGAAAACGACCAAGTGTGAGTCGCATACAGAGGCCGACACAATATACAGGGTCCAACTTAATATGCTGACACTTTTTTAAGGGGATGATCAGACCATCAAACTGAACAACTTTCTCTATGGGACCAACATTGAAATCGCGGAAAAAAAATCTGCTGTCCCATACGATTTGGCTCGAGTAGGTTTGCAGTTTAGTATGGAACAGAAGATTTTTTTTCGCGATTTAGATGTTGGTCCCATAGAGAAAGTTGTTCAGTTTGACGGTCTGATCATCCCCTCAAAAAAGTGTCAGCATATTAAGTAGGACCCTATATTAACTTAGCGCCACACACCCGACTCACACTTTGCCGGTAATACTCCATACTCTCCAAAGCAAAGCAAAAATCTCTCTCCTGGGCATTATTATTTTACCTATTAAGATAAGATAAGATAAATATTATTTATTTGCACACCAAAATACACAAAAAACAACAACAATATACATGAACAGGAAGGTTACAAAAGGCGGCCTTATCACTAAAAGTGATTATGATCCTATTATTTATTTTTATAATTACAAAAACAAAAAAATCCACGTCCTGTATACATCACAGCATGCCGCCTCAAATCACGTGTGGATGGTCACGTTTGATAAATTGAACTATTGCATAAAGGATGTGATCACTAGACCTTGGGACAATCATATTACGTATCAAATAAAGAAATGCCGATGACAGAATACATCAGAGAACTAAAGTGGTCGACATTGATTGCTCAGAAAATTATCAAGCTTAGGGCTAAGATATCCCTAGCTAGCTAGATAGCTTATGGCAAGGAATATATAAGAGTAAAAATGGGCTGGCCATATCAGCCCAATAACTGAGAACCGACTGTGAGTCAAAGTTCTAGAATGTAGACCATGAACTGGCAGAATATTGGGATGCGCGCCGGCGCTGGACTGACGATCTGAGAAAAGATCGTGTTTTTCAAACTATTAGTTCACGCCAAGACCTCCAAGGGGGTTGCACGATAGTGCTTCTGTCTTAGGTACATCAGCTAAACGAAGCGAAAAAATCGGAGCTTGCTTCGCTTGCTCCTGGTTTCTAATCTAGATATAGTTTACAACAGACAGCTCAGATCATAAACGATTCATATTACTGTGAAATTTCCATCTTGGGTTGCTGCTTTCAGTCTTCATTTTGTTACATAATTTCTAAGTGAACAATTTTGAGTTCGCTTCGCTTGCTCCAGGTTTTCATTGTGGTTTACGGGACTCTACAAAGTGCTCCGCGCATCGGGAGGTTGTATCAGTTTTTTAGAGTCTCGATTTTGCAGTCGCGATTCATATACATAAGTGTGAAAAACACTGGTTTAGTGATTTGGGACTTGATGTTTTGTAAGACCTTCAACCTAATAATAGTAATTTGCAATAGGTAATGTTTATAAACCTTCAATCTATCTAATTCAAAACAACTCTGCACCAAGTGCAAATCAATAAACGAATGTTATTACCTACCTACCTTTCAAGGAATGAATAATTTTCATTTAGATCAATTGAAGGGCCATAAAAACAGATGGTACAAGTCCTTCGTGACCACAATGAGATGGTAATAATAAAGTACAATTGTGTTTTGTTTCAATTGAATCAATATACATCATCATCATCATCATCATCATCAGACTATCATCGTTCACTGCTGAACATAGGACTCTCCTAAGGCGCGCAACAAAACTCTGTCCTGGGCCTTCCTCATCCAGTCTCTCCTCGCTACTTTTTTTAGGTTGTCTGTCCAGGTCCTGTAGTGCAATTCTCTAAGGTAACATCCTTCAGATCGTTGAAGATGTCATATTAAGTTTGACACAACGCATACCGAATTGAAAGCTCGCCAATGTTTCACCCGATGTTTGCGCTTAGAGAATTGCACCATCTGCCGAAGAACTCACAACCGATGGGGTGTCAGAGTTCTACATTGGAGACAGCGAACTGGTAGGAGTAGTGTGGGACGCCCTGCTGCCCGCTGGACAGACGAATTAATCTAAACTATTATAAAACTATATGTGAAGTGTGTCTGTACATTGAAGATATTTACAAAAAAAAGATTACGATATGGTTTTTAGGTATCCCTGACTCGAAATCAACCTTTTTTAGAAATTTTGTCTGTCTGTTTGTCTGTTTGTTTGTGTGTTTGTTTGTGTGTTTGTTTGTTTGTTTGTTCGCGCATCACGCAAAAACTACTGAACCGATTTTGATGAAACTTTTTTTGTTTGATAGCTTATGATCTGACTTAAAATCTGGTATATAATTTGTGCGGACGAAGTCGCGGGCAAACACTAGTAAACAAATAAAATAAATTACATACACACCTACATACTCACGAGAGTGTCTCGGTGGCGCGTTGCGGAGAGGTATGGACACTCAATCGTGAGGATCCGAGTTCGAATGAGAGTATGTAACTAATGAGTTTTTCTAACTTATGTACGTAATACCGACTGCTCTCAAACGGTGAAGGAAAACATCGTGAGGAAACCTGTATACGCTGAATAAGAAATTCTGATGTCTCGTAGTTCACCAATCTGCTTGGAGCACACGCGTGGTGGACTAACAACCCCACACTCCCCTATATTTGTTCGTAGACCCTCCCTGAGGGTAGGCCTGTTGTAGCAAAACTCACTTTTATCAAAATTTTTGAATAATGAAGGTTTTCCCATAAAATAAATTAGGTACCTTCTATTCATTATAATGATTATCAATAAGTCTGATAGAATGCTGGGCATTTTGTCAACTCCCAACATAAAAATACATCTCATTACCCGACTTTAACTAACTTACAAATTAATTCAACAACTATTTAGCATAATAAAAGCGTTTTAAAGCAACATAATTGTCTATCATAACACGATCATTACCGTATCGTATCAATCTGTTCATTCCCATGGTTACACGTCGAGTCTCATTACCACACCGCTGAAGATTGCAGGTAATGAGGGATCGATTAAAAATGTAACGCATTTTTTAGTCTACGACACGATTGCGATACGATATTTTTAACACTATACGCTACTAGTAAGTACCTAAGTTATGGTCCTACTGCAGTATTAGGGTCCCACTTCAGGACAAATGCCGCCTTCACAAATGAGGATGAAAGGAAGGGGCAGGAGAGCGATTTTTGAATCTCATTCGGTGAGCTCAGCAGTTAAAAATGTCAAGATTACTACGGAGATACGCATCTTTCTACTGCTGATTTGCCTTTCAAAAATCATACTCATGGAGAGCGATTCGAAAATCGCACTCCTGATAGGTAACCAACCATAGCGTAATTATAATAATACGAGTACTTCACCACGCGCCGGCCCAGTTCGGATTGGAGGAGGCAATACTTTTATAAGGTGCGCTATAATTTTTTTTTGACTTGACTTGACACTACTAGCTGATTATGCCTGTCTTAAGATATAAAGGGACTAGCTATAACTGCTTGCTTGTAAGGCGTACGATACGCACAATACTTGACAATACGCATATGAATGCTGCAGTCGATTCCCCTTACAATCTCTGAATGCACCCATAGGTTATACAAGGTGTTTCATAAGTAACAATAAATTTTCAAAACTCATGTTAAGACCGTCAAACTGAACAACTTTATCTATGGGACCAACATCGAAATCGAGAAAAAAATAATTTTAATTCCCATACATATTTTAGCTCTAGTCGATTCGTAGAGTATAGAACATAATATTTTTTTTTCGCGATTACGATATTGGTCCCATAGTGAAAGCTGTTCAGTTTAATGGTCTACACCACCCCCTTAAATGTTTATTTGTAGTTTTGTAACACCTTGTATAGTCTTCCTATTCCAAGACCGAACTGTACCTTAAACATCGTGTAGTATAAAAACCAAATATGAAGATGTAACATGTCGATACGAGAGCAATTTGCCGATCGATCGCCCGCTTAATAATCAAGCCCTGAGCGTTTTTATAAAAAACCAAAAATTTTTTTTTTTGCTAAATCGAAGCGTAAGTACTGGCTTTTAAAATGCACCGACTGGGCTGGATGATTAAGGGAATGTACAAGCTATTATTTTCATTATAGTATGTAGGAAAAAGTTGACTAAATCGTCATAGTGTAGAAAAACATTATGCATTACTTACTAGATTTTGCTCTCGTCGACTACGTCCGCCCCGGCTCCCGTAATCGTTGCGATATAAAGTATACCTGTTATCAGTTTTTAAGTGTAATCATAAGCTTTTAATTACAAAAACTTCATTCCGTCCAGTCGTTTTTGCGTAATCGAGTATCACAAAAGCCATTGACCAAGAACTTTTCGCTCATTCTACGACAAAAAATATATAAATCGTTGGTTTGGAATCAAGGACACAAACACCATTATTATCATAGACTTTTTTTGTAAATATCTTCAATGTACCTACAGATACACTTCTGTTACCTACAGTTTTATAATAGTAGTTATATGTATACAGGTATATCAAAACACTAGTAATATTTCACAGCCTTTACACGTGCAGAACACTTCGAGCAGTGCTTCCGAATTTAATTAACAATTTATCACACAGTAAACTCGTGATTGCAAGACGAATTTGTCCTTTTCGGGAGATATAATTAATTTGATCATGGTATGTTTTCCTCGAACGACCTCTCTGACCCTTTCGCTCCCTTGATATATTTCGTTCGTAAGTCTTCTTTTATTCATTCTCTCTACGTGACCGAACCATCTAAGCATACCTCTTTTATAAAGAATAAAATTCCGTAGATGCTACGCTATTGAACATCGTTAAAAACAAGATTTAACGATATGGCTATGTTATTCAGTCATTTTACTAAACGTCCAGTCATTTAATTAACTATCTAATTTAACCAAATAGCTTCGTTTGAAATAATTTAATTTCGTAAACGACTATTTTAATATCAAACATCTTCAATCATGCCACTATCAAACCTAAAAGGAATTTCATAGCTCACTTTAATTAATTTTCTCTACAGCCCATTAAAACTGTGAAAGTCGTAAAACCTCGAATTTAACACAAGTGTTAGGGAAATTAAATATATTTTACGTTATTTCCGTTCGTTTCCGCAATGCTGTGATACCTAAGGTAATTTGAAATTCTTCAAATTTCACAAAACGATAAGGGTAGAGATTAGGAAATTCTTTAGGTAGGTAATGTTATGGTCTAAAACTATTTTAAGTATTGTTTCTAACCAGAACAATATAACTGACCTTTGTATAGCAATTTTTAGCTGTTTGTTTGTCCATTTGTCTCACATTTGACGTTGATTTTATAAGGTGTTAATGCTAAATGGAGGATAAAGTATGACCTTTTGTCCAGCATTGTAATAGAATGACCATTAAAAAAAACGATTGTGCTTTAGACCACACGACTGAAGTAAAACTTCCATTCGCCTCGCCCGATCACACTTTTCGTAACGCTCTCGTCATCCAGCTTACTCCCAAAGTCTAAAGAACCGCGTGCGTAAAGAAGTTTTACTTCAAAAAGTGGTCTTCCCGGTCGTATTATACAGGTTTTCTTGTTGTCACAAAGCTCGTCGAACTCAACAAATCACAATCCTATTTTTAAACACCAGCAAATAATATTATCTAGCCAAAACGTAAACAGATACAAAAATAAAAAAAAGAGAACAATTGCCCAAAAAAAATCTATTTTAGAAAGATCGTATCGAAATGTTGCGTTTTGCCAACAAAACATTATGCGACTGTTGACTCTAGACAGGTTGACATTCTTACAAGATATTTATGTTTTACAAACACAGATTATTTCACTTTCACTAGGAAGTCATTTAACTGTAAACGGAGTTAAATGTTTCAGTAAATACCGTAAACTTTCAATTCTATCTTGGGCATTTAATTCGCATTATTATGGGACACGGTCAGACTTACGAAGTGCGTTCACACACGATGACGCACTGACGGAGCAGCATACGTCAGTCCGTCATTTGTGAAGCAAGGAGTTGTATGAAACCGCACGTAAAAGCACACACGGTGACGCATTGACGCACCGGGTGTAGTTCTATGGACTGACATCTGCCGCTCCGTCAGTGCGTCATCGTGTGTGAACGCACTTACGCCGCTTAAACTTATTGCAGAAGTAATGTTTTTAATACACACAAATACCATGTGCTTGTCAGTGGAAAGATGGCTTGAAGTAAAGTCTCAATTTTACTTTCAAGCCGTCTTTTCTGTAACGCACTTGATGAGTTTAGTAGCCTCTATAATAGCAGTTTTCGTTGAAATGTCAAATAGACGAGACTCACGCATGCTCGTGCGTAACAGAGGGCTTGAAAATAAAGTCTTAATTTTAATTTTAGTCTTACTTTTACTTTCAAGCCGCCATTCGACTATACGCTTGGAGTAAATATCTTCTTTATTAGAATTTTTCATTGAAATGGTAAAATATGCATCACACACAAACACACACACTCGTGCATAATAGAGGGCTTGAAAGTAAAGTCTTAATTTTAGTTTCAAGCCGTCTTTCCACTTTAGCGCCTGTGATGCGTTTGGAGTAAAAAACTTCTGTAAAAAGCAGTTTTCATTGGAATTGTAAAATAGTTCAGATCTGGCTCGAAGGACCATTTCATACAGGGTGTAAAATTTAATGCGTTACATACCGATCAAAGTGCTTCAGACTATCAAACTGAACAACTTTCACTATGGAGCCAACATCAAAATCGCGATAAAAAAACGATCGAAAGTTTGTCAATGTTTGATCGCATACTGAAAGTTGTTCAGTTTGATGGCCTGAACTGCGGCACTCCATAAAAACACCCTGTGCCAGTGTAGATAATGCAAATATTAAAAACTCTTAGAGCATCATACGGGAGAGTAGAGTCATTGATCTCATCATTCTACAATCTAATATTGAATGTAAAATCCAGAAATAGTACCAGAAAGCTATTAAAAGTCTGTCACAACATCTAGATACATTGTCACATACCAAGTAATAAGAATTGGCACTATAATTCCGCATTAAGATAAGTGCTAACTTAACTATTAGCTGACTATGTCGTATAATAGTGTTGACGTTGCTTAATTTGCAACTATGTATGAGACGCCTTCCAGAAGATTATGCCAGAATTTTACGGCTTTTTTCCACGTCATAAAATTTTAATCTTAGAGTGTATAATGCCGCAAGCACAGCTAGCTTGGTAAGTCTTGCCCTTTATATTTCGCCGTATAAGATTACAAGAATATTTAAAGAAATGATAACGACAACTAGGTACTCGTAAACACTGCAGTTTCAATATTAGTGAAACAATGAAACTGGCAATAATATTCGATGGAAAAATAATTAAATAAAATTATTTTTCCATCGAATATTATTGCCAGTTTCATTGTTGGTCTCATAGTGAAAGTTGTTCAGATTGTTGATCGAATCTTTGATTAAACTTAAAATGAGCAGCTTGTTTGCATTTTAAGAATTGAAAAAAAAGGGTTATTTAGAGGATTAATTTGCAACTATGTTATGAGATTCCTTCCAGAAGATTATGCCAGAATTTTACGGCTTTTTTCCACGTCATAAAATTTTAATCTTAGAGTATAATGTCGTAAGCACAGCTAGATTGGTAAGTCTTGCCCTTTATATTTCTGCGAGGGTTCTCGAACGCTGCATACAAACAAAGTTGCGTCCTATTTTCAATACCAATTAAAGATAATGCATTTTTTTATACACCACCGTCTAGAAACTAATCTCTGTGTCTGTAATTTGTAGGTATAGTTTCAATGCTAGGATTAATTTGATTAACTTAAAAAAAAATGATTTATTTGAGATTTGCATTTAGTGTCCTTATTAATAATAATGTGCTGACACTTTTTTAAGGGGATGACCAGACAATCGACCTGAACAACTTTCTCTACGGGACCAACATCGAAATCAGGAAAAAAAATCAGCTGTCCTATACGTTTGGCTCAATTAGGTTAGGTTTGCCTTTTCTTCGAGCTTCTTATCTCTGTCATGTATGATCTCAATCCCTCATTGAGTTTATTTCAAAAATAAAAACATTCATTTCAATATCCGGAAACCTTGGCGCGGTTCAAAAAATAATTTCGGCCTACCATTGACCTGGTTAAAGAGAGGTCGGAAACTCTTAGCCTTGTGGCACACTTGAAGCTGAACATTGCTCGTGAATTTAATGGAAAGATTCCTTTTCTCTTTAAGATAAATGCCAAGCTATAATATGGCTGTAGAGGAGTCATTATGCTAAAGCTTTTAGTTTTTTTTTCATTGCTGCACTGCAATGTTCTGCAAAGTTCAGTATTTAAAAAAAATTCTGAACTCTTTTTTCAAGTTTGAGGGCCTATAACTTTGTTTCTAGCAGTAACCTGCAACAAGTATTAATTTAAATAGGGCCTACAATTCATTAAGATACTAATGAAAAAATAATTATCCAGATCTGTCATTAAAAAAATTGTTATAGGAGTTTAAAGGTGTGCAAGTGACGAATTTCCAAAAATTCAAAAAATCATTCACGTAAAAAAAATTTTAGGGCCTAGGTCAAATCTTTGGGGGTGAGTAGGTAGAACATGTCCCCACCTACCCCCATTTTCGTATGTTCAACGATCTGCCGAACACCCTGTATAATATCTAAAGTGGTGATGGGCTCACTACCTTCCGCACTGGACAGAGTATCGGTACTACTATTGAAATGTGGACGTTCTGTGTTTTCCAAATATCCTTTACTACCCCGTCGGGGAATATAGTTGTGAACATGCTTATCCTTATGCTGAAACATTTTAGTTAGTTCAAACAATCGCTTCGCAAAGTATCGCTTCGCCCGCCAACCGGATCAATTCCTAACCAACTACGTCAATAATACTCTATGAAATGAAAATAGTTCATGATTTTACAAAACAATACTAACTTGTTTTGATAATGTAACTAACGTTATTTCCATTTCCCTTTCTTTGACGTACCCAAGTAACTCAAAATATAATTGTTCATTGTTTCTTTAGAAATCTCCTTGTTTAAGGAAACATCGTATTAGTTGCATGGGAGAACTATTTGTTTTGATAAACGTTTCAACAACCGATAAATAGAACCAATTATTTAACTGTTTTAGTACCTTGTAAGGCATCTAATATGCGTTAAGTATTTCCCCATTAGAAATTGGCTATAAACCACTAGTTTTTTAATCACTAAAAAATGAAACAACGTTTCCAATGGAACATGGGTTAAAAAACTTGTTTTTAGGACCTTCCGTAGAATATCGATCGGCTGATATGCATTTTTGTATGGAAAGATCAAACAATTTTCTCTGTAATTTCGTATAATTATCTTTCCACCTCACAAGCTCGGAAAGATTCTGTTTATCATTCGAAATCTGCGTGCAAAAGTGCATTTTATCCGATAGCGTGGAAAGAGTTTTTGAAATTCGAATCTGTCTATTCAATATTTTTCTATACCGCCAGTCCACTGAAAATGCATTAATAACTATTTCATGTCACTGGCCAGCTCGAAAAAAAACTTTTTATAATATGTTCTTTTTATTAGCTATTCACTTTTTTTCCTCGCTATTGTGAGGTGAAAAGTTATGTGTTTCGCTCGGCTGCAAAGTTATTTTGCGTCTCGTACCTTTGAAACCTTCGCTAAAGCTCAGGAGCTTATTTTTACTTATGAAACACCTTGTACCTATATGTATAAAGATTTAATATGTAATTTCAAACTTAGCACATGCAGTATTTTGGAAAAAGGAACATAACACACACGAATTCAACAGAAAATCTAGTCATAAATATCAATCAATTAAGATTTCATCACCATAGAATATTATAGCCCTCGCAGCTCGCTCTATACAATCGAAGTTTGATTATATTTTCAATTTTAACCAATTAAAGTCAATGTCATTACTAAAACATAGGTAATCTAGGAGTTAATATCTGTGCCTGTGGTTTGTCAGATTTTTGTTCAATTGTATAGTTACAAAGTGTCTGCCTCCGTGGTCTAATGGTTAGGAGCTTGGGCTCTTGACACGGAGGTCGTGGGTTCGATTCCCACGGGGGACACCTAGTGATATGTCACTTTGTGCGTTTTTCCCCAGTTGGTGAGGACATTGCGGGCTGAATCACCTGATTGTCTGAAAAGAAAGATGATTCCGTGCTTCGGATGGCACGTTACGCCGTTGGTCCCGGCTACTATCTCTGGTGGCAGTGGTCGTTACATAAAAACCACGTCAGAGGCCGTAAGGCGGTCTGAAAAAACTCGGACACCAGGGCTTGCCCACACGATAAGAAGAAAGTGACAGTGCCTCAAAGATTTCCACTCATATCATAAATTAATCCTAGCATTGAAGCTGTATGCTTAATGCTTATTTATATAACGAAAATCTGGAGATTCATTTATAGATTGTGCTTAAAAAATGAAATGACTTTAATTAGTTCGTTTAATTGGTTCGTGTTGAAAATATAATCAAACTTCGTTTGTATAGAGCGCGGTGCAAGGACTATCTTCTCAATGCACTTATGGGCAATACGTAAAAACTTATCATAATTTTCCATAACCTCAGTCAACGGAAAAAAGCCGTAACTACAACAGAATACACCCATGTTCGTCACAAAAATACCAATTACCTTCATTATTGTCTCTTTTACGTATGTCTTTTGTTTTATTATGTCATTGTGTGAGGACAATTGGATGTTTTGATGACCGATCGGTGTTCTTTGTGCGGCATCTCACTCAGTGGCGTAAGTGGCGGCTATTAGAGTGGTTGAATTGAGAAAAAAGATAGGCGTTTCTTCTTTCTTCGATTTTGGGAAGAAAATAAGTGTGTTATTTCAGTGTAAAAGATAAAACATAAGTGCGTAGGTTAGTTATTTTTTTGTTAGTAACATTAAAAACTAAAATATTAAAATAAATAAATTGTAAAGAAATGAAATGAAATGAGATAAATGTGGTACTATTGGGTAAGTAGGTGGTATTTTACAAACAGATCAGCAGGAGGGCGATTGCGCTGATTTAAAACATCCAAGTTTAATCCTAATCCTATCTCAGTTTTAATCACATTGCAATCCAATTACTATTCAACTGTGCTAAATTCCTCATCGCGGTAAACTCTATGTAACTGACAGCCTTTAACGCCTGAGCGATCTGTCAAAACGGCTCTAACGGCTGTCAAGAGCAGTACCGCGATTAGCGCAATACCAAATGTGTCAAAAGTTATGGTTCGTACGTAGTCCAATCACCGAATATTTACTGCGATTGCAGACCAGCACATTTAGTCAGATGTTTGACACACAATATTGTTAGGTTGATTATTAAAAGGAATAATATCATGAGATGTTGATTATTATCATGAGGTCTGGGTTCGAATCCGCACGGATAACATACCACGTACCAATGAGTTTCTCTAACTTATGTACGTATTACCGACTGCTCTCAAACGGTGAAGGAAAACATCGTGAGGAAACCTGCATATGCAGAAGAAGAAATTCTGATGCATATGTGAAGTCTACCAATCCGCATTGGGCACGCGTGGTGGACTAACGCCCAAACACCCTCCTTGAGGGCAGGCCTGTGACCTGTGCCCTGCAGTGGGACGTATATAGGCTGATGATGATGATGATTAAAAGGAACTAGGATGTGTTAAGTTATGGACAACATTCATTACATTGGATTCTGATGTATTGGATCGGTTGCTAAATTGGACGACAGCAGTTTCGGTTTGGCAGGTAGCGGGTTCAAGTCCCGACCGAGACAAATTTTTCAATCTTTAATTTGATTTGAAATAGAACAACATGGCTTTAATAATCAATCTTGTTTGGAATCGCTCGTTGGCGTAGTGGAGCTTCGGTATTGGAAACGATCACCGAAGTTAAGCAAAGTCAGGTCCGGTCAGTCTTTGGATGGGTGACCGTTTAGTGGTATTTCATCTCGAGCGTTTCCGTGCTTCAGAAGGCACGTTAAGCAGTTGGTCTCGGATAGTTTCGTCAGATGGCGTTGTAACTATTCGTTAAGCCAGGTCAGAGGCCTATTGAGGCGGCTTGAAAATTCTCTGACAGCAAGTTGATCAGTACCTTGCCTCCACCAACACGCACTGGGCCCGCGTGGTGGAGTATGGCCCACTCCTTCTCACCCTAATTCGTGAGAGGAGGCCTTTGCCCTGTAGTGGGATTCTATAGGCTATAGCTATAGCTAGCTAGCTTGTTTGGAATCATTACATGTAAAATAACAAAATAAAATACAATTTGCTATCTTGTAGGTATTACAAACGTGAGAAATAGAATCAATCGCTATCGATTTGTTTTCATGGATATTGTGAACAAAAAAAACTGTCTCTATGATAATTTTTAATACGAAAAACACTTTCATTCGAATAGTGAAATTTATTTTTGACTATTTTCTTGTATGCGGAAGTTGGCACATACACCTGGTTCTTTCTAAAAATAAACTTTAGAACAAAAACGAAACAAACAAACGAAATTCACACGCAAAGTTTACACATAGGTTGGTATACTACAAAGTTTTAACAGGTGAACAACAAATCGACAAACTCTTTAGTTAGGTACCTATTCGCGTAGTGGAGTTTCGGTATTAGAAACGATCACCGAAGACAAGCAACGTCAGGTCCGGTCATTCTTTGGATGGGTGACCGTTCACCCGCACTGTCCAACTTCTGCCCTAACACGAATCTGCCATATCCCGAATCTGTCCTTAACCGAATGAGCGTGGTATTTCATCTCAAGTGTCTACGCGCTCCTTTATCCGAAGGCACGATAAGCAGTTGGTCCTAGATAGTACCTACCCTCATTATGCATAAGGCCGTATAAGTTCAGAGGCCTTATAAGGCGACTTACAAATTTACTGACAGCAAGATGATTTCTAACTAACGTCCCCTTAAGACGTACTTAACAGATTGAAAATTTCGTTCTCTGGGTAGTGGGCTCGGTGGTGTAATTGGTTAGCACGTTTCCCCGGTTTGGAAGAGCGTGGGTTCAAGTCCCGCCCGAGACAAATTTTTCAATCTTTAATTTGATCTCTAACTTGCCTCCACCAATCCGCACTAGGCCCGCGTGGTGGAGTTTGGCTCATTCCCTCTCACCATTATGCGTGAGAGGAGGCCTTTGCGCTGCAGTTGGGATCCTACATGCTATAACTTACTTCTAGTTAAGGGTATATTATTCGGTGCGCGCTCCATACAAACGTACTATGGTGATATTTTCAATACTAACCAATTAAAATCAATGAAATTTTGCAGAAACAATCTAGAAACAAATTTCTATGCTTGTATGGAGTCAGATTTTTGTTAAAATGTATAGTTTTCAAGTTACAGTGCCTCAAAGATTTCCATACAAATCTTAAATTCATCCTAGCATTGAAACTGTATATTTTAATGAAATTCTGACTCTACAGAAGCATAGAAATTTGTTTCTAGATTGTTTCTGCAAAATTTCATTGACATTAATTGGTTAGTATTGAAAATATTACCATAGTACGTTTGTATGCAGCGCGCATTTTTGCTCTCGGAATAATATTCTCTTAACCGAATGAGCGTGGTATTTCCTCTCAAGTGTCTATGTGCTCCTTTATCCGAAAGCACGTTAATCAGTTGGTCCCAGATAGTACCGTCATATGCATAAGGCCGTGTAAGTTCAGAGGCCTTATAAGGCGACTTACAAATTTTCTGACAGCAAGCTGACCACTAACTTGCCTCCACCAATCGGCACTGGGCCTACCGTGGAGTATGGCCCGCTCCCTCTCACCGTTATTCGTGAGAGAAGGCCTTTGCCCTGCAGTGGGATCCTACAGGCTATAACTTACTTCTAATTATTTAGTTTTCAACAAACTCCTTATCTCACTTTTAACCAACTTCTCCCTTGTTACAGATTACAACACTATCATGAAAACCAACCCCTAATCAACACATCCCTAAACGAAACAAGAAGCCCATCTTCTTTCCTATTGAAGAAGAGTGAAGAAAGTGAGAAAAATGTGTGAGAAAACAAGTTTGGGCGTGGAGAAGATGACGAATCTGAATCCGGAGACCAGGGTGCTGATGATGAGGAGTGTTGAAGGCAAAAACATTTATAGGAGACAGGTTAGTGGTATTCAGTTCAGATAATTTTTTGGTGCCTGTTTTTATAAAGGAGAGTGGCGAAAGGGCTTGGTATTTTAGACCACTAAGCCCCACTTGCACCAACCTGGGTTAGCAATAAACTCTAGGTTAAGATGGTAACCCATGATTTTTTGTATAGAAAAACAAATGAGAGAGCTATTTTATCCGGAGTTAATTGCTAACCCGTGGTTGGCGCAAGTGGGGCTAAGACATGGCGTACATAAATGAACTAAGTAAAGTAGAATAAAACTGAAATGTTGTAATCTGCATTAAGTCGAAGGAAAAGCCTTACTACTTAACAGGTAGATGACACGATTGTGTGTTCTCGACACATTCGTGTCATCTGGCCGTTTCATCTACCTGTTAATCATGGATTTCCGCAAAGTAACGCCTTTTTCAATAAATTCCTTAATACTTAATTATGATACCGTATGCTTCAAATGTGTGAACCTAATAATTTAATAATAATAACCTTTCTCATTTAGATAGTAGTACACTCAATCTTCTATTCCTTTATGGTTAAAAAAAAAGACATTCTTATTGGATTACAATTTAGTGGTATACAAAATGATTGAGTCCCGGACCCCCAAAGTCGCAGAACTGTGTATTGGGGGACGCTGGAAGAAAAAGAAATGAATGACACTATCTGTTCACCAAACCATAGCAGCTAGGTACTCTTTCTTATACTGTGCCATAGCAAAGACATTCCGTTATGTTCTTAAAAATATTCGGTGAAAATAGAGGGACCAGGTCGGTTACGTCCTTTTCCCCGAACGGCCATTAACCCGAACGGCCATTTCCCCGAACGGGCATTATTCCGAACTTCCGTTTCCCAAAGGGGTATAAAAGAGCGGTCATAGTTCTTTGCGTTTTGCTACTTGTTACTGATAAAATCAAGTTCTGCTTTCTTCAATAATTGATGTAAGTAAGTATGATATTTTATTTTTGATCCCAATCTTCTAAACATACTGTTTTTTTTTAGTAAATTCCTTATAATTACTTAAATTGTTTAAAATTATTATGGCTCTGTACAACTTGTAATTTTTGTGACAAAGACTGGGTCCAGTTTCGCCATTCTTCTTTGATTCAAGTAAGGAAAATTGGAAAATTGGAAAATTGGAAATTGGAAGATTGGAAAATTTTATTAACTTCTATTAATATAGTGCTAAAAATTAATTGTCTCATATTGTAATTAAAACTACCTCAATCTATGCTGACTTTTTCCAACTCACTCACGCTATTCATACTTATAAAGTCATTGAGTAAGTATCTACTCATCATCCGTCATACACGTGACATATTAACCCATAAGCTTACTATTAACTCTTATAACAAAGCCACAAGGGTGATTATCGTATGGCTTGTCAAGGGAAGCGGAATATATGGCAGTGTGCCGGTCAATGACCCTGCCGAAATGTTGGACCGATCTAGAGGACGCTTTCAGATAAAATGGGTAGTGGTGGGACTTGGTAATGGGTTATCGATATCGATATTTTTGAGAGACATTTAAAAATTTCATTGGAACTCTGTAGTTTCTGTGTTGAAGCAGTTTTAATAGATTTTCACCCATACATTCCATCCTTTTAAACTTATTTACTTTATTTACAAAAAACATATTATAATTAAGAAATGGCGATGGCATTTTGCAACATGCAACAAATAAAATTTGATAAATAAATATGTTAAAACACACAGAACCGCCCTTGAGATTTATATTAGAGACGTTATTTCGTAAATACTCGAATTTTCAGAAACAAACTCTAAGATTATTTTAAGAGGAATGAAAATAGATTCGTAGAAAATATTACATCGACCTTTGAGTTGAATAGTAAAATTAATTTCTGAAGCTGTCTTAAAACTACGCTTGCCAAATTAACGCGGCCCAGCATCATTAGGTATTTCAAGATTTCTCAATTAGTTGGAGGATATATTTTTAGGCGTTGCATCAACGTATCGAATACGTAGATGCTGTTTCTTAAAAATGGTATACTAATTTGAATGAGCGTTTTTCTTTTCTTTTTTAAATTTAGTTCCTAAAAAACTCGACAGATGGCATGTTTATCGCCCATAGAGCCGTACGCGAGATCCTGTCAAAATCTTGTCAAGACTGTGCCTGCCTTTTTTTGGAACGCCAAGGGATCGAGCCCATACAACCAAGTCAGGGATAAAAGTTTCGAATTTTCGATTAAAATGATTAGTAAATAATGAAATACGCCATCAAAAGATGCGTTGGCATCTTCTTGATCATCTTTTCCTTCTTTATTATATGAAAGAAACACTTTTTGAAATTTTGACGTTTATTCGCACAGATCGTAGCGCCATCTATCGATCCCCTAGAAAACCAAAAGAAAAACGCTCATTAACAAAAATTTTTTTACGAAACAGATTTGAATTTAATTTGCGAATGTTGTAAGTCCTTTTCAAATAATCACAAATTTTACCACATTCCATATTATTAAAGATACATAACTAAAATCATGCTTCCCTTAGATAAAAATTATCGATATCGACGACCAAATCTAATCTCATTGCCACATCACTAGCAACCCATTCACACACATGGTGTTTGAAACATTGATCGATTTGCTACACGCTGTGTACTGGGCAATAGCCATGTAGGTACTATATTGTACACGTCCTATATATCTTTGTACTTTATAGGTGTGCATGTGCGTTTTATAGATTTAGAATGTTATAAGAATGTTACGGTGTTTTAATGGGTTTTTAGTGTGATAGATAGACATTAGAGACGTGAACGGAATAATTTGATTAGAGAAGGAACATGATAATATTTTATTTTCTAGAAAAATAGAACTAGAATTATGCCACAATATATCATGAAAGAGCGTACGTTTCGGAGAGTCATGAAAACTCAATCTTGAGGTCCTGGTTCGAATCCGCACAGACGACATGGTCATGTACCAATGAGTTTTTCTAACTCATGTACGTAATTACCGACTGCTCTCCAACGGTGAAGGAAAACATCGTGAGGAAACCTACATTCGCCGAAGAGGAAATTCCGATGCATATTATGGTAGTCTACCAATCTGCATTGGGCACGTGTGGTGGACTAACGCCCATAAATTCCCTGAGGGTAGGCCTGTGCCCTGCAGTGGGACGTATTATAGGCTGTAATGATGATGATGATAGGGATTCGTTTGGATCAACATTTAAGCTTTATTTCATCGCAAGCGATTCTCTAGTCTGCACGTAAGATAGGTGCCGCAGTAAAATAATAAATCGAACCTATATACATTCCACAGATCCTAGCTGCCTTGGCCGTCTCCCTGGGTCCCTTCGCAGCAGGCCTCAGCAAGGGTTACATGTCACCAGCGCTGGCTTCCATGCAGGATGCGAAGCCTTCCAACGGGTCCTTCACTGTCGACGACCAGCAGGCCAGCTGGATCGCCAGCTTGAGCTTCTTGGGTAAGTTCATTTAGTAATGACTGTGCGTTAGAGTGTGCGTCACATAGTTTCACTTTTCGTTGTATGGTCGAGAAAATACCACGTTTGTTCTTAAATATATAAGATAATACACAAACAGAAACATCGTATGTTTCTGTTTGTGTATTATCTATCTTCATGGCAAATTTCGATTTAATAGTTTCAAAAATGGAAGAGTAATTGAACCGGGGCATACAGACAGACAGAATGTTAGAAAGTATAGGGGTAGTAAAAAATAAGTCCAGTAGTCTAGTATTCTGCGACTAGATAATAAAAAGAAAAGGAATCAAAATCAAAAAGCTTCATTAATTCCATAAAACATTTCATAACAATAATAATCATTTAGATTTCATAGTTAATCAAGTAAATACATATTACAATAAATAATTTCATTTCTGTGTACGCACGGCGACAAATCAACCTATCCATAGTTGGACCTTATGTTGGACCATGAACATAGAGTTCAACTATGGGTAGGTTGATCTGTCGCCGTGGTGTAGATAAATTTTTCATTTTCATTCGATTATCATCTTATTAATTCGAATTTCATATTAGGCAGGTACTTATTTATTAATGTATGGACCCTTCTAGATGGACCCCCTTAGGGTGCCCCCCCAAAGAATGCCATCTCTCTCTTTCCTTTGCAGTGTCTAGCTAGAAGAAAAGGAATCCTCATGTTTAATTTTAGCTAAGATAAATTTTTGAAACATAATAATAGCGCGATTTAACTTTGCCCAACGCCATTTAGTTTCTTATTAGTTAATCAATCGATGTTATAAGTTATTATTCTATGGTACTTACTGGTTTTTTCCGAAATGGTTGCGCTACAGTATCTTGAAACCTACTCACAAAAAACTACATTGCAGTAAATAACATGATTACTCCACTATTTTAGATAGAGGTGTGTGTGTGTCTGTGTCTGTACATACATACATACATAAACTCACTTCTTTTTCCCATAGGCAGAGACTATGGATCTCCATTTTGGGCGGTTCTGACACACCTCTCTTGCTTCCTCTAAGTCCATACATCTTGTCATACATTCCCGTCGATTCCGGCTGCTTTTAACCTGGCATTTTTTAATTACGTCCTTGATCTGATCTAGGTATCTGGTCTGTGCCTGTGTTTTTTCATGTTAATGGTTGCTTGCATGCTTCTATGTACCTACTGTCCTTGTTATTGTCTATTAACACTCACTCACATAAAACAAAAGTGAATTCAAGTCGTTTGAGATTCTCTAATTTTGTTTATATTCTCAGTTCGTTTTATTGAACCGTTCATACATTTGCATCGAGTTTGTATAATCAGCCGCATAAAATTCTAAACAGAGATGATTGTTTCAGTTTGTTCCTCGTGAGAACAACCTTGAAAATTAAAAAATTGTAGTACACCGTATCTAAAGGGGTGGTTTATACCAACAAACTGAACAACTTTCGATACGGGGACAACATCTAGAAACAAATCACTTAAATTTGCTGTTTCATATAAAACTGCAGCACCGGCTCGATTCAAATTTATGGGACAGCAGATTTTTTTAATTTGGTCTGCATACGTACGCGTTTGCTTTTTCATATAAATAATTAAATGTAGCATAAGCCCCCGAGGGGGTAGTCAGAGATATTCATAAACCTCAGAACATCCACGTTTCACCAGTAGTACCGAAACTCTGTCCAGTGTGACGAGGGGAGAGCCCGTCGCCACAATATAATGGACATTGGGTATAATACAGCCTTGAAATTGAAGAATGCCGGTTTCCTCACGATGTTTTCCTTCACCGTCAAGCCAGATAATTAATTGTATTTGTGTTAAATATGAAATGGCGTATCTACGAAGCTGACTGTATAAATACAGCTGGTCTTCGTAAACCAGCCACTTTGCTCGATTAAAATGGCATCGTTCTGAATGTGCTTGATCGAATTGAATATAATTTTATGGGGCTTTTGTACTCCGTGACATACTCGTATAGTGTTATAGGGTTATTTTCAGTCAGTACCTTACGACTACGAGATATGCAGGAACATAAGTAAGTTTTCTACTTCTCATGTGGGCAGCAAGCCCTAGTGTCAGATTTTTGAAATCGCCTTACGGCATCAGAGTGGTTTTTTTAATGTAACGACTACTACCACCAGAGACAGTATTAGAGACCAATGGCTTAACGTGCCATCCGAAATACGGAATCATCTTTCTTTTTAGACAATCAGGTGATTCAGCCTGCAATGTCCTAACCAACTGGGGAACATATTTCACCAGCAGCTCCCCGTGGGAATCGAACCCGCGACATCCGTGTCAAGAGCCCAATGTTCTTAACCATTAGACCACATCATCATCACAGCCTATATACGTCCCACCGCAGGGCACAAGCCTACCCTCAGGGAGGGTGTATGGGCGTTAGTCCACCACGCGTGCCCAATGCGGTTTGGTAGACTTCACATACGCATCGGAAATTCTTCTTCAGCGTATGTAGGTTTCCTCAAGAAGTCTACCAATCCGTATCGGGCACTAGTGGTGGACTAATGCCCATACACACCAGATGGTTAGCATGCGCCCTGCAGAGGAACGTATATAGGCTGTGATGATGAAGGTCATAAGTCTATGATAATATTTTATGAGTTTAGTATGGGACAGCAGATTTTTTTTGTTCTGTTTGGTTTGCTCTCATAGTAAAAGTTGTTTAGTTTGATGGGTAGAGTATTTAGTTTAAAGGTTAATGATACTTTTCCTTACACCCTGTATAAATAGGTAAAGTATAATCTTGTTAACGATTCGCAATGCTTTGTTTCAATTCTACTCGACCCCGGGAATCGAATAGCCACTTCCCTGTTGTAATACCGAGTAATTGTTCAACTGTGCTATTGTTTCAAATTTATGCTAAACAGCGGGTCAAACTAAATTCCTTGCTAACCAGTTTTCTGTAGCTTGGATGTGAGTTTTCTTGCATAAGCTCACGCATTTTTCCTCGCTGGGGTAGGTAGAGACTTTTAGAATAGAATAGTATAGAATAGAATTTCTTCATTTGTCTTTAAAAAAAAACACATTACAAAAACAATATATAAAACAGTCAGTACTTGCAAATACATAAAAAAACACAACAAAAATAAACATTTCAAGACAAAATGGTCTGTGACATCAGTATACAGTAGTTGGTCAGACCAACAACCACTGCTATTATTGTCACAGCCGAACTTAACATAAAAAAGAGTGATCTACTACTATAAAGACAATAAATATAAATAGGCAATAAGTAGTGAAAAAACAACTAAAAAACAATTAAAAACAAGAGACACAAAAAAAAAACAGTTCAAATAAAATCCATTTATCTTTTCATGTAAATAAATAAATATCTTGGATATACTATTATCTAAGTCTCATTTGAAGTACCCAAATCTAGCTTAGCCTTGTATTATGATGACTAGACAACTATACAGGGTGTAAGGAAAAGTATCATTATCAAACTGAACAACTTTTACTATGGGAGCAAACATGCCAAGCGAAAAAAAACAGCTGTTCCATACTAAACTGCAATACCTAATACTAGACTCAAACGTATGGAGCAGCAGATTTCCCATAATAAAAGTTGTTCAATTCGATGGGTAGAGTATGTCAAGTATGTGGTTTCCTTACACCCTGTATAGAATACATAATACTAAAAAATATTCGTATATTTGAGGTTTTGGAGATTGTGAAAGCACTGAATGTAAAGTACCGAAATCTAGTTCGATAGAAAAAAAGATTTTATAAACATATTGGTAGTGAGATTTTAATTTTGGATTCTACCTATCTCTAACATAAACTTTCACTTCAACCGTAATTGGCAACGGCACATAAACAGTACAGAAACGTGACTTTTCATGTTTTCCATGAATGGTTAACGTTAAATGTTCTATGCAATTACTGCATAATGTTTTAACATGTTTCCCATTACCACGGCTTATCTATGTCATTCTCATTACCATGTTAACTGTGAATTTTGATAGCACGTTTGCGTGCTTACACATCATAGACATCTTATATACAAACAAGACTCACAATCAACGTTCGAAAAATGGCACAACCAAAAGAGCTCGGATGAGCTCTTTTTTGTACTAGCTGACAGTTAACAAGCGAAATACGACTATGTTTATGAATCAAATACAACGTATTAGTGACAACCAGCAGCATGCATACTTAATTTGTGCGATTTTTTGCGTCAATGTGCACAAAAATTTGCTAAGATTTTATATGACACTGTGGGTCTAGTATAGGAGGTCAATGTTACACATACATAAAGTTAGTTATAACCATAATCCCTTTTACGAGTAGGTTGGTCAGAAACCTTGCTGCAACTACAAACCGTAATTCGAAGTTTGCTATTGTAGCGTGTCGTAGTAGCTCTGTTGTAGTTGTAGCAAGATTAGCAAGGTTCTTTTTTAAATTTTGATCGTTTCGAGGCGAAAATACTGTATGGTGGCTACGTGGTCACACATTAAAACACTGCATTATAAGATAAATAAGATAAATATTCTTTATCTGCACACCAAAATACACAAAAAACAACAACAATATACATGAACAAGAAAGGCACAAAAAGCGGCCTTATCACTAAAAGTGTTTTTTTTCAGACAACCAGTGGATGGAAGAAGTGATTATGAAAACCTTGTCCTTTAAAATCATAATAAAACAGCCACAGGAAGAAATCAGGTGGTATTTTTTTAAACCAGAACCAAACGGCAAAACAATGGGCTAAAAAAATGCCAAAGAGAGACTTTTAAATAATTTATAAAAATGTGTGGGTTAATACTAGGATTACTAGGTACTTACGAGTATGTCATTTTTGCATACTTATTTTTCTGTCTACTCGGAAAAGTATTGGCGTTCGTGATTATTTTTAAACCTTAAAAATTTAAGTAGGAAACAAACAGAATTGTTTCTTGTTTAATTATTTATCAGAGAACATTATTTTTTACTCGTCTTGTCTCAGTGGCGCCACCACTACGGTAATTATTGCCCCGTTAACTTAATTAACAAATAATTACCATCACACATACCAGAAAATAGGTACTACCATTTTTATTTATCTCTGAAATTTCCTAATAAGTGTCGAAACGGAATATACGTGACTACTTTAGTGTTTCCTATGAATGGTTTAACGTAATTCACAATGTAATTACTTCACTTTATCTTTTTACGTCATTACCATGATTCTCTTACGTCATTGTCATCATGTCAGGAGTATACTGACAAGGGAATGACAGTAATTCGTTTTTTAAAACTTGCTTTACTGAGTAGGAGACGTGCTATTGGGTTCAGTAGGTCTAGCACGTTTAGTGCCTGACCGAAAGTAAATTTTTAGCCGTAGCCTAGCCGAAGCCGATTAGTCAAATCGAAGCCGAAGGCGCAGATTACTATGCAGAGTGAAACTAATATCATTAGCATCCTTTTATTTTAAGTAGGGGTTAAGGTGTTAAGTTCCCTGTTAATGTGTTCACTAAAAGCACAGAAGCTGAAAATCATTTTCATATACAGGGTACAACTTAATATGCTGACACTTTTTTAAGGGGATGATCAGACCATCAAACTGAACAACTTTTTCTATGGGACCAACATCGAAATCGCGAAAAAAAAACAGATGTCCCATACAAAACTGCAAACCTACTCGAGCCAAATGTATGGGACAGCTGATATTTTTTTCGCGATTTCGATGTTGGTGCCATAGAGAAATTTGTTCAGTTTGATGGTCTGAACATCCCCTTAAAAAAGTGTCAGCATATTAAGAAGGACCCTATATACAGGGTGTTTTATAAGTAAAAATAAATTTTTAAAACTCTTAAGGGGGTTGTTTAGACCATCAAACTGAACAACTTTCTGTATGGTGTTGATATTCCATACATTTATTTTAGCTCTAGTCGATTTGTACAGTATAGAACATAATTTTTTTTTCGCGATTTCGTTATTGGTCCCATAGTGTTGTTCAGTTTGATGGTCTAAACCACCCCCTTAAATGTTTATTTGTATTTTTGTTACACCTTGTATAGCATAACATCAAGAAGATACATTATTATCAAATGAGTCCATCAGTTATACGTTTACGTTTTAGTGCCATTTGACAACTGAACCCTAAAGGTACCAAATTGGATTAGCTTATCGAAAACCAGTTTACTTTGTTAATGGTATATTAAAGTAGGGATTTTTAATTGGTTTAATGGCTTTCTAATCATCTCGACTTAATTGTAGTAGACAGTGATAGAACAAAGTCGTCCTCGGTATGGAATGAAACGATGATCTAGTTTTCAAATCATCATCATCTTCCATCCTGTCCCTTATCAGGGGTCCTTTATCAACCTGGATTCGATTTTTAATTAAAATCTTTTCAGTAAAGGAAAACGCCTTGTTGCCTTGTTACCTACCTACCTTCATATGAGGCTTATATTTTATGCACCACTGGGTGATTTTTTCGTTAGGTGCATTTCAGCTAAGACATTAAACTGAACAACTTTTAATACTATGGGTGCAAAAAATCTGCTGCTCCAACTAAACTGCAATGCCTATTCGACTCAAATTTATGAAACTGAAGTCTCAAATTTATGAACGATTTTAAATTTCCACCCATAGTTAGAGTTGTTTAGTTTGATACTGACTATCAAACTAAACAATAAAACAATAAAAAACCACCCCTTGATCTAAAAGTATGGAACGGCTTTTCCGCGGTTTCGATGTTGGGCTCCGTAGTGAAAGTTGTTCAGTTTTATGGTCTGAAGCATAGATAGATAAAAAAAATATTTGCATAAGTAACACACACACAATCACAGTTCACGAGTTTACAAGCACCCCCTTTGATATGTAACGCATTTCATTTACACCCATATTAGGAGCTTACAGCTATTAAGTAGTTTACAAAATTCAGCTTTAGGCCAATTAAAAGCGACATATTCAAAGCTATACCTGTACCAACGCTAATAAACTCGTGCTAAACCCACATAAATATTTAAAAGCGAAGTCTATACTCGACTATTTTGGTATCGAGCTCTAAATCATCGATCCATAAATGGAATGATTTGTTTGTATGAACATGGCAACTCCCCCTATCAGAACCATTCAATACAAACCATTTATCTTAAAGCATTAAATTATGGCAACACCCGATCGCGAACATTCATTCAGACAATTAAGTTGTCCACGCTTGCTGTTCCAAATCAAAAGGTGCAATTATATGTACAGTTAACGTCGAATGTTAATGATGAGTTTGAAAAGCATTAATCATTATTATATAAAAATGATTTGAGAGCATAGCGGGTTTACTATATTATATGGTTATTTTTAATTAGTTGGCGAAACTGAACCAGGGCACTTGTTTATGATAAAAGATTGCATTATCAATGTTTATAATTGGTATTGATGATTTACAAAATTATGATTAGTGCTGCAGTGCGCGGGGTGCGGGCGGACATTAAGTTATATGATCGGGCGGCGGGTCATAAGCACGCAATTTTACTTAGTCAGGTAACAGATACCAAATGCGTTTGTTAGGAGTCGCCAACTAATTCGATTTAACCCTTATACAAAGTGTTACAAAAATACAAATAAACATTTAAGGGGTGGTTTAGACCATCAAACTGAAGAACTTTCCCTATGGGACCAATATCGAAATCGCGAAAAAAAAAGATGTTTCAAAAAAATCTGCTCTTCCATACATACTGCAAACCTACTCGAGCCAAATGTATGGGACAGCAGATTTTTTTTTCGCGATTTCGACGTTGGTCCCATAGAGAAAGTTGTTCAGTTTGACGGTCTAAACAACCCCCTTAAGAGTTTTAAATATTTATTTTTACTTATGAAACACCTTGTATAGGGTTTTTCTTAATATGCTGACACTTTTTTAAGGGGATGATCAAACCATCAAACTGAACAACTTTCTCTATGGGACCAAAATCGAAATCCCGAAAAAAAAATCTGCTGTCCCATACATTTGGCTCGAGTAGGTTTGCAGTTTTGTATGGAAGAGCAGATTTTTTTTTCGGGATTTCGATGTTGGTGCCATAGAGAAAGTTGTTCAGTTTGATGGTCTGATCATCCCCTTAAAAAAGTGTCAGCATATTAAGTTGGACCCTGTATAGCACCAATTAGTAGGTATGAGAGATAACTTACTTAAGAGCGTACTTTTGGTATCCTTTAGCTGCAAGGCTGATTCAGTACTCATAGGGTGTAGAGCATCTCTGTGATGGGGATAGACCAGGTAGATAGGACCAGGCCTGCATAACTCCAGTCGTTTTAGGAGTTACAGCCGTTCACGAACTAAACATGCAACATTGCAACCAAGACGGATAAATTTTATTCATCCTTTTGCAAAAATGTTACGCCCATCTCTGTACAAAATCGAAATAACTATCGAAATGGCGTGACTTGTAACGCCATAATTTTTCACGTTCGTGCATAAAGCTCCAAGTGTTAAAATGTTTTATTGCGTCTGAGTTTACTTACTCAATTTAAAAATATATAAAAGGCTTGTTTGTTAATAACCTGTCCAATTAAAAGAGTTAAGGGTATATTATTCGGAGCGCGCTCCATACAAACGTACTATGGTGATATTTTCAATACTAACCAATTAAAGTCAATGAAATTTTGCAGAAACAATCTAAAAACAAATTTCTATGCTTGTATGGAGTCAGATTTTCGTTAAAATATATAGTTTTCAAGTTACAGTGCCTCAAAGATTTCCATACAAATCTTAAATTAATCCTAGCATTGAAACTGTATATTTTAACGAAAATCTGACTCCATAGAAGCATAGAGATTTTCGAGTCGTATAGTTGTTCAGTTTGATGGGTAGACTCTTAGTGTAATAATCAGTGGTTATTCGTTTAAACACAAATCGTACAAGTCGTTCGTGGGCGCCACCATTATTATTAAATCCATTCATAATCGGTCCCCTGAAACAAGTCATTTTCGCCTTTAAAGCTCATACATAAGATTCTTGAGAGAGGACTTGTGAAACTACAGACATTAATGTTTGAGATAAACACTCAAACCCGTGATTATTTTATCTAATTGTATATTAATCGCTTTCGGTAAACGTGCGTTAAGAGTCCTTTTACGGTCCAGTGGCGCCCGCATGACAATAATTAAAGATTTCTTAATAATCAAAAACTAACATCATCAGTAAAAAAGTGCTACTCCAAAAGCCTATAAAAGCTATTTATATAGTATACTTTTATTGGTTCTAAACGTTTCACTTTGAAGACATCGATCGAAATAAATGTAAAAGTAGTAATTTCTATTTTCTTTTTTAATTTTTGTATCTTTCCTATAAAAACCTATAAAAGTATTGTATTACAAGACGCTTTCAACGATACCTCATTTGTCAAATTATGATAAGTAGTTCAGTAATTATGAGGGAATCAGGGAACACATGAACATACATACCTATACCTACTGGTCAAAATCATAACCCTCTTTTTGCTTCGCCGTTGTAGGGTAAAAATATGTATTTTCTTTTTTAGTAAGCTGGGCGAACACTTTTTAATTTAGGTATTTATTCTCGACCGAAATTGTCCATGCAGTCGGGTCCAAGTTCTTCAAGACTCGTCGCACAAACAGAACCAAGAGAATCTCAGACACTACTCTTAAGCTCATGGAGGAAAGGCGCGAGATGATTCTGCAGTCTTCAGATGATGCGAATAGGTACCGGCAGCTCAATAGGCAGATTTCAAAGCCCGTAACTTGCGACCTGCGTCGGTTTAACACCGAGCGTATTAGTTAGGCTATAGAGCGGAACAAAGGCTCCAAAGTCTTTGCAAAGGATCTGTCTATTGGGCAAAGCCAGCTATCAAAACTGAAGACTGAGGATGGAAAAATATGTATTTTCTTTTGTAGTAAGCTGGGCTAACACTTTTTAATTTAGGTACTTATTCTCGATTGAGAAATCATAAATATTGTGATCCAACTCAACGGTAAAAGGACTCTTAACAGCAGTTCGTGTTTCGATATCTCTCTCAATACAAATATGGTTAAAGGAAACAGTTTCCTTAACACTTCAAGTAGGTAAATAATCCTTTCACTTTACCTTAGATAGCTTTGGAATATGTAATTTGAATGTACCTATAGTGAGACATTTATACTAAATGCTTTTAAATATATTAGAAAATGAGCGTTGGTTGTGCGGTCATAGAGAAAGGAGATGCGGCCCCGGCCATAGAAAAAATGCCAACGGTTGGTATACAGCTGTATATTATTTTATAATGTAGGTAATATTACATTTATCTTATCATGTATGGACCCTTAAATAATTTTTATGATGCTTATTTTGGTAAAAAAACACATTAAAATATCTGAACTATGGAAACACCGGTCGCCGGTAATTTCAAGTGAAATAGTCAAATCTTTTTTTTTAAAGCCTTGGTATTGCCGCTTTATCATTTTTCTTTTTGATTTACCTATACAATATTTGGCATTTATCGCCGCATGTCCTTTCGTAGCACGATGCCACAGAATAGATAACAACATGGTATAGCTTAATCAAGTTAAAGATTGAAAGAGTTGGGCGGCGAGCGGGATTCGAACCCACGACCTGCCTGCCTATCCGGGGCATGCTCCACTCCAACAGAGCTGTCGGCGCCCCGCAAGCAACGACGAAATTTTCAATCCATATCATCGTCTTTAAGGGACGAATCCCGCTCGCCGCCCGACTTTTTAAATTTTTTATTTGATTAAGCTTACATGGCATGCATGTAGAATCAATAAATTCGGATGGTATAGGTGGATCGACGATCTGGTGAAGGCGGCGGGAATCCGTTGGATGAGGGCAGCGCAGGACCGGTCGTTATGGCGATCCTTGGGGGAGGCCCTATGTCCACCAGTGGACGTCCATCGGCTGAAGGCTGAGATGATGATGATGATATTTCAACATAGGTACAGAACGGCCATTCCCTGCCCCTCACTAACTTCAGTTTACCTCTCCCCGCACTTCTGGGGTAAATATAGGGTCATTTTTAATTAGTTGGCGAAACTGAACCAGGTCACTTCTTAATGATAACAGATTGCATTATGAATGTTTATAATTGGTATTGATGATTAAGGGGCC
This sequence comes from Agonopterix heracliana, assembly GCA_963693445.1. Taxonomy (NCBI): domain Eukaryota; kingdom Metazoa; phylum Arthropoda; class Insecta; order Lepidoptera; family Depressariidae; genus Agonopterix; species Agonopterix heracliana. The sequence goes on from OY856332.1 coordinate 3,316,823, forward strand.
ATAGGTCCCGACGAATATTTTCTATGAGAAACGCGATTGCCGAGCGCTCCGAAAAGTGTGTGCGTGAGCCGTATTTTCGATTAAAAACAACTAACAACGTACTTTTTCTAGATTTTTTTTATGATTGCACTAGTTAAACTAATGGTGAATATGTGATTATAAATACCAACAATCGGAAACTATTTTAAGTTCTTCTAAAACGAGCAAAATGTTTAAAAATGCATGAAAATACGTCATCTTTGTGACGATTTTCTATCGAGTGAAGTAATTCCAATCGTGTATTCAGTTGATGATTTCACTAGATGAACTATCCAAAAATACTGAGGTATGACTTTAGTTTCGGTAAATGGTATAAATCTAGTCGTAAAATGAAAAATAAAAGATGCCTCTATGGAGGTGCTACTTGGGAATGTTCCTCCATTGAAAAGGGAAGATCTTCCACCAGGCTTAGTGTGAAGCCTGGGGACCGGCCGTGGTCCAACAGTTCTTAGTTGGACCTTGTATATATATCGAATCTCTGTGATTATTTCTCTTGCGCGATTTATGTCTCGCATTCGATTGTGAACCTTATTTGTAGTAGGTTACGAGTTACGTATTTACGGTGAACATTGTCTTTGTATGGAGCATATTTCTGAGCGCGACGGTATCGCCATCTGTTAGCTTCTTTGCTATAACTTGTGGGTGTTGACATCTATGGCAAGTCCCCACAGTACTCCCCCCTCAGACCGGAGGTCGTTGAGTTGTTCGAAGTGTGCAGTCTGTATCCATGTAGGTGCAGGGCTCCAGTCAAGTGAGTCTCACGAGCGATGTGCTGCGAGTGTGTGCATCTGTCAGGGAGACTAGTCCTGATGTGATGCGGGTGAGTGACAGGCGTGGAGAAGGCGAGCAGAACTGCCACGTGGAGGTGAGCTCAGACACGTGGGCTGCGGGAGATCCTTCTATGCAGACGCTGACTGTCGTTGAGGAAGCTGCAGGCCCAGGAAGCGGTGTGAAGACAGCTGCGATGGACCTGGTTGGCTTTGGGTTGACGGCGTGTGACTGCTGCTTGTTTGACCTGGTCAAGGGGTGTGAAGGGTTGGTTGCTGCTCTGTGTTGGTGCTGCTCTGCGGTGTTCAGGTTGCGATGTTCTTTGTCGAGGGTCACCAATATGGAGGTGCTACTTGGGTATGTTCCTCCATTGAAAAGGGAAGATCTTCCACCAGGCTTAGTGTGAAGCCTGGGGACCGGCCGTGGTCCAACAGTTCTTAGTTGGACCTTGTATATATATCGAATCTCTGTGATTATTTCTCTTGCGCGATTTATGTCTCGCATTCGATTGTGAACCTTATTTGTAGTAGGTTACGAGTTACGTATTTACGGTGAACATTGTCTTTGTATGGAGCATATTTCTGAGCGCGACGGTATCGCCATCTGTTAGCTTCTTTGCTATAACTTGCGGGTGTTGACATCTATGGCAAGTCCGCACACCTCTGAGGTATTTCCACCTACTATTACGTCTTAACAAAATTATTATTATCGAGCGTAAGGTACGCGCAGTGCATACAGTATGCGGGCGCGGGCGGACATTGACCACAGAATCATAATATGATCGAGCGGGGGGGTCATTACCCCGCAATTGTACTTAGTAACAGATACCAAATGCATTTCTTAAGTTTCGCCAACTAATTAAATTTAACTTTATACAGGAGCGATCATCAACTCATATACAGGGTGACATTGATATAATTAGCATTCTTTTAAACTAAGAGTCTACCCATCAAACTGAACAACTTTTACTATGGGAGCAAAACAAACGGACCAAAAAAAAATCTGCTGTCCCATACATTTGAGTCGTGTAGGCAGCAGCGGCGGGTGCGGTTTTGTATGGGACAGCAGATTTTTTTTGCTCCGATTGGTTTGCTCCCATAGTAAAAGTTGTTCTGTTTGATGGGTAGACTCTTAGTTTAAAAGGATGCTAATGATATCAATTTCACCTTGTAGTATTAATTAATGAGATTTTTTATATTAATCGGTTATTATGTCCTTCAATAAACAAGACTGATGATGATGACATAAAAACAAAGAAAAAATTGGAATAGGTAGGCCCATCATATCGAACATTTAAATCGCAAACTAACGTCTAGTTCTGATTTTTTAATATGTTGTTAGGACCACTACCAGTAGCGTATATCCCAGTTTGCAGCTTCGTAAGACCTGTGCTAACTTTGCAGCACTCGAAAAACCATCCCGTTTTTTGGTTTTTTGCTTACATCTCGAAGTCTATAAGTCGTATAGAAAAGGTTTCTAGGTACAAATTAAACCTGATAAAATTTCCTACAAAACCAGTAGTATGTACTTGTATCATAGGATTTATCCTTTGAGAGCTACAGGACCAAGAAAGCAATAGCATTTTAAAAATTATGAAATTAGTATGGCAACCCTCATGAAAGTTGAAGATAAAAAGAAAATGATTTCATATTCTTAATCAGCGACCCCGAACATCCCCGGATACAAATTTTCAGCTGATTCGGTGAACCTTTAAAAGCTGCTTTGGCGTTTGAAATTTCCATGGCAGCCATCTTGGATTTTGCAATTTTTGATTTTTTTATACCGCCAGCCAAATCTGACCAAGGTCCTCTATGCATTTGTTCAAGGTCCACAACCCTATCTGTCGTAGTTTCCACGGGCCGTTGACATCATCCGTCAGGAATCGATCTTCCGAAGAAGTCAAAGTTTTCCCTATATCACCAGAGCATCCATATGATGATCCCTAAATGTCATCCTTGTACCGTAGGGGGAACCCGACGATCAATAGGAGGTACCTGGTCGATCCCCACTTTGCATAGATAAGTAGATAGATACCCGGATAATTGTTCGCCGAGTTCCCCCCAACCAACGCATAGTAAAATAATTTCGGAGATCATAATAAGGATGCCTTGGTGATAAAAGGAATTTTTCGACTTCCTCAGAAGGTTGACTCCTGATGGATGAGGTCAACCGCCCGCGGAAACTATGAAAGATAAGGCTATGGATCTTGAAGAAATGCAAACGTTGCGGTTTGAAAACAATTCATTTTATTCATTCAACTTGCGGTTTCTCAGGTTTTTAATAAATAGAACATCTCTGTGTGGTTTTACTTCCTCATTTGGTACGCGCCGACCGCAGAAATACGGTATACCCGGCAATTCAATGTTTTAGAAAACTTTGAATTCGCATACCTTGTGATTGAACTATTCGATTACGATGGAATAAAAACTAAATTACTTGTTTAATTCAAGTTAAGCCCTAGCCATAACAGACAGACTATGATAAATAAGTAAAAAAATAAAATAACTAAATAAAATTAAAAAAAATTAAACCTACCTGTTGTGGAGAAAAATACAGTTTTTTGTCGATACAAAAAACCCAATACAATTATTGTACTACTATTGTACTTTTGTATTTTTGTCTATACGATTATAGAAACAGAAATTTTTCATAAATTTTAGTCGAGCGAACTAGGCATTGCAGTTTAGCATGGAACAGCAACTACTTTTTGCGATTTCAGGTTTGCTACCATAGATAGTAAAAGTTGTTCAGTTTGATAGTCTGAAAGTGACTAAATACCTACCTACTAAAAATCATGAATCAACTTAACCTGGAGTTAATTGCTAACCCATTTATTACGCTAATCTTCTTCTTATCGTGTGGGCAGCAAGCCCTGGTGTCAGAGTTTATTCAAACCGCCTTACGGCCTACGGTTTTTATGTAACGACTACTACCACCAGAGATTGTAGCCGGGACCAACGGCTTAACGTGCCATCCGAAGTACGGAATCAAATTTCTTTTCAGAAATCGGGTGATTCAGCCTACAATGTCCTAACCAACTGGGGAAAAACGCACAAAGTGACATATCACTAGGTGTCCCCTGTGGGAATCGAACCCACGACTTCCGTGTCAAGAGCCATTACGCTAGTGGTACTTAAAGTATCCCTGATGACCCCTTCAGGAATATAATAGTGAGGATTATGTAAACAAAACATTATTTATGATATTGCAATATAGTATACGCCACGCCAGGTTTAAGGCAGGTTGTAGATTCGAATCCGGCCCTTTGCGTAATATCTTGTGACAGCTTTTTCTCTGGAATGGAAATGAAAATTTATAGCCCGTAATTGATTCTGCCTCAATATTAAATAAAACCGTAAAATCACTCCACATGCCCCCGAGCTAATTTCAAAATAAATTGTCCACTTATAATATTATCGCAATTTGCCTTTAAACTGCTATTAGGGCTCATATAAAACTGGAATTTAATTCAATCTATAAACGGTGTAGATTTAAATATTTTTTTGCGTAAAAATAGTCATTTGATTGATTTACGGACAAGAGCTGTAGTACTTTTTGCAACCATCAGCAGCAAAGCTTATTCAGTGTTTATGGGGTGTAGAGCATCTCTGTGATGGGGATGGACCAGGTCTGCCTGAATAACTTCAGTCGGTTAAGGAGCTACAGACGTTTAAAGGTCAGTAAAAAATTAACGATCAGCTGCAAGGCTGAATGTATGATATTATTGTAGTATGCATGCACTGTAGCTATGTGAACAGTACAAAAACTGACATGGTTTATCTGTTGGTTTAGGAGTTACAGCCGTTCAAAGGTCCGACCTTTGAATGGCTGTATCTCCTAAACCAACTGGCAGTTCATGTCAGACCTTTAAAAGTCTGTAAACTCCTAAACCGACAGAAGTTATGCAGGCAGACCTGGTCCATCCCCATCACAGAGATGCTCTACACCCATAAACACTGAATAAGGCATAAATGCTGATGGTTGCAAAAAGTACACTTATCTCTTATATAACATAGGTAATGTATTTAAAAGGTTTACCTACTTCTTCTGTTAGTGCCATGTACCAATGAGTTTTTCAAACTCATGTACGTAATAGCGACTGCTCTCAAACGGTGCAAAAAGCAACGTGAGGAAACCTGCATACGCTGAAGAAATTCTGATGCGTATGTGAAGTCTACTAATTCGGTTTGGGCACGCGTAGTGGACTAACGCCCATACACACTTCCTGAGGGTAGACATGAGCCCTGCAGTGGGACGTTTATGGGCTGATGGTGAATAACTTTCCTCAAACACTTTCCTAAGGATCATGAGTTGAAAAACAAGATTTTTTGGATCGTAAGGGATCTGCACTTTAATGAATCTGTACTACGGCACTTCGGCATCTTTCAACTACAGCATGTGTCATACGATATGGCTTATCATGCTGACACGAAAAAAGAAGAAAAAAGAAGTACTGCGGTCCTATTTTCGTAAAGCTTAATTATACCACAAATCCTCATTTAAATACGAATCCATTAATAAAGACAAACGTTAAAGTTTATTGGACTTGACGAACGGCCGTCAATCGTTTTTGAGACAAAGGTTTAAATCGAAATAAACGAAATTGATTGAGCGCACGCGTTGTGGAATTCCGTTTGGGAATCCGAAACTTATAAATAGGCCTCGTATTTATATTTTGGCGGGGAATCTCGTCGCGATATTGACAAGGCAGATCTGAAACATTTTACTTAAACATGCACAATTGTGATCTACAGGGTGAAATTGATATTATTTGCATCTTTTTAAACTAAGAGTCTACCCATCAAACAGAACAACTATTACTATGGGAGCAAACCGATCGAAGCAAAAATAAAATCAGCTGTTGCATACATTTGAGTCGAGTAGGCACTGTAATTTAGTATGGGACAGCAGATTTTTGGGTTGGAAGGTTGTCTGGAAGAAATCGCTTTTTAGCGATAAGACCGCCTTATTTGTACCATAATTTGTTTATTTTCCTGTGCAATGTATTTTATGTTTGGTGTAAATAAAGTATATTTCATTCATTCATTCATTTCATTCATTTTTTTGTTGCTCCGATCGGTTTGCTCCCATAGTAAAAGCTGTTCAGTATGATGGGTAGACTCTTAGTATAAAAGGATTCTAATGATATCTATTTCACCCTGTATAGGGTCCTTCTTGATATTCTGACACTTTTTTAATGGGTTGATCAGACTTTCAAACTGATCAACTTTCTCTATGGCACCAACATCGAAATCGCGAAAAAAAAAATCTGCTGTCCCATACCAAACTGATCATCCTCTTAAAAAAGTGTCAGCATATTAAGTTGGACCCTGTATATAGGTATTCTATTTTAAAAACAATGGCTACTTTGTGGTTACGATGATTTTGCCAACAATGTCGAGTTTATCATCATCATCTCAGCCGATGGACATCCACTGCTGGACATAGGCCTCCCCTAAGGATCCCCCATCCAACGGGTTCCTGCCGGACATCGGGTCTCCCCTAAGGTCGCCACAACGTTGCTGCCGTCTTCACCAGGTCGTCGGTCAACCTTGTGGAGAGGGTCTACCCACTCTGCGCTTTCCAGTTTCCAATCACGGTATTTGACGGTATTGTGCCGTGTTGTCTGGCTTCGAATAATATCAACCCAACTGAGTGCCGGATAAGGAGACTATTCTCATATCAGGTTTCGCTATCATCTGTGATGCTTCACTGGAAATTTATTATTTCCTACTCCTATATTCTCTGGATTTAATTCATTGCGTATTCCAAAGATAAGAGTCATCCTTCGGGAATGCTGGAATTCATTGTCTAGTGTTGTGAGTGGTCGCCGCTGTTGATCTAGATTTACAAGACAAGAGTTGCAGTGGTGGTCATATGCCCAAAAAAATTATGCCCTCACCATGTGGCACCGTCAGCCACTGCTTTCAACCACATCTAATTTTCCTTTCCGTCAGATTCAGGAAGTTAAGAAAGGACAAGAGCTGAGTGCATCTGTGTTTCGCACATACACTTATGCACTTAAAAATATCCTGCATTCCTGAGTGTTTTATTGATGAAGTTGTCGCTGTAGTTTAAATCAGGCTATGTGAATTCAACTCAGTTCTTTTTACCATGCCTTTCAGTAGCAACATCTACACATACCTACATGAGTATACCCTACAAAAACAAGGCTTTGACCAATCGCGCTAATGAACAATCTATGGGAACCATCAGGCACTCCTGGAGTGCAATTCACTAAGTGAAAACATCGGTGAGCTGTCAATTCGGTATGCGTTGCTATGACAACTTCGACGATCTGAAGGATGCAAGAAGGATGTTACCTTAGAGAATTGCATTCCTGATCTCACAGAGACAACTTTAGGAGCGTACAAAATGATCACGTGACACTCCCCGAATGTCTCCCATTGATTGTCCACTAGCGCGATTGTTCGAAGCTTTGTCCCCGTGGGTTGTAAAAGTATTTACTCATGTGCTATTGCACTTACTCTTCATCTTTCTTGTAATTTAATCCTACAGATGCTACTCGCACAATCTTAATCTCTAAATACACGAAGCGATTTAACCGCTTGAGCGATCGCAGTTCACATTGTAAATTTAGCTGAGATTCTGTCTGTCTGACTGACGTTTATTTGTGTCTGCACCGTTGACGCCCTGAGTTGCATTTGGGAAGTAGATATAATTAAACTGCACTAGTAACTGCACTTAACTTTTCGATGACCATCGTCATCGTCTTATTTTAGATCTACGCTCTTGTCGGTGGAGGATTCGCCATTACTGTCTGTTTTCTGCAAGTGCCTTGATTTTCTGATACGTCATGACATCAAAATTTTCTTCCAACTGTGCTAGATATCTTTGTCTAGGTCTCCATCTGCCTCTTCCCTTTGTTTTTCCTTCAAATTTTCATGGTTATTTATTTGATCTACTGATTATTCCTTCCTTATTATTTTGTGTGAGTATGAATTTAAGACTCAAATGCGGTTGTCTATATTGTGACAACTGATCTTGGCGTAATTAGGATTATATTTTGAGGGGCCCTTGTCATAATTTCTTCAACTGGGGGCGGGTGACCTGTTTTTTAGACAGCAAACCTGTTGTAGAATATTCCGTCTCAGTTAGATATATAGCTCCCAGGGTCCTCACTGAATGCACCCCTTCTGACATATTATAAGATGAAAATTTACTATGAAATGACAAAAAAACATTTTGTTTTACCTTTTTTCGTCATAATTATATTGAAGATAGGTTGACATAGGTCATATTCAAAAATTTCCAGGTAACAGTATAGAACAACAAAGAACGTAGTACTCGTACGAAAATGTACAAAAGTAATTTTTTACCGTTTAGTTCAGTTTTCATTAAAATAAAATCGTTAAACTTATTTACCTACTTATTTTTTCATCTGAATTTACTCAAAATTTGTTTCAATTTATCATGAATCAAAACTCAGTATTTGGAACCAACCCGATATGTCATCTTCTTCAATTAATCTCTACCTAAGTAGCACACAAACTCTACAGTAGGTACCTTTACATGATAGCTACTTGGGTAATTAACAGTACATAAACGGCACAGATAAACAGTTGCTGATAATCATAAGCCAGTATAATAATATTTACTCTTTTTGTCGACAGGTGCATTAGTAGGCGGCATCCTCGGTGGAATGGCGATGCAGTTTGGCAGGAGAACCATTCTACTAGCAGCAGCGTTGCCATACACGGTGGCGTGGCTGGCGACGTCACTGTCCACTAGCGTTGACATGCTTAGCGCCATATCCTTCTGCGGCGGCATGCTTGTTTGCTGTATTACTATGATCACCCAGGTAACCATTGCCTTGTTATTAAAGATAATGTAGCCCTGATTGGCTTTCAATTTATCGAAACATACGGATTATTATTTATGTTTTATTTTATGCTTGTAGCTGTTATCATTAAAACCGGTTTTGAAGATAATAACTGCAAACAGTATAAAAACAAATCCGCAGTGACCCGATAAATTGAAAATCAGCAATAAATAAATATCTTGGACAGTGTCACACAAATTATCTAGTCACATTTAAAGTTCTAGACTCTAGCCTGAACTTGTATTATGATAACTAGACAACGATATAGAATGACTACAATGTGACATTCTTGTTTTTTGGAAATGTTGTTTAATTGTTTAGAAATAAAAAAAATACGATTGAGGGCAGCACAATAGGCACGGCACAATAGGCATGATGATGATGATGATTATATTGTTTAAAACACAACAAAAAGGTTAAATCGCAATAAAAATTAAGAAGTTTTATAATGTTGAAAGGAAAAGAATATGCATGGAACTTTACAATAACGCGCTGCTATACTAGACCCCATTCGTCTTTTTTGTTTTAATCAACCTTTCAAGTTAACAGTTTCTAAAACAGTAATTCTAGTTTCATCGATCAATCACTACAAAGAGTACATTATAAAAACCATAATATTTCGCACATACATCAAGTTAACAAAAGATCGTTATTAGAAAATACTGTTTTCGCAAAAACCCGTACGTATGATGTGCAATACAGTCATGACGGATGGCACTACTGTGTTCGTCAAGAGACAATATAAGTTATGACAAAGATGCCAAAATGCCAATCCTTACAAGCATGGAAACACGAAAATTGGCCGTGGCGATCGGTAATGTTCAACCTTCTTTCGTACGTCGATGTTTCAAACTTTAGGTGTGTCCCTTTCTGTCAGAACAACAATTAAATAAACAGTCTTCATTTTTTTATTTTGGTCGTTGGATTAGAAAGGGACAAACCAACAACGACGATGAAAACGTAAGACATTACCGACCGCCAAGGAGTATTTTCATGTTTCACCGCTTGTAAGGCAGTCTGTCCTCCAGATATAGACAATACCTATTTCTAGCTTCCTGGTGTTGCCTTTTGAATTAACATCAATGCCTAGCTTCACATAGAAATAAAATGCTCGTCAACTTTCCCAACAGTGTGTCACGTATTTGAGCTGTGAACTAAACAAATAGCGAGATGTAACTATCGCATAAACATGAGTTGCGCAGTTTCACATCACCTCGCGGATCAATGGTCAAAAACAAACAGACACACTCCCATACAATTCCTCTTATATGGTGACAGTTATCCATTGAACGGGAAGAGAGCTTAGTGCTTTTTTAGCCTACTACTAAAACTCAATGGTTTTACAAAAACGTTAGAGCTCACAGGGTATAATATGAAACTCAAGTTTACATAACGGGACGTGACCAACCTAAGGACAAGGACTAAAGCAATGACCAACGCAATTTGTGCCACTTTATCTTCCTATGTTTAGAGAAGAAGAACTTCACGGTTTTAAGTGAATATTAGCAAGAGACGTTTGATTATATATTTCTATCGAGTCGGTATCATGTCCTCAAGTTTGAATTGCCATCGTGGTAACGAGATTTGTCAATCAACGATAGATGCTTGATTTTGGAGCTGTTAGTCGATATTCTTTATAGGCGAAATATTCTTTATAGGCACGCCAAAAACCTGTAAAAACACATGTAAGAAGGACGAATGTTTTTCGAATTGATCCTAATACTTCCAGTAGGTATAGTAAAAAAATATCGCTTAAATGAAAGGGCCATTAAAAATCATGCTCGCGTACTCTCACATTGCCCATGTAAAGTAAATAAAGAGGTCACGATCCTTCTCATTTCCGCAATTTGTACTCTTTAGCTTACTACTAACTGCACCAACAACGTATTGAACTATTGAAATAGAAAAACTACCTTCTAGTACAAAAACTAACAAACCCCTTCTTTGTCCACAGGTATACGTAACAGAAATAGCGCTGCCAGAAATTCGAGGATGCCTCAGTTCAGTCCTCAAGATCCTGAACCAAATCGGAATACTCATATCCTACTCAGTTGGAGCCTACCTCAACTGGTACCAGCTCGCTTTAGTAGTCGCTGCTGCCCCAATACTTCTCTTCTTCGCTCTTCTCTTCATACCTGAAACACCATCTTGCCTTTTCCTGAGAGGAAAGGAGGAAGAGGCTGCTGAATCTCTCCAATGGTTACGAGGACCTGATGCTGATATCAGGCAAGAGCTAGCCACAATCAGGACTAATATTTTAGCCAGTAAGCAATACCATGATAGCAAGACTAGTAAGTTGAAAGTCATCTTCTCCAAAAGACTGACCCGTCCAGTTTTGATTACATGCGGTTTGATGTTCTTCCAGAAATTTACTGGTGCTCATGTGTTCAGTTTCTACGCTGTGCCTTTGTTTAAAAAGACATTCAGAATGATGAATCCTCATGGTGGAGCTATAGCGACTAGCGTTGTCCAACTCCTAGCTTCTTGTCTTTCTGGAATGTTAATCGACAACGTAGGGAGATTGCCTTTGTTGCTAGTCAGTGGGGTTATGATGTCCATAGCATTAGCTGGCTTCGGTTCCTATTTATACTACGACGATGTTTTCAGGAATGCTTCCGATATAACAAACACAGAAGTAGGTGCTTATGATTGGATTCCTTTAATTTGCGTTCTGACTTTTACCATTGCTTTCTCTTTAGGAATTAGTCCTATTTCTTCCCTCTTAATCGGAGAGTTGTTTCCTTTGGAATATAGGAGTACAGGCAGTGCCTTAGCGACAAGTTTCAGTCACTTGTGTGGGTTTTTGAATGTGAAAACTAAAGCAGACTTCCAAGGACTTATAGGATTGTATGGATTATTCTGGATGTACGCAGTCATATCAGTATTTGGGCTATTGTTTGTGGTATTATTCGTACCAGAGACGAAAGGCCGTGAAATTGATGAGATGGACCCAAGATATGTGGAGTCTTTGTGTATTAACCGATAGTTTTTGTGGGATTACTTTTAGGGTTTATTAAATGTTGGCATGTTTTTTGGGCCTTTAAAGTGTGTCGTACTACTTAGGCTTAAATAAGTGCCTTTCAAAACGCATTTCGTTATGCGCTTTCGCAGTTTTGCCCGTAGCATTTTTCAGTCGGAATGGCAATACATGACGATTCGTTGTTTCTTAGATTAGAATCAAGTCTTCCTCCAGTATTAAATGTAGTATTAAGTATTTCTACTTGAGATTTTGTGCCTTTAAGAGTATTCCTATTTAAAAAACTACATAATATCAATAAAATGTGCATCATTTATACAATCTACTGACACTAGTATTGAAACATATTTTTGTGTGTGCTGTGCTATTAGTGAATAATAACAGTATTTCCTATATTTTTTCGATGTTATTTGTAAACACAGAAAGTCATAGAGGCACATCAATTGGTGCCACTTCGAGCACTGATTTACAATCTGTGATAGAATTCTGACAAAAAAAGCGCACTAAATCTAGACTTCACGACTGCACAACTGTAAGGGGTTTACGAATTTAGTATCGGCTATCTTATTAGCTCGAAATCTTTATCCATATGGATATAACTATATCCTTTAATAGGACAAAATAATTATGAGATTTGTTTGGCTGCCTTCCCATAATCGCAACGTCTTTGCTTTTGAAATACATTGCTTCAGAAATTTAAGTATTAAAAAACCCTTTCAACTATATTATTCTTCAATGGGGATGTAGTCAGTTCCATATTTATCCTTTCACTGGAAGTGCCCACCTTTGGTCACTGGGCACATAGCAATGCATGCCTCCCACCTCACCAATTTCGAGGCGTAATTTTCCAGTTTTTATTTGGAAAACTAAAGATCGCGATGTATTTAAAGTTTCGATGTAAGTGGCCATTGAAAGATGAGCTCACGATTTTGGTAAATTAGAAAACTGTTACTTAGTCACTGAAGTTCATATTACAATGGTTGATCAGTCGCTTTTAAACCTTATTAGTTTAGGATCTGAGTGCATAATTAAATCTGTTCTAATAGTTTTAATAACGTTATATTTAATGTAAATAGAATAGAAATAATGAGATTTACGTAGACTGTAATTTAAGTACTATGAATTGTTAACTTACAAATTGAAATGTTTTAACTTTTAAATATACAGGTCTTTGCCAGTGAAAAATATATTTAAAAGAGAACCTATTAATTTGGCGAATTTGGGGAAAAGTTTTCCATACGAGTGATTTTCCTTTCTTAGGTATTTAATTATCCTTCCTAATAACTGAAAAGATGGCATGTTCATCGCTTCAAAGAAGTGTGCCAAATCTTGTCAAGAATGTGCCTGTTTTTTTAAAGGCACCGAGGTAGGGCAAGGCAAGGTATCGAGCCCATACAACCATGTCAGGCGTAAACAAGTTTCAACTTAATGAATAAAATTGTTAATAAAAAATTCAATAAAAAATCAAAAGAAAAACACTACAAAAACGAAAAACTCATTATTAAATTAAAACATTTTACTCCAAATTCGTCAAAGTAAAAGGTTTTAAAAAGAACGTGGTGCTAAAGGGGTGCCTTGCATTTTTTTTTTTCTATAAAATGTAAAGTATTTTATACAATGTATAGAACTTGTTATATTTAGTTGAATGTTGTATATAGAAACAGTATTAAGTTTGTAGTTTAAATATTAAAATACATAATTATTAATATTTTGGGGCCTGCAATATAACAAGATATACAGAAGTATACAAAGTTGTATCTAATAACTTCGCATACAAGTCCAATTAAATGAGAATATGGTGTTAAAACAGAAACTAAACCATATACACCACTATTTAATAATTAATAGAAACACTTTAAGTGTGTAATTCAGATAATAAAACTGAAAAACTTAGGGCCATGGGTTTTTTTGCACCTTTTATACCAAGTTGCAGATCAGCCGATCGATTTTTTTAGGGAGGTCCAACATTTTCTCGTTTTTTGACCCATGTTTTATACGAAAAGATGTTAAGTTTCATTATCTGACTACTCCCTTAAATTTTTTCTAAATAGAGGTGTGTTCTAAACAACAGTTTATAGCGCGTTTTTGCATTTACTCGTGTTTATTTCTCAGTCGCCTGACTTGTTTCAAAATATGAAGTGAAAAACGCTGTATGTCCCATTGAGTAATTATGTATAGAGCAGACAACGCGAACAAAATCTGTGCACCATGATCAGCAGTGCGGGGCGCGTGCTGGGAGCGTCACGCTGCGACGAGCGCCTGGCACAGGCTAAGTGGGTTAGAGCGCGTGCACCCTAACAAGTGTTACAAAACATTACTTCTCGGTAGCTTCTCTAGTTAACATAGTACCTCAATGGTATGTCCTCTTGTTATTTTATTCTGAACTCACTATAAGAATTATAAATCATAATCATAATAACTGAAATAAGAGGCCCTGAATTGTTACAAAATATAAGTGTTGCCATACGTGAGTAGGCTTAAAATAAATTTTTACAAATGTATTTTAGTAAAATTTAAATTTGTACTTAAAACGGTTCGAATTTAAGGTGTTTCAAATAAAATTATGTGAAACTAAAAAGATTATTTCCTTTAATTACATCCTAAACTTTTTTTCGCCTGTCTTACTAATGCAATCTGTCGTGTATTGGAGATTCGCTAATATTGTACAGGGTGTAAGAAAACAACCTAGTAATACTTATGGGGGTGTTTCAGCCCATGAAACTGAACAAGCGATAGCGATTTCGAAGTTTGCTCCATAGTGAAAGTTGTTCAGTTTCATGGGCTGAAGGACCCACATAAGTATTACTAGAGTGTTTTGTTACACCCTGTAGGTAAGTAAGTAAGTAATCCCACTGCAGCCCCTCTAGCATGCCACCGCCGAGAAAACGACAAAAATCGAGACGTGCCTCCATCTTTATTATTTTACGTACGCCAAAAAGAGCGCGCATGACGTTTTTCTCGTTTAAACGCTTTGTCGTGGGTGGCATGCTAGCCGTGCTGGGCAAAGGCCTCCTCTGACGAATAAGGGTGAGAGGGAGTGGGCCATACTCCACCACGCGGGCCCAGTGCGTGTTGGTGGAGGCAAGTTAGTGGTCAACCCTGTAGGTAATTTGTGTTATTTTCATTACGGGTAAACCCGTCCTTGAGGAAAAGGGTCACACGGACAGACGAGTAAACAGATTGATTGGCAAACAACAAACTAATCCTATTAGGGTCCCGTTTCTTTCTTTTGCGGTACGGAACCCTAAAAAAATTGTTCTCTATCACAAATCTACAGTACCCTAAGTAATCTATTACCAAATCAAAATGACATCATTAAGTTCTATAGAATTCCCGGAAACGAAAACTATTCATACAATTTTGTATCCCAATTCAATCATTACTACATTTCAAGAGAAGTCCCCAATCATTATCCTTATTCCTACGAAATAGGAACGAAAATAGATTAATTCGAGGGACTTCGTTAAGAGAACAACCTGTATAATGTCATGGGGTTTCGATCATTACTAGATTTCATTAGAAGTTCCCAGGTATAACCCTTATGATCATGTAATAGGTACTAAAATGGCTTGCTATGAAGGTCTTTGTGTATGGCTGTCATGGACTCTTGAATATGAATGGGCTGAATGACACATTAATTACATCATATCTAACGGGATAGGCCTAGTTGTGTAATGTGAGTTACAGTAGGTATACAGGGTGTTGGGAAAAGTATATTTATCACACAAAAAAAACTGCTGGTCCATACTAAACTTCAATGTGCTTACTCGACTCGTATGGAACAGCAGTTTTTTTGTTGTAACAGTTTTGATTTTTGTATTTTTTTGTATTTTTGGTGTGCAAATAAAGAATATTTATCTTATCTTATCTTATCTTGATCCCATAGTAAAAGTTGTTCAGGTTGATGGGTAGAGTATGTGGTGCAAAGGTTAGTGATACTTTTCCTTACACCCTGTATAATTAGGTATATTTGGGATGGTGAGAAATTGTTTTGATTGTTAAGTATATTTCCTTTCTTTACGCCTGCCCATACACACACACGGAATTCCTCTCGGAGTTTCAAATACCTAGGTAAAGCCTGACCAGGAATATAAAAAACCTGGATTGGGGGCGCTGCAATCGACTGTCACCTTTAATGTTAGTGTTCCAAGTACAAAAATTAGTTCCAATGATTTTCCGCAACATGGCGAGGTTTTTTATTTTCCTGGGCAGGCTTTACATACCAAATCGTAATTCCGTCCGGAATTCTGCATGTATGTGGCGGGCCTAAGTCAATTTTGCAGAGGATGAACAAGAGAGTATAAATCCTAAAAACTCTGAAGTTACAGTGTAGGTACCTCGGTCACATTACGAGAAGTGACAAATTATACCAACTTCTCCAGATTATTCTCCAGGGGAAAATTTAAGAGAGAAAGACGAATGCCTGTTAGAGGGACTTCCTGGCTTAAGAACCTGTGAATGGTTCGATATGAAGCTCCAAGGTCCGAATAGCCCTAATGATAGCCAACTTCCGATAGGAAATGGCACTACAAGAAGAAAGTATATACAGTCCTTCTTAATAAGCTGACAGTTTTTTAAGGGGATTTTCGCGATTTCGATATTGGTCCCATAGAGAAAGTTGTTCAGTTTGACGGTCTGATCATCCCCTTAAAAAACTGTCATCATATTAACTTTGACCCAGTATTGCCGCAGATATTGTACGAGGCTACTAGGCATATCTGAGGTTTCTTATATGCAGTGTCTTAGTGAGCAAAAGGATAGCCACCTTATGACGCCATACCATCTTGAATCTATCAAAATGATTATGTGAATACCGAGAATTTTGTTTATCTGGTATAATCCAAACCCAAGTTATGGGGGTTCAAACGACGCAGCCCTTCGAGAAAAGGTAGGTAGTGCCATTGCGCTTCTCTTGGCTCGTCTTGGCGCGGGCACTGCCGTGCCCCCAGATAGGTCATCGGAAAATTATCATGCGCCTGTGTTTTGTTACTAGCAAAAAGAACTTCCTCAACAGTGTTTTGCTATAATAGTTTTGGCAGGCGCTATAATTTTTCAAAGTACGAATCTGTTCTGGAACTTTACATGGGACTTTATAATTTGTATGACAATGACCAAGATATGTATTATCTCTTTATAAGGCGTCGCTGTCAAAATCGATTATGGCATCATCATCACGATTAACCTACAAGAGCTCATAAATCCTACAAATAGCTACAATATCAATAACTCAAAGACTCAAACACTCGAGCCGCAATAAATCTAATTTCAAAGGAACCTACACAACTTGAAAGATTATAAAATCGAGTGCTCACTTGAAATGTAGTTTGGTAGATATTTTTAGAATTAACTGTAGGTAGGTATTAGTGCACCATTCCATAGTAGGTATAAGAAAAGAAAGAGTCCATACTCTTTCTAATACTACTATGGTCAGTGGCGTAGCGTGCCTTGGCGGGGCCCCGTATAAAAATTTGTTTGATATGAGGGGTACGGGTACCTAAAGATTTCTCACAAAAGAAAAACAAATATTTGTATAAAATTAAAATATGAATATGGAATAAGAAATATTCATCATAATTAGGTATCTATCTGTCACTTTTCCCAAATTTTTACAAACAATTAAATTAAATACCTATACACTCTCCTTGCCTTTTTTTCGGCAAACTGATTTATTAAATTAATAATTTATAGCTGATGAAGAAAATTGGGAAGATTTTATTAATTTTTGCTCACGCACGTCGCGTCGGGGGCCCCAGTAGTGGCCCGGGGGCCCCGTATAATTGATACGGCTGATACGGCGGTAGCTACTCCCCTGACTATTCCTTCCTACCTGTGGTACCTACCTACGAACTACACCCCATTTGATAAACATGATTCTTGTAATTTTTACAGTGATCATTCAGGGAACTAATTAGGCTAAAGATGCAATAGGCAATATGTCCTAACATTCACAGTAATGTATCATGACTGTCACGTTTATGGTGTCTTGGGGAGAGGTATATGGACATTGGACACTCAATCGTGAGAGACCAGGAATCCGCTCGGACGACATGCCATGTACCAATTAGTTATTCTAACTCAAACGGCGAAGGAAAACATTGTCAGGAAACGTGCATAGATTAAAAAGAAAATCTGGTGCGTATGTGAAGTCTACCAATCTGCATTGAGCACGCGTTGTGGACTAACGCGCATACGCATCCTTGAGGGACGCGCCTGTGTGCAGTGGGACGTAACCAGGGTTTAAGGAAAAGTACGACCCATCAAACTGAACAACTTTTACAATGCAAGCAAACCTGCCAGAGCAAATAAAATCTGATGTTCCATACTAAACTGCAGCGCCTACTCAACTCAAATCAAATGTATGAGAGAGCAGATTTTTTTTTTCTGACAGATTTGCTTCCATAGTAAAAGTTGTTCAGTTTGATGGGTAGAGTATGTGGTTTAAAGGTTAATGATATTTTTCCTAGCACCCTGTATGTATACCTAATCTTCTTCTTATCGAGTGGGCTGCAAGCCCTGGTGTCACAGTTTATTCAAACCTTCTTACGGCCTCTGACGTGGTTTTTATGTAACGACTACTACCACCAGAGATAGCTGTAGCCGGGACCAACAGCTTAACGTGCCATCCGAAGCACGGAATCATCTTTCTTTTCAGACAATCTGGTGATTCAGCCTTCAATGTCCTAACCAACTGGGGAAAAACGCACAAAGTGAAATGTTCACTTGGTGCCCCCCGTGGGAATAGAACCCACGACCTCCGTGTCAAGAGCCCAATGCTCTTAACCATTAAACCACAGAGGCAGAGGAGGTATACCTAATGAAACTTTGTTTGTATGGAGCGCGCTATCGGGTATATCCTCTTAACAAGAAAAAAAAAAAAGTTAAGTTATAGCCTGTAGAATCCCACTGCAGGGCAAAGGCCTCCTCTCACGAATAAGGGTGAGAGGGAGTGGGCCATACTCCACCACGCCGGCCCAGTGCGTGTTGGTGGAGGCAAGTTAGTGGTCACCTTGCTGTCAGAGAATTTTCAAGCCGCCAATGGGCCTCTGACCTGGCTTAACAAATAGTTACAACGCCATCTGACGGAACTATCCGAGACCAACTGCTTAACGTGCCTTCCTAAGCACGGAAACGCTCGAGATGAAATACCACTAAACGGTCACCCATCCAATCCATCCTCTTAACAATCATGCATAAAATGCAGACTTCTCTCTGACAATGCAACGAAGACAATAAAGACTCTAGACAATGAAAACCGCATCAAAATCCGTTTTCGTATCTACCTCGTTTAAATCCTCTTAGGGAGGGATTTCGGAAAGCTTTTTGAGGAACCCTATAAAAAGGCAACAGTGCATTTTCCTCGTTAACGAGTGGAAAGCGTTCGATGCCCCCTGGGCCGCGATGCACTATTAGCTAAGTCTGATTCACACGAGGAGATGGTCTGAAGATATTTCAGGTAAAAATTTCAATTATTAAAAAAAAGAGCACGCTAATGAACTATTATCCGCGGTTCTCGCTGCATTAATTATGCATAATCAACGGTAAAATAACAAATAAGAAAAACCGGTCAAGTGTGTGTCGGGCGCGCGCTAAGGATCCAGGAGAATATTTTGTTTTGGTGTTAAATATTGAGGTACCTACGGAATTAAACTGTTTGGTGTACCTTGTAAATTGTTTTTTACGTCTCTTTCTTTGATAGGTAGGTATTTATAGTCGATTACACACCGAGGACAGAAAAGTAAGAAAGGTCTTAGATCTCATATAATTCGGCTCGGCTTCGCCTCGGTCAACAAACATATGATCTGAGGCTTTCTTATTTACTGTCCGAGGTTAGTATACTATTCTTCACCTCGACGGAGGTCGGAGGTGGAAAGCGACAACTTCGTTTAGCGCAGCGGTACGACAACTGACGCTTTCCGTCCGGAGGGGAGAAAAATATTTGTTTCATTCTATTTCATGATTTCTGACGAGATTGACACGTCTGATCATATCGGTCGTCGTTTTTTTTTTAATTCGAAATGGGTTTGCGCTTGGCTTCAGCTCACCCGATGGAAAGTGTAGATGAAGCCGAGGATGTACGCGCTTACCCAGAAAAACCCTATTAACTCTTCTTTTAAAAATATCCTGATTGTATTTGTTTGGGAAAACAGACGCAGGGAGAGAGTTCCAAACCTTACCGGTTCTCATTATAAAAGAGGTCTTCCGTTCCCTCAGACATAGAGGTAAGGACGAGAGAGAGCATCCTGTGTTTAGCGCGTACACCTATGCACTTCGAAATATCCTGCAAACCTGACAGCTTTTCTGTGAAGATTAGTCGTCACCTTTGCTGTCGAAATCGACTAGAAATCTATCATCATCAGTCATTTGGTCTGTTGGTGTAATGGTCACCACGCGGTACTGCCAAACCATCAGGGTCCTGGGTTCCAATCCCGGTTCGGTCATGGATGTTATTGTTCGTGCCGTTGTTGTATGGTTTCCATAATAAAAAGCCTTTAGTCTTTATAGTGCTTGCTTGGGATGTATGTGCCTGTGAGCGTAATTTTTTTTTTCATAAGATAACCATCTGGTATGGTGCTATTTGAAGCTACTGTAACAACATCTATCTCAGGATATATCTCTCAATACAAATCTCTACCGTACCCTTATTCAGTCAATCGATTGGTTACAGCCTACAGCTCTGAGGGGATGAGATAGCAACAATATTGTAGTGAGTCAGACAGAGATAGCGATAGCCAGATAACAGTTTTCATCTAGGTAGAGTTGACCTGTGATTTGTGTGATAGACTTGTTTTGAATTTGGATTCGTATTTGATTCTTTTGCCATGTGGTTCCGGACTAGAATGGACCACCACATTTCTTTCAGTGGGTGTCGCTCGATAGATAAGGTTTCTTATTTCGTGTTGAGGACCATTCTAGCACTGATTTTTGGCTTCACAATTTCAGTGAACCCCAAAGCCAAAAGAGGGTGCAATTAAACCCCCTAGTAACACCGGACCACAAAAATTTCACCATGGAACCAAATATACGACATCGTGAAAAAAAAATCAGTAATTTCAAACAAAACTGCAGTACCTACCGAACTACCGATTCGATCATCATCATCATCATATCAGCCAATAAACGTCCACTGCTAGACCAAAAATGGGGGGATTTGCCATAATCGCCACGCTTGGCAGGCGGGTTGGCGATCGCAGTTGGATTGAATGTTTGTACTCAGAGGATGCTGCTGTCCATCCTCCGGTAGATCCCTTAGTCATCTTTTACGACACCCACGGGAGGAAATGGGATGGTGCTACTCTTAGCCGACACCACACGGATTCGATCATTCGACTCAAATGTATGGTATAGCTGATTTTTTCGAATTTATAAGCTGGCTCAAAGTCAAAGTCAAAGAGTAATTTTCTGCAACTATAGGCTCTTCAGCTCTTCAGTTTGTTGCACCCTATAGAAGGGAATAAGAGAGGCAGAGGAAGATATAGACAGAGTTATCTAGCAAAGATGAAAGAAAAGGTTGATCTCGCCTCGTATCAGGAACTCAAGAAACTGGCAGAAAAGAGATTGGATTGGCGAATGCTCTATCGACAAAAGCATAGGTCTTAAATAAGATTATGATAATGACCCCATGCTATAATAAGAATCGAAATAAGATAAGATAAGATAAAACTTTATTCATTAAAAACAGGGCGTTTCTTAATGCCGGCAGTTTTATAAAACGATAAGAGCGTCAAACTAAACAACTTTCTCTACGAGACTAACCATCAAAAGCACACCTACGTATTAAAAAACACCCTTTATTTCAAATATTATTGTTTATAAACATGTTATAGCCATGTTGTGCTATTTCGAATCAAATTAACGCACAGATTGAAAATTTCGTTCTTTTGGTTAGTGGACTCGGTAGCGAAATTGGATAACGCACTTCTCCGGATTCGAAGAGTGCTGGTTCGAGTCCCGCCCGAGAAAAATACTCTTTAATAAATAATCTTTAATTTGACCCTTTATTTTATCGTAGATTGAAGTATTCTAAAGTCTGAACAGTGTTTTGAGAGTAGTTTTAATTTGTGAAGAAATGAAGATTATTTAAGGTGACCTAACAATATTTGAAACTATATTCATATTCATATATTTATTGCATTTCTATGTGTTAGTTTACATGGTCTTGTCTTAGGTAACTATAGGTAGCTGTTGCGATTTCGTCTGCGTAAACCTAAAACAAGTATCATTATTCTATCTGCAAGCAGAAGTGCCAATGGGCTGGTCATATCTGCCGAAAGACTGACAACCGATGGGGTGCCAGAGTTCTAGAGTGGGGACCACGAACTGGTAGGCGTAGTGTGGTACGCCCGCTGGACAGACGACCTAAAAAAGGTAGCGGGAAGCGACTGGATGAGGAAGGCCGAGGACTGAGTCTTGTTGCGCACCTTGGGGGAGGCCTATGTTCAGCAGAGGACAATGATAGGCTGATGATGATGATTATTCTACCTACAAGCCAAATTTAATGCAAATCCGTTTAGTTTTTTATGCGTGATTCAGTGACAAACATCTTAACATTGACATTTAAAATATTAGTGGTTTAGGTAGACATCCAAGCGTGTGCAGCTGAAACAGAATTTATTCACACTTGAGTAAACATTGGAAAATGGATACGCACGAAACTTTCATTACACAAATCACATGCGTTGGTGGTGTAATGGTCAGCATAGTTGCCTTCCAAGCAGTTGATCCGAGTTCGATTCTCGGCCAACGCATTGATTTTAGTTCTGTGTAAATTATAATTAGCTGTTTACTCATTCAAATCATTTCACAGTGATTGATTACCTTTTATGATTGGCCTTTACAGCGGTTATTTTTATCTGTAATCACAGAGTACTATAAAATTATTATCATATAAATAAACAAAGTAGGAAAGAACAAGTTAAAGTCTTATTTTAAACTCTTCTATCACATGCGTTGGTGGTGTAATGGTCAGCATAGTTGCCTTCCAAGCAGTTGATCCGAGTTTGATTCTCGGCCAACGCATATTTTTGATTTAATGGAAAACCGTGGAAATAGAAATTAAATGCGTTGAAAAAGAAAAACGGAGTGTAGGAACTGATTCTTGCATTATGTTCTCAATGTTTTTGCGCAATTTCGTGTTCAAATTAATGCTGAAAGTGGAATTCATCTGACGTGATATCGTTAGCTATTGTTACTTGATCTAGTTACAATTCAATGATGTAATTTGATTGGTTCCATTGCAGACACCAATCAAGCAATATTGCATGCGATCTAATGAACACAACTTAGATCATTCGATCAAAGAATCTAGACTGACCTTTCATTACTAGACATTTTGTCATTAGTCCTTAGATATAATAGAAAAATCAGCTCTACTCCATTCCAAATAGCAACTAAATTAAAAACAGAGATTTGAAACACTTACACTCAGTTGCAGAAAAACGCTAATAAATGTTCTAGCTAGCTTTTACTACGTCAACGAGACAAAAAATGACAGCAAGAGATTTAATGGAAGATTAACTTTAAAGAGCGTTTCTGCACTGGAAAGGGGATCCTGATGAACAGACGAGGTTCACAGGGATCCCCTGGGGGATCGTGCTAGGGGATCCTGGTGGCCGAACCCAAATTATCGGGAATTTGGACAACATTCGAGTCATGACTCTGCTCATCTAATGAAAAATAAATGGTAATAGCACAGAGAACTATATATACTACCGTAAGGTAATAGCAAAAATATGCGTTGGCCGAGAATCGAACTCGGATCAACTGCTTGGAAGGCAACTATGCTGACCATTACACCACCAACGCATGTGATAGAAGAGTTCAAAATGTGAATATATTTGGTGCTCTTTTCGAAGTGTCTAAATTGATTTCACGTTATGAAATGTCCAATGGTTAATTAGTTTAATAAGGGTTAAAAGTTGTATTATCACTGAAACTAGCACCTATATAAAGCCTAGATAGCTAATTATAATAGAGAAAGAATTAAAATCAATGCGTTGGCCGAGAATCGAACTCGGATCAACTGCTTGGAAGGCAACTATGCTGACCATTACACCACCAACGCATGTGAATGTAGAGTTAAAAATCTGACTCTGTTCATATGTCTTTCAAGTAAGATATATACAGGTTTTGAGGGTAAACAGTTATACTACTAGGTGGTTTCAGAGTTGTCAATTTCATGTGCTTATGCTTATGCAATTTCATACAAAACTTTATGTCGTAGAACACTCGTAGACGGTATTAATAAAAGTAATGTTTTATATATGAAAAAATAGCTTAGAAAATCTAGATTGCGCGTATCAAATAATATTTACAATTTATTTATAATATAATTACGAAGATATCAAGCTTTGAAATAATTCATACTAAAGTTCCAAGCCTTGTATCTTCGTAATTATATAATAAAAATTGTCTTTTCTTACAAAAGTCCGATCAGCAGATTGCATATTTAGTATTTATTTATTTTTTATTTTTTTGCAAATTTCCGATAGGTTTCTTGGAAAAAATTGTTGTTCAATATCACGGGAACCACCCCTTAAAGTAAGTATTGCATTTTTTATTCACCCTAACACGGATTTAATGAAGAAGAAATAATTAAGATTATTGTACCTACATACATTAACTGTGATACTCAAGTTCTTTCGGGGTAACCACTGACATATACTCTAGCGATAGACAAGCTCGTTGAAACAAACAACATGTCACTCAAAACAACACAAAATGACACATTGTGGTCTGTCATTGCCATAGTGACGAAGTGAACTCAGGAACATCAATGAGGTGCGCACACCGCATTCAAGTGGAACATGTTGCTTCTATGAAAGGGCCTGTCTATCGCTAGAGTTTAAGTCAGTGGGGGTAACATTCTACAACAGTATTTTAAAGGCGTAGCCGAGTTCGCTTTTGACCCATTATTACAGTGATGGTTAATATCTCAACACAAATTAATGATTTTAAAATTCTTTGAGTATATAGCTAATTACAATCGAAGTAGAACCAAAATCAATGCGTTGGCCGAGAATCGAACTCGGATCAACTGCTTGGAAGGCAACTATGCTGACCATTACACCACCAACGCAGATGACTGGGGCAATGAAATTCTTCATTTCATGTTCCATTTGACAACGTATACACAAGTGTTTTAAGCTCAGTTGAAAACGCTACACAAGTAATATAATATCGCTCAACGAGCTAATTTCTCATCCACTCACATTTAAAATGATTTCTGTAGAAACGAAGCTAATTATAATAAAGAATAACTAAAATCAATGCGTTGGCCGAGAATCGAACTCGGATCAACTGCTTGGAAGGCAACTATGCTGACCATTACACCACCAACGCAGATGAATTGTAACACAAAATAATTAATGTGTATTTAAACCTGACAAGCACCAGCTTGCGGCGAGCCGCGCGACTGTTTTCGTTCAGAAAAAACGTTCCTATTCCTTTATTTGTTTATCAATTCGAATGCTTTTTTTTATTTCAGTAACTAGAATAGTTGTGCTATTAGAATGAAACAAAAAATTTGACTAAGTATACATCCACTTATGAGCACAAAATCTCAAGATGAAAAAAAAAGCGGCACTTTTCCATACAAAAAAGCTTTTTCAAAATGGATTCCTATGAGCCGGGCATTCGCTCTCTCCCATTGGTTCATATATCGTTGGAAAGGGAATTTTATAAAGTCTTATATCCGTAGAACATTACAAAGATAAATAAACCATAGTTTCGAGCACAAAAGATTCAATTTAGGATGAATTTACGATGGCGGCTCCCTGGTGCGTTGACGTACCACTTCTACTTCAATCTGTGTTACTTGTTTCATTTATTTAAACAAGTGGAAAGTCAAGCTTTGAACCGTAATGAATTCAGTCTGACTATTACTGTCATAGAAATTTCCAGTATATTAAATAACTTTCGTTTATGAAGACTTTAAGTAAACGCGGGCAGAAAATATGTTTTTGTGCAAGTCTTGTTGCTAATAGAGCAATCATTACAAAGTCTACTATTGTATCTTATTCTAAAAACCCTTTGGAAATTTTCTGCCTCAATTATTTCACGGCAAAAATCCATAGTCTTATTTCAAAGGAGAGGTCAAAAGAACATGAACACCACCTCACAAGCCTTCAGGGCTGGAGTTTTTTGGGCCCGAATACCCCAAATGATAGCCAACTTCCGATAATAGATATCACCACAAAGAAGAAGAAAAACATAGGCTTGCCACTTTTATTCCTGTTGCAACACTTGGCAAAAATGGTGTTCTTGTTCGTTCGTTCGTTCGTTAAAATCGAAATTATTAATATAAAAATCTATCTATCTATCTATAACGTCACGCCTCTCTACCAATGGGGTAGGCAGAGACCAGAGCGCGCCATCCACTACGATCCTTACATACCTCTTTTGCCTCATTCACATCCATACCTACATCTCTTCATACATGCCCGTCGGTTTCGAGTACTCCGCACCTCCCCTTGTTGTAGGACGCAACTGATTTGATCAGAATACGTCCAACGAGGGCGCCCTCTGCCGACACTTCCACTCATTTTAGCTCCATATATATCTTTCGTACATCTGCTATCACTCACCCTCTCCACATGACCAAACCAGCGAAGCATACCCTTCTCTATTCTTGTCACAACATCTTCTTTCAATTTACATTGATCTCTAATCACATCATTTCTCACTCTATCTCTCAGCGTAACTCCACACATACTTCGCAAGGAACGCATTTCAACAGCATTAATTTTACTTTCATGCTTTTTCTGCCAAACCCAACACTACATATACCAACATATAAAAATATTTCGTCATTTTTGTTTTTCAGGTCTAAGATAAGGTGAATCTAAGATGATTTTCCCAGGACGTGTACCATCGATTAGGTATTTGAACAAAAAAACTGATTTAATGATAATTCTGCAACATCGTGAAATAACCATAACCGATAATAAAAGATCAGGCCAATATCAACCTTTTATAAAAACTCGAAAACATTCGGCTATACCCTGCAGTGAAAGGATACGAGTTGATGATGATGAAGCCTTAACCAGCATTCACTATGAGATGACAATGTAACTTCATGTAATATAACATTGTACGGAAGTTAAATAAACAAACACAGTACAGAAACCACTGCGTCCGCGGAATTACTTCGGGGGAAGATATTATGGTTGAGCACAGGATGCTCCAAATATTACGTTGAATTTAAAAACAAAGAGGATAGGAGAGTACCGTTTTTTTCCATACAAACGTATTCCCCTGTTTTCTCCCTGGATAATGACACTAGATCAAAGAGTATAGTAATTATACCAAAAGGAAAAGAGAACCTACTCGCGCGGTTTCTGGTGACCCAAATTGAAATCATCTATCCTTATCACAAATTACCCCTTCAGTTGATTGGTTGGTAGGATAACCAATGGACGGTTGACTGATTACTATACATATACGTAGGTATAGGTAGGTATATATGCCTAATATTACTTTATTTCAATGGATATAGGTACTGCCTCGGTTTTGAAATGTCTCTTTAAAGTACAACAGGTATCCTTTAAAGTCACATTTCGAAACGAGAAGCAGACACAGAACTCATTCTTTGAAGAATCACAAATAACAAAACACAATCATTCCACACGCAACACGCAGCAGCACCGCCATCTTGATACAATGAGAGTTGCCAGTAGCTAGGACCAAATTTACTATGCTGTTGTATAAATTACCCTTAGATGCTTTATAAAAAATATTTGAAAGTGAAATATATTATTGTGTAATTTCATAAATATACTGTCATAGCGTTTAAGGGACGGTCCTTTTTAATTTCAAATAATTTGTGTTTTTGTTTATTTTAATATTAATCTCTCTACTCATGTTTATTACTATAACAACTGACAAATATACAATAAATAACAACATATTGAAGTACCCCCCTACTAGAGGAAATTTACCCCAAAAAAGTAGAATACCCATACTTGCACTTTAACGACATCTACTGTGTTGAAGAAGAACCTGGTTGTCAGTTTTATGTCCGGAAAATGTAAAAGATGGCGTCGTTTTCTACGTAAATTTGACAGATAAGGTCACTGTCCCACCACTGCACTAGATCAAACATTTTTTTACCATACAATCTATGTTACTTCTGATATGTCCCTATGTTTTGCTTTTTTGCATAAATTTATTACTGTAATATATGTGTGTTTATTGCATAATAATAATACCTAGGAGAATAGGTCTGTATATTTTTAGTGTTCCGTACCAAAATCGTAACCTCAGTGTCTGTTCCTCCGTCCGTCCGTCCATCCGTCGTCACACGCATTTCTCTCAGATAACATTACACATAGGAAACTGGTAACATGGCAAATTATTTATATCGAAATCTAAACTCTGAAGGTCTGCTGTTAGTGAAATCCGTCTCTCCGTTTGCATATAGATATTGATATTACCTACCGGCAGTTGGACTTGATCGAAAATAAATCTCATTTCATTTGTAAATATAATAAAAATAGGAACGTCCTGTAGTCATCTCCATGACGTCAGAGGCGCGTCCGTGGTCTCATAATGCTCGAGACATGTCCCGCCGAGTCATTCTATATCTGCTACACCAACATTATGCTACCCTGGTACACGCTAGCCTACTTAGCTCATCTTGGCATGGGTTGCGCAAGTTACTTTAAATATATGGGGGATTTTGTTAAATTTATTTGTTTTACAGTTGATGTATTTAATTTTGGTTCTATACATTTCACTTAAAGATGTGATTCTGAACGTCCTGTAGTCATCTCCGTGACGTCAGAGGCGCGTCCGTGGTCTCATAATGCTCGAGACACGTCCCGCCGAGTCATTCTATATCTGCTACTCTTACATTCTGCTACCCTGGTACACGCTCGCCTACTTAGCTCATCTTGGCATGGGTTGCGCAAGTTACTTTAAAGATATGGGGGATTATGTTAAATTTATTTGTTTTACAGTTGATGTATTTAATTTTGGTTCTTATACATTTCCCTTAAAGATGTGATTCTGAACGTCCTGTAGTCATCTCCGTGACGTCAGAGGCGCGTCCGTGGTCTCATAATGCTCGAGACACGTCCCGCCGAGTCATTCTATATCTGCTACTCTTACATTCTGCTACCCTGGTACACGCTAGCCTACTTAGCTCATCTTGGCATGGGTTGCGCAAGTTACTTTAAAGATATGGGGGATTTTGTTAAATTTATTTGTTTTACAGTTGATGTATTTAATTTTGGTTCGTATACATTTCACTTAAAGATGTGATTCTGAACGTCCTGTAGTCATCTCCGTGACGTCAGAGGCGCGTCCGTGGTCTCATAATGCTCGAGACACGTCCCGCCGAGTCATTCTGTATCTGCTACTCTTACATTCTGCTACCCTGGTACTAGGGATTGCAATCCGGTGCAATTTTCAATCCGGCCGGATCCGACCGGATTTGCACCGATCCGGCCGGATCCGGCGGATCCGACCGGATTGGTAATATCCATAATCATTTGCGTTTTCATTTTAAAATCAACTGTAAAACAATAAAGGTACGTTTCTAGCAACTGCGAAAAAAATTATTATTGTTACGAAGTGATAGTTTCTATCGTATTAATAATGCGAAAAAAAATTCTAGTCCTCAAAGCTTTGGCTTACATAAAGAAAGACCACCTAACATCCACCCTTTTCACATTTATGGTTATTTTTCTTTTGTCAGACTGTGACAGGTATGTACTACTGTATACCCTGTTAAATTGTATACTTTTAACAGGATACCAAAATAAAACTTTACTGCTGTCATTTCTATAATGACATATTAATATGGTATACTCGAATCCAAAATCAAAAATCTCCATACCGAGGACAAATTTCTATTTTAAATGTACGTGTAGGTGCGGATTGTCGTAGCAGTTGACTCTTATCGTCGTAAGCGACGCCCACCGCGAGAATTTTCATTAAAAAGCGGTTTTATTCGAATTTCAAGACATTTACCGGATCCGTACCGGATCCGGCTAGCTAGTGCCGGATCCGGTAGGCTGTAAATGGTGCCGGATCCGCCGGATTACCGGATCCGGAAAACCGGATTGCAATCCCTACCTGGTACACGCTCGCCTACTTAGCTCATCTTGGCATGGGTTGCACAAGTTACTTTTACGTGAAAAGTGTCTGAAATGGGATATTTTGTAAAATTTCTTTTGTTTTACTAATGTATTCCGTTATGGGTCTTCTACATTCGTTTTTGGTGGTACTATTCTAAACAGGATACGACACGGCACTCTAAAAGGTACAAACTTAAATAGGTAGGTAGGTACTTTAATGCTTCAGACCATCAAACTGATAACTAAACTATGAACCAACCAAACACTATGCACCAACTTCGAAATCGCGAAAAATAATTCGGCTGTTCCATACCTACATTTAGTTCGAGTAACCACCAAAGATTTTATTTACGACCAAATTAAATCTATAGATAGGAACAACCAATCGCAAAAAATATGCGTTGGCCGAGAATCGAACTCGGATCAACTGCTTGGAAGGCAACTATGCTGACCATTACACCACCAACGCATGTGATAGAAGAGTTCAAAATGTGACCTAACAGGTTCTTTCCTACCTTTTTTTATGTTAACAAATACAAGGTGTTACAAACATACAAATAAACCTTTAAGGGGGTGGTGTAGACCATCAAACTGAACAACTTTCACTATGGGACCAATATCGAAATCGCGAATAAAAATATTTATTTCGCGATTTCGATGTTGGTCCCATAGAGAAAGTTGTTCAGTTTGACGGTCTTAACAACCCTCTTAAGAATTTCAAAAATTTATTCTTACTTATGAAACACCTTGTACAGTACAATGTGATAATAATTATACAGGATCCTTCTTAATATGCTGACACTTTTTTAAGGGGATGATCAGACCATCAAACTGAACAACTTTCTCTATGGGACCAACATCGAAATCACGAAAAAAAAAACATCTGCCCCATAAATTTGGCTCGAGTGGGTTTGCAGTTTTGTATGACACAGCTGATTTTTTTTTCGTGATTTCGATGTTGGTCCGATAGAGAAAGTTGTTCAGTTTGATGGTCTGATAATACCCTTAAAAAAGTGTCAGCATATTAAGTTGGACCCTGTAGTATTCTGTGATTACAGGTACAGGGTAATAATCACCGCTAAAAGGGCCAATCAAATAAGGTAATCACTGTAAAATGATTTGAATTAGTAAACAGCTAATTATTATTTAGAAAGAACTAAAATCAATGCGTTGGCCGAGAATCGAACTCGGATCAACTGCTTGGAAGGCAACTATGCTGACCATTACACCACCAACGCATGTAAATATCAGTACAAATTATTGATAATATACTTATCAAATAGTTAGCATTGTTCAATTGTTTACACAAGTGAATAAACTTCACTTCTATAATAACCAGATGCATAAATAAAATATGGAAGGTACCTATAAACAACCTGTAAAGAAAAAATCCTCTCGTGCTATTTCATGTCATAGAGCCTTTCCCCAGCAACGCTTTCAGCACCGCGTTGGGTCAAACAAGATAAACGCGAAGCTAAAAACTGAAAGCACAGCTTATGTCAAGTAAGCGACCAAAAAGTTTGTGGCCAATATTAACCGACAGCGCTTCTTGGGAAAACTCTTATTATTAACTCTTATATTATAATAACAACAAGCCGTGGTGGTCCAGTAGCGAGTAACCTTGCCTGCCGTGAAGGAGGCGATGGTTCGATCCCCGCCCAAGCCGACTCGTACCAATGAGTTTTTCGGAATTTTTGTACTATTTGAGGAAACCTGCATGCTTCAATTTCGAGGCGTGTATTGTACCCACTATCCATTATAAGTGGCGACGGGCTCACCCCCTGTCACACTGGACAGAGTTTCGGTACTACTGGTGAAACGTGGATGTTCTGAGGTTTCAGAATATCTCTGACTACCCCCTCGGGGAATATAGTCGTGAGCATATGCAATGCTATGCTATTATAATAACATCAATGACTGAACCTAGATTCGAACCCAAGGCCCTGGTTTAGCAGAACGGCGTGGTAACCTACACAAATTCAAATCTAAACAAGATAAACTCTATAAGTATTTGAAAATCATGGAAACTATGCCAGATTAATTTTACAATGAGTCGAACTCAATTGGAAGTGACGTGGAAATAACTCAATCAAAGATAACTTTTGATTTCATTCAACTTTTCTTTAATTAACTTTGAAATCATTATATTTCAGAAAGTTTGAGTTAAGGAGCTAAAGCTCACAACCATAATACCTTTCGGGGTGGACAAAAACTTTCCTATAAACTCACTGAAAAAAGGTTTAGCTATACAGGGTCCTTCTTAATATGCTGACACTTTTTTAGGGGGATGATCAGACCATCAAACTGAACAACTTTTTCTATGGGACATGTATACATTTTGGATCAAGGTTTGCTGTTTTGTATGGAGAAGCAGATTTTTTTTTCGCGTTTCGATGTTGTTGCCATAGGGAAAGTTGTTCAGTTTGACGGTCTGATCATCCCCTTAAAAAGTGTCAGCATATTAAGAAAGACCCTATACAGGGTCCAACTTAATATGCTGACACTTTTTTAAGGGGATGATCAGACCATCAAACTGACCAACTTTCTCTATGGGACCAAAATCGAAATCGCGAAAAAAAAACAGCTTTCCAATAGGATATTTTGCTCGAGTAGGTTTGCAGTTTTGTATGAAGCAGCAGATTTTTTTTCGCGATTTCGATGTTGGTCCCATAGAGAAAGTTGTTCAGTTTGATGGTCTGATCATCCCTTTAAAAAAGTGTCAGCATATTAAGAAGGACCCTATATAAAACTCAAATGATTGTAAATGCTAGAAAATAATTTGCAAGTCGCTGTAAAGTTTGGTTTTAAGTAAAAAAATGTTTTTTTTTTCTGTGTACCAACACTACCAACTAACTAACCGTTGATGTTGTAAGTAATTTATAGTTCTCTAATTGTGTAAAATTATAGGAGGCATTTTTTTTTTCAATCGGGCTAATTACGCGAACATTTTCAAACCAGAAAAATGAGGCAAAACAAATGAATGGTATACTTCAAATTTATACGCAATTCGGTATGTCAAGTTTTTTTTGGAGGTCTAAATCGAAAACCATTTCGAGATAATTGTCTCAATAATGATATTTTCTATGTCAGAGATTTTAAAATGAAAGGATTACAGATATTTTTAATAAAATAACGTCGTTTTTCGGTCCACGAGTGACGTCACTCGCTGCCCCTGCAAACTCCTTGGTAAACATAAAATGAACTTAAAGTAACTGGCCATTAAGAAAAAAAAATACTTTCACAATGACAGAATTTGACATTTGATGTTGCCGTATTTGTTTTCAGCATAGAGTTAGAAAGAGGAGGCAGGTTTTAATTTTTTTAAATATATATCGGTAGGTAGTTTTACTCCATGGAGTTCGAATTTTTTTTTCTCCATCATTTTTGCACTTAGAGATTACAGATCAAAATAATTTAAAAATTAAATTTATATCGATAAACTCGATGAATCACAATAAAAATGAAATAGGTGTCTTAAAATTATGTCTTCTATCCGTAAAAAATATAAAATGAAGACAAAAAAAAACTTGACATACCGAATTGCCCTAGTTCTGACAGGCGGACCAATTGCCCTAGTTGTGTGCTTCAACTTAATGCGCCTTAGGCCTATCCATTAATTTTATTTTGATGTAAGGCCTTTAGCCCACTAAAATACTGCATAACAAACCGAATCCCTTAAGGTCGCCTGGTACTCTACCAAAGTGTTGAAATGGTGTGACACATTCCCCAACAACACGGCAAAAAAAGTAATTATTTATGTTCCTTCTTCTCCATTGTGTAAAGTTAGAATAATTTGATTATTATGCTGAGTTTTTCTTATGATTTTCTGGAATAAATTATGTCACGTAGATACAGATCGCGGTTGAAACACACTGCCTTTTTATAGAGTAATGTTAATAAACAGATAGGATTGAAAATATCGATTTGGTTACTTGTCCATTATTATTACTAGACTAGCTAATATCCACTACCTACTAACTACCTCCGTGGTTAAGAGCATTGAGCTCTTGACACGGAGATCGTGGGTTCGATTCCCACGAGGAACACCTAGTGACTTGTCAGTTTGTGCGTTTTTCCCCAGTTGGTTAGGACATTGCAGGCCGAATCACCTGATTGTCTGAAAAGAGGGATGATTCCGTTCTTCTGATGGCACGTTAAGTCGTTGGTTCCGACTACTATCTCTGGTAGTAGTAGTAGTTACATACCAACGATATCAATGTACTAAAGTCTCGTCTATGTTACATACAAACCACGTCATAGGCCGTAAGGCGGTCTGAAAAACCAGAGCTTGCCCCCACGATAAGAAGAAGAAGACTTATATCAGATGCTGCTGGGCAAAGGGCTATTCCACCGTTCTGCACAAGAGTGTTGACTTGAGGTGTATATAAAAAAAAACACTATATCTTAACATTCTATGTTTTATGCCGTATAATCATCATCATCAGCTTATCATCGTCCACTGCTGCACATAGGCCTCTCCCAAGACTCGCCACAAGACTCTGTCCTCAGCCTTCCTCATCCAGTCGCTCCCCGCTACTTTTTTTAGGTCGTCTGTCCAGCGGCAGCAGGGCGTTCCACACTACGCCTACCTGTTCGTGGTGTCCACTCTAGAACTCTGACACCCCATCGGTTGTCAGTTCTTCAGCGGATATGTCCAGCCCATTGCCACTTCAGGTTCACGGACCTGAAAAAAAGACGGACGTAATGTGACACTAAAAAGATGTGAAGCATGCAAGGTTCTACATTTTCGTTTGTTCTACAAGGGACCTACACTCACACAGATGCACTAGCTCTAGGCGCAGGTCCGACACCCGTCACGATTATGTACCGCGTGACAGCACGCACACAAAAGAAATGGGTGCTTCTCTGGTGATTAGACGAGATTACGTCCGTCTTTTTTTCAGGTCCGTGTTCAGGTTGTTAATTTTATGAACTATGTCAATCGTATTATCGTATGGAATTTGTCAAATATTGTCGTTAGAAGTCCTGTCATAAACATGTTGAAAAACAGCATTCTCTAGGCTCACTGGTCTACTCTATGCGCACCCCCATTTAAGATGTAAACACATAAGTATAGAGAGGTATTCCATCCCCCCTAGGGGTGGTTTTCAGGCAGTCAACGCGGCACCGCGCCGCAAGACGGTCGCTAGAGGGCGCTCCGGTCGCCATTTAAAAATAAAACCCTACAAATACTGGCAATTTACATTCAGCAAATTACCTATCATTTTCGTTTCTTTCGGTTATTTTATTTTGAATGTTTAAAAAGAGAACGGTGACGTTCGAAATCCAAAACGCATTGCGGTCGGATTTCAGCGTCGCCTGTTTTCATTTGGCATCCAACAAAAATTCCTTTGCCCAAATGCTTCCTTCCCTCAATTTTCCTTTTTATGTTACGTTTTTTTAATGCTTACGAAGTTTTCAAAAATGTTTTTTTAATAAAAGTTTTCTAATGAGTGTTTGTTTTAGAAATATGAAGTAATCATTTGTCAATTCGGAATGCCTTGTGGATTATGACTGATTTTGTTCAAGTAAGTTAGTAGTATCTTTATTGATTATGTAGTCTACCGAAACGTGGAGTTAGTAAATGTTATCTCTCATAGTAAAAGATAGTAACTATAGTACTCTGTGGTAAAAGATTGTGTTTTGGAACTATGGGTACCTATAGTTTAATCTATGGGACCAATAATGAAATCTTGGTAAAAAATAGGTTGCATAGAAAATGTCTACTTACTCAACCCCCATAACTATGTACTTAACGTGTTTAATTTTACAATACAACAAATGTACAGTGTACAAGGTAGCAAAACAGTAAGTACCTAATATTTAGGCCTGGACAGGCGAAGCCATTAAAAAAAAATTGGCTTGAACCTCAGAGGAAGGATCTCTTTATTCTAAAGCATAGAGTCCGCATCAATTTACGATTGTAGTTAGTCTCTTCTATCTTATGAGACGGAACTATAAATATTTGTTTATGCGGCTGTACACTTTTTTGTGAAAAGATAAGGCCATAATATGAGATATAATATGTCACTTGGTCCTCTTTTGTCCATACTACTTGACACACCACAAGCTCAAACACAAACGTCAAAAAAGTGGACATTCTTACAATGGTATGGCTCCCTCTATGCCTTTAGGGATAATCTCTTTGGCCTGGACCAAAGACCATCAGACATTGATGTAAGAGTTTAAACTAAGATTCTGTCTTGTTCTCTTTTCGAAGTGTCTAAATTGATTTCACGTTATGAAATGATCCAATGGTTAATTAGTTTAATAAGGGTTAAGATTTGTATAAACGCTGAAACTATCACCTTTATAAAGCCTAGATAGCTAATTATAATAGAGAAAGAATTAAAATGAATGCGTTGGCCGAGAATCGAACTCGGATCAACTGCTTGGAAGGCAACTATGCTGACCATTACACCACCAACGCATGTGATAGAAGAGTTCAAAATGTGACTATATTTGGTGCTCTTTTCGCAGTTGAATTTCACATTGACTTACGAGTACGTTATGTTACTGGATTCAACTTCGTCTCCGTGGAATTTTTATGCATTATGCTATGACCTTCTCTAGGGTTCAAGCTATCTCTACCAAAATTCATCAAATTGTTTTCAGCAGTGTGAAAACGTAACAGATAAATAGAGATACTCGTACTTTCACATTTACAGACAAAACACATAAGGCCTCCGCTCATTGCAGCGATATTATCGAGCGATATTATCGCAGCGATTTTGCGATGATTGTTCTCAGTACATTTTGTATGGGGACGCGCTCGATCCCACACACTGCCGATATATTATCGCAACCTGACGCAATCTCTTTCTACTACATTCAGTGAAGGGCGCATGCGTAAATCGTATCGCGGAATCGCTGCAGTGTGTAAGGTGTCGTGATATCGCTGTCGATAATATCGCTCGATAATATCGCTCGATAATATCGCTCGATAATATCGCTCGATAATATCGCTGCAATGTGCGGAAGCCTTAAATCGCATTGAAATAGTTATTCTTATTCGCAGATTTTAAATGCTTCGACAAGCTAATTATAATAATGAGACAAAACTAAAATCAATGCGTTGGCCGAGAATCGAACTCGGATCAACTGCTTGGAAGGCAACTATGCTGACCATTACACCACCAACGCATGTGATTTGACATGTTAAATTTTCGCCTACATCGGTGCTTCGCTTTCGTACTTTTGCGTACACATGTGTAGGAAGGTATTTTGTAGAGGCTTTCCCTAATTCAATTAAGTCTTTATTGTAACGATTTACGATCAATTCGTTCAATCCGATTAGAACAATTGAATAAATAAAAGGTAGTGCTGTTTTGTTACCATACTGGTTAGGATTGAAGTATACCTACTCTATTTTTACCAGAATTATCACATGCGTTGGTGGTGTAATGGTCAGCATAGTTGCCTTCCAAGCAGTTGATCCGAGTTCGATTCTCGGCCAACGCATCGATTTTAGTTCTTCTTCGATTATAATTAGCTATATCTGTTCAAAGCATTATCAATACTGGTGTTTTCTTCTTCTTGACTATTCATTAGGTACCTACCCATCTATGTCAGTTAAAAAAACATGTTTCAATAAAGATAAAGAGCTCAAATAGAATCACATTTTGAACTCTTTAATCACATGCGTTGGTGGTGTAATGGTCAGCATAGTTGCCTTCCAAGCAGTTGATCCGAGTTCGATTCTCGGCCAACGCATTGATTTTAATTCTTTATAATTACCTATACTCGAAGCATTTCAATGCGATCATGTGTTTCGTCTCATAAGAATATTTTCGAATGAGATTTAGTCGGAAACTAAATCGGAAAGAAAAATCATTCCGTCCTTATTCAGTGTGTAAGTGACAGCTTAGGGTTGAACTACACATGGCCGCACGCGATCGCATTTTTCCGTCGCTCCATCCGGAACGCGATCGCACGCGGCGTGCTGTTCCGTGCTGTTCCGTTCCGTCTATCTTATATGCTCTAGCAAATGACGTTCCTGAGTGACAGAAAAGGATGGAGCGACGGAAAAATGCGATCGCGTGCGGCCATGTGTAGTTCAACCCTTAGCAAATCCTGAAACGGTGAACTCAGACCATCCAACTGAACAACTTTCACTATAGAGCCTACCTCATGAAACACGAAAAAAAATCTGCTGTCTGCCCCATACATTTGTTTCGGATAGGTACAGCTGTTTTGTATGGGACAGTTGATTTTTTTTCGCGTTTCCTGAGCTAAGCTCTATAGTGAAAGTTGTTCAGTTGGATGGTCTGAGTTCACCGTTTCAGGTTTTGCTAGGCTGTCACTTACACCCTGGATGGAGCGATGATAGTCCATACGGAAGAGAGCTAGCGACTCAATCAAGAGACGGCGGTTCGATTCCTGGCCTGTACCACTAAGTTCTACGGAATTTATGTACGGTTGTATTTAACATTATCACTAGCTCGACGGTGAAGGAAAACATCGTAAGGAAACCTGCATACCCGAGAATAATAAAAAAAAAATTGTTCGGATGTATGTGTAAAACATGGGTGAGCTTGGGGCGAACACAAAAGATCAGCGATGGTCGCAGTGTTACATAACGAACCTTGCTTGCAATAGCCCAGCCAACAATAATAAGATACACCCTGTATTATGATTATGACGTATAATACAGGGTGAAATTGATATAATTAGATTGTGGTACTTTATTTAGGACTAGATAATCTGTGTGTTAATGTTCAAGATATTAAATTTTATGACGGACGGATACGGCCAGACACAGAGCTGATTCCATAAGTGTTCCGTTTTGACAATTTTGGTACGGAACACTAACATCCCAGAGCACAAGTTTGTAACATTTGCTTCATCCTTTCAAAAAGCTGGAATCTTGCACGAGCAATAAAGAGGGGTTGACTCGTTCCAAGGGATGAGGGGAGGAAAATGGCGGCCGTCAAGAAAAATTTGTGGGGCCCTTTTCACGGTTAAAATACGTAACATTGTATAGTTTGGGGAACGGCAAAGGCTTGACCCAGTCAAGGTTAGACCGGCCATTATAATATTTCACTAGTTTAGGTTACCGGTTCTGTTGTATTTTTTGATGTGTAACATCTTTCCTGCAACCTGCGAGAGTGTTTTCGCGGGACGGAAGTGTATAACAGGAAGCGCTTCTGCTAGACCAATGAGCGCGCGCGGTGGTTGAATTTGCCGTTAATTGATATGGTACCCATTGAGGTACTATGTTAACTAGAGAAGCTACCGAGAAGTAAAGTTTTGTAACACGCGTTAGGTATGGTGCACGCGCTCTAACCCACCAGGCGCTCGTCGCTGCGAGACGCTCCCAGCACGCGCCGCACACTGCTGATCATGGTGCACAGATGTTGTTCGCGTTGTCTGCTCTATACATAATTACTCAATGATGGTACCAACGGACAATACCTATGCCACCTTCCCGGTACCAACCCATTTTACGAGAGGGTTGGTTCTGTCAGCCAACAGTGTAATTAATAGTAGATTACACACCGAGGGCAGGAAAGAAAGAAAGGTCTCAGGTCAACAAACATGTGATCTGAGGCTTTCTTATTTACTGCCCGAGGTTAGTATACTATTTGTCTCTTCGATGGAGGTGGAAAGCGGCATCTTCGTTTAGTGCAGGGGGACGAAAATTGACGCTTTCCATCTGGAGGGGAGAAAAATAATTATTCTTCATTACGAAAAATCATTTCACACATCACACACAGACTTGACTCGTCTTTTTCAGGTTTAGATTTGATACTACTAACTTTTATGAATGTAGTTGTAGCAATGCTCACATTTAGCAATTTAAGTTTCAGTATGGAATAAGCATATTATGCTCACGACTACATTCCCCGAGGGGGTAGTCAGAGATATTCTGAAACCTCAGAACATCCACGTTTACCAGTAGTACCGAAACAACACACACAATAGAATTGGAATAAATTGATTAGATAAGCCTAGACAACAGATTTTAGACAGAGAGTAATGTAACGGTTTCTACCAACAAGTAGTAAAACACCACAGAATTGCTTTCAAGTAGATAGATAGCTAATTTTAACTGAGAAATGATTAAAATCAATGCGTTGGCCGAGAATCGAACTCGGATCAACTGCTTGGAAGGCAACTATGCTGACCATTACACCACCAACGCATGTGACAGAAAAGTTTAAAATTTGACTCGGTTTCATAATCTAATGTTTTTTTTAAATTGATATTAAAATCATGAAACTATTAAGTACCTACTACGTCATTGATTAAGATGGGTAGGTAATGAAGTACCTAATGAAAAGTCAAGAAGAATAAATACTACAACTGATGTGCTAATTACAATCTAAGTAGAATTAAAATCAATGCGTTGGCCGAGAATCGAACTCGGATCAACTGCTTGGAAGGCAACTATGCTGACCATTACACCACCAACGCATATGAGAGACTGGAATAAATATCGATATGCTATCATTTTATGTTTTCATATTATTATTGCATAGATTTTTTTTGGTGAGAGCGTTACAGCCTCGGCTTCATTTACACTTTCCATCAGGAGAGCTGAGCTGAAGTCAAGCGCAAGTCCAATTCTTCAATACAAAAACTGGCCAAGAGCGTGTCGGGCTCACCCAAGATAGTTCCAGGGTAGTAATTACATGAAGAGCTTATTCTGCCTGACATAGCTCGAAAAAAAATATGTTTCTTCTTTACCACCTACGAATAAAGAAATAAATATGAAACGATAACTCCGAACAAAATCTCCTTAATTTTTGGCACCATGAGTTTTGGCGGCAAACGCCGTAATTGGAGTCGCCATAATGATTGAGTCTTGCGCGCTTATGCGTGGTGTACCTACACCAAAGTTCGTGGGGTCATTTTTTGACGTGAATTATATTTCCATATTTATTTCTTTATTCGTAGATTACCACCTATTTATTATCAGTCTTCATGCTAAATAATTTAATAGGTGCAATACTGGCGCGAGCAATTATGGCGGGGCATACAGACAAACGGACAGAAGGGACGAAATGATAAGGATTTCTTATTTGATTACGGAACCCTAAATATGCTTTGATCATTACGGTGCTCCATTCATTTTAATTTTCACACAAGTAGGGACTTGAAAAGATATTATATTTAATTCACAAACTGTTACAAAGTATGTGTCAGTAAAAAAGATCTCATTATAACGTCAAAGTTCAGCCATTTAATAAAATGGCCGTTGTGGTGGCGGTGACAGCTGATAAATCGCACTACGGCCGCGGGCATTACAAAAAGTGACCCCAAGTATTTCAGGTAATACCTTGGATTCAAGACGTTTTCGCGTTAAGAGGATAGACCTGTGGGTCTACCATGAGTTTTCAGCGTACTTTACTACTATAGTTACGTCACCAATTTTGTATTGAATTTCGTACAGCGCTCCTAGTGGTTACGTTGAGAACTAATTTCTGTCATACGAATTGGCGACGTAACTACAGTAGTAAAGTACAGGGAAAACTCATGGTAGGCCCTCAGTACAGTTTTTTCCATACAAACGTATTCCCCTGGTTTCTCCCTGGATAATAACACTAGAGCAAATATTTTTTTACCTCAAAATCTATGTCACCTCTGCCATGTCCCTATGTTTTGCTTTTTTACATTAATTAATTACTGTAGGAACTAGGGACCTTCGAAAATAACCAATTTTAACGCCCGTTTTCAGACATCCAGTAATCAATTATTATGACGAATATAAACAAAAAAAACAAAACGTAGGTACGGACATAGCCAAAGTCTTTCTCATAATTATTCTTGAAAGAATAATTAAAATCGGTTTAGTTTTGGAGGAGAAAACAGGGGTATACGAAATGCTGTTTTCGTCGATTTTATGTAAATAAAATCGGTCCTAGCTGCAGTTGTCTCTTTCGCACTCTAGTCGGTGGGGTGTATGGGTGGGGCGGATCGGACAAATATGTATACGGTTGGAAAAGTTACCTATTCTCCAAATTAGCATTTCAGCCCGCCTATCCTCTTTATCCTCGTAAAGGATTACTACATCCATCTCCATCACAGCTTTTATACGTTCCACTGGCAGGGCACGGGCCTACCCTCAGGGAGGGTGTAATCCACCACGCGGATTGGTAGACTTCACATACGCATCGGAATTTTATCTTCAGCGTATGCAGGTTTCCTCACGAAGTTATCCTTCACCGTTTGAGAGCAGTCGGTATTTTACGTACATAAGTTAGAAAAACTCATAGGTAGGTACTGTTACGGGGCTTCGCTCAGATGGTGGCGGCGTAATAATAATAAATTGGTTTATATTTTAGAAGATATTTTATTTATCGAGAAACATGACAATCCCCTCGTCCCCGGATCTAAGACATAATACAAACGCTGCCAATCTTTGTTTCTTTTGATATGCGTTCCAAACGGTTCACTAAATGTTTAACACAAAATTAATAAGCAAAATATCACTTCTCAAGCAACGTTTAACAATGTTTCATTTCACAAACTAGTGATTTAACAAAGGTGTTAATACACATATTTACTTATCGAAAGTAGTCATTTAGCAAATGCATTGAATTAAGTATATTATGTTTATAGTTAAAACAACATTTCAACATCAGTTATGCGACAACAATCTTATTTACCAAATGAATTATTTAGCAAACAACGATAAATCATTTTTTATATCACAAAACGTTATTTGCCATTTTTCAAATTCATCTACTAAACTTGCTGCAACTCCATTTTAAACTTTAATTTCAAATAAGTATTTTAATAATGTTCGTCAGTCTGACGATCGTTCTAGGTCTGACGTGACCAGACTGACGCGAGAATGAGCGTGTAACACCCGTCTTTCATGGTGTTTCATGCATAAAACATACATGCACGCTAAACCAAGCATACATATACGCAAAAATGCAGCATGACATACTAACTAACCTAACCTAGTCTAACCATAACCTACAGTTTTGATGTTACCTTTCTGCCCCCTAAGCAACAAGCAAATAAGCATGCACTCAAGCAATGATGCAAGCAAGCATGCACACAAGCATGCAGCAAGCAAGCAAGCATGCAGCATGCAAGCAGGCATGCACATGCAAGCAAGCATGTTGATGCTCCGCTCGCTTCGCTCGCTCCGCTAAGTGTTATACATGTTCTAACCTAACCTAACCTAGAATTCGACAAGCTCCCATATGTTTTTCTCAGGCAGGGGGCTTCCGCCCCCCGCACCCCCCGAGCGGGGGGCGCAGCCCCCCTGCACCCCTTAACATGCAGACAAGCAAACAAGCAAGCAATCACACATGCAAAGATGCAAGCAAGAATACACACAGGCATGCAGCAAGCAAGCAAGCATGCAACATGCAAGCAAGCATGCAACATGCTAGCAAGCATGCACATGCATGTACAGACAAGACTGCGTGGAAGAGGGGTGCTCTGCAGTGCGATTTTTGAAAATCATACGAGCGGTTCGGCAGTAGAAAATGTCAGAATTACTATGGAGATTATGCATCTTTCTACTGCCGAACCGCTCGTATGATTTTCAAAAATCGCACCACTGGTTCGGTTTTGTGAAATGAAATAATGTGATCATCGATATTTGTAAAACGTTGTTATATTTAGTAATTTGCTGATCAAACAATAAAATATAAAACGAGTTTCTAACAAAAGATGAATGTTTAAATAACACAGTTTCGTATCGAAGTGTCTTGAGAATGAAATGTTGCAATGTGACAATTTGACAACTGATCACAAAATTAAATAAATGGTTTGTGAAACCTATTCCTACTAAATGATGATTTGTGAAACGACTCATTTTTAGAACGTTGTGTATTTTTTTAAAAATTGCTAAACAATTGTCGTTCAAACGGCAGTGACCCGTTCCAAACTTAAACTAAAGCAGCCAGTACTGAACCCCGCGATATATAACCTCTTACAGTACATAATGGCATGCCATCCGTGTGGATTCAAAACCTGGATCTCAAGATTGAGTTTCCATAGCTCTCCGCAACGCTCTACATCTTATTTTGAGAACATTTTCGGAACCGGTTAGGTGTTCCTTGGATCAGTTTTTCCGTTCGAGTACCTACGGCTGTCTTGTACCGATTATCTATATCTCTCGGTAGAAAGTAGAATATTCCTTAGATTATTATCTTGTAGATGTATACAGTTGCATTACTTAAAAGGGTGATTTTGCTCATTTACCGAGAAACCTAAAGGAAATTAGCAAAAAAATGTTTGGGCTAGCCATATTAAATGCAATCAGATGATCGAACGTTTGTATGGAACGTCACAATTATTTTTTTGCGAATATCCTATAGGTTCCTTAGGAAAGTTGTCCGCTTTAAGTAGG
Organism: Agonopterix heracliana; assembly: GCA_963693445.1. NCBI lineage: Eukaryota > Metazoa > Arthropoda > Insecta > Lepidoptera > Depressariidae > Agonopterix > Agonopterix heracliana. The sequence continues at coordinate 3,360,844 of OY856332.1, forward strand.
TAATGCAACCGTCTCTGCTTACACCATGTATACGGACCGTTTTGCAGAACCTTGAATTTGAAGTTTCGACATATTACTCGGTAGTTTTTAAGGGTATATTATTCGGAGCGCGCTCCATACAAACGTACTATGGTGATATTTTCAATATTAACCAATTAAAGTCAATGAAACTTTGCAGAAACAATCTAGAAACAAATTTCTATGCTTCTATAGAGTCAGATTTTCGTTAAAATATATAGTTTCAATGCTAGGATTAATTTAAGATTTGTATGGAAATCTTTGTGGCACTGTAACTTGAAAACTATACATTTTAACGAAAATCTGACTAGATTGTTTCTGCAAAATTTCATTGAATTTAATTGGTTAGTATTGAAAATATCACCATAGTACGTTTGTATGCAGCGCGCATTTTCGCTCTCGGAATAATATTCTCTTAAGACGTTTCCAAGCAAATACCAGCTACCGTTTAATTACATTTACAGTATACATAGACAATACAACAAATTACAAGAACAATACGCATTTACCGGCCAGAAGCAATGAAATTGAACTAACACAATAGGTTTGCTGGTACGAAATTCCATTGTCAATAATACAAGTAATTACAGACGTTCATTCATCTTCTGCTACAGTTCTATGGAAATACAATTAGGGACGGAAAATTTATGTTCCACCTAAATATTTTGGTTGGAGTCAGTTTTATATTATTACTAGGTATTTCGATTAATTAAATTGCTATATTCCTGTTCAAGTAAACTCGGAGCGTGCAAACGAAGTCTGGGCTATATTTTCAATACTAACCAATTACAGTAAATGACATTTTTCATGGTTTATTTATTTTCCGGGAGTCACGTTGCGGGGTTTGCCTCGAACACTTGTCTCTCGCGTGGTGTTCGCGCGGTTCGCGTCTCAGCCTGCCACGAGGCTCCAAAATCCTTCTCAGTTGTTCTTACTCCAAAAACAATCCTCGAGATTGGATAGACACTCCCAACTTGACACTGGCGAAATCTAACAAGGAAACGCCATTCAATAAAAATAGAATAGACATTTTTCATAAACAATTAAAAAACTTATCTAACTATGCTTATATGTTGTCTTGTTTTAAAGTTACAGTGCCTCAAAGATTTTCATACAAATCTTAAATTAATCCTAGCATTGAAACTGCATATTTTAACGAAGCATGGAGATTTGTTTCTAGATTGTTTCTGCGAAATTTCATTGACTCAAATCTATGAAACAGCTGTTTTTTGCAATTTTGTTTAGTTTGATGGTTTGATTATTTTGTTAGACCTTATACAGGGTGTAACAAAACACTATAGTAATAATTAAGGGGGTGCTTCAGACCATCAATCTAAGCAACTTTCACTATAGAGCCAGCTTCGAAATCGCGAAAAAAAATCTGCTGTCCCATACAGTCGGTACTGCAGTTTTGTACGGGACAGCTGTTTTATTTTACTAGGGTGTCTTGTTACAGCCTGTATAACCAGACTTAGTTTGTATGGAGCGCGATAACGGAAATATCCCCTTTAGGGGCCATAGGTCCCGACGAATATTTTCTATGAGAACCGCGATTGCCCAGCGCTCCGAAAAGTGTGTGCGTGAGCCGTATTTTCGATTAAAAAGAACTAAGCAAAATACTTTTTCTAGATTTTTTTATGATTTCACTAGTTAAACTAATGGTGAATATGTGAGTATAAATGCAAAAAATTGGAAACTATTTTAAGTTCTTCTAAAACGAGAAAAATGCATGAAAATACGTCATGTTTGTGACGATTTTCTATCGAGTGAAGTAATTCCAATCGTGTATTCAGTTTATGATTTCACTAGATAAACTATCCAAAAATACGGAGGTCAATCAATCAATCAATTATACTTTATTGAGGTATGACTTTAGTTTCGGTAAATGGTATAAATCTAGTCGTAAAATGAAAAATAAAAGATGCCTCCGAGGTATTTCCACCTACTATTACGTCTTAATCTAAAATACCAAGTGAATACGACAGTTCTTAAAACCAACTTCTCTTGAACACAGGTGCAAACTCTTTTCCAGCTGAGACCAAGCAGTAAAAATAACGGTAGTTGATAAAGTCTACATTTTACGATTTGAGATATTTTCAAACGGAAAATTGCTATTGGGGATAACGTTTTTAATTACTGGAAGTTTTAAATAAGTTTTCGCAAAATATAAGACGAAGATTTTTGTGCAAAGTTTTTGTAAATACAGGGAGTTAGGGTAAATAGTGGCATTATTGAACGACCTTGACTCTTTCAGAGCCGCCTCACATCTACTAAACTACGTCTTTTTAGACGGTATACCTATTTTTGACTGGCTTGTCCTTCATTATGTCACTGTGGTGCCTTCTAATCCAAGGAAATCACATTCTAAAATCATAAGAATTCGCACCAAATTTAACAGAATAAGTATTGGTCTTAATTAAAAAAAAAAAAAATTATATCTTAATAATATTGTCTACACAAAGGTGTGTGTCTCAAGTAAAAGTGACTTCAACTTAAAAAGTAGATGCACATAATACAGATTTTTCCAATCCGTCCAAACCTGTGTTCAAAGTAAAGCCTAAATTCATTTAGGCTTTACTTTGAACACAGGTTTCATATTAATGTATTTTATAGAAAAATAAGAAATATGATCTATAGCAAATAAAGCCGAGATGTTGAACATCATTGCTATTGCTACACTTTTCAATAATTTGTATAAGTATCTTTCAAATAACGAGAAGATAGCTTCTAAAAACCAGGAAAATATGGCCCAGCCCTGCTTTCACCTATGGGAAGCCTCTTAAGAGGGTACCGAGCCTACTGTGCTGATGCTGAACTCAATCGTATTTTTAAATTTTTAAACAACATTTCCAAAAAAAAACAAGAATGTCACATTATAGTCCTGATTGGCTTTCAATTTATCGAAACATTACGGATTAGCACATCTTTTTAATAAACTAAGAGTCTACCCATCAAACTTTTGCCTAATCGTAGAGGGCATCTTTGTAGGAAATGTAATGAAGGATTATTATTTAGTACACACTTTAGTACTCACAAGTAGGTAAGTACCTACATACCTAAATTAATTTCAATTTCAAACAAAATGTACAAAGAATCTTCACGCTTTTTAATTATTTCAGCAGCGAGGATAAAAGGCAGATAATTAAAAAATCTGATAAGCTTTATGCCGCAATAAATGTCACAATGCGTAGTACATGTAAGACCTGTTTTCTGCCTCTTTTGATTCAAGCATTCTTAAATTACGGTATGAATTTCACATGCGTTGGTGGTGTAATGGTCAGCATAGTTGCCTTCCAAGCAGTTGATCCGAGTTCGATTCTCGGCCAACGCATATTTTTGCTTCCTTTTTTTTTATCTTCGTTTGTGTAGTATAAAATGGGGTCATTTTATGTCCTTTTTCCCGTATGTATAGTTTAATCCTGAACCACACCCTGAACACTTCATACAAAGGGCTCGCAATAACAAGAACTAAGCCTGAGTGAGTATACGAGTGATAGAGGACTACAGACTAACATTCAGTTGCAGAAACGCTCATTAAAGTTAATCCTCAATTAAATATCTTGCTGTCACTTTTCGACTTGTTTAGGTAGCAAAAGCGTGCAAGAGATTAAATGGAGGACTAACTTTAATGAGCGTTTCTACAACCGCGTATGTAATAGTAGTAACCGATAGTATGTTACCATCTCGAAAAGAAATATCGATACTAATAATTATTCTCATAATAATAAAGTCTCTCTTCAATCAAATTGTTACCTAAACGTTATAGATCTAAGTCACAAAATAACTTACCTACGATATTGCGATGTTGTAAATCAAAATAAGCCAAGGTAATAGGTTTCCCTGGAGACTTGGAGACATAAATTTATCAGAGGCTCGAATCGAATATATCGGAGTATGTTAGATTTTTTGCTGTATTAGATTTGGCTGCCTATATGTTATTTCATGTCTCAATCACGTTACCAAATCAAGCTATAAATCATTATTGGTATAAACTTTACGATTGTGGCGCATTGCGGAGAGGTATGGATGGACACTCAATCATAACGGTCCGGGTTCGAATCCGTACGGACAAGATGCCAAATTCGACGACGATGTTCGAATACCTCCTAACTAACAAAGGTAGTGGGTGTCAGTTAGGAGGTATTCGAACATCGTCGTCGCAATGCCATTGTACCAATGAGTTTTTGTACGCAATGCGGACTGCTCTCAAACGGTGAATGAATACATCGTGAGGAAACCTGCATACGCTGAAGAAGTTCTGACGTGTATGTGAAGTCTACCAATATGCATTGGGTCGAAAAACTATAAAATTTGTTGGACCTCTAGTAAAAATAGAATAGAAAAAAAAATATAATAAAAAAAAGATAAAGAAAAAAGAATTTTTCGACTTGTTTTCTTTGGGAAATGTTGTCAGCATTGCGATACAGTCTTGCTATAGGTACATGTAACACCGTCAGCTTTCTAAGCACTCTCACAGTGATCTCGGATGCATTTATTATTTGTCGTAAGATAGAATAGAAGATGCATTCGTTCGATTGTGCGGCCCTTTGTAAATTTGTGTACCTACTTATTAATTACAAATAGGGTTGATTTGAATTATTTTGTTTCGAAATCTGTGTTTACATTCTTTTTTTTTTTTTAATTTAAAATATTTAGTTACTAGGTAGTAGGTAGATACCTTTTGGGCGCAATAACCTCTGGTCATCCATCTTGGAAAAACTTCTCGAATACCGTCCAATAGTTGCCAACTTTAGTTCGTTAGCCCAAAAATCCTCGGCCATTTTAGACGAAGTTAATATTGGCCCAAAACTTTTTGGTTGGCTGATAGAGTAAGGGTAGAATTTCTGCCAAACTTTTCTTATACATAAAAGTTTTCACTTTAAATGGTTGTCCTTATGTCCTAAGGGTCTACAACAGTTTGTGATCTACTAATTATAGTTTTGAGTTCGTAATACAAGAAATTAAGATTGTAGGTAATTGAATACTTTAGTCAAACCATAATTGTCTAAATAAAAATGTTAATGCATCTTAAAAAAAGTTTATTTACAAAATCAAAATCAATCAATCTTAAAAATCAATTGTTTCATAGACAACAGATTTTGGACATACAGTATGTACAGGGAACAAGGCATAGACAAATTATTCTAGCGATAGACACGCTCGTTCAAACAAACAACATGTCACACAAAACAACACAAATGACACATTGCGGTTTGTCATTGCCATAGTGACGAAGTGAACTCGGGAACATCAATCAGGTGCGTACACCTCATTCAAGTGGAACATGTTGCTTCTATGCAAGGGCAAGTCTATCGTTAGAGTAATTTGTCTATGGAACAAGGCGAAGAATATAGGGAACGATTTCTACCAAAAAATAGTAAATCACCACGGAACGGCTTTCAAGTAAATAGATAGCTAATTTTAACTGAGAAATGATTAAAAACAATGCGTTGGCCGAGAATCGAACTCGGATCAACTGCTTGGAAGGCAACTATGCTGACCATTACACCACCAACGCATGTGAGAGAATCTTTTAAAATTTGACTCTGTTTGTGGTCTTTTCGCAGAATTTTAATTTGCTTTCACATTTTATACGCCATGTTATTGAATTCAACTTCCTTCTCCGTGGAATTTTTATGGCTATGACCTTATTTAGGGTTCATGTTATTTTCATACAAATACTTGGACTAAATTGCACTTGGACGGAATGATACTTGGACCAAATTGCACTTGAACAGAATGCAAGTTCAATTGTTTTTCACGGTTGGACGAAATAAGACTTAGACTATTTGGTACCGTGACCATTGTTTTCGGCAGTTTGGTCGTGAAAACGTAAAAGACAAATAGAGATAGATACTTTCGCTTTCATAATATCGAAATGCTTCGAATAGCTAATTATAATAATAATAATAGAAACAGAACTAAAATCAATGCGTTGGCCGAGAATCGAACTCGGATCAACTGCTTGGAAGGCAACTATGCTGACCATTACACCACCAACGCATATGATAACAACATCAAAATTAATGTCATTATAATTTTGAGTAATAACAGCTATGTCGGTACACTATTTGCATAAGTGTAAATTGACAGAAATGTATAGTGTAAATGTGTAGTTACAAGATCAGCAGACGAAGCCGATCCAACTGTTAAGAGGAGTGAGACAGGGGGATGTTATTGCAGGTTTCCTCACGATGTTTTCCTTCACCGTTTGAGAGCAGTCGGTAATACGTACATAAGTTAGAAAAACTCATTGGTACGTGGCATGTTGTCCGTGCGGATTCGAACCCGGACCTCGTGATTGAGAGTCCATACCTCACCGCAAAGCGCCACCGAGCTCTTCGTATATCTTTTATCTTCGTAATAATGTTATATAAATTGTAAATATCATTTGATACGCGCAATCTAGATTTTCTAAGCTATTTTTCCATAATATATAAAACAATACTTTTATTAATAACTAGTGTTTTCCCGCGACTTCGTTCGCACAAATTATATACCAGATTTTAAGTCAGATCATAAGCTATCAAACAAAACAAGTTTCATCAAAATCGGTTCAGTAGTTTTTGCGTGATGCGCGAACAAACAAACAAACTAACAATTTTGTCAATAGATAGCTGCACGTTTTTAAATCGCGCTATCGAATGTTATTTGAATTTATATGAAGAGAACCGCTACTTTTTTATTCCTTATGAATTTACGGTTTTATAATAGTTAAGACGTCTACGAGTGTTCTACGACTAAGTTTTGTATGGACGGAAACCACCAAGGAGAAGATTTGCTTATCAGTTTAATTCTTTCATCCACAAAACCACTTCAAATGAAATCATGTCCCTTATTAGTTGCATCACATAGGTCGTCACGACCCATGGGAGATCAGGGACTAGTGGGAGATAATGTGTGGGTATTTACTTCTTAGAATTTTTTAATAGTTTATATTGACCTAATTGACCTGAGTTACAATGGCAAAACGTAGTTACCCCACAATAAGTTAGGTGCAGTTTTTTTTTAAAACAAAGATAATCCAATCAACGAAATAGCAGCATTTATATTTGATGGGCCGATAGCAGAAGGTAGTTTTATTATCCGGGCGTTCGGTTTAAACCGGATCAGAGTGGATCTCGTCCGGTTAATCCGGTTACGTTGCGTGTTAATGTTGATCCCTAGCGGGATGGTTTCACAGAATCTGCTGCTGTATTTCGCTTTAACGTTAGATGAATTTTGTGAAAACTTGTGCATGGAGCTGATCTCTAAATGCTAAATGAATCTCAACTGAAACGTCATTGGACTGCATGCGAATCTGGCAACCCTAGAGTTGCAGCAGACTGAAAGTTGACAACCGCGTACTGGAAAGCGCAGCGTGGGTCAGCCCCCACACGGTGGTCCGACGACCTGATGAAGGCGGCGGGAACTCGTTGGATGAGGGCAGCGCAGGACCGGTCGTTGTGGCGATCCTTGGGGGAGGCCTATGTCCAGCAGTGGACGTCCATCGGCTGAGATGATTATGATGATTATGAGAGGTGGTAACACTAGTTATTCCAGTTCTTTAGATTGGTGATGATCGGTCTCTTTCCGAAGGCACCTCATTTACTTCCCAAATAGATAAGGTGGATTTCTCATTTCGTTCACCTAACTAATAGGTGCATAATTCTACAGTTGGATCTTCATATAGGTGGGCGGGATCTTTTTGTGAACGAAATGTATAAACAGAATATTTATACTGTCATATTATGTCGACCATATCAATGGCACATGGGCTACATCTGTATGCTACTTCTTTTAAGTCGAAGCCAGGGTCTCCTGTCTGGCAAATACAAGCTGAAGAAGGTGCTCGTCAAGAATTTAATAGTTCGTGCGTGAGCTTAATCATAAATCGTATGTCGTGAGTTTGAGAGTCCAAATCAACAACAACAATCGTGAAAAATACCTTCATGAAGATCCTATTCAAGCTTTTTTGCTACTTTATATTCTTATCAAGTGTCTGTAGAGAGTAAAAATATCGATTTATTCGACGTACCCGTGCGAGGTAGATGGGACATATTTTTTATTTACAATCTTTGGTACTTTAAATTTTCTTTTGTCGGGTGCGTTGAATGTTGACAAATTATACGCTGTGTTTTCAACATAGGAGCGCATTACGGAGTCGCGTGGCTGAGGGGGTGACAAGTGGACGTGTCGTCGGCTTGCAATTTTGACAGCCACGTGGCTCCGCCGTTTTATGGCGGTTTCGAGTGTGTGTTTTTGTTAAAAACGGGGCTTTGAGATCGCCATATCCTATTACCGTACAATATCTAATGAGTATTTCCTCAACACTTGACACTGGCGAAATCTAACAAGGAAACGCCATTAATTAAGAATAGAATAGAATAGAGCGCATTACGGACCCGTGAAATATCTCATAAAATATTACAACACCTAACAGCAGCTAACCACGTACTTTGCTACAAAATACCCTTACAAACTTTTACCCCAGTTTTCACACCTTTGAGGGTTGAATTAGGAAAACCCTAAGTGAGCACCTAGATGCCAATAAAAACATCCATGGCAAATTTTAAGTTTGTAGTCTTTGTATTTTTGGAAATTTAGTTTTGGAAGAAGTGACTAAGGAAAACGCGGATCTTCTCTTTTTTGTTTTATCCACGGTTTTAAACAATATATTCGTTAACTGAGCCACCTGTGTATACAGTAACTGATCAATTCTGACCCAGAGTTAATCTGCTTATTGTATTACATGGGTATGTGGGTGTGGTTTGGATTATCGTTTCACTCGTTATGTAATAATACAGAGGTTTATTATTATTTGTTTGATTTACGGCTGAATGAAACAAGATTCAGATTACGTCATGATTTTAAATGAAACCATACCGGGTCCTTCTCTTAATATTCTGACACTTTTTTAAGGGGATGATCAGACCATCAAACTGAACAACTTTCTCTATAGGACCAACAACGAAATCGCGAAAAAAAATTAGCTGTCCCTTTTGGTTCAAGAAGGTTTGCAATTTTGTATGGAGTATCTTTTTTTTCGTGAATTTCGATGTTGGTGCCATAGAGAAAGTTGTTCAATTTGACGGTCTGATGATCCCCTTGAAAAGGGTCAGCATATTAATAAGGACCCTAGTTTTACGCTAAGTCAAAAATAGGGCGTAATTTTGAAATCCTGAAGCTTAAGATGTCGATGGTCAAGTTTTCGATGGGTTTCCCACCACGCTCCGCAAACGGTGTGCCGCTCGCGCTGCAGAGGGTTCGCGCCAGCACCAACAGCATCCTGAACATGGTCTCCAGTAGATACTGTGACAGTAGCTTTATAAAGCACTGGATCGGTCTACACTTAAGTGTTTGTATTAACATAGTCATTTAAGTGTGATACTAACAACATATGGATGTAATGTCTGAAATAAAGAATTTTTATTTATTTATTTTTTAAATCAGAAAATATGTAAGCTAAATATTTACGAAAGTAATTAAATCTAACAATCAAATCAGCCCGCATCAACCCACTGTTGGGCATAGGCCTCCTTTTTAATGCGCCACTCCTCACGGTCCTGTGCCAATCTGATCCATATCTGACCCGCAACCCTTACAATGTCGTCTGATCAACGCATCGGTGCTCTACCCACGGACCTCCTCCCTTCTCTTGGCCACCATTCCAATATTGCCTTGGTCCACCGGCCGTGTGGCCGACGAAAGTAATTACTGACAATAAACTACTTTCAATTATAACGAATGACGTAAGCACGATATGTAAAAAAAAAAAATTTTGCTTTTGCCCGAGACTGCATTCGCACCGACTGCCGTAATCTTACACTCAGTTGCAGAAACGCTAATTAAAGATAATCTTCCGTTAAATCTCTTGCTAGCTTTTACTCAGTCAACAAGACAAAAAGTGACAGCAAGAGATTTAATGGAGGATTAACTTTAATGAACATTTTCTGCAACTGAGTGTCAGTGAGATAGGATACTAAAACTGCCGAGTTTGGAATTCTTGGAAACAATTACATGACATCTCTGACGAGAATAGAAAGTACCTATGAAGTTCTCCTTAAATCAACCCCTATAACGGGAAACTTGGGGTCTTGGGGTTAAACTTGTTACTTAGTTTGTTATTATACGGGCACGCTAGTCTGCTAAGTAAATTATTAAGCTCCGTCTACATCATACATATTCTCACGCCTGTCTCCCATAGGGGTAGGCAGAGACGACGGAATGCCACCTGCTACGATCCTGATAAACCTCTCTAGCTTCCTCCACATTCATTAGTCCTTTCATGCATGTTCGTCGGTTTTGGGTAGATCTGACCTGGCCTTTTTTAAGCACTCGCCATCAATTTGGTCTAGGTCGTCCCCTTCCAATATTTCCACTTTCGCTTTTCTTATACAGGGTAAAATTGATATCATTAGCATCCTTTTAAACTAAGAGTCTAAAAAATCTGCTGTTCCATACCAAACTGCAATGCCTACTCGACTCAAATGTATGCAACAACAACAGCAGATTTTTTTGCTCCAATCGGTTTGCTCCCATAGTAAATGTTGTTCAGTTTGATGGGTAGAGCATAAGCATATGCTCACGACTATATTCCCCGAGGGGGTAGTCAGAGATATTCTGAAACCTCAGAACATCCACGTTTCACCAGTAGTACCGAAACTCTGTCCAGTGTGACGGGGGGTAAGCCCGTCGCCACTTATAATGGACAGTGGGACTTTGACGGGTAGACTCTTAGTTTAAACGGATGCTAATTATATCAATTTCACACTGTCGATTGCACTCGTCGATTTGCTCTCATCCATTCTTTCCATTATATGATCAAACAACCATCAACATACCTTTTTCTATCTTTGTCACTATATCCTCTTTCAGACTATAACGTTCTCTAATTAGACTAAATTTTTCATTTTGTCCATGACAGTTACACCACACCTACTTCTCAATAAGCGCATTTCCTCTCTATCAGTCTAAAGCCTGACCAGGAATATAAAAAACCTGGATTGGGGGCGCTGCAATCGACTGTCACCTTTAATGTTAGTGTACCAAGTACAAAAATTAGTTCCAATGATTTTCCGCAACATGGCGAGGTTTTTTATTTTCCTGGTCAGGCTTTACATCACCTCACCTGCATCAATTATAATAACGCCATTTCTTGACACAACCTAACCTAACCTACTTACATTTATGTATATGCTCATATTTGGCTGTACATAATTATATAATTGCATGCGTTCATTCAAGTAAACCAGCACATGCGTTGGTGGTGTAATGGTCAGCATAGTTGCCTTCCAAGCAGTTGATCCGAGTTCGATTCTCGGCCAACGCATATTTTTGTAAATTATGTTTGTAAATATTTTTATGTTTAATGTCTAAAAAAATCTGCTGCTCCATACAAAACAGCTGTACGTACTCGAATCAAATGTAATGAAAAAACTGATTTTTTTTCACGTTTCCTGAGACTCCATACTCCATAGTATGACTGACTGACTCCATAGTGAAAGTTGTTCAGTTTGATGGTCTGAATTCAATGTTGCAGTAATTGCCAGGCTGTCACTTACACCCTGTATGTATATTAACTTGCTACGATTATGGGAGCCGGACTGGAAAAGACGCGGGCAAAGTTCGTGTCTTAAAAGTTTCAAAACACTTACCAATTTAGAGCGTTCACACACGATGACGCATGACGGAGCGGCTTGCGGCTGCGTCAGTGCGGGGAATCGTTGCTGCAGTCGCAGTGATGTCCGTCAGTGCGACTTGCAGTCCGTCAGAACGACGTCACTGCGGCAATGGTGTTGCGAGATATGGAATAATTATCCTAGATCTGCGATATTTTTGAGTAGCATGATTGACTACAATATTTTATATTTTTATTATTGCACGTAACGGATCGTTACCTTACCCGGGGTAACCATGTTGACGGTAAATTTTTCAACGGCTTAAGAGCCTACCGAGCCTATTGTGCTGCCCCCAATCGTATTTTTTTTATTTCTGTACAATTAAATAACATTTCCAAAAAACAAGAATGTCACATTGTAGTCCTGATTGGCATTCAATTTATCGAAACATTACGGATTATTATGTTTTATGCTTGTAGCTATTATCGTTAAAACTGCAACTGGCGGTTTTATAGTAGACTAGTGTTTTCCCGCGACTTCGTCCGCACAAATTATATACCAGATTTTAGGTCAGATCATAAGCTATCAAACAAAAAAAGTTTCATCTAAATCGGTTCAGTAGTTTTTGCGTGATGCGCGAACAAACAAACAAACACACTATTTTGTCAATAGATGGCGCTGCACGTCATTTAAATCGCGCTATCGAGGTCATTTGAATTTATATGAAGTGAACAGCTACTTTTTTGTTCCTTATGGTTTTACGGTTTTATAATAGTAAAGATTACACACCGAGGACAGGAAAGTAAGAAAGGTCTCAGATCTCATGTAATGAGGTTTTCTTATTTTTTGTCCGAGGTTAGTATACTATTTTTCTCCCCGACGGAGGTGGAAAGCGACAACTTTGTTTAGCGCAGCGTTGCAAAAATTGACGCTTTCTGTCCGGAGGGGAGAAAATAGTAGATTACACACCGAGGACAGGAAAGGTCTCAGAGCTCATGTAATTGTTGACCTCGGCCTTAACATGTGATCTGAGGCTTTCTTACTCGGACAGAAAGTCCTAGGTTAGTATACAATTTTTCTTCTCGACAGAGGTGGAAAGCGGAAACTTCGTTTAGCGTTCTCCCCTCCAGACGGAAAGCGTCAATTTTCGTCCCGCTGCGCTAAACAAAGATGTCGCTTGTCACCTCCGTCGAGGAGAAAAATATTAAAGTAAAATAGCTTACGCAGTGGAAACATCGAAATATAATTTTCTTGACAGTATCAACATTATGGAAACCATTACATAGATCTAAAGTATGTCTCGAGGATATATAAACAAAAGATGTGACAACACTTTACTAGATGTGCCACCTTAACATTCACTCCTCTTTTTCAATCCAGGCTCTTCACAAAGCTTTATCAGGTTTCTTTTGATTTGCTTTATCAGATTTCTTTTGATTTTTAGTACCCATCTTAACATTCACTCCTCTTTTTCAATCCAAGCTCTTCACAATGCTTTACTAGGTTTCTTTTGACTTTTAATACCCATTTGCATAGTGGTGCTTTTCTTTTCTTTGGGTGAGTCTTCAGCTCCAAAGTCAGATTTTCATTTAATGTCTTTATTTCACGACTGATCGCTTCGATCCACTTATCCTTTTCAGGACTACGCAAGGATTCACGATATGAAGATGGTTCAAGTACAGATATTATGGCTTCATTAACGGATTGATCAAAATGTAATCTCTCAGGAGGTTTAATCTATCTTCGATCACGAAACTGTCGCCCGCTTAATTCTGCGTCTGGCATGACTTCATTTTGTTGTGTTACGTCATTGCCATTTGTCTCAACTTCTTCAATCGACTGAAAATCAATTTCGCTTTCGATAAGGTCTCCGGGTATCTTAGCTCTAGGTCTCTCTCCAAATTTCTATCTATGGCACTGAGAACAAATTTCTTTGAATTCTTGGTATGTACCAAACGTTCGTCAAGGTAATCAGCTCCTTGTGGCAGGTTATGTCAGCTTCGAGTTGTATAGAACCTTTTCCAATGGCTTCAATAGCATCTCCATTTGCCGTCATAACTCTATGAGAATTCTCAAAGTACTCAAAGGACTCTTCTCTATTGGTAACATGAGTGGTGGCACCATTGTCTACGTACCAAGAGTCTTTGTCTGCATTCTTATCACCACAGGCTGGGGCTAAGCCTGTCATCATCGCTACATTTGTGGGTTGCTTTGGAGGTTTGGGAGGTCTACCATCCACTATCCACTTTTCGCAGGATTTGACTTTATGAAACCCTTCCTTGCAATAATTGCATAATTTGTTCTTATTTGCATTGTTTTTACCTTTCGCAAAATGCTTTTCACCTCGTAGAACAAGAAGTTCACTGCTGCTTCCGCCTTCATCCACATTTTTCTGGTTAAGCGACCTTTCTTAAGTGAATAGCTGAGTAGTCAGGTTTTCTATTATATGATCACTTACAGACATTAAAGCCCAACTGGATTTGAAGTTAAAGTACTCGTCAGCTCGTCAGGCAGTGAATCCATAACTTTACATAATTATCAACAGCATCTCCGGTAATCTGCATTGTTCTTGTTTAGTCATGATCAGATTTCCTTCATGCCATAGATTTTTAACTGCAGTTAAGTGATTTCCCATGTCATGTGAGGGGTCATGCTTGTATCCAAAGAATTGCATGCATACATCATAGAAACGATCCTTAGATACTCTTTCATAAAGCCGGTTAAGTTCCTCCCAAGCTTCTTTTGCTAAAGCGCATTAGGTACTTTGGTAAGGATCTTTTCGGTCATATTAGAGGTGAACAGTAAAAGGCTGTGCTTTCGATTCGCTTGTAAGCATCGTTATCAGTTTTGTATTTCGACAACTCTTCCGGTGTGGCATCTTTACTTGAATATATTGGCTTTTTGAGGATCCCTTCTACAGCGTCGAGTGCTCCGGTGTGGGTTCTCAGCAGCATCAATATTTGAAATTTCCAAGATGACCAGTTATTTCCGTCGAACGGTCGAATTTCGAGTTTAAGGGTCGGCACTACCTACGGTCCGTTTGACATATCTGTCAAAAGAAAAAGACCGGTGGCCGACAACACTCAACCCTATCTTATAAGATTAATGAACAAATCAATTTGATAGCTTTTGGTAATACTTTTCTTGCAAAAAACTTGGTCGGCTGCAGCGCGCGGCAGCTTGGCTGGCATGTTTACTGGTGTGAAGGAAAAAGTGAACCCTACCTGGTGACACAACATTTTACCTCGTTGAATTAAAGGACGTAACTAGTCTGTTGATCTAGAGTCCAATTAGTAAGGACTAAAAAGTCTGGCCGGCCGACCCTATCCTGGCAGGGTCGTAGGTCCGACCGAATTTAGGGTACCTACTACTCGGAAGGCAGATTTTACCACATTAAATTAATGTTGAATGTTTGGTTGTGCGTGGCAATCATCCTGCAGCATCTGGATTTGAGAGCCGTAGGTCGAAATTGACATTTACAGCAACAGTACAGTACCGTGATGGACCTATAATGTGACTGATCAAAGATCACCCCTGGTGGTAGGATAGGATGGGTTCTAGCTAATTAGATCACAGTATTACTAAGGCTTAAAAAAACTTAAAATTATTTTAACAGAACAAATTAAAACTTTTAACAGAATAATGAAATTATTATAAGTTTAATATTATTGGTATTAAAACAATATTATTATATTATTATTGGTATTGGTATTATTGGTAGCAAACTAAGGGTTTGTAATCTTTTATCATCATAATCATCGTCAGATATAATATTTTAAGCACGGAATAAAAGTTAATTTTGCAGTAACTGGAACGATTGCCTTCAAAAACATTTGCGCAAAAGGACATCATCAGTGTGACGACTTTTAGTAGATTTCTTCTTTATTGGTATATTTAGGGCAAAATTGTTTAGTAGATTTTAGTAGAAATTGGGTATTCGAAAATGTTAATGTATTTAAAAATGCAAGGATTCAGGCTCATAAAATCTAAGCTGGCAATACAAATGGCTGAGAAAACGATTGCAGGGTTTGCAAGTTTTCCGGAACTTCTAGTACATCATCATCATAATCATCAGCCTATACAAGGTGTTACAAAAATACAAATTAACATTTAAGGGGGTGGTTAAGACCATCAAACTCAACAACTTTCACTATGGGACCAATATCGAAATCGCGAAAAATATAATTATGTTCTATACTCTACAAATCGACTCGAGCTAAAAATCTATGGGATATCAGCATAGGCGTAGCAAGGGGGGGGGGGGGCCGGGTGGGCCCGGCCCACCCCAGAATCCTTCTGGCCCACCCCAGAAATCAAATGAATCACTTACTAAAAATAAGAGACCGAATCGCCTCGATCTCGGCATGAGCTGGAGAAATCGAGTTATAATGAAGCAAAATCTTTAGAACCTACTGCACTGATCTAATTTATATTGCTGTAAAATCACGAGCTCGCTTCGCTCGCTCCTGGCTAGACACATTGCAGTAAAATCTCGAGTTTACTTCGCTCACTCCAGAATTCAGTGAAATCTCGAGCTCGATTCGCTCGCTCTAGGATTTGGATCGTATATCTCTTCATAGTGTATCTAGAGCAATCTTGAGCTTGCTTTGCTCGTTCCAGATTTTAGGTCGTAAAAAACTCGAGCTCGCTTCGCTCGCTCCATGATTTAAGTCTAATTACACTGATCTCACTATATTACAGTAAAATCTCGAGCTCGCTTCGCTCGCTCCATGATTTAAGTCTAATTACACTGAACTCACTATATTTCAGTAAAATCTCGAGCTCGCTTCGCTCGCTCCTGGCTACGATTGTATCACAAGGACCTACAGCTAGATACATTGCAGTAAAATTTCAAGCTGCTTCGCTCGCTCCAGAATTCAGTGAAATGGTTGGTTTTGGCTCCTTTTTCCATAGTAAAGTAAAATCTCGAGCTTGCTATGCTCTTTCCAGATTTTAGGTCGTAAAAAAATTGAGCATTTTTTTACATTTTATTGCAACGACCTAACCTGGGCCTGGCCCCCCCTGGGAAAAAATCATTGCTACGCCCATGGATATCCGATTTTTTTTTCGCGATTTCGATGTTGGTCCCATAGAGAAAGTTGTTCAGTTTGACGGTCTAAACAACCCCCTTAAGAGTTTTAAAAATTTATTCTTACTTTTGTAACACCCTGTATACGTCCCACTACAAGGCACAGGCCTACCTTCTAGGAGGGTGTTTGGGCGTAAGTCCACCACGCATGCCCAAAGCGGATTGGTAGACTTCACATATACATCAGAATTTCTTCGTCTGCATTATGCAGGTTTCCTCGCGATGTTTTCGTTCACCCTTTGAGAGCAGTCGGTAATACGTACATAAGTTAGAAAAACTCATTGGTTCGTGGCATGTTGTCCGTGCGGATTCGAACGCGGACCTCTTGATTGAGAGTCCATACCTCTCCGCAATGCGCCACCGAACTCACTTCTAGTACAGCAAATATTAATCATATCGCCTAATGTTATTTTTTTTTACAAAAGAGGGCTTCTAAACAGAGTTGGAATTTTGGTACCTAGCACTTTTAATATGTCAAAGAGATTACATGTTTATCGACTTCCAATAATGTCGATATACGGGTATATTTTATATCACTGCGGATAACTTCAGCATGTATCGAACTTCAAAATAGCGAAAATAAATCAGCTGTTCCATACATTTGAGTCGAATATGTAGGTACTGCAGTTTTGTATAGGACAGCAGATTTTTTTTTCGCTCTTTTGTAGTTGGCTCCATAGTGAAAGTTGTTCAGTTTGATGAGTAGAATACATGCTGGTGTTATCCGCAGTGCTAAAAAATTACCCGTATATGGACACAATCGGAAGTCGATAAACGTGCAATCCCTTTGACATAATTAAAAGTGCTACCAAAATTTCTGACTCTGCTTATGAGACACAGAAAACTGTACTAAATTTAAACTTGCGTAGGGACGACCAAATTTAATATTTATTTGAAAATTGAAGCATCCATGTTACAAAGTGATGAAAACCAATAAAAATTATACAAAAATGCGAAAATAACATGTGTAATGATGAGCGTTTAGATAAAATTGATAATATTTTGTTCAAAAACGTGTTTTATATTAAATTTTAACCATCTGTAACGACATTAATATTATTTGGTAGAATTTAAGTAGAATTTGAAACAGGGCTGGTAGATTTTGGTAAATTTCAGCAGTAATTTTCGTCACGCTGAAGGACATTGTGCGACACAAGAACATATAAGTAGGTGTTACTTAGTAGCTAAAGTGGGTACATGAATCCTGAAAGGGCACAGAAATATTAACAAGAAGTAATTTTAAAGAAAAAAATTAGTACAATGTCAATAGTTCTTTAGGTTCTTTTGGTAGTTTTTGGTTCTTTTGGTAGATTTTGGTAATTATTGGTAGTTTAGTAATTATTTTTTTGTTGTTTCTGGTTTTTTGGTAGTTTTTGGTTAGTTTGGTATTTTTTCGTTGTTTCTGGTTATTTTGGTAGATTTTCGTAGTTTTTGGTTATTTTGGTAGATTTTTATACTTTTTGGAAATATTTGATAGAAGAATGAAAATTACCAAAAACTACCATAAAAACAAAAGAGTTCTTGACGGCTTGGCTACGGGGTGGGTTTGTTGACATAAATAAAATATATGTTTTGCAAAAGAGGTACCTACATTCGAATCGTAAGCGGAATTCAGTCAGTAAGGGTGTCATGCCGATCCTTGTTTACCGACTTTAAATTACTCACTGTGACAGCTTCGTATATCCTCGATCTGTGCGAAATCGTGAGACGATACCCCGTAGTATTCCGTAGCAAGAGATTAAATTTAACTAGCAAAAATGAGCTACTGGTACCAAATTACCGACTAGCATCGATGCTAAGGACTACAAAATAAAGTCGAATACTGTTCTTGTGTATAGTAAAATACCAGATGACATTAAAGCCGACAAGAAATTTCTGAAGAAGGTTAAAGAATTATTAATCGAACAGTGTCCGTGTCCCTATGACTTTAATTAGTTTCTTCAGTATAAGTAAACAAACAGGCATCAATCTGAGTAGAAAAAAATGTGTTGCAGACCGATTATTTGTACCTCAATAGGTTATTATAATTTTTAACTAATCACATTTAACTGATTTTATAACATTTAACTAATTTAATTGTAGTAAGTGAATGGTGGTAGTTAAGTCTGGCACCTATTGTTTAAATCTGTTTTTTTCTTAATGTTTATAAATTATATTGTAGTGTGACTAATAGGTACTCTGTACTTACCATCTGTAACTTATGTACCTACCTACAATTTAAGGTAAATAAATAAAATGAAATGAGATGAACCAAAAGTAACAAATTAACCATAAACTACCAAAAAGTACGAAAAATTACCAAAATAACAATAATCTACCAAAAAGTACGAAAATCTACCAAAAAAAACAGAAACTACCAAAATAACCAAAAACTACTACCGAAAAGTACGAAAATCTACCAAAATAACTTTTTGGTTACTTTTGTACGAAAATTTACCAAAAACTACCGAAAGACTCAAAACTACCATAAATTACCAAAATAACCAAAAACTACCAAATAGTGCCCGGAAAGTAACTTTTGTGAAATTCCTTTGTGTTGTCTTGTGTCGCGCAATGTCTTTTCGCGCAAAATTCTGTCGTGCAAATGACTTACAAAGTCAATCGTTTGAGTTACCTACTGCGGTACAGAATTCACTCTTATTTAAAACATATCTGACGATGATGATGATGATTTCAGATTATCAATCCTTAGTTTGCTAGTAACAATAGTAATAAACTTACAGTTATTCTGTTATAATAACAAGTAATAGTCGACCAATTTATAAAATGTACTTCTAAGTCCACATACGTGACGGGCAACTACGGAACCCTACACTGCATGTGGCCCGACACCCACTTGCCCGGTTTTTTATAAGTTACTTTGCCTACTTTAGCTAAAAATGGATTTGTTCATAAATCTTCTAAGACAGGGTTGGGTGTTGCCGGTCACCGGTCTATTTGCAATGATTTCGAACGATTGACGGCCCATAGTAATTTGTATGAAGAAAACGTCCAAAAAAATATGTGATTTTTGGTAACAAATTGCAAAAAAACTAGAAGTCGTATCGAAAAACTGATTTGTTTAAAGTGTTCTTTGATGTTTTACCATTGATTAGAAATATATTTTGTTGTTTTATTTTGTTTCACTAAATCACAGGACTCGGAACGCGGCAGTGCTATTCTGGAGTTTTGCATGAAATTCTCGATTACTTTCTGATGTAATTACACAATTTTACTGAAATTTTTTTTGTTCATCTTGTACTTCATCTTTTAAAGAAGCGATGGTATTAATTTTGTTTCTAAATATAGCTATTTACTATCCTCAAAAGTCGGAACGCCGAACCCTGTTTTGCCCGATTAGGGTAGTGCCGACCCTTAACATTTGTCGACATAATATTTCCACTATTTCGAACCTTTATTCTTTCGGAATAACTTTTGCCAAACTCACGGCTTCGAATTTTCACTGTTATTAACGAATTTTAACGCTCTACTACCATATTAAAGTAAAATAGCTTACGCAGTGGAAAAATCGAAATATAATTTTCTTGACAGTAACAATACCAATCACCATGGAAACGATAACATAGATCTAAAGTACGTCGAGGATATATAAATACAAGATGTGACAACACTTTACTAGACGTGCCACCTTAACATTCACTCCTCTTTTTCAATCCAGGCTCTTCACAAAGCTTTATCAGGTTTCTTTTGATTACCAAAAAACCACCTTCCTTCACCTTAACAAAAAATAGTTTACAAAAATAATCTACTATAACAAGGAATCGGTTTTATTATTAATTTTTCTCTAACATCAAATAATAATAACAACATAAACATAAATATTATTTATGTTGCGTTTCGAGTGAAACACCTATATATTTTTCATAATGGGGCAACAGATTGTAAAATTACTCGAAATTAGCAGAAATTTCGGCCATCTAAGGTGTATCTGCTGGCAACTTTACGCGCGTCACTGCGTCACTCGTGTGCCATACCATGCGACAGCGCCGCAGTGACGGACTGCAGTGCGACTGTCGCACGTTTGCTGCATTGACGCGCGTCAATGCAGTGACGCATGCGGAGCCGCATTGCCGCGCGTCAATGCGGGAAACGTGCGACAGTCGCACTGCAGTCCGTCACTGCGGCGCTGTCGCATGGTATGGCACACGGGTGACGCAGTGACGCGCGTAAAGTTGCCAGCAGATACACCTTAGATGGCCGAAAGTTCTGCTATTTTTGTTGTAGATTTTCGTAGTTTTTGTTTTGAATGATAGATTATTGTAGATTTTGGTAAATTTTCGTTCTTTTTGTAGTTTTTGGTAGATTTTGGTAGTTTTTGATTCTTTTGGTAAATTTTGGTCGTTTTTTTTGTCATTTGTTGGTAGATAATGGTAGTATAGTATATGGTAATTTCTGGTTCGTTTGGTAGATTTTGGTAGTTTTCTAACCGATTGCTTCCAAAATCAATATTTGCACGAATCTGACGTCAGAATTCAGAAAAGAGGCTGCCATCTTGAACTTTTTTGTTTCTCAACCGATTGCTTTAAAAATCGATATTTGGGGGTTTCTAAGGACACTGTACGGGCCAGCTAGCGCGTACACTTGATTGTAGTGAAGTTGCTTGATAGTAGTTGAGGAGAGATGAGAGAAAGAAGATGTAGTTGAAGATATAAGGTTTTACTTGAAGATAGGTAAAGAAACAAAGTTAAGTTGGCGAATCTTTCTCTAATGTGTCTTGCATGACAGTTGAATATAGTCTCTCATGATTATTACTTGATACATGCATATTTATAATAAACGCTATTCCACGCGGCCAAACTAGGTCACCACGTGCGCAAGCAAATGTTCGGTGGTTGGACCGTACATGTTGGCAACCCCAAAAGGATAAAACAAAGACAAAAGAAAAGAATTCGCCATTACAAAATAAAAATAAATCAATCAAAATTAAAAGCTAAGTTTTCTGCTGCTCCGGTTCCCGGTCGCGTCCTCGTCGTGGAGTTGTTGAAGGGCGCGGGCGGTGACAGCGTCGCGAGCGGCTCGGCGGCGGCACGCCGGCACTGCAGCTCGATGTTCTCGTGTCGCGTCGTGTTCGGCTCTCTCTTAGAGCCAATACGTTGGCGGCACTTCCTCAATGCTAGCCATAAGGCTGTAAGTATAGCTGCGCCTAGTAGACCATAACAAATTACATATTGGTGTAGGTCATGGCTTGATATTGTCGAAGGAAGTCGTTCTTCGTGACGTTTCTGTATGCCCAAATGCTTATCGATGTCTTGAAGTTCCGGGTGCGTAGGCAGAGACAGACGTGTTGCATTGTAATGTGCAATATTTACAATTTTATTGACAGTAGAATTCAGAGAAGGTACAGTGAATTCGTACTCCATCTTCAGATTGCTGCTAAATTCGTTATGCGAGTGAATAGTCAAGTCCTTTGATTGCAGCATACATCCCGGAGCCAGAGTCACTATCGCAGAATTAGTTATAGTGTGTGATGCGACGTCACTCTCGCATATCGTCCGCATTGTGCAGATTGTGCAACATATCGCAAGCCAGCTGTTCGGCGCGTGCAACCCGATCCATGCATCCTTACACGGTGCGCTCCGTACGTCACACGATGACGTCGATGGCCTGTGGCTCAGTAGAGTGGCTTCGCAGGGAGCGTGCGGATTATGTAGGTTGAAAGTTGGTAGGTTCTTGTTGCATAGGAATTCATCAAGTTTGTGCTGCATACATTGTCCTATATCTTCTTCTGACAGGGACATGTAAGTATTCTCCTTGAAGTTCACGGCAATGTTTCTTGAAGTTAATTGAAGAGTGGTTACACTATCGTTTGTAGTGATAGGTAACGAATAAGCTCTATACAAATTATAATCTTGATCCGAAGTCAGTGGTATGTGAATTTCAAATAAAAAGTAGTTGGATGTTACTCGTGCCTTCACATAAAGTAGTTTGTAAAGCTCCTTTATATCCTGTCGCACGTTTCTCACGGGTAGAGATAGAGTTGGTGGAAGTCTACCGGAGATGTCTTCCAGCTGTTTGATCAAGTTTCCAGGCGTGATGAGATTGACGTTCAGGTGCCCTTTGTGGACTTCAGTGATAGTTTTAAACAGCATTTCTTGAATCCTTCTTAAACTGTTTATTAGTAGATAAGCTGATAAGGATGCGGAGTTAAAGTAACTAGTTGACATTACTATCTCCATTTCTGATTCGACCTTCGCAAAGTTGGTGTCAGTTAGTTTCATGTAGTTATTAATTAAGTCGAACTGACGCTGGATGTTGTCTTCGCTCTTCTTCAGTGCATTGTTCTCCAGCTCGACTATGGATGTTTGATTTTTAATCAAGTCGAGTAGGTAGTTTTCGTTGTTCTGCAGCGATTCTATATCTTGATGGTATTTTTCTGCGAAGTGTTGGTCCAGGACACCAAACAGACTGTTAGCTATGTATCCCACTCCGTCGATGAGTCCTCGCTTTCTGCGCTTGGTCACATGTTTGTGTGGAGTGAGAAGAATGGTGTTGTAATAGTTCATTAGTTCAGTCTCATGATGAATCTGTTCAAGTGTCATTTTACAGTATCTTGGGTCTGTTTTTTGACATAAGTCGTCCAAACTCTGAACATAAGTTTCGATGCGTCGGATGCCCTCCCAGTAGTTCGTTAAGTTATAGTACATAAGTAGTTTCCATTCATTATGAATAATTTGTAACTTCCCAATAGTATCATAATAAATCGGGCGTTCTTTTTCAAAGCGTGTAATATGAGCCCTTGACGACGGCGAGTCAATCCCGCCGCCTGTGGCGCGTGCTCCGTTTGTTATTACACACAGCGATAACAAAATTGTCAACAATATCGAGAGACATCCTTTTTTAAGTTTGTTAACTTTTGAATAAGTTGAAGTATTTTGGTTTATTTTACTCTCTCTTCTACAGTTAGAACTTTCTTTCTTGTCAGTATTGGTCGTAGTTTCCATCGGGAGCGGCGATAGCTTTACGACGGGACGTTTGATGACTCCAGTTTGAGTCTTGAGAGTAGTTACTCTAACGAGGCCATCTGAACCGGGATGTAGTTCTAGTACCCGGCCCATGGCCCATTTTCCAGGTGGCAGGTTGTTCTCTTTTACCAACACTATGTCACCTATCTTGATGTTTTCAGTTGGTTTGTTCCATTTGCATCGTCGTTGGAGTTGGGTTAAGTACTCGTTCGACCATGATTTCCAAAATTGTTGAGACATATGTTCAGTTAGTTGCCATCGACGACGTATATCGATGTTTGTGACGTCACTATAATCAGATAATGGTAGTGAGGTCATAGGGCCACCCGTTAAGAAGTGACCAGGCGTTAAGTAATTGAAGAATTCATCAGGGTCTTCAGTAAGAGGGCACAGCGGTCGTGAGTTCATGCATGCCTCGATCTTGGTCAGCAGCGTCGTAAACTCCTCGTAGGTCAGTTTCTGGTCGCCCAGTACCCGGCGAAGGTGATATTTCATAGCTTTTACCGCTGCCTCCCACAAACCGCCCGCACTTGGCCATGCGGGGGCGTTGAAGTGCCACTCCACTTCCATCTTCCCTATTTCTTTGAAGAATTCGGGAGACAAAATCTGTTTGAAGTCTTGAAATTCGCTGTGTAGTAGCTTTGATGCCCCGATGAAGTTTGTTCCGCAATCCGAGTACATGTGCTTGGGTGTCCCGCGTCTAGAGCACATCCTCTGGAATGCAGCAATAAAAGTTTCAGAGCTCATGTCAGAAACGAGCTCGATGTGCACAGCTTTCGTTGCCATGCATATGAAGATCGCGATGTATCCTTTGCTAGTTTTCACACCTCTTCCTTTATTAAGTTTGACATCAACACTCCCAGTGAAGTCAACGCCTGTATGTGAGAAGACCCTGGAAGGGATGGTTCGGTACTCAGGCAGGTTACCCATGAGTTGGTTCTTTTCAGTTGGCTTGTAACGATGACAGCGTACACAGCGCCGTAGGTGATCCTTAGTAGCTCTGTTGCCACCCACTATCCAGTATCGCTGTCTTATGTAGGCTAGGGTTAACCGGGCTCCACCATGTAGTAGCGAAGTATGTGCTTGTTGGATGAGCAGCTCTGTGAATCTGCTACTCTTCGGTATTATTGCGGGATGTTTCATCTCGAAGGGTAGGTTAGAGTTTTGTAACCTGCCTCCTACTCGAATGATTTGTTTATCATCCATGTAAGGGTTGAGTTTATGCAGGATACTTTTCATGTTCAAGTTTGTATTTTTTCTAAGTTGTTCGTATTCAGCCGGAAATGCTGATTTTTGCACATATTTTATTATTTGTTCATTAGCGACGATCAATTCATTTGTAGTTAGGTAGTCGGTGTCTGATTTCTTGCCGCGTACGCTTGCAACGAATCGTATTGCATATGCCGTGACCCTGGTTATTCGTGTTAATGAACTGCATTTTTGTAGCAATTTATTAACAAAATGTTCATTCAGTTGAGTTGGTAGGGTTGGCTCTATTGGATTTTCTGTTCCCAATGTAGTTGTAAATAGACAGTTTGAAGTTTTCGTATTTTCGAAATGTTGATGAGTTTTAGCGAACGCGGCTCCATGCCACCATAAGTTGAAGTCAGTAAGTTTTTTCGGGTAGAGTCCTCGCGACGCACAGTCTGCAGGGTTCTGTTCAGACTTCACATAGTTCCATTGCTCAGCTGGGATGATTTGCTTGATTCTTGCTACTCTGTTAGCGACATATTTTTCCCACCTTGAGTTATCTCCTTGTAACCACGCCAGAACCACCTGCGAGTCACACCATGCTTGAACTCTTATGTTGTAGTTAGAAAAGGCTTCTTTACATTTTTCCATGAGTTGAGATAAAAGTAGTGCCCCGCATAGCTCTAACCTCGGTAGTGTAGTTTTCTGAGCTAATGGAGCAACCCTAGTTTTGGCGGCGAGTAGTGTTATCGCTTGTTCGCCGTTCACGTCGGGCACACGGCTGTATATGACGCATGAATAGGCCTTCTCGCTTGCGTCACAAAAACCTAATAGGTCGATCTCTTGCCCTTTGACGCCGATCCATCTGTTAAGTTTGATATTTTTTATGTAGTGTAGTTCTGCTTTGAATTTTCTCCATTCATTTTGTATGTCACTGGGTAGGACTTCATCCCACCCGAGCTTGCTTAGCCAGACCCTTTGGAACATTAGTTTAGCTGTCACAGTTATAGGAGACAACCATCCCAAAGGGTCATATAGTTTGGAGATTTCAGATAGTAGAGTTCGTTTTGTTAATGATTGAGGTTTTTGCTCGAGATCCCAGTTAATCACAAAATCATCTGTGTGCGGGTTCCAGCTCAGTCCGAGCGTTTTCATTGAATCTTCGTGCTTGAAATCGAATATAGCTTGTTTTGATATCTGATCATCCGATAGGTCCTCTAATAAAGCGGGATGGTTACCTGACCATTTGCGTAAGTTCATACCGCCGCTTTTTAGTAAGTTTATTAATGATCGCTGCAATTCTTTAGCTTCCTCAAGCGTCGCATGCCCGCTGACAAGGTCATCTACGTAAAATTGATTTTGTAATGTTTCGGCAGCTGCTGGGTATCGGTGACGCTCGTCTATGGCTAGCTGCTTGAGAGTTCTCATTGCTAGCCATGGTGCGCTTTTCATCCCATACGTTACTGTACGTAGTTCAAATTCTTGTAGCTTTTGTGAGGGTGAATCTCTCCAAATAATTTTTTGCAGCTGTTGATGATCTGCTGAGGTCCAGATACAGCGATACATCTTCTCAATATCAGCAGTGAAGGCGTATTGATATGACCTCCATTTTAAGAGCAACGCTTGTATGTCTTTTTGTAGGTTGGGACCTTTTTCTTGCACGCTATTCAAACTGTAGCCACTTGTAGTCTTCTGAGACGCGTTGAAAACAACCCTCAGTTTAGTTGTAGTTGAGCTCTCCCGCAGGACGCCATGATGTGGTAAGTAGCATTGGGTGGTCGTTGATGAGACCGGAGTTGACGGTATCATGTGTCCAAGTTCGGCATATTCCCTTATAAAATCACGATACATAAGGGCGAGTTTTTTATTTCTCTCCAGCCTCTTTTCCAGCTGAAGAAATTGAGAGATGGCTATAGATTTAGATTTTCCCAATTTATTTTCAAAACCAGGTTGAAGTGGCAGCTCTACGATGTATTTTCCATCTGAAGCTCGTGACACAGTTTTGCTGTAGTGTTCCTCGCAATGGTCGTCCTTGGGAGTGTCTGAGTTGCCTTGTTGTATATCTTCGTGCTCCCAATACTTAGTTAGTTCGTTCATGTCAACTAAAGTTACGTGACAATTAAAAACTTTCTTCAATTTGCCACACAAAATCCATCCTAAGTGCGTTTGTTGTGCAGTGGGTGAACATTGGTCGCCTCGCAGGACTCCTCCCAGGATAATATCGGAGTAAATCTCGGCTCCGAGCAGAAGATCGATAGGACTTGAGATATTAAATTCAGGGTCGGCAAGTTTTAAGTTTTCCAGATGAGGCCAGTTAGCCTTTTCGAAGGACGAGTTAGGTAAGTTATTAGTTAGTTTTCTCATAACTAAAACGTCCGCATCAAAAGTATAATCGTTATGTATCGATTTGCAGGTTAGTTGCAGGCGTCCCTTGCAGTCTCCTGATACCACCCCCACTCCAGATATGGTGGCGTTCATTTTCTTCCTCGGTAGCCTTAAAAGTTGTGCTGCGTTCTCGGTAATCAAGTTAACTTGCGAACCTTGATCTAGTAAGGCTCGCAGTGTGACGTAGGTTCCGTTGTAAGTTTTAATTTTCAGTTGAACAGTTGTCAATAGTACTTCCATCTCGCCGTTAGATAAGTGGTTAGAACTTTGATTTTGATTATTAGTTGTCGATGGCGGCGGTCGTTGCCCCGAATTATTGTTTACGGGTAATTTTCGTGCAGTGGTGTGTAACAAAGTATGATGTTTATGGTTACATTCTTTACAGGTTTTTGTCGACTTGCATTCTGCGTCGCCGTGGCTAAATAGACAATTTTGACATAATTGTAATTTGACTACAGTAATGCTTCGCTGTACAGGATCCATGTCAACGAACTGTGGGCATTGCATCAGAACGTGATTTCCGTTGCAAAGACGACACTTTTCATTAGCGAAGTAGGTATGATAGGTTTTTGAATAACCTTTTTTCGTATCGAAATATTGTTTTCTTTCAGGATGTTGGTTGTATGAAGATGAAAATGGTTTTTTCGGTACAGTGTTCTCTTTCTTGACGCTTTTCATGTTTTCGTAGGCCATGAACTTGGTTTCAAGGAAGTATAAGAATTCTGATAAGTTAGGTAAATCTCTATGATGTTGAAGTTCCTTCATATATTCGTTGTAGGTCGCAGCGTCCAATTTTTGCGACATTAAGTGCACGATGATAGGGTCCCACGTAGTAATGTTTAAACCGATGTTAGTTAGACCGTTCAAACATTCTGTGAGTACGTCATGCATTCTTTTGATGTTGTAAGCATCTGGATGTTGTATGATAGGCAGGTTCAGCATGGTATTCATAAAAGAGCTGAACTGAAGGCGTCGATTGTCGTACCGTTGACCCAGTATATCCCAGCACGAGTCATAGTTTTCGGCTGAGACTGATAGATGCTGGACCATTCTGAGAGCTTCTCCTCGTAGTTTAGTTTTCAAATGTTGCATCTTCTGTGCTTTATTGATAGTAGGGTTGTTGTGGATAGTTTCTTGGAAGAGGTCCTTGAAAGATATCCAGTGATGGTAGTTCCCAGAAAATTCAGGGATCTCGATTCGTGGCGCAGACTGCTGATGATGAACGTTGGACCAGATCTTGTTGTTAAGAAGCCTTCGCATCTCGTCGTATTCGTGTTCGATATTTGCGAACGTGTTGTAGTATAGTTCATTGTTTCCTTTGAGTTCAGCGTCTATCTCCCAGTGTTGCTTGTCGACCGCTTCCCATTTCTTTTTCAAAATGTTCAGATGGTCTTCTAGCTCCCATTTTTCTTTCACAGTTTCGATGTTGATTTTAGATAAGGCACGGTCAATGGCCTTAAAGTTACACTCCTGTTTGTTCAGTAGAGTTCTAACGTTGTCCTCAGCATCTTCGTCTAACATTCCTGTCAGATCGAAAGTTATCTTTTTCTCGTCTTCGTTTTGCTGAAGACGCCGCAGGAGGAGTTGCATGTCGGTCTTGGTTGACTCGAACAGCGCTTTAGTTTTATTGTAGATGTCTTCCACGAAGTAGTGAATGTTCTTCTCTTCAATTTCTTCGACAAGTGTGTTGTGTCGCTCGTTGAAGTCCTGCCATTGAGACTGAAGAGATGATAGTCGTTTGTTGAGATAATCTTGAGTTTTTCTTGACGAGCTGTCTTTCTTGTAGTTGGTGCATAGAGTTTTGATGTTCTCGAAGCAAGTTTGTTGTAGTTGTAGCTTACTCATGGTGAGTTGTAGTTATTTTCTTTGAAGTTAGTTTGTAGCTTGATAACTCGGCGGGCCTGTCACGTGTAAGTTTACGTTGACAGACGCAGTGTAGTAAGAAGGTGTTCGTTGGTTCGCGACCCGAAGTCCACTCAGTTGATGCAGTCTTCGTGTAAATCTTCTCAAATCGTAGCTTGTAGTAGTTGAAACTCCGACTCGAAGTTGATTTATGATGGTCGCTGGACGGCACTCGATGCCCCTGCACTCTCTTTACGATAAGTACGAGTTCTCAATTAAACTGGTGAGACCCGCTGGTGGGAGGCCAGTCAACCGATTCGCTACCGTATCGAGAGACACAAGAACACCTCGTACCTGCTGGTTATGCTCGAAGGACCATTAAATGTACGGGCCAGCTAGCGCGTACACTTGATTGTAGTGAAGTTGCTTGATAGTAGTTGAGGAGAGATGAGAGAAAGAAGATGTAGTTGAAGATATAAGGTTTTACTTGAAGATAGGTAAAGAAACAAAGTTAAGTTGGCGAATCTTTCTCTAATGTGTCTTGCATGACAGTTGAATATAGTCTCTCATGATTATTACTTGATACATGCATATTTATAATAAACGCTATTCCACGCGGCCAAACTAGGTCACCACGTGCGCAAGCAAATGTTCGGTGGTTGGACCGTACAGACACCGAACACGAATCCGCAGTCAAAAATTCAGAAAAGTGACCGCCATCTTGAACTTTTTTGTTTCTCAACCGATTGCTTTCAAAATCGATATTTGGGGGTTTCTAAATACACTGAACACGAATCCGAAGTCAAAAATTCAGAAAAGTGGTCGCCATCTTAAACTTTTTTGTTTTTACACCGATTGCTTCCAAAATCGATATTTGAGGGTTTCTAAGGTCACCGAACACGAATCCGCAGTCAAAAATTCAGAAAAGTGACCGCCATCTTGAACTTTTTTGTTTCTCAACCGATTGCTTTCAAAATCGATATTTGGGGGTTTCTAAGGACACCGAACACGAATCCGAAGTCAAAAATTCAGAAAAGTGGTCGCCATCTTGAACTTTTTTGTTTCTCAACCGATTGCTTTCAAAATCGATATTTGGGGGTTTCTAAGGACACCGAACACGAATCCGCAGTCAAAAATTCAGAAAAGTGACCGCCATCTTGAACTTTTTTGTGATCAACCGATTGCTTTCAAAATCGATATTTGGGGGTTTCTAAATACACCGAACACGAATCCGAAGTCAAAAATTCAGAAAAGTGGTCGCCATCTTGAACTTTTTTGTTTTTACACCGATTGCTTCCAAAATCGATATTTGGGGGTTTCTAAGGTCACCGAACACGAATCCGCAGTCAAAAATTCAGAAAAGTGACCGCCATCTTGAACTTTTTGGTTTTTACACCGATTGCTTCCAAAATCGATACTTGGGGGTTTCTAAGGACACCGAACACGAATCCGCAGTCAAAAATTCAGAAAAGTGGTCGCCATCTTGAACTCTTTTGCTTTTACACCGATTGCTTTCAAAATCAATGTCTGGGGGTTTCTAAGGACCCCGAACACGAAT
The DNA here is from genome assembly GCA_963693445.1 of Agonopterix heracliana. Classification (NCBI taxonomy): domain Eukaryota; kingdom Metazoa; phylum Arthropoda; class Insecta; order Lepidoptera; family Depressariidae; genus Agonopterix; species Agonopterix heracliana. The sequence continues at coordinate 3,391,489 of OY856332.1, forward strand.
CCGCAGTCAAAAATTCAGAAAAGTGGTCGCCATCTTAAACTTTTTTGTTTCTAAACCGATTGCTTCCAAAATCGATACTTGGGGGTTTCTAAGGACACCGAACACGAATCCGCAGTCAAAAATTCAGAAAAGTGGTCGCCATCTTGAACTCTTTTGCTTTTACACCGATTGCTTTCAAAATCAATGTCTGGGGGTTTCTAAGGACCCCGAACACGAATCCGCAGTCAAAAATTCAGAAAAGTGGTCGCCATCTTAAACTTTTTTGTTTCTCAACCGATTGCTTCCAAAATCGATATTTGGGGGTTTCTAAGGACACCGAACACGAATCCGCAGTCAAAAATTCAGAAAAGTGGTCGCCATCTTGAACTCTTTTGCTTTTACACCGATTGCTTTCAAAATCAATGTCTGGGGGTTTCTAAGGACCCCGAACACGAATCCGCAGTCAAAAATTCAGAAAAGTGGTCGCCATCTTAAACTTTTTTGTTTCTAAACCGATTGCTTCCAAAATCGATATTTGGGGGTTTCTAAGGACACCGAACACGAATCCGCAGTCAAAAATTCAGAAAAGTGGTCGCCATCTTGAACTTTTTTGTTTTTACACCGATTGCTTTCAAAATCAATGTCTGGGGGTTTCTAAGGACACCGAACACGAATCCGCAGTCAAAAATTCAGAAAAGTGACCGCCATCTTGAACTTTTTTGTTTCTCAACCGATTGCTTCCAAAATCGATATCTGGGGGTTTCTATGGACACCGAACATGAATCCGCAGTCAAAAATTCAGAAAAGTGGTCGCCATCTTGAACTTTTTTGTTTTTACACCGATTGCTTTCAAAATCAATATTTGGGGGTTTCTAAGGACACCGAACACGAATCCACAGTCAAAAATTAATTAAAGATGGCGGTCACTTTTCTGAATTTTTGACTGCGGATTCGTGTTCGGGGTCCTTAGAAACCCCCAAATATCGATTTTGGAAGCAATCGGTGTAAAAACAAAAAAGTTCAAGATGGCAACCACTTTTCTGAATTTTTGACTGCGGATTCGTGTTCGGTGTCCTTAGAAACCCCCAAATATCGATTTTGAAAGCAATCGGTTGAGAAACAAAAAAGTTCAAGATGGCGGTCACTTTTCTGAATTTTTGACTGCGGATTCGTGTTCGGTGTCCTTAGAAACCCCCAGACATTGATTTTGAAAGCAATCGGTGTAAAAACAAAAAAGTTCAAGATGGCGACCACTTTTCTGAATTTTTGACTGCGGATTCATGTTCGGTGTCCATAGAAACCCCCAGATATCGATTTTGGAAGCAATCAGTTGAGAAACAAAAAAGTTCAAGATGGCGGTCACTTTTCTGAATTTTTGACTGCGGATTCGTGTTCGGTGTCCTTAGAAACCCCCAAATATCGATTTTGGAAGCAATCGGTTGAGAAACAAAAAAGTTTAAGATGGCGACCACTTTTCTGAATTTTTGACTGCGGATTCGTGTTCGGGGTCCTTAGAAACCCCCAGACATTGATTTTGAAAGCAATCGGTGTAAAAGCAAAAGAGTTCAAGATGGCGACCGCTTTTCTGAATTTTTGACTGCGGATTCGTGTTCGGTGTCCTTAGAAACCCCCAAATATCGATTTTGAAAGCAATCGGTTTGAGAAACAAAAAAGTTCAAGATGGCGACCACTTTTCTGAATTTTTGACTTCGGATTCGTGTTCGGTGTCCTTAGAAACCCCCAAATATCGATTTTGGAAGCAATCGGTTGAGAAACAAAAAAGTTCAAGATGGCGACCACTTTTCTGAATTTTTGACTGCGGATTCATGTTCGGTGTCCACAGAAACCCCCAGATATCGATTTTGGAAGCAATCGGTTGAGAAACAAAAAAGTTCAAGATGGCGGTCACTTTTCTGAATTTTTGACTGCGGATTCGTGTTCGGTGTCCTTAGAAACCCCCAAATATCGATTTTGGAAGCAATCGGTTGAGAAACAAAAAAGTTTAAGATGGCGACCACTTTTCTGAATTTTTGACTGCGGATTCGTGTTCGGGGTCCTTAGAAACCCCCAGACATTGATTTTGAAAGCAATCGGTGTAAAAGCAAAAGAGTTCAAGATGGCGACCGCTTTTCTGAATTTTTGACTGCGGATTCGTGTTCGGTGTCCTTAGAAACCCCCAAATATCGATTTTGGAAGCAATCGGTGTAAAAACCAAAAAGTTCAAGATGGCGGTCAATTTTCTGAATTTTTGACTGCGGATTCGTGTTCGGTGTCCTTAGAAACCCCCAAATATCGATTTTGAAAGCAATCGGTTGAGAAACAAAAAAGTTCATGATGGCGGTCACTTTTCTGAATTTTTGACTGCGGATTCGTGTTCGGTGACCTTAGAAACCCTCAAATATCGATTTTGAAAGCAATCGGTTGAGAAACAAAAAAGTTCAAGATGGCGGTCACTTTTCTGAATTTTTGACTGCGGATTCGTGTTCGGTGACCTTAGAAACCCTCAAATATCGATTTTGGAAGCAATCGGTGTAAAAACAAAAAAGTTCAAGATGGCGGTCACTTTTCTGAATTTTTGACTGCGGATTCATGTTCGGTGTCCACAGAAACCCCCAGATATCGATTTTTGAAGCAATCGGTGTAAAAACAAAAAAGTTAAGATAGCGGCCACTTTTCTGAATTATGACTTTGGATTGTCGTGTTCGGTGTCCTTAGGAATCCTCAGATATAATAAATTTGGAAAGAAATCGGTTAGGAAACAAAAAAGTTCAAAAAGGCAGCCACTCCGCTTGTAAAATTAACCGTAAACTCGGTTACCCCAGTTATGATAATAGTAGATTACACACCGAGGATAGGAAAGTAAGAAAGGTCTCAGATCTCATGTACCTAATTGTAGCTGAGGTCACTTTCTTATTTACTGTCTGAGGTTAGTATGCTATTCTTCTCCTCGACGAAGGTGGAAAGCGACAACTTCGTTTAGCGCAGCGGGACGAAAATTGACGCTTATATCGCTACTTGAAAACGTTCCGTTACGTGTATATTAAAATAATCAATCGAAATGTTGTATCGCATTCACTCAAAAATATAGCAGATCTAGGATAATTATTGTATGTCTGGCAACACCATTGCCGCAGTGACGTCGTTCTGACGGACTGCAAGTCGCACTGACGGACATCACTGCGACAGCCGCAACGATTCCCCGCACTGACGCAGCCGCAAGCCGCTCCGTCATGCGTCATCGTGTGTGAACGCTCTTACTCTTCCACGTTTTTTTCCTGTTTCTAACATTGATATTAAACAGAAAACAAAACAAAGCTTTCTTTTATTTGTTGACTGAAACAATAAAGGGCTGTCGCCGCTCCAACACGCAACTAAAAGGGCATGTTAGAGACTTCACACTATGTCGCTAATTACTGTCTATTTCATTGTCAAAGTGTAAAACAATACACGGTAATGTAATGGGAAATGAGGAGGTAAAAGTTCTGATATGCCTAGCACGCTCCCCACCGTGTATTTAATTATACAGGGTGTAAGGAAAAGTGCCATAAACCTTTAAACCACATACTCTTCTCATCAAACTGAACAACTTTTACTTTGGGAGCAAACCTGCCAGCGCGCAAAAAAAACTGCTGTTCCATACTAAACTGCAATACCTAGGTACTCGTCTCAAACGTCCGGAACAACAGATTTTTTTGTTGTTTTGTTTTAGTTGTTCGTTTATTTAATTATATTTGCTACTTAGTTTGCATCGACACGTCTGCGTAGCATGATGCCCGCGACAACGTTATCTCGCGTCTTTTTTATTTGCCAAGGGAAAAGAGATAAGGCGCGACTTTGTTATATGGCGCTGTGATGCTAGTCCCAATGCTCCCGTCATCGTAGCAAAATTAAAATATTGACCGTCGCACGCGATCGCGAACCGTCTATCTTAGCTCTAGCAAATGACGGTCCTGAGTGACAGAAAAGGATGGAGCGACGGAAAAGTGCGATCGCGTGCGGCCATGTGTAGTTCAACCCTAAGAGTCTACCCATAAAACTGAACAACTTTTACTATGGGAGCAATCCAATCCGAGCAAAAAAAAAATCAGCTGCCCCATACTAAACTGCAACGCCTACACTCTGCTCAAATGTATGCAACAGCTGATTTTTTTTTGCTCCCATCGTGTTGCTCCCATAGTAAAAGTTGTTCAGTTTGATGAGTAGGCTCTTAGTTTAAAAGGATGCTAATGATATCAATTACACCCTATACAAGGTGTTACAAAAATACAAATAAACCTTTAAGGGGGTTGTGTAGATCATCAAACTGAACAACTTTCACTATGGGACCAATATCGAAATCGCGAAAAAGAAATTGATGTTCCATACTCTACAAATCGACTAGAGCTAAAATATGTATGGGATATTTTTTTTTTTCGCGATTTCGATGTTGGTCCCATAGAGAAAGTTGTTCAGTTTGACGGTCTAAACAACCTCCTTAAGAGTTTTAAATATTTATTGTTACTTATGAAACACCCTGTATACGAGTACAGTGGCTGCGGAACCCTATCATGGGCTAGTCCGACACGCTCTTGGCCGATTGTTTTGTAAATAATCATCCTCAATGTACGGACACACTTTTGTCACAGATTATTAATTCACAATAATATTAACAGTTTGCACACAAAAAGTAGATACAAAATTGTACAAAAGGTCGGTTTGTACAATTATTACAATACTATTTAATATCATAATAATATTGTATCACAAACATAATACCTACTTCAGACTAATACAAAAAAGAGTGACACGACATTGTCGTACCAAAATTGATAAGGGTTCCCTACGCAGGAAAGAAGCGGTCATTTAAATTAATTTCCCAGAGAATTCCGGCAAATCTCAATTCGGGAAACAGATAAAAATACTCAATTTCGTTGAGGAAAACCGTGAGGAAAAGAGTAAAAGCTTTTTACTTATTGAGAGTTCCGTATAAGCTTTTAAGAGGATAGTTTTTGCTGCACGCTCTATAAAAACGATGTTTGGTTATACAAGGGTGTAAGTGACAGCCTAGCAAATGCTGAAACGGTGAATTCAGACCATCAACCATCGACCATCAATGAAATTTTACTGAAACAATCTAGAAACAAATCTCTATGCTTGTATGACAACATACATAATAGACAGATAATAGTTCCATACAAACGAAGTTTGGTAATAATACGGTTTAAGAATCTTTATTTCTCATAAGAATAAACAAATTCACTTACATGAGAAAATTAACTAATAAATTAAAACAAACAATTTTATCAATTGAGCGTAGGTACATCGAAAATATTTGAGTCGAAACATGCTACTTATACAAAAATAAAGTGCAACAAACTCAACTACACAAGGAAATAACAAAAAGACATCGATTTAAATTTACTGGAAGTGTCATTGTGAATATGCTAAATTATTTTAGAAAAGTCCCTCAAAATGTGTGTTTTTAAAGCTTTCTTGAAGGTGCTTAGAGTTTTAGTATCTTTAATTTCAATACTAAACAATTAAAGTCAATGAAATTTTACAGAAACAATCTAGAAACTCTCTATGCTTTTATGTTGTCAGATTTTCGTAGTTTTGAAAATACTGGGTGTAAGTGACAGCCTAGCAAATACTGAAAAGGCGAATTCAGACCATCAAACTGAACAACTTTCACTATGATAGAGCCAACCTCAGGAAACGTGAAAAAAATCTGCTGTCCCATACATTTGAGTCGAGTAGGTACAGCTGTTTTGTATGGAGCAGCTGATTTTTTTTCACGTTTCCTAAGGGTGGCTCCATAGTAAAAGTTGTTCAGTTTGATGGTCTGAATTCGCCTTTTCAGTATTTGCTAGGCTGTCACTTACACCCAGTATTTTCAAAACTACGAAAATCTGACAACATAAAAGCATAGAGAGTTTCTAGATTGTTTCTGTAAAATTTCATTGACTTTAATTGTTTAGTATTGAAATTATTACCAAACTTCGTTTGTATGGAACTATTATCTGTCTATTATGTATGTTGTCATACAAGCATAGAGATTTGTTTCTAGATTGTTTCAGTAAAATTTCATTGACATAATTGGTTAGTATTGAAATTATTACCAAACTTTGTTTGTATGGAACTATTATCGAATCAAAAACATAAATAGCTATTTTTCAACGTGACTGAATCCTCCGACAAGAACGTAGTTCTCATAGAGGGTCCTGGGCTGATCAGACCACCAAACAGAACAACTTTCTAAATGGGACCAACGTCGAAATCGCGATAAAAAAATTAGCTGTCCCATACATTTGGTTCCAGTAGGTTTGCAGTTTTGTATGGAAGAGCTGATTTTTTTTTCGCGATTGCGATGTTGGTCCCATATAGAAAGTTGTTCAGTTTGATGGTCTGATCATCTCCTTAAAAAAGTGTCAGCATATTAAGAAGCATATACTCACGACTATATTCCCCGAGGGGGTAGTCGAAGATATTCTGAAACCTCAGAACATCTACGTTTCACCAGTAGTACCGAATCTCTGTCCAGTGTGACGGGGGGTGAGCCCGTCGCCACTTATAATTAACAGTGGGTACAATACATGCCTCGAAATTGAAGCATGCAGGACCTCCTGCTTGGTCAAAATTAGCTGAAACTATTTTAAGGGGATGATCCGAGCATTAAACTGAACAATTTTCGCTATGGGACAAATACCGAAATCCGAAAAATAAATCTGCTGTCCCATACATTTGGGTCGAGTCGATTTGTATGGAACAGCAGATTTTTTTTTGGCGATTTCGATGTAGGTCCCATAGAGAAAGTTGTTCCGTTTGATGGTCTGATCATCCCCTTAAAATAGTTTCACCTAATTTTGTTAGACCTTGTATAAAGATGATTATGATGACTGAATTGGCCCTCATAAAAAAAACTAAGACGTTGCAAATTTACTAAAAGAGGAGTTTCATCAAACAAATTATTTAGATGTAATTTTGGTGTCCAATGGACCCCTGAAAAAACCCGTAGTATTTCACGAATGGGACGAACAATTTTAGCGTTACATTTCATCGCATTCAGCTCGGGCACAAAACACGAGGAAATTAAAAAAGAACATTGTTTTTTTTTCAGCTTATTTTATGTTGGTCTTGAAATATTTCAGATGAAACTGTCATAAAACCTACGAATATACATTCATATTCGTAGCATAAAACATATTTGTTGATACTTGCCACAATGTGTGGTGTTATGTACAATATTGTTGACCCTAGTAAAGGATAAATAAGGTTGTAAAAGAGACTGCATTTTAAATTGGTTGACTGAACTTAGTAGGACCGTGTATAGGTAATACAGGGTGTAAATATAAAGTATACCTACAGGTTGACATTACTTTAATTTAAAGGGTGATTTTACTTATGATATTGAACAACTTTCCCCTGAGGAACCTATAGGAAATTAGAACAAAAAATCGAACTTGCCATTCTAAACTGATCGAACGTTTGTGTAAAAATTTTTTTTTTTGCGAAATTTCCCTTGTTAGGTTCCTTGGGGAAAGTTGTTCAGTATCGTAAGTCCAATCACCCTTTAAAGTAATGCAACTGGTTAAACTTACATCATTCTGTGTTCAAGACTTATCCCTGTAAGGGTGATTAGAAACTACTTTAACTACCTACCTAATCTTCAATGGACAACATTAAATTTTAGGAAAGGTACCTACTAAAACTGTAAAATCATTTAGATATAAAACCTATCCTAAAATTTACAGTTTTTTCTATATTCATTATTTTTAGGTCAGGTGGGGTAAGACAAACATCTTACTTTATTTTATACCCCATAACTCGGGGTAAGACAATCACTTTTACTAGCTCTGTAAATATCTTACTTAAGTAAGTAAAGGAGTGTTATAGGGCAGTTATAAAAGAAAAAATTGTTTAATTCAATATGAGTCTGATTTAGTTCATGTTTTTGATCAAACCATAGAGTTTGAGTCAGTATTTTACTAGTTATGTTAATGTGTTTGCCTTACCCCGGTTTTTGCTTACCCCATCTGACCTAATTTGAAAAATACTGAAATATTAATTCCACGACAGATTTTTTTCGCGATTTAAATGTTGGTAATAGAGAAAGTTGTTTAGTTTGATGGTGTAACTAATCATCTCATCAACATAAAAAACTATCAACATGCATCCTATATTATTATAGCTCAATAAAAGCTAAGTGTACCCCGTGGAATTAGGTCGATGGCAGGAAAACTAGCCAATTTCCGTTTACTGCACGGGAAATTGAAATAACATGATCAATTCACCCTGCATTACAGGAATTAGTGTATGTGGAGATTATTGTTCACATACATACATACTTATGTATAGTTTATACTATCGACCGTAATAATTTTCTTTTTGGAGTCCCAGTACATTTTTGTGCCGCTGGCAGTGGAGACGTCTGGAACGTGGGGGGTGGAGGCTAAGGCGTTTGTGAGGAATCTGGGCAACAGGATGGTGGAAAATGGCAACGACGTCCGCTCTGGGTCGTATCTGGTGCAGAGGATTTCATAGGCCATCCAGCGCGGAAACGCAGCTAGTTTGATGGAATCCTTTGTGCCGGGTACGATTATTGATGAAAGGGCCGATTAATGTGTGTAATTATTATTTATTTTTAATTATGCTGACGAAACGTGTTGTGGATATATATGTATACCTTCTTGTGACGAAGCTTGTCGTGGATGGCTGTACATCCTTTTGGACGAGGCATGTTGCCAATTTTAATAATTAATAATTTGTATTTAAGTTTCTGGAATAAATGCTTGACTTTCGGGATGGTCGGAAACATTGCTGCAACTACCAATTATATAAGCGTGCAGTTGTGTAAGAAAGTTGTTCAATTTGATGGTCCCCCACCTCTTTAAATATTACTTACTCCTAGGCTGTTTTATTACAACTTGTTTGTATAGTAAAAGTTGCTCAGTTTTTACTACCTAATTTGGAAAGCGATAAAAAAATCACTTTTGGATAGTTTTTGGTTAGGCTTTAACCAAGAACGAGGCTATAACATACTTACATAATATACCATTATATAACATGCCATATTCTCAGTTCATAATTACCTATTATATTATTATTAGGTATATCAGACGTTTCTGTCCCACAGTTGGGCAAAGATCTGCGTCAGTTCGGCCCATGCGTACCCGACCTTAAAAAAATCCATCGCTCGACCCGCCAACTTCTTTCAGGTCTGCTTCGATCCGCCGGGTCATGCTGGGTACCAAGACCAACATAACAAAGCATATTGCGATCAGCTGTGACAACATTATTTCATATTGCCATGCAAGTGTAACCGCTACAGGGTTGCTACTCAATTAATAAAGCGCAAGTTGGCAGACGTCGCTGGCGCGCCCTGACCCGCATTGCGCCAAATATTGCATTGTTCTTCATTCGATACCTACTGTTACATAGCTACCTGTTTACCTCATATACCTACAGGGTCCAACTAATATGCTGACCGTTTTTAAGGAGATGATCAGATCATCATCTTATATCATCATATTGAAGAACTTTCTATCAGCTAAAATCAACTTCAACATCAAATCAACAACAACTGTATGTATGCAAATTTGTGGCGAGTTGGTTTGCAGTGTAACAGCCACTGACATATAGGTACTCTAGCGATAGACAAGCTCGTTCAAACAAACAACATGTCACACAAAACAAAACAAAATGACACATTGTGGCCTGTCATTGCCATAGTGACGAAGTGAACTCAGGAAAATCAACGCGGTGCGCCCACCGCATTCAAGTGGAACATGTTGCTTCTATGAAAGGGCCTGTCTATCGCTAGAGTATATGTCAGTGGTAACAGCTGATTTATTTTCGTGATTACGATGTTGGTCCAATAAAGAAAGTTGTTCAGTCTGATGGTCTGAACATCCTCTTCAAAAAACCGTCCGCATATTAAGAAGGACCCAATTTATGTACAAAACAACCATGACCGAGCGGGATTCGAGGTCCTTCTGGTCCACCTGGACTATAAAAAATAGGGTTGCCACCATTGACCTCTTATGTGTCATATAAATCTTAGCAAAATTTGTCCACATTGACGCAAAAACCGACACAAATTAAGTATGCATGCTGCTGGTTGGCACTAATACGTTGTATTTGATTCATAAACTTAGTAGTATTTGGTATGTTTACTATCATAAGCATATTATGCTCACGACTATATTCTGAAACCTCAGAACATCCACGTTTCACCAGTAGTACCGAAACTCTTTCCAGTGTGACAGGGGGTGAGCCTGTCGCCACTTATAATGGACAGTGGGTACAATATATGCCTCGAAATTGAAGCATGCAGTGCAGGTTTCCTCACGATGTTTTCCTTCACCGAAAAGCCAGTGCCGTTACAAATCGTTCATAAATTCCGAAAAACTCATTGGTACGAGTCGGTCTGGACGGGGATCGAACCATCGCCTACTGCACGGCAGGCAAGGTTACTCGCCACTGGACCACCACTGCGCTATGTTTAGGTACTATCAGCTAGTACAAAAAACAGCTCATGTGAGCTCTTTTGGTTCTGCAATTTTTCGATCTTTGATTGTGAATCTGGCTCTGTTATACATATATAAGATACTAGTGTTTTCCCGCGACTTCGTCCGCACAAATTATATACCAGATTTTAAGTCAGATCATAAGCTATCAAACAAAAAAAGTTTCATCAAAATCGGTTCAGTAGTTTTTGCGTGATGCGCGAACTAACAATTTTGTCAATAGATGGCACTGCACGTTTTAAATCGCACTATCGAATGTTATTTGAATTTATATGAAGTGAACCGCTACTTTTTTATTCCTCATGATTTTACGGTTAAGATCTATGGTTGCCACCCTTAGACCTGTCTAAACTCCTTCCCTTCGTTGTGGATTGTTTACCATTCAGTCATTTGACACGCGTAATCAATTTTATTCCAAGAGTGCTTTTTGTTTTATGTTAAAACAAGTTGTCAACACTTTCTTTTTCCAAGTCAATCAAAAACAAGGAAGCGACAAAGCCACTGACAAGCCGCGACAGATTTCATGATTTAATAATGTCAGCTAAAACGGTTTAGATTAGATTTATCGATGTATAGTACTATGTAGTACCGCACTGCGTCAGACGGAGATAGAGATGCGATCATATTTATAGATAGTTTTTTACACTCTAATATTCTTTTGACATAACACGTTACCATAGTATCGCCAGCCCAAAAAGACAATGCGGGTTTTGTATGGAAGGTTGGCGCCTTATTATATCTCCGTTCGGACTGAGTTGAGAGATATACTTGTAATAATACGTTTTGTTTGTAACTTTATTCTGAACTATTATATTATTCAAGTTTGATTGATGGCCGCGCTGAAGAAATAGGCAAAAAGAAAAAAGGCTCAATTTTTTTACACTATAAATATTTCGCGTTCTTTGGTTTTCCTTTCATAATTATGTTAGGTACCTAACCTAACTTTATTTTAGGTATTAGAAAAACTAAGCATCTAATCACGAGTCGATATCGATAATAAAATTGACGCCCGCCTCTATTCCTGCCGTGGACGCGGACTGCAATATCGTCGTAAACTCGACACATTTTAGGCTCGTCAAGTAGCATCGCCACCGCTTGACGTTTTACGAGACTTGGCACGTCACTAGGTTTATTGTCAACCTCCTCTTTAGACATTTATCTTTTATCTATACCTACTTATAAACCAGTTTAGTAACCGATAGACTGACTGACAGACAAATGCACAGCCCGGAATATGTAAGAGTACAACAAGGCGTATAGTCAAAGTCTTAGATCAAAATAAAATTAATGGATAGGCCTAAAGCGCGGTAAGTTGAAGCAAACTACTGGTGCACTTGGTCCATACAAACTAGCGCCATTATCTGTCAAATCTAGGGCACTTGCATACGTAAGTGACAAGTAAACCTTTCATTTGTTTTGCCTCATTTTTCTGGTTTGAAATGTTCGCGTTAGGCCTATCCATTGACGTACTATCTTTCGATTAGCGTTAACGACAGTAGAAAACATAAAAATGTATGGACTTGACGTAGGGTGACGAAAGCAAACGTCAAAATGTTTCGATCGCCAATGTCAAATCCATATTTTATATTCTGTCATTTTTTACTAGCATCAACGCCAATATAATTTGTCTAGGGCCCCTGAACCGCTAACGATAAAAACTTGGAATTGAAATTTGGAATATACCTATTGCTGATGGTTCGTTTAAGGGGACTATCAAACTATCAAACTGAACAACTTTCACTATGGGACGACAGTCAAAATCCCTAATAAATATTATGCTATGTCCCATTGAAAAACTGCAACCCTACTCGCAATTTCGCAATTTCGTTGTTGGTCCAAGTTGTTCAATTTGATGGTCTGTTCATCTTCTTAAAAAATCGTCAGCATATATTAACTTGGACCCTGTGTATATTCTACAGAAGACGCAGAGGTGCACTCACACGCAATTGTAGAAACGCTCATTAAAGTTAATCCTCTATTAAATCTCTTGCTGTCACTTTTCGTCTTATTGACGTAGTAAAAGCTAGCATGAGATTTAATGGGGGATTAACTTTAATGAGCGTTTCTGCAAACTGAGCGTCAGAAAGGATTTTTCGAAAATCGACCCCCAAAGGGGGTTTTGATGTTTTTCGAAATCCATGCGGACAAAGTTGCGGGCAGAAGCTAGTTTTATTATAAAACCAAACACGTATTTTTTTTTTTATTATTGCTCTTGACCTCTATCTAGTCCTCAGGACAAAGATGGGGTCGAAGATGTAGCGAGCTTACCCAGAAGTGCACTGGCATTCCTGCACACTGACGGAACGCAGCAAACTGCTTGGCGCCAGATTCCGGTAGGAGGGTGGTCGCGAGCCAGGCGGCTCCTTGCGGAGCCTACCACACCGCTGTGGGGGATCGTTCAGCCGCCACCACAAACTTGGTAGCTTGTGATGCCGTTGCCCGGGGTGGACCGCTAGGAGGTTGATCCCCAATCACCCTATGTAGGTATAAAATACACAGGTTCATAATGAAGCTAGATTGTGCTAATGTTCTGCACACAGCTAATAGGATTAGTGGAATAGAGGTAGATAGACTTACAAAGATCTGTGGGTTTACCCGGACATTCGAACTTCGCAATCGCGTAAACGTTTTCGTTCCAATATCAACTCTATTACAATTGAAACGGTCGCGATACAGGATAAATTTTATATCACTGCGCTGCGGATAACTTCAGCATTCTACTCATCAAAGTGAACAACTTTCACTATTATATGGAGCCAACTTCGAAATCGCGAAAAAAAAATCAGCTGTCCCATTCAAAACTGCGGTAGGTACCTATTCGACTCAAATGTATGGGACAGCTGATTTTTTTTTCGCGATTTCGAAATTGGCTCCATAGTGAAAGTTGTTCAGTTTGATGAGCAGAATACATGCTGAAGTTATCCGCAGTGATATAAAATTTACCCTGTATATCGAAAATCGAAAGTCTAGGCACAGGGCCTGCACAATGAATTCCACGGTAACCATATAGTCTAAACTATTATAAAACTGTAACTGAAGTGTGTCTGTACATTGAAGACATTTACAAAAAAAAGATTACGATAATTGTTTTTAGGTATCCCTGACTCGAAATCAACCTTTTTTAGAAATTTTGTCTGTCTGTTTGTCTGTTTGTTTGTGTGTTTGTTTGTTTGTTTGTTCGCGCATCACGCAAAAACTACGAAACCGATTTTGATGAAACTTTTTTTGTTTGATAGCTTATGATCTGACTTAAAATCTAGTATATAACTTGTGCGGACGAAATCGCGGGAAAACACTAGTAATATATGAATACATAAGCCAACCACCGCCAACTGTGCCAAGAATTATGTAACCTCCACATGTGTAGAACCTACGCTTTACATTTGATTAAATTACACATTCAAATATATGCATTGGTTCAAGCTTCTGAACTATATCGGCTTAGATTAAAACGTTCGATTTGCTAATGCATTGCTATGCAATACTGTTGTGAAGGTCAAGGAAAACTCTGGAAGTTAGTTTCAAAACTTCTTCTTCTTATCGTGTGGGCAAGCCCTGGTGTCAGAGTTTTTTCAGACCGCCTTAAGGCGTATCAGACCTGGACCACGACTCTCCATACTAATCGATGCGAACGAGCGCGTGGCTCCAGTCAGATTTTAGCTGTTTTCTTTGGAAAATTAGAAAAAATTTTTATTAATTTCGAAAAAGTAAGAAAACCACATCATTCTAAATTGTGTTGTGAACAATATTGTAAATTTTCATTTTCTTACGATTAAAAATGTATGAGTAAAATGGTTACAAATGGAAAAAAAGGGGTGACTTTAGAGTCCCTTTTCTTCGGTTTATTCAATAAAATCGATTTCTAGAAAAACCACATCACTTCTCATATCATAAAGATAGTTCAGTTTATTTTCAGCTCAAAAAGTGCCATAGTTAATGAATAAAATGGTTACAAAGTTACCCAAAATCAGGAGGTAGCCCCTTAAGGCCTCTGACGTGGTTTTTATGTACTAACTACCACCAGAGATAGTAGCCGGGACCAAAGGCTTAACGTGCCATCCGAAGCACGGAATCATCTTTCTTTTCAGATAATCAGGTGATTAAGCCTGCAATGTCCTAACCAACTGGGGAAAAACGCACAAAGTGACATATCACTAGGTGTCCCCCGCGGGTATCGAACCCACGACCTCCGTGTCAAGAGGCCAGAATATGAAATTGACATCAGAATCTGTCTACTGATAGTCTGATATTCAATGTGATAATTTGATACGTGGACGCACTTTAGATCATCATTATACCACCATTATACGTCCAAATGCAGAGCACAGCTCTGGTCCAACCATTGATAGACTTCACATACGCATCAGAATTTCTTCTTCTGCGTATGCAGGTTTCCTCACAATGTCGTGTCACTTTTTTTTTACAAAAGCGACAATTTTACTTTAAAAGCGAAGCTTCATACGAAGTTTATGCGAATTATAACTCAGGAGGAAATAAAAACAATGCGTTGGCCGAGAATCGAACTCGGATCAACTGCTTGGAAGGCAACTATGCTGACCATTACACCACCAACGCCTGTGATTGAATCTTTAAAAATGTGACTCTGTTTTTAAGTAAGCATAAATATCAATCAATTAAGGGTCGGCACTACCTACGGCCCGTTTGACATATCTGTCAAAAGAAATAGACCGGTGGCCGACAACACTCAACCCTATGTTATAAGATTAATGAACATATCAATTTGATAGCTTTTGGTAATAAATTTCTTGCAAAAAACTTGGTCTCGAGAAGCTGGAGGTGCCCAACTGGACTGAGATGGCACAGAAAAGAGATGAATGGCGTGTTTTGTTGTCGGAGGCCAAGACCCACTTCGGGTCCCTGAGCCGGCGTAGTAAGTAAGTAAAAAACTTGGTCGGTTGCAGCGCGCGGCGCAGCTTGGCTGGCACGTTTACTGGTGTGAAGGAAAAAGTGAACCCTACCTGGTGACACAACATTTTACTAGTTGAATTAAATTTTATTAGTTGAATTATAGGACGTAACTAGTCTGTTGGTCTAGAGGCCAATTAGTAAGGCCTAAAAAGTCTGGTCGGCCGACCCTATCCTGGCAGGTTCGTAGGTCCGACCGAATTTAGGGTACCTACTACCCGGAAGGCAGATTTTACTACATTAAATTAATGTTGAATGTTTGGTTGTGCGTGGCATTGCTCCTGCAGCATCTGGATTTGAGAGCCGTAGGTCGAAATTGATATTTTACAGCAACAGTACAGTACCGTGATGGACCTCTAATGTGACTGATCAAAGATTATTATTGAGAGTTGGAATTTTGGTACCTAGCACTTTTAATATGTCAAAGGGATTGCATGTTTATCGACTTCCAATAATGTCGATATACGGGTATATTTTATATCACTGCGGATAACTTCAGCATGTATCGCACTTCAAAATAGCGAAAATAAATCAGCTGTTCCATACATTTGAGTCGAATATGTACCTACTGCAGTTTTATATAGGACAGCTGATTTTTTTTCGCTCTTTTGAAGTTGGCCCCATAGTGAAAGTTGTTCAGTTTGATGAGTAGAATACGTCATGCTGGAGTTATCCGCAGTGATAAATAATTACCCGTAGGTATATCGACACAATCGGAAGTCGATAAACGTGCAATCCCTTTGACATATTAAAAATGCTACCAAAATTTCGGACTCTGCTTATGAGACACAGAAAACTGTACTAAATTTAAACTTGCATAGGGACGACCTGATTTAATATTTATTTGATAGTTGAAGCATCCATGTTACAAAATGATGTAAACCAATAAAAATTATACAAAAATGCGAAAATAACATGTGTATTGTGTAATGATGAGCGTTTAGATAAAATTGATAATATTTTGTACAAAAACGTGTTTTATATTAAATTTTAATCATCTGTAACGACATAAATATTATTTGGTAGAATTTAAGTAGAATTTGAAACAGGACTGGTAGATTTTGGTAGATTTCAGCAGTAATTTTGGTCACGCTGAAGGACATTGTGCGACACAAGAACATAATAGGTGTTACTTAGTAGCTAAAGTGGGTACAGTCATGAACCCTGAAAGGGCACAACAATATTAACAAGAAGTAATATTAAAGAATAAAAAAAAATTTGTACAATGTCAATAGTTCTTTAGGTTCTTTTGGTAGTTTTTGGTTCATTTGGTAGGTTTTGGTAGTTATTGGTAGTTTCTTTTTTTTAGTTTTTGGTTATTTTGGTAGTTTTTAGTAGAGTTTAGTAATTATTTTTTGTAGTTTTTGGTTTTTTGGTAGTTTTTGGTTAGTTTGGTAGTTTTTCGTTGTTTTTGGTTATTTTGGTAGATTTTCGTAGTTTTTGGTTATTTTGGTAGATTTTATATTTTTTGGTAATATTTGATAGAAGAATGAAAATTACCAAAAACTACCATAAAAACAAGAGTTCTTGACGGCTTGGCTACGGGGTGGGTCTGTTGACATAAATAAAATATTTGTTTTGCAAAAGAGGTGCATTCGAATCGTAAGCGGAATTCAGTCAGTAAGGGTGTCATGGCGATCCTTGTTTACCGACTTTAAATTACTCACTGTGACAGCTTTGTATATCCTCGATCTGTGCAAAATCGTGAGACGATACCCCGTAGTATTCCGTAGCAAGAGATTAAATTTAACTCGCAAAAATGAGCTACTGGTACCAAATTACCGATTAGCATCGATGCAAAGGGACTACAAAATAAAGTCGAATACTGTTTTTGTGTATAATAAAATACCAGATGACATTAAAGCCGACAAGAAATTTCTGAAGAAGGTTAAAGAAATATTAATCGAACAGTGTCCCTATGACTTTAATTAGTTTCTTCAGTATAAGTAAACAAACAGGCATCAATCTGAGTCGAAAAAAATGTGTTGCAGACCGATTATTTGTACCTCAATAGGTTATTATAATTTTTAACTAATCACATTGAACTGATTTTATAACATTTAACTAAATTAATTGTAGTAGTGAAAGGTGGCAGTTAAGTTATTGTGTGGCACCTATTGTTTAAATCTGTTTTTTTCTTAATGTTTATAAATTATATTGTAGTGTGACTAATAGGTACCTACTCTGTACTTACCATCTGTAACTTATGTACCTACCTACAATTTAAGGTAAATAAATGAAATGAATTACTGAGATGAACCACAAAGTTCCAAATTAACCATAAACTACCAAAAAGTACGAAAAATTACCAAAATAACAATAATCTACCAAAAGGTACGAAAACCTACCAAAAAAAAACTAGAAACTACCAAAATAACCAAAAACTACCTACCGAAAAGTACGAAAATCTTCAAAAATAACTTTTTGGTTACTTTTGTACGAAAATTTACCAAAAACTACCGAAAGACTCAAAAACTACCATAAATTACCAAAATAACCAAAAACTACCAAAAAGTGCCCGGAAAGTAACTATTGTGAAATTCCTTTGTGTTGTCTTGTGTCGCGCAATGTCTTTTCGCGCAAAATTCTGTCGTGCAAATGACTTTCGAAGTCAATCGTTTGAGTTACCTACTACGGTACAGAATTCACTCTTATTCCATTCTTATTTAATACATATCTGACGATGATGATGATGATTTCAGATTATCAATCCTTAGTTTGCTAGTAACAATAGTAATAAACTTACAGTTATTCTGTTATAATAAAGGCATAGCATAGCATATGCTCATGACTATATTCCCCAAGGGGGTAGTCAGAGATATTCTGAAACCTTAGAACATCCGCGTTTCACCAGTAGTACTGAAACTCATAACAACCACACCAACATAACTTCGTTATAATAATGGGGACAAAAATTAACGAGTAATAGTCGACCAATTTATAAAATGTACTTCTAAGTCCACATATCGTGACGGGCAACTACGGAACCCTACACTGCATGTGGCCCGACACCCACTTGCCCGGTTTTTTATAAGTTACTTTGCCTACTTTAGCTAAAAATGGTTTGGTTCATTAATCTTCTAAGACAGGGTTGGGTGTTGCCGGTCACCGGTCTATTTGCAATGATTTCGAACGATTGACGGCCCATAGTAATTTGTATGAAGAAAACGTCCAAAAAAATATGTGATTTTTGGTAACAAATTGCAAAAAAACTAGAAGTCGTATCGAAAAACTGATTTGTTTAAAGTGTTCTTTGATCTTTTGCCATTGATTAGAAATATATTGTGTTGCTTTATTTTGTTTCACTAAATCACAGGACTCGGAACGCGGCAGTGCTATTCTAGAGTTTTTCATGAAATTCTCGATTACTTTCTGATGTAACTACACAATTTTACTCAAATTTTTTTTGTTCATCTTGTACTTCATCTTTTAAAGAAGCGATGGTATTAATTTTGTTTCTAAATATAGCTATTTACTATCCTCAAAAGTCGGAACGCCGAACCCTGTTTTGCCCGATTAGGGTAGTGCCGACCCTTAAATACAATTATTCCGATAACTTTCTGAAGTTATTTTTTGTAATTCGACCCCGCAGAAAAATTACTGGCTCCCGGGATTCTAGCACCGCGTCGGAATATTATTATAGAAAAGATGCAATCAGATAAATTGACGTCAAGTTGATGGATGGTTAATTGCAGTTGTTAATTTAAGATCAACAGTGAAACACATTAAATAATCGCACTTGAATGCTTCGAGTAGATAGCTAATTATAATTGAGACAGGGATAAAATCAATGCGTTGGCCGAGAATCGAACTCGGATCAACTGCTTGGAAGGCAACTATGCTGACCATTACACCACCAACGCAGATGACTGGTGCAATGAAATTCTTCATTTCATTTTGCGTTTTACAATGTTTACACAAGTGTTTTAAGCTCAGTTGAAAACGCTACACAAGTAATAATACGTCTGTCAATTTAATATCGCTCAGCGAGCTAATTTCTCATTCACTCACATTCAGAATGATTTCTGTAGAAACGAAGCTAATTATAATAAAGAATAACTAAAATCAATGCGTTGGCCGAGAATCGAACTCGGATCAACTGCTTGGAAGGCAACTATGCTGACCATTACACCACCAACGCATGTGATAGAAACTTATATAATTTCGCTTCTGCATTTATTTTCTACCTACCTATTACTTTGTGCACACAATTACACTTATGATGATGACGAACAATATATTGTTAACTATTCTCTAAATTCTTATTTTTCCATATTACCTACGAATCGTCCGTATTATTATTTTTTTACCTCAATGATCTGCATTTTCACATACAAATAATACAAGACTGAAATATATTCTGGTGATTCGATTATCTGTGTCAACATGTCCAATATAATTATTTGGTTTGTTGTTATTTTGTGAGAACATTTTATTTTTACAACACGTGGCACTCCCACTTACTTGTCGAAATGACAGCGTCCCTACATATTTCATTCCCAATTTGTATTTATGCTAATATCATATCTACAAAACTACAAATTTAAAAACATTTTGTTGTAACATGAAAATAGCGAAACGTAAATTCCGTATAAATCATAAAGCAACTATATTTTATGAACGAACGATAAACGTCATGCGCGCTCTTTCTGGCATACGTAAAATAACAAGGATGCAGGCACATCTCGATTCTTATCGTTTTCTCGGGGGTGGCATGCGAGGCCTACAGTTCGATAAAACACTTGAATAAACGAAATATTAATTACATTGTTTCATTATATTTTAGGCAGAGAACATAGTTCGTATTTACCAGAATAATCACATGCGTTGGTGGTGTAATGGTCAGCATAGTTGCCTTCCAAGCAGTTGATCCGAGTTCGATTCTCGGCCAACGCATTGATTTTGATTATTAAAAATCTTTCGTTTCTGAATGACCTATGCATTAATTATGTATGACGTTCTAAAAACAAAACTTCCTTACCTATGTTTTGTTTGTTTTACCTATTGTAATTAAAATGTAGTTTTTTTCTGTAGGAGTTTTCTGTTTCTCAGATAAATTTATTTGATACCTTATAGTTCATGAACACTTTTTTTGTTTAAATTATATCGATTAGGTGTAGGTATTTGGTAATAGGTACATATAGATTGTTGTTGTAGATTTAGGGCCTGTTTCACAACTTCTGGGTAAGTTCTTGTTAGCTTATCCGACAGATAGTTTGACATATTTTGTATGAAATTATGTCAAAATATCTGTCGGATAAGCTAACAATAACTTATTCAGAAGTGGTGAAACAGGCCCTTAATCAGTTATTCCATGAATTTCATTAGCTATTTTATGTTTAGTTAAACTTTGACATTAACAAGTTAAGTTTTGAACTTGTTACTGTAAACATTGATAATGATAATAACTATGAAGTTCCAAGTATTAGCTATTCGTAAACAAAGCTAATTATACATTCAAATGAATTTAAAATCAATGCGTTGGCCGAGAATCGAACTCGGATCAACTGCTTGGAAGGCAACTATGCTGACCATTACACCACCAACGCAGATGACTGGTGCAATGAAATTCTTCATTTCATTTAGCATTTTATTACAATGTTTAACCAAGTGTTTTAAACTTGGTAGAAAACGCTCCACAAGTAATGAAACTGATACGTGAACTCTGACGATAGGACTAGCCTTATCAATTCAATGTCGCTCAGCGAGCTGATTCCACGAATAAATGAAGTAGAATAACATACTCACATTAAAATACTCACATTAAAATTATTTCAGTAGGTAGATACCTAGCTAATTAAAGTAGAGACAGAACTAAAATGAATGCGTTGGCCGAGAATCGAACTCGGATCAACTGCTTGGAAGGCAACTATGCTGACCATTACACCACCAACGCATGTGATTGTAGTGACCAAATTTGTAAAGCCTTGAGTTAAATACGTTATACAAATAATTATATTTACACAGATGTGATAGGCAGTAGCTGAAAGAGGAAAAATGTAACTTAAGACACCACAAGTAGAATCTATGCAAAAAAGGTCGTCCCATCCGATACCTATTGTATGGATAGAAAACCATAGTCGTAAAACTTGCACAATCTGCCTCACCGCTACCGCTCAATAGACTTAAATCCAACAAAGACCTCATTAATATGCGATTTTTCCTTTTTGCAGGCGGGAAAAATCTAATAAGGAAAGAATGGCTGGGTCTCGCGAACGATTGCTCTATGAAAGGCGATCGGACTATGAATACGAGTACGAACAGAGACGGAGATATGCAACAAACTACACGAGAAGCGAAACAAATAGATACGAGAGGAACAGGTACGATCGTAGAGATAGGAGAAGCGAATATGAAAGACCTAAACGCAAGAACGGGTATGTATATGAAGATATTTATTCAGATTTTGACGAAGCGCAGGGTAGATTGTCTCTTTTTAAGCCTATTAGGCCCGAGTACCTTAACCTACCTACAACGTATGATAGTAAATATAATTCGCTTCCAAGAAACTACTATTATTACGATGAGAGACACAGTCGTAGGTACAAGAAAGATTATTACGACTTTCGAATCGAAAACGAGAGGAGGAGAACGCGGGAATCTTATGAACGAAAACAAACTGACGTGAGACGTAACGAAGTACCTTACGAACGTAGACCAATCACAAACGATTCTAGAATAAAGCTTCAAAATACGAATCAATCGAAAAACGTCGCAGTGTGCAAACCATTACGGTTACCGGAGAAAAATGCGAAATACTGGACCACGGATTTCCCGGAAAAATCTCGGCCGAAGAAAGGCGATGAAACTAAAAAGAACGTAAAATTTTCCGAGGTATCCGGCTGCAATCGCAAAATGGTGGTTGACGATCCGGTTTGTGGACGAAAAGTCGTGCCAGTGAGGGAATTGGAGGTCTCGTTAGACCAAATGATACAGAATGGTTACTTCGAGAAGCATAATATACCCATTTCAAGGGCAATGGAGAGAGCTGGCAACATTGCAAAGGAAGATACACCGGGTGCAGCCGTGCCAAACGGGAAATGCTTATCTGGTGAAGGCGGAAAGGAAAAGCAACCACTACGGAAAAGTAGACATCTACCTCAGGTGAGTTTTTAGATTGTTTTATAGACTTTAGAGTTTCTTTTCACGATGCAACTTTTTTATAAGGATAGTTAAAAAGTTTAAGGTTAAGGAAGGAAAGAATTTAAAATACTTTCGTAGCTTTGCCTAGGTAGGTACTTCTTGATGCTCGAATTGTTTATATAAAATTGTTATCTGCCTAACACCCGCCATAATATTGTTTAAAGTTCAAATCGTTTGACGATTTGCCCATGACTGGGCAAAATAAAAAATAAGGTTTGATAAAAAATTCAACTCCGTAATGGGATTACTTTAGGCTCAGCCCAGCCATACCACGATGTGGCAAAGTATTAAGTTGAGAATGTCAAACAAATATGTTGCCCTCATCGATCCGCCAGAATTTCTATTAAATGGGAGTATCATGAAATGCCCAGCTAGATCACGATTTGCCCAGTTCTATGATCTGACTACGACTGAGAACAATTTAACTCTTGCCTGTCGTACTGTATAGGTTTTCCGGAACTTTTCTGGGTCATTTTATCATTTCCTTTTACATAGGTAATATGTCGAACCTAAAAGCCTAGACTCTCATTTCTTGTTAACAACGATTTCGGTTCTCCCATATAACGTGGAAGTCGCTAACGATCGCGCATAAAACCTTTCTTTGACCCTTTTTCGATACGATTATCGTCAATGTCGTGGGTTTACTTCCATAGACATTACTTTTATATTGGTCTAGCTCAAAGGTTTCTCGACACGTCTAGAAAAATGATCGTAACTTTAAAACTATACCTACATTTTAACGGAAATCTGATAAACCATAGACACGAATAATAGTTTCTAGATTTCGTTTAAACAAATTATTTATTGAATATATACTATATACTGAATATTAATTATATACTGAATATTAATTATATACTGAATATAAACTGCCTCCGTGGTCTAATGGTTAGAGCATTGGGCTCTTGACACGGAGGTCGTGGGTTCGATTCCCACGGGGGGCACCTAGTGAAATGTCACTTTGTGCGTTTTTCCCCAGTTGGTTAGGACATTGCAGGCTGAGTCATCTGATTGTCTGAAAAGAAAGATGATTCCGTACTTCGGATGGCACGTTAAGCTGTTGGTACCGGCTACTATCATTGGTGGTAGTAGTCGTTACATAAAAACCACGTCAGAGGCCTTAAGGCGGTTTGAATAAACTCTGACACCAGGGCTTTGCAGCCCACTCGATAAGAAGAAGAAGAAGAAGATAAGAAGAATATAAATATCATCATCACATCAGCCTATACACGTCCCACTGCAGGGCACTGGCCTACTCACAGGGAGGGCGTATGGGCGTGCGTCCACCATACATGCCCAATTTGGATTGAATGTGTAGACCTCACATTCGCATCAGAATTTCTTCTTCAGCGTATGCAGGTTTCTTATCAATGTGTGTGGTAATTGATTAATCTTCTTCTTTCGTTTCAGCATGAGCTATGTCGTATGACAATCAATCCATGATGTAGTGTAAAGATTCTATTCAGCAATAGTCGTATCGAGGTTGACTGCCCAGGGTGAGACAAACTCAGGTTTCGTTACATAGGGAGGCTTCTCGCACTGAATTGATTAATATACAAAAAACATGGACACAAACATAACACAAAACAAATAAAAGTAGGTACATTAAAAATAAATGAAAAATATTAAGGACTTATAACTAATAACCTTAGCTAATAACCTAAAATATGGTGCAGGTTCGGACCGCGCGGGAGGGTAGCCAAGATGCTGGCAGCGTTTCCGCGCTGAACGGCTAAAGTGATCCGTTGAGCAAGCACCAGCCCTTGGATCCCCGGTCGAGTCTACCAGGCGCTTTGCCAGATCTTTGGGAACCCACGGTCCAAGGGTTTCGACACCGAATGCTATAAATTTGTATTTGGTGCCGATAACCTTGTATTTCCCCTCTTTTGCCTTTACGGCAGATTGCGCCGCCGAGCCCACTTTTTTGCTCATTCCCCGTAGATGGCACGGGATGGGACTAGATTCGAGTATCCACACAGGTGGCATCCCACACCAGGAGTGCGATTATTGAAAATCATACTAGCGGTTCGGCAGTAGAAAATGTCAGATTTACTATGGAGATTATGCATCTTTCTACTGCCGAACCGCTCGTATGATTTTCAAAAATCGCACTGCTGCACCCGGCCCATCTTCGGGGGATGACAGACATCCCGTCTGGTCTCTTGCCATCTTCCCGTACAATACCGTTCGGCTCTAGAGTGGCCGGTACGTTGACAGTGCAGTGGCAAGAGACCTGCGTATTATGTCGTTAAGAATGGAATTTAAAATAGAATGAAATCAGACGTCGTTTTTATAGAGTGCGCTCGCGGGAATCCTCTTAAAACTACAACGGTTTTACATTATTAGTTCTACTCGTATAGTCCATTTACTAAATGATTTTGTGACATGAAAGCTTTTTCCATTTAATACCTGATGGAAC
The DNA here is from genome assembly GCA_963693445.1 of Agonopterix heracliana. NCBI lineage: Eukaryota > Metazoa > Arthropoda > Insecta > Lepidoptera > Depressariidae > Agonopterix > Agonopterix heracliana. The sequence goes on from OY856332.1 coordinate 3,416,461, forward strand.
GATGGATATTAATGAATTACATCAGTCCATTAAGGCATGTAATGGTAGATATTGATCAATGTTATTAACTTAATACATGGTCTAGATTCATTGTTATTGATGACACAAATCGGGTTTTGTGTCGGAAAAGTACAAATGCGGTTGAAAGTCTTTATTCCTTTGCCTCGTAAGACCCAACGTCCTTTTTTTAGGACACAAGTTAATACGTTAAAGGCCTCCGCTCATTGCAGCGATAATATCGAGCGATATTATCCCTGCGATTTTGCGATAATTGTTCTCAGTACATTTTGTATGGGGACGCGCGCGATCCTACACACTGCCGCGATATTATCGAGCGATAATATCGCTGCGATTTTGCGATATTTGTTCTCAGTACATTTTGTATGGGGACGCGCTCGATCCCACACACTGCCGCGATATTATCGCAACCTGACGCAATCTCTTTCTACTACATTCAGTGAAGGGCGCATGCGTGACGCGAATCGCGGAATCGCTGCAGTGTGTAAGGTGTCTCGATATCGCTGTCGAGAATATCGCTCGATAAAATCGCTCGATAATATCGCTGCAATGTGCGGAAGCCTTAATGGTACTTTTAAATTAGTGGGATCACACACGATGACGCACTGACGGAGCGGCAGATGTCAGTCCGTCATTTGTGAAGCAAGGAGTTGTATGAAACCGCACGTAGAAGCACAGACGGTGCATCAATCCGTCACCGTGTGTGCTTCTACGTGCGATTTCTTTTGCGGTTCCGCTTAGGCTACAAAAATGAATAGTTACAAGATAAATAAAATCAATACCTAGTGTGAATATAAAAACTCTAGGTAGGTACTTTTTAGCCAAACAACATCGAAATCTCGAAGAAAAATTGCTGTACCATTTACAAACAACATATGCCATGCACATACATTTTGGGTCGAATACATGGTTTTACAGTTTTGTATAGACCAACCGATATTTTTTTTGAAATTTGCACTTTGGTCCTGTAGAGAAAGTTTTTAGCTTGATGGGCTACAAGAAGGACGCTGTATGGTATTAAATTGCACACCCTTTATAACCATAAGCGAACAACTAAGTCACCGATATTACCATCTTATCAGTTTCGGTCTAGACTTCAACATAAACCATAACATTATGACCTTTATAACAACACACATAAGAGCCATTATCAAACTAACATAAACGCTAAAAGGGTGCCATACTGGAGGGTTCGGAAACATTATTCAGTGACTCGCTCAAAGGGCACCGAAGGGCACCATTAGCTTCCACAGATTGCCTTAATGATAGCTATTATTTTGGCCTGTGTACAGGAGGTTGTATTTGTGTATAAATTAATTTCGAACAAAATTAAGACGACGATAAGATATTGGAGCGACTAATAGATAGGGTTACCTATTTATAGTAAGAGCCTATAGACGATATGCCAGTTATGTTTTTTTCGTGGTTGTGTGGTTCCTATAATAAAAAATAAAATTATGGAAATTATAAAATTAAAAAAATCTTTATTTGCAGATAAAAAACCTAGTACTTAGCTTAAATTTGGGAGCATTACAGCTAGTGTACCTATCTATGTTTATTGTTTTATTTTGATTTAAATTTTCATCATTTAACATAAATTTAAGCCCATGTTAAGTACCTATTACCTACTTAAAGTCTAGGCCCCACTTGCGTCAACCTGGGTTAGCACTAAACTCCAGGTTAAGTTGGTAACCCATGATTTTTTGTATAGAAAAACAACTGAAAGAGCCATTTTATCCGGAGTTAATTGCTAACCCGTGGTTGGCGCAAGTGGGCCTAAGTATATCTAAATGCTATAGATCCCATACAAAATATAGGATCTATGCTGTGGGAACCATGACCTCAACAAGAACCATGTGCTTTTAATAAAATAATTAGCTGCAGATGGCGCTACCTACTACATTTTGATAGTAATTATTCTCAAATTAATTTTATTTTTTAATCCATATCGTCTCGAACTTCCAAGGTCCATTGTGACTTTTTCGCTCTCTCAAAACTGTATATACTTACAGGCATAAGCATAAGCATATGCTCACGACTATATATTCCCCGAAACTACCCCAGTCAGAGATATTCTGAAACCTCAGAACATCCACACCCACATAATATAATTACAGATGTTGACAGTTTTTTTAAGGGGATGCAGGGGTGCAAACTTTCTCTTTGGGCCCAACATCGAACCCGAGAAAAAAAAGCAGCTGCCCCATTAGGTCGAGTAGATTTCCAGGTTTGTATGGAACAGCAGATTTTTTTGTCGCTTTCTCCATTGGTCCCATAAGTACAGAAAGTTCAATTAGATGGTCTGATCATCCCCTTAAAACACTGTCAGCATCTATATTTTAATATCATACTGTAGTCGGTAATTATATAGCTCTATTTATTAGTTAGCTGGTTAAATTATTTCTAACGTTAGGTTTGATTGCCAATAATTTAGAACTTGCCATTACTGAGAATTTACAAATTAGAACTCTTAATTACTGTAAGTATCTAACTTGTAATATATTGCTAACGTAGGTAATTTTCTAATTTTATAACTGGATATGATTTATTGGATGCCTTGCTTTTGGTTGACTTGAAATATTGTTTTGGGTTGATATTATTAAGTCTACTCAATCCGTCTACAACTCTACATCTCGCAACTGCTGGGCATAGGCTGTTCAATGGCACTTTGTTTCAGGTATGATAAACATTACATGGTAACTTTATTAGGATTCTAACTCTCAATATCGGTCAAACTGAACAACTTTGCAACAGCCGTGGTGGTCCAGTGGCGAGTAACCTTGCCTGCCGTGCAGGAGGCGATGGTTCGATCCCCGTCCAAGCCCTCGTACCAATGAGTTTTTCGGAATTTATGTACGATTTGTAACACCACTGGCTTTTCGGTGAAGGAAAACATCGTGAGGAAACCTGCATTCTTCAATTTCGAGGCGTGTATTGTACCCACTGTCCATTATAAGTGGCGACGGACTCACCCCCCGTCACACTGGACAGAGTTTCAGTACTACTGGTGAAACGTGGATGTTCTGAGGTTTCAGAATATCTCTGACTACCCCCTCGGGGAATATAGTCGTGAGCATATGAACAACTTTCTCTGTGAGATCTCTATGGAATCATCTGTTCCATACAAAACTGCAAACCTACTTCAGCCAAAAGTATGGGACAGCTGTTTTTTTCGTACCGTTTATCGTTTCGTTTGATGTTGGTGCCGTTGAGAAAGTTGTTCAGTTTGACGGTCTGATCATCCCCTTAAAAAGTGTCGGCATATTAGGAAGGACCCTATATAGTTAGTCCTGCCTGAGATCGCCGAGTCAGAGTTCTTCCATAAACATTTAATTCATAATCAGATAAGGCCTAGTTTTATAAGTTAGAAAAACACAAACTACAAGGTATGTGGTCTGCGCGGATTCGAACTAAGACCCTCATAATTGAGTTTCCGTACCTCTTTGACCTCTTTGAAACTCGCCACCGACGCTCTCTAAGACTAGGTACAGCTTGGCCAAAAAGAGTAGAAATTAAATGAGGGCGCTGCCTGCCTCCACGCAAGAATGTCAAAATCACACATAACCTGGCAATACCACCATACTCAAATTTTAGTTCCACCTGTCACCACGATCATGACTTTATGGTCAAGCTCTTAGAAAAAGTATATGTCTAGAATGAGCCTCACACTTGTTCCGTATAAAACAAAAGGGGCTAACTTTGTTAGGTTGGTGTGCGTGAGGCGCCATACAAAATATGTATGTGTGCGTGTATATGTATAGGGTTTTGGAACCAGTACTGGTCCCTATTTTTTTCGACGCTTTCGTAGCTTTGACTGTCTATCTTGATAATCTAAGGTCAAGCTATAGATTAGTCAAGGATAATAATTTGTGGGTTTCAGAGTGTTTCGAAGTAGATTCAACAGACCTCTAAATTGGCCAACAAATCATAGTTCATTAAACGATATCCAAATCAATAACAATTTTGAAACCACTGGCCCTATAGGGATTAATCCCGATTGATTTAGGTACCGTACCTTCCACATACAAAGACCCCTGAATTAAGCCATTTAGAACTCTATGTTAAAGAAAAAAGAGTTATTTCTATTGGCTTCTTTGGTTATCGAGAGGTAATTATCTTTACCCAAAACAATTGCGAAAGCCAAAATGTTATGATTAATATTGTGTCTGTAGCTGACAGGCTATTTATTAAAATGGACTAGCTTTTGCGCGCGGAATCGCTTGCTTATTACTACTAACGGCACAGGCACATCCAACCTTCGATCAAAGTAAAATTAAATCCAATAAACAATATGGAATAGGGTCCCGAAGTTGGTCCCATAGTGAAAGTTGTTCAGTTTGATGGTCTGAAGCACTCTATTACTAGGGTGTTTTGGTTACACCCTGTATACCTGTATTGTTTGTGCCTAGAGTAAGTTTTAAAACGTAATCTTTATAGAGATAATATTACTATAGCTTAAGAACTCGGAAAGGGTTTGACAGTTTTAGTATTGAAAGTATGGTACAGCAACAAATTATTTCTTTTTTCAAATTTTTTATCGCACCTTGAAACCTTGATAAATCGCTGAAGAGCACTCCGATGATCACAAGTTTGATCCGCCAGTTTCAGAGATTTTACATTTTCCATTCAGGATTCTCACAGTTTATATTAGAGTAAAATACAGTTTTCAGTTATTGTGCAGCGGTATTTATTACGGCGCATTTGCTTAAAAAAATAATAAAATAAAATAAATGTTAATAATTAAATGGTTCTTCATACAAGAACAGAATGTACATTATTACGGCGGATTTTCTAACAAATAATAAAAATGTCAAAAATACAAGCGTCAAACTTGTGTGATGATTATTATAGAGAAAACACTACAGGTTAACAACAAATAATAAAACCGGCCAAGTGTGAGTCGGTATCGCGCTGAACGTCTCGGAGGATACAAAACTTTTTTTTGTAAGCTTAAAACTGATCGACCGGGTCAGAAATGAGGTCATTCGCGCCAGAACCAAAGTGACAGACGTCGCCACCACCGCTGCCAATCTGAAGTGGGACTGGGCTGGACATGTCTGCCGTATGCCTGATGACTTATGGGCCAAAATCACTACCAACTGGCTCCCAGGACAAAATCGGCGTCGAGGCAGACCTAGGAGAAGGTGGCGGGACGAAATTGATAGCTTCTTTAAGAACTGGCCCAACGAAGCGCAAAACAGGGATGCATGGAGAGAACGGAGGGAGGCCTTTGCCCAACAATGGGACACCGACGGCTGATATAATAATAATAAAATATGTATGTTTTGTGTAGTGGTGTGGTACGGAATCCTTGGTGCGCGAGTAACCCGACTCGCACTTGACCGACTTTATTTAAGTCTTCCTATTTGTTTCTGCCTTAGAATCACATCATAATATAGGTATATACCTATGTTGAATACAACGACTAAAACTGGAACAAACGTATCGAACAGATCCCTCATACAAATGGAAGAATAAAGCGTATCGAATGTAAGCAAAAAACAATGTCAGGTGCAGTCTGCGATATGATAAGTTGCTTTTGTGTTGGCTTTACTTTACATTTAGATAGGTTTGGAGGAAAAATATTTATACAGAGTGAAACTGAAATCGTTCGACAAACTTTTAAGGATCGATCTAGGCCCATTTTGTATATAAAGTTCTAATATTTTTAGGTTGCTAGCGACGCCCTAAGTGCAAACTACGTTTTTTGAAAACTTTAAAGCCGTGGTGGTCCAGTGGCGAGTAACCTTGACTGCCGTGCAGGAGGCGATGGTTCGATCCCCGTCCAGGCCGACTCGTACCAATGAGTTTTTCTGAATTTATGTACGTTTTGTAACACCACTGGCTTTTCGGTGAAGGAAAACATCGTGAGGAAACCTGCATGCTTCAATTTCGAGGCATGTATTGTACCCTGTCCATTAAAAGTGGCGACGGGCTCACTCACCGTCACACTGGACAGAGTTTCGGTACTACTAGTGAAATGTGGATGTTCTGAGATTTCAGAATATCTCTGACTACCCCCTCGGGGAATATAGTCGTGAGAATATATTACCTACATTAGTTTGTCTGAGCTGATTGTGATAAGTTATTTTCTTTAAACTAATTACATCCTAATCGGGTCAGTAGCTTCTACGTGAGGCGTGGACAAGACAGACAAGCAAAAGAAATAATCGTTATTATATCACGTATCCTCAACTCCACCACAACAAAATTTACCTACAGAACAGAGACGTGGTCGCTCACTCATGGCCTCATGAAAAGGCTGAAAGTCACCCAAAGGGCAATGGAGAGTGCTATGCTCGGAGTTTCCCTGCGAGATCGAATCAGAAATGAAGAGATCCGCAGAAAAACCAGAGTAGCTGATATAGCCCAAAGAATTGCTAAACTAAAGTGGCAGTGGGCGGGGCACATTACTCGCAGAACCGATTGCCGATGGGGCCGAAAGGTTCTCGAGTGGCGGCCGCACAGTGGACCGATGACCTGGTGAAGGCGGCGGGAAACCGTTGGATGAGGGCAGCGCAGGACCGGTCGTTATGGCGATCCTTGGGGGAGGCCTATATCCAGCAGTGGACGTCCGTCGGCTGAGATGGTGATGATGATGAATCGTCATAGTTTTATTATTATTCTATCTATGGGCACAGATATTGATGGTTTTTAGAAACCAAACAATTTGCATTGACTTTATGGTTAGTATAAAAATGTAATCAGACTTGGTTTTTATGAAATGCGCACCGAATTATATATCTACTATTCTTAAGACAAAAACCAATTAAAGTCGATGAAATTTTGCAGAAACAATTTAGAAACAAATCTCTATGCTTGTATGGAGTCCGATTTTTATTAAAATGTATAGTTTTAAAGTAACAGTGCCTCAATGATTTCCATACAAATCTTAAATTAATCCTAGAAATAAAACTGTATATTTTAACGAAAAACTGACTTCATACAAACATAGAAATTCGTTTCTAGATTGTTTCTGAAAAATGTCATTGACTTTAATCGGTTAATATTGAAAATATCACCATAGTACGTTTGTATGCAGCGCGTATTTGCGATCTCGGAATAAACTTATACAAAAACATATTTGCTGACATAGCCAATAAACCCGCGGTCACTAAGAAAAGAAAACTCCAAGTCGCCAACGTGGCGTCTAGTCGACTTAAAAAACTAGGTTGTCAGACAACTGAAACCTTATGAGTTAAGACTTAAGAACTAAATCGGAGTACAAGTCATGATGTCAAAGCGTTCGACTGTTAATAATCTCGGGCGAAATCTTGTTAGAGCTCTTGAGAATTAACTTTAACCAAAATAAATATCGAACATAGTACCTTTGAGTTATGGTTCAGTTTCAAGTGATAGTTATGTATGAAGCAGTTATGTATGAAATTGGTTGACTGTGACATTTGAAGAATTGAGTTTTATTCTTCAAATGATAAGGTCCAAGTTTAAGGGCTGACTTGTTTAAGTCCTGAATATTTTAAGGGATGAATTGTCCATGATTCTGATCTAATTCACTCTGAAATAAGATGTTTCATGGAAACGAACGAGACATTTAGACGATATGCATGAGAATATTAGAAGTGCTAATAGAACTGCGCTTGTATTTACAACGCACGAATTGTATCGATACTGCAACGCGACTGTATCAGTGCTGCAGCTCTACTGCATCGATGATGTATCTAAACGAGATTCGATTTTCTCAATTGCGTTTTCGTTCCAATGTCAACTCCATTACAATGAAGTTCGGACAGAAATTATTATTATCACCATATTATTATATCGAAAATAGGGCCATGTATGGAAGGCGGCCCTTTAGCCACTGTATCGATGATGCTGAACTCATAGTCTGAGTTCACCGTTTCAGTATTTGCTAGGCTGTCACTTCCACCCTGTATATACTACCCGGGTAAGCTCAAAAGGGGCAATTTTGTATTATGTGCTAGAGTCGTAGAAAGAGAAGGCACTAGAAGAAAGCACGTGTCTTGTCATATCACTCAGTAAGAGATGCGAAGTCGAAGATTTAGTATAAGTTTGACGCATGAAATAACCTTAGTGAATACCGCATTGACAGTTCATTCAACGACGAATTTTAGGTTGCAACGATGTTTGCGCTTAGAGTATTGCATTCTTGCATCGTCTAGTCTTCGATCCCGATCCGCAATGCATTCGCAACGCAACTGCATGAACGTTTTCGTTCCAATGTCAACTCTATTCATTCCAATGAAGTAGGTACGGACAGAAATGGTCACTTAGTGTTATATCGAAAATGTATGGAAGGCAGGCATTTAGCCACTGTATCGATGCTGCAACTCGACTGTATCAGTACTGCAACTCTACTTGCCTCGATGCAGACCCGTGTTCATCGAAACAGAAATTGACTGCCTGTGCGATGCTGCGTCATTCAGCCACTGTATCGATACTGCATCTAGACTGCATCAATGCAAACGCGTTATAGTAGTGAAACCATTGACATACAAAATAATGGACGCCGGGTTTAGTACAAAATTCTCGAAAAAAGTGTCCGAGACTAACTTACACGAACCTAATTAAACAAGTACGTGTGGAGTAATAATAAATATTGAAAAAACAGAAATTCTTTTTAATTTTGGTTGCGTATTTTACTCCATCGCACCCCAGGCGGGTCGAACGAGGACTGTCGCCCGCGTAAATTGATTCTCTTTATTTACACATTTTGGTGCTCTTTTGGTTCGAACCCTTTTGAGCGCGGGCCCTGCCTACGTCCAGTAGTTGGTAAGTCAATGAGTGCAACGCTCGCAAGCATTTGTAGCAAAGTTTCTTAACACGTCAAAAAGGAACAAAGTCATGAGTTTATTTGTACCTACGTAATTTATCGACGCACCGACCCGATCAGGGTGAATAACATCTCAAACTAACCTTATATTGCTCGAAAACATCCCAAGTATGTAAAGAGGATGGAGCCGATTCAATTATTGGAAGGAATCTTGAGCATTTTGTACCCAAGGCCAAGATGAATATCAAGATGTTAGTAGAGTAATAAAATTGAGATCTATCATTTGAGACAATTTTTGAGAGTTACGCGGTTATTAATTAAGCTAAAGTTAATCATTATAACGGGTTCTTATCGCGTTTTTATTTATTTTGGAGTTCCCGATATTTCGGCAGTGTTACAACTGCCATGATCACGGGATGACTAAATATCGGGAACTCCAAAATAAATAAAAACGCGGTAAGAACCCGTTATAATGATTAACTTTAGCATCATTTTAGAATTGAATAATATGTTAGTATTAAAAAGTTGTGAGCCCCTGTTTATCCTTGGCACAGAAAAGAGAAGATAAGATAAATAGGTACGAAAAATATTCTTTTCACCTCACAAGCTAGGAAATAATCTGTTTATTATTCATTCAAAATCAGAGTGCTAAAGTGCATTTTTATCCGCTAGCGTGGAAAGAGAGTAAAATTCCCATTCATTATTTTTCTATACCGACAGTCTACTGAAACTGCATTAATAACTATTTTCATATTATTTATCCAACCCCTTTTTTTGCACCTAGCATTTTCCTCGATAGAGTGAGGTGAAAAGTTGTGTGTTTCGCTCGGCAGCAAAGTTATTCTGCGTCTTCTACCTTTGAAACCCTCGCTACGCTCAGGATTCTATATTTGAAACACCCCCAGGAAGAGATGGTGTGGGTGTGACTCATTCTAAGCCAGGCCTGCGTACTAAATTAACAGTTCAAAACGTCTTAGTAATAGCTAAAAAGTACATACCTATATCATCTTGGTCCAATTCCCTTTAGGGGTGATCAGAAACTTTGCTTCAACAACACAACAACAGAATAAAACAAAGTAGCCCAATCCATACTTAAGCGCTCTTAATGGGGAACAACTCTGTTCTTGTTTTTGTATGCAAGTATACTGTTACGTCACCGATGAGATGGGGGTATTTAGGAGTTACTAAAGAGGAGAGGTGGTATTTAGTGTGCTCAATATGGGTTAGACTGTGCTCACGAAGAATCTAGTGTTGGTAGTTTATTTTTAAGTGAAACTTTATGGGTGGGCTTCTCTGATCCGCAACCTTTTTGTGTGGCGGAAGTTCGAAAGTTAAATCGGGAACGGAAGTTCGAAATTATAATTGTGTGTGAGTAGTTTCACATATTCTGCCGGGCGTCCCGTGACTGCAAACTTTTTTTTCAATTCAGCAGGCCTATAATTTAAATTCCCAAAGCAACAAAAAAATCAGTCCCATACTAAACTGCAGTGCCTACTCGACTCAAATGTATATGCAGCAGCTGATTTTATTTTTGCTCCGATCGGTTTGCTCCCATAGTAAAAGTTGTTCAGTTTGATGGACTCTTAGTTTGAAAAGGATGCTAATGATATCAATTTCATCCTGTATATTCAACTCCCCTATTTTGTTTTGTGTATGTGTACGTACAGTGTATAGTGTTTGTAATGTACGGGTGTGTGTTATACAAATATTACCTATTTTACCAGCTCCACAAAAATTCGAACGTGAAAGGTTTGAGTAGGTCATTAGGGGAGGCTTAACGACCTTTGGGCTTATTGCTCGCGGACCCTGGTAGGAGAAGATACTTAGCCCGGGAGCAACTTTGTTTTTAGCCCGTGACGCAAAAAATTAGGGGGTTTTCGACTAATCAGAGGTATTAAAAAATAATTTAGGTTTTTTGTTAGCGGCTCCGTCCGCGTGGAGTAAAATAAACGCAGGACGCCTTTTGCCAAATTTGTGTTTGCCAAATGTTGTCAGTTATACAGGGATCCATGCGTAAATTGATATCATTATTAGCATCCTTTGAAACTAAGAATCTACCCGTCAAACTGAACAACTTTTACTATGGGAGCAAACCAATCGGAGCTAAAAAAAATCTGCTGTCCCATACATTAAATGTATGACTCAAATTTTGAGTCACGTAGGCAGCGGCGGCGGGTGCAGTTTAGTATGGGACAGCATTTTTTTTTTTGCTCCGATTGGTTTGCTCCCATAGTAAAAGTTGATCAGTTTGATGGGTAGACTCTTAGTTTAAAAGGATGCTAATGATATCAAATTCACCCTGTAGTAGATCACACACCGAGGCCAGGAAAGTAAGAAAGGTCTGAGATCGTATGTAGAGGTTAGTATACTCGACGGAGGTAGAAAGCGGCAACTTCGTTTAGCGCAGCGGGACGAAAATTTACACATTCCGTCCGGAAGGGAGAAATAATGCTTTTAGTTTTTAAGGGTACATTTGGGTCGAGTAGATTTACAATTCTATCATTGTTTACTTCATTCCAAATAACAACGAAAATTTAAGGCCATTTTAAATAACAGAAACAGAGATTGGAAACACTTCCTCTCACTTATTCTTAGAACAGCTTTAGTAACGTCCAAGATACGTATAGTATATCTTTCTTATAAATACATCATATTTGCTAATAGACCGGTGGCCAGCTACAGTCAACTATACCTTATAAAATTAACGAACTCACGCATTATGCACCTAAAGTAGACTAAAAATAAGTCATAAAAAACTTGGTTTGCCAGGGCGCAGCTTGGCACGTTTTCCGGTGTGATGAAAAACGTGGACCCCAAAAACACCCCATTTTACCTCATCGAATTAAAGGATGGAACTTGTCTGTTGGTCTAGAGGCCGATTAGTAAAGCCTAAAAAACCTGGTCTGCCGCCGCCTATCCTGGCACGTTCATGGGTCCGACTGAATTTAGGGTGCCCCTCGGAGGGTGGATTTTACCTCATCGAATTAATGAATGAAATCAATGCCAATTTATAGTCCTATTAACTATTTTTACATATGCCTTGGTTGCCTAGGCTCAGCCTGGCAGGTTTCCGGGTCCGACTGATTTTACTTTCAAAAAATCGTCTAGCCAAACTTTAAAAACCGGTATAAATCTATAGAATCTGCAGAAAACATTACTGAAATTCGCTTGCATAAATTAACCAAGATATATGTACTCATACTAATATCCCTGAAGGTGGAATTTTAATAGAAAAGGTCAACGGCCCGCGGAAACTAAAAGAGATAGGTATGTGGTCCCGAAGGAAATAATGACAAAAACCCTGGGCAATTTGACGTCCCGATGAAAAAATCCAAGATGGTCGTCTTATATTTTCAAAGTCCTCATAACTTTGTAACCATTGACGGTCGGCACGCTATGTGTATACAAATCAAATTAGTAGCAAAGCTCTGCTTACGATGTTTACCTTTCGGTTCTATCAGAAGGCATATTTTAGTGTCGAAAAAAATGGTGGCGCTGAATTGTTAATCTATGTAACAAATAAATTGATAGATAGATAGATAACTCATTTATTATTTCACCTGAACAATACAGGAAAAACAGTGACTGACAAAGGTAGAAAATTACCTACCTACACGATAAATTAAAATGCGTAATTAGGATATTCGGACATCGTAGGTATTTTTTTTACTAAGGGCTCATTCCTGATGTTTACTCTGCAATTCTGCCAATATCATGATGTGGAAGTATCGAAATCTCAATCTCCAGGATTGTTTTATTAACAAAAACATATTTTAGGACACCAAATAGCAGAACTGCGTGGCAAGTCCAGAGACACCAACCTAAACGACCGCCCGTCAATAGACTCGCCAAGCGACTAAGCTAGTTTAAATAGTAAAAAACGAGTAAAACACTTAGTTCAACATGTCTCGATATAATATGGCGTTGACATGACATTATGGCTTCGAAACCGGTGATTAGGCCAAAATAGTAAAAATACGTGTCCATCAAGCTAGCGTACACATGACGGGAATCAAGATTAATCATTTAGTGCCATTAAATAATAGTGCCCCTTTGGTTTGCGAAATATATACATATTTTTCCCTGTTAGAGCTTTTGTGTTTATTACTCTCTATTTGTACAATGTACAAATTAAATTAGTAGCGAAGCCCGGCTTACAATGTTTACCTTTCGGGTCTATCAGAAGGCATATTTTAGTGTCGAAAAAAATGGTGGCCTAGAATCGTTAATCTATGTAACAAATAAATTGATAGATAGATACATAACTCATTTATTTCACTTGAACAATACAGGAAAAACAGTGTGACAAAGATAGACAATGACTACATGATAAATTAAAATGCTTAGTTAAGATATTCGGACATCGTAGGTTTTTTTTTAAGGGCTCATTCCTGATGTTTTACACTGCAATTCTGCCAATATCATGATGACTGGAAGTATCGAAATCTCAATCTCCAGGATTGTTTAATTAACAAAAACATACCTTTGTCTACCTTTGTCAGTCACTGTTTTTTCCTGTATTGTTCAGGTGAAATAATAAATGAGTTATCTATCAATTTATTTGTTACATAGATTAACAATTCTGCGCCACCATTATTTTCGACGATACAAAATATGCCTTCTGATAGAACCGAAAGGTAAACATCGTAAGCCGGGCTTTGCTACTAATTTGATTTGTACACACACAGCGCGCCGACCGTCAATGGTTACAAAGTTATGAGGACTTTGAAAATGTAAGACGACCATGGATTTTTTCATCGGAACGTCAAATTGCCCAGGGTTTTTGACATTTTTTTCTTCGGGACCACATACCTATCTCTTTTAGTTTCCGCGGGCCGTTGACCTTTTCTATTAAAATTCCACCTTCAGGGATATTTGTATGAGTAACATATATCTTGGTTAATTTATACAAGCGAATTTTAGTAAAATTTTCCGCAGATTCTGTAGATTTATACCGGTTTTTAAAGTTTGGCTAAACAATTTTTTGAAAGTAAAATCAGTCGGACCCGGAAACCTGCCAGGCTGAGCCTAGGCAAACCAAGGCATATGTAAACATAGTTAATAGGACTATAAATTGGCATTGATTTCATTCATTAATTCGATGAGGTAAAATCCACCCTCCGAGGGGCACCCTAAATTCAGTCGGACCCATGAACGTGCCAGGATAGGCGGCGGCAGACCAGGTTTTTTAGGCTTTACTAATCGGCTTCTAGACCAACAGACAAGTTCCATCCTTTAATTCGATGAGGTAAAATGGGGTGTTTTTGGGGTCCACGTTTTTCATCACACCGGAAAACGTGCCAAGCTGCGCCCTGGCAAACCAAGCTTTTTATGACTTATTTTTAGTCTACTTTAGGTGCATAATGAGTGAGTTCGTTAATTGTATAAGGTATAGTTGACTGTAGCTGGCCACCGGTCTATAATCAGAATAATAATTGGCCAGAAAGCTATCTATACAGGAATCGGAATATCTTTTCGTCCTTATTTGGAATGCAGTATACAAGGTGTTACAAAAATACAAATAAACCTTTAACGGGGTGGTGTAGACCATCAAACTGAACAACTTTCACTATGGGACCAATATCGAAATCGCAAAAAAAAAAATGGATGTTCCATACTCTACAAATCGACTAGAGCTAAAATATGTATGTGATATCAAATTTTTTTTTCGCGATTTCGTTGTTGGTCCCATAGAGAAAGTTGTTCAGTTTGACGGTCTAAACAACCCCCTTAAGAGTTTTAAAAATTTATTCTTACTTATGAAACATCCTGTAGATAACTAACAACTAGTTAAAATAGTGATTAAGTTTTTATGTCGTAACTGTGCTCGGGTGAATTTGGCCTCGTCTTATCTTAATCTGGTGAAGTGTCACCAAAGTTTCCAAGTTTGACAGTTTCCGATGGAATCTCAGACAGACACGGTCGAATGAGGTTAGCTTGAGTTAAACTCTACCATTACGGTTGAAATGAGCCAGTTTTATAAAAAATCATAGCTACACACATTATAGAGTCTTTCTTAAGAGGATAGGCGGGCTAAAATGCTTATTTGGAGAATAGGTCACTGTATACGATCACCGAAGTTAAGCAACGTCAGGTCCGGTCAGTCTTTGGATGGGTGACCGTTTAGTGGTATTTCATCTCGAGCGTTTCCGTGCTTCGGAAGGCACGTTAAGCAGTTGGTCTCGGATAGCTCCGCCAGATGGCGTTTGTAACTATTCGTTAAGCCAGGTCAGAGGCCTATTAAGGCGGCTTGAAAATTCTCTAACAGCAAGTTGACCACTAACTTACCTCCACCAACACGCACTGGGTCGGCGTGGTGGAGTATGGCCCGCTCCCTCTCACCCTTATTCGTGAGAGGAGGCCTTTGCCCTGCAGTGGGATGCTACAGGCTATAACTTACTATACCTACTACGTATATGTTTCAGACTGTATACGTACTTATCAGATCCGCCCCACCCATACAACCCGCCGACTAGAGTGCGAAAGAAACAACTGCAGCTTGGACCGATTTTATATACAAAAAATCGACGATATTTGCATTTCGTATGAAATGTTTGATGTATGTTTTGCTTTTTTTGTTTATATTCGTCAAATTTGTTTTCTGGATGTCTGAAAACGGGCGGTAAAATGGGTCATTTTCGAAGGTCCCTAGCTCTATGGTAAAAAAGTATTTGCTCTAGTGTTATTATCCAGGGAGAAAACAGGGGAATACGTTTGTATGGAGAAAACTTTAATCGTCTATCCTCTTAATATGCTGACGGGTTTTGTAGGGGATGATCCTCCAAAAGCTTAACACTGTTCATGAAGTCCATGGGCCTAGGAAATCACCTTTTCAAGGGTGACAGCAACAATAGATCTGTCCAGGTCACATAATATTATAAGAGGGGTTAGAAGTGCAAAGTAGGCGTGGAACGTGTCGCCACAGGTCGGTCCATTGTACGCCGAAACGACACGGCTTTTTTTACATTAACTTAATATCGACCTTGATATAGCCTTAAGTATGCACAGAACCTTAGCACTCAGTAAAAAGTTATGTTCGAAAAGGTCGCGTCCTGATTTTAACGGGGACCGTATTAGCGACCTTTCGGCCACATTGTCGAGAAAATGTTTGCTTGTACACATTTTGTATGTATATGTTACAATCGAAGTACCTTATGTTGTTTAGAATATCGGTAATGCTGTTTATGTGTGTGTGCGTGCCATGTGGAGTCCGACTTCATCACACGGCCACTGATAATTGAATTCTGTATCCATGAACATAGAGTTCAACATGGGTAGGTTGTGCTGTCGCTGTGTGTAGGTACTTCAGATGGTTTGTTTAAGAAATTCTTCACCTTGCTTCATTACGACCCCTTTCATCCAAGACCTCTTGTACTTTTGCACGGTAAATTAAATTTTACCTCAACTAATTATGCAAAAGCTCTTTCGTAAACATTTTACAATGTAAACTAAGTGCGGTAAATAAATTTGTGGCTTTGAGCGTTTGTGCAGGTATCACGTCACGTGGCAGTCTTTGTTCCATTAACGGAGCTTAATATTCTAAAGGAGTATTTTACGGCTTTACATAGCATTTTGTTCATCGATTTTTCTTCTTTATCGTCGAATTCTTCTTTATCGCGTGGGCAGCAAGCCCTGGTGTCAGAGTTCATTCAAACCGCCTATACGGCCTCTAACGTAGTTTTTATGTTTTTTTTTTATTTTTTTATTGTTGGGTTTGCTCTTGACCTCTATCTAGTCCTCAGGACAAAGATGGGGTCGAAGATGTAGCGAGCTTACCCAGAAGTACACTGGCACTCCTGCATACAGACGGAACGCAGCAAGCTGCTTGGCGCCAGACTCCGGCAGGAGGGTGGTCGCGAGCCAGGTGACCATGTAACGACTACTACCACCAGAGATAGTAGCATCGTATTATTATGTCGGGATACGGGGTATGCGATGGGGTGGTCTAAGGCTGGATTTAGTGCACAACTGGCGGTCAGCGCTGATGGCGGATTACCCAATCAAGTGACGCGGTTTAGTGCGGCGCTGACGAATTGCACGCCGTTAATTGGTTAACCCGACGACCGGCGGTCGTGCACTAAATCCAGCCTAAGTCTTTGACCAGCGTATACTACCAGTGATGGCATACGGAACTAAGACGTGTTCGCTCACTGATGTCCCCATAAATAGGATAAATGTCACTCAAATAATGGAGAGGGTTATGCTTGGTTGGTTTTTTTGCGAAATCGATACAGTAATGAAGATTTGCATAAGAACCAGAGTAGACGACATAGCCCAAAGAATTGCAAAACTAAAGAGGCAATGGACGGGGCACGTTGCTCGCAGAATCGATGGCTGATAAGGCCGAAGAGTTCTCGAGTGGCGACCGCGTACCGGAAACCGCAGAGTGGAAAGGCTCTCCACAATGAGGACCGACAATCTGGTGAAGGCGGCGGGAAGCGTTGGATGAGTCGTTGTCGTTGTGGTGATCCTTTGGGGGAGGCCTATGTCCAGCAGTGGACATCTTAACAGCTCATAATTATGATGATACGAGGCATGCAAGTTGTGTGGTAGTCTAGTGGCGAGAAGGCGAGCAGGAGGCGATCGATTGTTCGACCGGTCAGAGTATGGCAGTCTGGCAGCGTGATAAAGCGCCTTCGAGCCTTCGCTCTCTTTCTTTTGCCGCGCGAAGGCACGAGATAAAATGTGTGATATAACCATATCAAGCGCATCATGCTACGGCCTCTAGTCGAGATTTTTAAACGCCGAATAGGTATTCACCTAAGCCACTATATGGCCCAGATACAGGATAGTAATACAAGCACTGAATTCTTCGGAAACACGATGGATGTTTGCAAATCGATCAATGTCTGAGCACGTTCGGCTACGTGAAGGCTACGTGCCAACGAATGTCATTTATTTTTATTAACAATACACGAAATTGCTTGCGAAGAATACGCTGCCGATAATTTATCTTGGTTGCTTGCCACGTTACTAGGAAAATTGAGACTGAATTGTTACGGAATTTATGGGTTTTCGTTAGAAAAATTTGTTCACAATATTTCCACCTAAGATACCTACAGTATTAACATTGGAAAAGTTTTCACATACAGTGTGGTGTCTATAGTCAAGCTATTTACTATTATGTTTCCCTGATTAGGTATGTCTATTTTCTATATCCTGAATTAAGAATGACTTGCCATCAGGAAGCTGGCATAAACAGTATACTTGATATCGACTCGATAGCAGAAGATTCTGAACATGAGCTTGACCGCTGGACAGACGACCTAAAAAAGGTACCTAGCGGGGAGCAACTGGATGAGGAAGGCCGTGGACAGAGTTTTGTGGCGCGCCTTGGGAGATGCCTACGTTCAGCAGTGGACGATGATAGGCTGATAATGATGATGATGGTGAAGATAGGAACGAAAGACGCAACAGATTGCAATATTCCTAACAACTTGAAGAATTGGCCGGTATTTGGAGTCCATACAGAATTCTTTGATTTGATTTATACTTTCCGGGTTAAAATATTGTGGGTATGAATGTCAAAATAACAGTAATATGCTCTATTCCAGGTGCTGGCAGCCTTAGCAGTATCACTGGCTCCGTTTTCGGCTGGCCTCGGCAAAGGATACAGTTCACCAGCCATAGCATCCTTACAAGGACCGGGGGCTAATGCAACAAGAAGGGACTTTCAGTTGACTGACCAGCAGGCCTCGTGGTTGGCGTCATTGTCTTTTTTGGGTAAGTGGGTGTAAAGACCTTGACCCTTTCAGAGCTGCCTCACTCACTCATAAGAATTCGAACCAAATTTTACAATTATCATTGAAGTCATTGAATATTGGTCTACATTGTGGTGTGTGTCGCAAGTAAAAGTGACTTCAAGTTATAAAGTAGATGCACATAATACAGATTTGGACAATATTTTGACTTTCCTTTGAACACAGGT
The DNA here is from genome assembly GCA_963693445.1 of Agonopterix heracliana. Classification (NCBI taxonomy): domain Eukaryota; kingdom Metazoa; phylum Arthropoda; class Insecta; order Lepidoptera; family Depressariidae; genus Agonopterix; species Agonopterix heracliana. Next base: position 3,435,159 of record OY856332.1, read on the forward strand.
TTCCTATTATTATGTTTAATAGAAAAATTAGAAATACTCTTCATAGTAAAAAAAGCCCAGAAAATGTTGAAGATTACTGCTATATTTTCCATTAATTTATACAAATTACGACGTATGTCTTTGTTAATCTGCCTCATGGGCATCCAAGTCGTCGCACCATCTCTTTCTTGGTCTGCCCTTGCCGCAGTCCCGGCTTCACTCAATAGGAGCATTGGGTCATGTTCATTGCCCACCGCTCTGTATGCATACGAAAACCATGTCTCAGTTCAACATCGGCTGGTCAGCTATGCGCATCTTGGAGTGTTGAGTGGTGTTTCTGATACGGTCGATCCTTCTGACACCTAATATGCTCCATTACTCTTTGGCAATCTTGGAGTTTGGATATCAGAGACTACGTTTATAATGACCGGGGGCGACTCCAAATAAAAGGTTCTTTCAGTTGAAGGACTAGTATGACAGCCTAGCAAATATTGAAACGGTGAACTCAGACCATCAAACTGAACAAGTCAGTCAGAACAGTTCAATAGGTATTTGGTAGGTACAGATCACTTACACCTGTATAACTGTTGGCTTCCCTGTTTTTTTTTGTAAGTATTTTAACAACCTTTCTGCATAATTCTAAGCAAAGGGTTCTGTTAAAACTTAACTATAGTAGGTATCAGTCATGTATCAGTGCATTAACCCGTCAATGCAAAAACACATACTTACTCACACTTTGAACAGTAAGTAGGTACACCTAAGTGTCGAGGTTGACTTCAATTCAATTATTCTTTATTGCACACTAAAAACATTACAATCGGTACTTAAAATAAGGAAACCAGTACAAAACATGCGGTCTTATCGCTGAAAAGCGATTTCTTCCATACAACCTTAGGAATTCACTGTCTTTTTAGGTGTTTAATGTTAGATACATCAACGTTATTTTAAAAATTTGTTATATTATTCGAAAATTTGTTATTCGAATGGTTATATTAATTATTATTATTTTATTTCTGTTCAATAGGTGAAAGGCATATACCTACTTTTGTATAAAATGCTAGACAATGGATATTGTAGATAAATAAGCTAGATCCAAAATAGAACACAATGTATTCCATTACTTTGATTACGAAATACGAATACAAAAGGTACCTAATGGTCCCACGTATTAATTCGATTTGAAACTGGAAATTTCTAAAATTGTGATATAGTCATCAATTTTAGAAATTTCCAGTTTCAAATCGAATTAATAGTACCCAAGTAATTTAAATAATATACAGGGTCAAACTGAATAATAATGGGTAAACGTTTATTACATGACTGTACTGCTGAGTAACTATAAATGCTGAAAAAGCTGGTTTTATATTCATCTGATTGCACTGTAAATTAGTGAGTGATGCCTAACGTCACACAGCAACTGTGGATCTCCTGCTAAACTCCTTACGGAATTTTGTAGAGAAATCGTGTATTTTAGATTATAATCGGTCTGTTAAAGTTAAATAAATAAAAAAATGGTATGCTGTATAATTCGCGTTTATATGACTATAATATGCCGTAAAAGCTAAATAAGCTCAATCTCTAATTTGCTCTTTGGGGTGGACATTTGCTCCTGGACAGGGATCGAAACATCGCCTCCTGCCGGAAGGCAAGCTCACTCGCCATGCCACTGGACCATCACGTCTTCATAGAATAGTGAATGCAGACTACGCCGTCAATGTACTTCAAATGGAACGCTTTCGGAGTATGGTAATAACGGATCGTCATAAGACGGGGTATGATAAGAATGGGGTATGGTAAGACCTAGAACGATTTAAACACTTCTAGGGTAAGACGGACCCCGAGGTACGAGGTATCCATACACTTCTATGGGCGTTTCCTCTGAAGACCTTTGGTTAATGTCGTATGTAAATACATAACACAACAAGGCTCTCATGAAAATTTAGAGCTTCGAACCCTCACCGTTTCTAACCAATCTCCTCATCTTTCCAGGCGCCCTGTTCGGTGGAATGGCAGGAGGAGCAGCGATGCGACACGGACGACGCCGGGTCCTATCCCTGGCTGCAGCACCGTGCAGTCTGTCCTGGCTGCTAACAGTGCTGGCTACGTCAGTCCGCATGATGTGCGTCACTGCGTTCCTGGGAGGATTCTGCTGCTCCATTCTTACTATGCTTTCTCAGGTAAGTAGTCGACTTACTTTATGTAGATACTAGATAGTGTCATCTACAAAAACCGGCCAAGTTCAAATCGGACTCGCGCACGTAGGTTTCCGTACCACAGTGGCGGATACAGGGGGGGGGGGGCCCAGGGGGCCATGGCCCCCCCCACGAACCTCTGAATTTTGAGGCCGAGTAAAGAAATGAGCTCTCTTAATTTCTTTTAATCTTAATACGTGGCCCGAGTTGGCCGATGGGCCCCCCCCAACATGAAATCCTGGATCCGCCCCTGCCGTACCACCATACGTAAAACCAAATAATTCATTTCATTCATTTATTTATTCACGTTAAATTGTAGGTACATAACAATGTGGATCGTATTACAAAGAAAAGAAAACAGTTTCACTTCAATTTTACCCTAAGGCATAGTGGATATAACACAAACAATTTAAATTTTAAAGGAAAAACACAGTTACATCATTACTCAATACACAAATTAACGACAATGTCAGTTCTGAATTAATGATTAGAATGTCATGTTGATAAAATTATTATTGATTATTAGGTAGGTACATAATAAGAATTACAATATTACTCATTACAATATTACCCATTACACAAATTAACAGCAATGTCAGCTCTGAGTTAATCATTACAATGTCATGTTAATACAATTATTGATTATTAGGTACATTATACTTGAGCACACCAAAATATATTTTTAGATAAACTATGTAGCTACTATCCATCGGTCACTCCACACCACCTCAGTCAAAATATTCATAATTATGTTTTCTCCTAGCAGTCTTTACCGGTAGAGTAATGCACTATAATCAGAATCACAATAAGTATGACGCTTGTATGATGACGATTATACAGGGTGAAATTGATATCATTAGCATCCTTTTCAATTAAGAGACTACCTACCCATCAAACTGAACAACTTTGACCATGGGAGCTCTTACTTTTGCTTTTACTAAGGGTTTGCTCAGAGCAAATAAAACAAAAAATCGTTAAAATGTGTGAATGAATAAAATTCTTTTAATTTATTAAAAAACACCTTTCCACCTTTTTTTCATATGTTATCAAATCCAAAATAATAATACACGTAGGCTGCTTTTCCACCAGAGATGTGTGAGGTAGCGAGGAAAAAATAGGCCAATGACAGTGCTTCAATTTCCCAATGACAAAGAATGCCAATGACGTGATCGAGCGATCGCGCTATTGGCGGATTGTTTCCTCGTTCACCGCTCCGCAACCTCGCACATCTCTGCTCCGGTGGAAAAGCAGCCATATTCTGTGAACATTTCAACTTGCTAACATAATTACGGTTCAAAACATCCCTTTATAGCTAGGTCGGTCGGACAGACAGACGTACAGCTTAGGGTACGGAACCCTAAAAATTTGGTTACGTCAAGAAGAATAAGGTAAAAGCGTTCTCTATTTAACCAGAGCACATTTTTTATTGCATTTTGTTAATGTTCGCCCCGCGGTTTTTCCCGCGCCACGTATAAACAATCTGTAGGAATGCAATACATTGATCGTCCATCGATAGTCCATAGTCCGACTCGCACTTGGCAGATTTTCAGGTGGCGTGGCCATGACCCAAGCACGTATCCAGACTTTTGTTTCGGGGGGGGACATTAAATTTTCGGGGGGGGATATTCATAGAAAAACAATGGAAAAATAGTAGGTGCTGTAATCACTTTTCCATACAAATGTTCGGATTTCGGGGGGGGATAAATCCCACCTATCCCCCCCCCCCCCTGGATACGTGCCTGCCATAACCACAACAATTTTTGAGGTCAGAATCCGCTGGCTTGTCACTGACAAGCTTGACAGCATCTAATGTCCCATCCAACAAGGAAGCAAACAAGATAATTTCTAAGATGTAATCATTTAATAAATTTTCCGAACAATCCGCCGGTTCAAAGTTTATTTACAAAGCTCTTAATTTCGATCAAATTACAGGAAAATGAACCTTTTTAGATTGGATTAAGACATGGGGGAAGATAAAGATGAAAAGCGCCTTGATGTTAAAGAAACTAATTTTCGAGTCGCCCGCATATTCCGCACAATTTGTACTATGCCAATGAATTTTATGAAATTTAGGACATGATCGAAGATGGGCATTTTTCTTTTAAATATTATTTTAAACATTTGAAATTGAATATTCGTACAAAACGATTAAAATAATAAAAACAAAGCAACTTCATTTCTAAGAGGCATCGTCAACATCATGAGCCCGCACTAGTGTACCAAGGGAAATACGTAACGCACATTTTATCCAAAATCAAAACTCTTTTAAAAACTACATCAGGCGATTAGCAAAACAAACAGAATAGGTAATTTAAATTTAAGGTTTTTCGTAAGACCTTTCGGAATAGAATGTTCCATTTATGCATTAACTTATTGTCCAGCTAAGCAACCTTCCTAGACTGGACAATAAATCAAACACATAAAAATTTCCTTTGTGCAGTGGTTTTATAAAAGTGTAGTAGTCGAAATCGACTATAAGAAATTATATTTTCCACTCAGTCCAGTCTATTCAAGATTTTATTAGGAACTTTCCTCCGAAACGTTGCGTAACTGAGCACCCTACTTATAATTGATAAAGTCTAAAACTTCGAACAACTTTCAAGCATTTTCCTCATCAAATACTCGCCGTCTCGGGCTCGTAGCATGACGGCTTGATGCCGTCTAAGGAACTAACTACACAGACCACTTTTGTAGCTGCTAATAATGCTTTAGTAACGTTTATTGATAGCCAATAAGTCACCCAACCCCTACGAGCATATACCCCTATAGAGACGTAATACATGCGAATTTAAAAGAAAACAATTCTGTCAACTAGCTGCGGTGCGGGGGGGACGGAAATGCTCCGAAGTACTACGAAGTCTATTCGAAACAATGGCGGAAAACAAAGGCGTTGCGAAATATATAAGTGAAAAGTCACAGATGAGTTGACAGAGTTGGGTCGCCTTATATTACGTCTCTATAGGGGTATGTACTCGTAGCCCAACCCTTACCATGTAAAATATCGAAGCCGTGGTGGTCCAGTGGCGAGTAACCTTGCCTGCCGTGCAGGAGGCGATGGTTCGATCCCCGTCCATGCCGACTCGTACCAATGAGTTTTTCGGTTTATGTACGATTTTTAACACCATTGGTTTTTCGGTGAAGGAAAACATCATGAGGAAACCTGCATGCTTCAATTTCGAGGCATGTATTGTACCCACTGTCCATTATAAGTGGCGACGGGCTCACCCCCCGTCACACTGGACAGAATTTCGGTACTACTGGTGAAACATGGATGTTCTGAGGTTTCAGAATATCTCTGACTACACCCTCGGGGAATATAGTCGTGAGCATATGCTTATGCTAATTATAATAATTTTCAGTTTAATTAATAACCGCATAACTTTCAAAATCGGTACTACACTACAGACACTTTACAAAGATTTTGAAACACAACCAATATTAATCTTCTGCAGAATATGTATTTATTCTTATTATTATGTCTTTATGTTTTTTTCTTTAATGATTTAATCTTTAAGTATATTTAATTAATTGATTCACTATGTTTTTCACTTTTTTATTTATAAAATTTTCTTAGTTTTAGAAGCGTGTGTAATTTGACCCTTTTACCTAAATTCGCTTTAAAAGAGAAAGTTTTGTGTTAACGATAAAATTATTATTTATTAGTTTGCAAGCGTAAGCGGGGATGAAATTAAATGAGTTTGCCTTGTTTGTTTTATTAGATATTTAATAGAATTTGGACGCTTTTGTTAGCTTAGTTAGATTACGTAATTATGTTGCCGATCTTGTCGGGCGAAGTTACAAACTTTGAAGTTTGTATCCAAACATTATTTTTCATAAAATTTACCCGTAGGTTCTACTCAAACACACAAAAAATATTACCGAGATAAATTAAAACGTTTCGAAAAATTCGAGTGGTGAACTTAAAGTTTTGTGATATGAGGGGTAGTTTATTTCTTTATTTAAACGAAATTCAGTTTATGATGATCTCTATAATTACGTAGGTGCATTATAATATTAAGCAATACATTTCAAAATATTTTTAGGATTGATATTAATGTTTTAATAGCCATTTAACATACAATTTTCTTTAAATTCCAGGTTTACATCAGCGAAATATCACTGCCAGATATCCGCGGCTGCCTCAGCGCTATCCTCAAGATAGTCGGTCATCTTGGAGTACTCTTCAGTTTCACCATCGGAGCGTACCTTGACTGGCAACAACTAGCCCTTTGCATTTCCGCCGCTCCTTTACTTCTCTTCTGTACAGTACTATACATACCAGAAACACCAAGCTATCTTGTGCTAATCGGTAAAGATGAAGAAGCGTACAAGAGCCTTCTCTGGTTACGTGGTCCCGACTCCGATGTCGCTCAAGAACTAGCTACGATCAGAACAAATGTTCTGGCAAGCAAGAACTTCAGTCAACGCCAAAGTCAGATGTCAGGCAGTCAACTGATAAATTCACTTGACGTTAGAACTATGAACCGATTGTTAGGACCCATTTTGGTTACATGTGGGCTGATGATGTTTCAAAGATTTTCTGGAGCTCACGCGTTCTCCTTTTATGCTGTACCCATTTTTCGCAAGACTTTCAGCGGGATGAACCCTCATGGAGCAGCAATAGCGGTTTCTTTTGTTCAACTGCTAGCTTCCTGTCTCTCAGGGCTACTCATAGACACTGTTGGTAGACTTCCGTTGTTAATAGTCAGTTCTGTACTCATGTCTATGGCATTAGCTGGATTTGGTAGCTACGCATATTATGAAGAAGTACACCGTAATCAAAGGATCCCGAATGTAATGTTTCATTCTACTGTGGGACAAAATGATTGGATACCGTTGCTATGTGTGCTAGTTTTTACTATAGCATTTTCATTAGGAATGAGTCCTATATCCTGGCTGCTGATTGGTGAATTGTTTCCTTTGGAATATAGGGCGTTTGGAAGCGCAATGGCGACTGCTTTCAGTTACCTGTGCGCATTCGTTGGTGTCAAAACCTTTGTAGATTTCCAACAGGCGTTAGGACTTCATGGAGCGTTTTGGTTATACGCTTCTATAAGTGTTGGGGGCTTATGTTTTGTTGTTTGTTGTGTTCCGGAGACGAAAGGAAAGGATTTAGATGAGATGGATCCAAATTACGTTCAAAGTTTATCGCCTAAAAGGTAAATTAGTTTATGAACGTCTTTTTACTTGGAAACGTTAAGGTTTTGTGTAGTTTTGAATGTTCGTCTTGATGGAAAGTGTTGGCTTTTGAAAAATATAATTGTTGCGAAGTAGGCCTTTGTGTAGTACCTATTTGAAGATGACAATACATTTAAAAATGTAAGTATTTTGTATCTTTAAAACAAAACTGACAATAACTAATTGAAAAATATGACATATTTTCCAAGAAATCGATAATATTTTGAATAGTTTTTCGAATTTAATGTTTGGTAGAAAGATGAGTGGATTATTAGAAAAGAAAACACCATGAAAGTAATAATAGTGGAAGAATTAGATGTAGGCTGTTGAGGTTTGTCACGGGAATGTGTATAGTATAGGGGTAGAGAGGTTTCCAAGTAAACACGACGTAATAGTGCCCCAGTGTATCTAGGAACAAAATGTTATATCGAATCCACCGCAAAATTTTGGCTGTGCTTATTACAATTTTTAAAATTAACAAAATAAAATATGCCACTAAATTTTATGGTGGTCCTTCTTTAATCGGTAGATGATAGTAAAAAGAAATATCAAATTGTGTATTCGCATATCCTTATCCATATCTTCGAATTTTGTTCAAAAAATAATAGTTAGTTCTAATTTTAAGATTGCAGTGGTCCATTCTTTACCTCTCTAACTTAAATAATCTCCTTAGAAGTTCTTTAAAATATTAGAAAAAATATATTTCCCAAATTCCGATTTAGTAATGTTACTCTTTCTAATCTTAAAAAAATACTGGTTAATATTTTATCGAGCTTTCCTACCTTTACTCTACGACAATAATGATAGGACAATAATTAAAATATATCTTTAAAATGATGTAATTATTTATAAATATTCCTAGTCTAGATACTGTTGAAAGCCAGTGAAATTCTATTAGAAGTTCGTTTTGTATTAGATTCTATATCAGATAATTTCCAATGTAAAGATTGATTTTACTATTTGTCTATATTTTTGGGGTAATTAATTACTGTCGTCGTCGTGTCCCCAATTTTCTTTAAATGTTACCTACCATGTAAAATATTTAATTTTACTTTTATTATTTATTTTATTTTAATTTTTAGGGTGAAATTGATATTGTTTTAAACTAAGATTCTACCTATCAAACTGAACAACTTTTACTATAGGAGCAAACCGATCCGGGCAAAAATAAATCTGCTGTTGTATTGCATACCTACATTTGAGTCGAGAAGGCATTGCAGTTTAGTATGGAACAGCAGATTTTTTTTTGCTCCAATCGATTTGCTCCCATAGTGAAAGTTGTTCAATTTGATGGGTAGACTCTTAATTTAAAAGGATGCTAATGATATCAATTTCACCCTGTAGTGTTGCTGCCATGTCGATAGTTCGTCGTTCGTACTGAATCATTCGACTAACAGAAATACTATCGACACTATCGTGCACAATAACAACTTTGCTATTTTATAGTAAGTATCGATAGCATTCTTCTGTTACTATAATTTACTATGACAGACACTGTCTGATTGAAAAATAGGCCCACTACAATCATAACCCATCGATAGTAGTAATAGCCATCAATACTGTTTATATTTCTTTACTATTGATCAACATTTTCGAATATACTTAACCAATAATTATCACAGAGTATTATAATTACTACCTATTATTATCTATTCGCGTATCCTCGAAAGGTCCTGAATCCGGACAAATGGATGACACTTAGACCTGCATGTCCTAGTTTTTATTTCATCCCATCTTTATTAAAATAATTATAAAAATCTCTTCCATTGGAAAGACCATCTATAATTCTTCTATATACAGTTGTTTCTACAAATTCTAATAAATTAATTAAGTATATTAAGTACTTATATAAAATAGTTGTATTGTATTAAAAGATTTAGGGGAACAATATTTTGGTTTTCATAGCGCATTATACATGACTTGAACTAATTGTGTATTAGCTAAGTCTGAATAGTTTGCAGTGTTGAATAATGTGAGAAGATAGTGTGAAAATGATAATTAATTAATTATTTAAAAAGATGTTCTTATTTGAAGATAAATTTTCGAAAAAACACGGGTTTTGCTATTTTGAAGACGATTTAATAATAATGTTTTTCAATTCCTTGAATATGAAGCAGGTTTACTTCATAGAAATTTTTCATTCATAAAGCTAATAAAGTTGCCTTCATAATACTCTTCTTCTTATCGAGTGGGCTGCAAACCCTGGTGTCAGAGTTTATTCAAACCGCATTACGGCCTCTGACGTGGTTTTAACATAATACTGAAAAATTGCATTTAATTTCGAAAAAAATAATTAATTTCATAAAAATAAGTCGAGAAGTAACGTAATCTGCATTATGATCCAATAAAGTCTTTGACTTTAGTAATTATTTTAAGATTTACACAATTATTCTCATTTGTGAGCTAAACAGCTGGTAATAATTGTGTCATTGTAAGAACATAAAGACGATAAGAAGACGATTATTCTTGAAAATTATCCCCAATATTTAAACAAAACTGAAAAAAAATAATCAAAATAATAGTGTTGTGCAATGTTAATATTAAAGTTGTGTAGGTACTTTGTCCAAATGTAATATTGCCTTTATAGCTTACGCACGCCTGCCTATTATTTAATACCTACTACGTAGTGTGATGGATGAACTTGAACTTATGAATCTCGTAGTATTGACAACACATGAAACTGTTTTATGATTAAACATTTCACTGGAATTAGGAGGACCACAGGGCGAGGGTTCGGGATACTTTGAGTACGGGGTTTAAAGCGTAGTTTCAACGTATCGAATGATAAATTCTGAAGGATTTTCATTTTTCTAACTTATTTCTTACAACTGCTATAAATAAAATACAAATTCGCCAAACAGTTTGTTGGCTGGAAAAGAATGAGGGTTTCTAGAAAGATTTGCACATCTAGTATACTTTTTTTTTTACATTGTGACAAAAAGAGGAAAATCCATCATGGACATCTGGGAAGGGAGACCCAGATAGTGCCGGACTCCTACCGGCCAAAAACCTCAGTTTGTCATTCCTCCTTGTCTCCGACAAGATTGCTCGGATGAAGAATGAAATGCAAGAATGTTGTGCATCGGACGAATTTTTATTATTTAACATTTTTAACCGTTTTTAAGAGAATATAGCAGATATTCAATTTGGTTTTTCGTCATCTCTATGAGGAAACGTTTTGATTACATATAATATTTTGAAATTAATTTACAATAGCATAATTCTATTTCTACTTAATATGCATCTAGTATAGGTACTTACCTGCTATAAGGCCGCATCTGGTCCAAGTCGCTGTCAAAATAATAAAAAAGAGAGGATTTTTTTGTGTGGATTACAAAAAAAAGTTCTCCTGTATATTAATTTCAATTTATTTATTTTGTGTCAGATCCTAGATCCATAGTAGGTGTTATGTTAGTAACAATGACTTAATATTAATTTTTAATTTTAATAAAATTTCTTGTGTATCTACAAATTTTTAGCATAAGCATAATTATGCTCACGACTGTATTCCCCGAGGGTAGTCAGAGAGATTATGAAACCTCAGAACAACTACGTTTCACTACACTTTGAGAAGAAGAAACTTTTGTCCAGTGTCACGGGGAGTGAACCCTTCGAAACTTATAATGAACAGTTGGTACAATACATGCCTTGAAATTGAAGCATGCAGGTTTCCTTACGATGTTTTCCTTTACCGAAAAACCAGTCATACAAATCATACATTAATTCCGAAAAACTCATTGGTACGAGTCGGCCTGGACGGGGATCGAACCATCGCCTCCTGCATGGCAGTCAAGGCTACTCGCCACTGGACCACCACGGCTCACCTGGCATAAAAACATTATATTCTGTCGATACATTGATGCTGCGTTATTTAACTCTTGCTTCTTGTAGTTACTGTAATGTGAAATGTTTATTATTCAAACAAAATCGCTTTCAAAAATAATTTGCCAGTAGACACTAAATTAGACTTTCAGTTACTATTTAATGAAAATAAGAAAAACACATTGTTTATTTCAGATAAAAAATAAATTAATAGACAAAATAATAGGTTGTGAATTTATACCATTTTCTAGATTTTTATATTAATAATAATGGATATTTAAAAAAAATATACATAGAATCGCTTTGTATTATTATTGTAAGTTCCCTTTAAATCTGCTTGCTTGCATAACAAATAATAATAAAAATAAGATAAAAATAAATATAACGTATGAATGTTTATAACGATGTTTATTTATTGCATTTTTTAGAAATGAAAACAATTAGAAGTATACTTCTAATAAATAAATAATGTTACTTGTGTTATATTACTAATTTATGTAATTAATATTGACATTTTTGTAGCGCTACTAAGTATTTTATTATATAAATTATATTATTAATTTTACTGTGTGTATTATAATTATATTTTAGCTAAGGCCTAGCCTTTTAGCTATGTGCTGTGGTAGTGAAGTGTGCCTGTCTTAGATCTATTTTGGCTCTTAGACTATAAATTTAGGAACTATCGAGTGAGCTAAAATTAATTAAAATGTATAAAATAAAGCATTTAAGCGAAGTAATTGCTTTGTGGGAAAATAGTATTTATTTGACTGTAAAAACATCGGATAATCAAATATTGATTGACAAATGAAAAGAATGTCAAATGCTTTACCAAATTCATTTTACCACTGATAGTTGTAAAAGTTTTGGTAAGAAAATTAGCCATGTATAGACAGACATGGTCTTTGACCTACTTAAAAAATATTTAAACAATAATTATTATCACTAGAGTTTGGTGGTAGATGCGAAACAACATGTTTTTGTTGTGTAAGTCACATACTACTTATATTACTAAACTGATTTTGAAAATTCGGCTTTTTCTTTCCGAAAGCAAAAAAGAGTAAAGCAGCAGCAGTGCGTTTGATCTCGGATACTTATCCGACTAAAATGGGATATTTATCAAGTCACGGGCCAAAACAAATGCGTTGGTACTTACTTATGATATTTTCCCACAAAGTGATTTCATAAGAAAACAACATAGCTCCAAGTGTCGATAATGTAGATAGATATAAAATAGAATGGCTTTAACTAGCTTAGTGTTTCCTTGAAAGACTTTAGATTGTACAAAATAATTGACTAATAAACGAATATTTACTCAATTTTCATCACAACTTCGTTTTGTTACTACTATGCAACGAAATTTCTAACATTTCAAGTCACTCCATTTATTAGAATATATAAAATGCGTATGAAGTGGAAACAAAGACAATAAAATATTTCATAAATTACTATCAGACAATAAAATATACATAACGTTATTGTATTTTCTTCTTTATCGAAAAGTATAATGTTAAATAAAAATACTGTAATTAAAGTATGGTATCTTCTAGATGGTTTTACGTAATTGATGCTGAAAATGCCTAAATAAAGTAATGATTAGAAAATTTGGTAAAAAGTTTTTTACTTTAGTACCTAGTTATTTGAATTCCTTTAAAACAACAAGACTAAAGAATAAAGTCTGGAAAAAATTGTCTCCCTACTTAAACCTTTAAATACAACGCCATCTATGACAAGTTCTCGTTACGAACAAGGCATTTAGAACAATGTTGAAACCACAGAGAAATGACACGCTCCCCTGAATTAAACCATTGTGGGGATGAAAGTATTGTTCAAGTAGGTATTGAATTCATTTGTAGATGTCGCTAGTGGTTATAAATAACAATACTTTTATTTTGATTTTTTTTTTTTTTTTTTTTTTTTTTTTTTTTTTTTTATTTTATTAACGAAAACACAAAAACACAAAATACAGAACACCAGTGCAATCGTAATCAATCCTACAAACTACAAATAAAAGATATCCTCCAAAAATTGATTTATTCAGGTAAATGCACAATCAATATACTGTTCTATACATTCGGGTTGCTGTTCCATACAACACTGAAAACCTACTCGTTTGCAGTTTTGGAACAGCAGACTTTTTCGCAATTCCGATGTTGTTGCCATAGAGAATGATGTACTTATTAATAGAAAAACAATGAAAAAGTAGGTGCTGTCATCTCTTTTCCATACAAATATTCGGATTTCCGGTGAGATAAATCACACCTATAATACCCCCCCTGGATACGTGCCTGCTCTCAGTCGTGATGTGACTGTATATCAAACTCTATCCCGTTGACTTTAAATCTCCCGGTATCATATAAAAACTTATAAATTTTTTGTCCGAATTGAAACTACCCAAACAAATCAAGTAGGTATGTATTAGGATGACCCATCATACTGAACAACTTAAAGGAGCAAAGAAAAATGCGCACAAACGTAACGTAAATTCATACAAATGTTCGATCCTCGATCAGCTGATTGAGTTTAGGAACGTCAACATTTAATTTAATTTTAAATTTTTTTTTTTTTTTTTTTTTGAATTAAAAATATTTTCTTTTAGTTTCTTAGGGAAAGTTGTTCAGTATCGTGGGTACAATCAGCCCTTAAAGTATGCTACTGTTTACCCTAACTTCCTGTATAAGATTAAGTACCAACTTACTTACATGCTGTAAACGTGGGGCGTTTGATAAATATTTTTAGTCGTATTTGTCAGGTTGGCAAAAGAGGTCTGTAGAAGGGGAGTTCTTTTGGCTTTGCCATTTTTGGATTTTATTATCTAGTTCTTTTAAAATACATTGCACGAACTGTATTTGTTTCAAATCGTTGCGCAACTAACGAATGAGTATAATCAAAGAACAAATACAAAGAGTGTGATAGCTACAAAGAGTATATGTGACAGATACAAAGAGTATACACAAAACAGGAGGAATAGCATAGGTACCTACTTCCCAATGAAATGGAAATTATCCTTTTCTGCAGTGGGATTTCTTATAAAATTCAAATTTACCTGTTTTAAGGCCTCCGCTCATTGCAGCGATATTATCGCTGCGATTTTGCGATAATTGTTCTCAGTACATTTTGTATGGGGACGCGCGCGATCCTACACACTGCCGCGATATTATCGAGCGATAATATCGCTGCGATTTTGCGATAATTGTTCTCAGTACATTTTATATGGGGACGCGCTCGATCCCAGACACTGCCGCGATATTATCGCAACCTGACGCAATCTCTTTCTACTACATTCAGTGAAGGGCTCATGCGTGACGCGAATCGCGGAATCGCTGCAGTGTGTAGGGTGTCGCGATATTGCTTTCGATAATATCGCTGCAATGTGCGGAAGCCTTTACATGCGAAACGAGATTGGGAAATGTCTTTTAAGATGTCTTATAAATAAGTAGGTAAGTATAACTAGATATCAATGCCCTAACTAATAAAAAATCACATTAACCAGTATCAATTCAACCACACACTTAGGGGATTATCTTTATCATTAAGGGTAGTTTCCCAGACTCACCCCTTGGGGTTAGAGTCAAGTGGCACAATAGGGGTTTAGGGGACAAATGACGACACGTGCCGAAGGGTGATAAAAAACGTATATTTACATTACATTACATTTTGAACAGGGTTGATTGATTTTGATTGCATTTTGATTTTTGTTCTTAAAAAAAAATTCAGTTTTTTCGAGGTAATCTGTTCCTGAAAGCGCAAAAATTTTTACTTTTACTACTAGGTAAAATTCATTCAAAAAATTTCATCTCGGGCGTTTCCGTGCTTCAGAAGGCACGTTAAGCAGTTGGTCTCGGATAGTACCGTCAGATGGCGTTGTAACTATTCGTTAAGCCAGGTTAGAGGCCTATTGGCGGCTTGAAAATTCTCTGACAGCAAGGTGACCACTAACTTGCCTCCGCCAACACGCACTGGGCCCGCGTGGTGGAGTATGGCCCGCTCCCTCTCACCCTTATTCGTGAGAGGAAGCCTTTGCCCTGCAGTGGGATTCTACAGGCTATAACTTTACTACTAGGTGATTTTTAAATACTCCAACATTTCAGAATATCTCTGACTACCCCCTCGGGGAATATAGTCGTGAGCATAATTAAGCTATGCCAAAATTTCAGCGTCAGTTACGTACAACGAAATAAACAACTATTTACTATTGGAGAAAAGCTAAAATCCTAAAAAATACTTTTTTCACCTCACAAGCTCGGAAAGATTCTGTTTATCATTCGAAATCTGAGTGCAAAAGTGCATTTTATCCGCTAGCGTGGAAAGAGTTTTTGAAATTCGAATCTGTCTATTCAATATTTTTCTATACCGCCTGTCTACTGAAAATGCATTAATAACTATTTCATGTCACTGGCCAGCACGATAAAAAAACTTTTTAAAATGTTGTTCTCTTTAGCAATTCACTTTTTTTCCTCGCTGTTGAAAAGTTGTGTGTTTCGCTAGGATGCAAAGTTATTCTGCGTCTCGTACCTTTGAAACCTACGCTATAAGCTCAGGATTCTATTATTTGAACTCGCTCCGCTCGTGGTTCAATCCTAGAATCCTTCGCTTGCTCAGATTTCAATTCAAGTACCAAAAAAAAACTTTGCAGCCTAGCATAACAAATAACTATTTTCTGTTGCGTTTTTAGCTTTGCTCCCGTAGTGAAAGTTTGATGGTCTGATCACCAGAGGCGAGGGGAGAAGGAGGGAGGGGGTTTCGAGGGTGGTTCACCACCTCTGAATATTTGAAATCTTTTACAAAATCGCCTACTAATATACAGGGTGTAAGTGACAGCCAAGCAAATACTGAAACGGTGAATTCAGACCATCAAACTGAACAACAATCACTACGGAACCACCCTCAGGAAACGCGAAAAAAAATCAGTTGCTCCATACAAAAGAGCTGCACCTACTCATACCAAAATGTATGAAAAAATTGTTTTTTTTTTCACTTTTCCCGAGGGTGGCTCCATAGTGAAAGTTGTTCAGTGTGATGGTATGAATTCACAGTTTCATTATTTGCTATAGGCTGTCACTTACACCCTGTATACGTATAAGATGATTAAGCTGACCTGTCAATGCATGTATAGTACCTATGCATTAAATCGATTCCTACTCCAGATAATAAGCAATACATTTAAAAAATTTAGGGACCAATTTGGCAGTCAATAATAAAAGTTATAATTATTTTCTCCCCTCCAGGGATTTTCAGAAAGCCATTAAAAAAGAAAAAGTAGTTCCTAATGGCTCGATAGATGGCGTTGACGAGACAGGGGCGAGCGAACTTGTAGACAACAAAATACAATATTACAAAAATACATATATTTCGTCAACGGATTCATCTGACTCAGCGAAATTAATGTTTGTTTACTTTTTAGCCTAAAATTTTCGTCTTCGGTCCCCTCTCTGGTCAACACCATCTATCGCCAGTATGTTGAACTACGTTTTAGTAGCTGTCAGAAAACTCCTCATTATCGTCCCGCTGCGCTAAACGAAGTAGCCACTTTCCATAGAGGTGTCGAGGAGAAAAATAGTATACTAACCTCGGACAGTAAATAAGAAAGCCTCAGATCACATGTTTATTATATTACTAGTGTTTTCCCGCGACTTCGTCCGCACAAATTATATACCAGATTTGAAGTCAGATCATAAGCTATCAAACAAATAAAGTTTCATAAAAATCGGTTCAGTAGTTTTTGCGTGATTCGCGAACAAACAAACACAAATAAACAGACAAACAGACAGACAAAATTTCTAAAAAAGGTTGATTTCGAGTCAGGGATACCTAAATACCATATCGTAATCTTTTTTTTGTACATATCTTCAATGTACAGACAGACACACTTCAGTTACAGTTTTATAATAGTTTAGATTACATGAGATCTGAGACCTTTCTTACTTTCCTGTCCTCAGTGTGTAATCTACTAAATCACTCTCCATAGCGATTAACTCAAAGAATTCAACTTCCGTAGAAATTGGGTTCCGGTTATTAATTAAAAAGTTTGACAACTTTAATCACTAACAAAAAGATTTAAAAATTGTGACATTTTTTAATTAGGTTAGACTAATTTAAGTTACTTACTCTAAAGCCGCGTTTAATAAAGGCGAGTAAAATGTTACGGGGATTGTTTTTAATTCGGCGGGAGTAATTATGAAAACGTAATCGCTTTGGGAGCCGTGGTGGTCCAGTGGCGCGTAATCTTTCCTGCCGTGCAGGAGGCGATGGTTCGATCCCCGTCCAGGCAGACTCGTACAAATGAGTTTTTCGGAATTTATGTACGATTTGTAACACCACTGGCTTTTCGGTGAAAGAAAACATCGTGAGGAAACCTGCATGCTTCATTTTCGAGGAACGTATTGTAACCAGCTCTGTCCATTATAAGTGGCGAGGGCCCAATCCCCGTCACACAGGACGGAGTTTAGGTACTACTGGTGAAACGTGGATGTCCTGAGGTTTCTACCCCCTTGGGGACTATTAGTCGTGATCATTATGCTAATCGCTTTGGAACTTCGATATTGAAAACGACAGATTCAGTCATTTCTTTGGATGGGTGACCGGTTTAGTGGTATTTCATCTCGGGCGTCTCCGTACTTCGGAAGGCAAGTTAATAAAATACGTCAGGGCGCCCGAGAGCGCTGCATGCAAACCAAATGTTTTCCTGTTTTCAAAATTTACGAATTAAAGTCATAAAGAACGTTACTAACACAATCTAGAAACCAATATCTGTGTCAGTAGTACTTATGGTAGACTCGGCGACAGATCACCGATAGTTGAACTCTATGTAGGTACACATGGCGACACAGACACATCAAGCTACGCAAAACTAATATAAGCTGGCCGCGCGACGCTATGCATTACTCTGCATACGCGCGTCCAGCTTATTCTGGTTTTATGTGTTATTACACTTGGCTAAATTTAGATACTAACAAGAGGGACAGAGCTATTGGTTAGAACGTGACGTTGTAAGTACCTCCCGTTCTAACCTATAGCTCTGCCCCTCTTGTTAGAATCTAAATTTAGCCAAGTGTAATAACACCTTTTGCGTAGCTTGATATGTCGCCGTGTGTACTCGTAATTAGAGTTCAACCAATGGAAGGTTAATCTGTCATAAATGGTTGGTGCCATGTCAGATTTCAGTTGAACTATTTAGTTCTAATTCTAGGATTATTAAAGATTTGTTTTGAAATCTTCGAGCCACGGTAACTTTGAATCTTCATTTAAACGGAAATCCGACAAGATAACCACAGTTGTTGGTTTCTAGACTTTAAGGGTATATTACCCTTCGCAAGCTCCATACAAACGTAGTCTGGTTATATTTTCAATACTAACCAATTTAAGTCAATGCAATTGTAAAGAAACAATCTAGAAACTAATCTCTATGTTTGTATGAAGTCCGATTTTCGTTAAAATGTATAGTTTTAAAGTTACAGTGCCTCAAAGATTTCCATACAAATCCTAAATTAATCCTAGCATAAAAACTGTAATATTTAAACGAAAATCTAACTTCATACGAACATAGAGATTAGTTTCTAGATTGTTTCTGAATTTCATCGACTTTAATTGGATAGTATTGAAAATATCACCAGACTACTTGTATGCAGCGCGCATTTGCGCTCTCGGAATAAACTTCTTTTAACAAACATTTGTTTTCACTCTCATTTTGTATAGAATGCTCAATCTGAAATATCCTCCTAAGCATGCCCCCGCATAGTACCGTTAGATGAAATCAATAAACTCCAAAGTACCTAAAAAATAAAATTAAACCCAAATAAAACCAGTTGACTATACGCTAATATGAACGCCGTTGAAATTTAACATCACGCTGAATAGAAGGGAGGGCGTTGACAGGCGTGTGCGATGCTGATAAGGAATGAGCAGGGGTGTCTACACAGGGTGTAAGGAAAAGTAGGTATCATTAACTTTTAAACCACATACTCTACCCATCAAACTGAACAACTTTTACTTGAACAAAAGGGTCGCGCAAAAAAAAAATCTGCTGCTCCATACGGTTGAGTCGAGTAGTATTGCAGTTGAGTATGGAACAGCAGACTTTTTTTTGCGCTGACAGGTTTGCTCCCATGGTGAAAGTTGTTCAGTTTGATGGGTAGAGTATGTGGTTTAAATGTTAATGATATTCCTTACACCCTGTAATAGTCTACGTTACAGTTGGATAGGTATTTTAAAAACTGGCCAAGTGCGAGTCGTACTCGCGGACGGAGGAGCCCTATTTTTGACTTGGAGCGCTTAAGTCTCGAGACAGAAGCATTTTAACGATTTAGTTTATGTAGAAAATTTGTTCCACCAGGCAAGACCTAATGACACCTCACTCAATTTATAAAAATAGTTATTTGTTGTGCTATGCTGCAAAGTTGCTTTTTGGCGCGAGTACTTGTATTGAATCCTGAGCTTAGCGAAGGTTTCAAAGGTACGAGACGCAGAACAACTTTTCACCTCACAACAGCGAGGAAAAAAAGTGAATTGTTAAACTCACATAAAAGAACATTTTAAAAAGTTTTTTTTTTCGTGCTGGCCAGTGACATGAAATAGTTATTACTTAAGCCTTTTCAGTGGATTGGTGGTATAGAAAAATATTGAATAGTACAGATTTGAATTTCAAAAACTCTTTCTACGCTAGCTGATAAAATGCACTTTTGCACTCAGATTTCGAATGATAAATAGAATCTTACCGAGCTTGTGAGGTGAAAAAAAAAATTTCCAAACCCCAAATCTTTTTCTATCTCAATCTAAGTCCACCAACAGACTGACGGCCGCTCCGCGTCGACAGTCAATTAGCAAATAGAGGCAAGCGATTTTAGGCGCGCGAATGTGACACATCCTGATGGTCAATATCATTTCACGCATTGGTAAGGTAAGACTTATAAACATGGTATACTGTAATAATTTTTAATAATCAACAACATTACAGTATGACAACAAAGAAATATTAATTCAATAAACACCAAAAATATAGAAACAAAAAATAAGCGTGTTCAAATTCTTGCCAATCAATCAATATTTCCTATCCACAAGATTTTACTAAGATGCGGAACAGAAATTCGTATCGGAAATCTGGATAACGCATTGTAAATTAGTAGTATTAGTTGATGTACTGCCCGATGCTGCGACACATGCGTGGTAAGCTCTAAACTTGGTCAAAGCTTTTAAGACACTTGCTGCTAAAACTTCTGGCTTCTCATGAGGTAAGAAATGGCCTCCTTCGTCAAGGACTTCAGTTTCTATGATGTTCTTGTATTTTAAGCCGAGGATTATGGGAGACTGGTAGGTCATCTCGTTTAGAGCTTGCACGACCCAGGTTGGTACGTGGGTTGGGCATCTGGAATTGATTTAAGTATCTTCATTAATTTAATTTAAGAAGTATTAAATAGTTTATAAAATACTTTTATTTGAATAAGCTATCATTCATCATCACAGCCTATAAACGTCCCACTGCAGGGCACAGGCCTACCCTCAGGGAGGGTGTAGGTATGGGCGTTAGTCCACTCGCGTGCCCAATTCGGATTGGTAGACTTCACATCATCATCATCATCAGCCTATCATCGTCCACTGCTGGACATAGGCCTCTCCCAAGGCGCGCCACAAAACTCTGTCCTCGGCCTTCCTCAGACTTCACATACGCATCAGAATTTCTTCTTCAGCGTATGCAGGTTTCCTCACGACGTTTTCCTTCACCGTTTGAGAATAGTCGGTATTACGTACATAAGTTAGAAAAACTCTTAGGTACATGGCATCTGGTCCGTGCGGATTCGAACCCGGACCTCAAGATTGAGATTCCATAGCTCTCCACAACACGCCACCGACGCTCTCATTCTTAGTTTCCGAGATATTAAGTGACCCGGATTTATTGCTCTCGGGTGTAGATCTAAAGATAAGAGTGAACTATATCTAAACCACTTACTCTTCCATCCTCAAACCAACATGATGCTTGTTGAATGTGTTTGCATACAACCTCATAGCCGTCTGCATCGAGTTGGTTGACCAATAGTACATCAACGTATCGATCAGGAATGATGGCTCATATGAATCGAAAAGACCACCATCTGCCAATAATATGTTGCCACTGTTGGCTGCTGAATACTTCTCCAAGACATAAGCCATTAGACCAGCTGGAGAATCACTTAAAGCAACACCTGAAAGTTTAGGAGAGGAAGGTAATATTAGGTAATTTGAAGTTAAGTATGCAGATTTTTTTAACTTAGTGGTAAACTGGATCCCATCAAAAACATTTAATGTAAAAAAGTTGTCAAGACTCACAACTCTTTTACTCTTAAAAAGTAATGAGATCTCATTTTAAGCCAAGTCTTGAGTAAATGTTCATCGTGTAGTTCATCTTGGGCCTTTTTTGTCATTTAGATTTTAAAGTGATTCTTCTGTACAACTAGTATTTATTCTGTTTTACCGTGCCTCCAGATACCGCTGCAAAACAATGACACAAATATTCTAGTTTCCTACTTCTCCAATATTCCACATAATATACATGATAAAAAGTCCTTCACGAAGTTTGTCGCTTTATTCCCCTCATACCTAATGAGTATTCGTCAGCCCACCTTGCTTTCAAATTTGCATTAAGTCTTTGTGGTGATAACGACCCTGTCATCTGTATTACGCAAGAGAAACTGTACAATGGAACATCATCATCATATCGCCCACTGCTGGACATAGGCCTCTTCCAAGGCGCGACACAAAACTTTGTGCTCGGCCTTCCTCATCCAGTCGCTCCCAGCTACTTTTTTTAGGTCGTCTGTCCAGCGGGCAGCAGGGCGTCCCACACTACGCCTACCAGTTCGCGGTCTCCACTCTAGAACTCTGACACCCCATCGATTGTCAGTGCTTCGGCAGATATGACCAGCCCATTGCCACTTCAGCTTGCTAATTTTCTGAGCTATGTCAGCCACTTTAGTTCTGTGACGAACCTTCCTCATCCAGTCGCTCAACACTACCTATTTTCGGGCCGCAGGGCGTCCCACACTATATTGTATTTTGAGTTGAGTGTACGTACCAATAGTATCTGGCTTAGTAGATTGTAAAAGCATGTATCCAGTACCCCCCATAAGGCCCGTGAACCATGCGCTAAGGGGGTACATTCTGTTGATTAAATGTTCTTTAACAACCAAAGGTGGATAGAGGGAACCGACCATTTGCAGGAAAAGCGCGACCGGTGATAGGAGTATTCCCCAGTTAGTGTGGTAACCTAGTACCTCCTGGGAAGAAAATGTTATTTTTAGCGTCTAGAAGAAGTTCGGATTGAAGTATTTTAATTAAAACGGCCAAGTGCGTGTCACAGTGTCAAGCCACGCGTAGTGTAGGGTTCCGTAGTTGCCCGTCACTTCAATCATTATACGGACTTAGAAGGGGGTTTTTGTTCAATACTACGATTTAACGGCTAATAACGTCTAAAAAGTACATATTTTTATATAATAATGGTCGACTATTACTCGTTACCTTGTAAAGTTCTGATAGTTTTTCTTTTAACTTCGCTATACAGGGTGTAAGTGACAGCGTAGCAAATACTGAAACGGTGAACTCAGAACATCAAACTGAACAACTTTCACTATGGAGCCTACCTACTATGGAGTATTTGCTAGGCTGTCACTTACACCCTGTATACAGGGTGAAATTGAAATTTATAATACTTAGTTAAACATACTAAACTACAATGCCTACTCGACTCAAATGATAGATGAGAATATTTGTTTTATTAATATGTGTAAACCCATGTCATATTACAGCTTTCTAGTACTAAGTGTCTCTAAGCTAAGCCGCGAACAGACAGACGGACAGACGCACAGACGGACCGACGGACGGATATGGCGAAACTAGGGTTTCTTGTTGACCACGGAACCCTAAAAATTGAAATGAAATATTAATCTTACATCAGGATACAATGTAGCCAAATGACTATTAATGAGGCCTCCAAAATCTCCACCTTGGATGTAATACTTTGTGAAACCGATCCTTTTCATCAAGTTCCTCATTACAACCGCTGCCTGGGAGGCTCCTAAACCTGGTCGAACTGGCCCCTGTAAAAATTCAAACGTTCATTAAATTTTATTGCAATTTCTGGTCTAAGCAAGATGTGGTCTGTGCATAGCCCCCCATAAACACAGGCTACGTGAGTGTGGGGGGCTAAGTTAGATATTGACTTCTATCATGACGTAATGGTTACTATGTTCCTTCTATACAAGAAGCCCTAGCTGGATCATGGATGCTATATTATTATTTCAGTCCTTGTTGTCTGATCCATCATAAAAGACATTCATTCATCTACCGTTCCAAATCATTACAAGATGCTGACCTCAGAAAATCCGAATCCTGGTAAACTGGGAATGATGAGTTCAATAGCGAAGTCCCGGTCAGAGCTGACAGCTGTAAGGAGAGGGATGATATCGAAGAACTCGAAGACAGAACCTGGCCATCCGTGGAGCAGTAGCAATGGTACGATTTCAACTCCGCTTGTCACCTAGAAAAAAGAGTAATAAGAATTATATTTCTAATGACATAGATGAATTGAATAATTATTATAATAATTGAAGATGTATCAGTAAATCATCACATTTGTAATAAATACAAGACTTCGGTTTGTATCTTTTTAAAAATCAATGCTCATTTTTTACCACGCCATATTATCAGGTTCAAATTAAAAGAAGAAAAGAGAAACTAATATAAAAGTTCAATCAATCAATCAATTATACTTTATTTTACACCAAAAAAACATAATATACAGAGAGAAAACAAACAGGAAATACAGAAGGTACAAAAAATAGGCGGTCTTATCGCTAAGAAGCGAAAAGTTAGATGTATGAAGATAGCGATCGAGGTTTAGCCTTAAGTATTCTTTAACTTACCTCTGGAGTAACCCTGATGTAGAAGATATCCATGCCCTGTATGTTGGTCTTGTACATAGGATACTGATTGTACTTGATTAGTCTCTCACTGAAGTTGTATTGATTCGACCAGAACTTAGTCCAGTTATTGACTTGATCGTTGTTGAAACCATACTGGAAGGCAATACCTTCAAGAGGTGCTGTCCAATTTCTGGGATTGTCGAGACGCGATCTGAGGTCTGATATCATCTGTCAACATAGGAAGGAAATTAAAAAAGTGGCACATGATTGATGATGATAATTTCGTGCTCCTCACAGATTTTAATCTCTCCATAGTTCACATTGATGAGGTGTCATGGTGGCGTTGTCTATAGCCACCCTTCTTTGTAAAAATTCTCACGAATTGGGCATCATACCGTTCTTGTAGTGGGATTATTAAGAGGATAGGCGGATAGGAGGCGGATAGGATAGGCTCTCGAAGAAATTTGGAAAATGGTTACTTTTCCGACTGTACCTATACGTATTTGTCCGATCCGTCCCCACACCCAGCCGACTAGAGTGCGAAAGAGATAGCTGCTGCTCGGACTGATTTTATCTACACAAAATGGACTATTCTCCTCTTTCCTCCTCCAAAACTAAATCGATTTTAATAATTCTTTCGAGAATAATACGAAAAAGACTTTGGCTACGGCTGTTTTGCTTTTTTTGTGCATATTCGTCAAATTTATTTGCTGGATGTCTGACTTTTGCTCTAGTGTCATTATCCAGGGAGGAAACAAGGGATTTACGTTTGTATGGACAAAATGGTACTAGTCTATCCTCTTAAAGACCCTAGCTAGTGGTTAGTCTTTAATTCATCGCTTTATTCTTACCATACAAATACGGATGATTATACCTTTTATACAGTCCAAACGTAAGTGCAAGAGGTGTAGCAAAACATAAACTATTCAAGAAAATAAAGTCATCGCCATTCTACCTACATCATCGCTAAATGTAATATTAGTCGGGTATATAGCTGTGTCATGTGTGGCCTGTTCACTGGCTGGTCCCCACCACCTGTTGGAGTCGAATTCTGTCCAGTTGATGGTAGGTGACTCGGTGTAGTTGTAAGGAGATGACGCGTAGAATACCGCGTGTGCTACTACTAGGGAAAGTATTTCCATGATGCCCTGGAATAGGAGGAATCAGATGAGTTAATTCGGTAGTGTTATTGTTTGGAGCGTGTGTCTCGGCGTATGATTCCCAGCTGACATTAGACCACTCTATTTCATTCTGCGGCATATGGCATGAGTCATAAATTATCACATAAAACGATTTGTGAGCATAGGCAATTTCACAAAACTGAAATTTTTGTTTTCATCATCAGCCTATCATCGTCCACTGCTGGACATAGGCCTCTCCCAAGGCGCGCCACAAAACTCTATGTCAGCCACTTTAGTTCTGTGACGAATCACTTCATTTCTGATGTGGTCCCTCAGAGAAACACCGAGCATAGCTCTCTCCATAGCTCGCTGAGCAACCTTGAATTTATGAACTAGCCCTATCGTCAGGGTCCACGTTTCCGCACCATAGGTCATCAGTGGCAGAACGCACTGATTGAACACCTTCGTTTTGAGGCATTGTGGCAAGTTTATTCCGAATGCGTAAATGCGCGCTGTATACAAACGAAGTCTGGTGATATTTTCAATACTAACCAATTAAAGTAAAATTTTTATTCCTGGAACAATCTAGATTTCTATATTTGTAAGAAGTCATATTTTCGTTAAAATATACAGTTTAGTGCCAGAATACCCTCCAAAAGGGGATTGTCCTCCCCCTGGGGAGGCATATACCCTGCCGTTTATAGGCTCATGAAGACTGTATAATGTCCTACCCTATGAGCTAACGCAGACAATGCGGGTTTTGTATGGAAGGTTGGCGCCTTATTTTTCAACGATGTTTTTAGCGCGGCCATAAACTTGAATATTTTAGTTTAGAATAAAATATATCCCTAAACTCAGTCTGAACGGAGATATAAAGGCTTGAAGTTGAAAATACATTCATTACGTTTACTTCAAGCTTTTATATCTCTGGTCGATTCGGACTGAGTTTAGAGATAATACTTGTCACAATGTTTTGTTTCTAGCTTTGTAGCTTTATTAAGAACTGTATATTGTCAAGTAAGATTATCAAACGCAATGCTAAGGGATTCAAGGTTAAAACCAAGATGACCCTATACAACGCACTTGTGCGTACCTAGTCACTTAGAGTTCGCTAGTACAGTTAGGAGCCCATTTTATGCGGTTCACTCGCAGCGTGTGGAATCCATCCAGCGTGCATTCACTAGACATTTATATTAGCATTTTTTGCGCAAGGTATATCTCATAGGCGTATATATGACGAGCGTTTGGATTTTTTTAAAATGATTTCTTTTCGAAATCGTAGAATCTTGAACGATCTTCTTTTCTTACATAAGACCGTTAATTCGCTAAACAACTGCAGTGAAATTCTTGAACTTATAGACTTGTCTGTTCCTTATAATCTGCCTAGACATCCTATCACAAGGCTATTCCATCCATATCGCCCTGTAAAACGAATGATGACTCTAACTCGCCCATAACAAGAATGTGTACTGAAATCAACGCGATTAACTCAACTGTTCAGAACATTGATATATTCAACGACACATTGCGGGTGTTTCGTAGTAAGGTGCTGAGATCATTTCTCCATTTAACTTAAATAAAATGTTTTATTATGTTCTGCTCTGTTTTTATTTTATTGTCAATTTCGCCGTTATACTGCGAAAACCAATTATCTCGAAATTCTGCCGAAAACGACTTAACAATGCTAAAGTACTTAAAATTTTGCGGTCTTTCGTCTGCGAAAACCCATTATACGCTATGACGTATAGTTTTGATTCTAGCTAATGTGATAATCAATTATTTCATGCAGTATCGAGCTTTGCCGTCTAATACAAAGCATTAAGCTGATTTAACTTGACTGCCACCTTATCCATCTCCCGTGATTACCATTTAAACTGATTTAATTTTTTTTACCCGTATGAGAGCTCAAGAAGTATTTTATTTTTTTCTCAAGAAAAACCACTTTTTGAGATTTAAGTGTTCATATTCAATTAAAACTGCCTAGTACAAGCTGTTAACACAGTTTAATTTGTTTTCCCTGACGGATTCTTTACTACACTCAATACAATCAAATCATCTAAGAAAATATTGTATGAACAGATAATTGGTTTTCTCTGACTATTTTGTATTATAATATCATTCAAATCACTAGTACAGCGAAAAACAATTAAACTTGTTTAGTTCTGCATGGTGGCGCTCTAGTGTCAGTCTGTCACATCTAGGAAAGGATTGTTATGTTTTTGATAATATTTTAAACTTTAGTGAGTGAGATACTTTAGAGTTTCGAAAATGAGTTCAAATGAAATTGATAAACTTGATTTCGATTGTGGTAATGAAGACCAGGAAAAAGGTAAGAAATTATTTAGAGCAAGATCTGCCGCCAGATTTCACTACTTTCTGATGAACAGAAGTTGTAAGATTCTATGTTAGTATGTACTTATGTTCGTGTGCCTACCCGCTAGCTTGGCCAGACAGAGATTTTCCAGGTATCAAGTAATCAAGGTAGGTACGCAAAAATGCTACGAATCTCACTTAAATTCTGTTGGCTGATTTTTACGTTTTATATGTTACACAATATCGTAAAAATATCAATACTCCCAGACACACCCCGTCGGCGATATTACCTTACAGACGCTTAAAGTTCTCAAAAAAACTTTTTGATCTCACTATCCGTGAGAATGGGCGTGAGTCAGACTGTTAATTTTAAATAGCATGGTGTGTGTATCTGGCAATTACTTTTGCGTTAGAATTTAGGATCCAACTCCTCAATCTGCAGGGGAACTACCAAAACCGTGAGGCTTGAGAATCTATTGATTTTAAATAAGTATACCTAATAGGTATCAAGCAAATAATTTAGGTTTCCCTGACCGAACGACCTTGACTCTTTCAGAACCGCCTCACCTCTACTAAGCTACGTCATTTTCGTAGGTATACCCAATGACAATTTACGAATAGACGCGTCATACGCTAACATCACTGCACTTTAAAATGGCGCTATTTAGTGACGTGTAGCCCGTACACTAGACGGCGCGTGACTATGTGAAAGCCGGGCAATTACCTTGCTTTTTTGTTGCCATTTTGGAGCGCGGGCAACGCATCTATTATAAAAACATCTTAGGGTACTTATACCAATTTTTTACGGGCTTATCTTTGGTTATGTCACTGCGGTGCCTTCTAATCCAAGGAAATCACATTCTAAAATCATAAGAATTCGCACCAAATTTAACAATTATCTAATTAACTCATTAAATAATTGATCTTAAAAAAATTTGCTTCATGGCAATTATAGATCTTAAAATTGTCTACGCAAAGGTGTGTGTCTCAAGTTAAAGTGACTTCAACTTAAAAAGTAGATGCACATAATACAGATTTTTTCCGATATTTAGGCTTTCCTTTGAAAACAGTTTCATATGTTTTTAATCGAAAAATAAGAAATATGATCTGCAAATAAAGCCGAGATGTTGAAGATCATTGCTACACTTTTCAATAATTTGTATGTTCAATAATTTGTAACGAGAAGATAGCTTCAAAATATGGCCCGGCCCTGCGTTTACCTATGGGGAGCCTCTTAAGGTTCAGGTTCCAACTCCTCAAATCCTGATGCTGTAGGGAAACTGCTTACCAAGACCTTGAGGCTCGAGGATCTTCTTATTATACATTAGCATAGCGGGTATCAAGTAGATAATTTTTAATGAATATTTGGGTTCCAATTCCAACTCCTCAATCCTGATACTGTAGGGGAAATGCATACCAAAATCGTAAGATTTGAGGATCTGTTTATTTTAAATTAGTATAGTGGGTATCAACTCGATACTTTAACGCTGAAGTTAAGATTCCAACTCCTCGATCCTGATGGTGCAGGGATACTGCGTAGCAAAACCAGGGATCTTGAAGATCTGATGAGTTTAAATTAGCATAATGGATATCAAGCAGACAACCTTTGGATACAGGAAATTATAGTATAATAACCGTATACTTACTATCTATAGGTTTTTTTTTGGTACCCGCCATGCTAATGTATTATTAGAAGATTCTAAAGCCTCACGGTTTTGGTAGGCAGTTCCCCTGCAGCATCAGGATTGAGGAGTTTGATCCGGAATTTTAACGATAAATTATTTGTTTGATAGGTACCCACTATGCTAATTTAAAATCAACAGTCAACAGAACACAGAACGTTTAAAAATCTAATCTAAAGTATTTATCAGGTTTTACTGTAAGGAGTCGGGGGTTTTTTACCATTTTCAATTTAGTTGAGTTATTTACCTGTCTATGCTTCCGGGAAGCGAGTGGCACCAAAGGGCCGAACTGCAGTGCGATTTTTGAACATCATACGATCAACTCGGAGTAGAAAGATGCATAATTACTCAATAGTAATTTTGACATTTTCTACTGCTGAGTTGATCGTATGATGTTCAAAAATCGCACTGCTGGACGTCGCCGCGGAGCGCATCCCACGCCTCTCTGATCGGACCAGCGTTGCCACTCGCTTCCCGGAAGCATAGATAGGTAAATAACTCAACTAAATTGAAAATGGTAATAAACCCCCAATTCCTTACAGTAAAACCTAATAAATACTCGATTTTTAAACGTTCTCCAGAGAAAACCAATTATCTTGACACATTTTTACGTGTATCTTCACAAAAAGACATCTGTTTCGTAATTTTATATCATTGATAATTAGGAATTAATGAAAGTTAAAACTGATTTCGTAGATATTGTTGTATTCCTATTAATTTAGAAAGAATCGAGATTTTACAGTTTTCAGGGAAAACCAATTAAATAAGAGGCCTCGTGACAGTTATTGTTAAATTTTACTAAAAGCACTCATGTTTTTTAAACTCTAAATCCACGCCCATATAGAATATTTATCAATGTGCTGATGAAATTATAGAAAATAATAATATTACCATTACAAGGGTAATTTTCAACAAACTTAACTTTGTAGACGCGATATTTCATTTCGACATTTTGATCAGATAATTGATTTTCGCAGTATAACGGCGAATTTTATTGTAATTTATTTTAATTTTTGTGTCCCTGAAACTGTGTATAATAGTGTAACTGTAACTGTAACTGTCCCATAATGATTTTGTCTAGTTGTCGTGAATGTTGTGCCCACCTGTAACTGGGTTATGTATCAGATCTATACCAAACTGATGATGTGAAATTGATTGTTGTAATATGTAACCTGTTGGTGAGCCTAAAGAAATAAATAAATAAGATTGATGGCCGGCCGGGCTAAAAAAAGAGAAAAGAAGAAAAGGTGAAATTTTTAGTTAGTTAGTCTTTCGTTGCTGTGTGTAAGATTTTGGAAAATTGATTATAATTTAACCCTAGTAGTATTAATAATAAGGAGACAGGCTTACCAGCTATACTACAGACGAAATAGAGCTCCTTAATATGCGTTTTCATGCTTTATATTTCAATATAGGGTTCCTTAGGTGACAAGTTAAAACTACAATATAAACACCAAATGTGTAAATCATGCCAAACTTGAAAACTTCCTCTCTGTCACGAGGTCTGCTTACAGAAATCTCTTCAGAGATAATCTCACCTTCGTACTGCTTTACCATGATGTCATCTTTACATCATCCATGAGTACATTAATTAAATATTAAAATAAATACCTAATGAATAAATTAAACTTATTAATACTGGCTTTTCGGTGAAGGAAAACATATCGTGAGGAAACCTGCATGCTTCAATTTCGACGCATGCATTGTACCCACTGTCCATTATGCGACGGGCTCACTACTCGTCACACTGGACAGAGTTTCGTTACACAAATCCCTAGGGGGTTAAAATATGAATCCTGTTTTCTATTGCTGGACGCACTATGTTCATTTTGATTTTGTGACACCCTACTTTTTAAAAATTTGTGTTATGATTCGGTTTATTATTTAACAATCCTGGTCAAGCCGACCATCTACCGTAAAGTTTTGTACGGAACCCTTTTCTTCTACCTCTTATTCATATTTTAGCATCTTTTTGTTAATTCTTTTGTAATATTAAGAATATTGACGATCTAATCGGTTACGGCTAAATGTCATTGTTTCACTTTTAAATAATTTATTTCCTACATGTAAAACTTTTTTCCATACGTACATATTTAAATTAAACATCTGACAAAAAGTACGAGCAACTTTAATATTAAGAACACCTTATTTTGTACTTCTTTCACCTTTACTCTGTATTTTTTTATCTCTCTCTCTGTAATATTTGCCATTTGCTGCTTATGTGTAGGTGTAAAATAAAGTACCTGTAGTAAAGTGTAGTTTGATTGATTTAGTTCTGTACCTTAAGTCCCTATTGACATATCCACTTTTTTGTACTTCGGCCATCTGACTCCAAAATGTCACTTCATATAAATTGCATGGGACAACCACCTGACTCCGAGATGTCACTTCATATAATTCGCTATCTCATACCCGGTTACACTGATATTTGGTCTACTAGCGTAAGCAAAAAAAAAAAATTGTCTATGTGTTTGCTCGAGTTCTTTGACGCTGACGATGTCTGTCCACTCTTTCACGACGCTTCTTTTGCCCTCTGCTTTGCTTATTATACACTTCGCTGCAGAAACAATTATTAAAGGTTAATCCTCCATTAAATCTCTTGCTAGCTTTTACTACGTCAAGAAGACAAAAAGTGACAGCATGAGATTTAATGGAGATTAACTTCAACGAGTGTTTCTGAAACTATCCGTCAGTTGCGCAAACGCTCATTAAAGTTAATCCTCCATTAAATCTTTAGCTATCTTTTACTACGTCAACAAGACAAGAAGTGACAGCAAGAGATTTAACGGAGGATTAACTTTAATAAGCGTTTCTGCAACTCAGTGTAAGAGTGTTAGTATACTGGGCCCTTCTTAATGTGCTGACACTTTTTTAAGGGGATGATCAGACCATCAAAATGATAATTTTTCTCTATTGGACCATCATCGAAATCGCGATAAAAAATCAGCTTTCCCATACATTTGGCTAGAGTAGGTTTTCAGTTTTGTATCGAACAGCCACGGACCTGAAAAAAAGACGGACGTAATGTGAAACTAAAAAGATGTGAAGCATGCTACGAACAAATAATAAGTCAGGAAGCGTAACTGTCTATAAAAAATGACGCCACGAAAAGTAAGCCGGAGAGGGCGGGGCTTAAAAAGGTGGCCGGGACGCGTTGTTAGTGTCAATTTTGCTTTGTGGCGAGCGCACGTGTGCCATTTGCTTACAAATATTCAATTTTACCGGCCCAAAACATTATGCCCTCGTGTGTAGTGAAGTGGTCCAGAAGCCACACCAGTATTAAAGGCCCAGGGATCAGTTTTCACTCGTAAGTATCAATTTATTAATATTAAAAACAAATTTATTCTAAATTCATATTGGTCAATATTATGCAACATGAACTCAAGCAGCTTACTTACGTGTCGGGTCATGATGAATATAAAGTGGCAATAATCTGTAGTACCTACTACCTACACTAATATTACAAAAAAGAAAGTTTTTTTTTTATTGATTTGAATCCTTATAAGATCACTTTGTTGTCCGTTTGCCTGTGTCTGGCAGTCTGTCTGTGTGTACTGCAGTTGACCTACAATAATAAAATCTAAGGTCTCACAGATCAAGTAAAGTAAAAAATCTGAAAATTGTTTTTGTTATTTATATCATCATCACCATCACAGCCTATAATATACGTCCGACTATAGGGCACAGGCCTACCTCAGGGATGGTGTATGGGGTTAGTTCACGCGAGCCCAATGCGGATTGGTAAACTACATTTGAGTTAGAGAATTAACTATGACGTATGTCTATGTATGGGAGATTATACTTTTAAAATACATAAGTTTGAGTTTCAATCCGATTTATATTTTCGTTAGAGCAATGAGACTGATTTTGGAAGAAAACTAAAGACAAGTACCTACACGAAAAAAAAGGAAAAATCTTGGAAACTAGATTCCGTGTTGGAAGAAATATCTAATCTACACACAAGTTTTTTTTTTTGTATTTTGTATTTTGTTTGTACAGAACCCTTGGTGCGCCGTTTTAATTAAAATTAAGTTTTACAACTTATCCTATCTAAATGTGTAGTTAGAACCTAGATTGGAATCGAATTGGATTAGAAATCTTAATTTATGATACGATACAATACTGCAACATATTAAGAAACATATTAGTAAAATTGTAACTTACTTATAACTATTACGTAAAGTGCAAAAATACAATATTTTTAAAATGACTTGTCCCCTCTCACCTAATGCATAAAATCGTCCACGCATTTGACACAGCATTTGACTGCAGCAGGCGCGCGGACCAATAGCCGCTTTCGGTTACGCCCAAAACCAATCACCGCGCTTTCCGGAGTACAACGCATCACGCAAGCGCAGCTTGATTGGCCGGTTTGCATGTATAAGTCTTTCGTTCGAATACTCGAGATAATTTGTCAATGTAGTGAATTCTGGGGTCGAATTTCACATGAATTTTGTTCACAATTACGCTTCCTGACTTATTATTTGTTCGTAGGAAGCATGCAAGGTCCTACATTTTCGTTTGTTCTACAAAGGACCTACACTCACACAGATGCACTAGCTCTAGGGGCAAGTCCGACACCCGTCCCCATTATGTACCGCGTGACAGCACGCACACAAAAGAAATGGGTGCTTCACTCATGATTAGACGAGATTACGTCCGTCTTTTTTTCAGGTCCGTGCGAACATCAAATTTATTTTTCGCGATTTCGATGAAGTCGGCATAGAGAAAGTTGTTAAGTTTGACCGTCTGATCATCCTCATAAAAAGTGTCAGCATAATTAAGAAGGATCCGGTATAAGGAAAAACTGGGTGGACTGTAAATTGTGCCCGTGAGTGTACTTTCGTATGGAAAATACATTAAGAAAGATGATAATAATACTATATTGATAATAGAGAGTGAAAAAAATAAGGATAATAGAGAACAAACATACAGACAGTGACAGTTGGGATAGACAAATAAAGAAATTATGTTATATTCTATTCGATTCTATAATGATAATATAATAATGTCTAAGTATAAATTATAATGAGGAAAATTCGGAATATTATGGGAAATTAATAATGATGACTTTTAATGATCAACACAACAACATTACCATCTACAACATTATTTACAACTTATGGCTATGGTTAAAAATTAAAATAAATAAATTTGAGCGCGACTTCCGTTCGACTTCTTCGACGACATTATCGTCGCGCCTGGTCGAGGTGTCCGGTGACCGAAGAGCTGACGCATACCTCGGGCATAGACGAATTTTTTTTCGCTAATAGATAGGTAAGTACATAATCTTTCTTATGCTGTGCCTCGGGCAACAAATTTCGATAGCCATCCAACGATGTAAAGCCGCCAGCGTCCTGGACAGGACACCCTCACGCAGGACGGCGGCCTCGAGCACGTCTTCTGTTTAGCGAAGTCGAACGGAAGTCGTGCTCGAATAGTAGCTCATCCCTACTTCAAAGATGTCAGCTGTTTTAAGAGAATTTGGAGAATATGTCACAATACCACATATAATCCTCTGTGACAATACCATCCACCAAAAGGTTTCCAACATAGACTTAAATTCTAGCGATTTGCCTTTCATAGAAGCAACATGTTCCACTTGAATGAGGTGTGCACCTGATTGATTTTCCTGAGTTCACTTCGTTCAATCTGGTCGTCGGAGAACGGTTGCTGAATCCAATGACAGACCGCAATGTGTCGTTTTGTGTTGTTTTGTGTGACATGTTGTTTGTGTGAACAAGCTTGTCTATCGCTAGAGTAATATGTCTATGGTTTCCAACCATCTTATTCTATCTCAATCTAAGTCCAGCAACAGACTGACGGCCGCTCCGCGCCGACATTCAATTAGCAAATAGAGGCAAGGGATTTTTGGCGCGCGAACGTGACACATCCTGATGGTCAATATCATTTCACGCATTGGTAAGGTAAGACTTATAAACATCATACTTTTTAATATTCAACAACATTACAGTATCACAACACAGAAATATTAATTCAATAAACACCAAAAATATAGAAACAAGAAATAAGCGTGTTCAAATTTTTGCCAAACAATCGATATTTCCCGTCCACAAGATTTTACTAAGATGCGGAACAGAAATTCGTATCGGAAATCTGGATAACGCATTGTAAATTAGTAGTATTAGTTGATGTACTGCCCGATGCTGCGACACATGCGTGGTAAGCTCTAAACTTGGTCAAAGCTTTTAAGACACTTGCTGCAAAAACTTCTGGCTTCTCATGAGGTAAGAAATGGCCTCCTTCGTCAAGGACTTCAGTTTCTATGATGTTCTTGTATTTTATTCCGAGGATTATGGGAGGCTGGTAGGTCATCTCGTATAGAGCTTGCACGATCCAGGTTGGTACGTGTGTTGGGTAACTGGAATGGATTTAAGTATAGTTATATCTTTAAAAAGAAAATGCGCAAATAGTTCACAGGGCTTACTCACGACGATTTTTTGCAGCGATAGTCGGGGCAATCTACGAATTTTTGTATGGAGTAGGTTGCATTAATTGCATTTTAGGGGAATCTTTTGGAATATGGTAGATACATACCTGAAAAACATAAATTCTCAATAATCCCCGGTTTTTTATTGTGTTGTTGAATAATTAAGACATTATTACAAAACATTAAATTTAGATAGGTATGAACAAACAATGGACAACTGGTGATTGTATACACATAGGTACAGGATGGCATCATTAAATACGTTTTACTGATAACAATAATAATAACCGGATAATATCGTGAAGTCAATTTCATACAAAACTTTGACGTAGGTACTTAGAACACTCGTAGACGGTATTAATAAAAGTTATAATATTTTATATATGGAAAAATAGCTTAGAAAATCTAGGTTGCGCGTCTCAAATAACATTTAAAAGGAGATGCGGCCCTGGCCATAGGAAAAATGCCAACGGTTGTATATACAGCTGTATATTATTTTATAATGTACGTATGTAATATTACATTTATCATATTGTATGGACCGTTAAATAATTTTTATGATGCTTATTTTGGTAAAAAAACACATTAAAATTTCTAAATTGTGGAAACACCGGTCACCGGTAATTTCAATTGACATTGTCAGATATTTTTTTTATTGCCTCGGTATTGCCGCTTTATCATTTTTCTATTTGAAGTATACAATATTTGGCATTTATCGCCGGATGTCCTTTATAAAACAATGACGAAGATATAAGGCTTAGAAATTTTGTATGAATAATTTGGAAGCCTAAAATCTTCGTCCTATACCTATGTTGTTTTAACAGGAAAAAAATTATCTTAGCAAAGAAAGTCAAAATTGTGCATTTTTATATTGATTTCATAATTCCGGTTGCATTTTTAGCTAATCTTTCGTCAGATTACATTACAATAAATTAAATTATGTTTTTAGAGTGTAATAATACCGTTTGTGGGCCTAAATTAAATTGACTCCTTTGTTTGCTGGATGTCTGAAAACGGCAGGGAAATCAAAATTTCTTGGAAAAAACAAAACAAAGGGACTTGGTAGTGGTAATTTAGATTACAATAGTAAAAATATGTTTGCTCTAGTATCATTATCCTGGGAGGAAACAGGGGAAAATGTTTGTATGGACTAAACGGAACCCTCCTTTGGGGTCGTTCACAGTTTATGTAAAGCAAAATATGTACTGAAAATTTATATTTTCGAGTTTCATCCAAAATGATGAAAGCGGAATAAAGGGACAAAAAAAGCGTGGTAACGCAAACTTCAAACCCCTAGTATTTATGTATATTCATTAAGTAAAACAAATGAAAACTAAGAATTTTATTTAAGAAGTATTAAACAGTCTATAAAATACTTTTAATTTGAATAAGCTATCATTATTAGTTTCCGACCCGGATTCAGGGAGTCGCGTGGCTAAGAGGGTAACAAGTAGACGTATCGTCGGCTTGTGATTTGATTGGCCACCTGGCTCCGCCGTTTTATGGCGGTTTCGAGTGTTTGTTTTTGTTTAAAAACCGGGCTTAGAGATCGCCATATCCTATTACCATATAATGTGTAATATATATATCTTCAACACTTGACACTGGCGAAATCTAACAAGGAAACGCCATTAAATAAAAATAAAAATAGACCCGGTTTCATTGCTCTCGGGTGTAGATCTAAAGATAAGAGTGTGAACCTGTATATACATGTATATAATACACTTACTCATCCAACCTCAAACCAACATGATGCTTGTTGAATGTGTTTGCATACAACCTCATAGACGTCTGCATCGAGTTGGTTGACCAATAGTACATCAACGTATCGATCAGGAATGACGGCTCATATGTATCGAAAAGACCGCCATCTGCCAATAATTTGTTGCTACTTTTGGCTCCTGCATACTTCTCCAAGACATAAGCCATTAGACCAGCTGGAGAATCACTTAAAGCAACACCTGAAAGGGAAAGAGAGGAAGATAATAACTTAGTGGTAAACTGGATCTCATCATAAACATTTAATGTAAAAAAGTAGCCAAGACTCACAACTCATTTACTCTTAAAAAGTTATGAGATCTACTTTTAAGCCAAGTCTTGAGTAAGTGTTCATCTCGGTCTAATAAACATAGGGATTGGCTGACATCGTCATCCCATGTAAAGACAAATGTTCATCTTGGTCCTTATTTTATAATTTAGATTGACTGTACACAGGATGACGATGTCGGCCAAGCCATCTTTTTTAGACCGAGATGAAAACTTACTTAAGGCTTGGCTTAACATGAGATCTCATAACTTTTTAAGACTAAAAGTGTTGGCAACTTTTTTAAAAGAAATGTTTTTGATGGGATCTCAATAATTTTTTGTAAATTGCTCTTTCTTTTTAACTATTTACAATAAGCAGATCCCCAAGTTTTACGTATTATGTACCCCGGAAGCACCGGAATTGAAGAGTTAGAACCAGGAGATTAGGTTAATTTAAAAAAAAAAGTTTTCTGTTTAGTTAGTGAGTGAGTGAGTGACGAAATCGCGTTTGTAAAATCTAAAATAGCAGGGCTATGATCTGGTAGATTATATTAACGTGACGACCAGATACTATCCTGCAAATTTGAGCTCACAGGTCCAGACCGAAGTTACTATAAGCGCTCTAAAATACGCCGAATGTCTCCGAGAAATGGTACGGTAGTGCGCCGCTTCTTTTATACCTTGTCATGGCGGGGCACTACCACAGATACCGCTGCGAAACAATGAGTTATACAAATATTCTAGTTTGCTACTTTTCCAATATGCCGCACATGATAAAAAGTCCTTCGCGAAGTTTGTCGCCTTTTCCCCCTCGTACCTAATATGTATTCATCAACCCACCTTGCTTTCGGACTTGCATTGGGTCTTTGTGATGACAACGACCCTGTCATCTGTGTTATGCAGCAGAAACTATACAATTAAACATCATCAGCCTATGATCAACTACTGCAGAACATAAGCCTCTCCCAAGGTGCGCCAAAAAACTCTGTTCTCGGCCTTCCTCATCCAGTCATTCACCACTACCTTTTTAGGTAATCTGTCCAGCGGGCTGCAGGGCGTTCCACCCTGTACAGGATCCTTCTTTTAAGGGAATGATCAGCCCATCAAACTGAACAACTTTCTCAAAGGTGAAAAATAAATTAGCTGTCCCATACTTGGCTCAAGTAGCTTTGCAGTTTTGTACGGAACAGATGAATCTTTACGCGATTTCGATGTTAGTCCCATAGAGAAAGTTGTTCAGTTTGATGGTCTTATTATCCCCTTAAATAGTATTTTGAGTCAAGTGTACGTACCAATAGTATCAGGCTTAGTAGATTGCAAAAGCATGTATCCAGTACCGTCCATAAGGCCCGTGAACCATGAGCTAAGGGGGTACATTCTGTTGATTAAATTTTCTTTTACAACCAAAGGTGGATAAAGGGAACCGACCATTTGCAGGAAAAGCGCGGCCGGTGATAGGAGTCTTCCCCAGTTTGTATGGTAACCTAGTACCTCCTGGAAAGAAAATGGTATTTTTAGTGTCTGGAAGAAGTTCGGATTGACATTATTTTAATAAAAACCGGCAAAAAGCGTATCAAGCCACACGCAGTGTAGGGTTCCGTAGTTGCCCATCACAATAATACAGACTAAGAAGGGGGATTTTTGTTCTATACAACGGTTTAAGGGGTAATAACTTCTAAAAAGTACATTTTATAAGTTGGTCGACTATTACTCGTTAACTTGTAAAGACAAAACGTAAACACAAACTCACTTATAAAGCCATTTAATATTAGTGTTATTTGGTAAGTGCACCAGGAGCAGCTATGGTACTATTTAGTACCTATAGAGTAATTTTCATGACTTTTACAGAACTGGCCCCATTGAGATGTTGAGGTAACTATTATGAAACTAAATGTTATGCGTTTAAGGTACTTTTACAATGCAGATTGTTTTCGACACTGCTACAATACTAGTGCTGTTTACGCATTATTACTGCGCAATAATTGCTTTTCTTCATATCAATTACGGTGCAACACTTTAAAGATTGTTTTGTATGCGCGCTAAGCGTGCGTGCGGTGCGTGCTAAGAGCTAAAATTATATAATTAAAATTACTCTTTAATCTTGTAGAACCAAAACGGTATGTTAAAAATGTTATAGTACAAGCAGTTCTACTATATCCTTTCGGTGATAAAATTATAGAAGCTTTTGCTACTTCGGGCAGGAGCCGCTATGGTACTATATAGGTGCTATAGAGGAGTTTTCATGACTTTTACAGAACTGTCTCCATAACGGTGTGGTGAGCATTAAAGAAACTAAAAACTTAA
Source organism: Agonopterix heracliana (assembly GCA_963693445.1). Classification (NCBI taxonomy): domain Eukaryota; kingdom Metazoa; phylum Arthropoda; class Insecta; order Lepidoptera; family Depressariidae; genus Agonopterix; species Agonopterix heracliana. The sequence continues at coordinate 3,475,113 of OY856332.1, forward strand.
CGTAATGGTACTAAGTGTCTCTGAGCTAAGCCGCGGACACAAGGACAGACGGACGGACATGGCGAAACTATAAGGGTTCCTAGTTGACTACGGAACCCTAAAAATTTAAATGAAATAGAATCTTACATCAGGATACAATGTAGCCAAATGACTGTTAATAACTCCTCCGAAATCGCCACCTTGGATGTAATACTTTGTGAAACCGATCCTTTTCATCAGGTTCCTCATTACAACCGCAGCCTGGGAGCCTCCTAAACCTGGTCGAACTGGCCCCTGTAAAAATTCAAACTTTCAAGGTGTGGTATGCGCTCCCCCCCATAAACACAGGCTAACACACGTATTCTTAGTTGTTTTCTTGACATTTCCTTACTCGAGTGGATGATGAAATGTCAAAAACGTCCTCGACTCGAGTGAGGATGCCTCAAAGAAACAACTAAGAATACGGGTGTTAGAGACTTCTATCACGACGTAATGGTTACTATGTTCCTTCTATACAAGAAGCTCTGGCTGGATCATGGATGCTTTATTATAATTTCAGTCGTTGTTGTCTGATCCATCATAAAAGACTCATTCATTCCTTACCAAAACGTCTTTGTCCGTACAAATCAATTCAAATCATAACAAGATGCTGACCTCAGAAAATCCGAACCCTGGTAGACTGGGAATGATAAGTTCAATAGCAAAGTCCCTGTCAGAGCTGACTGCTGTAAGGAGGGGGATCGCATCGAAGAAGTCGAAGACCGAACCTGGCCATCCGTGGAGCAGCAGCATTGGCACGATTTCAACTCCACTGGTCACCTAGAAAAAACACTTGAGAGATAAGATACTTACATTTCTAATGACATAGATGAATTTAATAATATAGGTAAGTAAATCATCACATTTGTAATAAATATAACACTTCGGTTTGTATCTTTTTAAAAATCAATGCTCATTCTTTACCACGCCGTATCAGGTTCAAATTAAAAGAAGAACAGAGAAACTAGTTTATAAAAATTAGATGAATGAAGATAGCGATCGAGATTTAAAGCCCACGACCATTGACGTAGAATACCTACCTACTATGGACGCCGGGTATAGTACAAAATACTCGTATAAACTGTCCGAGACTAAAATACACAAACCTAAGTACGTATAAGTAATACATGGTGTTTCATAAGTAAGAATAAATTTTTGAAACTCTTAAGGGGGTTGTTAAGACCGTCAAACTGAACAACTTTCTCTATGGGACCAACATCGAAATCGCGAAAAAAATAATTGCATATCCCATACATATTTTAGCTCTAGTCGATTTGTAGAGTATAGAACATAATTTTTTTTTTTCGCGTTTTCGATATTGGTCCCATAGTGAAAGTTATTCAGTTTGATGGTCTACACCACCCCCTTAATGGTTTATTTGTATTTTTGTAACACCTTGTATAAACCAACTACTTAAAAACAGTGAAAATTCTGAAATTCTTTTCCGTCCCGCGCGCCCACGCGTGCGCATAGTCGGCCGATCAAACGAAGAAGACTGTTGCGTAATTCGTTCTCTTTTTTCGTTTTCGTTCTCTTTTTATTCGGACACTTTTAAGCGCGGACCCTCCGTCCAGTAATGGTAAGTCAATGCCCACGACCGACCTATGAATATGACATCAGATGTCATTTGCAGATTCTGCAAAAGTATTTTTTAACTTACCTCTGGAGTAACCCTGATGTAGAAGATATCCATGCCCTGAATGTTGGTCTTGTACATAGGATACTGATTATACTTGATCTGTCTCTCAGTGAAGTTGTATTGTTTCGACCAGAACGTAGTCCAGTTATTGACTTGATCGTTGTTGAAACCATACTGGAAGGCAATACCTTCAAGAGGTGCTGTCCAGTTTCTGGGATTGTCGAGACGCGATCTGAGATCTGTTATCATCTGCCAAACATAGGAGGGAAATTAAACAACGACTTCACATGCCTGGTGATCTTGATGATGATAATGACGTGCTTCTAACAGATTTCAGCGACATGAGGTGTACAGTTTACAAACTTTTCTGTAAACCTTGCGCTCTAGTTTTTCCCTTCTTAATTTATAATTTCAATCGCGTCACAACAATCGATTATTAAATTATACTTGCATTCTATAAACGAGGTCATTATACTACTCTACTTTCGTAACCACAGACTGAAATCGAACCAAGAATCCAACTTACTTCTACATCAAAGATCTTTTACGTTTACTAATTTTACTTCAGTATCTTTGCTGCTGTGGTTCTACTTCAAACTTACTACAATCCTGCCATCTCTACTACTTCACTACTCTCGACGTAACAGACCGTTGAGAAAATTAAATTACGGTAACACCTGCGTAAATTTTAAGGGAAGATTGTGATGGTCTAGAATCTAGAGTCTAGATCATCATCAGACACATCGTAGTGCGTTCACACACGATGACGCACTGACGAAGCAGCAAACGTCAGTCCGTCATTTGTGAAGCAAGGAGTTGTATGAAACCGCACGTAGAAGCACACACGGTGAACCTGTGAACCATACAATACGGACGATGTGCAAGCGGTAAGAATATATTATGCATACGTAAGTGCAAGAGAGGTAGCAAAACAAAATCATTATCTATTCAAGTAAATAAAGTCATCGCTATCTACCTACATCATCGCTAAATGTAATATTAGTTGGGTATATAGCTGTGTCATGTGTGGCCTGTTCATTGGCTGGTCCCCACCACCTGTTGGAGTCGAATTCTGTCCAGTTGATGGTAGGTGACTCGGTGTAGTTGTAAGGAGATGACGCGTAGAATACCGCGTGTGCTAATGCTAGGGAAAGTATTTCCAAGATGGCCTGGAATAGGAGGAATCAGATATGAGTTAATGAGCGTTTTTCTTTTTGTTTTATAGGGGATCGATAGATGGCGCTACGGTCTGTGCAAAGAAACGTCAACATTTCACAAAGTGTTTCTTTAAAATAATAAAGAGTGAAAAGATGATCAAGAATGCCAACGCATCTTTTAACGACATATTTCATTATTTACTAATAATTTTAATCGAAAATTCTAAACTTTTACGCCTGACAGACAATGCGGGTTTTGTATGGAAGGTTGGCCCTTTATTTTTCGACGTTGTTTTTAGCGCGGCCATCAACCGAACTTGCATATTTTAGTTCAGAATAAAGTAATAAACATAACTTATTATGACATTTATGTTATATCCGAACTGCCTCCGTGGTCTTATGGTAAAGAGCATTGGGCTCTTGACAAGGAGGTCGTGGCTTCGATTCCCACGGGGGGCACTTAGTGAAATGTCACTTTGTGCGTTTTTCCCCAGTTGGTTAGGACATTGCAGGCTGAATCACCTGATTGTCTGAAAAGAAAGATGATTCCGTGCTTCGGTTGGCACGTAAAGCTATTGGTCCCGGCTACTATCTCTGGTGGTAGTAGTCGTTACATAAAAACCACGTCAGAGGCCGTAAGGCGGTTTGAATGATAAGAAGAAGATTACAATATAATCCCTAAACTCAGTCTGAACTGAGATATAAAGCTTGGCTTGGCTTGAAAGTTGAAAATATATTCATTACATTTACTTCTCCGTTCGGACCGAGTTTAGCTAATAAAGTTTTGTTTGTAGCTTTATTCTGAGGGCCTACCATGAGTTAGGCCTCTGCTCATTGCAGCGATTTTATCGAGCGATAATATCGCTGCGATTTTGCGATAATTGTTTCCAGTACATTTTGTATGGGGACGCGCGCGATCCTACACACTGCCGCGATATTATCGAGCGATAATATCGCTGCGATTTTGCGATAATTGTTCTCAGTACATTTTGTATGGGGACGCGCTCGATCCCACACACTGCCGCGATATTATCGCAACTCTTTCGACTACATTCAGTGGTGGGGCGCATGCGTGACGCGAATCGCGGAATCGCTGCAGTGTGTAAGGTGTCGCGATATCGCTGTTGATAATATCGCTCGATAAAATCGGTCGATAATATCGCTGCAATGTGCGGAGGCCTTAATTCTGAGGGCCCATGAGTTTTCACTGTATTTTACTACTGTAGTTACGTCGCCAATTTCGTATGGCAGAAACTAGTGCTCAACGTAACCACTAGGAGCTCTGTACGAAATTCAATACAAAATTGGGACGTAACTACAGTAGAAAAGTACGGTGAAAACTCATGGTAGGCCTACTGAACTATATTCAAGTTAGATTGATGGTGCTGAAAAAAGAGGCGAAAAGAAAAAAGGCGCCATTTTTAGTCATTGGCTTTTCTTTCGTTGCTGCCTGGAAGATTTTGGAATTGATGATTATAATTATTACACTAGTAACATTAATAATAATGAGACAGGCTTACCATTATCAGTTATACAACAGACGAAACAGAGCTCCTTAATACGCGTTTTCATGCTTTATATTTCAATATAGGGTTCCTTATGTCACAAGTTAAAACTACAATTTATAAACACCTTTGTATATCATGCCTCACTTTGTAAACTTCCTCTCTGTCACTTTCTTGCGTCTGCTTGAATAAATCTCTTCAGAGATAATCTCAGCTTCGTACTTCTTTACCACGATGTCATCTTTACATCATCCGTGAGTATAATTAAATGTTAAAATAAATACCTAATGAATAAATAAAACTTATTCATACTGGATTTCGGTGAAGAAAAATATTGTGAGGAAACCACGGACTTGAAAGAAATACGGACCGAACATTGCACTAAAAAGATGTGAAGCATGCAAGGTAATACAATCTCGTTTGTTCTACAAGGGACCCACACTCACACAGATGCACTAGCTCTAGGCGCAGGTCCTACAACCCGTAACCTTATGTACCGCGTGACAGCAGGCACACAAAAGAAATGGGTGCTTCACTCATGATTAGACGAGATTACGTCTGGTTCTTCTTTTAAGTCTGTGAAGGAAACCTGAATGCTTCAATTTTGAGGCATGCATTGTACCCACTGTCCATTACATAGACGAAAAATTTTTCGCTTGCGCTAGTAGACCGAATATCAGTGTAACCAGGTATGAGATAGCGAATTATATGAAGTGACATCTCGGAGTCAGGTGGTTGTCCCATACAATTCATATGACGTGACATTTTGGAGTCAGATGGCCGAAGTACAAAAAAGTGGATACGTCGATAAGGACAGCAATAAGTAGCGGTCTCCTTTTTTAACTAGAGCGAATTTGCTATGTGCATCTCTTACTGAGTGATATGACAAGACACGTGCTTCCTTCTAGTGCCTTCTCTTTCTACGGTTCATTATGACTGGGGCGGCGGGCACACTGCTTGTCACACTGGACAGAGTTACGGTACACAAATAATACCTATGAATCCTGTTTTCAATCGCTGGACGCACCATGTTCATTTGGATTGTGTGTTATTCCTAATTTTTAGAAATTCGGGTTGGAATTGGGTTTATTATTTAACAAATCGTGTTGAAGCTGACCATCTACCGTAAAGTTTGTACGGAACCCCTTTTCTTCTACCTCTTATTCACATTTTAGTATCTTTTTGTTAATTCTTTTGTAATATTAAGAATATTGACGATCTAATCGGTTACGGCTAAATGTCATTGTTTCACGTTTAAATAATTTATTTCATAAATGTAAAACTATTTTCTATTATTTTAAATAAACATCTGACAAAAAGTACGAGTTACTTTAATATTTAGAAGACCACCTTATTTTTTACTTCTTTCACCTTTATTCTGTGTTTTTTTATCTCTCTGTCTGTATTATTTGTAATTTACTGCTCATGTGTAGGTGTAAAATAATGTAGAGTAAAGTGTAGTTTGATTGATTTAGTTCTGTACCTACCTATTACGCACTCAACCTCAAGCCTTATTATAAAAATCCTAATAGTCACCCAAACTGCAATGGAAAGGGCTATGCTCGGAGTTTCCCTGCGAGATCGATTCATAAATAAATAAATAAAAATAAATAAATAACGCTCACAGGCACATACATTGTAATGATCCCAAACTAAGCACTAAAGGCTTTTATTATGGAAACCATACAACAGCGGCACGAACATATAACATCCATGACCGAACCGGGATTCGAACCCAGGACCCTGGTTTGGCAGTCCGGCGTGGTAACCATTACACCAACCGGGTCGTCGAAATGACCTGAATAGCCGACATAGGCCAAAGAATTAATGGCAATGGGACACATTGCTCGCAGAACCAGTGGATGATGGGGCCTGAGAGTTCTCGAGTGGCAACCGCGTGCCGGAAACCGCAGTGTGAGTACGCAACCGATGACCTGGTGAAGGCAGCGGGGACCTTACATCAGTGCAAAATCATAGATGTGTGGTACGCGTCGGCGGCCTTGTATGCGGGTATATATTGAGGGTAATCTGTGGTGACAGAAAAGGATGTAGCGACGGAAAAATGCTATGCGGGGTAGATGAGGTTCAACCCGTAGTCTCTCCGAAGGCGTTTTTTAGGCTTAAACTTGTTTAAATAATGATGCTGTCGATCTCATTAGTACGAGCAGTGTGAGAGACAGAATGATCACTAAATACGTTTTAAAATCCTAACCGCTTGGTGCAAGAACAGCATAACTATATTAGTTCTTATATACAGTATGGCAAAGCTCTTAATACGCCACGTCCCGCCGCCGCGCCGGTACTTACTTTGTCATGCGCAGTCGATCCCAAAATCTTCATTCAGATCTTGGGTAAAACCGCGCCGCCCGCTTCCCCGCAAGCCCCCCACCGTTGCTCTGCGCAAGTACATCCGTTTCCGTACTGTGAGGACTAATATACAGGGTGAAATTGATATCATTAGAATCCTTTTAAACTAAGAGTCTACCCATCAAACTGAACAACTTTTACTATGGGAGCAAACCAATCGGAGCAAAAAACACATCTGCTGTCCCATATATTTGAGTCGTGTAGGCCGCGGAGGCGGGTGCAGTTTAGTATGGGACAGCCATAGACCAGAAATACTGTAAGAGGTCAATGGGGACAGCTAATTTTGTTGTGCTCCGATTGGTTTGCTCCCATAGTAAAAGTTGTTCAGTTTGATGGGTAGACTCTTAGTTTAAAAGGATGCTAATGATATCAATTTCGGATGTCAAAATGTCGGATGACATTTGTAAAGTAGCCGGCAAACAGTGGATGAGACTAGCGGGGGACCGTTCTAGTTGGCGTGAAAATGAAGAGGCCTATACCCAGCAGTGGGGTTTACCGAGCTGATGATGATGATGATGATATCAATTTCACCCTGTAGTTATGCTGTGGTGCATAAGCTAGCCTAAGTATATATAAAAATCTATAGTTATAAAAGAGTTCAGTGACTAACTGAATGACTGACTAACAACGCACAGACTAAACCGCTGAAGATAGAAACATGAAATTTAGAATATAATATTCAACAAAAGATGTAGGGGTGCACTAAGAAATGATTTTTTGAAAATCTATTCCTAAAGGGAAAATCCATTCCATCCAAGTCGCGGATAAAAGCTCGTATTAAATAAATAAGCATTTGCCTCAAACGTAAAAAAACCCAAGTAATCTTCGCGTCAAAATTTATAAATACCAGACGAAAGTAGATAACCTATTAGGTCATCCATCATTATCGTAACTTGATGTACAGTCACATGAAAAAATATAGCAAATTTTCTTGTTTCTTCTTCTTCTTCGGGTTCCTCTCCATTGCTGGAGGTTGTCAGTCAGCTCTGCATATCGCTGTCTATCTCTCGCCAAACAAAACAGCTCTTCCACTCCGTCCACTCTTTCAGGTTCGCGAGTCATTACATTCGTGGCGTACGGACGCTTCTCTTGCCCTCTACTTTGCTTATCCTCTGTCGACCTGCTAATGTTAAGATGTTGGTAGAGAGCTTACTCTATGGAAAACACACTCATATCGTTTAGCGCTTAGCTAGTGCAATTAAAACGTCGTAGTTTACCATGAAATATGATCATGTTTTGAGAGCCATTTTCTGCCCACCCACAGACCTAGCACTTGACAGTTGGACATATTTTGGTTGCCTCACAGACGAGAGGTTATGTATATTTAATTTATATATTTTATATGTGTTTATTATGGTTATTTAGTTTAATAAAAATTTTAATAAAAAAGTGAAATAATACAGTAAAAAATTATTAAGAGTGTACCAAGCCTCCAGTGCTGCGCTCAATTGTGTTTTTTATTCAATGATAATTTATACAACATTTACATCAAATAACAATGTCACATTGTATTCATTGTTGGTCTACAATTTTATTTATCCTAACAAACAAAAATTAAAAATTTCTTCTAAAATTAACCATACATATTATACTCACGCCGCTATCCCACAGGGGTAGGCAGATATTAACACTCGCCACACACTACGATTCTGATATACTTCTCTCGCCTCATCCACTTTCATACATGTCTTCATGCACTTCCAGCTGTTGAGGGTGCTACGCACTTGTCCATTTCGGAGAAGACCATTTATTTGGTCGTGGTAAGTTCTCCTCGGACGCCGTCTTAAGAAATCAACCTCACCCTCTTCATTAATGAAGTAAACAAATAACGCACACAGGCACGTAGATCGTATAATAATCCCAAACGTAAGTTACATTGATTGCCAAACCAGGGTCCTGGGTTCGAGTCCCGGTTCGGTCATGGATGTTATATGTTCGTGCCGTTGTTGTATGGTTTCCATAATAAAAGCCTTTAGTGCTTAGTTTGGGATCATTACAATGTATGTGCCTGTGAGCGTTATTTATATTTATATTTATTTATATTATATCCATGTATCAGTGGGTCTACCCAACTGTTATCGGCATAAGTATAAAAGTAGCGAATGTTCATGTGCCATATCAGTTTATTTAAATAATTAATACGGTTATGTTCCTTAAAATGAAACTGTGTTTGTTTTTGATATTCTTGGGTATTTCATATACATCCGCGTTTCACCATAGTCGCAGGAATGGGAATCGTAAGTATCTAACCTATTTACTTTATTAGTACCTACTAAATATACAGGGTGAAATTTATATCATATTGCCATCCTTTTAAACTAAGAGTCTACCCATCCACCACCACACCATAGTGTACCTACTGCCTTTGTCTGTCACTGTTTATCCTGTATTGTTCTGATGAATTAAATAAGTTATCTATCTATCTATCAATCTATCAAACTGAACCTGCTGTTGCATGCATTTGAGTCGAATATGCATTGCAGTTTAATATGGAACAGCTGAATTCTTTTTGCTCTGTTCGGTTTGCTCCCATAGTAAAAGTTGTTCAGTTTGAACGGTAGACTCCTAGTTTAAAAGGAAGCTAATGATATCAATTTCACCCTGTAGAGCCTTTCTTAATATGCATTTGGTTTTTAAGGGGAGAATCAGATCATGAAAGTGGACAACTCTGTCGTTCACTGTCGTCGAGAGTTTAGCAGTAAAAAGTGATAGGTAATTTATATATTATTTACAGATTGCAGTTCTTCAAGACTTCCTAATCCTCAATCTGGTTGCTGTGGAATTGACGTCACGAGTACTAATTTAATAATAGGTAAGTGACGATGACGACCATGTGTGGTTTTGATTAGACCACCCCATTTCTTTCATTGGGTATCGTACGAGGCAACTCTCAGTTCCCACCAAAATGGCAGCGGTCAGCAATATTTTGGCATTGGAATAGCCTGCATAGGGCCGCTAGGCCCCCTCTTGTTAATATTAAATAAATATAGAATGTTTTGTCACTAACGTATATCTTAAGTCATTGTTACTAACACCTCTATGGATATATGATCTAATGCTAAATAAATGAATTGAATTGAATTGAATTGAATAAGCAGCAGTCATCATCAGCTGCTGCCAGAAAGTTTGAAAGACAAATGCCGCGCATCCGATGCTCAAATTTTCGAACACCTCTTACTATAGGAGTCGCATTGTTGATCTGTTATTGAGTATTCGTGTGTTGGTTGCTTGCTCCCCGACTTATAAAAATCTCAGTTGTATGGTGATTCAAGTTTTATAAAAACCCTTGAAGGCACCAAATATTTATGTACAACGTCAAGTACCACAAATCATTATTATTGTTAAAGAGAGATTTTTCGATTCAGCCCTCCGAAAAAACATGACATACTTACCGAATTCTACTACGAGATAAAATATGATTTGTATTTGTAACAAACTTTTCTGTCACTTTTTGCGGGAAATATAAAATCCGTTATTTTGGACTTTAGATTCTAATTTTATTCTTTGTTAAAATTCGTGAATAATAGTCTCGTGTGAACCCCACACGAGACTAGTTAGACGCTATTGGTATCGATTCGGTATTGCCACGACTTAACTTAACTAAATTTATTCCTGTCATTTTCTAACATTCGACTAATTAAAGAGACAGAAAACCAAGAACTGACTTTAGTGCTGTCAAAGTGACGCTACACGCCCAAAATAAGATGGCATCATAATGCACGCCATCTTATTTATGTCGTAAATTCAGTTGTTGGTTTTCTGTCTCTTTTCTTAGTCGAATGTTAGAAAATGACAGGAATAAATTTAGTTAAGTTAAGTCGTGGCAATACCGAATCGATACCAATGTACCGCAATTATAGGCTATCTCGTTGGGGGATATGGTATAAAACGTTGTGTTATTGCACTTGATCAGTTGATCATGAATCTTGACAGATGCTAGCGCGAGGCTGGTCCCTAGTTCAATGGTCTAAGCCTTGTCCAAAGCTTTGTTGTTAATAAGAAAAAACTTTACTCTTTCAGGTGGCAGAAAAACGTTACTAAAGCAATATCCATGGCTGGCACTCTTGGAATACTATGTGTCCAACACGGTCCAGACGTTATGCGGTGGATTTCTGATCAGCAGTAGATACGTTCTCAGTGCAGCGCATTGCATGGAAAAATATACTCCGTAAGTTAATAAAACACAGAATTATAAAATTCACAACTGGCTGGCTATATACTTATATAACGTGTTAATAAATAAGCTCAAAACCTCATACACCCCAACTGATTTACAACAAAATAATTCCCCGTCTAGGCCGACTCTTCCCAATGAGTTTTTCGGAATTTACGTACGATTTGTAACACCACTGGTTTTTCGGTGAAGGAAAACAATGTGAGGAAACCTGCATGCTTCAATTTCGAGGCATGTATTGTACCCACTGTCCATTACAAGTGGCGACGGGCTCAACCCCTGTCACACAGGACAGAGTTTTGGTACTACTGGTGAAAAGTGGATGTTCTGCGTCTCAGAATATTTCTGACTACCCCCTCGGGGAATTTGGTGCTTGTAGTAAATTTCTTTTCCTTTACACCTTTTGAATTCTATTTGCAGTGGGAGCGTCCGTCTCGGCGAATACGATACTAGCAACAATATACAGTATGCCGATTGTGTCTTCACACATGGGAAAAGAGAGTGTATTTCTGCCACTAGTGTTCCAATACAAAATATCATAGTGCATGGTGGATACAGCAAGCTTAACCAGTATCGCAATGACATAGCTCTGTTGAGACTCACAAATAAGGTCCCTTTTACTGGTAAGTGTGAAACTCTTAAGGCGGTATGATCCGGTCGAGGCAGCGCTCACTAGTTTTTTGAACACGAACGAAACATGAAAAACATTGTTTTAAAGTCTGAAAACAAATCATGACTTATTTAGGGATCTGGCGGATAGGTGATCGCTCTCAATACCACTTTTAAATTAAGTTTACTAGATAGAACGGCTCACCCCCCGTCACACTGGACAGAGTTTCGGTAATACTGGTAAAACGTGGATGTTCTGAGGTTTCAGAGTGTCTCTGACTGCCCCCTCGGGGAATATAGTCGTGAGCATAGGTATGCTATGCTATGCTATTAGATAGAAAAACATCCCAAAGTTACCCCTTAATTTTATGTTTTTTCTTATATTGTGATTAAATTGCTCATGTTTAACTTTTAATTTTTGTAGTTAACTTTTTTTTATTTTTTTTATTAACCTGTTTTGTCCCACTGCTGGGCAAAGGTCTCCCCTAAACTCTTCCAGTAGTTAGCTACATACAAAATATTTCTAGACAAATTCGTTGAATTTGCAGCTTAGAAACACCCAAGAGAAAATATAATTTATGAATAATACGTTTTTTTGCGATCCTGCTTTCAATTGAAGCGGGATGGCTAATTGCAAACTTTATGTTTGCAAGAAAGAGACGCTTGCACTCGGATAACCTGGCCTTAATTTTATTAATCTTCTTTATTTATTTCTTCTTACAGTTTCGTCCATTCCTGTCTATCTGTCTTAAAACCTCAATAAAATTACGCTCTCATTTTTGTTCAATAAAATTACGCTCTCATTCAAGGAAAGTGTGAATGGAATGGTTGAAAGGGGTCGCCCTAGGCGCACGTACGCTGACCAAATAGGATGCGTACTGAAGAAGGGCCAAATAAAATGTACCCGGAACCGACGAGCATGTATGAAGAGACTTATGAATGTTGAGGAGGCGAAAGATGTGTGTCAGAATCGTAGCATGTGGCGATCTATTGTCTCTGCCTACCTCAGTAGTGGGACATAGGCGTGAGCATATGTATGTATGTATGTATGTATGTCATTTTTGCACCTATTCTTCTTCTCCATATTGTGTGGCCAGCAAGCCCTGTCAGAGTTTTTTCAAACGGCCTCAGAAGAACTGAATCTGAAGTGGTTTTTATGTAACGACTAGTACCACCAGAGATAGTGGCAACTATTGAAATAGAAGACATGAAACCAGGTTATAATAATGACGCGAAATAAGAAAATGATAATTCGCTGAGACTTGGGCTCAGGAACGATTTCATCGTATCCTTTTCCAAGTTCAGGCGGCGACATTATCTTTGTATAACTGCATACTTTGTCACAATGTTGCTAAATGTGTAATAATTTATGTTGTTATTCTGAATAAATAATTTACTTAATATTTAAAAAAAAATCTTTACTGAGCTTTATTCGAGGCAGAATTGGAGTTGCTTTGTGGGTCTGCTATTGGGCGGTCACGTGCGCGTCGGTTGCCCCATCCCCGGCCTACAGTGGAACTCCAGTGGTGGCTCAGGATATTGTTCTTTTATAAGAACAACCCTTGAAGTCACCAAAATATCATTATAACCGTACAACGTCAAGCACTTTTGCTATAAAAACTCGACATTGGCAAAATCATCATTAACCAAAGATAGCAGCCATATTTTTAAAAATAGAATAGAATAGAGGCAGAATTCGAGGAAGCTACTATTTCAATCTAAAAACGTAAAGGCAGGAAAACTTTCATTCTATCAATTTCTATTTTCTGAAAATCGGATTTCCCTTTAAGATCACTAGTCCCAGAAATAAAGCCCTAAGAAATAATTAAAGTAGTGAACTAATCAATTACAGATCACATCCGACCGATCTGCCTGCCAACTTCGGATACGACGAAACACAATTCTCGGGACCATAAACTTTACGCAGCTGGATGGGGCATTGTTAACCAAAAACTGTTTCATTCTGCAATGGGATTAATCAAGCAGGATCAACGAGATAATACGAAACGTCACGTTGCCCTACCATATGTGCCAGACTGGGTTTGTATTTGTCTTTAACCTTGCCATTAAATTATTCCTAGAGTTGGCTTCTCTTATCTTGTTGTGGGGGCTGGCAGGCCAGCAACACTTCGACCCAGTGGGATCTTTTGTGTTAGCCCCAATACTTTTTGCTTTCCTCACCCTTCAAATACATAGTCAATGAAGGAGGCAATACCATTGAGGGGAAGAAACCTAAGATCTCCCGGTTTTGGGTATCCATCTCCGAGGAGGCACATGCGTTTTGCCGCCAAGACATCACAGTCACAAAGAATATGTTCCATGGTCTCTTCATCCTCTCCGCATGCTCGGCAGCTGGGATCTAGTGTGAGTTTCATTTTGTGCATCATCGCGCCTGTGGCGTAGTGCCCAGTGAGGGCTCCGACGATGGCACGAGCCTTGCTCCTGCTGTTGTTCAATATGAACTTTGAGACACGAGTTGTCACATTGCTGATAAATTTCTTGGAGTGTTGTAGACCTGCAAGGCCAGACCACTCTAGTTTGTGTGTTTTTATGTTGTTAGAGTTGGCTTACTATAGCCATGATGTTTGCAATAGACGGAACACGGATATATTTGGTTGCCTATCTTCTTTCATTCGTTGCGGGATCCAAGATACATTCATCCTCAACATCATGTCATCCTCGCTCGCTCGTTTGACTTCATTATCTAGTTGTGGGGGTAGTTCATTGGTCGCCGCTGTACACGAAGTACACGTTCCAAAACATTAAGTTATAATTTCTGTTCAGGGGTCCAGCATAATTCTCTATCTTGGTCACAATGTTCTTTTTAGGGTGCCGTACCTAAAGGGTGAAAACGGGACCCTTCCGTCCGTCCCTACCTATTTAGGGCTGTTACTTTTGAACCGTAATAGCTAGACAGTTGAAATTTTCACAGAATATGCGTTATCACGGCCGATTTGTTAACATCATCATCAGCCTATCATCGTCCACTGCTGAACATAGGCCTCTCTCAAGGCGCGCCACAAAACTCTGTCCTCGACCTTCCTCATCCAGTCGCTCCCCGCTGCTTTTTTTAGGTCGTCTGTCCAGCGGGCAGCAGGGCGTCCCACACTACGCCTACCAGTTCGCGGTCTCCACTCTAGAACTCTGACACCCCATCGGTTGTCAGTTCGCTTGTAATAAAAATGTCAAAAAGTTAAAAATTAAAGGGGGTTCTAATACAAGAAACTAGTTTATATCATCGTTTTTCTTCTCGTTCTATCGTAAAAACGGTAAAACATACAAGCTTTAAACTTGGTGTGATTATAGAGCAAACTCTACAGTATAACAACAACAACAAAAACCGGCCATGTGTGAGTCGGTCTCGGGCTAAAGGTAAAGGTCCCGCCCGGAGAAAACAACACTTATTTCTCTAAGTTAAGGGGCTACCTGCCTGTTTTGGGTAATTTTGTAACCATTTTATTAATTAACCATGGCACTTTTTGAGCTGAAATTTAAACTGAACCATCTACAGGATATGAGAAGTGATGTGGTTTTTCTAGAAATCGATTTTAATGAATAAAACCGAAGAAAAGGGACTCTAAAGTCACCCCTTTTTTTCCAGTTGTAACCATTTTACTCTTACATTTTTAATCGGAACAAAATGAAAATTTACTATATTGTTCACAATACAATTTAGAATGATGTGGTTTTTTTACTTTTTCGAAATTAATAAAAAATGATCGAATTTTTCATAGAAAACAGCAAAATTCTGACCGGAGCCACGCGCTCTTTCTCATCGATTAGTATGGAGTGTGAGTGAGAGGAGAGTGGTCCACGGCTGATACGCGGTGGTGTGGTACGGAACCTTCGGTGCGCGAGTAGCCTGACTCGCACTTGACCGGTTTTTTATTGTTATAAAATGTCCCTTTCGCAAACTGCTATTCTTTCCAAATGACCAAACCATCTCAACGTACCATTCTGTATCTTTGTTACTACATCCTCTTTCAGACCACAGTAAGTTATAGCCTGTAGAATCCCACTGCAGGGCAAAGGCCTCCTCTCACGAATAAAGGTGAGAGGGAGTGGGCCATACTCCACCACGCGGGCCCAGTGCGTGTTGGTGGAGGCAAGTTAGTGGTCACCTTGCTGTCAGAGAATTTTCAAGCCGCCAATAGGCCTCTGACCTGGCTTAACGAATAGTTACAACGCCATCTGACGGAACTATCCGAGACCAACTGCTTAACGTGCCTTCCGAAGTACGGAAACGCTCGAGATGAAATACCACTAAACGGTCACCCATCCAAAGACTGACCGGACCTGACGTTGCTTAACTTCGGTGATCGTTTCCAATACCGAAGCTCCACTACGCCAGACCACAACGTTACTTTAATCTTTGTTAAATCTTTATCTTCCAGAATTGCAAGAAAACCTGGAATATATGGGACAAGCAAATCTGCGCTGGTGGTGATGGACACAGTACTTGTAATGGGGACTCTGGCGGGCCTTTAATGAAACAAAATGCTGGTGTATACGAGGCCGTGGGTATAGTCAGCTATGGAAATCCGATTTGCAATCAAAGCCCTGCTGTTTTCACAAAAGTGTTTGCTTATAGAAGATGGATTGAAAGTAATATGTATTTTTAAATAGAATTATTTTAATGTTCTTTGCAATTTGCCTTGAAAATTAAATACGCATTTTAAAAAACATACTCTTTATTATATCCTCGTCCTTATTAATATCCTTCTTAATATGCTGGCACTTTTTTGAGGGGATGATCAGACCATCAAACTAAACAACATTCTCTATGGCACCAACATCGAAATCCCGAAAAAAAAATTCTGCTGCTCCATACAAAACTGCAAACCTTCTCGAGCCTGATGAATGGGACAGATGGTTTTTTTCGCGATTTTGATGTTGGTCCCATAGAGAAAGATGTTCAGTTTGATGGTCTGATCATCCCTTTAAAAAAGTGTCATGCTATGTAAATTCCCACACCAATTACAATATGAAGGTCATTTGACATCTAAAATTTTGATTGATTCGTTGGAGTCAGAGTTACAGAACATGGTACGGTATGGTTAAAGGAAGTTTAAGGCTAGGTTATCCCAGTGCAAGCGTCTCTTTCTTGCAAGCATAAGTTTACAATTAGCCATCCCGCTCCAATTGAAAGCAGGATCGCAAAAAAACGTGTTTTTCGTCAATATCTTTGCTCATGGGAGTTTCTAAGCTAAACATTCTTCTGAGTTCACTAAAAATATTTAATGTATTTAGTTAAGTACAAGAATAAAGAGTTAAATATCAGCAGTTTAATCATAGTATTGAAAAAATATAACAAAAAGGGGTAACTTTGGGATGTTTTTCTATCTAGTAAACTTAATCTAATCGTGTAATTGAGAACAGTCGCCCATCCGCCCGATCCTTAAATAAGACATAATTTAATTTCAGACTTTAAAACACAGTTTAAAACACTTTCGTTCGTGTTCAAAAAACGGGCTCGACGGGATAACAGCGTCTTAAGCGAAAAAGGAATGAAAGTGAATGCTAAAACTAAGGTGATGGTGTTTGAACGGGATGAATGCATGACTGGGGGTGCAGTATAAAGACTGGGGATGGAATACTGGAACAGGTAAAGGAGTTTGTTTATCTGGGAAGTATGTTCACTACGGATGGGAAATGTGAGAAGGATATAGAAAAGAGAGTTAAAGCTGGAACGCAAGTAAGTATATGATGCCACCAGTGCACTTGTGGGGAGCCAAATTGTATCTACCTAAGCTCGTTTGGCTGTCCACAATAACGTGTTGGTTCCAACTTTGATGTATGGGAGTGAAAGTTGGGTGTGGCAACAGAAGAATGAAAGCAGAATAAATACAGTAGAAATGAGGGCTTTACGCAAGATGTGTGGTGTAACTATAAGGGACAGAGGAATACTGAGTTGGGAACGTTGTGGTTTGAATGAAAACCTAGTGGTTAGAGTAGAGAAGGGAATTCTTCGATGGTTTGGACATATCGAAAGGATAAATGAAAGTCGACTTACGAAACAGATAAACACGGTGTTAGGGTTGCATTAAACATTGCAGTTGATATTGAACAACTTTCCCTAACAGACCTATAGGTTTGCAAAACCAATTTTGGTCTTCCCATACTAAATTCAATCAGCTGATTGAACGTTTGTATGAAAAGTAGAAACAAATTTTTTGCAAATTTCCTATTCTTAGCTTTCTTAGTGTGGGGACTTGTCATAGATGTCAATACCCACAAATTATTGCAAAGAAGCTAACAGATGGCGCTACCGTCGCTCTCAGAAATATGCTCCATACTAAGACAACGTTCACCGTAAATACGTAACTCGTAACCTACTACAAATAAGGTTCACAATCGAATGCGAGACATAAATCGCGCAAGAGAAATAATCACAGAGATTCGATATATATACAACGTCCAACTAAGAACTGTTGGACCACGGCCGGTCCCCAGGCTTCACACTAAGCCTGGTGGAAGATCTTCCCTTTTCAATGGAGGAACATTCCCAAGTACCACCTTCATATTGGTGACCCTCGACAAAGAACACAGATCAGCAACCAGCTTCAACCAACCCTTCACACCCCTCGACCAGGTCAAACAAGCAGCAGTCACGCCATCAAACCGAAGCCCACACCAGGTCCATCGCAGCTGTTTTCACACCGCTTCCTGGGCCTGCAGCTTCCTCAACGACAGTCAGCGTCTGCACAGAAGGATCTTCCGCAGCCCACGTGTCCGAGCTCACCTCCACGTGGCAGTTCTGCTCGCCTTCTCCACGCCTGTCACTCACCCGCATCACATCAGGACTTGTCTCCCTGACAGATGCACACACTCGCAGCACATCGCTCGTCAGACTCACTTGACTGGAGCCCTGCACCTACATGGATACAGACTGCACACTTCGAACAACTCAACGACCTCCGGTCTGAGGGGGGAGTACTGTGGGGACTTGTCATAGATGTCAATACCCACAAGTTATTGCAAAGAAGCTAACAGATGGCGCTACCGTCGCTCTCAGAAATATGCTCCATACTAAGACAACGTTCACCGTAAATACGTAACTCGTAACCTACTACAAATAAGGTTCACAATCGAATGCGAGACATAAATCGCGCAAGAGAAATAATCACAGAGATTCGATATATATACAACGTCCAACTAAGAACTGTTGGACCACGGCCGGTCCCCAGGCTTCACACTAAGCCTGGTGGAAGATCTTCCCTTTTCAATGGAGGAACATTCCCAAGTACCACCTCCATACTTAGGAAACGTTGTTCAGTATCATGGGTTCAATCACCCCTTAAAGTAATGTGATTTGTCCATACTGCACGGCGTGAAATATAAACGCCGTGTAATAATGGACTATTTTATAGCTCAGTGTGACCTAAACCCGCCATCTTTTTTAATTTATTGAAATTTATTATCTTTAATGATGAACTTTTTAATTTTATGATCTCGTATATACTATCCAATCCTGCACGAAGGGGTCCGGGGGCGGAATTGAAATTTATTTATTTCACCAATCGCATTAAATTTTTATTTTTCAAAGCAGCAGACGACTTTGTTCGTTTTCTTGGAAAAATTCTGTCTTCAAGTAAAATTATAAAGAACAAAATAGATGTTATACATTTTGTGTCTATTTGTCCTTATATTAAACGTTCTAACAATAAATCTGCATTGCAATGCATGCCTACCAAACTTGAGCTTGAGCTTTAAAAAATTTAGTCGTTAGAATGTTTTTTATTGAAAATATTAATATGTTCATAATTCTACCCTCGCTTCCAAATGCAAAGTGTACATAATTCGATCTGATTGTATGTTTATCTTTGAAGTAAACTTTGCTGACCACGGACCTGAAAAAAAGACGGGCGTAATCTCGTCTAATCACGAGTGAAGCACATATTTGTGTGCGTGCTGACGCAGTGTCGCGCAGTACAAAATAGTGGCGAGTTGTAGGACCTGCGTCTAGAACTGGTGCATCTGTGAGAGTGTAGGTCCCTTGTAGAACAAACGAATATGTAGGAGGTCTTTTTAGTGTCACATTATTTCCGTATTTTTTTCAAGTCATTGGCTATACCTAACTACCAAAATAGCAAAACTAATGTTTCAGGAAAAACGACATGTCCAGCATTGATGGTATCCTTAGTTAAAATAAGAACTAAAAACAAAAACCGTATAAAAATCTTTAATAAACCCATAACCTAACATCACAGATTCAGAGCTCAGTCTTGCTCGTTTTTGTATGCCATTCTCTGAACGCCTTCACTGCTCTGAACACATCCTCGGCGAAGACCCCAGGAAGTTCGAAGGCGAGGAAATGGCCCCCATCTTCAATAACGGTTGTATTGATCAGATTTGGATACTTGCTTCTTAAGATACTCGCTGACTGATAGGCAATTTCATGTTTCGCTTGAAGTGCCCATGTTGGAACTGGAGATTTGATGCTGAAAATGAGTTTTAGAAGGTCAAAAACGAATAAAGAATACAGGAGACAGCAAGAGTTTTGTCATTTTTATTTCTCTAGAATTATTTTCGGGATTTAGACCGAACTCTCCATAAGCTGTCAGTAGATTTATTCGCAATTACCCCAAAGTTGCTATTTAAATTGGTCAAAGAGTTAGATTCCCCATAATAGTGTAAGGTAGTTAACGACACCTACAAGACTGGATGACTGGTTGTGGAAAGGTTTTTTTTTCTATTTCCAAACGAATCAACTTTTCAAGATCCAAAAAAAACCAACTCTATGCGTTTTACAACTTGCAAATGGAAGAACTCTTGAAAGGCAAATAGGGAACGACAGATTTTGCAGCTTTTTAGACCAGTAACTAACACAGCTACTAAGAAAGAGATGCGAAAAAATAAAGAAAACAAAAAAATGCTTACTCATCTAACTGCATTGCCCTGGACTTTGCACTCATAGACTCAGCATACAGCCTCATAGAGGTTGTAATAGAGTTGGTTGTCCAGTACACCATCAGGTTATCAATAAGCTGATCCTTGGAGAACTTGCCGCTTGTCACGAGTCCTCCGTCAGGGAGATCACGGTTCTTCATGTTAGTCCATGAGGAGAATTTCTCCAGAATGTAAGCTAGGAGACCTGCTGGAGAATCTGTGAGGCCCACGCCTGGAAATTTCAAAATTAAGTGATGAGTGTTAATTTGGATGGCTTGCCTTTCTGGCATGTGGCTTATTTTTTATGGGTGCTTCACTCGTGATTAGACGAGATTTTTTTTTTTTTTTTTTTTTGTTAAATGTTGTGTACTAACTAACATAGTGTTTAAGTCATTAATGTATCTACTAACAAAACTATGGACATTTGTCTGAAATAAATTTATTATATTTTATTTATTTATTTAGCCTCCGTATCACCTGAGAAGAGGAGGCCAAGGATTGAACATGCTTTCTCACCCTGAAGATGCCTATTCCAAAGTTTTAATAATACGTGAACACAGGCCTTTATACAAGGTGTTACAAAAATACACAAATAAACCTTTAAGGGGGTGGTGTAGACCATCAAACTGAACAACTTTCATTATGGGACCAATATCGAAATCGCGAAAAAAAAAAATTGATGCTCCATACTCTACAAATCGACTAGAGCTATAATATGTATGGGATAGAAAAATTTTTTTTTTCGCGATTTCGATGTTGGTCCCATAGAGAAAGTTGTTCAGTTTGACGGATATTTATTGTTACTGAAAGACCCTGTATTGAACTTTCGACTAAGAAGCTATGACTATGATTAAAATATTGCGGTGTTAAGTCAGGTAGCCACCACGTGTTCCTTCTTTACTTCACTGCGCATCGTCGTACAACTTAGTTACATCGCAACATCTCTGGTACACAGCCAGCTTATGCATAAAGTTGAACTGTAATGAACTTACCTACAGTATCAGGTTTAGTAGCCTGAAGATGTAAGTACGCGAATTCTTCTACAATGAGCGGCAGGTAATGAGACAGAGGGTACATTCTATCAGCCAGATGCGGCTCTACGACCAGTGATGGGATGAATGCGCCGAGAAGGGTCTTGAGCATCGAGCATTTACCCTGTAAATTAAAATGTTACTTCTGTACATCCGTTTTCTTTGGTGTCATCTTAATCTAAACTATTATAAAACTGTAACTGAAGTGTGTCTGTACATTGAAGATATTTACAAAAAAAAGATTACGATATGGTTTTTAGGTATCCCTGACTCGAAATCAACCTTTTTTAGAAATTTTGTCTGTCTGTTTGTCTGTTTCTTTGTGTGTTTGTATGTTTGTTTTTTTGTTTGTTTGTTTGTTCGCGCATCATGCAAAAACTACTGAACCGATTTTGATGAAACTTTTTTTGTTTGATAGCTTATGATCTGACTTAAAATCTGGTATAAAATTTGTACGGACGAAGTCGCGGGAAAACACTAGTCTATTATAAAAGGCTATCGTTAAAACTATTCGAACCCCAGGACTAGTCCTGAACGAAGAAGTGGTTTTTTTATCGTACTTCTCTTTTGTTCAAATTTTAATAGTAAAAATTTTAAATCTGCAATTCACTACTTTCTGCCAAAGAAAAACTAATGGACATGGCTGTACTTGGGATATAGTAAAACTCAAATTACTAAACTGTAAAAAACAGTATCAATTCAACTTCTAGCAATGGATGGTTATACGCTCTTTATTACTTGATAACTGGAGCCACATGTTGCTACGGACATAAGATTACGTTGATGATGACGATGATGAAGAGATTAAGCCTCTTACGATTCTTTCCTATGAACAAGGCTATTTCGCGTTCCATTAAATTCAGGAGAGTAATGATGAGAGAGTTCATCTGTTTGACTGAATGTTGTGCGCTAACACAACTTCACAAAAATTTCCGGCACACCTGACAGCTTTTCTAAATAACCATTAAGCTGCTGTGGTTATGTGCCTGGTAAAGTCTCATTACAGTTACCTGGTTAAAGGCCATATTCGTGTGATGTCCCATTATTTCATTCGGGTAAATGGTCGACATAATTGATGCAACTAACGATCCCCAATCTCCGCCTTGAATGTAATACTTCTTGAAACCAAGTCTCTGCATTAAGTTCCTCATTATGACTGCGGCCTGGGCAGCACCCAAGCCGGGGCGAACTGCTGCCTGAAAGAAGAATTGAACATTGAGGAGAAGACAAAAATCCTTTGGTTTGTTTTGAAACTGATTCTTGCGGTAATCAACATAGATAGAAGATAATTAATGACGTCATTCTCCGCATAACAACGCACGCTTAATGACCCCCTGATTCTTATCGATATTATATTGTTATAACAATTAATGAACTTCTTTGATATTGTCAACATGAATTACCTGATCTGATCCCAATGATTGAGGTTCTAGGATCTAGTCTAGACTTGTATGTGGTAACTAGTAAAAGTATAAATTCGTATTCATCTTAGAATTGTATTCCTAATTAAGGTACAAGAGGTCAAGGAAAGAGCCTCCCCGAGTGATGTAACCTGAGTTCGTCCAGCGCAACCTGCTCAGTCAGCCTCGATACTACCATTGCTGACTGGCTAATCTTTACACTACAGCATACGATACGGTCGTGCTGACAGAAAAGAAGAAGAATGAATATACTTGAGAAGCCGAGAGTGGCTTGTATCGGAACATCAGAAGACCAAAGTTGAGATTACGGTGGATGTCGCCACTTCTCCATTTTTTTACATGGCTTCTTTTTAAGCATTTTTTGGTGTGCAAGACATATTGGTTAAGGAACTTACATCTGAAAATCCGTATCCAGGAAGACTGGGCACAATAACTTCAAAGGCGAAATCATAGCCTTTAGCCTGACGAGTGACTAAAGGTATAGCTTCGTAGAACTCCCTCACGGACCCTGGCCATCCGTGCATCATAAGCAGAGGAAGAACTTGAACGTTTGCTGGAACCTGGAAATTGGGAGATGATAATTAATAATGAAGATTTAGTATAACGTAGGTAGATCTCTCAAGGTAGCTAATGAAAAGAACTGCAGTTTTTCTTATAAATCTTATAATTAATCATGATGCTTGATTATGCGTTGAATTACACTTTATAAAAAAAGGAATTAAGTTGGCTTATTATACGGGACTTTGTAAGAAAGAATGGTAAAAGGATCACGCAGTTAATATAGCGATTATAGCAGATGGATAACGAATCGTTGTAATGACTACCTACTTAATGAGTGTAATGAGGGAAGCTTTATTTTTGAAATATACGTTGAGGTCCTGATCTAATTATTTGGATATGACTGCATTCATGAATTGCATTTAAGATTTAAACTGTAAATTTCACAAAAATCTTCATAAAACGATGAAATTTTGAATGAAGCAAGTACCTGAGGCTTAACTCTGATGAAATGAATATCCAATCCTTGAATGTTGGTCTTGAATTGAGGGAACTGGTTGAAAAATTTCTCTCGTTGAGCGAAGGGATACTTGTCAGCCCAGTAATTGATCCAGGTGTCTAGCTGAGCACTGTTGAAGCCGTATTTGAAGCCAACACCCTCTAGTGGTGGGACGAATGGACGGTGCATTTTCAGCCGATCTTTTAGATCTTTTATCATCTGGAATTATTAAAACATACGTCTTAAAAATTGCATTATTATTGTGATCAAATTTATAGCCTGCAGGATCACACTGTATGGCAAAAGCCTCCTCTTACGTATTAGGCTGAGAGGCAATGGGCCATACTCCACCACGAAACCTCCTGTGCGGATTGGTGGAGGCAAGCGGTCAACTTGCTGTCAGAGAATTTTCAAGGCGCCTTAATAAGCGTCTGACCTATTACGAATAGTTACACCACCATCTGACGGAACTATCCTGGACCAACAGCTTAACGTGCCGTTAAAAGCACGGAGATGCTTGAGATGAAAAATACCAGTAATCAGTCACCCATCCAAAGACTGACCAGACGTGACGTTGCTTTAATTCAGGTGATCGTTTTCAATACCGAAGCTTGTCTACGCCAACAAGCGCATTAAATTCAAATTAGAAGCTGCTAAGTGCCTGGTCACCTTTTAAAATTGTACTTAAGATGATGACGAAATTCTAGTATTACCTCTTCACTAAACTTGACCTGGAAAGGTCTGATGCTGTTATCGCGCTTTCCTTTCAACTCCTTTGGTCCCCACCACTCGTCTGGACTTAAGTTGGGGAGTTTGGGAGGGTCACAGCATTTGCAAGACATCCATACTGCCACACCAATGACAACGGCTAGTATAGCCGTGATCACAAGTTTTCCCATTGTTCAATCTGGAATAAGATGAATAATTTGTTTTAGTATAGGGTCCTTCATAATCTGACATTTTTTAAGGCGATGATCAGACTATCAAACTGAACAACTTCTTTCTCTAATGGCACCAAAATTGAAATCGCGAAAATAAAATCAGCTGTCCCATAACATTTGGCTCAAGTAGGTTTACAGTTTTGTATGGAACAGCTTTTTTTTGCGATTTCGATGTTGGTCCCATAGAGTAAGTTGTTCAGTTTGATGGTCTGATCATCCCCTTAAAAAAGTGTCAGCATATTAAGTTGGACCCTGTATGTAATACTATAGCTGTTCCCACGTATCCGTCTGCGTGGACCTTAAAAAGTATCTAATCTGTGTGCCAAATTTCATTCAAATCCGTTTAGCCGTTTATGCGTAATTTTGTCTGTCTGTTTGTCTGTTTCTTTGTGTGTTTGTTTGTTTGTTTGTTCGCGCATCACGCAAAAACTACTGTACCGATTTTGATGAAACCTTTTTTTTTGATAGCTTATGATCTGACTTAAAATCTGGTATATAATTTGTGCGGACGAAGTCGCGGGAAAACACTAGTTTATAATAAAATTATCAATTTTAAAATGCCATGCCATGCCATTTATCGCCTCGGGTCGGCGCTTTGGAGGATATCTTTTATTTGTAGTTTGTAAGGTTTTTTTATGGTTTCTCTGGTGTTCTGTATTTTATGTTTTTGTGTTAAATAAATAAATGAATAAAATAAGCATTAGGGTACCTGCTGTATTGTATATAATATTATATAAATTTTTTTATTCTTTTTTTTTATATTGGGGTTTTTAACACAGAGGTTATGTCATCCCTGTAGGTATATATTGATGAATCACATAATACTATATTATGTAATATCTAATTTTATAAATTTTTTATCATCATTATCATCTGATTCATAATCTAAACGCGATCATTATCATTGTAACTGTTACTAATCCGTTGCATTCACCTAGTAACAACGAGTAAAAATTTTAATAATCAAGATAGTAATATTATGATAAGTAATTCAACTGTTCATGGAATAAACAACATAAAACTATACAGAAGCATAATCTTCCGTTGATTTCCCACAAGAAAAGGACACAAATATAGATGCCGAGAGAAGAAATGAGACAAAATGATGTTAATGATTGTACTGTTTTTGTAACCTGGCATTTTAAGCGGAACAAGCTAAGCTTAAAATGGACCTTATGTGGTTATTTTAAGAGTAGTTATTAGACAGTCCCTATTAGTTATACTGCCGTGCTAAGCCAAAAGGGCCTATGTCCGAAAATGACCAAAACATGTTCTCTGTTTTTTAGATACCTTGAACTGTAAGGAACCAGAATTTGTAAACAAAAAAATTTTATATTTACTAGAAGTGCCTGTAAAACGACTTTAGGGGATGACAAAGCAGTCGAAGTCGTGGGCAAAAGTTAGTACCTACTTACCTAGTAACATCATAGAATCCGCAACAAACTGAACAACTTTTACTATGTGACCAACATAGGAATAGCGAGAAACAAATCTGATGTTTCATGCAAAATGTCAATACATACTTACTCTACCCAAAACATAAAGTTATTATACCTTACAGGAATAGTCAGTGACATGAGTTGTCAAATGAAACAGTTTTTGGATGTTTTTTGGAGACTATTCGCAGGCGAAAATTCTAATACTGTCTATAATTCTGAGTCTAACGAAAAATCGTGGATAAATTAATGAAGTAGTGTCAGTATATTTCACAAAATTATCTACGATTTCACTTTAGATTCCCAATTATTCACGAAAACCGAATTGTAAAAATTGATTAGTGACTAAAAAACGGTTCTATTCATTCGCGTCACGTATCTCTTTCTATTATACAGTGGTGCCGCTAGGTACATCTCGCTCTCTCAGCTGTATGTTCCTCTATACCTACCTCTATGACCCAAAATGTATGGAAACAGCTGATTTTTTTTTCGCTATTTTTAATATTCATCATATAGAAGTTGTTCAGTGTGATGGTCTGAAGCCCCTAAATTATGTAATGCATTTAAGTTTACACCATGTATAAATTAAACTCCTCCTCTGGAGTCTGGAATGTTCTATCATGTTAGGTAGATAATTGACGATACCACAAGCAAATAGTAATTAAGAGATACGAATTCTAAACTTATCCATTCTTTAAAGTCCACAACACTTCTTAATACTAGTTCAAAACTGTTATTCTACCAAAAAAACTGTTTCCTACCTTTTAAGACGGTATAAAATATTACGTAAATGCATTATTATATCAAGGAATGTCAGCTCAACTCACCGGTTTATTAAATAAACGTAAAAAACACGTTTTCTGACGAGCTACCTCGCCAGGGTCACAGCGGTTACTGACTGACTCAATGAATAATATTTACTGTATGCCGGCCGGCAGATACCGGCACTATCTAAATATAACTATATATCGTGCGTGCCATAGATTTATAATGAAAAGATTGTAGTGGTCAAAGTAGATAGTTTGGACATATCGAAAGGATGAATGGCGGGCTGAAATGCTAAGTTGGAGAATAGGTCACTTTTCCGACTGTATACGTAATTATCAGACCCACCCATACAGCCCGCCGACAAGAGTGCGAAAGAGACAACTGCAGCTCGGACCGATTTTATATACAAAAAATCGACGAAAACAGCATTTCGTATTCCCCTGTTTTCTCCTCCAAAACTAAACCGATTTTAATAATTCTTTCAAAAATAATATGAGAAAGACTTGGGCTATGTCCTTATGTCAAATTTGTTTACTGGATGTCTGAAAACGATGTTCTTACAGTGATTAATTAATGCAAAAAAGCAAAACATAGGGGCATGGCAGAGGTGACAAAGATTGTATGGTAAACAAATATTTGTTCTAGTGTTATTATCCAGGGAGAAAACAGGGGAATACGTGTGTATAGAGAAAACTGTACTGGTCTATCCTCTTAAGGCGTGTCTTGGAAGGAAACATTGGTAGAGGCAGACCTATGAGGACTTACCTAGACCAGATCCTGGACGAAGCACTTTTTTTTTATAAATAGTCAGTATTGTGGGACAAATAGTGGGACAAAACAGGTTAAAAAAAAGATTTAAAAAAAAACGGTTAGTATTCAAATAATATTCTGATTAATCATCTCTACAAGGTGTTTCATAAGTAAGAATAAATTTTTAAGACTCTTAAGGGGGTTGTTTAGACCGTCAAACTGAACAACTTTCTCTATGGGACCAACATCGAAATCGCGAAAAAAAAAATTGATATCCCATACATATTTTAGCTCTAGTCGATTTGTAGAGTCCATATTCTACAACTCTCTCTCTGTATGTTCGATATCATCAATTATTTTTTCGCGATTTCGATGTTGGTCCCATAGTGAAAGTTGTTCAGTTTGATGGTCTACACCACCCCCTTAAAGGTTTATTTGTATTTTTGTAACACCTTGTATATTCGAATTTTTTATTAAAATTAAATCCAGCAGCGACCGAGCTGCCTCGCATGGCAAAATGGTATCTCAAGCTGTGCCTCGCCCGAGGCAAACATGTGCTACCACATACAGCCCTACGCTGCAGCACTTATGACGTTTATTTGCCTCATTCGTTAGCACAGTTTGCTTTCTTGTGGGTTTTCAGTTTCTTTGTAGCGCAGCCTATCTGGCATGATTTCAACTGAGGCAATAAGCCCGAGGCAGCCTCGCGAGGCTGCTCACCTGTCTAGTGAGCCACTGATTATTAATTCACTGTGACTCAGTAAACTTTTAAGTTGAGTAGTACTTATTTATTGCCTGCAATAAAGTTGGCAGTTGTAGTAGTGTTTTTGACCACCCCAAAAATATTTATTGAATCTTTCCCTAACACCCTGTACACTTAATTATCTAGTTACAAACCAAAAAACATTCGGACAAAGTAAAATAAGTGATCTTCAAGTTTCTACATTGTATTTAAACATTTTTGAATTTATAAAATCGAATACTACAAAATGTGTAAAGCGATAAGTCTAAGAAGATAACCTTGTTGATAAGGGTTAGTGCCATCTCTCCCCGTTCCCAGCTCCACCCGTCCCAACTGAACCCGATTTTATTTACACTCGATTAATTTTATTAAAATATAATTTTACGATATATCCATAATTTAAATTGGTTTCATTTTAGTACAATCGAAGTCAAAAAGTGTTTCGGTTAAATCATTTTTAAAAAGACTTAATTAAGGACATATTTACGGAAATTTCTTAATGTTGATTTGTGCTTTTATCGATATAGTTAAAGTTAAGTAAGTAATTTAGTTGTTGCAGTTAAAATATCTGTCCTTGTGTATTAAACCTTTCAACACATCTAATTTGTCGTTCAGTTTGTAGGGTTGCATTCAGATTGTTTTTTACCTGCTATAACCCTATTGTCTTAAGCGCTGTCGGTGAAGAAAAGAGATAGACATAGTAGCGTTGCAAATTTTTTAATTTAAAATATTTTTTCGTTTTTTCGCGATTAATCTGAAAAAATATAAACATTCCGTAACAAACCGATCAAGCTATTGCCACATTAACTGCCACATTAATATAAGTAAAAACAATTACCAATCCACAGATTTTTGCACACAATTAGCTCAATTCTTTATTACATTGAAAAAATATTTGATATAGTTAACATTTTTCCTTTTTTATTTCCTTTTTATTTTTGTTGATTTTTAATAATTTTAGAAAGTTACTATTTCTCATTTCCTAATGTTGATTTTTGTGTTTACCGTTTTATAATGTTTATTTTTTAATTAAACATATTTTTTTTCGTTGTTTCGAGATTAGTCAGAAAAAAATTTCCATGGTACTATTATAAGGTTCTCGTATTTTTGCATTGTATTCTTTGACAATCTAGACTATACGATCGTTTTTATCTTATTGATTTTTAAGTACGTACTTTCTTTCACTTGGGCATATACAGGGTCCTTCTTAATATGCTGTCACTTTCTTAAGGGGATGATCAGACCGTCAAAGTGAAAAACTTTCTCTATGGGTCCAACAATGAAATGGCGAAAAAAAAAATCAGCTGTCCCATACATTTGGCTCGAGTAGGTTTGCAGTTTTGTATAGAACAGCAGGATTTTTTGTCTCGATTTCGATGTTAGTGCCATAGAGAAAGTTGTTCAGTTTGACGGTCTGATCATCTCCTTAAAAAAATGTCAGCATATTAAGAAGGACCCTATATTGGTGTAAATAAAACTTGTTACTTACACCAATAGTTGCCCTAATTATTTGATTTATGTAAATTGTAATTGTGATAACTAAATCTGTGATTTACGAGTAGATAAATAATAAACACGATTAAGAAAACACCTCAGCATTTTTCTTCTTCAGTGTACCAGTTTATTATTAAAACATTTACAGTCGGGTGCAGTTGGGAATTTGTTTTTGATATGGTATTTAATTACATTTATAGTTGGGCAATAAAATCGGGTTCAGTTGGGACGGGTGGAGCTGGGAACGGGGAGAGATGGCACTAACCCGTTGATAACTGCTTACGTAGATACCTACCTATACCTACTAGAATTATCTACATAACAAAATGTGCAAAAAAATAATGACTTGCATAAAAATATCATATTATTCTCTTTGGGTCTAGTTACGTAAAGGCCTCCGCTCATTGCAGCGATTTTATCGAGCGATAATATCGCTGCGATTTTGCGATAATAATTGTTTCCAGTACATTTTGTATGGGGACGCGCGCGATCCTACGCACTGCCGCGATATTATCGAGCGATAATATCGCTGCGATTTTGCGATAATTGTTCTCAGTACATTTTGTATGGGGACGCGCTCGATCCCACACACTGCCGCGATATTATCGCAACTCTTTCGACTACATTCAGTGGTGGGGCGCATGCGTGACGCGAATCGCGGAATCGCTGCAATGTGTCTAAAATTAATGGATAGGCCTAAAGCGCGATAAGTTGAAGCAAACTACTGGTGCACTTGGTCCATACAAACTAGCGCCATTATCTGTCAAATCTAGGGCACTTGCATACAAATTTGAAGTAAACCTTTCATTTGTTTTGCCTCATTTTTCTGGTTTGAAATGTTCGCGTAAGACCTATCCATTCATTTTATTTTGATCTAAGCAGTGTGTAAGGTGTCGCGATATCGCTGTCGATAATATCGCTCGATAAAATCGCTCGATAATAACGCTGTAATGTGCGGAGGCCTTAACACTTAACTACAATATTTCGTACAGTCAAGATGAGTAGTATATTGTTGTATGATTGTTATATTGTGCGTGTATGATGATTAGATTTGTTTTGTCATGCAAGATAATTAGTCTTATCAGACTGCTTGAGAAATCTACGCAGACTGGGGCACGACTTTGGATGGGTGACCTATCTAGAGCGTATCTTTCTGTGCTTCAAAGGCACTTGCTATTCTGTCTGATGCCGTAACTCTCAGAAGCGGTTGCGATTCATTCTATAGCAGGGGTGGCCAAGACGTCGACCGCGGTCGACCGGTCGCCCGCGTCGACATTTATGGTAGCCCGCGAAGAGATCGATAAAGTAAAAAGAAAATGAATCATCATCATCAGCCTATCATCGTCCACTACTGAACATAGGCCTCCCCCAAGGCGCGCCACAAAACTCTGTCCTTGGCCTTCCTCATCCAGTCGCTCCCCGCTACTTTTTTTAGGTCGTCTGTCCAGCGGGCAGCAGGGCGTCCCACACTACGCCTACCAGTTCGCGGTCTCCACTCTAGAACTCTGACACCCCATCGGTTGTCAGTTCTTCGGCAGATATGACCAGCCCATTGCCACTTCAGCTTGCTAATTTTCTGAGCTATGTCAGCCACTTTAGTTCTGTGATGAATCACTTCATTTCTGATGTGATCCCTCAGAGAAACACCGAGCATAGCTCTCTCCATAGCTCGCTGAGCGACCTTGAATTGACGAACTAGTCCTATCGTCAGGGTCCACGTTTCCGCACCATAGGTCATCACCGGCAGAACGCACTGATTGAACACCTTCGTTTTGAGGCATTGTGGTAGGGCCGAGGAGAATATATGACGTAGTTTCCCAAAAGCAGCCCAACCTAGTTGGATACGCCTAGCGGCCTCCTTGTCGAAGTTGTTTCTACCTAGTCTTATATTCTGTCCAAGGTAGACATAGTCTTGCACAATTTCTATCGCCGCCTCACCGACGTATACCGCCTCTGGCTCGACATGAGAATTAAGCATGACTTTCGTCTTGTCTAAGTTCATGCCAAGACCGACCCGTTGGGAAGCGGCATTAAGGTCGCTAAGCATCCCACTGAGGTCATGCCAACAAAAAGTAGAGTGTGAATCTACGTTTTCTATGATGGAATGATACATCAGTAGGTATAGATTGACAGACGAGCATTACAAATAGGTACCAAAGAAATAATGTTGGGTACAGTTTTTTTATGTAGACCGCCAGGTAAATCTGAGTTTTCAAGTAGACCGCGTACTAGAAAAGTTTGGCCGCCCCTGTTCTATAGTGAAAGTTGTTCAGTTTGAGAGGATTTTAAGAGGATATGCCTTCTAAGGCTTCCGCTTCATACAAATGAAGTTTGATTATACAGGGTGTTTCATAAGTAACAATAAATTTTGAAAACTCTTAAGGGGTTGTTTAGACCGTCAAACTGAACAACTTTCTCTATGGGACGAACATCGAAATCGCGAAAAAAAGAATTTTATATCCCATACATATTTTAGCTCTAGTCGATTTGTAGAGTATACAGGGTCCAACTTAATATGCTGACACTTTTTTAAGGGGATGATCAGACCATGAAACTGAACAACTTCCTCTATGGGATCAACATCGAGAAAGTTTTAAAGTTTGATGGTCTGATCATCCCCTTAAAAAAGTGTCAGCATATTAAGTTGGACCCTGTAGAACATAATTTTTTTTTTCGCGATTTCTTTCTTGGTCCCATAGTGAAAGTTGTTCAGTTTGATGGTCTACACCACCCCCTTAAAGGTTTATTTGTATTTTTGAAACACCTTGTATAGCAGATATTAAGTGTGACGAGTCAAGTATACCTATCTAGTCTATACAGAACACAAATTGCTTCCTGCAATTTTTCGACCCTGACCCTACAAGTGAGGTGTGTATTGCGCCCATTGTATCTTATGTAACTGTGCTACAGTTTATTCCAAGCTCGAAGACTCGTAGGTCAAGCTAATATTACTGTTAAGGCGTGAAAATAAGAGCTGTGTCGAGGTACTTCTTGATAGGTGTAATAGCTGAATTGGACAATAGAACAATAGAGACGTAGTTGAACTTCTATTACAGCGCTGCGGTTCGTATACTATGAATAACAGACTGAATATGACAGTTACCAATTTGAGAATTTTGCTTGGCTAGACAGTCTCGATGTGTCTAGGTGTGTTTTTAGCTAAGATCCCTTCGAAGCTGTCGATTAAAGCTATTAATCTTGAAAACTACTGAACCTATTTTCATGAAACACTTCAAGAATACTTTTGCAATTAGTAGCTTTCGATTACAAAAAAACGCATCGAAGTCGGTTCATCTTTTGGAGCTACGATGGACTGACAGCTCGACTGACAGACATACAATAGCTGTCAAACTTTTTTTTTGCATCGGGGATTAAATTAATTAAATTAATCTGTTAAAATGTTTAATTTTTGACTGAATATTATCATGAAATTACAAAAAAAAATAGTAAGTACAAATACAAATTGTTTTTTTCCACAGTTTACACTTCAGGTTTACGGACATAAGGCCGCGAAGATACGGCGTTAAGTAAATCTAGAACTTAATCTAGAATTAAGCATTTTATCGGGTTCTTACCGCGTTTTTGTATATTTGAGTTCCCGATATTTCGGTAGTGTTACAACTGCAATGATCACGGGATGACTCTCGGATTCTTAATTAAATAATAACCGCGTAACTCTCAAAAAATTTACTTATAAATTTATAATCTAGATCTTATTGATCACAGTACGAAAATGTTTCTCAGTTTTATTACCCGACGTTGAAAAGGAGGTCAATATAATTGACATTCGTCGCTTAATTGTATGTATATGTATGTGTCACCCTTGCATGTAAATATTATTCCATTTCTATGTCCGTCCATATCTCCCGAACTGAACCACGGATTTTTTATATCGTAATTATGCAGAGCTGATTGAACCTCCAGTAATTGAGAGGAACCCGAAGAAGAAAAGTTGGTAGGTACCTACCTACTCTACTTTACGTTCATGAATAATAATATACTACTTACATTAAGAATTTCTAGCTATATGGCTGGTAAATAAAATTAAAAAATAAAAACAGTAACAACAATAAACAACTTTAATTCGTACAAAGTTTACATGGGAGGATTTGAGTATTTAAATATCGCAACGAAAAACCATCTTTGAGTCGCTGAACCGGCAAATCAAACACAAACTTAACCACATAACGATAACAGTCAGAATCACAGTTCAGTCTTATTTTTCTGAGCATGCCAATCTTGGAATGCCTTGACTGCTTTAAACACATCCTTGGCGAAGATTTCAGGTAGCTCGAAGGCAACGAAATGGCCTCCATCTTCGAGGACAGTTACGTCAATCAGATTAGGGAATTTTCTCCTTAAGATACTTGGGGTCTGATAGAAGAGCTCATGCTTGGCTTGGAGAGCCCAGGTTGGCACTGGAGATTGGAACCTGAAACCATGAATCATAGATTAAATTCTTCAGACACTAAAACGACGGCTAATTGACAGAGTTATACGGAGTATAATCAACTAGTACTATACTAATAAATAGATTTAAAACTGCACAAAAGAACACCAATATAAAGATTGCTTCAAACATTTTACAAAAGTTATCTAAAGAGGGAAAAAATATCCGTCATCCAGGAATAATTTTCAAATGCCAAAAAAACTGAAAAGATAAAAACAAGCTCCTTAAATCATAATAACTTTGTTAGAGCAAATTAATACAATTTGAATGTTATTACTTATTAGGTAGGTATCGCAAACGGGGACAAAGAAAAATTACGTATGGTTGGTTATGGTTTGTCCCCGCCTGCAATACCTACCTAATAAGTAATAACATTCAAATTGTATTAATTTGCTCTAACAAAGTTATTATGATTTAAGGAGCTTGTTTTTATCTTTTCAGTTTTTTATGCAGTCGGGTTTTTTGTTTATCTTAATAATTAAGTTTATTTCATACTTTTTAGTCTTGTGTCAAAATGGTAGCATAAAAGTACTACAATATATATATATTTGGAATCTGCTCTTCACCAGCTTTCATTTGATACCCATATTGTATTTTTTTACGAAAAAAAAATTATTCTCCCCCCTCTCTTTTTTAATTAGCAGACGTCATATTAAAATAATGTACCCTATGTCACTCTCACGATTTTTACGAATCTAATGATACCTCATACGTTAAAATCCATCCAGCCGTTTAAGCTGTAGGGCGTGCCAAAGAAATAGACATACAAACATACATACATACATACATACATACATACATACATACATACGCTCGAAAAACATAACCCTCCTTCTGTCGCAGTCGGGTAATAAAGAGAGGTACTTCCGCGTTTAGACAATAATTAGATGTATAATAGCTAGCATTAATAATCAATGGTGTGCTTGGAAGTGGTATACCTAAATCTTTTGGCTTTGAAAATTTAGTTTCATTAAAACGTTTACTTACTCGTCCATTTTAAGATCTCGGTTCTTATGAGCTAATGACTCCGCATAAAATCTCATGGAGGTTGTTATGGTGTTAGTGGACCAGTATACCATCAGGTTATCAATCAGCTGGTCTTTGGTAAACTTGCCACTTGTCACAAGTCCACCATCAGGAAGATTTCTGTTATTATTGACGGTCCAAGTAGAGAACTTCTCCAGAATGTAGGCGAGGAGACCTGTTGGTGAATCTGTGATTCCGACACCTGGAGAAGAGAGAATGGTTTTCAGAAGAAGGTTCTAGGTATTAGAGCCAGGCAGAGGCACAGTTACACATAGTTAGAGTCTCATTATATCTTTGTTCCGACGGCAACGGATACATCTGGTGCTTTGGGATGTGAGGCCAAAGCTTTTGAGAAAGAGCTGGGCAGGATGCTTGTAGAGAGCGGTAGCGACTCCCGCTCGGGATCGTATCTGGTCCAAAGGATTTCTCTAGCCATTCAGCGCAATGCTGCGAGTGTGTTGGGTTTTTTTGGGCCAGGTGCGTTCGTTATAGTTTAGTAAGATGACGAAGCTGATTGTGTTGCTGTTGCGGAAGACTTATTATTATTGAGTGAATAGGGCCTTAACAGACTTGCGACTTGTGCCACTTCTACCATCGCTGATCTTTTGTGAACGCCCTTTCTACAGTTCCCTATTAATCCCTACAGCAGTTAGAAATCGCAGTATGTTTTTCGCAGGGAGGTTTTGTATCTCATCTGGAATCAGTACCTGTCTGCCAAGATGAATACTTCGTTTGTGCTTTAGTGGACCACAATCGCAGAATGTGCAGGGGAGTGTCCATTTCCTCCCCGCAGAACCTGCAGCAGGTGGAGTCGCTTAGTTTTAAGGTGTGCATGTGTTTATTAAGTTTACAGTGACCTGTAAGTGATCTCACTATTGCACATAGATTGCCTTTTTTAAGAGCTAATAGGCTGTTCGCATGCTTGCGATTATACCCTTTGATAAGTGCTTTGGAGTGATTTAGACCTGAAGCATTTCTCCATGATGTCTCAATCGCCTCCTTGAAGCCGTACTTATTCAAAGTTTCCCGTGTTAGACTTTTAGGGATGCGGAAGACTTGCTGTTTATTTAAAGTTTTGACGAAGCATGTGCAGACAGCTTGTTTTTTTTAGACAAAGGTATAATTTTGATTGTCTAGCTATTTCTGCGTACGTATCAACGAACAACTTGTGATGTAGGAACAGTTTAGTCTTTTCCTACGATTGTTCCTCATCCATCATAAAGAAAAGATAAAAAAATGTCGACGCCAGTATCTTATACGTGGGGAGACTCGAATCTCGTAGCAGAATTTTCTGTAACCATAATAGAAGAATCAACTTACCAACAGTGTCAGGCTTTGTAGATTGAATGTGGAAGTAACCAGATTCTTCGATCATATTGGACAACCAAGATGACAAAGGGTACATCCGATCAGCAAGTTGAGGTTCCACCACAAATGAAGGGAAGAATGCTCCAAGTAATATTTTGAAAGAAAATGCTTCATTCTGCGGAAGTAAACGAATAAATGAAATTTACAAATAGACAGTGAAAACATGACATTAAACCAATTTACAAGGTCGAACAAAATTAGCTGAAATTATTTTAAAGAGATGGTCAGACCATCAAACTGAACAACTTTTCTTATAGGATGACTAACATAAAAATTGGGACAAAAAATCACCGGAGTCCATAAATTTGGGTAGAGTAGTTTTGTATGGAACCGCTGTTTTTTTTAGGATTTTGATATTGGTCCCATAGAGAAAGTTGTTCAGTTGTAATGTCACAAAAATCAGAACAAAATATGTAAGTAAGTTATCATAAAATAGAAGCTAAGTTGTTAGGGATCACAAGAAACAACTCTAAAAAATACGTATGAACAAATTACCAGAATATATGCCATATTGCTATGGTGCCCCAACACTTCATCTGGAAACAGAGTAACCAAACTAGAAGCTATGTTTGCTCCCCAGTCTCCACCCTGTACGTAGAACTTCTTGAAACCAAGGCGCTTCATCAGATTCCTCATAATAACTGCAGCTTGAGGTGCACCAAGTCCTGCGCGGACAGACGCCTGAAAAAGAACTTCTTTTTCTAGAAAGATGCAATGCAAGAAAGTAGAGAGCGCTTAAATCACAGTTAATAGAGATGAATGGAAGAAGATAACATATTGCACGGACTCCAAGTAATGGTATAAGAACAAGAGAATGCTAAAATACTAACAGTGAAAACCACTTACATCAGAGAACCCGTATCCAGGTAGACTGGGCACAATAACTTCAAATGCGAAGTCATAGCCTTCAGTCTGACGGGTGAGCAGTGGAATAGCTTCAAAGAACTCCCTCACTGACCCTGGCCATCCGTGCATCATCAGTAAAGGAAGCACTTTCACATTAGCAGAAACCTGAAAATGAATTGACACTAATAATAACATAAAGGATAGAAAAAAAATCCTCTAAAGCGCCTTCTTGGCAGAGTGCCTAGGAGGCTGGCAGCGTTGCCTCTTTGAATCGCTAGACTGATCCTTTGCGCAAAATAGCTGCCAGCCCTCTTGTCGCCTGTAGTCTCGAATAGGCCTTGAGAAGCATTTGAGGGACATTTTCCCCTCAGGACCCCAGCAACCTTGAGTCTCCACAGCGAAGGGCAGTTACCACTTATAAATAGAAATCTTACAATTTTCCAGGGCATAAGGGGCGGTCTTCTACCAAATTAAAGAGCAACAAGAAATGGAGAACACTAATTATAATACTCCTAACTATATGGGGACTCACTGAGGATTAGCAGAGTGGTGAACTGATGACAGATGTTATGTCTTACTAAATTAAACGTTTCTGGTGCAAACATGCATAGCATGTCTTACGAAACACAGAGGTGCTGACGCGCAGGTGGTGACAGGAGGATCTAAATACTTTAGTGTGGTGCTCCTGCTAAAATATGTGTGATTTTGACGTTTTTGTAAAAAGAGCAGTGCCCTTATTATTTCTATAATATTTTTTTCCAATCTGTAGAAGTTCCGTTTCATTTCACATTGATTGTTTAAAAGACCTAATCGTCAATACACGTTGCATAATTAACTTACTTGAGGCTTTACTCTGATGAAGTGAATGTCCAGTCCCTGAATATTCGTCTTGAATTGAGGGAACTGGTTGAAAAATTTCTCTCTTTGAGCGAAGGGATACGTGTCAGCCCAGTAGTTGATCCATGTATCCAATTGTTTGGTATTGAAGCCATATTGGAATCCAACACCTTCCAGAGGTGGAGTGAATGTACGATGATTCTTCAGGCGATATTTAAGATCTTTTATCATCTGAAAGTAAGAAACATATCGGTGTTTAATTAAATCAATGAGGCTCACTGGTATATACGAATTGTTTTAATCTCAAATTAAGGTTTATCTTTCAGATAACCAGATAAAAAAGCAGAAACAACAATATATTTGACTGATTACTCGGGATGGGGACCGAAATGGTTTAGGAGTCTGATGCAAGGTAATTATCCTATAAGCCATGCGGCACACATAGCATCTACGTACTCCTTTCAAAATGTGTTCTACTTTGGTTTGTCATGAATACCAACTTTTCTCTCTTAATTTAGATATTACCTCTTCACCAAACTTGACTTGGAAAGGTCTGATGCTGTTGTCCTGTCTTCCTTTCAACTCATTTGGTCCCCACCATTCTTCTGTGCTTAGGACTGGTGGTTGACCAGAGCTGCCTGATTTGTAAGTTATCCATACTGCAGCTCCCACAGTCAGGACTATTAAAACAGTGATTAGTTTCGCCATCAGTAACCTGGAAAGAGCATTTGATTAACTGCTGGACATATTTACCCCAAAACCCAAAAACCGCGACGACAACCGGTCCTGCACTGCCCTCATCCAACGGGTGCCCGCTACCTTTACCAGGGCATCGGT
Source organism: Agonopterix heracliana (assembly GCA_963693445.1). Classification (NCBI taxonomy): domain Eukaryota; kingdom Metazoa; phylum Arthropoda; class Insecta; order Lepidoptera; family Depressariidae; genus Agonopterix; species Agonopterix heracliana. The sequence goes on from OY856332.1 coordinate 3,514,415, forward strand.
CCTGGTAAAGGTCCCGGTTAGGGTGGGCCTGGGCCTACCCAAGCTGCGCATTTTGGTACGCGATCGCCACTTACACAGGGTGTAAGGAAAAGTATAATTAACCTTTAAACCACATACTCTACCCATCAAGCTGAACAACGTTTACTATGGGAGCAAACCGATCGGAGAGAAAAAAAATCTGCTATTGCATACATTTGATTTGAGTAGGTGTTGGAGTTTAGTAAGAGTATGTGGTTTAAAGGTTAATGATACTTTTACATCCTACACAGGACACTTTTTTAAGAGGATGATCAGACGGTCAAACTTAAAAAGTGTTAGCGTATTAAGAACGGCCCTATATGATAAAAATAATACATAACGCATTTATGCAATATCATCACTGGATCAGATTTTTATCACTGTAAATTTATTTTATTTTATTCGGAAAACTTACAGCTTACAATCACAATAATAGTCCTGTGAATACTTTATATAGTAGTACAAACTGAGCCAATTAAAAATGTTCACTAGTGTTTATAACAATAAGACAGATTTTTATCAACACGATTGTTTGCTTATTGCACAATGAATAGCAACAGGTTAAAACATTCTGACTTGCAAAAACTATTATTTAAAAACGTAATCTTATCTCATAATAATTATTATCAATTATGTGATAATTTATTTTATTATATTATCAAATTATAGTAGATTACACACCGAGGACAGAAAAGTAAGAAAGGCCTCAGATCTCATGTAATTGTTGACCGAGGCGAAACATGTGATCTGAGGCTTTTTTATTTACTGTCCGAGGTTATTATACTATTTTCCTCCTCGACCGAGGTGGAAAGCGACAAATTCGTTTAGCGCATCGGGACGACAATTGACGCTTTCCGTCCGGAGGGGAGAAAATAATTATATCATTCTTACCAATAATGTGTACATTAGTACTAGGCACCTATATAATTTCTAGGCACTATGGGAGCAAACTTGAAATTCAATCTATCAGGTAATCTCCAAGATATTTATTTATTATTATTTTATTATTTATTTATTGACTCACTGACAGTTGTTACGCTCTCATATTAAAAGTTTATCAGTTTGATGGTCTGAACTCTGAACCACTCCTGGACATTTGGACGGTGTTTAAAAATCACCTAGTATATTTCTTTTATTAAATAAATAAATAAATAAAATTATTAAAAAAAACAAAAATTCGTATTTAAAATAATAAAGATTAAAAATCCAGTCTTACCGTACCAAAAAAACGTCCACAGCAATCACTACCGTAGCCCGAACTACCAAGCTCTTGACTCTTTTAAACCGGTCGGTAACTGATATCGCTGAGTCATAATTTGACCTCCATATAATAGTGAAGAAATTACATAGACTATCTACACTAAAAGACATCCAATCCATACTTTATGAAGAGATTCAGTAGTGTTCAACAGTTGGTGTGCCATACACGCAGGGTCCTAAAGTGGCTGACATACCTCAGAAAATTTGCAAGCTGAAGTGGCAATGGGCTGGTCATATCTGCCGAAGAAGTGGAGACCGCGAACTGGTAGGCGTAGTGTGGGACGCCCTGCTGCCCGCTGGATAGACGACCTAAAAAAAGTAGCCGGGAGCGACTGGATGAGGAAGGCCGAGGACAGAGTTTTGTGGCGCGCCTTGGGAGAGGCCTATGTTCAGCAGTGGACGGTGATTGGCTGATGATGATGATGATGACAGGCAGGGTCCATAACAATCTCGATCGATGTTTTGAAGTTAAAACCTTCCTGTGTAGGTACATTATGGAATGCAATAAAGTATTCAGTATTTAATAGTGAAGTGTCCTCAGAAGTAGTACTTGACTTTGAGTACCTAAACTAATGTGAAACCTTCTGAAAATGTTAATTACTTAAATACGAAAATGTTTACCCTTTTTTTGCCGCTCTCCATTCCTCATTTAGCGTCCCCGACAAGAAACGCTTTTTAACAACGTGGTCTGTTTTTGCTGTATGTGACTTCACGATACTATCGTGAAAACAGTAATAAACAGAATGGTCTATTAAAAAAAAAATAAAAAAATCAATCAATCGAATAAAAAAACATTTTATTAAGTTTGACCCACTTCTGCTGTCCCGATTTTTTACTTCTAGTGCAATGAAATGATCTGTACATGAAATTGAGTTGATCAGCAAATAAACAAATTTAATTTTATGAACAACTCACGCTTGACCAAAAATTACTTTTAATTAGTTAAATTTACTATGTCAACATTATTTTTACAAAAGAAGACCTAACGGTTCCTAATACAGTTTCCCTGTATCTACTATGGTTTTGGACTTCCCCGTGCCTAACCTGTCCTATTTAAAAAACACAGTATTGTATGGTGGTACGGAACCCTAGGAATTATGGAGAGCGGCAAAAAAAAATAGGTAGGTGTAAACATTTGCGTATTTTATTTATGTAAGTAATTAACATAATTCAGAAGTTTCACGGAAGCTTAGTAAATCTCATTAGGTTATTATAAATGCTCTGAGCAATGAATTGTGGGGATGAGGCAAGAGATTAGCTGCTAAAGTAAAAATATTAGTCGTAATTATTAACTGGTCATCAGCTTTAGATGAGCTGTCTTGCGTGTTGTCAGCTGAAGTGGGACTGGGCCGGACATGTCTACATGCATTCGGAAAGATGGGCCGAAGTTTTGGTTGGTCAGAGATAGGTAGGGAGGGTTATGCAGAGCTGACTGCCAACCTCCAGCAATGGAGAGGAACCTGAAGTAGAGAGTTGGTTGGTACCTACTCTACGTTAAAGAATACACGACGCCACGAATTTATAGCTACGTGGCTGGTCAAAAAAATTAAACAACAGAAAACAGGAAAAAAGATAGAAAACTTTAATTTGTGCAAAGTTAAAGAGAATCAATTTGCTTTATTTTTGTCGGTGTCGTAGCCCAAGATCATTTTCGAGTCGCTGAACCGGCAAAGCAAATACAAACTCAACCACATAACAATAACAGTCAGAATCACAGTTCAGTCTTATTCTTCTGCGAATGCCAATCTTGAAATGCCTTAACTGCCTTAAATACATCCTTGACAAAGATTTCAGGTAGTTCGAAGGCGAAGAAATGGCCTCCATCTTCGACGACAGTCACGTCAATCAGATTAGGATACTTTGTCCTTAAGATACTTGGGGACTGATAGGAGAGCTCGTGCTTAGCTTGGAGGGCCCAAGTTGGCACTGGGGATTGGAACCTGCAAAAATAATTAATAGTTAAATTCTACATACACTAGAACTACAGCTGATTGAGAAAGATATTTTTTTTTGGAGGATCATATTAAAATCATATCAATAAACTGCAAAAAGAACTACCAACATCAAGAAATAGTTTTATTTATAATATCTACAATGAAATGAAACATTTGATTAGTTAAATCATAAAAAAGAACAATGTAAAGATTTCTTTGAACATTTTACAAAAGTTCTCTAACAAAATTCGCATCCTTCAAGGAAACATTTTCAAATGACATAAAAAGAGGCTGTTTGACCGCGTTTGGACAAACTTAGTGTGGAACGCATACTGATTGAATCTATAACAGCTGTGGCAGTAATATGATGCGAAAAGCCGAAAATCTGACACAATGGTGCGCCTTGGAAGAGGGCTTTGTTATTATCTGAACAATGAAAGTTAAGTGAAAAATACTTACTCGTCCATTTTAAGATCTCTGTTCTTCTGAGCGAATGACTCTGCATAAAATCTCATTGAGGTGGTAATGGTGTTAGTGGACCAGTATACCATCAGGTTATCAATCAGCTGGTCTTTGGTAAACTTACCACTTGTCATAAGTCCACCATCAGGAAGATTTTTGTTATTTATGTTGGTCCAAGTAGAGAACTTCTCCAGGATATAAGCGAGGAGACCTGTTGGTGAATCTGAGACGCCGACGCCTAGAAAAGAGAAAATGGTCAAAATGGTATTTAGAAGAAGGTTCTAGCTATTTCTCATCGTGCACGTCTCATTTAATGAAGAACTTATTTTGTTGAAACAGATGTAATCTTGATTGTTCCTTCTACATTATTAAGGAAAGAGGGAAAATATCAGCTTCAATAGCTTCTATAAAGAGATACTTATTCTTCGATTTTGCACATCCTAGCAAAGATTTCTGTAACCATAATCGAAGAATCAACTTACCAACAGTGTCAGGCTTGGTAGCTTGAATGTGGAAGTAACCAGATTCCTCGATCATCTTGGACAACCAAGATGACAAAGGGTACATCCGATCAGCAAGTTGAGGTTCCACCACAAATGAAGGGAAGAATGCTCCAAGTAATAGCTTGAAAGACGATGCTCCACTCTGTGGACATAAATGAAAGAAAGTAATAAAAGTTTATTACTATGTAGACAGGGAAAACATGACACGAAACCAATAAATAACAATATTGACTGCTTATTATTCATTTTACAGAGACACGACAAGCAGTAGGTATTCATGCAAGAAATAAGTGTTCATTTTTAAAATCAGAACAGCGTCGTCGCTAGAAGACAATGCACGCTATCTATGTAATACAAAAGGACATTTTTTACTTATTTTCAATTAAATCCAAGTCTTACCCGAGTCGATGCCATATTGCTGTGGTGCCCCAACACTTCATCTGGAAACAGAGTTACCAAACTAGAAGCTATGATTGCTCCCCAGTCTCCACCCTGAACGTAGAACTTCTTGAAACCAAGGCGCTTCATCAGATTCCTCATAATAACTGCGGCTTGAGGTGTACCAAGTCCTGCACGTACAGACGCCTGAAATAGAAATATTTTTTCTAGAAAGAAGAAAGAATGTAAGAAAGTAGTGAGCGCTAAAATAACAGGTAATTGAAATGAATGGAAGAAGATAACATATAAAATACTTATCAGTGCAATACACTTACATCAGAGAACCCGTATCCAGGTAGACTGGGCACAATAACTTCAAAGGCGAAGTCGTAGCCTTCAGTCTGACGAGTAAGCAAAGGAATGGCTTCAAAGAACTCCCTCACTGACCCTGGCCATCCGTGCATCATTAGTAGAGGTACCACTTTCACATTGGCAGAAACCTGAAAATGAGTTCACAATGAGCGTTTTTCTTTTGGTTTTCTATGGGATCGATAGATGGCGCTACGGTCTGTGCGAATAAACGTCAAAATTTCAAAAAGTTTCTTTAAAATAATAAAGAGGGAAAAGATGATCACGAAGATGCCAACACATCTTTCGGTAGCATATTTCATTATTTACTAATCATTTCAAACGAAAATTATAAACTTTTATGCCTGACTTGGCTGTATGGGCTCGATCCCTTGGCGTTCCAAAAAAAAGGCAGCCACAGTCTTGACAAGATTTTGACAGGATCTCGCGAACGGTTCTAAGAGCAATAAACATGCCATCTGTCGAGTATTTTAGGAACTTATTTAAAAAAGAAAAGATAAACGCTCATTATTAATAGAAATCTCACAATTCTGCAGGGCAAATTAAAGAGTAACAAGAAATGACGAACACTAACACTCCTCTATATGGACTCACTGAAGATTATCAGAGTAAAGACTGATATCCTGTCATAAACCTGCTATGATTAGCATGTATTTTAAAACACAGAGGTGCACAAGCTATAATATCAGTAAATTGGTTACCCATCCAAATATGGCCTAGTAACAAAGAATTGGACGTGGTGACAGTTGGAAGTTGGAACTAATTATTTTAGAGTACGGTGGTCTTGCTAGTTTGTACGCGATTTTGACGTTCTTGCAAAGAAAGCAGCTCCCTCTTTGTTTCCAAAGTCTTTATTTTTAATATAAAATGTTTAAATATTTGGTTGTGTGATATGATTAACTTACTTGAGGCTTAACTCTGATGAAGTGAATGTCCAGCCCCTGAATATTGGTCTTAAATTGAGGGAACTGGTTGAACAATTTCTCTCTTTGAGCGAAGGGATACTTATCAGCCCAGTAGTTGATCCAGGTGTCCAACTGTTGGGTATTGAAGCCATATTGGAACCCAACACCTTCCAGCGGTGGAGTTAATTGACGATGATTCTTCAGGCGATATTTAAGATCTTTTATCATCTGAAAGTAAGAAACATAATATAGTTGTTTAAATAAATGACGATCACTGGTATACACAAAAAGTTTAAATCTCATATTAAGATTCATCATTCAGATAACCAGATAAAAAAGCAGAAACAACTGTCTTTGACTGATGACTCGGGATTGGGACCGAAATGTTTAAACAATCTGATGCAAGATAAGCTCGGCCTGCGGCCTCGCTTGGTGGCAGATTGACCCCGGAGACCAGGTCCACCAGGTTCCAGGGGAGCCGCTTCGGAGCTTCGCTCCTACGCATAGCTCGGCCTGTCTTATACACCGTGCGTCACACATAGCGTCTACTCCATTCAAAATGTATTCTTCTTTGATTTGTGGTAATTCAAGATTATTCTTTCTTATCTTATTACCTCTTCACTAAACTTGACTTGGAAAGGTCTGATGCTGTTATCCTGTCTTCCCTTCAACTCATTTGGTCCCCACCATTCTTCTGTACTTAGTACTGGTGGTTGACTTGGGCTCCCTGATTTGTAAGTCATCCATACTGCAGCACCCACAGTCAGGACTATTAAAGCAGTGATCAGTTTCGCCATCTGTAACCTGGAAAGAGCATTTAATTACTGCTTTGTTTGGAGCTGGTAGCTTTGGGGACGTAAATTCATTATCATCTCAGCCGTTATTACGACGACCGGTCCTGCGCAGCCCTCATCCAACGGATGCTCGCTACCTTCACCAGGTCGTCGGTGCACCAGCCTAACCAAGCTGCGCTTTTTGGTACGCGGTTGCCACTCGAGAACTCTTCGTATAATTATTTAGTTGAATTTGACCCATAGCACAGTACCTACCAGAATGAGTATCTACCTACTGCCCATAGCATAAACTTAATATTACTACTACGGAGTATATTAAGTTTATGGCCCATAGTGACATCTTGGTGACATTCTTGTTGGCCCCTGATAAAACATATAATTATGTCTTAAGTGGTTTAATTATGCTAAAGGAATTATCTAATAAATATACATTTACATCCATACTCTGAGGGATCACATTAGAAATGAAGTGATTGGTCACAGAACTAAAGTGGCTGACATAGCTCAGAAAATTAGCAAGCTGAAGTGGCAATGGGCTGGTCATATCTGCCGAAGAACTGACAACCGATGGGGTGTCAGAGTTCTAGAGTGGAGACCGCGAACTGGTAGGCGTAGTGGTGCGTGGGACGCCCTGCTGCCCGCTGGACAGACGACCTAAAAAAAGCAGCGGGGAGCGACTGGATGTGGAAGGCCAAGGACAGAGTTTTGTGGCGCGCCTTGTGAGAGGTCTATGTTCAGCAGTGGACGATGGTGGGCTAATGATGATACATTTACATTAACTACAAAATTAATTAATTAAATAAAGATTTTTATGAATGTTGTTGTTGTTTTAAATTATCTTATATGGTGTGGACAAGCCCTGATGTCAGAGTTTTTTCAGTCCGCCTTACGGCCTCTGACGTGTTTTGTTAAAAATAATAAAGATTAAATGAGTCTTACCGTTCCAAAAACGTCCACAACAATCACTACCGTAGCCCGAACTACCAAACTCTTGACTCTTATCTGCCGGTCGGTAACTGATATCATTGCGTTAATATGACGTTCGGATAATAATTTAATTATATAGACCAACAAACCTAAAATACATTCAGTAAAGACGTACCTAATAAAATATATTTATTTAATTAAAATGCAAATGGAAATATAAATGAAAACAGCTAATATTTATACAAGTATTAACACATTAAAATTATAAACCTAATCTAAATTAAAAATCCTACAAAAAAAAAAAAAAAACAGGGTTAGAAATACAATAAATTGAGCATTACTGGGTAGTTGTCCCCCGTCGGAAAAGTGCCCATTATTGAGGCTGCGTTCCCTCGTTGTATGGCCAAAGATATTCTTTGTACCAAAAAAGAGCCGGAACGAGGGTCGCAGCCTTTTTCTAAATGATAAAATAAAAAAATAAAAAATTATTTTTTAAATATTTTATGAAAAGATTCAGTACTTAAGTACTGTTCAACAGTTCAACACAACACTAACTTTTTGGATTTTTTTTTTGAGACTATTCGCAGGCAAAAATTCTAATACTGTCTATAATTCTGAGTCTAACGTAAAATCGTGGATAAATTAAGGAAGTAGTGTCAGTATATTTCACAAAATTATCTACGATTTCACTTTAGATTCCCAATTATTCACGAAAACCGAATTGTAAAAATTGATTAGTGACTAAAAAAATTTTAACAAAAAATTAAAACCGACTTCAAAACTAAAAAGGTAAAAATAATAATATCGCAGTCGTTGACTTTTGCATTCGAATCTATAAGAACATTAATTTGTCTTATCGGACTCGGTGTCAAGCCGGTACGATTCGCAACTGGGCTTTGCAGTAAAGTTGGCTTGGCTTGGCTTGACACCGACTCCAATAAAACAAATTAATGTTCTTATAGATTCGAATGCAAAAGTCAACGACTGCAATATTATTATTTTTACCTTTTTAGTTTTGAAGTCGGTTTTAATTTTTTGTTAAAAATTTTTTATTTCATACTTTTCAGTGTTGAAATCTAGGTGAAATACATTAGTTCGACTAAGCAGTTATAAGTACTTCAATGCAAAGGATACGGTGTACGCTCTACACCTCACTCGATTTAAAAAAATCCAACCCATGTTTGGTAACATTTCTGTTTTTGGGTTACTGTTATCTGTCTTTATGCCATATTTCGATTCAATAGATGCAAAAATGAGCGAGTTATTGAGGCGGGGTATACAGACAGACAGACAGAATGGACGAAAATATAAGGTTTCCTTGTTTGACTACGGAACCCTTAAAACCATGAAGTTTAAACCATAAAGTTATTATACGTTTAAACACAACAGTCTGACCAAGAAGTTTTAAATATATAGGCATATAAAGATTCTTGGTTATGACAGTAAAAAAAAACATAGTTTGACAGTCCCCATCAAAACATTGCTGGAGTGCGATTTTTGAACATCACACGTTCGAATTAGCAGTAGAAAGACGAAATATTCATAATCTCCATAGTAATTTTGACATTTTCTACCGCTGACTTGAACGTGTGATGTTTAAAAATCGCACTCCTGAAGAGAATCGACAAACATAAACGTCATCTGTGTCACGGACCTGAAAAAAAGACGGGCGTAATATCCTTTTATTATATAAGCGAAGCACCCATGTATTATGTTGTGTTGGCGTCGTAGAAAGAGAAGGTAAGTACTAGAAAGAAGCACGTGTCGTGTCATACTCACTCATTAAGAGCTGCACATACTCGTATCAAATTTGCTAGTTAAAAAAGGAGATCGCTACTTATTGCTGCCCTTATCGACGTAACCACTTTTTTGTTTGACGACGGCTGTCTGACTCCGGAGGCAGACATCTAGCTTCATACAAATTGTATAGGATTTTATGACTATCGCTATCTCATACGCGTTTATACTTCAAATCTTTCTAGTGTAACATTACGTCCGTATTTTTTTCAAGTCCGTGATCTGTGTACATATTTGTTATTTTGTAGATTTTTTCAACAAGCGCTGAAGCAATTTTGTGGGACCACCTCGGAATTATGACCTACCAAACAAAATAAGAATCATCAAAATCAATTAACAAGTGGCGGTGCAATTGCGTAACAAACATACAAAAAAAAAAAAAAACATACGGGTCGAATTGAGAACCTCCTCCTTTTGTTGAAGTCGGTTAAAAACGGGTTCTATTGATTCGCGTCACGTATCTCTTTTTATTATACAGTGGTGCCGCTAGGTACATCTCGCTCTCTCAGCTGTATGTTCCTCTATTCCTACCTCTATGTTTTAACCAGACTGACGCGAGACTGAGCGTGTAACATCCGTCTTTTAAAATCCTTATCAGTCTGGTCTATCAGTCAATGGGTTAGACCAGCGTTTCTTAAACTTTTTCAGTCCACGGACCCCTAGAAAATCAAGCACAATTTCAAGGACCCCTAAAAAAACAGCAACAATTTTGGACCATTTATTAAGCACTTACTACAAATAAAAAAAAAAACTTAATAAATTACGTTAAGTACTTTGAAGGTTGGTGCTGCTTTTTTGCAACTAAATTCGGTCTATTTTGGTTAATATTGGTTAACATTAATTACTACTAATTACATACTAGACTTTTGGTGGCATTTATTTATTATTGTTTAGTGGTCCATAGATAAAACTACGGACCCCCATACATATAGGTACTAGCGGACCCCCAGGGGTCCGCGGACCACAGGTTAAGAAAGACTGGGTTAGACGATCAGTCTGCCATCAGTTTTAGAGTTGAATTGATGCAACGATGGCATGCCATTCTATATTTCTCCAGTCCAATATTTGGCCACCCGGATAGCACTACCGGCCATGTCCATAAGGTCTGATCGCGTGCAGGTGTCCGGGCAGGAAGGACAGTATACAAGAAGGTCTGAAGAGAGAGGTCAGTATACAAAATGCAACACCGCATTCACACCTGAGGGGCCGTCTATGTAACCCAAATTGAACTGGTGACCACAGGTGGTACTCTGGCTGTCCTGAATTCGGAGTATATATAGGGTCCAACTTAATATGCTGACACTTTTTTAAGGAGATGATCAGACCATCAAACTGAACAACTTTCTCTATGGGACCAACATCGAAATCGCGAAAAAAAAATCTACTATCCCATACATTTGGCTCGAATAGGTTTGCAATTTTGTATGGGACAGCAGATTTTTTTTTCGCGATTTCGATGTTGGTGCCATAGAGAAAGTTGTTCAGTTTGACGGTCTGATCATCCCCTTAAAAAATTTTCAGCATATTAAGAAGGACCCTGTATAAGACTTGTATCATCAGCATCTCCTGCTGTCCATCCAACTTATTGTCGTTATTGGAGGATAGGTTTTTGATTACTATAGCATTGATGAAGTCTCTATTAAAACCGAAACGCTTTGCAATCTGTAATTTCATTATGCTGACTATAAGTGCCGACGGGCTCACCCCCCCGTCACACTGGGCAGAGTTCCGGTACTACTGGTGAAACTTGGATGTTCTGAGGTTTCTGAATATCTCTGACTACCCCCTCGGGGATTATAGTCGTGAGTATATGCTGCTTATGCTTATGCTATGCTATTGACTATTAGCTCTTGTAGATTAGGCTTTTCTCAAGCTTCTTTTCCCTGTCATTTCGACAACAGAAAAATAACCATAAAAATTTAAAGTATCAGGCGGTCTCTAAAAGTCTTTTGCTTTCAGGGTTTATAGGTCCTCCATTTTTGTTTCAGCCTACGTTTTTAAAATACATTTCAAATAACTATTTATTTAATAATATGTTAGTAACTAAGAAGTTTCTGAGCAATTCTAATAACTAAATAGAATATTTCGTAGCCAGTTGTGTTTGACCGCTCGTTGGCCAGTTGATCAAAGAATTTACTCCAGTTTACTTCGTTCTGCGCCACGCTTTTGCTCCCGCGCATTTTATCTGGAAGAAAGTCATATAATTATTACTTATAAGCTTTTTCATGTGACTCCATCTGCGACTGCGTTGACTTTAAAAAAGTATCCAATGTGTTAATCCAGAACATGATCTATCTGTGTAACGCTTTTGTGCTTTGGAATGGACTCAAACCAGCTGTGACTCATCATCATCATCATCACAGCTTACGTCCCACTGCAGGGCGCCGGCCTACCGTCAGGGAGTTTATAGGATATATCCTCTGTGATATAGGTCTTATTCCACTTCGCGTGCCCAATACAGATTGGTAGACTACGCATCGGAATTTAGGCCTCTGCACATTGCAGCGATATTATCGAGCGATTTTATCGAGCGATATTATCGACAGCGATATCGCGACACCTTACACACTGCAGCGATTCCGCGATTCGCGTCACGCATGCACCCACCACTGAATGTAGTCGAAAGAGATTGCGTCAGGTTGCGATAATATCGCGGCAGTGTGTGGGATCGAGCGCGTCCCCATACAAAATGTACAGAGAACAATTATCGCAAAATCGCAGCGATATTATCGCTCGATAATATCGCGGCAGTGTGTAGGATCGCGCGCGTCCCCATACAAAATGTACTGGAAACAATTATCGCAAAATCGCAGCGATATTATGGCTCGATAAAATCGCTGCAATGTGCGGAAGCCTGAAATCTCCTTTATCAATTGTTTCTTCTTCTGCGTAAACAGGTTTCCTCACTATGTTTTCCTTCACCGTTTGAGAGCAACATGGCATGTCATCCTTCCGAATTCGAACCTGGACTACAGGATTGAGTTTCCATAGCTCTCCGCAACGCGCCACCGACGCTCAGCTTCAGCAGTGACTAAATAATTCTTCCGTTATACACCACTTGTTTTTATTTGCTAGCATAACTCTAAGGGTGTATTCAGATGAATTATACAACGTGTTAATGAATTAACGCAAAACCTGAAAACCGTTTGTCCAGACCATCAAACTGAACAACTTTTACTATGGCAGCAAACCTGAATTCGTAAAAAAAAATCGGCTATCTCATACATTTGAGTCTAGCAGGCATTGCAGTTTAGTATGAAACAGCTGATTTTTTTTTTGCGATTTCAGAGTTGGTCCCATAGTAAAAGTTGTTCAGTTTGATGGTCTGGACAAACGGTTTTCAGGTTTTGCGTTAATTCATTAACACGTTGTATACAACTTTCCCTAAGCAACGTGGGTCTAAAAGCGAGAAAAACTCTGAAACCAGCACTCGTAGTATGCTACACGTGATACGGCTGTATCACGTCTTTTATCTCGTTCGTTCGCACGCAAATAGAAAGAGAGCTAAGATGTGATAGCGCTGTATCACTGCGGCATGCTAGCATGCAGGGCTTGCTGCCCACACGATAAGTAGATTGGCTGATCCTCACTTTTGTATAGAAGGTCCAAAAGGTTTTTCGACACCATGTTCCTTAGGGAAAGTTGTTTAGTTTCATTTTCTGAATATACACATAAAATTCCGTTAGTAATTAAAAAATAGCGTTGTATAGAAATAATGGACAGAATCAATCAATTTATTAGGACGGACCACTGACTGACATCCAGGTTGCAGGACTACCTATTCCTGGAAGTCAGGACCAATATCCTTACCCTTAACTTAAAGATAACTACTCTACATTGTATTTCTACTGTTTTGGTTATACTGTAATACATTTGTTGTCTTGTAAAATAAAGAACTTATTATTAAGGAATACAATAAACATTTTTTTACATTCACCTGCATGCCATTTCCTGAACTCTCCGATCGCAGTCAAAACACTTTCAGAAAAGACATGCGGCAGCTCAAATGCCAGAAAATGCCCTCCATAATCCAGCACCGTTGCGTTCAGCAGGTTTGGATACTTAGTTCTCAGTATGATGGGAGATTGGTATATGATTTCATACTTAGCCTGAATCGCCCAAGTCGGGACTGGAGATTGTATTCTGAAATTTCGAGATTCAAAAATCATGAGTGACAAACACAGATAAAGGCAGTGTCATAACAAAAAATATAAAAACACAAACTATTTCTAATCTATCAGAAGCATAATTTTATTAATATTCACGCGTCGTGGTAGCCCGGTAGTTGCCGGTAGCTAGGATTTTAACCAAGGACCCTTTGGCAGTCCAGCGTGGTAATCATTACATCAATTGGGGCGGTAAAATTTCAACATTTCCACAATAATTCTAGTTCAGAAGTTCAGAAGAACTACCTAGGTGTTAGTGGGACAAAATCTTGAACTAAATGTTTCCTCTTCGTTTGGACTACATTCGCTGCAACACTCTGTCGGTAAACTTACATACATTCTGCTTTCCATATGATCTCAAAGCATTAACTCACCTCTCAAGTCCCAAACTAATCTGCGTTAAATTAAGCGTCTCAGCATAAATTCTCATAGCCGTGGTCATGGAATTTGGAACCCAGTACATCATTAAGTTATCTATAAGAGGATCTGGTTTGAAGTCGCTCAGTCCACCATCAGGTAGGTCTCGGTTGCTAGCCATCGTTGCTGTTGAGAACTTCTCCAGGACGTACGCGAGAAGTCCAGCAGGAGAATCTGATAAACCTACACCTGGGAGGAAAATGGAGAAATTTTATAGCTAAACTAGTTCATTCTGATGGCTCAATGATCAAAAGTGGGTCATGGCCTTTGAAACAAGCGTCACTTTCCCAATCCTGCGCTACCTCTCAACAGTAGCTGGCTTGAAGTTCACGTAGATCAGCCTCTTCTACGTCCACCAAGGCATAAAGTAGTAGCCCTTCAGTGAAAGTGTAACACATTGTGAGGAAACATTTACACGCTGCAGAAGAAATTTTGAAGACGAAAGTTATGTGAGATTCACATTGGACATGCGTGATGGACCAACGCTCATTCAAATTAACGTCGATTAAGTAGTAACTCAAAAAGTGTTTTTTCCAAGCAGAATAAGCAGATTGCCTTTATTGGACTAAAAAATAATACCTACATTATCATCATGGGCTTTATTCAGACTAAGCAGAAGTTTCCAAGTGGTCAGAACGTCGGTGTGTCATCCAAGCGTTGCATTTGCGGCACTTGCGCTGTGTGTCGCTTGGTGCAGGAGCCTGTTTTTTTTTGCTCGCTTTACGACTAGGGATTCGAGCCGGACTTAATCATGTGTCTGCGCCAAAGTAGGTTGTACGACCGTCTGACAAAACCTTCCTTCACTAGTGGGAATGCCTTGCAAATTATAGGGAAGGGTCCTATCATGCAAGGCATTTCCACTGCAAATTTTAATGGAGACCAGAAGGCATGGCATGTTGCAGGTGATACGGCTGTATCACGCCTTTTATCTCGTTCGTTCACGGGCAAATAGACGCTCCCATGCTACCCATTTATGTCATATGAATAGTGATAATAGTAGTACTATTATTATCTATTCATTTGACCATTTCTCGTTTAGCACAGTCCTTAAAACGTAAAATGGGTCTTAGTGACATAGGTATACTTACCAACAGTATCAGGTTTTGTAGCCTGTATATGCATATAGCCTGTTTCCTCCATCAGGAAAAAGAATACCTTAGAAAATGGATACATGCGGTCAGCATAAGCTGGGTCTACTACCAGAGGGGGGTAAATTTCACCCAAAATTTGAATAAATATTGCAGCCGGAGATGGAACTACTGCAAAATTCGTATGGTGACCAAGGATTTCCTGAAATGGCAAAAAATAAGTGTGGGTTAGAACAGGTGAAACACCTGTGTAAAACTAATCGAGCCAATTTCTCACCAGTAATGAGAAATCGGCTAACCTCTTTTGTAGGATAGTAATGAGGGTTACCCTCTTACCCAGCACAATCCGCCCTATCGACCCGTCAAGACAGCTGGATTTTCACAAAGTGTATAGAGACAAAAACCGGCCAAGAGCGTCTGGGACATGCCCATATTGCCCATGATAGGGTCCCGATACCATTATAACATACAATCTTTAATATTTTCAGATTTTTAATTTAGTATTTCAAAAGTTAAAAGGGGGAAGGTCCGCCTGTACGCCCTATTTTTTTAACTTTGAGCGCCATCATTACAATGACTTATTTTAAGAGATTTCTTGATCTTTATAAGACTCATCGAACGACGCCTCATTCGATGGGGCAGGTAAATTATTGTTTTATTCAAGTCAAAACCCATTCAATACCGCTAACAGACATCGGTGCCTTTCGTCCTTGAAAATGTATTATTGGAGAATGTTATCTAATTCTTTACCTTGGGGAACAACGTAGCCATACATTTATTGATGAGATAGCCAAAGTCACCACCTTGCACGTAGAATCTTCGGTGACCAAGTCGGTGCATCAGATTCCTCAAAACGACAGCGCTCTGAGCTGATCCCATACCAGGTCGAACAGCACCCTGGAAACCAGAAAAACATCCACACAAAAATAATTAATATGGACCAGGGTATATTTTGGACCATAAAACTTCTGGGAGACCCTGTATAGGCCGTAGTGTGAAAAAGGGCATAATATAGAGATCGGATAATCGGATGCATATTTAACGAAGATGGAGAAGTAATAATCCAAGCAGACTGAACCAAAAAAAGGTAAAGAGCGGAACTAAGTGAGGTTTATCTGTCGCCGTGAGTATACAAAACCAGCATTAGCTGGCCACGCGTAGGATGAATCTCGTATAAAGTTACGTGGCCCAGCTTATGCTGGTTATGTGTAACTTGATGTGTTGCCTTGTTTACAATAAAATAATGTTGCCGGTCTAATACCCTGTTCATTTGTTGAGTGAAATCACACCCTTTGACTTTCCTTTCTGAAGCACGGAAATACTTGTCTGACCCCAAATTCAATTAGAAATGTTATTATAACATCCTGCATCAAGGCTAAATACAGTCACTTGATTAACAGAAAACAAAAACAAAATAGATGAAATGAAACATTAGGTTCACTCGATCAATGCTTAAAATTCTTAAGGATATCCTAATAATAATGTAATGTAATCTACATTACATCAAATCCGCAGCAATATTTACTTTGCGAAAATATTACTGAGAAAATACAAGGAAACAGTGAACATTGCAAAGTATTATTTTATGCCGAATTCAGCGAAAACTGACTGACTTGTGGAAAACAGAAATTGGAAAAGAAAATATTATTATTTCAATTCTTATTTAGGGCAAATTCTGCGGAAAATGATGTTGTAAATACAAAGGAATTCAACGATAGCGAGGAGTAAAAATCGCTATAAGTCTAAACAAAATATCAATATTATTTTAGGATGTAAATTTTGTGACTACGTGTACACCACTGCATAAGAATTAACTATTCTTATGACCACTGTAAGAAAATCTACATCAAATCAGCAACGCAGTTATGATTTTGTTTTCCTGCGGCAATATTTTCAGTGGATAGGTTAGGTAGGTACTTTTACGCTCATTCTATCCTGAGCAGACTTGCCACCATGTACCTACATTTGAATCCCAATGAAAAAAATATAATGAAACATATTAATAATGTGCTTATAAACAACTGAAGCATTTTTGATAAAAAAAATTACCTATCTTGTACAAAACCGGAACCGGTAATTGATCAAGCAAGTTCAATGTACACCGATCATGAAACGTAATTGCCTCAATGCCATTGAGTTTTAGCATAATGATGCATGTAATCAATGACATTGATAAGGCTGCAGGAGTTAACTAAATAAAGTTACACAGGAATGGAGAAAAGATGTAGAAGCCTTCACAAAAAATCTTCGAAAGCAACACAAAAGAAGAATCAGAAAGCTAGGATACAATTTGCAAAACAAATCCACATAATCAGCCCCATAAGTATACTTAGATCTTCACCAAACCAAAACTGACGACAAGCAAGGCCAAATTTTCTTAACTAGGAGCTCAGAACCATCAGGGTTTAATAAATTCTTTAATCTTTGATAATGATACCATTACAGCATTTCTGTGTGATTTCAGTATATAGAAATAATACTACCCCCGTTTCTTCCTGTAAAAGCTTACAAGCGAAGAAAGCTAGCCACCTATCACCACTCGATTCGTCAATATGCTCAAAACGAACATCGCAACGCAAACAATTGCGACTTTACAAATATTTTGAAGACCCTGGTAATGAGTTTATGGACGTACAATTATTATTAGGGACAATTAAGTCCTGAATCTACACAATATTCTTACAGTGCAACGAATTCATAACACTACTTACATCAGAAAATCCAAATCCAGGTAAGCTGGGAACAATGAGTTCAACGGCAAAATCCCGGCTGTCACTCACGGCGGTTATCAGAGGAATGACTTGATAGAACTCTCTGACTGACCCTGGCCATCCGTGGAGCATGAGAAGAGGCACCACTTCTACTCCTGGTGGAACCTGAGGATATACAAATTATTCTGATTTAGTTTACTGTTAGTTATGATGCTGAAGTGTACTGAAATTTCTCTGAATCTGGTTTTATCTCAGGGTAGTTAAAGCTCTATTTTTATTGTATTTAATTTTCTTTCTAGGCACCTGTCAATTCCTGTTCATCTTTTGCCTTTATAGGGCTTGAAACTGCTGCCTTCGCGCTGTGACAAAGTCATCAAGATTACGCGTCGATTTGAACCTGAGACTAGGTGATCTAATCCAAAGATCTGAATGTATCATCGAGGTAAAATTGTTCAATACCAATATAAATTGACCCTACCGGTATCACATCCTTTTCGTGTGGGCAAGCCTTGGTGTAAGAGTTTTCTTCAGACCGCACCTATGTACCCTCCTACCTATGTCAAAACGTAATCTCAACTTTAATAACATACCTGTGGCCGAACCCAAATAAAATGAATATCCAATCCCTGGATTCTTGTCTTAAATTGTGGGTAAATATTCAATAGGTCCTCCCTTTCGGCGAAAGGGTAACCATTAGCCCAATATTTCAACCAGCCATACAAAGTCTCACTGTTAAATCCGTATCGAAAATTAGCTCCTATCAAACCAGGAGTAAAATTGCGGTGGTTGTATAGTCGATATCTTAGATCTTGAATCATCTGGAATAAACGTTAGATATTACAAATCAAACCAAAAGAAATCAGCTAACGCGTTACCTACTTGATAAAATGCTGACGAATCGACGACTGACAACTCTTAAGTAAGGAACAACAATATTCATTCTATGTTGTTTCTGGAAAAGAATATGACTACTTCAGTCGTCGTCCTGCTGGGACACAACCCCCCCCCCCCCCCCCCCCCCCCCCTTATGGTGACTGAAAGTAAGTAAATAAGTTATAGCCTATAGAATCCCACTGCAGGGCACAGCCCTCCGCTCACGAATAAGGGTGAGAGGGAGTGGGCCATACTCCACCACGCGGGCCCAGTGCGTGTTGGTGGAGGCAAGTTAGTGGTCAACTTGGTGACTGTGCAGTATCAAAATTACAAACAAGCCGTGGCGGTTTAGACTCTTATGAAGTTTTCGGAACTTTTGTACGATTTACTAGTTTTTCGGTGAAGAATACATCGTGGGGAAACCTGATTGTTTAAATTTCGAGGCTTGTATTTTACCTACTGTGTGATAAGATAAGTGACGATGGGCTCATTACTCGTCCCACTAGACAGAGTCTCGTTACAACTGGTGACACGTGGATTTTCTGGAGTTTTCATATCTCTTACTACTAGGTAGCTAGGTAGGTACCTCGGGGAATATAGTCATGAGCATAAAATTAGAGCTGTGCTATATGATTCAAATTAAAGCTTGAAAAATATTTTACTGGACAGGACCGACAGGACCTAACGGTAATATAAAAAATAATAATCGGTAATTTCGTCGTGGCTTGCGGGGCGACGACCGCTCTGTTGGAGTAGAGCATGCCCCGGATAGGCAGGTCGTGGGTTCGAATCCGGCTCGCCGCCCGACTTTTTCAATCTTTAATTTGATAAAGCTAACATGGAATACATGTAGAATAATAAATTCTATCGGTAATAGTACAGCACGACATGGCTGTAACATGTTAAGAGGATATAATTCGGAGCGCGCTCCATACAAACGTACTATGGTGATATTTTCAATACTAACCAATTAAAGTCAATGAAATTTTGCAAAAACAATCTAGAAACAAATTTCTTTAATTGGCTAGTATTGAAAATATCACCATAGTACGTTTGTATGCAGCGCGCAATTTCGCTCTCGGAATAAAATTCTCTTAAATAACCATTAATATTTGTAAGGTGTATGTATCATTATTGTAAAATTAAATATCATCCATTAGGTGTTGTTATATAATGTCTTTAAACTTACCTCTTCCTTAAATTTAATTCTAAAAGGTCTTATGCTGGTTTCTTTATAATTCTGCAGCTCGGCTGGTCCCCACCATTCATTCGGGTCAAGATAAGGTATATTATTATGTTGTGTCGAACTATGACCAAGTGTTAGACATAATATGGCATGGATAGATATTGTGAGACATAGTTGTGTCATTTTCTGTTAAAAAATATATCTACTAGAGATTTTTATAAATTTTGGATGCTTATAAAATCATATTGGCAAAGATACTCATTAATTCAATCAAATTATGTGAAAATGTTAGGGATATTTATGCAAGCAGTGTAGTTTTATATAGTCACGTCTTGCACGTCTCTCACGTAGCTTAATAAGTAATGACGCATGTATTTATAGCACGTACTTATTACTATATAAACTACACTGGCCCTAATAAAGACGTTCCATTTCTACAACAACATCACTGGCGTATTAATCATCTCTCCGAGGCTCCCGATCCTGTCGGCGTATAACGCACCACCAACGTGCGTTAAATTGGTGACCCCGACGTGATCCATCGCCCCCGACGTGATCCATCGCGCCCGACGTGATCCATCGCGCCCGACGTGATCCGTCGCACCCGACAAGGAATTAGCTGCATCGTGTGGAAGATTTCTCGCTTTGGTGATTTGTACAATTTCTTTCGGCCTCCCACAAGCGGGTCTCACCGATTGAAATTTCAAGAAGCAATATAGTCACTGAAGTGAGCTCTGTATTCTTGCCACGATGTACGGAGTCTCGCTACAGCCCGGAACCGCATTACCACAGCCGCCAGCACCATAGAAGACCAGCGAGGCGCTAACCGTCCTGTCACGGTTTCCCGATTTTTGGCTCGCGCATCCACGCCTGTGGTTCACAAGGCGTCAATAATGCAAGCAGCTGCCGTCTGTTGTTACCTACCTCAAAAGTGGAACACGATTTTTAATCGATACAGGCGCAGACGTATCTGTATTAGCTGTTTTAAGCAGAAGCCTCGACCGATGCATTCAATCTCTTCGCCTCTAAGGCACGCCCATTCACACTGATGGGGAGAAAACCATGTATTTGAATCTGGGATCGCGCCGTGTCTTCAAATGGACCATCACCGCAGCCGAGATGTTCCACGTTCGATTCTCGGTGCAAAATTTTTCATGAAGCAAAACATACCTACTTGTTGACCTACATACAAGAGAGCTGACCGACAAGGTTACGGAACCGTCCGTCATTGCAAGCGTGACACATTCTAATGACTTAATGAGTCAGCAATTCGTGCGATTTATGTAAACAATGACCTTCGATTTATTTGAATTCGTCAAAATGACGTTTGGGTCTACACAACGCCGTGCAAACGTTTTAGCGTTACAAGAATACGGTGTTATACGGGTTGGAGCACACCTTTTGCTACGTCAACGATGTCCCCATCGCAAACACGAAAGAAGAACAGCACAAAAAGCATCTTCACGAAGTGTTCGAGGGATCGAGTAGCTACGGGATTACATTTCGTTCACAAGGACCTGCAGATCTGCATTCATGTATTCCTCAGAAGAGACATGTTTAAAAAGTCCGTGACAGCTCCTTACGATTGCCCGTTCAAAGCCCTGAAATGAGATGGTAAATGCTTAACCATCCAGCTACAGGCCGCACTACACTACAGTTGTCTCCATGGACCGGTTTGAAGCCAGCGTTCTCGTCGCCAGCCGTCGAAGCAGCAGACGAGACGACCCTTCCCCGGACCCTGCCTTCGAGTGCAACAAACGGATCGACACTCACACGCTCCGGACATGCCGTAAACCCAAACTTTTACGGTTTAGCTTATAAGTTCAAAATGTTTGTTATATTTTTGTTTTTATTCCCTTCTGTTATATACTTTTTAAATGTTAACACTCCTAGCTTATAACAATTTTGTTGATTTTTAGTTTTACGATTGTTAAATATTATGGTCTCCTTTCTTTTTCAAAGGGGGGGAGTACTGTTAGGGATATTTATGCAAGCAGTGTAGTTTTATATAGTCACGTCTTGCACGTCTCTCACGTAGCTTAATAAGTAATGACGCATGTATTTATAGCACGTACTTATTACTATATAAACTACACTGGCCCTAATAAAGACGTTCCATTTCTACAACAACATCACTGGCGTATTAATCATCTCTCCGAGGCTCCCGATCCTGTCGGCGTATAACGCACCACCAACGTGCGTTAAAAAAATATACCCATAAAATATAGCCCACAGAATAGCCCAAGCTTGCCAAAAAGCGGTGATATTCCATACGGAACATAGCTAGCAATTTGGTCACGAGGAGGCGGTTCGATTCCTGGCCTTTACCACTAAGTTTTACGGGATTTATGTACAGTTGTAGGTATTTGTTATTCACTAGCGCGGCGGTGAAAACATCGTGAGGAAACCTGCATACCCGAGAATAAAAAGAAAATACCATAAGATCGGAGGTAAAATACAAGGTATTAGGAAACGTTTAATTAACCTCTAAACCACATACTCTACCCATCAAACTGAATAACTTTTACTATGGAAGCGAAACAGTCAGAACAAAAAAAAATCTGCCGTCTCATACTTTTGAGTACCTATGTAGTGTAGGTATTGCAGTTTAGTATGGAACAGCAGATTTTTTTGTGCTCTTACAGGTTCGCTCCCATGGTGGTTTAAAGGTTACTTTTCCTTACATGCTGTAGGTAGGTATATAAAATAAAAACTTTCATTTAAAATAGTCTACGAAATAAAAATAAAATAAAAACTTACCCAAAAGGTGTTCTACTTATACGGTTTAAAAATTAAATGCGTTAAAATAAATTGCAACAATGTAAACGTTAGCCCGGGCGATTATTTCCTTCCTCAATGAACGAAGTGAAATTAATTACCTTCGTTTTTATTTTCAAGTACTGTTTGCTATACAGGGTGTTAGGAAAAGTATCATTAACCTTTAAACCACATACTCTACCCATCAAACTGAGCAACTTTTACTATGGAAGCAAACCTGTCAGAACAAAAAATAAATCAGCTGTCCCATAACGTTTGTATCGAGTAGGTATATCTATTTGGATGAGGATTTCACTGATTCATGGAGTTTAATAACCTAGGCCTAGTTTAGATTAACATAATTTATTTTTCAACACACTTGCTCATAAAATGTCTCTCTAATTTCACCGCAATTAGGCACATAATGACACTGTAATCAAACTGTGACTTTTTCATTACTATTATTGCATGCATGCATATGCTCACGACTATATTCCCCGAGGGGGTAGTCAGATATATTCTGAAACCTCAGAAAATCCACGTTTCACCAGTAGAACCGAAACTCTGTCCAGTGTGACGGGGGGTGAGCCCGTCGCCACTTATAATGGACAGTGGGTACAATACACGCCTCGAAATTGAAGCATGCAGGTTTCCTCACGATGTTTTCCTTCACCGAAAAGCCAGTGGTGTAACAAATCGTACATAAATTCCGAAAAACTCATTGGTACGAGTCGGCTTGGACGGGGATCGAACCATCGCCTTCTGCACGGCAGGCAAGGTTACTCGCCACTGGACCACCACGGCTCTATTATTCACTAGTGAGTTATATGTATGGAAGGCTTCCTAATCTTGGCATCCGCCCATGAATGACGTTTCACGGCTTCACGGTTCAATCAATCAATATAATTTATTGCATGCGGTTTGTTACAGTATGGTTTTTATAAGGGTAAAATATGAATAAAAGTACAAATCTCATGTTCCATCTTTTTTCAAGTTCCACAACGGGTTATATTTGATTCAAAAACTCCTCACTATGACAATGTTAACATCTATTTTAATATTTCCAATTTCATTATTACACTATAATATTATTATTGATCCAATTTCTGTAAGAGAACACTTTAGTGAACACTGAAGGTACACCCAGCTGGTTGCAAGGAGTAGGCCCATTGCTGACAATACCAACGATCTCGTAAACACCGTAATTGTTACTCATTAGGGGTCCACCCGAGTCTCCGTTGCAGGTACTGGCACCTTGACCACCGGCGCAAATTTGCGAGTCCCAAACATACGTAGTTCGCCTGCAAACCTGGAAAGGAAAATAATGTTATGTTTAAGACATATGATTCTAATATTATTTACTGTGTGCTCCACGTGTGGCCTAAAAGGTGGATTACCATATTTTTTCTATATTAATACTGTGATTTGTTTAAGCGTGCTTGACCTGCGACGTGCCCTATTGAGATTATGATTTGTGTGTGATTGCGGTAATATTGACGAAACTTTTAAAGTCATAGCTGTGTCCATGGGCATGACTAACTTCTCTACCAGTCAACTCCCGACTTATTTGTCATAAGCAAACAGAGCGGGCAAAGAGGACATGCAGACAAAGAAAAATATGGCGCGACGATCTTGATGGTCACAAACTGACTGGATTCATAGCGTGGGAAAGAGAGAAGTGGAAAAGGTGGGTTAAAAGGTTTAAAAAAGCAATTAAAATTATGCATTGTGGAACAATATTATATATCAAAAAGAAGATAGAAAGAAAGAGTACCTAAAGAAACACAAACCTGGTTAGGCACATAAGAAAGTTCTGCGTGATATTTCTTCGGATCTGTATAGTTCCTGATATATCCATTACTAAATATTTCTTGGTACACGGTGCCCCATCCTGCTGCGTAAAGTTTGTAGTTGCGATAGTATTGTGTCAAGTCCGAGGATGGTAGGCAGATCGGTCTGATGTGATCTGCAAATGATTGATGAATGATGAAAGGGAATAACTTTATTTAAAGTATCTCTGCCTATTTACTGGTACTGGAGGTTTCTAAATATTCGATCAGCTTCGCGTATATTCAAAGGGACCCTATGCTGTCGAATGCTGAGAATTCTGAATTGGAAAGGATATATAAAGCCATTCGTATAATACCTATTATTTGTCATATCCTTATCACGGCACATAAGGATCCTGGACCTTTGGAAGGCGTGCGTGGGGCCGAAGCCAGATAATTTTTTATAAATTGTAATGTCACACCAATCAGCCCCTTACAATATAGAAATGCATCAAAAACAGCCCCCGGTCATTGTAGGACTATTGTAAGCAATGCAATGAAAGAAATCTGGGCTATTTATTGCCTATTATTATTATGTAACTCGGATTTTGGTTCCGGGCCCATTTGTACTTGGGTGCTAAGCTTTCTAACAATTCTTTCAATAGTTTTGGTTCGATGTTTGATTTCGGAGACCAAATATCTACGTTACTACTCATTATTCAATCTCGAATATTTCTTTCTTATCTGGAATTTCATTAATTTACAGGTACCTACTTTACTTACTCATATTTTTTTTAAAGATATAATTATTAAATATAGACCCTTACCAGTAAATTGTACCATCCTTGTGAGCCTCAACAGAGCTATATCATTCTTATAATAATTCAATGCGGCGTATTCACTATGTCTCATGATGTTCTGTATAGGAACACTGATAGCTCCCGTAGTGCATTCTCTTCTCCTGTTAACTAAGACACAATCGGGACGGTTTATGTAGTTGCTTTGGTCGTATTCGCCAAGACGAACGCTCTGGCTGTAATATTAAAAACATTTTTAACAGATTTTCTTGGATCCATTTTGTACGGTGTGTCTTGAAGCACTTTGACTCGATCGCAGAGACAGTTTCCACAAATCCGTTGCTGTCAGCGTCTGCTGCTCCCATCAAAAAGATTTTGAAGTTCGAGCTTAAAACTACAGGTGTTTTGGATTTGGATCGGTACTGGACGGAGCGTAGACGTCATAAGTCGAGATCTTTCGAGCTTGATATTAAGATTAAATGTGCCTCTTACCATTCGGTGATCGCTTCCGGTTTTAAAAGCGTTTAACACAGAGACATCATTGAATATTTGCCTCTTCTTCGACATGGTGAGATCTATCTCATTTCTTGTATCGGTCAGGCTCATCCAGGTCCACTTCCTGTGCTCCCGCCTCATAAAGAAGGAGTTCATCAGGAAAGAGTCCCTCCTTATCCATGAGACTGGCTAGTTTTCCTACTTAAACGAGTACAATGGCTACAGAACCTTATCACGGGCGAGTCCAACACGCTCTTGGCTGGTTAAAGATGTGTATATGTAGATTCATAGCACCGTCTCGCTGAAGTATCGAGATTATGTTGTAGTTTTTCAAGGAAATATTGATAGCTTTCCGCGATCGACCGTTACGCATCCCTGATCTATTATATCTATAGTATATTTAAGTATATTTGTTGGTGGGCTCCATACAAACGTAGTCTGGTTATATTTTCAATACTAACCAATGAAAGTCAATGAAATTTTTCAGAAACAATCTAGAAACTAATCTCTATCTAAACTATTATAAAACTGTAACTAAAGTGTGTCTTTACATTGAAGATATTTACAAAAAAAAGGATTACGATTTATGGTTTTTAGGTATGCCTGACTCGAAATCAACCCTTTTTTAGAAATTTTGTCTGTTTGTTTGTGTGTTTGTTTGTTTGTTTGTTTGTTTGTTTGTTTGTTCGCGCATCACGCAAAAACTACTGAACCGATTTTGATGAAACTTTTTTTGTTTGCTAGCTTATGATCTGACTTAAAATCTGGTATGTAATTTGTGCGGACGAAGTCGCGTGTAAAAACTAGTATTCGTATAAAGTCAGATTTTCGTTATTTTAATTGGATAGTATTGAAAATATCACCAGACTAAGTTTGTATGCAGCGAGCATTTGCGCTCTCAGAATAGACTTCTCTTAAACTTACGGAATTGATGAATCCATGCAATGCGCAGCCGTGAGCACGTATCTACTGCTGATAAGAGATCCACCGCATCCCGTATAGAAAAAGTTGTTCACATGGTATTCCAAGAGTGCCAGCCATGGATATTGTTTAAGCAACGTTGGTCGGCCACCTGAAAGAGTGGCGTTAATGAACAAGTTTAACCTAACCTAACCTAACCTAACCTAACCCATTGCCACAATGTGTTTTTTATTTTTTATTTTGTAAAAAAATCTGTTTAATGTTTTTTTTTTTAAATATAATATATGTTTTTTAAACTGTGTACTTAATGTTTTTTCTGTATTTTTGTGTGGCAATAAAGTACATTTTTTTTTTTATCTGTAACATCATACTTCTATATGGCTGAATCGGAGGGTATGAAGCGGAACAGGGTGATTTAAAGTCTGAATCTCAGTTGCAGAAACGCTCATTAAAGTTAATCCTCTATTAAATCTCTTGCTGCCACTTTTTGTCTTGTTGACGTAGTAAAATCTAGCAAGAGATTTAATGGAGGATTAACTTTAATGAGGGTTTCTGCAACTGAGTGTTAACACCCTATTCCGGCTACAAGTTTGATTAAAGTTTAGACCAGCAAACTTGTTCACAGTACGCCAATATCGATATCGCGAAAAAAATGTTCCATAGAAAATGTTTTTAGGGTTCCGTCCGTACCGAAAGGGTGAAAACGGGACCCTATTTATAAGCCTACGTTGTCCGTTCGTCCGTCCGTCCGTCCGTCCGTCCTACATATTTATAGGGTTGTTTCTTTTGAACCGTTATAGTAAGCTAAACGGTTGAAATTTTCACAGAATGTTCGTTATTATGGCGGATTTGCTAACAAATAATAAAAACGACAAAAAGTTAAAAATGAAGGGTCCTTCATACAAGAAACAAGTTTTTATCAAAGGTTTTCTTCTCAATTCAATCCGATGTGTTATCACAATTCAGCCAACGTCTCGTTATATTAATATTATACGTAGGAAAATGATCAGTAGTTTTAATTAAATCTAGAGTGGCAGTTTTGCCAATGTAAGTAGTTTAGAGGCTCAAGTGATGTTCACAAAAAATGGCCGACCCGCATAGCCAGAACAATAACGATCCGACGCAGACGTCCTCTCGGTAGACCTCTAGCCACGCAAGTCAGTTTTCTTCTCTCTCTATCGTAAAAACGGTAATAAATACAAGCGTCAAATATATATACGTCAAATATAAGTCGTATAAATAATAATACGTCAAAAATAAAATCTTGATTAGGTATAAAGCTAACTCTACAGTAGGTAACAAGTAATAACAATAATAAACAACCGGTCAAGTGTGATTCGGTCTCGCGAAGTTGCCGGTTTCCACCTCCGTCGAGGAGAAAAATAGTATACCTACTAACCTCGGACAGTAAATAAGAAAGCCTCAGATCACATGTTTGTTTTTCAAATTACATGAGATCTGAGACCTTTCTAACTTTCCTGTCCTCGGTTGTGTAATCTACTATATATTTACACCAAAAACAAA
The DNA here is from genome assembly GCA_963693445.1 of Agonopterix heracliana. Lineage (NCBI taxonomy): Eukaryota > Metazoa > Arthropoda > Insecta > Lepidoptera > Depressariidae > Agonopterix > Agonopterix heracliana. Next base: position 3,542,466 of record OY856332.1, read on the forward strand.
TTACAATGCACAAAAGAAAATAAACTAATTATGGTACAAATAAGGCGGTCTTATCTCTAAAATGCAATTTCTTCCAGATAACCTGGAACCAACCAAATAGAGGCAAAAGGAGCATTGGTAGTCAGTTTTCCGGTATAAAAAAGTACTCTGCTGTGGTACCAATGGAAAGAATGGAAGGCCCATTTACAGCAGTGGGTTTGAAAAGCCGGCACTTACCTATAATATAATTTGAGCTGGTGGAGTCGATCCCACAGCACCCAGATTGAGGGTCAGGAGGTGTCGTAGAACTGCAAGCTGTAAATTAACAAAAGCATTTTTTTTTTTTTTTTATTAACCTATTTCGTCCCATTGTTGGGCAAAATTAAAATTAAATTAAATACTCATTTATTTCAGAGTCAAAAGGTCAAAGGTCTCCCCCAAACTTTTCCAGCCTTCTCTATCCCGTGCCGTATTTTTTTAATAAATTTTAATTATCTTACCATCTCATGTATTGTAGGTACCCACTGTCCATTATAAGGGCTCACCCTCCGTCACACTGGACAGAGTTTCAGTACTACTGGTGAAACGTGGATGTTCTGTATGACCCTTACGTTCTTTTTATTCTGTTTTTTTATTATTTTTTTATTTATAATTAATGGACTTCTTGCTTGTGCGTTAGCACCGCATTTCCGCCAATGTCAAGTGTTTTGAGGGAGTATCTATCCAATCTCGAGGATTGTTTTTGAGTAAGAAAAACTGAGAAGGATTGTGGAGCCTCGTGGCAGGCTGAAACGCGAACCGCGCGAACACCACGCGAGAGACAAGTGTTCGGGGCAAACCGTGCAACGTGACTCTCTGTTTTTGTTGCTATATGTTTTTGGTGTGCAAATAAAGAATATTTATGTTATGTTTCAAAATATCTCTGACCCCCCTCGGGTAATAATAATCTGACTAAACTAAAATGACTGGGATAGTAAGTTATTAAAAGTCATTTAGTCATACTATTTGGTACATAGCATGTCGTCCTACGAATGTTTTTATGAAACAGAGGCGGATGATTATGAAGTATTTACTTACAGTGCGCCCTCCTATACGTATTATCTGCGTAAGTACTTGAAATACTCAAGAATAGAAAAAACACACGCAAATTCATTTTAAGAGCCTTTTTACAATAACGTTCTCAACAGACTGTTATTTCACATAGACGGTCTCTATATTTATTAAATAGTAATTATTGGTTCTAAGAATATAATATTCTTCGAATTATTATTTTGTTTATATTGAATTATCTTTACCTATGTAACGAACATGATAAGTTTGTTTACTAGGTGTTTATAGATGGGTTTATTCGCAGAGATATAAAGATAAAAGCTGTAGGTTAATACATCATCTTCCTGCCCTTATCCCATTATGTTGGGTCGGCTCAATATATCGTCTTCCTCCATTCATCTCTCTTAGCCGTCATTTCAGCGCACACTCCCTTTTTTACACATGCCATCTTTCATACAATCCATCCATCTTTTCTTCGGTCGTCCCCTTTTCTTTTATAGGAGCTACTTTCAAACTTCCTCTAATATACTCATTCCTCATCTTGTCCAATTCTAGTTACACCACACATCCATCGCAACATTCGCATCTTTGCTGCATTCAGTCCTTTTTCATCCGTCGCTTTAACGGCCCAACATTCCGAGCCATACATGACGACAGGACGGGAGTCACAGGTCATTCACGGAACTTGTCGCCGATTTCATCTACCCTGAGTTGATTCGGCGCTTCACGTCTCCATCTATATCGCTATCATCGCTTTGTAAAAGTGCGCCAATGGTACGCCATCAAGGGCAATCGGTACAAAACCTGAAATCGCGGAACATATAGGTATTATATTTTAGTTCTGCCTATTTTCAAGCAAACACTCTCCGAAACATTTTGCCAGTCTATTCTGGACTTCAAGCACAATGTCGTCGACAAATAGCATGCACCAGCGGTGTCTCCTCCTGACAGTCCAATGTCAAAGCATTATCATCAGGAAGATGTATGGACTTAAAGCAGACCCTTGGTGCAAACCAACAGCCACATTGAACTTGTCGGTGTTGCCAGCGACCGATCGTACGCAATCGGATGCTTGGCTAGGAGCGTGTCTAGTCGTAAGCGTGCCATTTGTTCTGGGTTATTCTTATGGTTCGGGCGGGCGCCCTGAACTTCCGAATGAAAGATAGAAATATAGTACAAGATATTTCTTAAGGTTAACGCAGACGAGGTCGCGGTAAACAGCGAATAGGAAAGTTATATTTTGTCAGTGATGGAAAACTACATGAATACTGCATAAACATGTTTAATCTAGATGATGATATCAATTCGTAGTATTCAATCTTATATGGTCACAGAAAATAGAAATAGAAATCGAATGACATCGCAACCTAAGGTGAATAGTTAAGTAGGGCTTATGTCCAAACGATTGATCCCTAATAAGTAAAAAAACCGGCCAGGTCCGAGTTGGGACTCAGGCAATTAATAGTGTTCCGTTTTACCATATTTTGTCGTCGAAACATACACTATATGGCTGTATTTTTTGAAATAGTGGTGGGGCAGCAGTTTTACATTTACAATTGACAGACAGAAACTTTTAACACCCCTCTTTTCTTTTGTCGCAATTTTTAAAGTTACTTCAAAACTGCAGAACCGATTTTCATGAAACAAAGCTCAGAACACTTTCGCAAAAATTAGCTTTCTACTTAAAAAAACCGCATCGAAATCGGTCCACCCGTTTGGGAGCTACGATGCCACAGACAGACAGACCGACAGATAGACAGACAGACAGACAGACATAGGCGTCAAACTTATAACACCTCTCTTTTTGCATCGGAGGTTAATGAGCAACATTATCAATGCTCCTCTACACACACTATTGGACATAAATAAAGGTGTTTATCGTTTTAAAGGTTTTTTTAAATAAAATAAAAACCTTTTTAAGACCAATAGCGTGTGTAGTGTAGTGGTGGGTGTCCTACTCCATAAATCCATCAAATTTAAATAAGAGAACACTTTAGTGAACACTGTAGGAACGCCCATTTCGTTGCAAGGCTCACTCCCGCGACTTATAATACTAACATGGTTCTAGTACCAACTGCTTCGTACACTCCACCGTAATTTTTACTCATAAGGGGACCACCAGAGCATAAAGGTATTATACCAGGAATAAAGGAACATACAGCTTTGTGAGCGAGATGTACCTAGCGGCACCACTGTATAATAGAAATAGATACGTGACGCGCGAGGCAATAGGACCGTTTTAAAGTCACTAATTAATTTTTACAATTTTGTTTCCGTGAATAATTGCGAATATACTGACACAACTTCATTAATTTATGCACAATTTCACGTTAGACTCAGAATTATATACAATATTCGAATTTTTGCCTGCGAATAGTCTCCAAAAAAGGTTTCATTTGACAGCTCATGTTTGTTGCTCTATTCCTGTAAGGTATAATACTTTTATTGTATAAACTTTTGTAAACTTGTATAAAATTGTGTAAACTTAAATGCGTTACATCAAACCATCAAACTGAACATCAGTCAAAAAAAACTGCTATTCAACCTTCGATCAAAATAAAATGAATATTCAACGTCAAACTATACTCGAACCAAAATGTGTGTCAGCTGTTTTTTGAGCGATTTCATTTCTAGTCCCATAGTGAAAGGTGTTCACTTTGATGGTCTGAAGCTAGAACGATTTAGGTCTGAAGTCTGAAGCAAGTAACCCTTTATGTTTGTAACCATAGACTTAAACTCTAGCGATAGACTTGCCCTTCCATAGAAGCAACATGTTCCACTTGAATGAGGTGTACGCACCTGATTGATGTTCCCGAGTTCACTTCGTCACTATGGCAATGACAGACCGCAATGTGTCATTTTGTGTGTTTTTGTGTGACATGTTGTTTGTTTGAACGAGCTTGTCTATCGCTAGAGTAATATGTCTATGTTTGTAACCCATTTAATTTAAAATCTTGTAGTGTAGACTATATCCTATTGATATTGAGCGTTAGTTTCAAGAAATAAAATACGTTTTTAACTTGTTCAAAACCATTTAATTTGTTGAAAATCAGAATTTTTATTTAACGACGCACAGCTGTATTATTAATAGACCATTGGGGCAACTTTTCTCCGTAAATTCAAACCATTTAAAAAAAAAGTCAACCTGTTTTCACGGAAAATAATAGATAAATATGAGGTATACTCCAAGAGGAGCGTGTAATTTCTCTATGGGTATACTATTACCAAGTACCTACTTATTACCAAGAAAGTATTCTATGCTAACAACATTAAGGAAATAGGTACCTAATTCTGGTAAAAACTAAATGGACTTGTGAGAGTAGGTAGACTGATAACGTGTTAAACTGCTGGTGCTGATGTTGTATCTGGATATACAAAATATTCATTTTGACTGGCATGCCATTGTCTGAATGCAGTTATGGAATTTAGAACATCCGAAGAAAATTCTTTAGGTAGTTCTAAAGCTAGGAAATGTCCACCATTTTCCAGGACTGTAGCATTTAGTAGGTTCGTGTATTTTAGTCTCAGAATTGCGGGAGACTGGTAGGAGAGGGCGTGTTTGGCTTGGAGTACTCGCGTTGGAACAGACGTTTGTATTCTGTAAGAAAAAACAAAGGTAAAGTCTAAGATGTTTTTATATGTAGATGCGTTGCCCGCGCTCCTAAATGGCAACAAGAAAGCAAGGTAATTGCCCGGCTTTCCACGTCACTAAATCGCGCCATTTTAAAGTGCAGTGATGTTAGCGTATGACGCGTCTATTTATAAAATGTCATTGGGTAAAGTATCATAAATGAAGTAGAGACAGAAAAAAGCATTTGGGATGCGGTACTGGAAACGAACAAAAGAAGGGCATACTTAAGAATAATGAAGAAAAGAAAGAGCGTGATGATAAAGACCTGTGGTGATATTTTGATAGCACAGCAGTTTATCTATTTACAAAAAGGAAAAATATAATAGGAAAGGTAGGTATACGATTGTTTTATATCAAAATCGCGATATAATGTATGCTTAGGCGCTTTCTACTAAGATTAAAAATACTAATCTTTGCAATATTTATGAACTTGGAAAGATCAGGGTGATCAAATGGCGTAGGTACATGGAATAGCAATAATTTGACTTTTGCATACTAAAAGACAATTTGTTTGTCAACTATTCTATAGGATTGACAACTTGACAAACACAAAAACCGGCCACGGTGACCGAAACAAAAAATAACGTTTTGTCTTTTTTGTTTACATAAGGTTTCATAACTGGCTATCTCACTCTCGATTTCTTGGCTCCATCTTCCAGCGTAAGCGAAAGGTTTTAGATCTGTGGTATACTCAAATTAAAGATTAAAAAGTCGGGCGGCGAGCGGGATTCGAACCCACGACCTGCCTATCCGGGGCATGCTCATTTGACTAAACTAACATGGCATACTTGTAGAATCAATAAATTCGATTGGAATATGGTATACTCGTACCTAAATTCTAACAGGGAATTCATAAATACTCACGACCGTATTACATATTTCAGATAGTCAAACTTCGCTGATAAATTAAAGTGTGCCACAAAATATACTTACTCATTTAGCCTCAAATTGAACTGCTTTATATTAAACGACTCAGCATGGAGCCTGTATGCAGTTGCAGAAACACCGGGTGCCCAGTACATCATGACGTTATCAATGATCTGCTCCTGGGTGAAATGGCTGTAGATTCCTCCATCCCCACTGGTTATGGCTTCGAAGTTTGTCTCACTCGTAATGATGTCTAAACAGTAGGTTAGAAGAGCAGCCGGGGAATCTAACATGCCAACGCCTGGGGATAAAATATAATGTTGGAAGCAGAACATAATAGAAGAGATACCTCTAATCAATAAAAACAAATGTCATACATTTGTATGACATGTTTTTACCGATAATGCAAAAACTTACATAATTTGTGAAAATGTAGCTGGTTTACAGCTACCTTTTTTGGTCTAGAGTAATAGGATTCCGTTGGCATCCTTTAGATAAGAAATCCTTAATACAAGAATGCAACAGCGTGCAAAATCCCTGAAAGAGTAAAATCCTTTATAAAAAACTTACCTAAAGTTTCTGGTTTAGTTGCTTGGATATGTATATAGGCGATCGTGTCCATGATCCTCGTGAAGACGTCGTAGATAGGGTACAAGCGGTTATACTGGGCAGTCTCTACGACTAGCGGTGGGTACATGTAGCCAACCATTTGCAGAACAACAGCAACCGGCGACATCACTTGACCCCAGTTTGTGTGGTAGCCAAGAACCTCCTGGAAAATTGATTGACTGCGTGACTGAAACTCAGTGACTTAATGCTTGATAACAAGACTCTGGTTTTGATAGGTTTTAGTAAAATAGATTTGGCCTGCGAACGCCGCGCGCGGGCAACACATTGCTAGGGGCGGCAAGTTCGGGAAAAATGTAGATTGTTGAACTCTGTCTATAGCCAATTCCTAGAGAAAGCTTTTATCAACTACTATTTTAAGCATGAATCTGTAGTACGGGTCAATTCTAGCGTATTTAGGGTTTTCAAAATGGGATGGGTAGCCTTTTGCCAAAAAAAAAAAAAACAGTGAAAAAGAAGTTTCTATTTATCTCCTACGATAACTAGGACGTAATGGATTCTTTTAACTACGCCAGAAACCACGGGGCTGTAACTGAAAAGCAAAAAAAATTTGATGGTTAGGTACTTACATCAGGGAAGAGGGTGGCCATATTTCCAGCAATGATGGAACCCATATCTCCACCCTGAACGTAATATTGACTATATCCGAGTCGAAGCATCAGACTTCGCATCAGAACTGCGGCTTGAACTGCTCCGAAGCCAACTTTGGTAGGAGGCTAGAAATGAAAAGTTTGTTAGTCATGAACTGCAGAACAAAAGTCTCAATTCGATAATGAAGGGGTGACGGGCAAATCCAGATTGAGGCAATTTTGTAGTCAAGATGCAACGATTTTTGACTCGACATGAAGGCTTAGACTTAATAAATAGAGCTATTACTGGCGCCTATTATGACATACGTCTGGGTTTGTGCTATTCGGAACTGGATATGACATCTGCAACTGGGTATTGCCAAAAAAATATAAGTGGATGAAAATCTTAAACAGACCTGTAAAATCTTAGCGTATCATGTTCTAGATTTCATGAAGTTATATATACAGGGTCCAACTTAATATGCTGACACTTTTTTAAGGGGATGATCAGACCATCAAAGTGAACAACTTTCTCTTTGGGACCAACATCGAAATCGCTAAAAAAAATATGCTGTCCCATACATTTGGGTCGAGTAAGTTTGCAGCTTTGTATGGAACAGGTGATTTTTATTTCGCGATTTCGATGTTGCTCCCATAGAGAAAGTTGTTCAGTTGGGTGGTCTGATCATCCCCTTAAAAAAGTGTCAGCATATTAAGAAGGACCCTATATAATAGCATTTAAAGTTACTTACGCTGGAGTATCCGTATCCAGGTAAGCAAGGGATGATCAGCTCCACTGCAAAGTCCCTATCATTACTGACAGCGGTAATGAGAGGAATAGCCTCGAAGTACTCCCTGATTGAACTTGGGAATCCGTGCAGCATCAGCATAGGCACTATCTCCTGGTCGCTGGTTACCTGCAGGAAGGAACGTCAACAGTTTTGTTTGTAATTTCCTTTCGGAATGATCAGAATCTGAATGAACCAACTTTTAAAGAAACTAAAGTAGCGAAGGGATGCCAATCCGCATAAATTGAGTGATCAAAGTACGAGAGAGCCTGCGAGTAAGCCGGTCAAATACTGTGCAGCTGACTCACATCGTGTGATCGCGTTATACAAGTTATTGTTAGGTGAGTCAGTAGTTCGCATCCAAAGTTACCTGCTACAACATTTTTGTTTTTACTTGCCACTCGTTTTCCCCACCCCGACACAACACAAGGCAACAGCTCGCACGTCACTTGCAAGATTTTGCAAAAGGTCAGTTCGTACTTAACTTCTTCTTTTCGTGTTAATTGTTCTTCAGTGGTGTTTTTATATTTTAATGGCCAGGTATTTGGCAAGCCTGACAGTGTCAGGTGTAGCTGTATTTAAATCCTCTCGTGGAGATGTACTTTACTGTTATTTATAATAATGATAATAGCCGTGGACTCGCAATATCAAAGACTTTGTTGTGTGACCAGCAAAAGCGAGTCGAGTCACTGACATGCCTCCTCGGAGATAGATACCCAAAACCGGGAGATCTTAGGTTTCTTCCCATCAATGGTACTGCCTCCTTCATTTACCATGTATTTAAAGGGCGAAGAAGGCCTAAAATATTGGGGCTAACACAAAAGATCCCACGGGGTCGAAGTGTTGCTGGCTTGCCAACCCCCACAACAAGATAAGATAAGATAAGACATTCCAGTTAACGATGGAAGTAGCTGTCTACCATCAGGTCAGCAGCTCGATCCTTGTAACCAATTTTGATCGCTAAGATGTAATTTTTAGAAGACGAGTGGACCCTGAAAACGTCGTAAGAGTCGAACCCCTAGAAGTACCTTTACATATAAATTGTGGATATCAAAAGTGTCATCATAAAATGACGATCATCATCATCACGATGGGACTTTACTAGAAATAAAATTAGTTACAGTTACTTACTTTGGGTGTAACCCTGATGAAGAAGATATCCAGACCTTGTATATTGGTCTTATACATAGGGAATTTATTGAACGTATTTAAACGTGATGTGAAGTTATATTTCTTAGACCAGTACGATGTCCAATTGGCGAGCTGGTCCCGGTTGAAACCGTATGTAAATCCAGCTCCTTCCAAAGGTGCCACATACGATACGTTTCTGTTCAGCCGAGTCCTCAAGTCGGCTATCATCTGTAAGAAAAAGCTAATAATTAAATCCTTGAAACGTTGTTTAATAATCCTCCACTCCAATTAGGGATTGCAATCCGGATAATCCGTTATCCGAAATATCCGGATATCCGTTCATTTTGGCTGAGCTTTAAAATCCGGATTTAAAAACGAAATCCGGATTTTACGAACATTTTCTTGGTTGGCTTGAATAGTATTATTCATTGATGTTCTGGCCTCTGAACTGATCGGGTTTTGTTCCCATTCGTTAATATTCTCGAAATTCGTTATTTTTCTACATTGGGTCTCGTTTTCAGTGAATCCCGCCCAGTTATTTTATCAAAATAAACCTAGGAAATTTTCAAATAACAACAGAATCCAAATGGTTCCAAGGCCTGAGCTTCGATGAGCAGTTCGGATTACTCCATTCTTGATTTAAACTGCCTATACCTATCTACTCATTCTGGTCCTACGCCCGGCCCAGGCCTTCGCAGATTTAACAGAAATCCAGGGTGTTCACATTCTTGAAAAGTCAGAGAAGCTCGATGTGTTCAGGGCAAATAAAAATTAGAGTCAAAATGTATTGCGAAATTTTGGGCTCGCTTAGCTCGATTAATTTTGTTTTATTTGCACTCTGACACTAGGCTCTTACTACAACCAAATTATTAGCCTGGGAATTTTAGAGCTCACTTCGCTCATTGCAATTTTTGTTTAATAAACAAAATCAACTCGATTTCGGCATGTGTGGACCACAATTGAGTTGTAAGGTAGGAAAATCATGAGCTCGGTCTAGTTTTTGCTTCTTACATAAATTGCCTCGATTTCAGCATGAACTGGAAATCTCGAGCTCGCTTTGCTCGTCCTGGTTTTAGATTATATTGTAATGACCTCATCATATTGCAGTAAAATATCTAACTGGCTTCACTCGCTTCGGTTTTGTGATTAATTGTATTGCAGCAACAATTCGAAGCATTTTCATAATCTCGAGCCCGCTTTTCTCGCTCCAGAATTTAAATCGTATTGATATTGTAGAATTGACGTCATCATATTCAGTCAGTGTGCTGAGAAATGTCGAGCTCATAACGCTCGCTTCAGGTTTCCATTTTAACTTTTACAAAAATCTAAAGAGTTATGAAAACAGCCAAGATATACTTAGTCCTAAAAAAAGTATTTTTTTGTAGGTATATCTATTTTAACCGAAACAACTCTGTAATAACTGATTCATAGTCCTGAGAATTTTCGAGCTCGCTTTCCTCGCACCCAACGTTATAATATAGGTACTGCACAATACACAACAACGGATACACCACACTTAGGTACTAAATAAATAAGCCCACTTTTAATTTTCGAGCTCACTTGGATCGCTCCAGGTCTTCACATAGTACCTACTATACTGCCATGTACTTGATTTATTCTTGTACTATTGAAATTGGAACCGTCAGGTTTTTAGTCATGTAAATATTGTAGGGGGTTGCAGTTCCAAAAGATGATAATTATTGTTGATTTTGATACCTACAAGTGTTTTTTAATAATTGCGTTGATTTATCATCATAGAATGCAAAGTATTAACACAAATATTAAATATACCAATAATTGTTCTCAAAATTCGAAATATCCGGATTATCCGGATTGGTCCCAAATCCGTTTCCTAAAATCCGGATTTCAGAATCTGAACGGATTTGCAATCCCTAACTCCAATATCTCCACTTAAATATGCGTCTTCACTCAAATGTGCGTCTTCTCTCCACTCCCATATGCGTCTACTCTCCACTCAAATATGCGTCTACTCCCACTAAAATATGCGCCTTCTTTCCACTTATGCGTCTACTCTACACTACAAGGGCCCAAAAACAGATGCTCGCGTTCGCATAGGGTTAAAGGGTGTTCATACGTCATCATTTGGATTTTTTTTATTCGAAATGGGCTCGCGCTTGGCTTCAGTTCCCCTGGTGGAAAGTGTAGATAAAGCCGAAGATGTAACGCGCTCTTCCAGAAAAAGGCTATTGATTCTTCTTTTAAAAATATATCCTTTGGAACAACAGACGCAGGGAGAGAGTTCCAAACCTTACGGTTCTCATTGTAAAATAAGAATGCGAACCCCTTTTTGTGTGGTTTATGTAGGATTGACTTCAGCCAGCTACATCGATAACTTTGATTCCTCGATTTACAACAGGAACGCAAACACGTTTGTACTTAGGTAACATTTATTTATCACTATAATTATTTAAATATCGCTCACTCTGTCCAAACATTGTAATTATTGCCTGATAAATCGTGAAGGATTCCCGAGATTCTGGCTTGCCGCATGCGGGGTCCATTGTATCATGTGTACTGATTTATTCTTTTTGTTAATAAAGATATTTGTATTGTATTGTACCTATTGTATTGTAATATCAATTAAAACAAAATGACCAACTTACATTATCACTCCATGCTATTTTAGCAGAATGTACGCCAATGTCCTGACTGGATTGTGGAGATGAACTCCACCAAGTAGTGGCATTGATTGCTGTCCAGTTCACGCTTGGAGTCGTAGTATAATCGTTTATAAGCGATATATAGGCGAGAGCATACGAAAATACAAAACTGAGGACTTCCATGATTCTTAAAGGAAAAAGAAAGACTAATTTAAAAAATTTGATAAAGATCATTTATGCGAACTGCCATATTCCAGAAGATGGAAAAGTAATACACTGGCCTTCAAAACTTAGTAAGTACCACACTTTTAAAATTGCAATAACCTTTAGAGTGCACAAGATGTATTTTCGAAACAAAAACAATACGATTTTATTTGTTTGTTTTTATAAAAACTTTATAGTCGATTATCTTCTTTTAAGGGTATATTACCGTTGGCGCTCTCCGTACAAATGTAGTCTGGTGATATTTTCAATACTATCGAATTAAACTCAATGAAATTTTTTCAGAAACAATTTAGAAACTAATTTCTATGTTCGTATAAAGTCAAATTTTCGTTAAAATTTCCATACAAATCTTGAATTTATCCTAGCATTAAAACTATATATTTTAACGAAAATCGGACTACATAGGAACATAGAGATTAGTTTCTAGATTGTTTCTGAAAAAATTAAATTAACTTTAATTCGAAAGTATTGAAAATATCACCAGACTACGTTTGTATGTGTATTGTATGTATGTAATATATACCCTTAAGGAATGCCTAAAAAAAACATTATTAAAAAAACACTCCTTTTCAAATTGCCGTCTAACTAAAGTGTGATACTTAGTTTTGCAGGCCAGTGTATATAGGGTCCTTCTTAGTATGCTGACACTTTTTTAAGGGGATGATCAGACCATCAAACTGAACAACTTTCTCTATGGGACCAACATCGAAATCGCGAAAAAAAAATCAGATGCTCCATACAAAACTGCAAACCTACTCGAGCAAAATGTATGGGACAGCTGATTTTTTTTTCGCGATTTCGATGTTGGTCCCATAGAGAAAGTTGTTCAGTCTGATGGTCTGATCATCCTCTTACAAAAGTGTCAGCATATTAAGTTGGACCCTGTATAGCCTAAAGCGCCCTGCCTGACTCATGGGTTTTGTATAAATAGGCTGTCAATCTGTGATTTAATCTCCTGTGTCTCCTTAGATAGGTACTTGAAAGCACGTTAAGTGGAGAATATAGCCCAAACCTTTCCAGTTCTTTGCCCTGCTGTAGTATTCTATAGGCTTTAACTTACTTACTTAGATTAAGTTCATTTATCGGTTCTTCACAATCTATTTTCAGGTCTTTGGCGTTAGGAATTAGCAACGAAAAGATGTGTACACTTTTGTTTCGCATCGTAGAAGGTACTAAAGTGTTATTAACTAAATGCTATCTTATTTGGCAAGAGTATTTTAACGAAAGATCGAAAGAGAAAGGGATCTGGTACAAAACCATGCAGAGTGAACCTCCTCGTATACCCTGGTTCAGTGGCATCTGTATTAGTAGGAAGTTAGTTAAAGTGGCTTTTAGGTTGAGATCCGGTCACATTCCACTCAATAAATTCGCATTTTTAATGAAAAAGGCACCCTCACCTAATTGCGAGGTGTGTGGTACAGTAGAAGATGTCCAGCATGTACTAGTGGAATGTGCCCGGAACCAATCGCAGAGGCTGTTACTGTATGATAGCTTGAAACTAAACCTTATGGATTTAGGCTCTTTTGTCACCATTTTGGCCGCCCCTACGTCGGGAGAGGCTAAAATGGTGTACATTTTTATTTATAGTAGTAGCGTTTAGATTTATTTCTTGTAGGTTTTCATTGTTTTGTTTTGTAAAGTTCTAAAGTTAAGGCACGATGGGGCTGACATAACCTCATGGTTAAAAGCCTCCATTTACCTAATTAAAAATGAATAAAAAAAAAAGCGTTATTATGTACATATTTTTGTTGCTGACTGTACCTAGTCTTGTCCTCCTCCTATCATGATTTTTCATGTATTGAAAATAAGAAATGTTAATGCTTTCTTACCAAAACACCTTCCTTTCTGTCTCCCAAACCGCAACTGAGAGCAAAATCACCTGTTTCAACTATTTAGTACTATTCTAATGCAAATAATTCTTATGCTGTCACCACACTTGTGTATTCCGTTGAAATAATACTTACCATGGTCATTATACAGGGTGTAAACTTAAATGCGGTAAATACTTAACGCAATATGAGCTAAAAGAAAATGGCGGGGAATCGTAGCACACCCTTGATACTTGCTGTCACTTCATACAAATGGCCTCGTTCTGACAAGAAAAGTTTAGCACTGTGTGTTACTGAGTGCGTGCGAGTGAAAAGGGACTAGACCATCGCCTACTGTTGACTTCCAAACGCCTTGCACAAGGAGTTGAAGCTTCGATCAAAGTAAACGTTTTACTTAGGGTGCCGTGGTGGTCCATTGGCGAGTAACCGTGCCTGCGGTGCAGGAGGCGATGGTTCGATCTCCGTCTAGCACTCGTAGTATGCTACACGTGATACGGCTGTATCACGTCTTTTATCTCGTTCGTTCGCACGCAAATAGAAAGAGAGCTAAGGTGTGATAGCGCTGTATCACTGCGGCATGCTAGCTATGCAGGAGTACGGTTTTCTACTGCTGATTTGACTTTCAAAAATTGCACTCCTGAAATATGATTTTTGAAAGTCAAATCAGCAGTAGAAAGATTCATAATCTCCATAGTAATTTGGAAATTTTCAACTGCTGAATTCAGCAAATGAGATTCTAAAATCGCACTCCAGGCCGACTTGTACCAATTAGTTTTTCGGAATTTATGTACAATTATTTGTAACATACCACTGGCTTTTTGGGGAAGGAAAACATGAGGAAACCTGCATGCTTTACCTTCGAGGCATGTATTGTACTATCGCGGACTTTTCCGCCTGACCACCACTAGGCTCATTTTTGCTTGCATACTAAAAAATGAAAGCGCTGTATAGCCCCGTCCTATAGATGAATAGACCAATGAATGAATAGTTTCCAAACAATAAATTATGCGCGAATAAAATTGTCAGTGATCAGAAGTGCGATTTTTGAAAATCATACGAGCGGTTCGGCAGTAGAAAATGTCAAAATTACTATGGAGATAATGCATCTTTCTACTGCTGAACCGCTAGTATGATTTTCAAAAATCGCACTTCAGGCGGAAAAGTCCGTGATAGTACCTACTATCCGCAACGCGACGGGCTCACCCCCCGTCACACTTGCTGACAGAATGTTGGTACTACTAGTGAAACGTGGATGTTCTGAGGTTTAAGAATTTCTCTGACTACCCCCCGCGGGGAATATAGTTGTGAGCATATGCTTATGCTGTTTGTTGCATAAGTCTACGCTCACCTTTTAAATTTTAATTTTATTTATGACATTTTAATTGAGATGTTTTGGTAAATTAGTTTTATGTACGCAGATGCCTTCGAAATGAAATTATTTTAAAGATTCGCATAATTGTTTTTTCTCTCTTATAATTTTTTCCTTATTTACGAAATAAACACAGTATTGAGTAAGTAATATATTCTGAAGACCTATTCTGGTTCAGATGGAAAATGTCCATTGGTCCACCTACACCTAGGTACCTATTTATTTTTTAAAATGAATTTTTGATATCTACGGCAGACTGTGGGCCACAGGAATAAAACTCGCTCTTAAGGGTCGGCACTACCCTAATCGGGCAAAACAGGGTTCGGCGTTCCGACTTTTGAGGATAGTAAATAGCTATATTTAGAAACAAAATTAATACCATCGCTTCTTTAAAAGATGAAGTACAAGATGAACAAAAAAAATTTCAGTAAAATTGTGTAATTACATCAGAAAGTAATCGAGAATTTCATGAAAAACTCCAGAATAGCACTGCCGCGTTCCGAGTCCTGTGATTTAGTGAAACAAAATAAAACAACAAAATATATTTCTAATCAATGGCAAAACATCAAAGAACACTTTAAACAAATCAGTTTTTCGATACGACTTCTAGTTTTTTTGCAATTTGTTACCAAAAATCACATATTTCTTTGGACGTTTTCTTCATACAAATTACTATGGGCCGTCAATCGTTCGAAATCATTGCAAATAGACCGGTGACCGGCAACACCCAACCTTGTCTTAGAAGATTAATGAACAAATCCATTTTTAGCTAAAGTAGGCAAAGTAACTTATAAAAAACCGGGCAAGTGGGTGTCGGGCCACATGCTGTGTAGGGTTCCGTAGTTGCCCGTCACGTATGTGGACTTAGAAGTACATTTTATAAATTGGTCGACTATTACTCGTTATTATAACAGAATAACTGAAAGTTTATTACTATTGTTACTAGCAAACTAAGGATTGATAATCTGAAATCATCATCATCATCGTCAGATATGTTTTAAATAAGAGTGAATTCTGTACCGCAGTAGGTAACTCAAACGATTGACTTTGTAAGTCATTTGCACGACAGAATTTTGCGCGAAAAGACATTGCGCGACACAAGACAGCACAAAGGAATTTCACAAAAGTTACTTTCCGGGCACTGTTTAGTAGTTTTTGGTTATTTTGGTAATTTATGGTAGTTTTGAGTCTTTCGGTAGTTTTTGGTAAATTTTCGTACAAAAGTAACCAAAAAGTTATTTTGGTAGATTTTCGTACTTTTCGGTAGTAGTTTTTGGTTATTTTGGTAGTTTCTGTTTTTTTTGGTAGATTTTCGTACTTTTTGGTAGATTATTGTTATTTTGGTAATTTTTCGTACTTTTTGGTAGTTTATGGTTAATTTGTTACTTTTGGTAAATCTCATTTCATTTTATTTATTTACCTTAAATTGTAGGTAGGTACATAAGTTACAGATGGTAAGTACAGAGTACCTATTAGTCACACTACAATATAATTTATAAACATTAAGAAAAAAATAGATTTAAACAATAGGTGCCAGACAATAACTTAACTACCACCTTTCACTTACTACAATTAAATTAGTTAAATGTTATAAAATCAGTTAAATGTGATTAGTTAAAAATTATAATAACCTATTGAGGTACAAATAATCGGTCTGCAACACATTTTTTTCTACTCAGATTGATGCCTATTTGTTTACTTATACTGAAGAAACTAATTAAAGTCATAGGGACACTGTTCGATTAATAATTCTTTAACCTTCTTCAGAAATTTCTTGTCGGCTTTAATGTCATCTGGTATTTTACTATACACAAGAACAGTACCTATTCGACTTTATTTTGTAGTCCTTAGCATCGATGCTAGTCGGTAATTTGGTACCAGTAGCTCATTTTTGCTAGTTAAATTTAATCTCTTGCTACGGAATACTACGGGGTATCGTCTCACGATTTCGCACAGATCGAGGATATACGAAGCTGTCACAGTGAGTAATTTAAAGTCGGTAAACAAGGATCGGCATGACACCCTTACTGACTGAATTCCGCTTACGATTCGAATGTCTAATCGGTAGGTACCTCTTTTGCAAAACATATATTTTATTTATGTCAACAAACCCACCCCGTAGCCAAGCCGTCAAGAACTCTTTTGTTTTTATGGTAGTTTTTGGTAATTTTCATTCTTCTATCAAATATTTCCAAAAAGTATAAAAATCTACCAAAATAACCAAAAACTACGAAAATCTACCAAAATAACCAGAAACAACCAAAAACTACCAAACTAACCAAAAACTACCAAAAAACCAGAAACAACAAAAAAATAATTTCTAAACTACCAATAATTACCAAAACCTACCAAAAGAACCAAAAACTACCAAAAGAACCTAAAGAACTATTGACATTGTACTAATTTTTTTCTTTAAAATTACTTCTTGTTAATATTGCTGTGCCCTTTCAGGATTCATGTACCCACTTCAGCTACTAAGTAACACCTACTTATATGTTCTTGTGTCGCACAATGTCCTTCAGCGTGACGAAAATTACTGCTGAAATTTACCAAAATCTACCAGCCCTGTTTCAAATTCTACTTAAATTCTACCAAATAATATTAATGTCGTTACAGATGGTTAAAATTTAATATAAAACACGTTTTTGAACAAAATATTATCAATTTTATCTAAACGCTCATCATTACACATGTTATTTTCGCATTTTTGTATAATTTTTATTGGTTTTCATCACTTTGTAGCATGGATGCTTCAATTTTCAAATAAATAGGTATTAAATAGCAATGCCGGAAAGTGGCGTCATTTTTTTTATTATTTTTTTGAGCGTCCACCAACCACTCCTTGTTTTTATGGAAGATATTGATGTGCTGAACAAAACAAAGTATTACAATCATACCTCTACATGCAGTACCAACGGAGATATAAAGGTCTGAAATGTCAGAGCATGAGGGGCATGCTCCAGTCACAGTTCACAGTACTAGAATTCTGACATTTCAGACCTTTATATCTCCGTCGGTACTGCATGTAGAGGTATGATTGTAATACTTTGTTTTGTTCAGCACATCAATATCTTCCATAAAAACAAGGAGTGGTTGGTGGCCGCTCAAAAAAATATATACTTAAAAAAAATGACGCCACTCGCCCATACTAAATCGGCATTGCTATTTGGTCGTCCCTACGCAAGTTTAAATTTAGTACAGTTTTCTGTGTCTCATAAGCAGAGTCAGAAATTTTGGTAGCACTTTTAATTATGTCAAAGGGATTGCACGTTTATCGACTTCCGATTGTGTCCATATACGGGTAATTTTTTATCACTGCGGATAACACCAGCATGTATTCTACTCATCAAACTGAACAACTTTCACTATGGAGCCAACTACAAAAGAGCGAAAAAAAAATCAGCTGTCCTATACAAAACTGCAGTACCTACATATTCGACTCAAATGTATGGAACAGCTGATTTATTTTCGCTATTTTGAAGTTCGATACATGCTGAAGTTATCCGCAGTGATATAAAATATACCCGTATATCGACATTATTGGAAGTCGATAAACATGTAATCTCTTTGACATATTAAAAGTGCTAGGTACCAAAATTCCAACTCTGTTTAGAAGCCCTCTTTTTAAAAAAAAAATAACATTAGGCGATATGATTAATATTTGCTGTACTAGAAGTGAGTTCGGTGGCGCATTGCGGAGAGGTATGGACTCTCAATCAAGAGGTCCGCGTTCGAATCCGCACGGACAACATGCCACGAACCAATGAGTTTTTCGAACTTATGTACGTATTACCGACTGCTCTCAAAGGGTGAACGAAAACATCGCGAGGAAACCTGCATAATGCAGACGAAGAAATTCTGATGTATATGTGAAGTCTACCAATCCGCTTTGGGCATGCGTGGTGGACTTACGCCCAAACACCCTCCTAGAAGGTAGGCCTGTGCCTTGTAGTGGGACGTATACAGGGTGTTACAAAAGTAAGAATAAATTTTTAAAACTCTTAAGGGGGTTGTTTAGACCGTCAAACTGAACAACTTTCTCTATGGGACCAACATCGATATCGCGAAAAAAAAATCTGATATCCCATAGATTTTTAGCTCGAGTCGATTTGTAGAGTATAGAACATAAATTATATTTTTCGCGATTTCGATATTGGTCCCATAGTGAAAGTTGTTAAGTTTGATGGTCTTAACCACCCCCTTAAATGTTTATTTGTATTTTTGTAACACCTTGTATAGGCTGATGATTATGATGATGATGTACTAGAAGTTCCGGAAAACTTGCAAACCCTGCAATCGTTTTCTCAGCCATTTGTATTGCCAGCTTAGATTTTATGAGCCTGAATCCTTGCATTTTTAAATACATTAACATTTTCGAATACCCAATGTCTACTAAAATCTACTAAACAAATATACCAATAAAGAAGAAATCTACTAAAAGTCGTCACACTGATGATGTCCTTTTGCGCAAATGTTTTTGAAGGCAATCGTTCCAGTTAGGTACTGCAAAATTAACTTTTATTCCGTGCTTAAAATATTATATCTGACGATGATTATGATGATAAAAGATTACAAACCCTTAGTTTGCTACCAACAATACCAATACCAATAATAATATAATAATATTGTTTTAATACCAATAATATTAAACTTATAATAATATCATTATTCTGTTAAAAGTTTTAATTTGTTCTGTTAAAATAATTTTAAGTTTTTTTAAGCCTTAGTAATACTGTGATCTAATTAGCTAGAACCCATCCTATCCTACCACCATCTTTGATCAGTCACATTATAGGTCCATCACGGTACTGTACTGTTGCTGTAAATGTCAATTTCGACCTACGGCTCTCAAATCCAGATGCTGCAGGATGATTGCCACGCACAACCAAACATTCAACATTAATTTAATGTGGTAAAATCTGCCTTCCGAGTAGTAGGTACCCTAAATTCGGTCGGACCTACGACCCTGCCAGGATAGGGTCGGTCGGCCAGACTTTTTAGTCCTTACTAATTGGACTCTAGACCAACAGACTAGTTACGTCCTTTAATTCAACGAGGTAAAATGTTGTGTCACCGGGTAGGGTTCACTTTTTCCTTCACACCAGTAAACATGCCAGCCAAGCTGCCGCGCGCTGCAGCCGACCAAGTTTTTTGCAAGAAAAGTATTACCAAAACCTATCAAATTGATTTGTTCATTAATCTTATAAGATAGGGTTGAGTGTTGTCGGCCACCGGTCTTTTTCTTTTGACAGATATGTCAAACGGGCCGTAGGTAGTGCCGACCCTTAACCGTTTTAGCAATCAACCCCAGGAGTGCGATTTATGAATCTCATTCGGTGAGCTCAGCAGTTAGAAAAGTCAAAATTACTATGGAGATATGCATCTTTCTACTGCTGAGTTGACGTTCAAAAATCATACTACATGAGAGCGATTTTTGAAAGTCAAATCAGCAGTAAAACATTATGACTAAGACCGGATTCGTTCAAACTTAGATTTATGGAAGAGTAGGTAACTATACAAGGAACAATTTTACTATTGGTGTTTACACACCCCGTACAAAAAGAACGAATGTATAACTCAATATATTACCTAAAGGATAAGTTTGGCTATTCAAAGAGGCAATGCGGCCAGCCTCCTAGGTTTTTTGTGTTTAATAATTTTACTAGCATGTACGTAATCTCTATATTGGATTGTAATCAAATTTATAAGTCTACACCTAGCCTATCTCCTTTGGCATACTCATAATGCAATGACATAGTACTTCATTAATCCTAAATCGTTATCAGTCACCAACGTCGTAAATGCGATTATTATTTACCTATAGGATAACAATATTAAAATGCAGACTTATACTAGTCGATGGAGCTGATGAAATTTTTAACGATTTTGATGTTAGTCCCCATATAGAGAAAGTTGTTTAGTTTTATGGTCTGGTCTTATCCTCTTTCAAAAACCTAAACCATCAAAATATAAACAGGACCCTGTATGATTCAATTTTCTCACAAACAAGTTACCTAGGTTTTAATAAAGATTCACTAAGAGAGCCAATCCCGCTTGATAATTTTCCGGCCAAGCTTTAGTTCGACTAATACCTTTTAATTTAGGTTAGATAAGAAAAATTTGAAAATGATCCTACGTATTATGCCGCAAAAGATAATCTTATTTATGAAACGTGATTTAAAAAAAAGAAAACTTTAAAACAATAAAAACTTTAATAACATTCTTCATTATTATATCTAAAACTCAGTCTTGCCTGATTTCTTATACAACTTTCTGAACTCTCCGATCGCTTTCACTACATCAGCTGCAAATATCTCTGGCAATTCTAAGGCAAGGAAATGTCCACCGTTTTCCAAGACCGTCAATCCCACCAGGTTTGTGTACTTTTGGCGGAGCATCACTGCAGGCTGGTAGATCAACTCATGTTTTGATTGGATGCCCCAGGTAGGAACAGCGGTGGGGATTCTGAAAATAAGGCATGGTCTTAATCATAAGCAGCTACAAGATAAATGCTGAAAATAAACCTGCGTTAAGCTATTTTGCTTGGCAGGCGATTGGTTTGCTGTTAGACAGCAAATGCATTTGCTATGTGTTGCTTAGTGAAATTCATACTATGTTTTTGTTAGTGTTTCTCTATGTCTATTTTTTTTTATATGTTTTAAAAGGCTACTATTGAAAATGTCTGTCTTCTTTTTTATCATCCTTCATTTTCCCCACTGCTCGGCAAAGGCTCCCTTGCTTGTATGATAGCATGAGTTTGTGAGTTTACCTGTAGCACAGATTATATAATACTGTAGGTAGATTTAGAGAGTACTGTTTCAAAAATGGAAACAGTGGTCTTTTCATGAAAACAAGCAATTGTTCCGACGCATCAAACTCGAAGTAAAGCTACAAGGCAGTCTTCCCACCTTCCCAGATGTGTACGCTTGAAGGAAATTACTTGGTTTTTTCATTGAAACAGTATACTTACAAATCTACTTCACAGTAACAACGGACGCACATGAACCTGCGTGAAAGTGGGAATATAGCCTAGGATTTTCGTCATACTTACTCATCTATCTGATACGCCATATGATGTTTATTATTAGTCTCTGCATACAACCTAATTGCTGTTGTTATAGAGTTGGTACTCCAGTAAAACATTACATTATCAATTAGCTTCTCTTTGCTGTAATTTTCTGAAATCGGACGTTCATTCTTGTCGGTCCAGGTACCGAATTTCTCCAAGATGTAGGCGAGGAGACCCGCTGGAGAGTCTGATAGGGCGACTCCTAAAGAAGATAAGTTTCGTATTAATCAAATTGGCGTGTAAAATGGAGACCAAAGAAAGACTGCTGGTATCCGGTACTGAGAAAGACCGAGGTCAGTGTTTTGTGACCCACCTTTAGAAAGGCATATTATTCAGCAGTACTTATAAAGAACATAATCGTGATCGAAGTGCCTCTACGCGAATCATTTAAAAACGAAGTAATACAAACCGATAGTGTCAGGCTTGGTGGAGTGTAAATGCAAATATCCAGATTCCTCTACAAGCCATGACATAATAGTCGATAGAGGGTACATGCGACTGGCCAAAGAATCATCGACGATCATAGAAGGGAAGAAAGAACCAAGCATCTCAATGATCAATGACTTTGTTGAGAAGCTTAACGGTCCATTAGAGTGGTAGCCTAGAACTTCCTGTGAAGAAAATAATCAGAAATTATCTAATGAATTGGATAAATTCATAGAGGATATTATACCAGGAATAGAGGAACATACAGCTGAGAGAGCGATATGTACCTAGCGGCACCACTGTATAATAGAAAGAGATACGTGACGCTAGGCATTAGGACCGTTTTTTTAGTCTCCAATTAATTTTTACAATTCGGTTTCCGTGGATAATTGCGAATCTAAAGTGAAATCGTTGATAATTTTATGAATTATACTGACACTACTTCATTAATTTATCCACAACTTCACGTTAGACTCAGAATTATAGACAATATTCGAATTTTTGCCTGCGAATAGTCTCCAAAAAACATCCAAAAAAGGTTTCATTTGACAACTCATGTTTGTTGCTGTATTCCTGGTATAATACCTTTATGGATAAATTATAAACACTGATAACGGAAGAAACTCTTAGTACACATAATACAATTAATTCGTTAAAATAATATCTTTAAGTTTACATTATTAGAAGGAAAAATTGCATAGGTAAAATTATAGAAGTCTGATGATTGCTAAGTATGAATGTCTATGGCTGTGATAGGAGAGGAAGGCCGAAGAAAAGATGGATGGATCGTATAAAGGATATATTGTGTAAGAAAAGAGTGAGTGCTGAAATGGAAGAGGTCGTCATATTGCGCCAACCCCAAATAATGAGAAATGGGGAAGACAACGATGAGGAGTATAGAAATCAAAGCAATTGCAGACTGAAAACTGACAAAAGCGCAGCGAGTTGGACTGAATAAACAAAGGTTCAATAACGGTTTAGTAGGTACTGCAAACAAGGGTCTAGGAGATTCAAAATTTGTAAAAGCTATCTTACATCTGGGAACATAATAGCCATGGTGCTAGCAATGGCACTGCCCCAGTTACCGCCCTGCACGTAGAACTTTTTGAAACCGAGTCTGTGCATCAAATTTCTCAATACAACAGTCATTTCAACTTGTCCAAGGCCTGGACGAACGGCAGCCTGGAAAAAAGACGATGCAATTAACTAATTTTAAAGAAAAAAAGATGCGAATGTTTTGCAGATAATGTGTCGATCAATAATTAAAAATAGCAACGGGTTCATTACCTGTTACACTGGACAGAATTTGAGTACTGCTTGTAAAATGTGAATATTCTGAGTAAAGTATACCTACTTAGACTTTCTCTTGCTTCTAGGGGTATGACTGACTCTTGGGAATAGTGAGAGTAATAATTACTAATTTGTGTTGAACTTATGTGGCATTTACTGGCTCTTTAAGTGTCTATATAATTTTGACTTAATCTACACTGTCATAGAGCAAAACGTAGACGAATCCAAATCGAACTAAACTTTAAAAATCGCTTTACTGGCAAAATGATTTCACTCCGACCTTAGCTCTAGCTTTCTCTCAATTTCGACACAAAATATTAAACTTACATCAGAAAATCCATATCCAGGAAAGCTAGGAACGATGACCTCCAGAGCAAAATCTCTGCCTTTCTCAACAGCAGTCAGAAAAGGAATCGTTTCGTAGAACTCCCTGACTGAACCCGGCCATCCGTGTAGCAACAGAACTGGCACTATTTCCACACCTTCTGGTACCTGAACAAGATTTTTAGGGTTTTTACAGAAAAATGTGGATGTTTTATCATTGGCAGTTGCCGTTCGTTACGGTTGTAGACAAAGTCTTGACAGAAACCTAATTTGGACGTTAGTAAATTATAGCCTGTAGAATCCCATTGGAGAGCAAAAGCCTCCTCTCATGAAAAAAGGGGTGAGAGAGAGTGGGCCATACTCCACCACGCGGGACTTTAGACATAAGTATTTGATTGTTTTTGTTAGTTACGCGGGCATTATTTTAAGCGACAATGACAATGAAACATAATCTTACATACTAGATACTCTTTCTTATAATGTGATCATACTGTTTTTAATATTTAATTTGAGTTTCCAATATTTTGACAGCATTATCGTACCATGGTCATGATAAGAAATCGTGACAATGCTTGCCCGTAGCCTAAAATATTTCTTATTTACCTCTGGCCTGACACTGATGAAGTGAATATTCAATCCCTGAATATTCGTCTTGTATTGCTGGAACTGGTTCAGGAACTTCTGTCGCTCAGCAAAGGGATACTCGTTGGCCCAGTATTGAAGCCAGCTGCCAAGTTCTTTGGTGTTGAAGCCATATTCAAATTTAGTACCTTCCAGGGGTGGAGTGAATTCTCGCACTGTCTTGATGTGCTGCTTTAGGTCTTGAATCATCTGCAATATGGAAATAATACAGAAAAACTGTGGTCGTTATGGGAAAAGACCAATTTTTCCATCGCAGTCGGAAACACATCGATTTAGTCAATTTAAACAGTGCCATTTGTCTAAAATTTTACTACAATAATTGGCATTCGAACAGTTTGTTGTTTTGACTTATTGAGCTACAGTTTACCTAGATGTCTTTGCCCATTATTCTGAAACGATATCCTGTTACTTTTGGGTTTGTAGCACTAGCTACTATCAAAGCCACAACACATTCAGACATCTTTAAAAAAAGTATTATTATCACCATCATCAGATTGTAAAATCCCCACTTCGGTTTGTTTTTCTTCAGGGTATAGGCTCCATTTCATTTTCTTCTTTTATTGAGTCAATCGCATAATACTAATTATGCTCCTTTTCATTTCTTCTTTTGTTGAGTCGATTGCATGCGAGTCATTATGTTTGAATTCCCATCATGGTGAAGAGACTTGCCTACTAGATTTGGGGGTTGCTAATTGCACGTATCTTCTTCTTTTTAATGCATAAGAAGGAGAAGCCCATATTCTACTACATTGGCTTAGTTTAGATTGGTGAATGCAAGTTAGTAAAAGTCAAAGTGTCTTTATTGCAAAACTATAAGTAGTCGGTAACAAGGTCTTATAATCATAATACAAAATCATGAGCCTCTATAGCTTACCAGAAAAGGTGTACAATAATCTTACATTAAAATATGATAAAGTCCTGTTTAGTGGTTGTTTCCTAAAGAAGAAGAACGTTACTATTACTAATTATCTTACCGCATCCTTGAATTTGATTTTGAAGGGCTTAATGCTGTTATCTTGCTTAGCTTTCAATTCCTCAGGTCCCCACCACGCGTTCAGATCAGGTTTTGGCACAGGTGGAGGACTCTTGAACATAGCGAAGTAAGAAACTGCTGCGGTGACGGCGATGAATGAAAGGAGTAGAATCCGCGCCATCTGTGGGAAGAAAATAAGACTTCAGTCTTTCATCATCATCAAATTTTAATTATCCTGAATAGTTATAACATAACTTATAATAGAGTAGGTACTACTACCGTAACTATTTTCACGATTATACTTTATTAGCCTGTATTCGCCAATCAAATATTAAGTCATCATCATCATTATCATTACAGGCCTACCCTCTAGGAGGGTGTTAAGTAAGTAATGAAAAATACGACATATCGATACAATCAATAATGATATGCAAAAAAAACTGAGGGTCTGGGTCCGATAAAGACTCTTAATCTTCTTTATAATAACGAGATTAGATATTAGTTATGTAAATCTTTTACTAGTATGTATACATACTCGTGTCGTATCGATCCAGTGTTTTTCTGCCTTGGCCTTCAACTTGTCCCGCAAGTCACTATTCTTATTTAAATACACAGTGTTCAGAGGTTTTAGCTTCCGCCACAGATTGCCTATTAGTTACTACGTCACAGATACGTTCTTAAAAAACGATAATATATTCTTCCCACGCTTTTATTACCTACTGCCAGACGGTACGCGCAAAAATGTATCTAATGAAGCTTGACTCAGCGTTGTTATTATACTTCGTACAGCGCGACGTATGCGACGTTGGCGTCTGGCGCGAGTGGCGGAAATCAAGCAAGAGCAATGCGCTAAAAATTAAGTGCTTCTTGGTCTACTTCTGGCCAACGGCTGAGTGTCGGAGGCTTGGTTATGGGGCATTAGCGTGAATGTGAGACTACCAGAATTAATAGGTTTTGTAGCTACGATGCCCTCAGCGTCCCTACGCTAAATAAAAAAGACACCAACAATCTGTTGTGCTTATCAAGACTGCAGTGCCAAAGTATTTTTTGCCAAAATTGAGCCACATATTTGAATCCTTGTTCTATAAGGATCGACCATACTTACTGCACACTTTCTTACCATTTCTATCTCTTCCAAATGAGATAGTACCACAATAAGGAACAAAGTTTCATAAAAGTAGAGACTCCGTCAGTCTACGATGACCTAACCTCTCTAGCCTAACCTTCACCACGCGTTTGATATGATAAAAACCAAAAAGATAAAAAGTTTACCTCAAATCCGTGTTGATATAAAATATTATGTATAATTGAAACACGTCTGCCAGTCACGGCGGCAGATTGATAACTAAATCAATTTTCGTGTTACATAATTTTTTTATACTAATGCCTTTTTAGGGTTCTGTAGCCAACGGATGCCAAGGGGACCATTTTAATAGCGCAAGAAATTATATTGACCAATCAGGATGTGCCACTTTCAATTCATTTCGCTGCTATCCGAATTTTCACCCTTTGATTACAAAATGACTTCGGGTTTAGACAGGTACTCGGGTCTGCTCTACGCAAACGAAGATTGACAAGAGGAATTATTTTCCTGCTCGTACTACTGTACTAAGCCTACGGCGGCGCCGTACCGTCCGTCCGTCCGTCATCTTTTGAACCGTAATAGCATAGCGTAAATACAATAAAGTGGGTGCGCTTTATGCTCGCGCGGAGTGCGGTGTGCAGAGGGGTGAGGCACCGGCCGTTGAGGTACAGCGCGCAGGTGAGGAGGTACTGGGACCGCTCCCCCCGTCACCCGCACCCCCCGGTCGATAGGCCTGTCTCGACCCGAGAGCGCCCCCACTATTATTATATTCAATTTGGTAATAGTGACCTAGTTGAAATTTTCTTTTGGACACAATAATTAAAAAACAAGTAAAAACTACCTAATGGGAACGTGTTTGTTTCAACGTTTTTTGTTTTAACTCTATTGTAAAAACGATAATACATACAAGTTTCAAACTTAGTGTGATTATAGAAGAAACCTCTGTGCGTGAGTCCGACTCACCCTTGGCCGACTTTTTTGGATAAGTAATTTGAGTATAGTCATTCATTCTTACGATTTCATAATCGACGATCAGGACTGAAAATAGGTACTAAAGATGACAATGTATTCTTATGACAATCGTAAACGTAATTATAGATAAAATAAAAAAAACGGTCAGGTGTGAGTCGGGCTAATCGTGCACCGAGGGGTTCCGTGCCACACAACATATTATTAACTTACAAAAAAGCTTTGTTTACTCCGGGACTTTTAGCGTGAGACCGACTCACACTTGGCCAGTTTTTTTTATACAGGGTGTTTTATAAGTAAAAATAATCTTTTAAAACTCTTAACCCTATACTTGGCAGAGTATCTACAAATGTAAGGGGATTGTTTAGACCGTCAAACTGAACAACTTTGTCTATGGGACCAACATCGAAATCGCGAAAAAATAATGATGTTCCATACTCTACGAATCGGCTAGAGCTAAAATATGTATGGGATATCCGATTTTTTTTTTTTAGCATTTTCGATGTTGGTCCCATAGAGAAAGTTGTTCAGTTTGACGGCCTAAACAACCCCCTTAAGAGTTTTAAAAAATTATTCTTGCTTATGAAACATCCTGTATATACATACAGGGTCCATGTAGAGTTTGTTCTATAATCACACCAAGTTTGACGATTGTATGTATTACCGTTTTTACGATAGAGCGAGAAGAAAAAACGTTGATAAAAACTAGTTTCTTGTATGCACATTCTGACACCTTCCGATGCTGGTAGAGTCAAAAATGACGTCAGAAGTGAGAAAGCTATCCGTGTGATATTATTTTGAAAAAAACATTTTTTTTTTCTGTTAAAATTTCAGCCGTCTGCTATTACGGTTCA
This sequence comes from Agonopterix heracliana, assembly GCA_963693445.1. Classification (NCBI taxonomy): domain Eukaryota; kingdom Metazoa; phylum Arthropoda; class Insecta; order Lepidoptera; family Depressariidae; genus Agonopterix; species Agonopterix heracliana. Next base: position 3,570,783 of record OY856332.1, read on the forward strand.
AAAGATACAATACAACCCTAAATACTCGTAGGTAGGAGAGACAGATATACGGACGGACGGACGGACGGACGGATAACGTAGGCTTAATAATATTTTTTCATCCTTTGGGTACGGAACCCATAAACTAAAAATATTATTACAGCCGATGTCGATGTGATCTTAGATCAAAATAAAATTAATGGATAGGCCTAAAGCGCGGTAAGTTGAAGCAAACTACTGGTGTACTTTGTCCATACAAACTAGCGCCATTATCTGTTAAATCTGGGCACTTGCATACTAATTTGAAGTAGGTAAACCTTTCATTTGTTTTGCCTCATTTTTCTGGTTTGAAATGTTCGCGTAAGGCTTATCCATTCATTTTATTTTGATCTAAGGATGTGATGTGCTTTGTAGTAACTTTTAGGATTCCGAACCTCCAAAAGGAAAAAAACGGAACCCTGATTTGGTTTTGACTTACAGAGTTTAATAGTACTCTGTAAGTCAAAACCAAATCAGGCGTTAGTCCGAAGCGCGTTATCTTCACCAAATTAAGGCCTCCGCTCATTGCAGCGATAATATCGAGCTATATTATCGCTGCGATTTTGCGATAATTGTTCTCAGTACATTAGTATGATGTCGCTACAGAGGATTATATTTGTCGCGCTCGATCCCACACACTGCCGCGATATTATCGCAACCTGACGCAATCTCTTTCTACTACATTCAGTGAAGGGCGCATGCGTGACGCGAATCGCGGAATCGCTGCAGTGTGTATTAAGGTGTCGCGATATCGCTGTCGATAAAATCGATAAAAAGCCTTTAAAATTGGACCAACTTGGGGATAAGAAAACTGCAATCGTACTCGACCAAATGTATGGGTCAGCAGATTTTTTTCGCTAATTCAATAGGTATTAAATTTTGTCCTGAAGAGAAAGTTGTTCAGTTTGATGGTCTGATGATCCCTTTGGAAAAAACCAGCATATCAAGAAAAACCCTAATATATTATTTATCACTCAGATGCAGAAAAGCTAATTAAAGTTAGTCCTCCAGTATGTCAACAAGACCAACACTTAGTTGCAGAAACGCTCATTAAAGTTAATCCTCTATTAAATCTCTTGCTGTCATTTTTTGTCTTGACGTAGTGACGTAGTAACCGTTAGCAAGAGATTTAATGGAGGATTACCTAACTTAAATGAGCGTTTCTGCAACTAACCAAAAAAATGACAGCAATAATTTAATGGAGGATTATATTTAATGAGCGTTTCTGTAACTGACTGTATGTTAACTAACTAAAGGCAAATCTTTTTTGTATCACAACACAGTGTCACATCACAAAAAGTGGAATCAAACAAGATTTTTCAAAAACGATAACGGCTTTATTAAAATTCTACGTCATATTGTCTTCAACTCTACAACTCAGTCTTGCTTGATTTCTTGTATAACTTTCTGAACTCCCCAATCGCTTTCAATACGTCAGCTGCAAAGATCTCTGGCAGTTCAAAGGCAAGGAAATGACCACCTTTGTCCAAAACCGTCAGGCCCACCAGGTTTGTAAACTTTTGCCGGAGCATCACTGGAGGCTGATAAAAGAGCTCGTGTTTCGCTTGGATGCCCCAGGTAGGAACAGCGGTCGGGATTCTGAAAATAAGGCATCGTCATAAACATTTGCAGCCACAAGAAAGTAAATGCTGATCATGGACATCTATCAGCAGTGCGATTTTTGAAAATCATACGAGCGGTTCGGCAGTAGAAAATGTCTAAATTACTATGGAGATTATGCATCTTTCTACTGCCGAACCACTCGTATGATTTTCAAAAATCGCACTGCAGGTCGTTTGTTTGGCAGACGACTGTTGAACGCAATTAGATAGGAGGTTATTGAAGATATCATGGCCAGACAGAATTGGCGTCTTGGCCTCCGCTCATTGCAGCGATATTATCGCTGCGATTTTGCGATAATTGTTCTCAGTAAATTTTGTATGGGGACGCGCTCGATCCTACACACTGCCGCGATATTATCGAGCGATAATATCGCTGCGATTTTGCGATAATTGTTCTCAGTACATTTTGTATGGGGACGCGCTCGATCCCACACACTGCCGCGATATTATCGCAATCTGACGCAATCTCTTTCTACTACATTCAGTGGTGTGCGCATGCGTGACGCGAATCGCGGAATCGCTGCAGTGTGTAAGGTGTCGCGATATCGCTGTCGATAATATCGCTCGATAATATCGCTGCAATGTGCGGAAGCCTTAAGAGAGATAAATCCTAACAACCATAAAAACTTAGCTTCTACTACAGTAGGTACCTGTGTCACATTATGAGAAGTGAAAAATAACCAACTTTCCAGATTATTCGGCTGAGACAAATTTTAGGGATACGATATTGCCTGGTAGAGAAACGGGACTTTCTGGCTTAGGAACCTGTGTGAATGGTTCGATATGAACACCACCTCACTATTCAGGGCTGCGATCTCCAGGGTCCGAATTACCAACTTCCGATAGGAGATGGCATCACAAGAAGAAGTATTTATTTACTCTGGGGTTCATTAGGAATGAGAAATCATTTTAAAATTTAGTATCGTCGCAATCGGTGGCGATCCATGCTGGCCTATGTCCAGCAGTAGACGTCTATCGACATAGATGATAATGATCATCGCAATTAATTAAAAAACACTACTATCATGTAAGTAATATATAATTTTATAGTGATGTAACTTGTTTTGTAGGCACCATTTTAATTTTAATTTCAATAATGGAACATCACAAACGTGCTTATGCGTTAAAACTTCATTGCTTCTACAATAATGTCGTTTTCATGGAAGCAAAGTAGGTGGGTACTTAATAGTAAATTACACACCGAGGATAGAAAGTAAGAAAGGTCTCAGATCTCAACAAACATGTGATCTGAGGATTCTGAGGCTTTCTTATTTACTGTCCGAGGTTAGTATAATATTTTTCTTCTCGACGGAGGTGGAAAGCGAAAACTTCGTTTACGCAGCGGGACAAGAATTGACGCTATCCGTCCGGAGGGAAGAAAAATGCATAATATGCTCATACGTGACATTGGGAAGATGGCCATTATACTCTATAAGATATTCGTGATACTTACTCATCTAGCTGATGCGCCATGTGTCGTTTATTAAAAGACTCTGAATACAACCGAGCTGATGTTGTTGCAGAGTTTGTACTCCAGTAGAACATTAGATTATCAATGAGCTTCTCTTTGGTATAGTTTTCTAAGATAAGGCGTTCGTTCTTGTCGGTCCAGGTACCGAATTTCTCTAAGATGTAGGCCAGGAGACCAGCTGGAGAGTCCGATAGGGCGACACCTAAAAAAAGAAATTTGCTATTTATTCACAGGTCCGCTGCTAGACCTACGTGCCAAATAAAATAGATAACTGACAATCGATGATAAAAAAAGACTGAGGGCAGTATTTTCATGGTGCGCCTTTGGAGAAACCTTGTGGGAGTTGACTCAAAATTGTCAAATTACTAACTCTATATTCACATTATCATATTTGGAAGGAAGAGACTGAAAAACCCCCCTTTGAGACACTTTTATCTAAATGCAATGGGATGCACCGACCGTGGTCTATCTCTGAATGCATTATGCAAATGCACCAGAAGACATACCACGTTCGGTGCAGAGACTATTGTAGAAAGGACAAAAACTACTCGGGTTATGGGGGTGAACTGGGTGGACTGGGAAATCTGGGTTATTGCGGAGAGACTCGGGACGCCTGCCGTAACAAATGTCTCTAAGTTTGTCAAAAATGGCAGACGGTGACTTGCCAACTCATTTGATGGGCCCCCCAAAACGTCCGCTCGCAAGGAGCGACAAGGCAGCAACATCTAGTGAGCGGCTAAGGTTGTAGAGAGGTGAGTCTGCGGGCGCCGGTTCCCGGTGCTAAGCGCACCAGTCAGCAGGTCCCGGCTTTATGACATTTTACACTTCCAACCTGGAGCATAGGTTCCGCTCTTGCGTCTCCACTCCTGGCCGGCCGATTAAGGCAAGACAGGAGGTGAGGGCCAAATCAATCCGGGCCCTCTGGAGAATCGGGTCCGTGGTGTCGCCAATCACCAACAGTTATTATTTGACAATCATGAAATTCAACGATAAATTACGTTGGAGAGCTAATGAACAGAAGTTTAGATTGTTTAGCTTGCTATAAGAGAAGTCTGTCCAGATATAGACTAGCAGACGATGGTGATGATTATGAAAGTCACTAACTTTTGTTCTAATGTAGCAATGTGGGTATATGTTAAGTCTATGTTATGTATAATGCAGTCCTACTACTGCTTCGAATGAACATAAAAGAAATAACATTAGAAGGAATATCACAGCTATGGCCATCATTTAAAATTAATGTAATACAAACCAATAGTGTCTGGTTTGGAAGCCTGTAAGTGCAAATATCCAGATTCCTCTACAAGATGTGACATTATACTCGATATAGGGTATATGCGACTGGCCAAAGAATCTTCGACGATCAAAGACGGGAAGAAAGAGCCAACCAGCTGAATGAGTATTGCCTTTGTTGAGAAGGTCACCGGTGCATTAGTATGGTAGCCAAGAACATCCTGTAAAAAATAAAGAAAATAAAATAAATAACGATCACAGGCACATACATTGTAATGATCCCAAACTAGCACTAAAGGCTTTTATTATGGAAACCATACAATAACGGCACGAACATATAACATCCATGACCGAACCGGGATTCGAACCCAGGACCCTGGTTTGGCAGTCCGGCGTGGTAACCATTACACCAACCGGGTCGTAAAGAAAATCATTTAAAGCTTAATGAAGTTGGCAAAAGACATAGTCAAAAAATTGGTAAGTGGAATATATGCGAATGTAGGCATTCATTTGGAGAAATAAACAAAAGAAAATCAGACCAGAACTGAGCAATAGAATACCATAATGATAAGATACAAAAAACATTATTACTATGCATGTCTTTTTCTTATCCCGAAGAAGATGAGATAGAAGGCCGAAGCTAAGGGCCGAAGCCAACACCTAGAGGCCCGTCAGACAATTTGTTCTAAATGGTAATGTGGCACCATCCGCCAACTATCCCAGTATAGGTACACTATAGAAGTGCGTCCAAAACATTATTGTTGGGAACTGGAGGCTGTACAAAATCGGCAGCCGGTCGAGTTAAAAACCTATTAAGATTGTAGACCTTATATGCGATTCAAAATATTTAAGTAATCTTACATTTGGGAACAAAGTAGCCATGTTGCTGCCGATGAGAGAGCCCCAGTCACCGCCTTGTACAAAGAATTTTTTGAAACCAAGTCTGTGCATCAAATTCCTGAAGACAACAGCTACTTCTGCTGCTCCAAGGCCTGGACGAACAGCGGCCTGAAAAAAAAAGACAGTTTAAACCTAATAATATTATGTTTTTATTAGCTGACTACTAAGCTACAGAAAAAAATAATAATAAAAAGGTCATTATGGCCTTCATATATGTAGTTTCATCTACAACATTTAAAATTAGGTACGACGAGTCAGAGTTTAAAAAATAAATAATTCTTTCAATATGTTTTTACATCCGAGAAATAAATAAAACCATTTAACTTACATCTGAAAATCCATAACCAGGTAAGCTGGGAACGATGACCTCCAGAGCAAAATCTCTGCCTTTCTCAACAGCAGTCAGCAATGGAATTGCTTCGTAGAACTCCCTGACAGACCCTGGCCATCCGTGTAGCAGCAGAACTGGCACTATTTCCACACCTTCTGGTACCTTTATTATGTAAAAATTTTTAGGAATGTGAAGAAAACTGTTTACGGGACGGCATACATTATTAATCAGTTCAAACGCTTGATAGAAATGTGATACAGCTTAAGGAAACCGTTAATGAAATAGATAGTCTAATCCTTGAACGTTTTGAATTCAAATCGAGTGTTTTTGGGAGTTACGCTACATTATATCGTATAGCTTCCAATATTTTTGAAGTGGTTCAATTTCAAGATAACGGTAAAAAAATTTTTAAATTTTTATGATCAGGATAAATTAATCATTCCTTACCTCTGGCCTGACACTGATGAAGTGAATATTCAGTCCCTGAATATTTGTCTTATATTGCTGGAACTGGTTAAGGAACTTCTGACGCTCAGCAAAGGGATACTCGTTGGCCCAGTATTGAAGCCAGCTGCCAAGTTCTTTGGTGTTGAAACCATATTCATATTTAGTACCTTCCAGGGGTGGAGTGAATTCTCGAACTGTCTTGATGTGTTGCTTTAGGTCTTGTATCATCTGCAATACGATTTAGAATAGGATAAGAAGCACAGTGTGTGAAGTCTTATTGACAACCCATATTATCTATCGTTTTGCCGCCTCCAACATCACGCGAGATTTTTAGCAGCTTTTCCAGGATAATAATATTGTATGCACTGTACAGGGTGTAAGGGACAGCCCTCCGCAAACTGAAACTGTGAACTCAGACCATCAAGCTGAACAACTTTCACTATGGAGCCTACCTCAGGAAACGCGAAAAAAAATCATCTATCCCATACATTTGAGTCTGGTAGGTACGGCAGTTTTGTATGGGACAGCTGATTTTTTTCGCTTTTCTTGAATATGACGGTTTTCCAGTCTGTAATGGAACATTTTAAAATGGTGGACTTACGAAAATTTATTGATTGTTGTTGTTGAACTTGAAGTTTTTATCACTGTATTGACAAAACCTATAAACTTTTATGTGTAGGTAGCATAAACTTAATAATGGTAGTAGAGTATGACAATGTTCTAAGTACCTATTGTTAAGATTTAAATGTGCCGATTTGTACTTTCAAAGTTTGAAAGTTTCAAACACAGCTAATTCAATAACAACTTCCATACTATACTCTTTTTAAGTTTTTGTATGGTTTTAAAAGCCCAGTAGCTTACGTTTGGGATCATTGCAATGTATGAGCGTTATTAATGTAATTTTCCAAAATGATGTACATATTTAATCGCCTTACCGCATCCTTGAATTTGATTTTGAAAGGCTTAATGCTGTTATCTTGCTTAGCCTTCAACTCCTCAGGTCCCCACCACGCGTTCAGATCAAGGTCTGGTAGGGATGGGGGACTCTTCAACAACGCGAAGTAGACAACTACTGCGCTGATGGTGATGAATGAAAGGAGCAGAATTCGCGCCATCTATGGAAAAAAAAAATTACGTCATCATTATGTCATCGTCTTAGAGACGATGATGTTAAAATTCGATAGCAAATCACTTCTTTCATAATTTTAACTTTCATTTACGACGATTCTTCTAAGTTTTATGAAATTTTTATTCTTATACATAATTCGGTATGTCAAGTTTTTTTTTGTCTTCATTTTTATATTTTTTACGGAAAGAAGACATAATTTTAAGATACCTATTTCATTCTTATTGCGATTCATCGAGTTTATCAATATAAATTTAATTTTTAAATTATTTTGATCTGTAATCTCTAAGTGCAAAAATGGTGGAGAGAAAATAATTCGAACTCCATGGCGAAAAACTACATACAGCTGTATTTAAAAAAATTAAAACCTGCCTCCTCTTTCTAACTCTATGCTGGAAAAAGATACGGCAACATCAAATGTCAAATTCTGACATTGTGAAAGTATTTTTTTTTCTTAATGGCCGGTTATTTTAAGTTGATTTTATGTTTACCAAGGAGTTCAGAGGTATGCCAGTGACGTCACTGCACGGACCGAAAAACGACGTTATTTTATTAAAAATATCTGTAATCCTTTCATTTTAAAATCTCCGACATAGAAAATATGATTATTGAGACAATTATCTCGAAATGGTTTTCAATTCAGCCCTCCAAAAAAAAACTTGACATACCGAATTATATCGCAATAATTAATGATGATACGCAGTTTTCACCTTACAATTTTATCATAGCCGAATTTTTTTTTTTTTTATTTGAACTGAAAACAAAATAGAAATACAAACCTTTATCTATTCTGTAACTTAGATATACTAAATAAGTACCTACGACCTTTTAATTTTATACTTTAATGTTTACCATTGTCATCACCTGCCATTTTTGCTCATCAAATAATTACCGACCTACTAAGAATCAAAATCCACTACAATGATCAAAAATCTCAATTTTAATATCTATCTGATTAAACTATTCACACTATAAACTTTCATTTTTTATTAATAATAATGCCACCTTTGATAAAGTTATATGTCAAGATTAACAGTCGAAGATACGAAAGCGTCGAAAAAAATTGGAACCAGTACTGGCTCTTAATCCCTATACATATACACGTACACATAATATATAATTTGTATGGCGCCTCACGCACACCAACCTATGAAACTTGGCCCCTTTTATTTTATACGGTAAAACAGTGAAGCTCATTCTAGACATATACTTTTCTAAGAATGCCACATGAAAGTGGCGACGGGCTCACCCCCTGTCACACTAGACAGAATTTTCGGTACTACTGAAGGTTTACTTCTGAGGTTTCAGAATATCTATGACTACCCCCTCGGGGAATATAGTCGTGAGCATATGCTATGCATGCTAATGCCATAAGAAAAGTTATGCCAATATTTTTATTTGGACTCGTTTGTACCAATCCAGCGTTTTGTTTATCGCCTTGGCCTTCAACTTGTCCCAGTCACTACACCAATTTAAACATAATTGCTACTCAAGACTCCAGTAGTTTAGTATTCTGATGTGATTTTAATACAATGATACAAAAATCGAACGTTCTACCACGCAACTAATAATATGATAAGTAACATAAAACTGATATTATTAAAAAGATAACACTCACCTCCAAATCCGTGTTGATACAAAAAAAAAACAAATACGTCTGCCGGTCTCAGTCGCAGATTGATAACTAAATCAGTTTTCGTATTACATCATTTTTTTTTTTTTTAGCTCCGTCATACTTGATATGATAATAGAATCTGATAATCAGATATTATAGGCAAACGCCGACTCATACTATGTAACATTTAATATAATTGTACAATGTCATCAAAATTTTTTTGGGACAGTCGAGAACGTAAATAGATTAATGGAAGACAAGCTCGATAGAGTGTGCAGACTGTAGTTTAGTGAGGAGGGAAGGAAGAAACCATGGAACATCCTGTGTAACTGTGATGTCTTGGCGGCTAGCTAAAAGCATGTGCCTCCTAGGTGATGTTCATCCAAAACCAGGAGATTACAGAATACTTCCCCTGAACGGTATTGTCTCATTTACCACATTTTTTAAGGGTGAAGAAAATAAATATGTAGGGAGTTAACACAAAAGATCCCGTTGGGTCGAAGTGTTGCTGGCTTGCCAGCCCCATCATAAGATAAGATAAGAAGCTCGATACAACAGCTCAATAAGATCTAAAGCCTGTTCGTTAGTCCTCTCTAGAATAATAGAGAAAGTAGCGTTAGAGCAAGGTTTCTACATCGAGATGGAATTATTATCTTTTATTAAATTTTCACGATGGTAGTCAAGTAGTGGTCACGTTAGCTGACATAGCCTATATAGCCACCAAATCCTACAAGCCGGGGGGCTAGGTGGCACTCTGTGGAAGGAAAGGGTACATCCGCTAGCTGAGTTCATTCCCCTCCAGAAACCCTTTTTAGGTAGGACCAGATGGTCGGACATCGTAGACCTATGAATAGGGTCCCGTTAGCAGCACCCTTTGTATACGGAACCCTAAAAAGGTTAAAAGTTTATGTGCTTCTTGGTACCTACGGCCGAATGACGGCCTTGCGCGGCAGGTCAGAGCACGCACGGTGTGCAAGGAACGGGGCACCGTGCACTGGCGTCATCTTATTATCAAGCAGGCTTTGATGGAATGGGGATATTAAATAAACAGACAGTTTTATGATGCTTATTTATACAAAAAGTTAAATCACACAAGTTTTAAAACGATAACGACTTTATTAAAATTCTACATGTCTACAACTCAGTCTTGCTTGATTTCTTGTATAACTTTCTGAACTCCCCAATCGCTTTCAATACGTCAGCTGCAAAGATTTCTGGCAGTTCAAAGGAAAGGAAATGACCACCTTTGTCCAAAACCGTCAGGCCCACCAGGTTTGTAAACTTTTGCCGCAGCATCACTGGAGGCTGATAGATGATCTCATATTTCGCTTGGATGCCCCAGGTAGGAACAGCGGTCGGGATTCTGAAAAAAAGGCATCGACATAAACATTAGCAGCCGCAAGAAGGTAAATGCTGAACAGGAATATTCATCAGGTCGTATTTTTGGCCGACGATTGGTGAACGCGATTAGACATGAGGTTATTGAAGATGTCATGGCCAGACAGAGTTGGCGGTCCTGCAGAAGATGAATAAGAGAGTGGAAATCCTAAAAATCATAAAAACTTGGACTCTACAGTACCTCGGTCACATTTTGAGAATTAGAAAATACCAACGATACCAAGAGATAAATTTTAGGGAGACGATATGTATTACCTGGTAGAAAAGGGATTGCCCGGCTTAGGAAGCTTACACAGGTTCCTATGGTTCTAATGGTTCGATATGAACTCCACCTCACTATTCAGGACTACGGTCTCCAGGGCCGAATAGCCAATATCTGATAGGAGATGGCACCACAAGAAGAAGAAGTTATAGACAGAGGCAGTACAAAAGTGTCTGATTGGTGTGGTTAAAATTTGATTTTGCTATGGTTGTTGAATGTCTATTGTCGTCTTTGTCATGGTACCTATGTTTAAAACTATACTTCTAAGTTATTCTCCATTGCGACTTATATTTGACTCTGGGGTTCATAGGAATGAAATAATCTTACAAATTCTTTAAAAGTATCGTCGCAATTGGTTGTTGTGGCGATCCTTGGCCTATGTCCAGCATTGGACGTCCATCGGCTGAGCGGATGATGATTATGATAATCACAATCGCAATAAATAAATAAATCTTTACCATCAAAGAGTGATGACTATGTGACTATTGTTTTGCAGGCAACATTTTTACTTTTATTTTAATAATGGTTTTATCATCGCATTTGGTACAATGAAGGCGATTGAATATTTTATCTAACTCAATAAATAAATAAACTCGGAAATTGATAAATTTGTCCCAACATCACAAACGTGCATGTGCGTTAAAACTTCATTGCTTCTACAATGTCGTTTTCATGGGGCTGTGAACTAAAGACATCAATAGTACATTACTGCAGCGGCCAGCAAAAGATGCATTGATGGACGAACGTGTTTGTGGGACGAGACGAAGCCGAGGCACACATACGTAAGTCCATCAATGCCTAGTTGTGGCCAAGGCATGTATAGTACTTTTCTCAAATAATGCGCGGAAATTCAAAATACCTACAATTACTTTTCAAAATCAATGACAAACAACGAACAACAATAATTAAATGCATAGTGACACTGGGAAGATGGTCATTATACTCATAAGATATTCGTGATACATACTCATCTACCTGATGCGCCATGTGTCGTTTATTGAAAGTCTCTGAATACAACCGAGCTGCCGTTGTTGCAGAGTTTGTACTCCAGTAGAACATTAGATTATCAATGAGCTGCTCTTTGGAATAGTTTTCTAAGATTGGGCGTTCGTTCTTGTCGGTCCAGGTACCGAATTTTTCAAAGATGTAGGCTAAGAGACCTGCTGGAGAGTCCGATAGGGCGACACCTGAAAAAGGAAATTTGCCACTTATTCACAGGTCCGCTGCTCGACCTACGAGCCAAATAAATTAGATAACTGATAACCGATAATAAAAAAGGCTGAGGGCAGTATTTACGTGGTGCACCTTGGGAAAGGCCTTGTGTGGGACTTTTGACTCTGAATTTATTTACGAATTACTAACTCTTTTCTCATTCTCATATAATTATTTGACAATCATGAAATTCCACGATAGATTATGTTTTAGAGCTAATGAACAGAAGATACAGAGTAGCAGATTATGATGATGATGATGAAAGTCAATAATTTTTGTTCCAATGTACAACATGCTTTTAGTTTAGTAATTATTAGGGTTTTACTGTTTTTTTCCTACCAGGAGTGCAAAACACTAATCATTTCTAAACTAAAAAGCATTTTGTTTACTTAATGACTTTTATATGTTTAAATACAGGTAGTTAAACAATTAAAGTTAAACAAGTAAAACTTTTAGTTTAGAAATTATTTGGGTTTTACTGTATTTGTGCCTACCCTGAGTGCACGCCACTAAGCAATGAGGGTATGTTAAGTCTATGTTATGGTTAATTTTGTTAATGCAGTCCTACTACTGCTTCGAAGGAACATTAAAGAAATAGCATTTATAAGAAACTATTATCACACCTATGGAAATCTTTTAAAATTTATGTAATACAAACCAATAGTGTCAGGTTTGGAAGCCTGTAAGTGAAAATATCCAGATTCCTCTATAAGATCTGACATAATACTCGATAAAGGGTATATGCGACTGGCCAAAGAATCTTCGACTATGAAAGACGGGAAGAAAGAGCCAAGCAGCTGAATGAGTATCGGCTTTGTTGAGAAGGTCACCAGTGCATTAGTATGGTAACCAAGAACATCCTGTAAAAAAAATTATAAGCTGACAGCACTTGAATTACCAAAAAACACGAATTAAGATGAGATTCAAAAAGTAGGGAAGTAGGAATATTGGCATTCATTTGGTGAGATAAACAAAAGAATAATAAAGATGCAAAAAGCCTAGTTATCATTATTGGGCACTGGAGGCTATGCAAAATCTGCAGCCGATCGATTCTCTTAATTTAAGTGCCTCGACAAGCTTAAAAAGCCCAATAGTTTAAGAATAATTAATTTGTATGCGATTCAAAATATACAAAAGTAATCTTCTTACATTCGGGAACAAAGTAGCCATGTATCTGCCAATGATAGAGCCCCAGTCACCGCCTTGTACGTAGAACTTTTTGAAACCAAGTCTGTGCATCAAATTCCTGAAGACAACAGCTACTTCTGCTGCTCCGAGCCCTGGACGAACAGCGGCCTGAAAAAATGTCTATACCTAACGACCAGTCTTTCTTGGCTCGACCAGTGCTTGCACCTAACATTTTTCTCGCTGTTGTGAGGTGAAAAGTTGTGTGTTTCGCTCGGCTGCAAAATTATTCTGCGCCTCGTACCTTTGAAACCTTCGCTACGCTCCGGATTATTATATTAGAAACATCGCTTCGCTCGTGGTTCAATCCTAGAATCCTTCGCTTGCTCAGGTTTCAATACAAGTACTCGCGCCAAAAAACAACTTTGCATCCTAGCATAACAAATAACTATTTCTCCCCTCCGGACGGAAAGCGTCAATTTTCGTAACGCTGCGCTAAACGAAGTTGTCGCTTTCCTCCTCCGTCAAGGAGAAAAGTAATATACTAACCTTGGACCGTAAATAAGAAAGCCTCAGATCACATGTTTGTTGACCGAGGCGAAGCCGAACATGAGAGCACAGCAAGCAGCACATGAGATCTGAAACCGCTTTCTTACTTTCCTGTCCTCGGTGTGTAATCTACTGTAACTTACATCAGAAAATCCATAACCAGGTAAGCTGGGAACGATGACCTCCAGAGCAAAATCTCTGCCTTTCTCAACAGCAGTCAGCAATGGAATTGCTTCGTAGAACTCCCTGACAGACCCTGGCCATCCGTGTAGCAACAAAACTGGTACTATTTCAACACCTTCTGGTACCTGCGTTGAAACGAAATTTTTAGACTTTTACAGACACGTTAAATATTGATGGTTTGCCATTGGCAGTTGCGGTGCGTAACGGTTGTAGACAAAGTCTTGATAGAAACCTAATGCTGCGCTTTCGCCGTAAGTAGTTATACCCTGAATACCACTGCAGGACAAAAGCCTCCTTTGACAAATGAGAGTGAGAGAGAATGGTTCATACTCTACCATGTGGGACTTGAGACATATTTGATTGTTAGATAAGATAAGATAAATATTCTTTATTTGCACACCAAGAATAGAAAAAATACAATTTAAAATAAGAATGAGAAAAGGGCGGTCTTATCACTAAAAGCTAATTCTTCCAGACAACCATTGAATGGAAGAACTGTTTACAAAGACAATTAATGCTGCGGCTATTTACGCGGGCATCATTTTAAGCGACAATGAAACATTATCTTCCTGTGTATAATATTATGTGAATTTCCAATATTTTGACATCGTTGTCGTGCTATGTCCATGATAAGAAATCGTGACAATGCTTGTTTCTAAGTGGCCTAAAATATTTCTTATTTACCTCTGGCCTGACACTGATGAAGTGAATATTCAATCCCTGAATATTCGTCTTATATTGTTGGAACTGGTTAAGGAACTTCTGTCGTTCAGCAAATGGATACTCGTTGGCCCAGTATTGAAGCCAGCTGCCAAGTTCTTTGGTGTTGAAACCATATTCATATTTAGTACTTTCTAGGGGTGGAGTGAATTCTCGAACTGTCTTGATGTGTTGCTTTAGGTCTTGTATCATCTGCAATACGGTTTAGAATAAAATAAGAACCACAGTGTAGGAATAGGATGTCTTATTAACAACCCATAGGAGTATCTGCACATTTTTAGAAGGTTTTTAGGATATAATGTTTTATGCACTGTATTCTAGAACGATTTAACCACATTGTATTCCAAAGTCTGAAATGGGACGTTTTCGTATACTATTTCGACTTACGAAAACTTTGATCTCGTTTGGACGAAATTTTTTAATTGATGTTGCTGTCTTGACTAAACCTACATACCAAAATACTTTTAACCTTTATTTGGTAGGTAGAATATCGCAGGCTCTAAGACCTGCCACACAAATACGGAATTGCGATCCGGAATTCCGAATGAAAACAGGTTTTCGTATGGAGGGAAACCTCCAGATTTGCGAACGGAATTTCAAACCTGTACGAAAAACCTGTTTTCATTCGGAATTCCGTATGTATGTGACACGCCTAAGTATAGCTATCATTAAGATATTCATAGGCCGATTGTACTCACTCACAGTTCATTCGACACCAATTTCCAGGCTTTTAAAGAATAGTAGATTCTGTTTACCAGAATGTTACCAATGTGTTTATCAGCTTACACTCTAGAGACCAAACGCGTGGGCCGATTTTGATGATTTTTACGTCAATCGATTTGTCTTAATCACGCGAGTGTCGCTGAAGACATAAAAATTAGACAGTGTAAAATGATAAGTAAATTTAAGAAATCAAAAAACCCTACTGTGGATCTGCTTTTTTTTATAATCGTCTTACCGCATCCTTGAATTTAATTTTGAAGGGTTTAATGCTGTTATCTTGCTTAGCCCTCAACTCCTCAGGTCCCCACCACGCGTTCAGATCAAGGTCTGGTAGGGGTGGGGGACTCTTTAACAACGCGAAGTAGACAACTACTGCGGTGATGGCGATGAATGAAAGGAGTAGAATTCGCGCCATCTGTGGAAGGAATTTGAGTTGCCATTGAGTTGATAATTCTATCACCGTCGGTTTATGTCTGTAGACACAGAAAATGAAACCCAGCTCCTGTAATGGTAATCTCTGCCAAAGTCCCACCCCAGCGACGGTCCCGACCTAGCCCAGATGGGCTATAAATTCGATGCGTTTTACTGCTATTGTCATAGCAACGGCCCATTATTTTCCTTGAAGTACTGTAAGTAAAGTTACACCAATATTTTTTTGACTTGTCATTACCAATCCAGCGTTTTGTTTATCGCTTTGGCCTTCAACTCGTCCCAGTCACTATACCAATTTAAACATAATTGCTACTCAAGGCTCTAGTAGTGAAGTATCAAGTCCGGAGACATTTTGATGTGATTTGAATACTGATTAAAAAATCTTATGTGCACCACACATCCAATATGATAACTAATATTATTAAAAAGATAACACTAACCTCCAAATTCGTGTTAATATAAAAATACTATAATTCAAACACGTCTGCCAGTCTCAGTGGCACATTGATAACTAAATCAGTTTTTGTTGTAGGTACCTCCATAATATAGTATATTTTTTTAATAAGTAGCATCGTCATACTTACGATTAGAATCTGAATTCAGAAAATACAGACAAACGCCGACTCATAATATGCCATTAAAATTATTTTGGGACAGTCGACAAGGTATAGTAGATTAAACATCGAGGGCAAGAAAGTCGGCAGCTCGGCTTCGCCTCGGTCAACAATTACATGAGATCTGAGGCTTTCTTATTCACTGCTCGAGGTTAGTATACTATGTTTCTCCTCGACCGAGGTGGAAAGTGGCAACTTCGTTTAGCGCAGCGGGACGAAAATTGACGCTTTCCGTCCGGAGAGGAAAAAAAATAATTAATGGAAGACAAGCTCGATAGAGTGTACAGACTGTAGTGTAGTGAGTAGAGAAGGAAAAAACCATGGATCATACTATTATCCTGTTTGACTGCGATGTCTTGGCGGCTAAACGCATGTGCCTCCTAGGTGATGTTCATCCAAAACCAGGAGATTCAGATTTCTTCCCCTGAACGGTAATGCCTCACTTACCACATTTTTTAGGGTGAAGAAAATTAATATGTAGGGGGTCAAAACAAAAGATCCTATTGGGTCGAAGTGTTGCTGGCTTGCCAGCCTCCATAATAAGATAAGAAGCTCAAAGATGTATCTATCCAGCTAGTGCTTACGATAAAGTAGTGTTAAAGCAAGTGGAATGCTTTCATGGAGTTTTTCAGTATGATGGTGGTTTAGACCATCAAACTGTAAAACTTTCACTATGAGACCATAGAGGAACTGAGGTGGAAGGTTCCTCCATAGAAAAGGGAAGTACTTCCGCCAGGCTAGGTGTGATGCCTGGGGACTATTAATAAGATATACAAGGTGTTTCATAAGTAACAATAAATTTTTGAAACTCATAAGGTCGTTGTTTAGACCACCAAACTGAACAACTTTCTCTATGGGACCAACATCGAAATCGCGAAAAAAATAATTTTAAATCCCATACATATTTTAGCTCTAGTAGATTTGTAGAGTATAGAACATAATTTTTTTTTTTCGCGATTTCGATTTTAGTCCCATATGATAGTGAAAGTTGTTCAGTTTGATGGTCTACACCACCCCCTTAAATGTTTATTTGTAGTTTTGTAACACTTTGTATAATAAGATAATTATTTAGTTTCGGCACTGAGTAATTATACACATATAGGTATTCCATTGACAATGTCAAATATATAGGTTCCCAAACAAAATTTAAAACAACGAATTCATCAAAATCAAATTTTATTAAAAATTTCCAAAAATGCTCGTCAAAATGTACTTTATCACAGCTCATAGCTCAGTCTTAGAATTTCTGTGTATCTTTCTGAACTCCCCGATAGCTTTCAGTACGTCAGCAGCGAAGATCTTAGGCAGTTCCAAGGCCACGAAGTGTCCTCCTTGATCCAGAACGGTCACGTCAACTAAGTTCGGGAACTTAAATTTGAGGAGGAATGGAGGCTGGTAAGACAACTCGTATTTTGCTTGGAGTGCCCACACTGGAACTGGACTAGGAATTCTGAAAGAAAAGATTTGTCTAATTGATATGTCAATTATGAGAAATTCGTTGGATATTGTTGATAAAAACCCAGACACAACTATTTGATTAGAAGTTATTTGGCTTGTGCCTGAATTTATCATTGCAAACGACGTCATGCATATCTCTCAATGCTATCTTTCCAAAAGAGCATTCTGATAATCGAATAATCTTAACCCCATTAAATCAACTTTTATTAAGATCCTCCCTGAGTGACGATACCTGAGTTCGTCTGGCGTACTCTGGACAGAAAACCTCGATACGACCATTAATGCCTGGCCAATCGTTCATACTACAATATGGCCCATACTGACACGAAAGAAGAAGAAGAAGAACAAATGTTACTTGACACAAGACCATTAAGTTCTATCTGAAATGAACTATCATGAACATGTTAACATCATATTGAACATGTCATGATACCTTACGTGATGTCATGTGATGTCTACTTTGTCATGATACAAGGTAGATAATATGTTGGTCATCAAAATCTACAGCCATTAATCATCAAAAGATTCACGTCGTGCATTGGTCGATTAATAAAATTATCAAATTAATAGAATACTCACTCATCAAGTTGATATTCAACAAGTTTCTTGTTGAACGTCTCAGAATACAATCTCATAGCTGTGGTCATGGAGTTGGTGCTCCAGTAGAACATGAGATTGTCAATCAGCTGTTCCTTAGTGAAGTTATCCAAGAGAGGTCGAGTGTTCTTGTCTGTCCATGTACCGAACTTCTCCAGAACATAGGCCAGAAGACCAGCTGGAGAATCAGCCAGGGATACACCTGTGGAAGATTTTAAGGTATTGGGTTATGTACTTATGATTCTTAAAAACGTGTGTTTCTGTCGATATCTCAAGATACCAAATAAATATCCTAAGAACAGATATTATGATTTGTGTTTTATAGTTATGGTCCAAATATCTCAATGACTTGAGTGCTTGAGTCTAGGGACCTAGCTCTTATTGTCTTAATGTTCGTTTATCCACACTTTTTGAAACTATTTTACCACTTTTGGTTAAGTTCTTGAAAGCTTATCTGACAGACCGTATTATATGTTTCTGAAACATTGTTTCATATGGATGATAATATGTCAAACTATCTGCTAGATCAGCTTTTAAGAATTGATTTATGTAGAAGTGGTGCAGACCTTGCATTAATATAGAAACTGGATTATAATACATCCTTAAAAGGCATTTGCAGCAAGGTTTTTTTGACCAACCCAATAGTTTGGTTATGAGTTTCTCGTATGTGTATGTATGTATTAAAAGTTATACAAACCAACTGTATCTGGTTTGGTAGATTGTAGGTGCATGTATCCAGTTTCTTGGACTAGCCAAGAATACACTTCTGTTAATGGATACATTCTGTCAGCAAGTTTATCTTCTACGATCAGAGGAGGATATATTGAACCCAAGACTTGTAGGATATTGACCTTGTTTGACATAGAGAAAGCAATGTTGGAGTGATAGCCGAGTACTTCCTGAAAAGAGAAACTCTAGTTACTACCTAGAATAAACGGGGTTTGACCAAGATGGCAGGAGCAATATTGATCATCAATAATAACTAGATGCACCGATATGCTATGCCCATACTTATCGTCCATAAAAACATTCATTGCTGAACATCAAGCCTTGCCCAAATATTTTCACAAGAAACTATTTAAATGCTGCCTGCATCCATCTGCTCCACGCGACGCTTAAGTACAAGGTCAAATCTTGTAAGGGATTGTCTAACAGAGAGTCAGACATTACTGAAAAGATCAGCAAATTGAAGAGGCAGATAGCGGGGATCATAACAAGTAGAACGAATAGCCTATGGGGAATAAATAAGTATTATCAATTAGTGATGTCCTCAAACCGAAAGGCGCTTGAATATTTGTCTATCAGGAATAAACGCATATACAGGGTGTTTCATAAGTAACAATAAATTTTTGAAACTCATAAGGGGGTTGTTTAGACCGTCAAACTGAACAACTTTCTCTATGGGACCAACATCGAAATCGCGAAAAAAATTATTTGATATCCCATACCTACATATTTTAGCTCTAGTCGATTTGTAGAGTATAGAACATATTTTTTTTTTCGCGATTTCGGTTTTGGTCCTATAGTGAAAGTTGTTCAGTTTGATGGTCTACACCACCCCCTTAAATGTTTATTTGTAGTTTTGTAACACCTTGTATATCCGACTTTATACAATAATCACAAAAATTTTCAAATATTATCTTACATCAGGGAAAAAAGTGACCAAACTGTTGCAAATAATGCCTCCCCAGTCACCACCCTGAACGTAATACTTCTTGAAGCCAAGTCTTTGCATTAGATTCCTGAATACTATAGAAACTTCTGGTGCTCCCAGGCCTGGACGGGCGGCTGCCTGAAAACAAAAGAGAAACGATTAAACTGACAGTTTTGGTCTTAAACAATCGCTCCTAACTTGGAGGATAGTCGGAGAATCAAGAAACTCACATCAGAAAATCCGTATCCAGGTAAACTGGGAACTATAAGCTCAAGAGCAAACTTTCTGCCCTTTTCAATAGCTGTCAACAGAGGGATTGCTTCATAGAACTCTCGTACTGAACCTGGCCATCCATGAAGCAAGAGAAGTGGTACTACTTCCACTCCAGCTGGTACCTGAAATAAAATTTAAGATTCTTTTCATATTCGTTAGAATCATATCAAACGTATATTTCTTTTAAACCGTTCATCAAGAACTTTCCTAGAACAAAGGAAGCTTTTGTGTCCTAAAGCAATCATCTTACCTCTGGTTTAACCCTGATGAAGTGAATGTTCAAGCCCTGAATATTTGTTTTATATTGCTTGAACTGATTGAGGAATTTCTGACGTTCAGCAAAAGGATACTCGTTGGCCCAATATTGCACCCAGTTGCTCAGATCTTTGGTATTGAATCCATACTCCGTTTTTATGCCTTCCAATGGCGGAGTAAATTCACGGGCAGCTTTAAGTCGCCGTTTGAGGTCTTGTATCATCTGTTATGGAAAAATTAAAATACTGTGATTTTATTCAATCGAACCTTTGCATTGTTTAATAGATTTGTGCCTATTCTAGGAGTAAATTGACTGTCGATTGGTTTCAATCTCCAAGCATTCTCCAACATACTTAGCTACTTCTAAAAGGATCAATACTGTAAGATATACCTACCTATTTTATGTAAATTAATATTTATTTATTTATTTATCTTCTTAATCTTCAAAATGAATTCTCATTCTTACCTTATCATCGAATGTAATTTGAAACGGCTTGATGCTGACATCCTGTTTGCCTTTCAACTCTGTAGGCCCCCACCACGCGTTGACATCAAGGTTAGGAAGTGGTGGTGGACTCTTTAGAAAAAAGTTGTACGCAACTACAGCTGCGAGGGCGAAGAACGGGGCTAAGAAGAGAACTCGCGCCATCTAAGAAAGCAATAACAAAATTTGGTCAATGGTTAGTGCATTCACACACGATGTCGCACTGACGGAGCGGCAGATGTCAGTCCATAGAACCACACTCGGTGCGACAATGCGTCACCGTGTGTGCTTCTACGTGCCGTTTCATACAACTCCTTGTTTCACAAATGACGGACTGACGTCTGCCGCTGCGTCAGTGCGTCATCGTGTGTGAACGCACTTAATGTTAATGTTTAAGCTATCTATTGAGCTTACGAGGCATATTATTATATTATTAATCCGCATGTCTAACATCGAAAATTAACTAAACGAAAAAGGGTCACAAGGAAAATGTAAAACCCACAAAAATGATTTTTGTATTTTCCGTCCTGCAAGAGACAAAATGCTAAGATATTTCACATTAAAGACGACTGCCCATTTTTAACCTGGAATGAATGATAATGCAATTGTATAAATTCACGATGAGATAATATTTACAAGGTTATTTCACATGAATAAAACCTTATATAACGAAAGCTTCATGCAAGCAGCCGCTGTAGCAGTACTCACACATAACGCGCGTTAGAGGAGAGCACACACTAACGCGCGCTATGTCTATGTGTAAGTGCACCGACTGTGACCGACCGACTGAATGAAGTTTCCGTTCTGTAGGGCTATTTTATTAATGTGGTTATGTTTTGTTTACTAGGTGTAAAACGGGCAGACAACACTGCGCTCCAAAACTCAAATAGCAGACGTAGGGGAAAAGTCAGCAAAACTAAATGGGCTGGGCATGTTTGCAGAACAATATGTTGTTGTGCACACCGAGCGGTGGGCATCAATCGTTATGCAATGGGTGCCTCACGACGCGAGCCGAGATCGAGGCAGACCCCGGTAAAGGTGGCGAGACGAGCTGGATGCCTACTGCAATGAGTTGCGGGATGTAGCATCGAACAGAGAGACGTGAAAGAGTTTAGGGGAGACCTTTGCCCAGCAATGGGACAAAACAGGTTGATAAAAAGAAATGTTTTGTTAATCGCCACTCTTATTTCATAAAGTTTAGTTTTATTCTCGAGATCTAAAGGAAATCAAACTTATAATCAAAAGGAATAAAACATCAACATTGTTCTATTTATAAAGTATGACTGGTTGGTATTATGTGACTAAAAATTATGAAACCGTTGCTAGCTGTGTTATAAATGATAAAAACATTGATAAAAAAATGATAATGCTCACCTTGAAGGCGTTTAAATAATAAGAAGGCAATAAACACGTCCGCGCGTTTCGTTGGCAAATATAAGACTCAATAAATTTGACGAATTTTAAGCTATCATTATCTTGCTTATACTTAGATAAACATAATTATATCATGCTCTTGTATGATAAGTAATTCTCTTACAGGTTTATATTTTGGATTCGCTTTTGTTTGAACTTTGAACCTGATACTGGCATCGTTCGCACCTAAAAGCTAAGGAGTTGTACCTAAGATTTAGTTGACTAATGTCTAAAATGAATAAGTGCGGTGGTAAGGAAAAGGAAGCTGATAAAACAAAACTGAAAGAAAATAATGAGGTGATTGACATTATTTAAAATTAAAAGTGAAATAAATTATATCTACCTAACAGATATCCCCTTATTTCATAAAAGAAAGAGTACCTACGAATGTACCTACTACTAACTCTATATATAAAAAGCTAGAACATAAAAAGCTTTGAACATTTTTTTAGTAACATATCAGAATAGTGACAATGATTTAAATCACATGGATAGGTAAGAATAATTTAAAGAAACAAAGAAATTGGCAAACAATACAAATGTTTAAATTTTAATAATTTATACAAAACAAAACATGTTCCCATGCATTATTTAGAAGGTAAACAGTAAGAATGACTGTTTACGCAGCTTTTAAGGCGAATCCAAATTAGTTCGTCAATATGAAGAACAAAAAGAAGCTAAACAGTGAACAAGAATTAGAAGGAAAGAATTCCGTACAAATATTTTGATAAGAGGCGGCCGATTCTAATTAATTAGATTTCGATCGATAGATTCGACGTTAAAATAAAAGCAACACTGGAGGGAGGGATATTTTTGGAAGTCAGAAATACAATCAATATGGGTTGCAAAAATTTCGAGCTTCCGAAAGAGAACATCGCAAGGAAACCTGCATGCTTCAATTTCGAGGCATGTAATGTACCAACTGTCCATTACAAGTGGCGACGGGCTCACTCCCCGTCACACAGGACAGAGTTTCGGTACTAGTGAAATGTGGATGTTCTGAGGTTTCAAAATATCTCTGACTACCCCCTCGGGGAATATAGCCGTGAGCAAAATGCTATGCTAAAATTTCCAGCTCACTTCGGTCGTTCACGATTTTTAATTTTTTGGGATTGGAACGACCTAGTCGTATTCCAACGACCTAGATATTTTTCTGGGTCTACCTCGACTCCAGTGACCCAATGGAACCCAGTCTTTGGTAAATATCTCTGACTACCCCCTCGGGGAATATAGTCGTGAGCAAAATGCTATGCTAAAATTTCCAGCTCACTTCGGTCGTTCCCGATTTTTAATTTTTTGGGATTGGAACGACCTAGTCGTATTCCAACGACCTAGATATTTTTCTGGGTCTACCTCGACTCCAGTGACCCAATGGAACCCAGTCTTTGGTGATTTTTGCCCATCTTTCCGAGTGCATTCGACAGACATGTCCGGCCCAGTCCCACTTCAGCTGAGCTGTCTTGCGTCCCACGTCTGCTATGCCAGTTCTGGAGCGCAGTTCCGTGTTTCTAATGCGATCGGTTAGTCTTACACATAAAATACTGTGTTCCATCGCTCTTTGAGGCTGGATTTCTGATGTTCAGTGTTCTTTAACATCTCGAGCTCCCTTCGCAAGCTCCAGGTTTTAGATTCTATTCCAATATTGTGTATTGTCACAGATTATAATTTGCATTGTTATGTATTGTCCAATAAGAGACATGGCCTAGTCCAAAGTGAGTCATACAAAATCGAAAATTTTCGTGTTCAGTTTCACGTGACATTCCGTTTTCATTTGAATCTGTGGAACCCTAAATTGAAATATAAAGGATGGCGTTACTTCTTTATGGTACCATTTGCGTCGTGACCGGTCTACTTTATAACTGGTAAGAATCTCAACAATGTAGTAATTATGACATTAAAAAGAAAAATCATCACATCTACCTTGCTGCTGTCCCGCTGTCCATATAATCATAAGTTGTCCGTCCGTCCGTCTATCCTACATACAGGGTCCTTCTTAATAATTATGCTGACACTTTTTTAAGGGGATGTTCAGACCATCAAACTGAACAACTTTCTCTATGGGACCAACATCGAAAGAGCGAAAAAAAAAAACAGCTGTCCCATACATTTGGCTCGAGTAGGTTTGTAGTTTTGTATGGAGGGGCTGATTTTTTTTTCACGATTTCGATGTTGGTCCCATGGAGAAAGTTGTTCAGTTTGATGGTCTGATCATCCCCTTAAAAAGCCGTGTCGGAAGAAGGACCCTATATTTAGGGCTGTAACTTTTGAACCGTAATACCTATAGCTAAACAGTTGAAATTTTCACAGAAATTTTCACTGATTTGTTAACAATAATAAAAATGTCAAAATATTAAAAATTAAAGGCGTTCCTCATTCAAGAAACTAGTTTATCTTTTCACTCCATTGTAAAAAAGGTAATACGAACAAGCGTCAAACTTGGTGTGATTATAGAGCAAACTCTACAGTATAACAACAAATAATAAGAACCGGCCAAGTGTGAATCGGTCTCGCGCTTAAGTTCGCTCGCGCGTAAGAGAATAATAAAATCCCCGAGACCATTTTGAATCTTTCCGAAAACATGTTTAAAACTAAGATCAAAAATGTTATCTGTAAGAAAGCGTATTATAAACTGGATGATTATTTAAATGATCAAAATGCTTGGGTCTGAGGTCACTAACTTGTGGTTTATTTACATAGTAAGTTATAGCCTATAGAATCCCACGATTAAGGGTGAGAGGGAGTGGGCCATACTCCACCACGCGGGCCCAGTGCGTGTTGGTGGAGGCAAGGTAGTGGTCAACTTGGTGTCAGAGAATTTTCAAGCCGCCTCAATAGGCCTCTGACCTGACTTAACGAATAGTTACAACGCCATCTGACGAAACTATCCGAGACCAACTGCTTAACGTGCCTTCTGAAGCACGGAAACGCTCGAGATGAAATACCACTAAACGGTCACCCATCCAAAGACTGACCGGACCTGACGTTGCTTAACTTCGGTGATCGTTTCCAATACCGAAGCTCCACTACGCCAACGAGCGCTTCATCTCATTCTTATTTACATTACTGTATAGTATTTATAGATATAATAATTATTTTATTAGATAGACTATGTATTATTGTATACATAATCGTAGCTTTAGAATTTATATTGTAATAGTTTTAAGTCGTGTTATGTTGTAGAGTTTCTTGCCGCATCTTCTCTACAGCGACAACACGTTCCGACGCGGTGGTAGGTTAAAAAAGATTTGACGTTTAATAAGTGTGCTTCAAGCTCCTATATTGAATAAATTATATTGACTTTGACTTGACTTTGACTTTGTTCCCGGAGAAAAAATAACTTTTTTGTAAGTTTATTTTGTGTGTGGTGGTGTGGTACTGAACCCTCGGTGCGTAGCCCGACTCGCAATTGACTGGTTTTATTTTCTCATCGTATTCCCCCTGTTCCAGGTCACCATGGATATCATCTCTCTAGCTATGACACACGCGGTGTTCCTCGCGTCGTCATATAATTACAACTTCACAGAGTCACCTGCCATCAACTGGACAGAATTCGACTCCAATAGATGGTGGGGAAAATCCAGTGAACAGGCTACACAGGACACCGCTATATACCCGACTAATATCACATTTAGAGATGATGTAGGTGGTTAAAACTTATGAGTAAACCTGTAAATTTTCAACCTTTTTGCATTGAGCTATAGAATCATATTTATACTGTGTAATAATATTATAAGGTCTAACAAAATTAGCTGAAACTGTTAATAATAATAATATGCTGAAACTTTTTTAAGGCGATTATCGTCAAAATATGCTGAAACTTTTTTAAGGGGATAATCGTCAAACTGAATAACTTTTTCTATGGCATCAATAAAACTGCAAACCTGATCGAAGCCAAATAGGAACAGGGGTGCGATTTTTGAATCTCATTCGCTGAGCTCAGCTGTTGGAAATGTCAAAATTACCATGGAGATACCCATCTTTCTACTGCTGATTTGACTTTCAAAAATCGCTCTCCTGTAGTATGATTTTTTAAAGTCAAATCAGCAGTAGAAAGATTCATATCTCCATAGTAATTTTGACATTTTCAACTGCTGAGCTCACCGAATGAGCTCTCCAGGGAATGGGAAAGCTGTTTTTTTCGTGATTTCTATGTCTGTCCCATAGAGAAAGTTGTCCAGTTTGACGGTCTGATCATCCCCTTAAAAAAGTGTCAGCATATAAAGAAGGACCCGAGCGCCATGTTTGGCCTTTCAACAATTCATGCGTTACATTCGAGAGATGCTCTATTTATATTTCCTTTTGTATTTATTTAATTAGCAATCAATATTTCCACTTACAAAGCTATACTTAAAATATCCCGTAAATAGTCATTGACAAACGAAATAATTGTATTTCGGTGCAGTAATAATACTGTATATGAACGAGAAACAATTCTTGTTTTTCTAGTAGGTACCTATGTTTCGAACTTTAGGGGATGACATGCGGTAGGTACAGTCAGCATCAGAGAAACCTGACCCCTGTATCTTAATCGGTATAAGCACAGAGGGGTCCGATTTCTCTGATGCTGTCCGTACCTATATTTTTCTTTGACAGTATTCTCCTTCCTCAAGTCTTACTTCCAGCTTCATGGCTAGCACATTGCACACTCATTTTCTTATCGTGTGGGCAGCATGCCCTGATGTCAGAGTTTTTTCAGACCGCCTTAGGGTTGAACTACATCAGGAAGCACGGCATCGCATTTTTCCGTCGCTCCATCCTTTTATGTCACTCAGGAACGTCATTTCCTAGAGAATATAAGATAGACGGAACGGAACAGCATGCCGGCGCCGCGAGCGATCGCGTTCCGTCTATCTTATATGCTCTAACAAATGACGTTCCTGAGTGACAGAAAAGGATGGAGCGACGGAAAAATGCGATGCTGTGCTACGTGGTGTAGTTCAACCCTTACGGACTACGGTTTTTATGTAGCGACTACTATCACCACAGATAGCAGCCGGGACCAACGGCTTAACGTGCCATTCGAAGCACGGAATAATCTATCTTTTCAGATAATCTGGTGTTTCAGCCTGCAATGTCCTAACAAACTGGGGAAAAACACCCAAAGTTACATATCACTAGGTGTCCCCCGTGAGAATCGAACCCGCGACCTCCGTGTCAAGAGCTCGATGCTCTTAACCATTAGACCACACATACATTGTTTTACATTTCACATTGTTTTAGTCATGATACCCGAGTGTGTTATAATAATGTCAATGGTATAAAGACATGTAAACATTGCAGTCATCGAGATCAACTAACAGAAATGAAACACGTGACCAGTTTAATGTCCTCCTACATTGACAGATGATAGCAGACCTGAGATCGCGTCTCGACAATCCCAGAAATTGGACAAAGCCTCTTGAAGGTATTGCCTTCCAGTATGGTTTCAACAACGATAATGTCAACAGCTGGACTACGTTCTGGTCGAAACAATACAACTTCACTGAGAGACAAATCAAGTATAATCAGTATCCTATGTACAAGACTAACATTCAAGGCTTGGATATCTTCTACATCAGGGTTACTCCAAAGGTAAGTTTATTTTAAGTTTGTATTTTGGTAATCATGAAAAATCCCAGCACGAGTTACTGTAGTGTCGACCATTTTAATTGACAATTGAGCAACGCTGATTTTATTCGTTTATACAGGGTGTAACAAAACACCATAGTACTTAAGGGGGTACTTCAACCCATGAAATTGAACAACTTTCGCTATGGTGCCGACTCCGAAATCGCGAATAAAAAAATCCAATCCAAATTCCAGGTGACCAGCGGAGTTGAAATCGTACCAATGCTGCTGCTCCACGGATGGCCAGGTTCCGTCTTCGAGTTCTTCGATGTGATCCCCCTCCTTACAGCAGTCAGCTCTGACCGGGACTTCGCTATTGAACTCATCATTCCCAGTCTACCAGGATTCGGATTTTCCAAGGTCAGCATTTTATCAAGATTTGACCCACACAAACTTTTTGTACAAAATTTTAGTATTTAAATAGTCATAGCAGCACAACATTCAACATCTGAATAAGAAATTAGTGCTCCCTTTTTAATAAAGTAATTATGTAAACTCCATTACGAAATAGCGTAATGCAAAATATACTCAAAACTGTATATTTCCCATGAAGAGATTCGCAGGAGAAACCGAATTGTAGACATAGCCCAAAAAGAATTGCTAAACTAAAGTAGCAATGGGTGGGTTGAAGTAACATTGCTCGCAGAACCGATGGCCGATGGGGTCGAAGAGTTTTCGCTTGGTGACCGTGTACTGGAAAGTGCAGCATAGTTCGGTGCATCCTGGGGCCCAGGGCGGGGCGGCCTTCCCCATAAGGTGGCGGGAACCCGACTGATGAAGGCAGCGCAGAACCGGTCGTTGTGACGATCTTTGGGAGAGGCCTATGTCCAGCAGTGGACGTCTATCGGCTGAGATGATGATATGCATGAGATGATGGCACAGCAGTAATCTTTACTTTCAGTAGTATTTTAAAAACATATTTAGAATTTATCCACGTTTTACAAAGAGTGCCCACGTCAGTTTTAAAGCACATCTGATTCAATGCCAATACATGGCTCCAAATGGAAGCATATAGGTCCTCACTATGCTTTCCTTTTAAAGCAAATAATAACAAAACACACAATTAAAGTAGAATCCATGTGGATTTCGTTGATCTGAACAGAAGTATTGTATTTCTTACAGGCAGCAGTTCGTCCAGGATTAGGAGCCGCTCAAATGGCAGTTGTAATGAGGAACCTCATGAACAGGATCGGTTACAAGAAGTACTACGTCCAAGGTGGTGACTTCGGAGCCCTAATCAACGGTCATTTATCTACTTTGTATCCTGAAGTAAGATTCTTATCTCATCTTATTAAAGGTTGTGAAAATCGGCACCAGAAAAAACCGGTGTTTCGCCACCAGATTTCAGAACTTCCTGATGGAACGAGAATATCATCTCCAGCTCAATTCTATGGTACAATTAGACGTGCAAGAGTCACTTTTAATAATGACATGCTAAATCATTTAGTGCATATTGATAAACATCTAGTTTCTAGCTCAAAAATCGCTTGCGTGACCCTATGTGAATTTAAGTCCAAATTATTCATCAACTAAACTTTATTTCACAGGAGGTACTAGGATACCATACAAACTGGGGAGTAGTCCTGTCTCCGGTCGCGATCTTCCTCCAAATGGTCGGTTCCCTCTACCCACCTCTTGTCATCGAGCAGAGGTTGATGAGCAGAATGTACCCAATCACCACAAGGTTCACGGTCCTCATGGCAGCTACTGGATACATGCATATGCAAGCTACAAAGCCTGATACTATCGGTACGTAATTAATTGAGAATGCACGGATTAAAATTATGCAGCAGCAGCTAAGCAGCAGTTAAGCTAAGCTAAGCCTGCTAAACTTTTTGCAGGTAGTCTGATAGGTTTGCTGTCGCAGCTGGGCAGCATTCTTCGATGCTATATCAGAATATAATGCTTTATTGCCTCTGTGTTATGGCAGTAAGAGGCTTCGCATAACTCCACAGTAGACCTTCTTATGCATCGTATCTAGTACGATAAAGAGAGAACCAACTAAAATTGTAAACGAGAGAAGTAAATTACAGCACCTAAATTGTTGTACCTATCAAACGTCAGATTTACGTAAAGAATTCTCTTCAAATCAAATCAAATCAAAGGGGCTGTATGGGCATTAGTCCAATGCGGATTAAAAGACATCACAATACGCATCAGAATTTTCTTCAGCGTATGCAGGTTTCCTCACGATGTTTTCCGTCACAGCAGTCGGAATTACGTACATAAGTTAGAAAAACTCATCAAATTACATGATTTCATAAAACAGGTATCACGACTCGGGTTGAGTTATCTTGACGAATATCCAGTGTTGTATTTCATATTTGTTTTGCCACAGTTTCATTAAATGAATCTTCTGCAACGATGCCGAGATAGAAAGAAGATGAGATTAAAACCGCTAGGATACAAAAACATCAGCAGATTTGAACTACAGTACGTCAAGGAAAATTCGGAAATAATCGAAAAAAGCAGGTCTATATCATTATACAATACTGCCTAGTTTCGGTCGGTCATCTTCGGGAACACGAAGTTACTCGATGCCCAGTATTTTCCTTGAAGTACTGTACATACCGCCTTAAAAGCTTAAGTATACATATTTTATTCACAGGTGTCGCTCTAACCGATTCTCCAGCTGGTCTAATGGCTTATCTCTTCGAGAAATATGCTACAGCAGTCAATAAGAGTAACTTGGTAGTGCCTGATGGAGGCCTGTTTAAATATTATGAGCCTTCGTTCCTGATCGATACGCTGATGTACTATTGGTCAACCAGCTCGATACAGACAGCTATGCAGATCTACGCCAATACTTTCAATAAGCATCATTTTGGACTGAGGATGGAAGAGTAAGTTTTTTCTTTGGCGTTTAGGGTTTAGTTTGAATCTACTTACTTATTCTTTCGCGTCAGCATGAGCTGTATCGCATGATATCACTCATGCTGTAGTTAAAGATTAAATTGACATCCACTGGACATAGGTTTTTTTTTATGGACATTGTCACACAAATTATCTAATCACATTCAGAGTACCAGAAACTAGCCTGGACTTGTATTATGATGAACAGACAACGATATAGAATACATAAATATAGATACAAACATCCATAACTCGGGTACAAATATTCATATTAATCATACAAATATTTGCCCCTTACGGGATTCGAACCCGCGACCCTCGGCACAGCAGTCAGGGTCACTACAGACTGTTCTATCAGGCCGTTTCCCCCAAGGATCGCCACAACGACCGGTGTTTCACTTTCTTCACTAAGTCGGTTCACCTTGTGGGGGCGTACCCACGTTGCGGCTTCCGGTACGCAATTACCACTCGGGAACTCTTCAGCACCATCGGTTTTGACTTCTGATGCGAATATTCGATGATAACGATTCAAATCTTTGTATCATTATTTTTTCAAAAATTAACGTATTTGAGTTGCAATAGCAACGCGCCACCGACGCTTATATAAAGTAGTAGTAATAATTAAATCTATTTCAGGATCCCAACCCACGTTCCAACCTATGTCGTTCAAGCTGCAGACGAGTTCACATACCAAGCTCCCATCATCCTTGGCCTCAAATACAAGAACATCCTGGAAGCTGAAGTCTTGGACGTGGGAGGTCATTTCTTAGCCCATGAAAGACCACAAGTTTTCACAGAAAGTGTCTTCAAAGGACTGACCAAGTTCAGGAAGTACCACGCGTGTGTTGCCGCTTCGGGTGATACGTCAACAAATACAACTAATTTGAAATGCGTCGTTCAGATTTCTGATACGAATTTGTGTTCCACTTCTTCGTAAAGTTTGCTGGAAGTATTCAATATGTTTGTACGTACGTACGATTCGGTGAAGATTAAACATTTAATTTGCAATTTTGTTTCATTTTCCTTTGAGTTTTTAACGGCTTATTTTTAAGGGCCTATTGTGCTGCCCTCAATTATTATTATATTATATTATAACACTTTATTGCACACAAGAACATAAAAATATACAAAGTTGAGAAAACATGTACAAAGGGCGAGCTTATCTCTGAAGAGATTTCTTCCAGCATACCCGCAAAAGAGACAGTTAATAATTACAAGGCAAACTTATCGCATACTCAATCGTATTTTTTTTCTAACACAATTAAAAAACATTTCCAAAAAAACAAGAACATTGCTTATTTTCCATTTATCGGGTCACTGCCTATTTGTTTTCATAGTCTTTGTAGTTATTATCTTAACAACTGCCAAAAGTGTCCGTTATACAGGGTCCAACTAAATATGCTGACACTTTTTTAAGGGGATGATCAGACCATCAAACTGAACAACTTTCTCTATGGGACCAACATCGAAATCGAGAAAAAAAAATCTACTGTCCCATACAAAACTGCAAACAGACTCGAGCCAAATGTATGGGACAGCTGATTTTTTTTCGCGATTTCGATGTTGGTCCCATAGAAAAAGTTGTTCAATTTGATGGTCTGATCATGCTCTTAAAAAAGTGTCAGCATATTAAGAAGGACCCTATATAGAGGTAAGTAGAGTTCAAGCTTTCAAATGGTATTAAAATTCCTCTTACAGAGTGCCAAAACAGATTAAAAAACATAATCCTAAATCAGTAAAATCATAATCCATTCCCAAGGGTCTTTGCACAAATCAGTGGGCCATAACAATAACTTCTCTGCTAAGCTTGCCACCCTCTTTATCTTTCACTTCCACTGTTCCCACCCTTGCTAGGGTGGATTGAATATTTGCGTTTATATTGGTAAAGGCAGGTCGGTAATATACTTTTCTTCCCTCCTGGCGGAAAGCGTCAATTCTCGTCCCGCTGCGCTAAACGAAGTTGTCGCTTTCCACCTCCATCGAGAAGAAAAATAGTACGATGGCGTAATGGCGAAAAAATAACTGAAATCCCATACTTAGCTCTAGTCGATTTGTAGCAGTTTGTTTATTGTTGTTTGTTGTTTGCAGTATGGAACATAGTATTTTTTTTCGCGATTTCGATATTGGTCCCATAGTGAAAGTTGTTCAGTTTGATGGTCTAAACCAACCCCTTAAATGTTTATTTGTATTTTTGTAACACCTTGTTATGCTGAAGTTGCAGTGATATCAAATTTACCCTGTATACTAGGTACTGTAGAATGCTCCTTTTTACTCAGGGTTAGTTGAGGTTGAAGTATATAATAAAACACAGATATATTATAGTCTTCACTAGTGAATGTGGCTAAGCGCACGTCCGCACGGCACGGTCAGTGAGTGAACTGAGTGAATACCGAGCGAATGCACGATAGACATTGACCATAGACCGTGCCTGCCGATAGATGGCGTTACCGGCGCTTTCCACACTAACTACTCTTTATTGCTGTACACTACAGGTACTATAGATATTTGTCTCCGTGTATAAATAAGCCTCCCACTTGTCCCCGTTCTACTCATACATAATGCCAAAGATTCTACTCCAACAGTCTCACGGCACGCCCGAGAGAAAAAAAGTTTTCCTCCCTTATCTCGCCAAGTCTGACCATGCATTAATGTGATACGAATTATTTTATTACGACAAATTCACCCCTCATCTGGTGTCGATAACGGATATTTAATCCACATTATGAATGTATGGATTCCACCAGCCACGCGCCAGTCTTGCGTAGGGCGAGGGAAAATTATAACAGGCGATCTAATCTTATGAATTAAAAAATCTATTAGATTTTTATTGCAAACCAAAACATAAAATACAGTTCAAATATTATGCAGAAAGAAACAAGATGGTTTTATAACTGAAAATTATTTGCTAAAGATATAAGTATTGTGCGAGATCAGAGTAGGTAGGTACTCAATAAAAATAAGCTAATAGAAATCAGTACCTAGGAGATGGCTATTGCTCCTATTCTTAATGGCATATTTTTTTTTTTTTTTTTTTTTTTTTACTGACCGGGGGGTCATGATAATTACAGGCAGCGTTGCCAGACCTACGGATTTATCCGTAGATCTACGGATTTTTGGCCTGGCCTACAGATCTACGGATATCAATGGCAAATCTACGGATTTTTTAAAATCTTCTAAATTCCTCCCTAAAATGTGAATTTGCTGCATAAAATGATACCCAGCCGCAAATTACTCGAATGAATGTTTTTTTTTTTTAATATTTGACTGTGGGTCGTAAAATATGGCCCGTTCTTCTCTTTTCCATCTTCTTCCTTCTGCTTTCTATCGCGATACAGATACGACAGAAATATTTAACTGTAACATGTATGAAAGATCTGGACTAACACAGATTGATTACCTTGTCTGGGCATTGATCTCGCTTAAAATTGTCTAAGTTTCCATTTTATTCGCCAAATTAGAGCGATGTTTTGGGTCAACCCACTTCAAAATAGTCAGATGATGCATTAAAAAAAAGTCTGTAGACCTACGAATTTTTCAAGAGGTCATCTACGGATTTCTCCAGATTTTTCAACCTAGCTTGATCTACGGATTTCTAAAAATTGGATCTGGCAACATTTATTGTACCTAAGACAAATATGCCTATGACAAAGACTATATCGGTCCCTCTGCAACCGTGGGGCATAAGAAATATTCACGATGTCTAAAACATTAGTTGAATCTTTCAAAACCAGTAGATCCTTTTTCTAAATCCGACACCATACGATTAACACGGACAGCATAATTTAAAAATTTCCGAATTCTTTAGATATCCAGGTAGGTCATCGACCTATAACTCTAAGGTAGGTATATTGATTTCAGCTGAATGAAATTCACAATTCAAATATTTGCTTACACTGGCTGAGTGAGTGTAAAGAGAGTTTCCCCACATTCTCCCCCTTGGGGATGAGAAGTGGGCGGAGTCTTCTAAAACCCGCCCATTTTCACTCTAGCAAATGATGTTACGAAAAGGAAAGAAAGGGCATGAGACGTGTGAAGATCACAGATAGAAATAAAAGATTTGAGAAGCTTTCAACATATTTTTATTACATTTAGAACTGATAGTACCTACCTCTACGAATTTTATAGCGGGTCATCATCGCAACGGATGCGTCATAACTACAGGGTAAAATTGATATCATTAACATCCTTTTAAAGAGTCTACCCATCAAACTGAACAACTTTTACTACAGAAGCAAAACGATCAGAACAAAAAAAAATTGATAATTCTACTGAAATGTCTAGGTAGGTACTCGACTCAAATGTATGCAACAGCAGATTTTTTTTTGGCTGCGATCTGTTAGCTCCCATAGTAAAAGTTGATCAGTTTGATGGGTAGACTCTTACTTTAAAATGATGCTAACGATATCAATTTTGCCCTGACAATGTAAGTTTTATTGTACAGAAAACAATACTAAATGATTAAATCAAAACTGATCAAAAAATTCAATTTATTTAAATGGTCTCGCCAGTGACTTCTTAATCGAAGTAGGTAAGTATTACAATAAAAATTTAAACAAAAAACTATTTACAAAATCAACTGAAATCTGTTCAACAATAGACGCATATTAAATCATAAAAAATATACAGACGTACAAAACACATTAACAACAAAATAACTAATAGAAATGAGTTCAAACGGCCATAATAAACACTTTTTAATTTATTGTTATTCAAAGAAACTCGCCCATTATTTGGACAATAAATGGTTATAATATCTTTGGCATTATCATGAAAATAACGTACCTAAGGCCGAGATTCAGAGACGATTTGTAAGTCATAGTTCGAACTCCCGTATGTCAAAATCCATACATTTCAACCCTACTTAGCTCGAGCTAAAACGGAAAAAATCGTCTCTAAATCTCGGCCTCAGAGTTGAACTACATTGTGATGTGTGCAGCACCGCATCGCATTTTTCCGTCGCTCCATCCTTTTCTGTCACTCAGGAACGTCATTTGATAGAGCATATAAGATAGACGGAACGCGATCGCACGCGATGCGGTGCTGTGTGATGTAGTTCAACCCTAATGTACAAATACATTTCAAAATTTTTAGGAACAAAACTTTCACACATTCATATTATTATACAGGGTGTAAGGGAATCCGAAAACTCAAAGGGGTGAAAGTACCCATCAATATGAACAACTATTAAATCTCAAAAAAATCTGCTATCTCATACTAACATTAAATTCCTACCGCGCAAAATGTAATGGAGGAGCTGATTTATTTTTTGAGATCTCATAGTTGGCCCTATAGTAAAAGTTGTTCATATTGATGGGTACTTTCACCCCTTTGAGTTTTCATAAGCAACTCCCATGCACCCTGTATTTCATCTCATTTCTTTTCACAGGTTAAATTATTTATTCCCATCTTTCTCCTTATCTTTAAACCCATTTTTATCATCCTCCTTCCCGTTCATAGCGGGAGCAATCATCAATAAATTATTACCATTACGATCAGCTAAATTCCTGAACGGAACATTCTGCCGCCATCTCGGCGAAAAATAATACTGATTCCGCAAAACCCTCAAATGATCTTTACCGAAGTAATCTCTATTGAGTCTGAAGGTCTTTCTTTGGTCCTCATTTTCTTCGTTCTCGAAGACCTTTCTGCAGTCGTCGAAGTATGGACGTTTGAGGCGAAGGCGTCGTGATTGAGGACTGAGGGGTGACTCGCATTTGATAGCGAGAGTGTTTTCCTTGTTTGTTAGGCCGTGGTTCTTCTGCCATTCTAGTACCTCGCAGAGGAGGCCTATGTACCTGAGGGAAGATTCGTTTTTTAAATTACACAGGTAGACCTGTAGATAATTTGGTCCATAAGAGGATAAAGATTATACAGGAAATGGAGCTTCGGTATTGGAAACGATCACCGAAGTTAAGCAACGTCAGGTCCGGTCAGTCTTTCGTCGTGACCGTTTAGTGGTATTTCATCTCGAGCGTTTCCGTGCTTCGGAAGGCACGTTAAGCAGTTGGTCTCGGATCGTTTCGCCAGATGGCGTTTGTAACTATTCGTTAAGCCAGGTCAGAGGCCTATTAAGGCGGCTTGAAAATTCTCTGACAGCAAGTTGACCACTAACTTGCCTCCACCAACACGCACTGGGCCCGCGTGGTGGAGTATGGCCCACTCCCTTTCACACTTATTCGTGAAAGGAGGCCTTTGCCCTGCAGTGGGATTCTACAGGCTATAACTTACTTTTTTTTTATACAGGAAGTAAAATTTAATGCGTTTCATAACAATGGAAAACAAAACACACAGGAAAACATCGTGAGGAAACCTGCATGCTTAAATTACGAGGCATGTATTGTACCCACTGTCCATTATATGTGGCGACGGGCTCACCCCCTGTCACACTGAACAGAGTTTCAGTACTACTGGTGAAACGTGGATGTTCTGAGGTTTCAGGATATCTCTGACTACCCCCTCGGGGAATATAGTCGTGAGCATATGCTGTACATCGTACGTCATATATTCTCCTCGGCCCTACCACAATGCCTCAAAACGAAGGTGTTCAATCAGTGCGATCTGCCAGTGATGACCTATGGTGCGGAAACGTGGACCCTGACGATTGGACTAGTTCATCAATTCAAGGTCGCTCAGCGAGCTATGGAAAGAGCTATGCTCGGTGTTTCTCTGAGGGATCACATCAGAAATGAAGTGATTCGTCACAGAACTAAAGTGGCTGACATAGCTCAGAAAATTAGCAAGCCGAAGTGGCAATGGGCTGGTCATATCTGCCGAAGAACTGACAACCGATGGGGTGTCAGAGTTCTAGAGTGGAGATCACGAACTGGTAGGCGTAGTGTGGGACGCCCTGTTGCGCGCTGGACAGACGACCTAAAAAAGTAGCGGGGAGCGACTGGATGAGGAAGGCCAAGGACAGAGTTTTGTGGCGCGCCTTGGGAGAGGCCTATGTTCAGCTGTGGACGATGATAGGCTGATGATGATGATATGCTGTACGTAACAATGGAAGTGCTTCAGACCATCAAACTGCAACAAAACTTCAATACCCACTCGACTCAAATGTATGGGACAGCAGATTTTTTAGCGCGATTTCAATGTTGGCTCTATAGTGAACGTTGTTCAGTTTCATGGTCTGAAGCACTTACCTACTTATGTATTACTAGGGTGTTTTTTTACACCCTGTGTAGTACTGTGTAATACTATTTAGTAATGGTTATGAGCATCTTGAAATTATGTTCATCAGTCCATGTATTTATACAGTTACAGGACTGACTGACGGTTTTTTGAAAGGATGATCTGGAGTGCGATTTTTGAATCTCATTCGGTGAGCTCAGCAGTTGTAAATGTCAAAATTCCCACCGAATGAGATTCAAAAATCGCACTCCAGACCATCAAACATAGAAATCGAGAAAAAAAAACAACTGTTCTGTACAAAACTGGAAACTTATTCGACCTAACAGTTTTTCAGTTTGATAGTCTGATCTGATAATCCCCTTAAAAACTGCCATCATATTAAGAAGGATCCTGTTATTTGTTTCTTACTTAATGGCCATCCTAAGAATCTCGTTCTTCGAAAGCTTCTTGTCAGGGGGATGTGTTGGCACCAATCTCCTCAACTCTGCAAAGGCTCCGCTCACGTTCTGTTGCCTCCAGCGCTCGCGGCAGTTGGTGAAGAGCTTCCGAGGTGGTCGGAGGCAGGACGAGATGGACATATCTTCGTGGATACTCTGTTGGGTTAGATTGTTTTTAGTCGAAGTAGAAGTAGGTACTATCGCGGACTTTTTCGCCTGACCACTGATCACTATTCATTCATTGGTATATTCATCAATACGGCAGGGCTAGACAGCGCGTTTATTTTAGTATGTAATCCGCGATAGTACGTACGTAGGTATAATGGTTATAAGACAACAAAGTCCATCTTTTAATGAGTCCATCGGATGGAGTTGGTGTCGAAATAGAAAACGACATCGGCAGCAGTACCTACCATCATCATCTAATCTAAACTATTATAAAACTGTAACTGAAGTGTGTCTGTACATTGATGATATAGAAAAAAGATTTCGATAAGGTTTTTCGGTATCCCTGACTCGAAATCAACTTTTTTTTATAAATTATGTCTGTCTGTTTGTTTTTTTGTTCGCGCATCACACAAAAACGACTGAACCGATTTAGAACATTTTTTTTTTTGATAGATCTATTTGTATTTGTGACGATTCCCGGCACTTATACCGGGTGAAATTGATATCATTAGCATCCTTTTAAACTAAGAGTCTACCCATCAAACTGAACAACTGTTACTATGGGAGCAAACCGATCGGAGCAAAAAAATCTGCTGTTGCACACATTTGAGTCGAGTAGGCATTGCAGTATAGTTTTTTTTTTTTGCTCCGATCGGTTTGCTCCCATAGCAAAAGTTGTTCAGTTTGATGGGTAGAGTCTTATAATAGTTTAAAATGATGCTAATGATATCAATTTCACCCTGTAGCTACCTATTATGTGGTTATAGCACAGATATTATTATAGTTAATGTGTGCCAGCTATTCTTAATCGGCTAAGATCATGGTGAAAAGTGATAGTTTTTGGTAAAACAAAATAACACTTCACTACGCAAAGTTTGAAAGAAGTTATAATTATGTATATAGTGATAGTAACCTGCACACTCCTCGTATGCTGTCTATCATCATCGCTATCCTGTAGACAGAGGTCGTCACTCAGCATCTCACTGTCCGGCTCTTCGTCCGAACACGAGTCTTGATCAGACGCCATTGTTGGGTACACTGGAACAATAGCAGAAACATATAGCATATGCTCACGACTATATTCCCCGAGGGGGTAGTCAGCGATATTCTGAAACCTCAGAGCATCCACGTTTCACCAGTTAGTACCGAAACTCTGTCCAGTGTGGAAGGGGGTGAGACCGTCACCACTTATAATGGACAGTGGGTACAATACATACCTCGAAATTGAAGCATGCAGGTTTCCTCACGATGTTTTCCTACACCGAAAAGCCAGTGGTGTTACAAATCGTACATAAATTCCGAAAAACTCATTGGTACGAGTCGGACTAGACGGGGATCGAACCATCGCCTCCTGCACGGCAGGCAAGGTTACTCGCCACTGGACCACCACCCACCACGGCTTATAACAGAAACATGCGAACAAATATTTCTATACATGGTATTATAAAAATATAATTAACCTTTACACCACATACTCTACCCATCAAACTGAACAACTTTTACTATGGGAGTAAACATGTCAGATCAAAACACGTCAGAGGCCGTAAAGGCGGTTTGAATAAACTCTGACACCAGGGCTTGCCCACACGATCAGAAGAATAGATAGGTATTTCAAAAAGTTTTATCTTTTGTTGATACACAGGTAGGTACGTACCTAAACATGATTTTGTGGTTATATTTAATACGGTTGAATATAATGTTAGTACTAATTATAAATAAAACTACATTGTATCGAATTCACCGGATATTACTATCAAGCGGAAATGCTATATTTAAATGTGACATGAGTGAGATATCGGTCGTCGTATATTTTTAATAATTAACAGAAAAATATATCAATTAGGTAGGTAGTTGGTTAAGAATTTCATTATAGAGGATATAAGTACTTATTCAAGACATCTTGTTTGAATAAAGTTAATAATTCCCAAAGTTTATCCAGACTACAGTCATTGCTTTAGCCTTAGAAAAAGTATATGTCTAGAATGAGCCTCATACTTGTTCCGTATAAAACAAAAGGGGCTAACTTTCTTAGGTTGGTGTGCGTGAGGCGCCATACAAAATATGTATGTGTGCGTGTATATGTATAGGGTTTTGGAACCAGTACTGGTTCCTATTTTTTTCGACGCTTTCGTAGCTTTGACTGTCTATCTTGATAATCTAAGGCTTTAGCAAAAGCAACCGGTAGGTACGCTGGTCAAGGTCCTTTTTCTCAGGAAAGAGTCGAAGTATAAAGTTGAAATTAATACCAAACACCAACATTTTTTTTTTCGATTACAAAAACCGTTTACATTACATCCATATTACGTTTTTACGGAGCCCTCAGGATCCTAGGGGTCTCTTCCCCTCATTTTCGTGTGCTACCAATTTAAATGTTTTTACATACATGCATACAATACAATACATATCACGATTGTACTCCGTGATACATACTCGTACAACTTTCACTATGGAGCCACGGTCAGGAAACGTGAAAACAATCAGCGTTTTCATACATTTAAGTCGAGTAGTTATAGGAGCAGTCGATTTTTTGTCGCGTTTCCTGAGTGTGGCTCCATAGCGAAAGTTGTTCAGTTTGATGGTCTGAATTCGCCTTTTTAGTATTACTAGGCTGTCACTTACACCCTGTATAAACTCACGACTTTTTCCCAGACGGGTAGGCAGAGACTATAGATCTCCGTATTTTGGGCGGTTCTGACACACCTCTCTTGCTTCCTCTAGGTCCATACATCTTGTCATAAATTCTCTTCGACATATTTTTTCTGACTAAAACATGACAATAACCACAGACTTATAAATAGGGATGTATCCGATACCGATACCGATACCGATATATCGGCGATACTTCGGGTTTGCCGGATTGGATTATGGATATGGATTTTTATGGCCGATTCAACCGATAGGTACTTTTCAAATTTCTCGCTTCTAAAATTTAATGTAATCGCGCATGTTGCCTCGTCTATTATCTGTTATTTTCCGCTTATTCAAACAGACAATGCGAAATCTCCTTTTTCCCAGAACTTAAGGATACTTACCTTACCTACTTTGTTTTTAAATACCTAAAAATCTTATTAATGTTTATTGCAATTACTAAAACTATGAACTAATCTCAACCTGTCTATATTTATTATAATTAATTAAAAAATAACTTAGGTTTTATTTATTTTAGCTTTATTTTTGAATTCAATAAGCGTATCGGTATCGGTATCGTCGATATTTTTATAAGAGTATCGATATCGGTATCGTATCGGCAAAAAGGCGTTTCGGGGCATCCCTAGTTATAAATTACATATTAACGTACCGTTATTTCCTACGTCAGTCACGGTTGGCATAAAAACTATTTGTAATTAACTGCTTTCCACACAACTATAATACACCAACACAACAACCTCACACAAAGTATGTTTCAAATAAGTTCTTTTTAAATTAACTCTACAAGAGCTGTTAACACTGCCACTATCAAAATAATACTGACGTTTATTAAATCGAATTATTTAAATTTCGAACAGGGGGTTGCGGATTCGTGTTCTGATTGGTCGATAGGAGGACTTAGTTAGCCAATCGTAAAGGTGGGCGTGGTTGAGTCCCCTTTCTGATGTGTTTGTTTATTTTGCTTGATTGCTTTAGCCTAGCTTTAGCATTGTCTAAAGTTGAGTTTGTATGAGGGTGTAAGAGGGTGTGCTCACGTTACGTAACACAGAGCGTGCATGGCCTTCAAGTATAGAAGTAAAAACCATCGGTAAAGCGAAAGGTAGGTACAAAAAGCGAAGCGAAGACAAGCTAAGCGAAGCGGAGGCAAGCTAAGCAAGCGAAGGCATAAGCATATGCTC
Source organism: Agonopterix heracliana (assembly GCA_963693445.1). Taxonomy (NCBI): domain Eukaryota; kingdom Metazoa; phylum Arthropoda; class Insecta; order Lepidoptera; family Depressariidae; genus Agonopterix; species Agonopterix heracliana. The sequence continues at coordinate 3,612,921 of OY856332.1, forward strand.
ACGACTATATTCCCCGAGGGGGTACCTAGTCAGAGATATTCAGAAACCTCAGAACATCCACGTTTCACCAGTAGTACCGAAACTCTGTCCAGTGTGACGGGGGGTGAGCCCGTCGCCACTTATAATGGACAGTGGGTACAATACACGCCTCGAAATTGAAGCATGCAGGTTTCCTCACGATGTTTTCCTTCACCGAAAAGCGGTGTAACAAATCGTACATAAATTCCGAAAAACTCATTGGTACGAGTCGGCTTGGACGGGGATCGAACCATCGCCTTCTGCACAGCAGGCAGCAGGTCAGCAGGCGAAGCGAAGGCAAAGCTAATAATCGACAAGTACCTATGTATCCAAACTTTTGTTTCGGGGGGGGACATTTAATGTTCGGGGGGGGGGGTCATAGAAAAACAATGAAAAAGTAAGTGCTACTGTAGCCCCTTTTCCATACAAATAATATACCAATGCCCTCCCTATTCGTGTAGAGTACACACACGATTTCATAAAATGATAAATTATGTTACCTACGCCTTACATAATAAGATGAGCAAAGATTTTTTCATATGCAAATATGCTAGTAAACTTACAAAGGTACGAAATCAGAAGGAATCATAAAATCCGGCCAAGTGTGTGTCGGTCTCGCACTTAAGGGTATATTATTCGGAGCGCGCTCTATACAAACGTACTATGGTGATATTTTCAATACTAACCAATTAAAGTCAATGAAATTTTTCAGAAACAGTCTAGAAACAAATTTCTATGCTTGTACGGGGTCAGATTTTCGTTAAAATGTATAGTTTTCAAGTTATAGTGCCGCAAAGATTTCCATACAAATCTTAAATTTATCCTAGCATTGAAACTGTATATTTTAACGAAAATCTGACTCTATAGAAGCATAGAGATTTGTTTCTAGATTGTTTCTGCAAAATTTCATTGACTTTAATTGGTTAATATTTAAAATATCACCATTAGTACGTTTGTATGCAGCGCGCATTTTCGCTCTCGGAATAATATTCTCTTAAGGTCCCGGAGAAAACATAACTTTTTTGTAAGCGAATTTTTTGTGTGGTGGATTGATACCGAATCCCCGGTGCGCGCGTAGCCCAACTCACACTTGACCGTTTTTATTTAATTGACATTAACCTAAGCCTAGGGCTCTCCTCTCAAGTGAGGGAGCGGGTCATACTATACTCCACCATAGAGGTAGGAATAGAGGAACATACAGCTGAGAGAGCGAGATGTACCTACCTACCTACTTTGCGGCACCGCTGTATAATAGAAAGAGATAGGTACGTGACGCGAATAAATAAAACCGTTTTTTAGTCACCAATAAATTTTTACAATTCGGTTTTCGTGAATAATTGGGAATCTAAAGTGAAATCGTAGATAATTTTGTGAAATATACTGACACTACTTCATTAATTTATCCACGATTTTAAGTTAGACTCAGAATTATAGACAGTATTAGAATGTTTGCCTGCGAATAGTCTCCAAAAAACATCCAAAAACTGTTTCATTTGACAACTCATGTCACTGACTCTATTCCTGTAAGGTATAAACTTTATGACTCAACCACGCTTTTTCCTAGCCACCACGCGATTTGTTAACAATTTAACACCATTTAAATGTGTTTCCTTGTTGATTTTATAATTTTACGAGTGATTACGAACGATAACAAAATCAACAGTCAGTATCGTTAATACTGTAGAACGGACAACGCGTGTCCACAATCCAGTTGTTTTTATTCTTGGACTAAATATTAAATTTGAACTCTAAAGTTGACAACACAGAGTTAAAATTCGAAGTGACTTTTAAGACAAAGAATAAAACAAATTATAAAAATACTATATTCTAAATCTAAACCAGTTTCAACTTTAAATGTGACAAGTTAAAGTTCATATTAGTTTGTGATTTGTTAAATGATTGGTATTCAAAATGTGACATAAGTTGGTGATTATGATTTGTTTTTAATTGTGGAATGTTGAATTCTAAATTCAAATATTTGTTTTCTTTAATGGCTGTCAATAGTTTCAAAAGGTTGATCGGTTTTTATTTTGTCCGCGTATAAAAGCAACCAAAAATTATCGAATGCTGCAATTGATTTCCGTCCTTATTACTTTAGCTTTAAGACACAAATTTACCTAATAGTTTAACGTACCATAATGCGCAATTAAATCGAAGTTCCATACGCGTGTAAGATAACTCTACCAAATCAAAAATCTTTCGTTATTTCGATTCAAAATAGAATCGAGTGGGTTTCTAATTTTGTCGGTTAATCTATAATTAGCATTTTATTGAGAAAACGTGTTGTTTTAGTACCAGCTATTGTTTTTAAAATAGATGTCATATTACTATTTTTATTTGTGCCGAAATATTTGTAGGTAGTTTATTTTCATCTACTTACCTATTAAATACTTACTCAGTTTCTACAATATTCGACATGACTACCTACCTAAGGTAAATTAGTTTTATAATACGAGTAAACTAGTGTTTACCCGCGACTTCGTCCGCACAAATTATACAAGGTGTAAGGGACAGCCCTCCGCAAACTGAAAAGATGAACTCAGACTATCAAACTGAACAACTTTCACTATAGACTACCTCAGATAACGTGAAAAAAAATCAGCTGTCCCATACGAAACTGCCGTACCTACCCGACAAAAATGTATGGGACAGCTGGTTTTTTTCGCGTTTCCTGAGGTAGGTTCCATAGTGAAAGTTTTTCAGTTTGATGGTCTGAGTTCACCTTTTCAGTTTGCGGAGGGCTGTCCCTTACACCTTGTATACTTACCAGATTTTAAGTCAGATCATAAGCTATCAAACAAAAAAAGTTTAATCAAAATCGGTTCAGTAGTTTTTGCGTAATGCGCGAACAAACAAACAAACAAATACACAAACAAACAGACAAACAGACAGACAAAATTTCTAAAAAAGGTTGATTTCGAGTCAGGGATACCTAAAAACCATATCGTAATCTTTTTTTTGTAATATCTTCAATGTACAGACACACTTCAGTTACAGTTTTATAATAGTTTAGATTAGTTACTTCCATAAACTAATTCCTTAGATATGTATTTAAATACTACGAAAAGATAGAGAACTAGCAAAACAGCAAAAACAACCCAATACTTGTTTGGCTCTACAGCCTCTACATTCGGTACCTAAATATTAAATAATTAAGAACAATTTACAATAGTTAAGTAAGAATGTAAGTATATTATTTATTCAGATGCCATTAAAATATTGTATTATGTACAAGTAAGTAAATGATATAGGTACGTATGTGCAGTTGAATTTTAACATTGATTTTTATTTTAGATAGGTATCAAAGTTTTTAATTTGTTGACCTCCTTAGGGTTTTCTAGTTTAACAAGGGACCCCAAATAAGATCATCTTTAAGGTGCGTTCATACGCGTGCCACGCAGCCCGGCAAGCTTAGGCAATTCGCTGTGTACATTGAGGTTTCTATAAAGTTAAGTAGTAGATAACAATCACTTTACAGACGAGTCGATGTACAGCGAAATGCCTAAGCTTGCCGGGCTGCACGGCGTGCATGTAAACCCAGCATTACACTCACAATAATCGTTATAATATTCTTTTTTAACCTATTTCGTACCACTGCTGGGCAAAGGTCTCCCCTAAACTCTTCCAACATAACATTTAACATTTTTTAATTAAAGTTAAGGCATAAGAATTAACTATTCTTATGGTTAAGGATAAATAAATAAATATTATTCTTTTTGCGAATACCTTGCTATAACTACATGGATAAGGTATAAGTAGTTATTTCCCGCACATAGTTGTAGAAACGTTTCTGCCCACCCCTATAGGTAATACAGACGTGAAGTACCTACGTATGTAATTATAGCTTACGTAACAGTACCAGCCTAAGATAGCAGACCATTGACTTTGGTTCTGTCACGAGAGATGCGTATGATCTATTGATCTTGTGAGTTGAGTACCTCGGAGTTAATTGATTCATGTATGAAGGAGACTCTAGTATAGCATCATTAAATGTTGCGAAAAAATTAAAAAACCTATTACCGTTGGCGCGCTCCATATAAACGTACTATGGTGATATTTTCAATACTAACCAATTAAAGTCAATGAAATTTTGCAGAAACAATCTAGAAACAAATCTCTATGCTTGTATGGAGTCAGATTTTTGTTACAATGTATAGTTTTAAAGTTACAGTGCCTCAAAGATTTCCATACAAATCTTAAATTAATCCTATAATTAAAACTGTATATTTTAACGAAAATCTGACTTCATACAAGCATAGAGATTCGTTTCTAGATTGTTTCTGAAAAATGTCATTGACTTTAATGGGTTAATATTGAAAATATAACCATAGTACGTTTGTATGTATGCAGCGCGCATTTACACTCTCGGAATGAAGTTCTCTTAATGGACCAGAATCTTATATTTCATTTCATTTATTGATATACAGTGTTAGGGTAAACAAGTTGCATTACTGATACTATTATTGATAGACGATTTCCTAAAGAATAAACTAAATTATTTAGAAAAACAAAAAACCCGACTGCATTAAAAACTATTAGGTAACTGAAAAGATAAAAACAAGCTCCTTAAATCAGCTATAATAACTTTGCTTGGGCAAATTAATACAATTTGAATGTTATTACTTATTAGGTAGGTATCGCAAACGGGGACAAAGAAAAATGACCTATTTGTTGGTTATTGGTTTGTCCCCGCCTGCAATACCTACCTAATAAGTAGTAACATTCAAATTGTATTAATTTGCCCAAGCAAAGTTATTATAGCTGATTTAAGGAGCTTGTTTTTATCTTTTCAGTTACCTAATAGTTTTTTATGCAGTCGGGTTTTTTGTTTTTCTAAATAATTTAGTTTATTTCATACTTTTTAGTCTTGTGTCAAAATGGTTGCATAAAAATACATTAATATATATATATTTGGAATCTGCTCTTCACCAGCTTTCATTTGATACCCATATTGTATTTTTTTACGAAAAAAATTGGATTCTCCCCCCTCTCTTTTTTAATTCGCATACGCCATATTAAAATAATGTACCCTATGACACTCTCACGATTTTTACGAATCTAACGACACCTCATACGTTAAAATCCATCAAGCCGTTTAGGCTGTAGCGCGTGCCAAAGAAATAGACATACAAACATACATACATACATACATACATACATACGCTCGAAAAACATAACCCTCCTTCTGTCGCAGTCGGGTAAAAACATTTTGAACTTCACATAGTTTAGGACGGACGGATGTATGGACAGCGAAGGCTTAGTAATAAAAAAAAAAATAACGCTCACAGGCTTCGATCAACAATATACAACTAGATAACGGGTCGCATACAAAATCAAAGAGAAATTCTGTACTCGTGAATATACAACATTTTTTGTTAACGAACCGAGAAAACAGTCCGAACACAATGATAATTTCGACCTCAAAGCAACCATAATTCCTAGTAATTTAAAAAAGGAACACTGCGGCATTGCGAGACGTGCTTACGTTGGCTTTGTTCGAACGCAACTAATTCAAAATAAGACCTCACTCCAATAGTGAGGCGTTATTTGCCGGGACATGTTTTGAGCGCTGACGCGTTATCTAGTTGGATATTGTTGATCGAAGCTCACAGGCACATACATTGTAATGATCCCAAACTAAGCACTAAAGGCTTTTATTATGGAAACCATACAACAACGGCACGAACATATAACATCCATGACCGAACCGGGATTCGAACCCAGGACCCTGGTTTGGCAGTCCGGCGTGGTAACCATTACACCAACCGGGTCGTCATAGGTTCACCATTTGGGTACGGCATAGACATAGAGTACTTTAGTACATTGATATCGTTGGTGTACGGCATCCTGTAACTCTATCGATTCCGGAATGGATTGTTGCAAGCCAGACTCCACACGGTCGTATTTACATCATATAGGTACCTACAATAAAGTGCAAACATGCCACTTAGACAGACTGACTTCATAGATAAACTTATCTATCGATAATAAGTGTTGTAAACAGTCAGGTTCTTGACCTGCGCCAGATTTAGCCGATTTCCCAAAAGAGGAAGAGGACAAGAATATTTTTAACTGTCTACTAAACTCTATTCTCCTCAGCCCTACCACAATGCCTCAAAACTAGTCAAAACGAAGGTGTTCAATCAGAGCGTCCTGTCAGTGATGACATATAGTGCAGAAAAGTGGACCCTGATAGGACTAGTTCACCAATTCAAGGTCGCTCAGCGAACAATGGATATGTTCGGCCTTTCTCTGAGAGATCACATCAGAAATGAATTTATACGTAAGAGAAAGTGTTTCACATAGCTCAGAAAATCAGCAAGCTGAAGTGGCAATGGGCTGGTCATATCTGCCGAAGAACTGAGAACCGATGGGGTGTCAGAGTTCTAGAGTGGAGACCATGATCTGGCAGGCGTAGTGGGACGCCCTGCGGTCCGCTGGACAGACGACCTAAAAAAAGGTAGCAGGAGCGACTGGATGAGGAAGGCCGAGGACAGAGTTGTGGCGCGCCTTGGGAGAGGCCTATGTTCAGTGGACGATGATAGGCTGATGATGAAACTCTAAAGAGGAACCGACGAATGGGTTCCTCTCCATTACTGGATTACTTGGCAAATAATTTGGTGAAGGCAAGAGACCCTGGAGAACGGTCCCTTTTTTAACTGACTTCAAAAAGGGAAGAGGGGTTATCAATTCATCTGCGTATCATTATCATATCAGCCGATAGACGTCGACTGCTGGACATAGCCCTCCGCCAAGGATCGCCAAAACGACCGGTCCTGCGCTACCCTCATCCAACGGGTTCCCGCCGCCTTCACCAGGTCGTCGGTCTACCTTGTAAGGTTCTAACTACGCTGCACTTTCTGGTACGCAGTCGGCACTCTAGAACTCTTCAGCTCCATCGGCCATCGGTAGCAAAGCCCATTGCTACTTTAATTTAGCAATCTGCTAATATACAGGGTGAAATTGATATCATTGGCATCCTTTTAAACTAAGAGTCTACCCATCAAACTGAACAACTTTTACCAGGATGGGAGCAAACCGATCGTCGCAAAAATCTGCTGTTCCATACTAAACTGCAATGCCTACTCGACTCGAATGTATGCAACTTTTTTTTGTCACGATCAGTTTGCTCCCATATTAATAGTTGTTCAGTTTGATGGGTGGATTTTTAGTTTAAAAGGATGCCAATGATTTCAATTTCACCCTGTTGATAGATGTGGAATTCGGCATTTCTTGGCAGATTTGAATTATTCTTTTTCTGTTCTAACTCTAAGGTCCGTCCAATTGTTCCCGTTTAAATTTATCACATTGGTTTTGGTAATATTAATATTTATTACCTTAACCTTTGTGTTGAAGGTCTATGTGATAATAAGTAGACAACTATCATAGATAAACGTTTTATTAACTTGATGTAGCCTAACTTCTTATCTCAGTCATTTGACGACCCTCGGCGGGTTCGACCACTAGCTAGGTAAACTCGACATAAATTATACACTACTATTTAATTATACTTACAGGGTAAATTTTATATCACTGCGGATAACTTCGATCAAAGTCAAACTAATGGATAGGTCTTCCGCGAACATTTTCAAACCAGAAAAATAAGGCATAGAAATGCGGTGCCGAGTACCGAGATGACATACAAGTGTGCCAGTTTGTATGGACCAAGCGTACCAGTAGTGTGCTTCAACTTAACACACTTTGGGCCTATCCATTTATTTTACTTTGATCGAAGGATAACTTCAGCATGAATTCTACTCATCAAACTGAACAACTTTTACTATGGAGCCAACATAGAAATCGCGAAAAAAACAGCTGTTCCATACATTTGAGTCGAATAGTAAACCAGTTTTGTATAAAATAAAATAAAATAAATAAATAATTGGGCTGTACTGCAGTCTCTTCAGCGATGCCATGTAGACTACCGGTACATCGAGGTGCTGAAATGCTTGTACAAAAACGCCACTATGTCAGTCCGACTACAGGACCAGAACTCGAAACCTATCCTACTCCAGCGAGGTGTGAGGCAGGGAGACGTTATATCTCCGAAACTGTTCACCGCTGCACTGGAAGATGTTTTAAAGGTTCTGGACTGGAAAGAGCTAGGCATAAACATAAACGGCGAGTACATAAGTCACCTTCGGTTTGCCGATGATATAGTCATCATGGCGGAGACTATGGAAGAGCTCAGTCGAATGCTCGATGATCTTAGCAGAGCCTCCGAACGAGTTGGTCTGAAGATGAACATGGACAAGACAAAGATCATGTCTAATGTCCATGTTGAACCCACTCCTGTAACGATTGGAAACTCTGCGCTCGAAGTTGTTGACGATTATGTTTACCTGGGACAAACTATTCAGTTAGGTAGGTCCAACTTTGAGAAAGAGATCAACCGTCGAATCCAACTCGGCTGGGCAGCGTTCGGGAAGCTACGTAGTATCTTGACGTCCCAAATACCGCAGTGTCTTAAAACGAAAGTCTTCGATCAGTGTGTGTTGCCAGTGATGACATATGGAACAGAGACGTGGTCGCTCACTCAAGGCCTCATAAAAAGGCTGAAAGTCACCCAAAGGGCAATGGAGAGGGCTATGCTCGGAGTTTCCCTGCGAGATCGGATCAGAAATGAAGAAATCCGCAGAAGAACCAGAGTAGCTGACATAGCCCAAAGAATTGCTAAACTAAAGTGGCAGTGGGCGGGGACATTGCTCGCAGAACCGATGGCCGATGGGGCCGGAAGGTTCTCGAGTGGCGGCCGCGTACCAGAAAGCGCAGCGTGGGTAGGCCCCCCACACGGTGGACCGACGACCTGGTGAAGGCGGCGGGAAACCGTTGGATGAGGGCGGCGCAGGACCGGTCGTTATGGCGATCCTTGGGGGAGGCCTATGTCCAGCAGTGGACGTCCATCGGCTGAGATGATGATGATGATGATGAAATAACGCTCACAGGCACATACATTGTAATGATCCCAAACTAAGCACTAAAGGCTTTTATTATGGAAACCATACAACAACGGCACGAACATATAACATCCATGACCGAACCGGGATTCGAACCCAAGACCCTGGTTTGGCAGTCCGGCGTGGTAACCATTACACCAACCGGGTCGTATGGAACAGTAGATTTTTTTTTCGCGATTTTGTATTTGGCTCCATAGTGAAAGTTGTTCAGTTTTATGAGTGGAATACTTGCTGAAGTTATCCGCATTGATATAAAATTAACTCTGTAGACCAATACAACCTATGGGTCAAGACATGGCCAAATTTTTTGGACCTTCCAATACAAAAGTGCCGATCAGACGATCAAATTATAATCAAATTTGAAGAATCAGCAACATGCTTCGTCAATACAAAGAAATACAAGCTCAGTCAAATAATCCGCCCCTTGTCGATCCTGGCGCAAAGGAGCCCATTACGCTAGCAGCGTTGCCACGTTGAATTGATATGGCAAGCCTCTGCACCAGAAACGACCCGGAACGGGGGTCACAATTTCGCTCCCTCAGTCGACGGCCAATCTCTGCAACGAAGGTCTTTGCCTCGGCAATTTGAAGAATACTTTTTCAAGTTTTTCGTTCAATTGTTGAACTGCTAACACCTTGTATAAAAACTTATCGGAACCAACGCACACGCATGATTGTGAAGCGTGGTAGATAAAGATAACATAATATTTTGAACAGTCTGGCTTTTCTACAATAGCGATCTGACGTGTAATCTTCTTTATACTTACTTATAATTATATTCGTTAGTGCGTCTATTAGTACCTACCTAATCGATTGTAGTCTTAAGGCTAGGTTATCCCAGTGCAAGCGTCTCTTTCTTGCAAGCATAAGTTTACAATTAGCCATCCCGCTCCAATTGAAAGAAGGATCGCAAAAAAACGTGTTTTTCGTCAATATCTTTGCTCATGGGAGTTTCTAAGCTAAAAATTCTTCTGAGTTCACTAGAAATATTTAATGTATTTAGTTAAGTACAAGAATAAAAAGTTAAATATCAGCAGTTTAATCATAGTATTGAAAAAACATAACAAAAAGGGGTAACTTTGGGATTTTTTTCTATCGAGTAAACTTAATCTAATCGTGTAAGTGAGAACAGTCGCCCATCCGCCCGATCCTTAAATAAGACATAATTTAATTTCAGACTTTAAAACACAGTTTAAAAGACTTTGGTTCGTGTTCAAAAAACGGCCTCGACGGGATAAGAGCGTCTTAATATTCACACAAAATATCACTGTTTATGTGTTTATGCAATTGTTTTGTCGAGACGATGGTTCTTATCTACACAAGAAAAATCAATTCTAGACTTCCGTTTTTAAACGCTTTTATATTACCTAACGTATTATTATAACAAGTCTTTAGATTAATTTTAACAGGAATCATTACCATTAAAAAAAAACAGATTTAGTTTTCTTTTTTCTTTTGATTTTATTCGGTTATTTTAGTTGTTCTATTCATTTTTTTTTATATTGGTGCATAACCTCAGAGGACCTTTTTAGGTAGGTCTCTTTATAAAATATAATTATATTATATTATATATAATTATATGTATAATCTCTTTGTGCATAACTTAAAGGTTGTCAGGTGGTTGTCAGTCCCATCATTCCTCAACCTTGAGACTCTACAATGAAAACTGAACCCTTCCTAACTAAAATAAAATAGCAATAGTTTTAACTTAAAATTAAAACCGCAACCAGCCAATTCGGGATTATGCTTAGGAAAACCTTTTTAATTTCCTAAAGTTTTTCGACGTTCCGATTATTTTAAATTTTGCTAAGCGTTTGTTAAGTTTTCTCGCAACTAAACTGGAATTTTGTGGTAATCTTGTCCTTCTAGAACTGATGCATTGTGTTCCTGGCTAGATATTGACACAAAGCATCGACACTATCCATTTATCTCCTAACCCATTAGTCATTAAATTAGAGAAGTAGGTACTTTGTTAATTACATGACTAATTTGATAATTATATTTATTTAATTCTCATTAATAGTCCAGTTGTTGTTCATATTGAACGTAACGAACGTTCATTTTGTCACTTTAGTCATTTGAATTATATAATATTTAAAATTTAAAACAAAACATATAAGGTACGTTAAACATAAATAAAATTATTAAGAACTTTATTCATTACAATACTATTTCATTCGAGGGCGATATTAATAATTAAAAATAAAACTAAGTAATAAATTAAATATAATTCTAGAAATAAAAACATGACAACTTGTTATTTTATTACCTTCGATAATAAATTACGGCTTTTCAAAAAATTAAGAATAATGACAATAATAAAAAACATACAATCGAATTGAGAACCTCTTTCTTTTTTTAAAGTCGGTTAAAAATCTTCGCTTTCTTACCTATTTTTTACCAAAACATTTCACATTCCAAAATTAAAAAACTAATCTCTTTTTTTTCTTAGGCAGCCGTTTAGTAAGTGTAAAACAAAACATGAATAGTTTATAAACAATTCCAAATCAAGGACGATTTGCCAAGAATTCCGTTGTTTGAATAACAAAAGTGAACTCGAATGAATTGTGTGTGTGAAGTGATATGCACTGTGACTACTGGTTAACTATGGATCATCCTGAATTGGTGCCTTTGGAAGGTATGTTGTTGTTATGTATGTTTTGTCCACGCGCACAGAAGCGGTCCTACTGAGGGAAAGGGTGCATAAAAGCACCCTGGCACAGAAAAACAACCTGACGTCCGGAATCTATTAAGGCAAGTGTAAGTGGAAATGTTGGAAGGGGACGGCCTAGACTTACATAAATTATACAGACCAAATTGGCGACGTACAAAAAAAGGACCTGGAGTGCGATTTTTGAATCTCATTCGCTGAGCTAAGCAGTTGAAAATGTCAAAATAACTGTGGAGATATGCATCTTTCTACTGCTGATTTGACTTTCAAAAATCATACTCCATGAGTGCGATTTTTGAGAGTCAAATTAGCAGTAGAAAGATGCAGATCTCCATAGTAATTTGGATATTTTCAACTGCTGATCTCACCGAATGAGATTCAAAAATCGCACTCCAGGTCAAATCTACCCGAAACCGACGAGCATGCATGAAAGGACTAATGAATGTGAAGGAAGCTAGGGAGTTGTCAGGATCGAACCCAACAGACAAGACTCACAATCGCAAACTCACAACACATGACAACAGGTAACACGATATCAATGCGTCGACACCGTAATCAACGTCCCCGCCGGCGTCTACAGACGCTACAGGCACATCCCAGGCCGCTTCTCACCGATCCCCGCTACTCAATCCGCCGCGTAGCTGGAGCCCCAGCAACGTCCGATGCCGAGGTCCGTACCTCTCTGGGTGCCCCTAGGTCGTTTATTCCGAGAGCGAAAATGCGCGCTGCATACAAACGTACTATGGTGATATTTTCAATACTAAGCAATTAAAGTCAATGAAATTTTGCAGAATCAATCTAGACACAAATTTCTATGCTTCTATAGAGTCAGATTTTCGTTAAAATATACAGTTTCAATGCTAGGATTAATTTAAGTTTTGTATGGAAATCTTTGAGGCACTGCAACTTTAAAACTATACATTTTAACGAAAATCTGACTCCATACAAGCATAGAAATTTGTTTCTAGATTGTTTCTGCAAAATTTCATGGACTTTAATTGGATAGTATTAAAAATATCACCATAGTACGTTTGTATGAAGCGCGCTCCGAATTATATCCTCTTAAGTTCATTCATTTGGATCGGTAGACCCTTATTCGTGGTCCCGACAATAGCCCGCAGACACGCAGAAAAAGCATTACTTACCTGCTCCCTGAGCAATGCTGTAAGTAAGTCATTTCCAAACAAAAAAAAACAAAAAAAATCGTATTGGATCGTAGCAGGTGGTCTCTCTCTGCCTACCCCAGTGGGAGACAGGCGTGAGAACTGCCGTTCTTATCATAATCAACGCACTTGCATGGAGGGAGAATTCGAGAAAATGGCGCCTAAAGTTTTTTTTTCGTTTTTTGTTTACTCTTAAAATACTAGCAGACATTTATTATTTTTTAGTTATCGACTATATAGAACAGGCTAAGAACTTTCTTTTTGCTATATTCATTTTTCTTAAATAATAATGTTTCATATAAATAAACCCCAAAATGTTGTTTAGAATTGTAAACATAGATTAATTTGTCTTTATTTCCTAAGCATAACCATCGCATGTGTTACAATTGCGTGGCTTATGTCTAGGAAATGCAATTACGTCACTTATGCCTAGGATAAATATTATAAATCAATTAATATGTCCTAGACATCACCAACGCAACTAGCGCAAGTGCGATTATTATACCTGGGAATCAATAGCAGAGGGAGCAAATACGTTGGCAAATACGTTCTTTATGACTAGTAAGAAGGTCACGGTCAAGGTTACATAATATGAGATGAAATAAGAAAAACACCTCCTCTTTAAATAAACCTTGTAATTTTGTCGCATCAGCAAAAAAATTAACAAACAAAGAAAGTATCCTTCAAACAATGAAAGTATCTCCTGAAAGTATCCTCATGGAGGAAAGGCGCGAGATGGTTCTGCAGTCTTCAGATGATGCGAATAGGTACCGGAAGCTCAATAATAATGCAGATTTCAAAGTCTGTAACTTGCGACCTGCGTCGGTTTAACACCGAGCGTATTAGGGAGGCTATAGAGCGGAACAAAGGCTCCAAAGTCTTCGCAAAGGATCTGTCTATTGGGCAAAGCCAGCTATCAAAGCTGATAACTGAGGATGGCAGAATCGTATCGTTGAAGCCTGAGCTTCTGAGAGAGGTTGAGAAATTCTATGGACAGTTATACACGTCAACACGGAGACCCGCTACAAATCAGGCTAAAACAACAAGGCACCGGGTGATGACGCTATTACGGCCGAGCTTCTGAAGGCGGGTGGAAAACCGGTTCTGAAGGCCCTTCAGAAACTGTTCGATTCCGTCATACTCGAGGGAAATACGCCGCAGGCATGGAACAGAAGTCTGGTGGTGCTCTTCTTCATAAAGGGTGATAATGCCCTGCTGAAGAACTATAGGTCCATCTCCCTTCTTAGCCATGTCTACAAGCTGTTTTCGAGAGTCATTACGAACTATCTCACGCGCAGGTTCGACGACTTGCAGCCTCCCGAACAGGCCGGCGGGGGTTTTCGAAGGGGTTTTAGCACCGTGGACCACATACATACGCTCCGGCAGGTGATAAAGAAGACCGAAGAGTATAACCTACCCCTTTGCTTGGCGTACGTGGACTACGAGAAAGCCTTTGATTCGATTGAGACTTGGGCTGTACTGCAGTCTCTTCAGCGATACCAAGTAGACTAACGGTAGGTACATCGAGGTGCTAAAATGCTTGTACAAAAACGCATGTCTATGTCAGTTCGACTACAGTACCAGAACTCGAAACTTATCCTAATGCAGCGAGGTGTGAGGCAGTGAGACTTTATATCTCCGAAACTGTTTACCGCTGCACTGGAAGATGTTTTCAAGGTTCTGGACTGGAAAGGGCTAGGCATCAACATAAACGGCGAGTACATAAGTCACCTTCGGTTTGCCGATGATATAGTCATCATGGCGGAGACTATAGAAGAGCTCAGTTGAATGCTCGATGATATTAGCAGAGCCTCCGAACAAGTTGGTCTGAAGATGAACATGGACAAGACAAAGATCATATCAAATGTCCATGTTGAACCCACTCCTGTAACGATTGGAAACTCTGCGCTCGAAGTTTTTGACGATTATGTTTACCTGAGACAAACTATTCAGTTAGGTAGGTCCAACTTTGAAGATGGTTCTCGAGTGGCGGCCGCGTACCGGAAAGCGCAGCGTAGGGTGGACCGACGACCTGGTGAAGGCGGCGGGAAAACGTTGGATGAGGGCAGCGCAGGACCGGTCGTTATGGCGATCCTTGGGGGAGGCCTATGTCCTGCAGTGGACGTCCAGCGGCTGAGATGATGATGACTCAAAAACTGCTGTACCGATTTTGATAAAACTTTATATGTATGAAAGTTTATGAACAGAAATAAAACATAGGATAGTAACTTTCTCTTTTTCTCATTTTTTGGCTGATGCGGGTAAATAGAGGGCAAGTTTTTTTTATTTCGTCTCATATTATGTAAGTGACCGTCTTACTAGTCATAACGAACGTATTTGCCAACGTATTTGCTCCCTCTGCTATTGATTCCCAGGTATAATAATTGAACTTGCGCTAGTTGCGTTGGTAATGTTTAGGATCAATGTTTATGATTAGTAATATTTTTTGTCTAAGCAAATAAATTCTAAACATAACAATCGCATCTACTCAAATATGATGTTTATGACTAGTAGAGGTTAAGTAAATTATCTATAAGTTACCACCAAGAGTAACGTAACAGTCAAGTGCGTTGATTATGCTTAGAAATTATTATTATTGTTAACTGTGACAATCCTAGGCAAAACAACCGCATGCGATATTCCGGTGCTTATTATTAGTAAGTGTGAAGAACCTTTTGAATGACTTACTAAATTAAGTATCATAATGGCTATCACGTGGTATATGTTTAGTATACCTATGGAAAGTTTGCAAGTGCGACAAATTTGCTTATCAAAAAACCACATTTAAAATAAGAAAATCAAAAATTGGATCAGTTATGCTTGTAGATCGCTTTACGCTGATTCCAAATATGCCCATAACTCAATTTTGCCAAAAATGTCGATTGCGCTGATTATGATAAGGGCGGCAGAGAATATACATGTATGTATGTATAAACTAAAATTTTATCAAACAACATAAAAAATTATAGTAGTTATATTCACGGAGATTGCTAACCAATTTTCGGACATGAATCTACGTAATGTAAACTAAAATAAAACATTTCAGTTCTAGAAGTTAATAGACTAGACTTTGACACGTGTCCACACTCATTGTTATCAGATAAATCACAACATTAGATCCTGTATATTGGTTATTTATTATCTAATGCTTCTAGATAAGGTATATACCTACCGACCGAATGTGCCCACGTCACAGTCACACTCGTGGACACTCGGAAAAATATCAGTAACTCGAGGACTTCGTTTTCACACTTAGGGGTGTAGTATTTGCTGCATAAACTTCATACTTAAATAATTAGGAGGGGGAGTAGGTTGTATGTTACGTATACAGGGTGTAAGGAAAAGTACCATTAACCTTTAAACCTATGTAGGTACTCTACCCATCAAACTGAACAACTTTGAAGGCTTCCGCACATTGCAGCGATATTATCGAGCGATATTATCGACAGCGATATCGCGACACCTTACACACTGCAGCGATTCCGCGATTCGCGTCACGCATGCGCCCTTCACTGAATGTAGTAGAAAGAGATTGCGTCAGGTTGCGATAATATCGCGGCAGTGTGTGGGATCGAGCGCGTCCCCATACAAAATGTACTGAGAACAATTATCGCAAAATCGCAGCGATAATATCGCTCGATAATATCGCTGCAATGAGCGGACTTTGGGAGCAAACCGACCGGAGCAAAAAAAATCAGCTGTTGCATACATTTGAGTCTTTGTACTTTTCCTTATACCCTGTATAGTTCGTATACGTAGTTTAGTGCCCAACCGCGTGGAATTTTAATCTATTAGTTTGAGGTACTTACCTACATTTGTACAACGCCAATTAAGATCCCAGAAACAAAATATTACTTAAAAATTTCCTAGTACCTAATGTCATACTTATTTATATTAGGTATCTATCTTATAAACGATTTACGCATTACACACACACATACGGAATTCCGAATCAGGGTTTTGTCGGGGACTCGGGCCTGCTCTGCCAAAACGAAGATTAACGAACGGCCATATTTTCCTGGTCGTACTGTACCTATGGATTTCTAATCCAATCTTCCTTATCCAGTCGTTCCCAGCTACCTATCTCAGGTTATCTGTCCAGCGCGGAAGTACGTCTCACACTACGCCCTCCAGTGGTTTCTATTCTTGCAATAACCGTACCAAATCACAGAATGCATCCAAATGGGCAGGAAGATAATAAGCGTATTATTTCCAGCTGGCTTCCCACCCCGGCCGAAGCTGAAACGTCAGTACAGCGTCGCGGTCGGCTCCCGCACGTGCTTCAGAGCACCACTGAGGTTATGCAGGCTATTGGCTCTTATGATAGTACTGCCCAGCATGTTTATATTCATACCTTTGTACTTGAGGTGAGTAACATAACATAAATGTGATTCCGCATGAAATTAACTTTAAGGCACTCGTAACGTTAAGTTTACTATATGCCTAGGCAGTTAGTTAAACGCCTGAATGACGTTCAGTCATTTGGTTGAATAAACAAGCCATGTTAACATTTAACGTCTATTTTGATCGAAACTAAATTGCCGAATATCCTTATAACGAAGTACCACAAATAAGATACTAAGTTAAGACATTTTGTATTACCCTTAGCTGAAATAAAATGACTGACTAATGTCAGTAAAAAAAAAGTGTCTAATCACATGATGAGGCAAAATGTTAAATACATTAAATGGCGAGATCATCAACTAACTGCCTTAGGGTTGAACTACACTACACAGCACAGCATCGCATTTTTCCGTCGTCAATGGTTAAGTTAATTTTACCAAATGACTGCCTACCTCTTCTTACGATCAAGCGATCGGTCAAGAGTGCGATTTTTGAATCTCATACGATGAATTCAGCAGTTGAAATTGTCAAAATTACTATGGAGAAACGCATCTTTCTACAGCTGATTTGACTTTAAAAAATTTCACTCCTGTAGTATGATTTTTGAAAGTCAAATCATCAGTAGAAAGATGCATAATCTCCATGGTAATTTTGACATTGCAACTGCTGAGCTCACCGAATGAGATTCAAAAATGGCACTCCAGGTTAAGCTTGCAGCGGAAATATAACAATACAAGAGTGTACCAAGTCTTATCTAAGAGTAAATTTAATAAGTTTGTCGGCTACTTATAAAAGTAAAACATACAGTCATGAACAAGCAAGCAGTTATCGTAATAACAAAATAATACCTAATAATTATTTTTGACATAACTACCAACTTCTGACGCTGCTAAAACTGGTTTAAACTGGTAAATATATACACCTACAACTTATTATCAAATGAACGAAAAACCTACACAACCATTATTATTCTCAAAAAGATTAGCATACGAATGGTGTTACAAATCGTACGAAAACACAGAATACTATTAAGTAAGTTCCCAAAACACATTGGAACGTTCGAGTGCAGTGTGGGGATCGAGTTCCGTCGCATCGCAACCTGCATTATATTTGTTTTGTTTCAATATTTGTTTCCAGATACCGTGTCTTCTCAGGCCAGATGTACCCCATGAGTATGACAGACATGAGGCTGATTGATAGTAAGATCTCAACCACTTGGTGCCAGGTAGGTGTGTATACTTCTTTGTATTCTATCATCGTCACTGTTATCATGATCATTTGCTTCTATGATTGAGAATAAGAGTACAGCAACGTTATGTCTGGTATTATTTAGTTTATATGTCGTGGTCCTATCGTAGAATTAGGCAAGTCGTGATCTGTCTGCGCATTTCATGATAGGTACGCTGCTATTTCATGACTTGGCCGAGATAATAAATATTACCTAATCTGTGTCCGATTGTCACATATTAAGTAAATTATATTTGGTAACTTTACACGTGTCAGCTTATAAAATCATTATAATCCACATCGTCTAAATAATAAAGTCTCTATGTTGATACCTTTCCACAATAAAACATTACGACTTTTTGATATTTTGTTTACCCTGCAAAGATAATTTTTCGCGGAATTTAAGCTTGTTGTAATTGTTTTATTTTCTTTTAATTATGTAAGTTTAATATGACATGCAATTTTCTTTGCATTACTTTATCTGCGTCGGCAACTCTAGAACGATAAACACTTCAAGATAATTTGTTATCGGTCGGCATACGCCTGTTTCTGATGTTTATCTATTTAAATAATACAGTATTTTACCTGCTAGCAAGCATCTTATTTCATCCAGCATTTAATAATTATTATATCATTACTAAACTACTCACTAACCCACTCTCAATTATTGATATGCATATCTAGACCGATGTCCCAAGATGTTGCCTTGGTTAACACCTTGTTTATTTACCTTAAGTAGGCAATTGTTGATTGAAGGTGAACACTTAGACATTTGAGTATTATCTTTCAATGTACAGATAATACATAACATTGATAAAACATGCGTAAAGCAGCGGAAACCTAGTTTTATTAGTTATTTATTATGTGACACTTTGTCAGAGGCTTTCTTTAAATCTATAAAGATTGAATTGAATTTCTAGTTGATTAGGGTTCTTCCAATTATTCCTTCTGTTAAGAACTTCTCTAAAGAAATCTAATGTTATGACATTATTCATGATCTTTGAAAAACTAATGAATTCTTCTATTATTTTACCCTCTAGCGCCAAGTGGTACGATCGAACGCGACATTCAACGCGTTTGTGGTCCCAGGTCAACCGGAATTGACAGATGAGCTGGTACCAGTCTCCATGGTCAGAGAACTTGAGTTAGAAGATGATATGAAGGAGTATTGGGGCTTTTATCTGCTCAAAGGGTCTACTGTCACGGTGTCTGCTTGCGTCAGGTTTGCTCTAATTTATAATATAAATTAATTTTATCCTTTCAATGAATTCCGAAATTTTTATTCATAACCTGTACGATCGCCTTTCTTTTCTATCAGAAACACCGATACAACTGCTATTACTTTAAATGAGAGTTTAATAAATAATTATTTGTTCGTAGTAGATTAGATTACACACCGAGGACAGGAAAGAAGGAAAGGTCGCCGAGGTCAACAAATATGTGATCTGAGGCTTTCTTATTTACTGTCCGAGGTTAGTATACTATTTTTCTCCTCGACCGAGGTGGAAAGCGGCAACTTCGTTTAGCGCAGGCGCAGCGGGACGAAAATTGACGCTTTCCGGCCGGAGGGGAGAAAAAAACTTTAATAGGGACAGATCCAAAATTTGTATTGATTTGATTTTACTATTCGTTTTCGCGAGTTATTTCAGCAGAGTGGTGGGTAGGCCCACAAGGTAGACCGACTACCTGTTGAAGGCGGCGTTGGTTGAGGGCAGCGCAGAACCGCTCGTTGTAGCGATTTATGGGGAGGGGCCTATGTCCAGCAGTGGATCAGTCTATCGGCTGATATGATTATGATGATCCCGAGTCCCGACCAGCTGCAAACAAAAGTAATATCAAAATTCATCACAACTTTCTTCAAACTAAGCTCATCACGATATCATTTCTTTACCTCAGATGGCCTGGAGCATCCCTCATCATGATCAAAGGTTACAAACACCTGAAAGAGTGCGCGTATATTGGAGACGATTCCTCTGAAGAACTGGACGAACTCCTGGAAGCCAACAAGCTTGGACTACTCTCTAATACGACGCTGTTGGAGAAGTTGCAGCAGTTAAAGAAGGTGGATGGAAAAGCTAATAGCCCTGGTAAGGTTATGTTGATTATAATGATTCTCTAGATGTCCAGGGCAGAGGAGATAAGCTCTAAGAAAAGACGGATGGATTGCGTGAAAGATAAGATAGGTTATTTAGGTGGATTAGGTGGATATAAGAATATATTGTGTTTTTAAAGAAAGTCCTTGAATAGGAACAATACTTTCACAGTATAAGAAAGAGTATTTAGTACTACATACAGTAAGGGGCATGCCAAAAGTTACCGATAGTTTTTCTTTTTTGTGTGAAATGATAGCTAGTAAGTGTCCACGTGTAGAACTGCTCCTTGAAGACCAACTTTCGGCAACGTTCGGATTGTTTTTATTTCGTCAATTTCTGCGAATGAAGTTGTATTAACAATTTAAAATGATTTTTTTTTCGACAGGGCTATTTTATTAAATACCAACGCCAAATAACAACAAAGCCCGGAGGGACAAATGGTTAACTTTTACATTTTACTGGAAAAAACAACAAAGTCTGAAATATTATATAGGAAGTTGAACAAGAGGATAATGTCATCAAAAGCGTAAACGATTGATCAATGCTCTTTCTTGAGGTTAATCTCCTGATAAAACAGAATCATGAAATTACGAATTTTGGCTGAACGCCAAACCATTCTGAAATAAAGCTCTTTGTTTTCTAAGAATGTTTAGTTAATGGACATTAAAATTGCTTGTTTAGTCTCTATAAAAAAATCGTAGTCCAATTATCTTCGTGGTGAATTTGTAGACAAACAGTAATACAGGATATAGGTACAGATCTGCAAGAAATGGATACTGATATTTAAATGTCACGCGGCTGGAAATAGACAGGAATTGATAACTATTCTGTTTCTAGTTAGGTTCATGTAAAATCAACCTTTCGTGATTTAATTACCCATACCCATAAAACAGCCCATTTTTAAGGTTCCGTAGTCAAACAAGGAACCTAAGCCTTATACTTTTGTTCTTTCTGTCTGTCTGTATCAATAACTCCCTCAATTTTGAACCTATTGAATCAAAATTTGTCATGTTCAGATCATAATCTACCTATAATAGGTAGATTATGATCTAACAGTATTCAAAGATTATACTTATTACATATTGATTATCTTATACTTTTGTTAATATCCTCTGAACATGATTGTGACAACCCGTTTCATGATCGCCATCTTGCCAAATCGTCGGGGCATCGCCCGGGTTCTTAGAAGCTGTTCTACTATTAGTACATTTACTGTGTCTTAATATTGTAATTTAATTTTAATAGTGCTTGATTTCTTGAAAAATTTTGACATAAAGGTATCTCTATAATTATTGGGTAAAGGCCTTCCGTTCTTTCGAAGCTTCCAATGCGCCTCGTTCAACCATTTCTTTGATAAGCCTTATTTTGAACAGAATGGAAGCTCTTAAGATGTATCTAATAATGAATTCTTTATCGCACAATGCCAATAGAGTGTTATTGTTTGTAAGTAGTTCTTTCTTACACGCGACAATTATTATGAAGTGTGAATGAGATAACCTTACATTAGTAGATAATCTCACATTTATATAACTATTGACCTAGATAAATCAGTATGTTGGTGTTATTATAACTTTTAGGTAACGGCAATAAAACATATTGACTACCTCTCCCACTTGCTTTTCGAATTTGGATGCGCAGGACATTAGAAAAAGAAAAACAGATTCTTAAATTAAATGACGGCCTATCTATTAAGTTTAGCGCAAGTCAGAAGCATATTTAGGCTTTAAAATACCAACTCTAACACCAAGTTGACCATTAACTTGCCTCTATTAGCCCTAGGCAGTTAGGCACGCCTGGTAGATTATGACTGCTTATTCTTGAGGAGTAGGTCTGTGCCTTGCAATGATGCTGACAATCATATTCAAATAAATAGTGGCAGGCCATACTAAAAACCGTATCTTGCGATCCTCCTTATTGACGACCCGGTTGGTGTGATGGTTACCAAGCCGCACTGCCAAACCAGGGTCCTGGGTTCGAATCCCGTTCGGTCATCTATGTTATATGTGTGTGCCGTTGTTGTATGGTTCCCATAACAAAATGCCTGAGGCATACTTGGGATCATTACAATGTATGTGCCTGTGAGCGTTATATATATATATTTATTAATTATCTGTGAAACCTTATTCTTTCATTATCATTATCAGTCTCATCACAATAGCTCCTTTTTTCAGGGACCATGAAGCGTCATAAGGTGGGAGTAAGTTTCCACGATCCGAGCAACACGGCCAATGTGACGTCACCGGAGGCCGTACCAGCTGTTGATGTTACTGATCACGATCCTAAGGTAATTTAGTTCATATCTCATATAAATAAATATAAATCAATCCAGGATTATCGCGGTTGACCAACTCTTGCACCTACTGGCCGAGGAGGGTATGCCGACGACCTTGTAGTAATCATTAGAGGACCCTGTCTAGACACAGTGTCCTCTCTTGTGCAAAGAGCTCTTCACATCATACAGAGGTGGTGTGTTGAGAACAGCTTAGCTTGTCTGTCAACGCAGACAAAACCGTTATAGTACCATTCACGAACAAACGGGACCTCAGAAAATTAAGAGTGCCCAGACTCAATGGAAAAACTATAACCTACTCCAACACGGTTAAATACCTAGGCGTAACTTTAGACCAACGCCTCAACTGGAACTCACATATTGAAAACGTCATTCAGAGGGCCAAGACTTCGCTCGGCATCAGTTATCGCATGGCAGGGACTAGATGGGGAATAACCCCCAAAATAGCCCTTTGGTTGTACACTGCCATAGTAAGGCCAATTGTATGCTATGCCGCAGCGGTCTGGTATAAAAAAAGGCCCTCCAAAAATCCACAATAGACAAACTCAATAGCCTCCAAAGGACTGCGTGCCTAATAATAACAGGCGCGATGTTCACTAGCCCTGGGATAGCTCTTAATGCACTACTCAACATCCAACCGCTACACATCTTTGCACAAAGAGAAGCGAAGGCATGCATTCTTAGAGTTAACCCAAACAAGAACCGTAAGTGGCAGTCGAAGTGTTTGATTAACCTGCAGGAGGATGCCACGTGCCTCCCAGTGCTAAAGATGACCACAGACACCATGACACCAACTTACAATTTCACCAAAAACTACACAGTTAAATTTCTTTCGAGGGATGACTGGCTTAAGGGTCAAACGTCCATCAAAGACAACTGCCTAACTTGGTACACAGACGGATCCAAGAAGGGCAATGACGTTGGCAGCGGAATATACGGCGAAAACCCAAGATTACGGCAAGCCCAAAATCTTGGCAACTACGCCTCCATATTCCAGGCGGAAGTCTACGCCATCACAGCCTGCGCTGGAATAAACCTGAGCAAGCGCTACGTCAACCAACATATCACAATCAATTCTGATAGCCAAGCAGCCTTGCTAGCCATAGACTCTCCGATCGTAAGGTCTAAGCTAGTACAGGACTGCGTCTCACAACTGAATGCCTTAGGCAAAAACAATCAGCTTGTGCTACAATGGGTGCCAGGACATTCAGACATAGAGGGGAACGAGAAAGCGGATGAGCTGGCCAGAAGAGGCACTAAAAACCACTTCACAGGCCCCGAACCCTTTCTTGGAGTCCCTAATAGTCTAACGCGAGATTCTTTGAATAGAGTCAGCTTTGGAGAAGCAATCAAGCTTTGGTGCAATACCCCAGGCATGTGCCACTCCAAAGCACTTATAAAAGGTTATAATCGCAAATTTGTGAACGGACTCCTTGCTCTCAGTAAGGATCAAATTTGTACGTTAGCGAGGTCACTCACAGGCCACTGCAAATTAAATAAGCACATGCACACATTAAATCTAAGCGATACGACCGGCTGCAGATTCTGCGAGGAGGAGATGGAAACTCCAATGCACCTCCTATGTGACTGTGGCCCCCTGATGTACAAACGTAGTACTCATCTAGGTAGGCAGGTTCTGACACCAGAAGAGATACAAACTGTCCCGATCAAGAATCTACTGCGATTTCTGGGCGCAGTGGGGATTGGTAAGGAACTTTAGAAAGGGCGTTCACAAAGGACCAGCGATGGTCTACGTGGCACAGGCTCAGCGAGCCTGTCAAGGCCCAACACCTTCAAATAATAATAATTCAGGATTACATGAATGATGAAATGTGTTAAGAAATCAGTTATCATTGAAATGAAGATCATAATAAAATTGCCTAGATAGGAAGCTTCTATCTAGGTAATTTTATTATGTCTATTTACGCATGGGAAAAGTAAGTAAGGAGAGAAAGATCAAAGAAAAGATGGATAGACTGTTTGAGGATAAGGAAATGACTTGCTTATGAAGATAAATGGAAGGAGATGACAATGATTGCGCCAACCCAAAATATGAGGATAAGAGCAATGATGGTGTTATATAAATAATCTTAAATATATTGATCGTAGATTTAAAAGGGCAACCAAAATACAGTAGAGATGATTTATTATGAAAAGGATTATTAGGTTTTACAGTTATTTTGTAAACATAAAATAAGACGATTATTTCAGATTCAGGAATGTAATAAACACTTGCCTTATTATTCATAGGAAATGAATCTTTTATCGACAACAACGTTACTATAAAAAGTTATTAGGACGTAATAGCAACAGATAGAGATCTGAAAGACATGATGATTGATGAACTAAGACCTAAGCTAACCTACCTACCTGACCTAACCACACTTGGCCGAGAGCAACCCGCGTGTCATCGGTCCCACGTTCTATGAACACCGACCTACGAAATGAAACTAACGACGAAACATTTGATCGCCGATTGAAAAACTTTTTATTTGATAATGAATTCTATTCTGTTGACGAATTCTTGACAAAAAGTTTTGACCTACTTAATTATTTTATATTTTGTTTTTCATTTGTTTATTGTTGTTGACATTCTATTTATTATTCTAGAAGTAGTCATTAGACTATTTTTAACTTTAAAGTTTTATTATTTTATAATTATTCTTATTTGACATTGCTAATTTTATTTTATTATACAATTTGACGATCATGTTATGAATGGACATTTTATGTAAAATATTTATGTAAGAATGTGACATGTTATAATATGAAATAAATTAATCTTTTCTAATCTAATCTAAGTAAGTACTATTTCTCCCCAACAGGAACTCCGTGAAATCCTGGAGCGTCTCCATGCTCTTCGGGAAGCAGCCAAGAAAGAATCTTTCAAGCATTACCATCCACCTTCCCATCTGATTTCTCTACCAGCTTTGCATCGACACAGGGATACCAACGTGGATAAAGAAGAGATGAAGTGGCTGATATTTAAAGGTAAAAACTTTAAAGCAGATAGATAGCTAAGTCATCCCCTTGGCTCACTGGATTTCATCTAGTGTTGTGACTAGTTGCCGATGTTGTTTCTGGTTTACAAGAAAGGAGTTAAATAGCTGGCAAAGATCAAATTCTTCCCTAAAATTAATCAAAAGTAAATTATAAAAGTAAAGATGTGGACCCCATTTACTTTCGCTCATAGAAAACCATATATGGATATTACCTACATGCTATTCAGAAATAGCTAAAGACCTACGCTTTTAGACGAATCTCCAATATCTAGATCTTCTTCTTCTTTCATGTCAGAATGAGCTACGAGTATTTCACATGACAGTCGCTCAAACTCAATACTCTCATCATTATCATCCTATTAAATTTATTTAAGTTAACATCTAAGCTAGCTTCTCTTGATCGAAATTCTAAAACCTAAAGCCAATAACATAAATGTATTGCGATTCCAGATATCGATGGTAACATCAACGAACAAGACTCTTCAGATTCAAATAACTCTCTGTCGCTCAAAATAAAACCTGAAGTCATAAAACACAATAAGGAAGTACATAATGGGGCCAAACCTATTGAAGCTACTATGAATAAGACTGAAGACAAATCCAATGTAAATATAAAGACAGAGAGTAAAGTTATTAAGACTACTCCAAGAAGGATTGAAACAGAAACCGTTTTATCAACTACAACTGAGTCATTTTTAACGGATAATGCGATTGAGGTTAGTATAGTTGATGTAAAACTTTTGCTCTCATTTCGGTCTCTTTTAACTAATATTTAGTGCTAATCTACGAATAAAGAAATAAATATGGAACGATAACTCCGAACAAAATCTCCTTAATTTTTGGCACCATGAGTTTTGGCGGCAAACGCCGTAATTGGAGGAATCGCCATAATGATTGAGTCTTGCGCGTTTGCGTGGTGTACACCAAAGTTCGTGGGGTCATTTTTTGACGTGAATTATATTTCCATATTTATTTCTTTATTCGTAGGTGCTAATACATTTTCCTAAGCCAATTTTTTATTATGACACGTGTTAGATCAACACCAACATATTATGGAAATTGCATCCCCAAAAAAAAATATTGATTTTATGTTGGGTCCATCTTAATAGCTGACGGCTTTTTAAGGGAATGATCAGACCATCAAACTGAATAATTTTCTCTACAGGACCAAAGTTGAAATCGCGGAAATTTTTTCCATACAAAACTATTCAGCCCAATTAATGTACCTATGCGAAAACTGATTTTTTTCGCGATTTCAATATTGGTCCTATAGATAAAGTTGTTCAATTTGATTGTCTGATCATCCTCTTAAAAAAATCGTCAGCATTATTAAGACGCTGTTATCCGGTCGAGGCCGTTTTTTGAACACGAACGAAAGTGTTTTAAACTGTGTTTTAAAGTCTGAAAACCAATTATGTCTTATTTAAGGATCTGGCTGATAGGCGACCGTTCTCAATTACAAGATTAGATTAAGTTTAATAGATGGAAAAAAATCCAAAAGTTACCCCTTTTTGTTATGTTTTTTCAATACTATGATTAAACTGCTGATATTTAACTTTTTATTCTTGTACTTATACCTACATCAAATATTTCTTGTGAACTCCGTAGAATTTTGAGTTTAGAAACACCCATGTACAAAGATATTGACGAAAAAAACGTTTTTTTGCGATCCTGCTTTCAATTGGAGCGGGATGGCTAATTGCAAACTTATGCTTGCAAGAAAGAGACGCTTGCACTTGGATAACCTGGCCTTAAGTTGAACCCTGTATATTATCAAAAATGTCGCATTCGTATCGTACATAGTTAATTCTTGTCTTAAAGTTATTAATAAACAATTATCTTTCGACATATATATATATATCGATGTAGGCGTATATTGTTTAATAAAGATTTAGATATAGATAATAATGTTTGCAGTTTTCACGTCTCGTAATCTTCTTAATGGCTAGATCATAATGAAATAAGATTTAAATGATAGGCGTAAAATGCAACTGATAAAATGTAAGGCATGTTACATGTATTCGACAAATCCGGTTGGACATATTTTATTTATCAACCAGGATCTTATATTATTCGAGCTTCATTAGGCCTAGGTCCATGAGTTTTCACGGAGTCGCGTTGTAGGTCTGCTATAGGGTAGTCGCATCGCGAGTCGATTGTTGGTTGCCCCCTCCCCGGCCTACAACGAAGCTCCTGTGGTGGCTCAAGATAGTGTTCTTTTCGAAAAACAATCCTTGAAGTCACCAAAATACATACGTTACCGTACAACGTCAAGCACTCTTGCTACAAAAACTAGACATTGGCAAAATCATCACATACCCAAGATGGCAGCCATCTTTTTAAAATATAGAATAGAATGAGTTTTCACTGCACGTTACTACTGTAGTTGCGGCGCCAATTTTGTATGACATAATTAGTTCTCAACGTAACCACTATATAGAAGCGCTGTACGAAATGCAATACAAAAACTGTAGTTTACTACAACCAGTAGTTTTACTGCAGTTTACCTACTACAGTGTAAATTCTTGGTAGGCCTTGATTATACATCGGAGCCTATCTGAATTTGTGTATAATTCCCCTTACTGGTTACCACGTCAATATTATTAGTAGGCTTAAAGAAATAAAACAATAAAATGGCAGTGGAAAATTTTGTTATTAGGTATACTATCTTCAACATTCGATTCTTATCAATCATTACATGAGCATTAGAGGAACCTTATCTAGACAATGTAATTTAAATCAAATATTCAAGAATACATCCGTTTTGTTCGTCGTCGATCCGAAATTGGCAATAAATTCTGATTTACGAATAAAAATTAA
The DNA here is from genome assembly GCA_963693445.1 of Agonopterix heracliana. Taxonomy (NCBI): domain Eukaryota; kingdom Metazoa; phylum Arthropoda; class Insecta; order Lepidoptera; family Depressariidae; genus Agonopterix; species Agonopterix heracliana. The sequence goes on from OY856332.1 coordinate 3,641,505, forward strand.
TCGCCATTTTTTAATCTGGCAAAATATGGCGATTGATTCGGCCCGCGATCGTAAATGAATGTTTTTGTTTATATTATACTCGGAAATGGACTCCAAGATCTTTGATTTCAGATAGTACCTAAGTTTAAACACCACGTAAAGAGTAGAAAACGGTGACAGCAGGAACTAAATATTTTAGTACAAATTGTAGGTCGGTCTCACAGCTTATGCGTGATTTTGACGTTCTTGCGCGGAGGCAGCGCCCTCTTTTATTTTCTACTCTTTTGTGTCGCACTGTATACTAACATAACTTGATGAAACTAAACAACTTTCCCTAAGGAACACGGGTCGAAAAACGATAAATTTTTGTGGGCGTAATTTGTATGGAAGCATACAAAGTGCGGATCAGCCGATCGATTTTCTATTGGAGGATCAAAAATTTTTCTCATTTTTCGACCCATGTTCCTCAGGGAAAGTTGTTTAGTTTTATTGTCTGAATACAGGGTGTATTACGATCACCGAAGTTAAGCAACGTCAGGTCCGGTCAGTCTTTGGATGGGTGACCGTTTAGTGGTATTTCATCTAGAGCGTTTCCGTGCTTCGGAAGGCACGTTAAGCAGTTGGTCTCGGATAGTTCCGTCAGATGGCGTTGTAACTATTCGTTAAGCCAGGTCAGAGGCCTATTGGCGGCTTGAAAATTCTCTGACAGCAAGGTGACCACTAACTTGCCTCCACCAACACGCACTGGGCCCGCGTGGTGGAGTATGGCCCGCCCCCTCTCACCCTTATTCTTGAGAGGAGGCCTTTGCCCTGCAGTGGGATTCTACAGGCTATAACTTACTTACTTACTTACAGGGAAATATAAAGTGTAATATAGAACCATATGATTCTTTATTTAATAATTAATTCATTAATTTCTACACAAAACAAGCAGTCGGCACAAGCTTCGTCAATCTTACTATAAAAAAAACAGCCGGTAATCAGCAACATGCTTCGTCAAAACCTTAAATAAACAGTTAGAGATCCGCAACATGCTTCGTCAACTTACCAAACTATAATCCACCCCACGCATCGTCATCAATAAAACAAAAACCAACTTAAATGCCCTCCGCAACACGGAACGCACCCGGCTCAAAGGAATTCATCACACTAGCAGCATTCCCGCGTTGGATGGCTAGAGAAATCCTTTGGACCAGATACGAACCCGAGCGGGGATCGCTCCCGCTCTCAACAAGCCTCCTGCCCAGCTCTCGCACAAAAGCCTTGGCCTCACACCCCCAAACACCAGACGTTTCCACTGCCAACGGCACAAAGATGTAAAGGGACTCTAACTCTGAGTACCTGACATGCTTAAGCGAAGCCGCCTTTTCAGCCGCTGACCCAGCCTCGCGCATTGTACCCGCTATATGTGATGCCGCGTAAGTACTCACGCACGTAGCGTCCCATAAAAGACAACGGCCTCTCTGCCACGGTATCAGAGTGAGCCCATCAGGCCTCTTCCCGTCCGTGCGGCTTAAACCAGGCGGCTCCAGCACACATGGAACAGTGGAGGCAACAAGGGACCTACGAACAACGTCATTAAGCGCATGGTGGCGCGGCAACCTTCCGACGCAACTTCCACAGCTCAGAGCGTGGTGACCATTCGCCCCCACCAACGCACCACAAACACAACGATGTGGAACGCATACGTCGCAACCCAACCTCAAGGCGACTGCAATACGCAACGAGTCGTTGTCCAAGTGAGTACCCAGCTGCGGCGAAGGTAAAGCATGCAGCCACGCCCCTGACTCAGGCTTGGAAACAGCCCTGAGACGTGCCAGATCGGCCCCGGACGCGTTATTCAAAAGCTCCGCTAAAGCCCCTCTACAAACAATCTCATCCCAATCCCTCTGCACTCCAGGTTTATCAGGAGCAGCCTGATTTGGACAGGACAGAAACCATCTAGACAGCGCCTCATCCACGAACGGTATAGCAAAGTTTTCACCATTAACTGAAAGTATCCGAGTGACTAACTCCACCACACCATGCGCAGACGCTAGAAAAGCTGCAAGGCCTGTGTCCAATATACGGCGAATCCCAAGGCCACCATGTCGCACAGGAAGAGATGCCTGACACCACTGCTCCTCATTGAGTTTCACATTGAGCACCTCCTCCGTTATATCCTTCAAAGTGCTGTCCAAAGCATCCACTTCACTTGGACAAAGCCAAGTTGGAGCAGTTCTGACCGTATACGTTAGTCTTGGCATTGAAAAACAGCTCCTTAGCAAAACCAAAGACACAGAGGCTGATAAGCGCCCGAAATGTTCCCGGACTGAATTGAGGGCGATGTTTTTACCACGAAGCACGTCCGGCAACGCCTCGGGGTATATAGGCGCGCCTAGCAAATTAAAGTTAGACCTATTACAGGGTGTATTAAAGTTATGTTGGTAAAATTAAAAACTAGTGGTGTATAAAGTATCCGAACATGAATTTAAAGACAACTATAATGAGAGATTTTCCGAAAGCCATTAAAAAAGAAAAAGTAGTTCCTAATGTAATGTCTGTCGGATGAATCCTGAGAGATGGGCAAAAATCATCATGCCCTGGATCCCCGAAAACGGTCGGCGGCGTCCAGGTCGACCCAGGAAGAGGTGGCGTGATGACCTGGACAAATTTGACGACCACTGGCCAGAGGTTGCCCAAAACAGGAACGAGTGGAAGAGCAGGGGAGAGGCCTTTGCCCAGCAATGGGATGAAACAGGCTAATAAAAAATAATAAAAAAAAAAAAGTTCCTAATGGCTCGATAGATGGCGTTGATGAGACAGGGGTGAGTTGATGGACTTACTTCGTCCATCAATGCCTCTTTTGCTGGCCACTGCAGTAATGTACTATTATTTTGTCAACAGACGTCAGTAACGGAAGAGCCAAACTCGAGGGAAGTTTTCGAAGCCGTACTGCATAGGTTACAAGCGCTAGGCCCCAAAGGGAAGAGAGTATTGGCCAAACTTCATGAGAGCATGGGAGTCAAATATGATGAAAAGGTAAGGCCATGAACCTATTAGATAATAAAACCCGGTCAAGCGCGAGTCGGGCTACTCGCGAGGTTTCCGTACCACACCACCACAGAACACAACAAAAACTGGAAAACAAAACTTTTTTTCTCTGTGACCTTTAGCGCGAGATCGACTCGCACTTTGCCGGTTTTTATTATTTGTTGTTATACTTCAGAGTTTGTTCTATAATCACACCAAGTTTGACGTTTGTATGTATTACCGTTTTTAAGATGGAGCGTGAAGAATAAACGTTGATAAAAACTAGTTTCTTGTTGAGAACCCCCATTAATTAACTTTTTGACATTTTATTATTTGTTAACAAATCCACCGTCGTAACGCATATTTTGTAAAAATTTCAACTATCTAGCTGTTACGGTTCAAAAGTTACAGCCCTAAATAGGTAGGACGGACGGACGGACGGACAACGAAGGCTTAGTAATAGGGTCCCGTTTTCACCCTTTGGGTACGGAACCCTAAAAAATTATGGAGCCCTTTTTACTAAAAGTGTGTCTTCTTCGGTAGGTAAATCTAATGTAAAGCACGAAAATATCTTTCTAACTAAGGGGATGCAAGTAAAATAATGTGTGAAGGAAAGGGGTTTGAACCCCTTTGTATGGGAGGCTGGCATAGTGATGACCATAATTTTTCGAGAATTTCAATTTTTTGTTCCTCTATAGATCTTCTATCGATGTACGTAGGTTTCAGGGTGCGCCGCATTTTTTAAAAATTTCCTAAATTTCTGCAAACTTTTGGTTACCACTGTACCAAAATGTTCAAAGCCCTTTATGAGATACAATTGGTTACTCTAGATTTAACCAATCAGGATGTGCCACCTATGCGTTTCTAAAATTCCTTGCCACGATTGGCTAATTTTTTTCGCGCCCTTTCCGCTGCCACCCGACTTTGCACCCATTGATTACTAAAATGACTTCTGGTTTTGACGGGGACTCGGATCTGCTCTACGCTCTTCGATATTACCTATTGATCCCGTAGAAAAAGTTGGTCAGTTTGATGGTCTGATCAAATCATCATCATCATTTTCAGCCTATATTTACCCACTGCAGGGCATAAGCCTCCCCCATATTTTGTCATTCTTCTCGGTCTAGAACGATTTAACCACCGTTCTAGTTCTCGGTCCTGTGCCAGTCGCATCCAGGTCTTGCCTATACTTTTCCATATGTCGTCAACCCACCTGGCTGCCGGACGACCCACTTCTCTTTTGCCTAATCTCGGCCACCACTCTGTTAAGGCTTTACTCCACCAGCCATCATTTCGTCTAGCTACGTGTCCTGCCCACCGCCACTTTAAGCGAGCTATTCGGTCCCCGACGTCCTGAACCTTAGTTCGACGTCGGATCTCGACGTGTGTGACGTGGTCAAGAAGGGTGATGCCTAGCATGGCGCGCTCCATGGCTCTCTGTGCTACTTGGGCTCTGATCAAATAGTTTCAGCTAATTTTGTTAGACTTTATATAACTGATTTTAACTTTATTTCAGCCATCGAAAAGCAAAGTTGATATAATGGCAGCAGTCACCGGCAGCTCGGAGGAACTGGACAGACTTAGAAACATTTTAGTAGAAGCCATCGACGAAGAGAAGACCAGAGATCAGAGACAAAGTTAGTTTAACAATTTATCTACAGTAGTACATCTTCATTCTCTTGCCCATTTCCCATTATCTGGGGTCAGCGCTATGTCATCCTCTTCCATTCATCTCTCTTAGCCTTTGACTATTTATTATAAGGACTAGCCTTGCGGTAGCATTTCCCCTCTGCCAGGGTATAAGAAAAATTGATCATGTTCATTTACATTCAATTTTATACCTTATCACTAAACGAGATGGCCTATAATTGCGAAACAATAACTTCTAACTTAGAACGTTAGGGGTACATACGAGACTAAATACTAATCATGATTTTTAACATTCGAAATAAGAATCTAAAGTTATTGGGAATAAAATCCAAAGTTGCGGATTTCATGTTACCTCGCCCCCCGCAAAAAAGCTCTTATGCATCATTTCAGCACTCACAGCTCATGCGCCTCACAACTTCGAAAATGATACATCTCAAGATCTGTTATCGATATTGGAGAAACGTCTAGTTTTTCGTTAATTTATAACTTACCTACAACGTTTCGTACTTCTTTCTAGAGAAACGGCACGATGCTATGGCTGATGCAAGAGCGAAGAGAGAGCTGATGCTGGGACAGATTGAACTGAAGAAAGAGTTGAATGAGGACGATGAACCCAGAAACTTTGCCGCTGAAGAAGTAAGTATCCCAATGAGATTAAATGCAAAAAACGGGTTTGGTAAAAAACGGTGAATGGTTTGGAAGAATCTTGTCGAGTAGGTATACGTACCTACTAAAAGATGAAAATCATGGTTAATCAAATTACTCCAATAAAGACGACGTAAGAAATGAGGAAAGTAGGTAGGTACCATTATGAGTCGAGGAAGCGAAGCATATTTGAAGATTGCCACATCAAAGTCCATCGACGAATCATCTTGCCAAACTCGATTATTATAGAAATAATTTGTTTTGGAGGGACCTATGCTATGTCCAGCACTTCCAGCAGTGGAAGTGTTTTAGTCCGTTTTTCTATTGGGATCCGTTGTAGTTTTATAATTTTGAGTACCTAGAGGAATGCCACTTGGTACAGATGTAACACACACCAAACTGAGCCCGAAGAGCCTGGTAGGCGGACATAACTCCACTAATGCATCCGCTAGAATTTTTTTCATAGTTCAGGTATTTCGGTACTTTAAAAGGTTCCCCCCTGCCAGACGCGGAGTTATAGTATATGCCTACCAGGCTCTTTGTGCTCAGTTTGGCGTGTATGGCATCTGTACCAAGTGGCATTGCTCTACTCGAAATTGTCATACTTTTGCCCAACAGAAAACGGACTATTTCGGCTAAAATGATAGTGAAAATCGCGGTAAACTGAGTAAAACTGGATCGGTGGTATTATTTTTCAATTAGTTAATATCGTCTACAAGTTTAATAATTCACAACCCTAAACCAATAATTCCAGGATCTAGAACCGGACGGTTTTGCTGAACACCACGAGCAAGTCAACGAAACAACAGCCTTCGACATGAGCAACTCTGAATTCTGGTCGTCCTTCTCGAGCAGTGAGGAAGCCTTGCTTGAATGTGATGGTCTAATACTCAATCTACCGCTGACTCCGCATAGTTCCTGTTACAAAGAGGCTTCGGATACAAAAACGTTTTCAGCTGCCAAGGCTAACGCTTTGACTTACAGGTAAGTTTGTTATACTATTGATACCCGAAACCGACAGGCACGTATTGAAGGGACCGATGAATGTGGAGGAAGCGGGAGAGGTTTGTAGAAGCAAGACCGTAATAGTTACCTTCTGTTTGTCTCTGCCTGCCGCAATGGGAGATAGAAGTGAGAAAAGAAAATATATTATGCAGGTAACTTGGGGGTTTAGGACCAAATTGCTTTTACTGATGTCAAATGCAACAAACTATTATTACGAATAGAAGACTGGCATTTTGCCCTCGAAAATACATAAAAAACCGAAGACCTTAGTCGCATCATCCGAGCATCGCGAGTTTCTTCTTCTGACAAGAAATAAGTAGAAATATGGTAGTAAATTCTAAGACAAAACCCAGAACATCAACAAAGATGTATACCAACCAAGTTTCGGCGTACACACTATTCCTAATTGCAATGTTATTACTTTTGAGCAAAGATCCCAAGACTGTTGCAGTGTCTTACATTCATTCTTTAATTTCCAGGGTACCAGCAAACGGCTACTACTTCTTTGTGTTTAACTCAGAGAACGAGGTTCAGAGAAACTATATACGAGCTCGCTTTGACCTTCAGAAGACCAGATATGACGTCGCTCGAACTAAATTGAGAGAATGCACCAATAGCACCGAGAGATGCGACTTATCGCTTGACATATTCTCTTCTCAAAAGGTAATTTCTGCTTCTGAACTTTTCTTCTCCGTGGATGTGATATTTATCTATGAACTGCTTATAGCTCTAAGTCTATCGTTGGTTTTTGGCAATGTTTATCAATTGGGATGATGACTGATCCTGGAAATTCATATCTTGTCACGAATTACAAAAATAGACAAAATTTAATAACAAAATGTCCAAATGAAATTACAATCGAGTAGAAAACAAAAAAGATACAAGCGATTGAAAAACGTTTTTGATCATCTTCTATCTCATTCATGAAAATCAGGTGTTCGTATGACACGTCATCATGATTTGTATGCAAATACGAGACCATGACGTCACTTTTTGATATATGCCTCTCGCTCTAATTTTTATCGTTTTTTAACCCATGTTCCTTAGGCAAAGTTGTTCTGATTCACGGTCTGAATACACCCTTAAAGTTTCGTTACGGATTAAAAATTAGTGTTGTATTTATGTTCCAGGTGGTCCTAGAAGTACCTTTAAGGAACAACGACTCCCTATGGAACGAGCAGTTCGTCATAATATCGGAGTGCGAGCCTCGCACCTCCATATATCTGGTTTGTGTCATCGCAGTTCCTGTTCTTATACTGGTCTTTGCTTTCCAATGAGCAACGTATTGCTTGGAAACATTTTGGAGACCATAACTTGATGGAGATTATTGGAGATCAACATTTAAGAGATGTTTATTCCGAGAGAGCAAATGCGCGCAGCATACAAACGAAGTCTGGTGATATTTTCAATACCATCCAATTAAAGTCAATAAAATTTTACAGGAACAATCTAGAAACTAATCTCTATGTTTGTGTAAAGTCAGATTTTCATACAAACATAGAGATTTGTTTCTAGATTGTTAGCTTTAAAGGCCTCCGCTCATTGCAGCGATATTATCGAGCGATATTATCGCTGCGATTTTGCGATAATTGTTCTCAGTACATTTTGTATGGGGACGCGCTCGATCCTACACACTGCCGCGATATTATCGAGCGATAATATCGCTGCGATTTTGCGATAATTGTTCTCAGTACCATTTTGTATGGGGACGCGCTCGATCCCACACACTGCCGCGATATTATCGCAACCTGACGCAATCTCTTTCTACAAGGGCACATGCGTGACGCGAATCGCGGAATCGCTGCAGTGTGTAAGGTGTCGCGATATCGCTGTCGATAATATCGCTCGATAATATCGCTGCAATGTGCGGAAGCCTTTAATGGTTAGTATTGAAAATATCACCAGACTTCGTTTGTATGGAGCGCGCTCCGAATTATTTACCTATACAGGGTTAGCGCATATGAAGCTAAAGATAAATGAACTTGTTGTCTATGTTTAAAACAAATTGTTATTTAGAGCCATTATCACACAAGCTATTTTTGAGCGTAGGCGATTTCGCAACTGCACCGCCGCGACGTCGCAAGTTCGCAACTGAATATACCGTCGCGACACTGATTGATCTCAGGGGGCCACTATCGGACTTTCGAACTTCGCAATTCATAATCATTTATTGCTTCATGTGGCTTCGTGTTGCTTAATTCGGTATGTCAAGTTTTTTTTTGGAGGGCTGAATCGAAAACCATTTCGAGATAATTGTCTCAATAATCATATTTTCTATGTCAGAGATTTCAAAATGAAAGGATTACAGATATTTTTAATAAAATAACGTCGTTTTTCGGTCCGTTCAGTGACGTCACTGGCATACCTGTGAACTCCTTGGTAAACATAAAATCAACTTTATATAACCAGCCATTAAGAAAAAAAAAATACATTCACAATGTCAGAATTTGACATTTGATGTTGCCGTATCTGTTTCCAGCATAGAGTTAGAAAGAGAAGGCAGGTTTTAATTTTTTTAAATACAGCTGTAGGTAGTTTTTCTCCATGGAGTTCGAATTATTTTCTCTCCACCATTTTTGCACTTAGAGATTACAGATCAAAATAATTTAAAAATTAAATTTATATTGATAAACTCAATGAATCGCAATAAGAATGAAATAGGTGTCTTAAAATTAGGTCTTCTATCCGTAAAAAATATAAAAATGAAAACCAAAAAAAACTTGACATACCGAATTGCGTGAACGTTTTCGTTCCAATGTCAACTCTATTACAATGAAGTTCGGACCGAGACGGTCGCGATACATCGAATTTCGAAAGTCCGAGTACAGGGCCAGAAATGTTACGACGATATCGTTTGCCTAGGTTTGCTGAAAAATAGCTTTTGTGATTTGGTTCTTAGCTATAAGTTCTCCAAAAAGAACACTTTAAAAATGGTAGGTAGATATTGGATGAAAGCAAGACAATAATAGTTAGGTATCTTGCTTTTTTGAACGTTGTTTAAAGTGTAAGCGAAAGTATGGATTTCTTGAATCCCATTCTTTGCATGTATACCTATACAAGGTGTTACAAAACTACAAATTAACATTTAAGGGGGTGGTGTAGACCATCAAACTGAACAACTTTCACTATGGGACCAATATCGAAATCGCGAAATAAAAAAATTATTTTCTATACTCTACAAATCGACTAGAGCTATAATACGTATGAGATTTAAAAAAAAAATTCTCGATTTCGATGTTGGTCCCATAGAGAAAGTTGTTCAGTTTGACGGTCTAAACAACCCCCTTATGAGTTTTAAAAATTTATTGTTACTTATGAAACACCCTGTATAGGTAGGTATTTTACAAAATTATTTTACTCAATTTTAAAAATGAACACTGGCAGGTAATATTAAATCAATTTGATAAGAATGTACATTGATTGTACATTTGTAGGTATTTATGATAAGTACAGAAATACCTGTTTGAATTTTTTGATTACCCAGGTACCTAAGTACCTAATTATACTTAGATTTTAAGTTAGTATTGTAATAAATACTGTGACCTAAACTGTAATTATGAAATTATTAGGTAATTTAAATTAAAATAAATTAAATTAAAAAAATTATTAATTATGTAATTAGGTAGGTACTATCAACCAACATTAGGTTAACCAAAATTAGGTAATAATCCATCTAACTACAGAATTATACATTGTATATTAGCTCTTTGCACTTTTACAAGATTAATAATGTACCTATATTTAATTATGTTTTAGGCAATTGTTTTTGATAGATTTACTGTAATGAATATTAAAAAGAAACTTTTTGTTAATCGCTAGATTAGAATAGGTAGCTACTTTGCCATAAAAGAGATGCAGGTTATTATTGTAAGAATAACCCGCGCTCGCGCCCCAATACAGATTCAAATAAAACTCGCGCCCCTATACAGACTCAAATAAAAAAAAATAGAATTTTAGATTGCTAAAATGATATGTAGTTATATGTTAGTAGGTACTTAACATTACCTATAATTTTGATCGGTTTATTATACCTAATATCATTTCAGATTTTTTTCGTTCAATTTGTTAGGTAACTAAAAAAATAAAATTAAGGTATAAGTTTATACCTATTTAAGACATATAAATTGCCATAACAATATTATTTTGAGGCTGTTCATGTGATACTAGTCATAATTCGATTGTTTTTAACCCAATGAGTGTCAGTGCGCCACTAATGCACCATTGTCGCAAATTCTGTCTAAACGCCATTCTGTTTTTGTAGCTTTATAGTACCTAAGCTCTACAAAAAACAGATACTTAGGCTCGATTCGTGTCCTTCAATTTATCTAAGAAATTAAAGATTCTTCCCTTTTCCGCCTAGTGCAATCAACACATCACTTAAGAGAAATTCAGAGAGCGAAAATACGCGCTGCATACAAACTTACTATGGTGATATTTTCAATACTAACCAATTAAAGTCAATAAAATTTTGCAGAAACAATCTAGAAACAGATCTCTATGCTTCTATGGAGTCAGATTTTCGATAAAATATACAGTTTCAATGCTAGGATTAATTTAAGATTTGTATGGAAATCTTTGAGGCACTGTAACTTGAAAACTATACATTTTAACGAAAATCTGACTCCATACAAGCATAGAAATTTGTTTCTAGATTGTTTTTGCAAAATTTCATTGACTTTAATTGGTTAGTATTGAAAATATCACCATAGTACGTTTGTATGGAGCGCGCTCCGAATAATATACCCTTAAGGTGGTTGCAGAGCTGTCATTTTCATACAAAACTTTGTCGTAGAACACTCGTAGACGGTATTAATAAAAGTAATGTTTTATATATAGAAAAATAGCTTAGAAAATCTAAATTGCGCGTATCAAATAACATTTACAATTTATAATAAAAATAATACTTACCGAAGATAATATAATATAAGGCTATGAAATTTTGTATGAATAAATTCAAAGCTTGATATCTTCGTAATAATATTATAAATTGTAAATATTATTTGATACGCGCAATCTAGATTTTTTAAGCTTTTTTTCCATATATAAAACATTACTTTTATTAATACCGTCTACGAGTGTTCTACGACAAAGTTTTTTATGGACGGAAACCACCTTAACTTATCTGTAAGTATATCTTGTCAAGTGCAGGCATTGCGTTATTTTTGCGATGAACACACACATGCGAGCATTAAGCGGGTAACGAGCCTCCAGTGCTGTCCTCAATCCTATTTGTTTATTTCTAAACAATTAAACAACATTTCCAAAAAACAAGAATGTCACATTGAAAAAAAATGAAATGAATCACAAATTGAAATGAAATAAAAAAAATACGATTGACAATACAATAGGCTCGGTTCGCTTGTCTTTACCGTCTCTGTCATAGTTAATGCCAACTATAATAGGTACTTAGTTTTTTTGCGATCAATTAAATGCTGTGATCGCATCATTGCCAATTACAATAGTAACAAAATAGATAGATATAGACAACGACATTCCAGGGTTTTTTGTACATTTGTTGCAAATAAAATTATAACTTTAAAATTTTTTGTTTCTATTTTTACTCTTTTTTGGTCCATCAGATTATTTAATAAATGAGCAGTACCTACTCTGCAGATAGCAGTAAATATAGGGTCCACACAACAAGAAGAAGACACCTTTCCTCGCACTATCCGCCCATCTTTTTTGGTCTTCTGTCCTCAGAAACCACTTTCGGTTCTCGATCGCAACTCATACTATTTCATTCATTCATTTCATTTATTTACTTCCATTAACAATATACATTGTGTCTCTAGACAGATACCAGTAAAGAAAACCTTGTGTATTTAGGTAACGCCATCTTAGACCATTGTAGCATAATGTCAAGGCAGAACTGCATCGGTTATTTTACTGCAACAATCGGGTACGTCATCCACCTGAAAGCACCAGAACGCCGCTCTCAGCTGTGAGTAAAAAGTCGCTATGGCCGATAACGGGGACGATGAGACTACATTGCCACATTGTGATAATCTCAATGAGCTCAGCACACAGATTTCAGTCAAACCACATCAAAACATCACTGACCTACGCTTTCTATTCCTAGAAATAATTACGGGATTTTAATCAAAATATTTACAGTAAATCTATATTTCTAAGCATCGCAATCAACTTAGACTGAACCATTGAATCTTTGAACCCCATATCTAGCAGGTCAGTTAGACTCAGGTATAACTCCGACAAAGATTACCTAGTTTATTCTAAGCCATCAGTCAGCAAGCTCGATTCTATAGGAACCAGCGCAGTCATGGAGAAAACAGTTATACTATACCATCGATGACGGAATACCTTTAAAGGAATCTTTCAAGAACAAATTGAAGAGAACCGAAGTCATTAATATAGAAGAAATACCATTCGACAATTTAATTTCAACAGCTGCAAGTATAACGATTACGTAATATAATATAACGTAACATAATCGTAATACACATGGCACAATAGACGAAATTATAATGCCAAATGATTTGGAAGGTGTCCACCTTATTATCCTTACAGATGCCCTTTATTTCAAAGGAACGTCGCATTCGAAATTATTTTACAAAGAAACAGAATTACAGTGGCACTAGGAAGCAAATTGGATATGTTCGATTTATGTTCGCAACAATGAATGCAAAATCAAGAATGATTGCTCCCCTTCAAGCCAAAGTCCTCGAACTACCGTAGGGTAGGGAAGCAACAACAGATTCTCAATGCTATTCTTTTGCCTAAATTCGGTGTTACAAGTGCCTTGGACAATTTTAAACTTTAGCTCAACTTTCAATCTGTTCCCTCAAGAACAAGCACAATCTACTTTTATTCAAATTCAGACATTCAAAATCAATTCTGATTAGGATAATATGAAAGAATTGTTAGTTGATACGGGTCTAAGGTCCATGTTTAATGTGAACTCTGCAAAATTTGATGGAATAATTATATGGTTATCCTTTGTACATTTCTAATTATATCCAAAAGGCTGGTATAGAAGTTAATGAGGAAGGTGAAGATAATGCAGCTACTTCAATGACGACGAATCCCGCTTTATGATTTATCTCATAACCTAGGCACTACGAACAACTTGCGCAAAATGTCATGGCTATAGAGGGTGTAAGGAAAAGTATCATTAACATTTAAACCACATAGGTACCCATCAAACTGCTTATTATTATTTGTTCGTATCCTAGTCATAATGCAAAGTAAGACAGAGGAATACCATCCGCAGCCTAAAACCCGCTCAAAGCGTAATCACGCGTCTGACCTATACCGCTCTCCTATTCCTAGAACTTATTACGGTAGGTAAGTAAAACTCATTAGGTATATCATTGAACTATTATTGGTTTATGATCAAAATGTTAGTAGTAAAACAACATTTCAGAGCCTCACAATCAACCCAGACTGTATCTTTTGAACCCTGTATCTAACGGGTCACAGATAACTCTGACAAAATAAACTTATATTTCGTTCTACAATATCAGTTAGCTAGCCCGGTTCTACCGACGCAGTCATGGGGAAAACAGATATATTTCTAATCACGTTACTAATACCATCAATTTTATCTCAATGTACGATTGAAAAAGCCCAGCCTTTATTGAAGAGATCGATATACGATTTTTCGATAGAATTAGTGACCCGTGTAGCTCAAGAAAATGACAATCATTTCGTCGTGTCACCGTTTTCGCCTTGGACCCTAATATCCACAGTTGCCTTAGGAGCTACAGATAGAACTTTGGAAGAAATCAAACATGTGTTAAAATTGCATCCCTTCAAATGTTTTAACAACAAATACTTCGAAATTATCAAGGATATTACTTCGGCCAGTGACGGCACCGTTCTCGAAAGATGTTCGACCCTATTCGCCGATGACAGAATGCCTTTGAAGGAATCTTTCAAAAGCAAATTGAAGAAAACTGAAGTCAGTAATATAGAAGAACTACCGTTCGACAATTTCATTTCAACAGCTGCAACTATAAATGATTACGTAAATCGTAATACACACGGCACTATAGATGAAATTATAGCGCCAAATGATTTAGAAGGTGTTTACCTTGTTCTTATAGATGCCCTCTATTTTAAGGGAACGTGGTATTCGAAATTTTCGTCTGAAGAAACAGAAACGTCTGCTTTTTACGACGGCAGTGGGAAGCAAATTGGAGATGTTAGTCTTATGTTCGCAGTGCTGAATGCAAAATCAAGTGTGATTGCTCCTCTTCAAGCTAAAGTCCTCGAACTACCCTACGGAAGCAACAACAGATTCTCAATGCTATTCTTTTTGCCGAACTTAGGTGTTTCTGTAACAAGTGTCTTAAACAATTTTAAACTTATAAGTATTAGCTCAATTTTCAATCTGTTCGCTCAACAAAGTGAAGAAGCTACTATTGTTCAAATTCCGAGATTCAAAATCAATTCAGATTTGGATAACATGAAGGAATTGTTAGCTGATATGGGCCTAAGGTCCATGTTTGATATGAACTCGGCAAAATTTGATGGGATATCTGATTATTCTTTGTACATTTCTAATTGTATTCAAAAGGCTAGTATAGAAGTTAATGAGGAAGGTTCAGAGGCTAGTGCAGCGTCTTCAATGTCCTTTATGTCTAGATCTGCTGGTAATGATTTTACAGCCAACAGGCCTTTTGTATTTATGATTGTAGATAAAGAAAAAGAAATTCCGTTATTTGTCGGTGCTTATTCTAATCCAAGTGTTTATTGATGTTTCTTTTATTAAAATTGTTTTATATACAACGTGTTAATGAATAAGCGCAAAACCTCATACACCCCAACTGATTTATAAAATAATAATTAGATTGCAATAATAATTTCATTATTTTTGTAAGTAATTAAAATTTAAAGTTACTCACATTTTAAGTTTCGAGGCAAAAATGATTCGTTATCATTTCAGCAATGTATGAAAGCGCTAACGTGCTCACGAATACATTTTAAGAATCTTGTTTTGGTAATAAGTAGGGTTAGTGTGTCCGTACGGAGCGGAGGGTTGAGATCGACATCAGCAAATTTGAAATTTTACGAGAAAAATATTTATTATTTTGAAAAAAATACCAATGTTGAAACCATGATAATTGGATTCTGCTCTCGATTCTAAACAAACTACTTTCTAGTTTTGCGTTAATTCATTAACACGTTGTTTATACTTCTATATACGAATTCTTTTGTTTTTATTTTATTTCGTAATGAAATACCTGTTTATTTTAGTTCCTGCTTTCACCGTTCGTTTTTATCTATCGGTGCTTATTCTAATCCAACTGTTTTTGTAATATTACTATTTTTTTATTAAAACTGTTTTCTATACTTCTGTCGCTACGTCATGTTCTTGTTTTGTTACTTTTATAATTATATTTAGACTAGAGTTAACCCGCGACTTCGTCCGCATAAATTATATACCAGATTTTAAGTCAGATCCTAAGCTATCAAACAAAAAAAGTTTCATCAAAATCGGTTCAGTAGTTTTTGCGTTATGCGCGAACAAACAAACAAACAAACAAACTTGTCAATAGATGGCGCCACGCGTCATTTAAATCGCGCTATCGAGTGTTATTTGAGTTTATATGAATTGAACAGCTACTTTTTTATTCCTCACGATTCTACGGTTTTACAATAGTTTAGATAGTGCCAGACGTACGATAATTATCGTACATGTACGATAATTTCGACACCGCACCGGTACGATGTACGATCCAATATGTATTTATCGTACGCCAAAGTACGATAATTTCCTACCCTCCTCTGAAGTGGGGTGAAAAACCTATCCAGGAGTGCGATTTTTGAATCTCATTCGCCGAGCTTAGCATAGCTAGCATGCCGCAGTGATACAGCGCTATCACACCTTAGCTCTCTTTCTATTTGCGTGCGAACGAACGAGATAAAAGACGTGATACAGCCGTATCACGTGTAGCATACTACGAGTGCAGCAGTTGTAAATGTCAAAATTACTATGGAGATACGCTGATTTGAATTTCAAAAATCGAACTCCTGTTGCATGATTTTTGAGAGTCTGTTTCACCACTTCTGGGTAAGTTCTTGTTAGCTTATCCGACAGATAGTTTGACATATTTTGTATGAAATTATGTCAAAATATCTGTCGGATAAGCTAACAAGAACTTATTCAGAAGTGGTGAAACAGGCCCTTAATACTCTAAAACAGAAAAACTTTCAAAGTATGGAAAATATAATCTAAGGGAAAATAATAACTACCTACCAAACTTTTTTTTTTTAAAGTTTATCCCATAGGCCAAGTATTTCGCTTACGCTGATAGACGGAACATCAGTGTAACCGCGTATGAGACAGCGATAATTTCATCCAGTGATACCATAGGAAATCGAACTCCCATAAAAATGGGTAAATGAACTATGATATTTTATGTACACACGGCGTATGTGTGTGTACACAAGTGCGATTTTTGAATCTCATTCGGTGAGCTCAGCAGTTGAAAATGTCAAAATTACTTTGGAGACATGCATCTTTCTACTGCTGATTTGACTTTCAAAAATCATTAACCATACTACAAGAGAGCGATTTTTGAAAGTCAAATCCACAGTATAAAGATGCACATCTCCATAGTAATTTTGACATTTTCAACTGCTGAATTCACCGAAGGAGATTCCCGCGCCGCGCGTAGGGTGAATACTTACAGTCCTTTGAGTCTAGTACGATTTCACTACATGTGCGCACCGCGCCTTCGGCTGCTTAGAAAATAACCAGGGCCTCTAGAAAAAGTACTTTCGATTAGCATTAACGACAGTAGAAAAAAAAATGTATGGACTTGACGTATGGTGGAGAAAGAAAACGTCAAAATGTTTCGATCGCCAATGTCAAATCCATACATTCTGTCATTTCTACTAGCGTCTACGCCAATAGAAATGTTACCTTGTCTATAGCCCCTGTAGTGCGATTTTTGAAAGACACCCGTAACTCGCTGTAAACAGCAGTAGAAAATGTTAATATTTCTATGGAGATTATGCGTCTTTCTACTGCTGATTTGAACGTGTTACTTTCAAAATTCGCACTGCTGTTCTCGCGCTTTTCAGAGCGTCGCGCTAGCTGCGACAAGTACTTAGTATAGAAAAAATAGAGTCGGCACGCTAGTAGAGAAATCATACTAGACGGGCTGGTACCCATTGAACATAATCCGCCTCCGTGGAACTGCCTCCGTGGTCTAATGGTTAAGAGTATTGGGCTCTTGACACGGAGGTCGTGGGTTCGATTCCCACGGGGGACACCTAGTGAAATGTCACTTTGTGCGTTTTTCCCCAGTTGGTTAGGACATTGCAGGCTGAGTCGCCTGATTGTCTGAAAAAAAAGATGATTCCGTGCTTCGGATGGCACGTTAAACTGTTGGTCCCGGCTACTATCTCTGGTGGTAGTAGTCGTTACATAAAAACCACGTCAGAGGCCGTAAGGCGGTTTGAATAAACTCTGACACCAGGGCTTGCAGTCCACTCAATAAGAAGTAGAAGAACATAATAATAGCACATTATGCATTATGCAATTATCAATTTATTGTTTACTGTTGTGTCATTATAATAACGAGAATACATTTTAATAAAGTTATTTATTTGTATCAAATCATAAATTATGTTGTTAACTTATAGAACATTATCATATTTTAATGTAAGATATGATACAGACCTTTTCTGGTAAACTATAGAGGCTCATATACATACATACATACATAAGCTCACGCCATTGTCCCATGGGGGTAGGCAGAGACCACGGACCGCCACACGCTACGACTCTAACACACCTCATTCACATTCATACATCTCTTCATGCACTTCCGTCGATTGAGGGTGCTACGCACTTGTCCTTTTCGGAAAAGATCATTGATTTGATCATGGTATGTTTTCCTCGGACGGCCTCTCCCAACACTTCCGCTCACCTTTGCTTGATAAATTTCATTCGTTAGTCTTCTTTCATTCATTCTCTCTACGTGGCCGAACCATCTAAGCATACCCCTTTCAATCCTTGTTTTACTATATCATCCTTCAACTTACACCAATCCCTTATGACACAGTTCTTGATTCGATCAACCAAAGTAATACCACACATACTTCGTAAGGAGCGCATTTCAACAGCATTCACTCGACTTTCATTCCTTTTATTAGAGGCTCATATTCTGTACTATAATTGTAAGACCTTGCTAAAACCTATAGTTAAATGTCAAAATCCATACATTTCGACCCTACTTAGCTCGAACTTAAGCATCAATTACATTGAACAATTTGCAGGGAGCCAACATTTAGTGTATGGTAGGTAACCTAGTTTAAGGTGTACAGAATCAAATGAGATCGAAACCCGAACCTGATTTTTAGTAGTAGGCTTAAGTAGGTAAACTGGTTTTCGCTTCTTGTATGAAAACAATCATCTCGAAAACATTACTAGAACTAAAAAAAGAAAGCAATGCTACCTAACATTATTTAATAAAGAATCTAACCAGCTTTACCGACATTGCCCAATTAGGACAATGCCTTAGGGCCTGTTTCACCACTTCTGGGTAAGTTCTCGTTAGCTTATACGACAGAAAGTTTGACATATTTTGTATGAAATAATGTCAAAATATCTGTCGGATAACCTAACAAGAACTTATTCAGAAGTGGCGAAACAGGCCTTTAGTCTTCCAGTTTACAAATAATAAATGACCTATACTCTTTCCTACCTAAACTAGATATACCTACTTTGACTATTATAATTATCTACTTGTACTATCTACCGACATATTGAATTTACCTTTATATACCGTGTTGGAGTGTCACTGTATTCCATTTCTCTTATACGTATATTTTCAATAAACAGATGTTCTTCAAATACGCGATTTTATAGTAGGTGACCAATTGAGTCTGCCAGTTGCGAAGACCCATATATTTTTAAAATATTCGTCGCTTTGAAAACTGAAGAAAAAATACATCACTTAAAAACGCAAAAAAGCTACAACTCCCTACCCTACCTATACGAAAAAATTGGCTTATCCGACAGATATTTTGACATAATTTCATACAAAATATGTCAAACTATCTGTCGGATAAGCTAACAAGAACTTACCCAGAAGTGGTGAAACAGGCCCTAAGGATTCAACTCACGTCAACGACATCTATCATGGTATGTTTTACAGGTTAACCTAACTAAAGCTGCTGGCACGTTCACAGACACATACAAATGAGTTCGATGAGACATTCTGCGTGCAGTAAGACAAAGGCATTGCGTAAATGTGTGGCACGCGCCAGCTTTAGTTAACCGACCTCTATTTTTAATGCTGTTTTTTGTTGGAGCTTTTAACCCTGAGGCAATGACAGCTATCCATCGTATGGTATGCTTAACTACGTTTAACTAGCGGTTACAAAACACCTCATGAAACCTCTTCCGGGTTACCCTTGGCACAGCCCTTGGTGTACCTTATTTTCAAGGTGGAAACAGGGTAATTTTTATTTGACATCTGACCACCCTTATTGAGATTACAAATCACAAAATTTAGCTTTAACTTTTAAATTATTGTCTTTAACACTTGCCCGATAAATGAAAATATTAAAATGCGTTTTATTATTAATGTTTCTTGCAATAAAACGTGAATTAATGTTAACATACCCGTGGAATGAAATATTTTCTTTGCAACGTTCAGTGCGGCTCTTGCATCCTAAAACGCTGCACGCTAACATGTTGTTAACTTAAAGTCACCCACTCGCAACAAATTACAATGAATTAAATTATTACGAAATAACTATTCATCGAAATATAGAGCAACAAACATTTTTATGAAATTTTTGTTGACTGACTCCGGAGTCAGACCATATAGGCTAGAGCAAAAATATGGCTACGTCAATAAGGACAGCAATAAGGTAGCGATCTCCTTTTTTAACTAGAGTGAATTTGTATTATGCATCCCTCATTGAGTAAATGAGACAAAACACGTTCTTCGTTCTATTACTTGCTCTTTCTACGGTTTATCCTTTCGGATAGGCTATGGAAACTAGCCCTTACTGCCTGGTCATTAGTGTCTTTTTTCTTTGTACTTAAACCTAACCTAACCTAACATTAATACCTAACTCTTGAAATGCGCGGGTGGAACACGCATTCTAATGTTCAAGGTAGTTTTACGCGAGGATCAATCCGAATCAAACGGGAGCGCCTTCTTTATATCTCACTTTTACTATATCGTTCTCCATTAATGACAAATTATTAAACTAATTCCACCACATTAACACAATAATAGCCACGAAAAAGTAATTTAGAAAATCAAGAAACAAAGCCCGTCCTTTTGTTCACGGTTCCCATGAAAAACTCCCCTAACTTATCCTAACCGTAACACATTGAAATGCGAGGATGGACGCATTCCAATGTTCAATAGAGTTTTACACGGGGATACCTATAATCTGAATCAAACGGGAGCGCCTTTCTTTATTTCTCACTTTTACTATATTGTTCTCCATTAATAGCACATTATTACACTAACTCCACCACACAAATACAATAATAGCCACGAAAAACTAATTTAGAAAATTAAGAAACAAAGCCCGTCCGTTCCGTCATGTTTCCCGCGCAAAAAAACCTACCTACCAACCTATTATAAGATGTTGTTGTTTAATTTTTCCATACGGAAAGGCAAAGGGTACTTACATAGCCCATGCAGCCAAGTCTGATTTTGTCTTTTCTTATAAATTCATTTCATTCAATCACACTATATGCCTGATCTGTGTTAAAATTAAAAAATTTCCAAGTCTTCATATTCCAAGTAAATTGTTGTTTTTCAGTAATAATGCCGTTTCTGTGGTGTTTGTCATTTATATGTGTCATTTCCAAGATCAAGTTTCTAGTGGCCGATGTCTTCAATAAGTTTTCAATATTGTCAGGAATCCGTAGTATTCAGAAGTTTTTCGTTATATCGTAACTTAAATCTAACTCATTGAAATGCGAGGGTGGTTCACACATTGCAATGTTTAAGCGAGTTTTACGCGGGGATATCAATCCGAATCGAACGATCGGGCTTTACTTTATTTCTCACTTTTACTATATTGTTTTCCATAAAAGACACATTATTATACTAATTCCACCACATTATCACAACAATAGCCACGAAAAACTAATTTAGAAAATTAAGAAACAAAGTCCGTCCGGTTCGTCTTGTTTCCCGCGCAAAAACCCCCCCTATTATAAGATTTGTAACAGGTATATGATTCATCGCCCATCACTATTTAAAACGTCATCGTCTCTCTCTGCAGTCACTGTGACGTTCTGTCAAATTGGGGCTGCCAGATTACGGAGTTTTTTCGCAATTTTGGGAATTATTCTGCTGCTGTCATTATCGACGGTACGTAACTGGGCACGTGCCCATCCAAGAATACAAACTACAAACAACACGCACATAACGCAAGACCTGAGATAGAGAGGCACGATCGGCCCAAGCGTTGGCTTGTGACACATTTATAACGTAAAACTATCGTCCGTAAACCGACTTTACACACAACCAATTTTTTTCGTAGTTTTTCACCTCGAAATACTAGATGGCAGCACTTCCTATGCAAACTACATCGGAAATACCCACCAAATGGCGATTGTCCTCTCCCTGACTTACACTCAGTTGCAGAAACGCTTATTTAAGTTAATCCTCCATCAAATCTCTTGCTGTCTCTTTTTGTCTTGTTGACGTATAGTAAAAGCTAGCAAGAGATTTAATGCAGGATTAACTCTAATGAGCGTTTCTGCAACTGGGTGTATGGTATAATATTGATGTAATAATGTACCTACACACGGCGATACATCAAGCTATACAAAACAAACATAAGCTGGCCCCACGACGTTATACGTTCTCGACATACGCGCGGCCAGCTTATGTTGGTTTTGTATAGCTTGATGTATCGCCGTGTTACCTAATGTAATATAAACGTACAGTGCGACATAAAAGAGTAAAAAATAAATGAGGGCGCTGCCTCCACGCAAGAACGTCAAAATCACGCATAAGCTGGCTAGACCGACCTACAATTAGTAGGTACTAAAATATTTAGTTCCTGCTGTCACCGTTTTCTACTCTATTTTTGTTTAATGGCGTTTTCTTGTTAGATTTCGCAAGTGTCAAGTGTTGAAGATATAGGTACTTATTACGGTATTTAGTACGGTAGTAGGATATGGCGATCTCAAAGCCCCGTTTTTAAAACAAAAACACACACTCAAAACTGCCATAAAATCTTAGCCAAGCGAATCCCCGTTTTCTACTCTTCTAGGTCGCACTGTAAGTAATCTATAAATTCATTTTAGCTTTCTGTCAAACTACCTTTAGCTATGTAATGCTTGTGTATGGAACTTTGTTTCCTGAAATACTAAAACGTTTTTTTTTTTATGAATAAAAAAGAATAGTTTTGTGGAAACGCTATTCTCTTTCTACGTGTACGGTGGAAACAAAAACATAAATCTAAGGAAATTTTAGAAACTACTTCTGGCAGCCCCACGTTAAACGTCAAACAAATTCTATTTCGTTTCCTTTCCCTCTCACTGACTCTCACACAAGTTAAAAGTTTGTTTTGTTTGCAAGCAATGCAAGCCCTTTTCACAGTGTTTCGTTGGAAAATTCTATAAATTATTGTGATAACAGTGTATAAATACATTAATAATTACGCATTAAAGATAAGTACATAGCATACCTACATTATCTTTTCTTTAGTATCTTCAACTTAGGTATAAATTGATAAAACTATATTACCAATTTTGATTGGAAGTACCTAATTAAAAGTTTTGAATTTAGAGAAAAAGTTAAGTTCGAATCGCAAATATGGATGTGAAAGCGAAATGGACTGGAAAGAGCTTGAAAGTTATGCCAAAATCGTAAGTTATAAAATTAGTTCTAACTATTTCTTTGCTTTTGCTACTTTTTTTTTGCTTTCTTTCTTTTCTTTCTATTTCCTACATCGTGAGGAAACCTGCATGCTTCAATTTCGAGGCATGTATTGTACCCACTGTCCACTATAAGTGGCGACGGGCTCACCCCCCGTCACACTGGACAAAGTTTCGGTACTACTGGTGAAACGTGGATGTTCTGAGGTTACAGACTACCCCCTCGGGGAATATAGTCGTGAGCATATGCTTATTTCTTTAGCTAACAATTTATTTATAAGCACTATAAAACTTTATATTTGCTTATCAGAATTGGCCAGAAAGCTAAATGGGAATCGTAAAATCTCGTCGTCCTTATTTGGAATGAAGGACTGAAATGAAACTCATTGCATCTATCGGTCACAGCATACAATCAAGTCGGCAGTAGAAAGATGCATAATCCTCCATTCTATTCTATATTTTAAAAAAATGGCTGCCATCTTGGGTATGTGATGATTTTGCCAATGTCTAGTTTTTGTAGCAAGAGTGCTTGACGTTGTACGGTAACTTATGTATTTTGGTGACTTCAAGGATTGTTTTTCGAAAAGAACACTATCTTGAGCCACCACTGGAGCTTCGTTGTAGGCCGGGGAGGGGGCAACCAACAATTGACTCGCGATGCGACTACCCTATAGCAGACCTACAACGCGACTCATAATCCTCCATAGTCATTTTTATAAGTGCCCATAGTTCACCCAGGTGGACCCCGGATCATTATAAGTGCCCATAGTTCACCCAGGTGGACCCCGGATCATTATAAGTGCCCATAGTTCACCCAGGTGGACTCTGGGGTGGATGCATATCTTCTTTTTTATCTATCAGCGGCAAAGGAGGCGAACGAAATGAAATTACTTTTAGTTCTTCTGACGATTTGTCCGATTCGCCGCGGCTAACTGTGTGAGATTTCATAGATTTTTTTGTATGAAACACAAAGAAATCTACAATTAGATTCTTTCGCCTCCATCATGTTCACTGCGGATAAATATGAGTTCTCCTTTAATAATTTCTTTTGTAGTAGAAAATAATACAACGTCTTCCAAGGAATGGGTCTTTAACGGGTAAAGACACATTCACCACCACGGTCTGAAATATAAGATGTACAGTCAGCAGCAAAGAGATGTATGCACTTTTACTACGTCGTAGTATAAAGATGTATCCACTTTAGTACTACGCGTAGTACTAAAGTGTATACCTACATCTTTTGCATGAGGAGGCATACATCTTTTGGCTGCTGACTATACCACATCGATCGCACCGCCACCATCTCATAAATAAAAATAAAACTAATTTGTATAGTTTGTAAAATCAACGAAATTTTAAGGATATTTTGAATTACAGAAACAGAGATTTGAAACACTGCCTGAAACTTATTTTTAGAACAGCTGTAGTAACGTCCAAGATATGTCAGATAGTATATCTTTCAGATAAATAAATTATGTTTGCAAATGACGTTGTCGTTGACGTTGACGTTTGTTTGTTTGTTTGACGGCCCGACAGCACCGTCTGTAGTGAACCTGCCTGCCGGGGGTCGCGGGTTCGAATCCCGTAAGGGACAAATATTTGTATGATGAATATGAATATTTGTACCTGAGTCATGGATGTTTGTATCTATATAAATATGTATTCTATATCGTTGTCTAGTTATCATAATACAAGTCCAGGCTAGATTCTGGAACTTTAAATGTGACTAGATAATTTGTGTGACACTGTCCAAGATATTTCTTTATTTATTTAAATCAGAATTGGCCAGAAAGCTATGAAAGAATAGGAAAATCTTGTCATCCTTATTTGAAACTTAGTGTTAACCCGCGTCTTCGTCTGTCGTCCAGTCGAAATTTTATATACCAGATTTTGAGTTAGATCATAAGCTATCAAACAAAAAAAGTATCGTCAAAATCGGTTCAGTAGTTTTTGCGTGATGCACGAACAAACAATCAAACACACAAACAAACAAACACACAAACAAACAAACAAACACACAAACAAACAAACACACAAACAAACAAACACACAAACAAACAGACAGACAAAATTTCTAAAAAGGTTGATTTCGAGTCAGGGAAGGGATCCCTAAAAACCATATTGTTATCTCTTTTTTTTGTAAATATCTTCAATGTACAGACACACTTCAGTTACAGTTTTATAATACAGTGAAACTTGGTTAAGTGGGACCTGGATAAGTGAGAAACCTCCATAGCTGGAACTCATGCTGAGGTCCCGACACTTTAGCACTGAATTACCTCTGTTAGTGGGACAAAGCAAACCTCTATATCTGGGATTCGTTCTTTCGATTTTATCGCCATAATTACCTCCATAATTGAGACAGCGAGTGTATTTTACCTCTTTTACTGAGACTACATTTTAAAGAATACTTTTCTATCTGACCTCTGTAACTGAGATAAATCAATTTATCACCTCTCTAACTGGCACTATAAATTATGTTTACGGACTAATTCTTAGTCTACCCGCAAATTCCACACTTGGCTAATTTTGTGCCTCATGAACTCCAGTTTTAGTTTTTTTTTGCTATCATCCGGATGCTTATTTGAAAAATGCCGAAACGAAGGCTCAAATCTTTATCAGTACGTGAAAAACTAAAATTAATATCCGTTATGAAAGTGGGAAGACACGCGATGAAGTATGTGTCGAACTTAATGTGCCAAAATCTACTCTTTGTAGAATCATTCAGAATAAAGATAAAATTCAGTCGCGATGTTCTGAAGGACAAGGAAAACTAAAACGTGTACCTACGTTTATCAGAATATCCTGAACTTGAACAGTGTTTGCTAACATGGGTCAAGCAATTTCGTAACAAAAACGTTCCGATAAGTGGACTATGAGTAAAGAAAAGGCACAAGATTTTTCGCGAAGGCTATGTATTGATAATCGCACCTTTATAACTGAGATGACCTCTATTCTCGCCTCTATTAGTGGAACCCTCTGTAAATGAGACAGATATTTATTTGTACCTTGATATCTGAGACACTGGGTAAGTGGAATACCTCTTTAAGTGAGACAAATTTGGAGGTCCCTTCAAGTCCCAGTTATCCAGGTTTCTGTAGTTTAGTTTAGATAAAGTATAACTTCTTGTAAAAGTCAGCAGCAAAATGGGATGCATCAAGAAGCAGTTCTTAAGACGTAATGGACGTGGAAATACTTCGGAGACATCTTTTATTTTTCATTTTACGACTAGATTTATACCATTTACCGAAACTAAAGTCATACCTCAGTATTTTTGAATAGTTCATCTAGTGAAATCATCAACTGAATACACGATTGGAATTACTTCACTCGATAGAAAATCGTCACAAAGATGACGTATTTTCATGCATTTTTAAACATTTTTCTCGGTTTAGAAGAACTATTCTATTCTATATTTTAAAAAATGGCTGCCATCTTGGGTATGTGATGATTTTGCCAATGTCGAGTTTTTATAGCAAAAGTGCTTGACGTTGTACGGTTATATTGATATTTTGGTGACTTCAAGGGTTGTTCTTATAAAAGAACAATATCCTGAGCCACTGGATTTCCACTGTGGACCGGGGATGGGGCAACCGACGCGCACGCGACCACCCAATAGCAGAGCCACAGAGCAAATCTTAAAACAGTTTCCGATTGTTGGTATTTATACTCACATATTCACCATTAGTTTAACTAGTGCAATCATAAATAAAATCTAGAAAAAGTACTTTAGTTAGTTGTTTTTAATCGAAAATACGGCTCTCGCACACACTTTTCGGAGCGCTCGGCAATCGCGTTTCTCATAGAAAATATTCGTCGGGACCTATGGCCCCTTAATATTGGATTGGGCCACAAAAAGATGCTGTGAGGGCCGCAAGTTTTTGTTTGTAACAGCATCACTCAAAAACTACTGAACCGATTTTGATGATTTTTTTAAAGCTTTATCAGAGTCCTTCTGCTGACACTTTTTTAAGAGAGTGATCAGACCATCAAACTGAAAAAATTTCTATACGGGACCATAATCAAAATCGTGATAAAAGAATCTGCTGTCCCATACATTTGGATCGAGTAGGTTTGCATGGAGCAGCCCGCGGTACTTGTTTGGATGTCCCTGGCCTACCACGAAGCTCCAATTGTACGATAGATACATTACATAAAACATACTCACACATACACACACAGCATATTACTGTATAATTAGTATTGTACATTTTTAGGGTTCCATAGTCAAACAAGGAACTCTTATACTTTCGTCCATTCTGTCTGACTGTCTGTATGTATGCCCCGCTTCAATAACTCGCTTATTTTTGCTCCTATTGAATCGAAATTTGGCATGAAGACAGATAACATAGCGTAACGTAAGTACTTTCAGTGAAAATTATAACGGATGCTGTAGCTCAACCAGTTTCGGAAAAAAAACAGTAAAATATGTTTGTTCTCTGTTGCAAAAACTAGATGGCGTTGCAGGAAATTAAGTCGCGCTATCGTTAGGTTGCACCACAGATCACCTCCAATAGATACCGCATACAGGGCCGCCGACGCGCACCACACATCTATGATTTTGCACTGATATAAGCGAAGGGATAGAGTGAGATTGGAATAGTGCGACCTTGAAATGGCCAATCATGTTGCATTATTTCGTGCCCCGCTACCCGCACCTACCGCCAAAAATGGTGACTGTACGAAATTTCGATTATTCCCGTCCAGTAACACCCCTTACTGTCACACTGTTACTGGTTGGGAAAAATATTCGTCATCGAGTAACAGTGTGGCTGGTTGGGATCATTTATTCCCGTCCAGTAACACCCCTACTGTCACACTGTTACTGGTTGGGAAAAATATGTGTCATCGAACAACAGTGTTGCTGGTTGGGATAAATTAATCCACATCGGGTAACACTGTTACTCGATGAACCATTTTATTACCATCCAGAAACACTAGCTCTTTGTAATGTAATATCAGGTATAGGTAATACTTAATTTTGTATACCGTGTTACTGGTTGGGATGAAATAAGTTATATAGAATCTATGCCATTTATGACTCTAAGGGCCTGTTTCACCACTTTTAGATAAGTTCTTGTTAGCTTATCCGACAGCTCATTTTACACATTTTGTATGAAGAATATGTCAAATGAGCTGTCGGATAAGCTAACAAGAACTTATTCGGAAGTGGTGAAACAGGCCCTAAGTCTGAAGTGATAAATTTTCATTCATAATACGTTCTAAATATTGATATCATAATAGGATAAGATTGAAATAAAATACATATCATAAGTATAGAGTATACAAATATAATGTTTATTCTAGAAAATCTGTCAGTGTAGTATAATCAGCGTTTTTTATCTATCACAATAATCAACAAACTATTATCACAATAATTATTTTTGTAGTATAATCAGCCTTTTTATCTATCACAATAATCAACATTTATATAAGGTCTAACAAAATTAGCTGAAACTATTTTAAGGGGAGTATCAGACCATCAAACTGAACAACTTTCTCTATGGGACCAATATAGAAATCGCGAAAAAAAAATCTACTGTCCCACACATTCGGGTCGAGTTAGTTTGGCATTTTTGTATGGGACAGTAGATTTTTTTTTCGAGATTTCGAGAATTTTGTTAGACCTTATATAAATGTTGATTATTGTGATAGATAAAAAGGCTGATTGTACTACAAAAATAATTATTGTGATAATAGTTTGTTGATTATTGTGATAGATAAAAAACGCTGATTATACTACACTGACAGATTTTTTTGAATAAACATTATATTTGTGTACTCTATACTTATGATATGTATTTTATTTCAATCTTATCCTACTATGATATCAATATTTAGAACGTATTATGAATGAAAATTTATCACTTCAGACTTAGGGCCTGTTTCACCACTTCCGAATAAGTTCTTGTTAGCTTATCCGACAGCTCATTTGACATATTCTTCATACAAAATGTGTAAAATGAGCTGTCGGATAAGCTAACAAGAACTTATCTAAAAGTGGTGAAACAGGCCCTTAGAGTCATAAATGGCATAGATTCTATATACTTAACTTATTTCATCCCAACCAGTAACACGGTATACAAAATTAAGTATTACCTATACCTGATATTACATTACAAAGAGCTAGTGTTTCTGGATGGTAATAAAATGGTTCATCGAGTAACAGTGTTACCCGATGTGGATTAATTTATCCCAACCAGCAACACTGTTGTTCGATGACACATATTTTTCCCAACCAGTAACAGTGTGACAGTAGGGGTGTTACTGGACGGGAATAAATGATCCCAACCAGCCACACTGTTACTCGATGACGAATATTTTTCCCAACCAGTAACAGTGTGACAGTAAGAGGTGTTACTGGACGGGAATAATCGCGAAATTTTCATCATGCGGTATCTATTGGGGGTAATCTGTGGGATGCACTAAGAAAGACGAAATAACTTCAATTTTCTTATGCAACGGCTACGGAACCCTATCATGGGCGAGTAGGTACGACACGCTCTTGGCCGGTTTTTAAATATTGGTTTTGATTACAGGGTGTTTGCTGAGCTTCCTGAGACGTATACCCTGACGCCTGAGCAATTACAATTTTACAACGACAAAGGATACTTGGTTATCAAGGAACTACTCGACTTCACGTCATTGTACTCATATAAGTAAGTTACTGCCTCCGTGGTCTAATGGTTAAGAGCATTGGGCTCTTGACTCTTGAGGTCGTGGGTTCGATTCCCACGGGGGACACCTAGTGATATGTCACTTTGTGGGTTTTTCCCCAGTTGGTTAGGACATTGCAGGCTGAATCACCTGATTGTCTGAAAAGAAAGATGATTCCGTGCTTCGGATGGCACGTTAAGCTGTTGGTCCCGGCTACTACGAGTATCTCTGGTGGTAGTCGTTACATAAAAACCACGTCAGAGGCGGTTTGAATAAACTCTGACACCAGAGCCTGCAGCCTGATCGATAAGAAGAAGTTACTAAGTCGTAAGCAGATAATATTTTTGCCCAACCCAGGAATGCATAACTAATTGGAGGTATTGTATGGAAGCGACTTCTTAAAATAATAGTGGGATTTTTTTTATCATTTAAATATTTTCAGCTCAGACCATCAAACTGAACAACTTTTACTAAGGAAGCAAAAAAGCGTAAAAAAAGAAATCTGTTGTCTCAAACATTTGAGTCGAGTAGGCATTGCAGTTTAGTATGGAACAGCAGATTTTATTTTTGCTCCCATAGAAATAGTTTGATGGTCTGAACCACCCCTGAAATTTTCGAAACTGTAAAATCATCCAGAATAATTTATTTTAAAAAATCGATACAAAAGTGCATTGCATAATAGCCAACACCTAAACTTAAGGTGGTTCAAGGGCTGTCAATTTCATACAAAACTTTGTCGTAGGACACTCGTAGACGATGTTAATAAAAGTAATGTTTTATTTATGGAAAAATAACTTAAAAAACCTAGATTGCGCGTATCAAATAACATTTAAAATTCATAGTATAATTACGAAGATAGGCTTTGAAATTTTGTATGAATAATTTCAAAACGTGATATCTTCGTAATTATATTCCGTCTACGAGTGTTCTACGACAAAGTTTTGTATGGACGGAAACCACCTTATAATGCATTCGATTATCCTATCATCTCTGAAAATAACTACCTACCTATATAAAACCTTGTGACCTCAAGAATACATTACAGAAGTCAAACCACGTTATGCATATTTTGCAAATGAAATCCTTTAGGTCAGAATAACAATATATTTTCCATTGTTTGTCTGTCATTTTGTAGTCATGAGCTTAAGGGGTACCGACCCTTCGGTGCTGCAGTTAAACGTACCTATTTTTTGTATTTCTCAACAATTAAGTATAAAACATTGCCAAAAAACAAGAATGTCACATTGTAGTCATTATTGTTTTTATATAAGATCAAATTTAATTAGTTGGTTAAACTTAAGAAACGCATTTGGTATCTGTTACTGAGTCCAATTGCGTTGTAATGACTCCCCGCTCGATCATATGATTCTGAGGTCAATGTCCGCCCGCGCCCGGATACTGTTTGTATGCACTACGCGTACCTTACGCACGATAATAATAATTTTGTTAATCATCAATACTAATTATAAACATTGATAATGCAATCTGTTATCATTAACAAGTGCCCTGGTTCAGTTTCGCCAACTAATTAAAAATGGACTGGACTTCTGGACTTTCGGGCTGGTTAGTTTGTAATAACTTCCAGTAGATGGCACGCACGTCCCCTTAAGACGCAATATAGATTGAAAATTTCGTTCTCTGGTTAGTGGGCTGGTCCCGCCTGAGACAAATTTTTCAATCTTTAATTTAATTATTTTTTTAAATAGATTAACGGACTCTTGCTTGTGCGTCAGCAGTCATTTCCGCCAGTATCAAGCAGTTTGTAGGAGTATCTATCCGAATCTCAAGGATTGTTCTTGAACAAAAGTGAATTGAGAATAGATTGCGGAGCCTGGTGGCAAGCTCAAACGCGAACCGCGCGAACACCACGCGAAAGACAACCGCTCGCTGCAAAACTCGTAACGTAACTGGTGAATTTTTGGGTTTAAAAGCTTACCTACCTTATTATCGTGTGGGCAGCTAGCCTAGGTGTCAGATTTTTAAAACCACCTAACGGCATCTGACGTGGTTTTTTAATGTAACGACTACTACCACCAGATATAGTAGCCGGGGTCAACGGCTTAACGTGCCATCCGAAGCACGAAATTATCTTTCTTTTCAGACAATCAGGTGATTCAGCCTGCAATGTCCTAACCGATTGGGAAAAAATGCACAAAGTAACATGTCACTAGGTGCCCCCCGTGGGAATCGAACCCACGATCTTCAAGTCAAGAGCCCAATGCTTTAGACCACGAAGGTACTAAATTCTGCCCGCGACCTAAGCAGATACAGACCTAAAAGTTTTACGTAGCCTTATTTACCTATTCATTGTGAACCTCAGTTGGAAAACCAGTATCTTCAATAACACAATTGCCTCTTTGTTACAACAATAATAATACTTGGTTTAGATTTTTTTTGCTTGGTTATGAACAGGTTACAAAATTCAACATATTCTACTATATTTCCGAACAACGCAGGATATGACATTGTATAGATTGTATCTATAAAAACATCGAGTTTTGGAAAACAAAACAAAAGCCAATGCGGGTTTTGTATGGAAGGATGGCGCCTTACGAGTATTTTTCGTGGTTGTTTTTGGAGCGGCCATCAAACAAACTTGAATATTTTAGTTCAGAATAAAGTACAAAAACTTGTTCTGACATGTACCTATAGAATACAGCGTGTTACAAAAATAAAAATAAACATTTAAAACTTTTAAGGGGGTTGTTTAGAACATCAAACTGAACAACTTAGTAAATTTTTAGTTTAGTATGGAACTTCCGAATTTTTTTTCTCGATTTCGATATTTGTCCCATAGTGAAAGTTGTTCAGTTTGATGGTCTCAATTACCACCCCCTTAAATGTTTATTTGTAGTTTTGTAACACCTTGTATAGTCGTGAGCATAATATAATAAGTAAGTAAGTATGTGTTTTAACTTTGTTTTTCGTTTTGCAGGCAACGTTTCATACAAATATGTAATGGAATTGTTGACAGAGGACACATAACTGTGGTTAAAGAACCAGCCCTTATCAAGACTGGGGTCAAAGGGGAGGATCTTATCAATAAGGTCAGTCAACTTATTAATTTATAGTGTGACAGCTATTTATCTACATATATCTTATACAGCATAAGCATAATATGCTCACGACTATATTCCCCGAGGGGGTAGTCTGAAACCTCAGAACATCCACGATTCACCAGTAGTACCGAAACTCTGTCCAGTGTGACGGGGGGTGAGCCCGTCGCCACTTATAATGGACAGTGGGTACAATACACGCCTTGAAATTGAAGCATGCAGGTTTCCTCACGATGTTTTCCTTCACCGAAAAGCCAGTGGTGTTACAAATCGTACATAAATTCCGAAAAATTCATTGATACGAGTCGGCTTAGACGGGGATCGAACCATCGCCTCCTGCACGGCAGGCAAGGTTACTCGCCACTGGACCACCACGTTTTTTTCTTATGCAGGGTCCTTTATAATATGCTGATGGTATTTAAGGAGATGATCAGACCATCAAACTGGACTACTTTCTCTATGTAATGGGGCAAATGGGACGGCAGATGTTTTATTTTTTTCGGGGTTGTCTCCAAAGTGAATGTTGTTCAGTTTGTTGGTCTAAAAACCATCTCTTTAAATATTACTAGGGTGTTTTGCTACATCTAAAACTATACCGGATGGTTTTTTTACCGTTCCTTATCTTTCAGGGGTGGTTCAGACCGTCAAACTGAACAACTTTTCCTATGGGAGTAAACCTAAAATAAAAAAAAAAATTCTGCTACTCTGTACTAAACTGCGATGCTTATTCGACTCAAATTTACGAGAGAGCTTTCTTTTTACGAATTCATGTTTGCTTCCATAAAAAGTTGTTCAGTTTGATGGTTTGAACCACACTCGGAAATTTCGAAACGGTAAAAAAAACATCCCGGTATAATTGGGAGTGAATACCTTGTTAATATTTTTTTTAATGTTAATTGCAGCTCCAAGACATTCTGTTCGACGATGTGTTCATGCAGTACACAGAGAACCCTCGGTTACTTAATGTGCTGTCCCAGTTCATAGGTGAAGACATCACAGCTATGCACAGCATGTTCATTAATAAACCACCAGGCTCCGCCAGACATCCGCCCCATCAGGTGAGACGATCCATAAATACAAATGTGTTAATGCAGTACACAGAGAACCCTCGGTTACTGCATGTGCTGTCCCAGTTCATAGGTGAAGATATCACAGCAGGGCACATCATGTTCATTGATAAACCACCAGGCTCCGCCAGACATCCGCCCCATCAGGTGAGACGATCCATAAATACAAATGTGTTCATGCAGT
The DNA here is from genome assembly GCA_963693445.1 of Agonopterix heracliana. Lineage (NCBI taxonomy): Eukaryota > Metazoa > Arthropoda > Insecta > Lepidoptera > Depressariidae > Agonopterix > Agonopterix heracliana. The sequence goes on from OY856332.1 coordinate 3,675,600, forward strand.
ACACAGAGAACCCTCGGTTACTGCATGTGCTGTCCCAGTTCATAGGTGAGCCACGCGTGTCTTCTGTTTCTGTATAAACCGTGGCTTAGGTACCTTTAAAACATATTCGGGAAGTCTAATCGGTTCCTAACTGGCTAATTCAGCATCCATTACCTGATCTAATCTCTCTATTTTTAAAGTGTAGAGCTCAAATCAAGCAATAGATACATTTAAGGCCTCCGCACATTGCAGCGATATTATCGACAGCGATATCGCGACACCTTACACACTGCAGCGATTCCGCGATTCGCGTCACGCATGCGCCCCACCACTGAATGTAGTCGAAAGAGTTCCGATAATATCGCGGCAGTGTGTGGGATCGAGCGCGTCCCCATACAAAATGTACTGAGAACAATTATCGCAAAATCGCAGCGATATTATCGCTCGATAATATCGCGGCAGTGTGTAGGATCGCGCGCGTTCCCATACAAAATGTACTGGAAACAATTATCGCAAAATCGCAGCGATATTATCGCTCGATAAAATCGCTGCAATGAGCGGAGGCCTTTAGCCATACAGGGTTATGCAACGAACGTTTTAATTCTATCGTTACGCACTAATTCGTTGGTAAAACACGCTAGGTCTTAGTTCTATCGTTCGTTACGCACTAATTAGTTCTAATTATTTAGTGTACGATAAAACTAACACACTACTTTGTATTGTAAAAGGTTTGGACAAGAAGGTGTCTGTAAAAACCGGTCAAGCGCGAGTCGCCGACTCTCGCACCTAGTGTTATAAGAGATAAGTGTACTTTTTGCAACCATCAGCAGCAAGGCTGATTCAGTGTTTGTGGGGTGTAGAGCATCTCTGTGATGGGGATGGATCAGGTCTGCCTGCATAACGTCAGTTGGTTTAGGAGTCACAGACGTTTGAAGGTCAGTAAAAATTAACGATCAGCTGCAAAGCTGATCGTATGATATTATTGTAGTATGCACTGTAGCTATGTGAACAGTACAAAAACTGACATGGTTCATCAGTCGGTTTAGGAGTTTCAGCCGTTCAAAGGTCCGACCTTTGAATGGCTGTAAAACCTAAATCGACGGGCAGTTCATGTAATTTTTTGTACTGTTCAAATAGCTACAGTGCATATTACAATAATATCATACGATCAGCCTTGCAGGTGATCGTTAATTTTTTACTGACCTTCAAACGTCTGAAACTCCTAAACCGACTGACGTTATGCAGGCAGAACTGATCCATCCCCATCACAGAGATGCTCTACACCCCATAAACACTGAATCAGCCTTGCTGCTGATGGTTGCAAAAAGTACACTTATCTCTTATACTATAGGTTTCCGTACCATCATATTAAAAAATAGGTACTCTCCTTAGCGTGAGCCCGACACACTCTTGACCGGTTTTTATTATTTTAGTGTATGTTTATAATTAAATAACACAAAGTTTGACGCTTGTACCATATAGAGCAAAAACTTGAAAAAAACATGCTTCTTGTATGGGGGACCCTCCCCACCCCCTAATTTTTTACTTAGTATATAACGCCATAATAACGCAAGCTATTAAAGTTCAAAAGATACAGCCATTTATAGATAGGACGGACGGTCGGACGGACATCGTAGGCTAGTCCCATTTGTATCCTTTGTGTTCGGGACTCTAAATATGTCTTCTTGGTGTTTAAAATTTATCATCATCATCATCTCAGCCGATGGACGTCCACTGGTGGACACTGTGGACACAGGCCTCCCCCCAAGGATCGACATAACGACCGGTCCTGCGCTGCCCTCATCCAAAGGGTTCCCGCCACCTTCACCAGGTCGTCGGTCCACCGTGGGGGGGGCCTACCCACGCTGCGCTTTCCAGTACGCGGTCGCCACTCGAGAACTTTTCAGCCCCATCGGCCATCGGTTCTGCGAGCAATGTGCCCCGCCCACTGCCACTTTAGTTTAGCAATTCTTTGGGCTAGCAGTCAGCTACACTGGTTCTGCGGATTTCTTCATTTCTGATTCGATCTCGCAGGGAAACTCTGAGCATAGCCCTCTCCGTTGCCCTTTGGGTGACTTTCAGCCTTTTTATGAGGCCTTAAAATTATTTAATCTCATTCCAGGATCTCTATTACTTTCCGTTTCGTCCTGCCGACAAAATCATAGCGTCGTGGACTGCTATCGACCATGTCACGCTCGCGAATGGATGCTTGTACGTCGTACCTGGCTCTCACAAGCTTGACAAGTTATATGAACACGGGAATTTGAAGGTATGACTTATACACCCTGTTTTTCAATTAGCCTGAGAAGTGGGTCATGCTACACCACTATACGCGCCTATACTAAGATCTGACCGTTTCTATTGATGTACCAGGAGAGCAGATCACTGGTGGTAGTAGTCGTTACATAAAAACCACGTCAGAGGCCGTAAGGCGGTTTGAATAAACTCTGACACCAGGGCTTTGCAGCCCACTCGATAAGAAGAAGCAGATGTGTGCAAGGGGTTACGTTTAATCTCTTGTACTCTTCTGCTCTCCTGGTACTTTTCAATCAATTCTCAATGCTTATCAGCCTTTTAGGACACGATATTGCAACTCGCACTTGGCCGATATTCTTTGATAAAAAGTTTGCATTGGTGATATATTGCAACTCGAACTTGGCCGATTTTACACAGGATTGTATACAGGAGGTACATTTTCGATTCACAGCACATCAGTAGGACCAACAGAAACAGGTGTCGCTGGTGGACCTACTAGTAAGACAAAATAGTAGGACCACGAGAAAACGCCGCAATTGTTCTATAGTTACAAGATAGTTGCAATTACAAGACTCCATCACCTATTAGCTTGGCGAACGAAATGTGATTTGAGTGAAATGTTACACAGGGATTCATTCATACATCGCCGCCGGGTTGCCTAACAAAATCTTGCTGCAAGTACCTTTACCATTATCATTTTTGGTACAATTTTTTCCAACAGTTGCACCTTTGGGTAGTAAATGAGGTGCCATCGGAAGTAGACCAATCTAAAGAACTGGAAAAACTAGGGTTGTCACCTCTCAGTCTCAACTCTAGGGTTGCCAGGAAAGACAGGCCAGGTCAGTTTCAAAGAAGTCATTTATAACCCTATAGTTGCGAAGTTGCGGCAGAGAGGCAACCCTAGTTTTTCCAGTTCTTTAGATTGGTCTCCTTCAGATGACACTTCATTTCTTCCCAAACAGATAGGTGGAAAAAATTGTACCATAAATCACCATGGAAAAGGTACTTGCCGCGAGATTTTGCTAGTATAAACTTTCACTTACGGCGTAATATTAGGTGGAAATACCTCGGAGGCATCTTTTATTTTTCATTTTACGACTAGATTTATACCATTTACCGAAACTAAAGTCATACCTCAGTATTTTTGGATAGTTTATCTAGTGAAATCATAAACTGAATACACGATTGGAATTACTTCACTCGATAGAAAATCGTCACAAAGATGACGTATTTTCATGCATTTTTAAACATTTTTCTCGTTTTAGAAGAACTTAAAATAGTTTCCGATTTTTTGCGTTTATACTCACATATTCACCATTAGGTAAAAAATCTAGAAAAAGTACTTTGGTTCGTTCTTTTTACGCACACACTTTTCGGAGCGCTGAGCAATCGCGTTTCTCATAGAAAATATTCGTCGGGACCTATGGCCCCTTAAATCACATTTCGATAGGTGCATAAATTTACGATAGCCTTCCAAAAAAACTTGACATAGCTAGCGAATTGTAAATTTACAGGACTCAAACAAGCTCTACCACGGTATACTGCAAGAGGAAGCAGTAGCACCTCTCGACAAGCGAATCCAGCTGGAAATGAGTCCTGGTGACACCGTGTTCTTCCATCCACTGCTCGTTCACGGTTCTGGGCCCAATGTTACTAAGGTATGTTTTACAAATAGTAATAGTAATAAGGATAAGAATAAATTACATTTATTTACTGAGTTAGCGCTTTATTTTTCACACGGAAATAAAGAATGAATATAATTATCATTGTAAACCAACACGATGGGCGAATTTCGTACAAACTGCTATTCTTCCAGCAAACTTTTCATGATCTATTCGGGGCTTCGGTTAGAATTGTTACAAATTATTTACTACTAAGGACGCATACATATTTTCACGCCTGTCTCCGACTGGGGTAGGCAGAGACAATGGAACGCCACCTGCTACGATCCTGACAAACCTCTCTAGCTTCCTCCACATTCATTAGTCCTTTCATGCATGCTCGTTGGTTTCGGGAGGTCTGACCTGGATATTTTTAAGCACGTCACCAATTTGGGTGTGTGAGCGTGTATGGTTTGCGCTTGCGCGTTGTGTGTGGGCATGCGTGTATGTGTGAGCGTTAAAGTTTTGCTAGATTCTTGTACAACAGCTGTTTGCAGTCTGTTTAGCTAGACTAAACTCTAGAATTTATAAAATCCGTGCATCTGTGTGTGCGTTCGTGTGAGGTGTGCGAGTTATGCTAAACTCACTCACACACACAACACTTACTAAGGTTTGCACTCTAGCAGCTATAATGTGCGTGTGTGTTCTAGTGTGATAGAGTGTTGTGGTAAAGCATTGAAATGTGCTGAAGTGTGTTTGTATGCAAGTGTGTACCTACTGCGTGTGTGTGAGTGTGTAATTTGTGCTAGAGGGTATGTGATTGTGGGTGCGTGCATGTTGTGCTAGTCTTTGTGTGTGCGTTTTTGTGATATTTGTAGTTTACTTTACATTGTTAAATTTGTCAACGTTGCAGAGCTACCGCAAGTCAATATCGTGTCACTACGCGGCCAGTTCGTGCCACTACATAGACGTGAAGGGCACGGTGCAGCAGGCGGTCGCCGGGGAGATCGAGGCCGAGGCCAAGAGGCGCGGCTTTGACGTCACTTTCCAGGTAAATACACTCTTAGTGCCACCCGTACATGTCGCAGAGCTACCGTAAGCATTGACTTACCAACTACTGGACTTACCAAAAACAAAAGAGCATCAAAACGTATCAAAAGAACTAGTTGCGCGACTGTCTTCGTTGGATCGTCCGACTACGCGGACGTATACAGGTGTGAAAGAAACCCTGTTGGAGCCTTTAGGGGGTGCTTCAGACCATCAAACTGAGCAACTTTCACTATGGAGCGAATTTCTGAATAATGAAAAAAAAAATCTGTCGTCCCATACATTTGAGTCGAGTTGGTACTGCAGTTTTGTAAGAAACTGGTGTATTTTTCGCGATTTGGATGTTGGCTCCTTAGTGAAAGTTGTTCAATTTGATGATCTGAAGCACGGCTAAAGGCTCCAACAGGGTTTCTTTTACATACTGTATAATGCCGTGCCGCGATGGGATATGAACTACGCAAGCAAAATGAAAATGAAATTCAGCATTTTCAATGTTTTTGGTTGTTTTATATTCTACTAGTGTTTACCCGCGACTTCGTCCGCACAAATTACATAACATATTTTAAGTCAGATCATGAGATATCAAACAAAAAAAGTTTCATCAAAATCGGTTCAGTAGTTTTTGCGTGACGAACAAACAAACAAACAGACAGACAAAATTTATAAAAAAGGTTGATTTCGAGTCAGGGATACCTTTAGAAACCAAACCGATTTGGGAAACCATATCGTAATCCTTTTTTTGTAAATATCTTCAATGTACAGACACACTTCAGTTACAGTTTTATAATAGTTTAGACTACACGTACTTAGGTTTGTAGGTACCTATAGGTTAGTCTCTGACACTTTTTTTGAGAAGTGTCTACTAGACCCGGTGTGTCCTAACTTGAAAGACATTGCCCAATCCCGTTTCGCATGCAAAACTGTTAAATTTTGAATTTGAATTTTATAAGAAATCCCACTGCAGAAAAGGATAATTTCCACCGGCAATGGTCTCAGTAATACATAACGACACTAGCTTGCCAAAGCCCAACCATAAATCATCATAGTTGCTGACAACTTGTAGTTTAACATACTCTTTCTTATTACTCCAGTAAAGTTACGGATCGCTTGTATGGCGAATGTAAATAATTTGTAATAGCCGGTTTTTTCTTTCATATTGTAGATTATAATTCTAGTTGTCATTTAGATTGAAAATCCCCCTAAAAAAATTCTTAAATAATTAAACAAAGAAAAAAAAAATCATGTAAAATTGGCAAAAAATAGTATATACAATTTTTTAATGCCATTTGTTAAATATATTTGTATTCTTTTATATTAGAAGTAAATCCAACGAAGAATCAGCACGGAACCTTTGTTTTTAAATAAGTCGAAATTACGAAAAACTCAATTTTAGTACTCAATTTACACGGTGTATAACATTACAGTGTAAACTCATAACCTAAAACAAACAATAAAAATTAAAAAAGAAAGAAATCTGACACTATAAATAAAAAATTTACATTTTAGTATTAAAAACTAAAAATACGAATTTTAGTGGGATTCGTTAATAAAGAATCCTAATATCATTTGTATGAACGATCTAGCAAAAAAATTGCTTATTATAAATTATTTCCTTTCGACCCGTATTTTTACTGGAGTGGACTATATACCTTATAGTACTCTTAACAGGAAAACAAACAAATTGTTTGAAATTTTTGCAGGAATCATGGAGCTATAGAAGTAAGCAAGTGAAAGGGGTAAGGTCTAACTTATAAATTAATTAATTAAATATTTTTGTATGGTTTATCTGGTGTATAAATATATTCATTTATAATGTATAAATGCAAGTAAATATCATTAATCTGGGACACGAATTGCGTGGTGCAATCCTACCTTAAGGTGTATATCCACCAGCTACGATATTATGCGATGCGTAGGAATAAAAATTCGAGTTTTTATTTTTTTATAAAAATTTCCTAAAAATTCAACAGATGACCATGTTCATCGCTCCATCGAGAAATGTGCTACTGTGCCTGCCTTTTAAAGGTCAAGGAATCGAGCCCATACAATCATAATTATCAGACGCAGTTTCAAATTTTTAACTACAACTTATTCGTAAATAATGAAATATTACCGATGGGTACATATCAGAATACCGAAAATCATAATGTCGTAATTTAAAAGACCTTAGCCCAAAAGACCCGAAATCAAAATGTATGAAACTTGAAAGACCCAGTTTTCAAAATACCAAAAGTTTATAATACTTTATTTTATTTTATTTTATTAGAAAAATCTACAGTTACTACAGTTATTTTCCGTGAACATACAACCCGGTGTTACATAATACCTAGTGTGCAAAGTTACAAATGATAAAAACGGACCAAGTTATATCGTGTAGGTAGCGAAAAATAAAAATGTTTTAAGTACAAAGTTTAGGTACCCATTACAAATGTTCCACTCATCGGAACATAGTCCGATAAAAGTATAAGGCGAGCAATAGACGCCCCGGACATTACAGTTACGTAGGTATGTAGAAATGTATCTTCCTTTCAATTATCTTTTCCCCTGGATGAGTACGTGTGATCACAGAACACTATAGGGAGGCTAGAAGTGCAAGGTAGGGGTAGAACGCGTGCCACATGGTTATGTAATAATTTGCATAACACCATAAGGCGCGCGACGTGGTGCGTGCGAGGGGGCATGAGTAGTTGTAGCGGCGTGAGCGGGAAGACCGAACGTTTAATTTACCCGAACCCAAAAAATCTTATTACAAAATACCTATGCCTAAAATAACTTATTTTAAATAATCGAAATTGAATACATTCCAGTGCAAGTTTAGTACCTATCGTTACACCTTCAATGTTTTGTTACAATAATTTTAACGCTTTGTCAAGTTTTAAAGACATAATTATTCCCATACATTTTAGTCGGGTATATATATATCGGGCAGTTTTGTATGGGACGTTGATATTAAATACACATTTTAATGTTATGAATACTTACAAATATGAGAAAATATTTTGTTGGGGTGAGGAAACCCCCATTTTTTTAAATAAAACACGTTTTGATGTCAAAAAAACCTTTCTGTACTGGCATTGGCACCGGGCCGTAGCGGAGCGAAGCGGAGCCTTTTTGACAGAAGTAAGGGGTGCAATATAGAATCGCGGAGCGAAGCGGAGCAAACACGTTTCGACTTTTCTCTCAACCCCCCCTTTCTCGCAGGGTCCCAGTAAAAAAAACACTGTATACCATTCGTATTTGGTAACTTCTGTTTCTGTTTGACTAACTATCTAATCGAATGGTTTCTATGCCCGTTTCCCTGTATCTCCTATGGTTTCGGATTTTACTGTCCCAGTAAAAAAAAACACAATGTATACCATTCCTATTTGGTATATTAAAAACGGGTATTTTAAACATTTGACATTATAAGCATTTGGTCTTTTAAGTTTCGGTATTTTACGGTAAGGTCAACTGGGTTAAGGTATTATGAATCTTTTGGTATTTTGATTTCGGGTATTTTGGGCTAAGGCATTTTAAATTAAGGCATTATAGTTTTTGGTATTCTGATATGTACCCATTACCGATATTAAACGATGCGTTGTCGTCTTTTCCCTCTTTATTATTTTAAAGAAACATTTTTTTTAAATTCTATGCGCAAAGACCGTGGCGCCATCTAGCCATAGGAAACCACAGGAAAACGCTCATTCTTGCACATCGCATCGGATTCTAGCCCGTGGACAAGCTCCTTTAGGTATTTTTGGTATTATTATGTTACCTACTAATAAACATATTTTATTATATTTTTTAATAAAACAAATATATTAATTGTTGATAATGGTTTTATTTCAAAAGTCTTAGGTCCGGTCTTACAATTAGATACATTACTTGAATAGATTAATACTCTGCTTTATATTATTTTACAAAAACAACCAGCTTAAAAATTATTCTTATTTTAAATGTCAAATTACTTAAATCTTAGTCCAGATGACGGGCCATACGCGACAGAATTGTTCATTATGACAAATGCAGCTAACTCAATGCGCTTAAACAGGGTTGTAAAAACACCCTTGTAATACTTAAGGGGGTGCTTCAGACCATCAAACTGAACAAATTTCACTATGGAGCAAACTTCGAAATCGTGAAAAAAAATTGCTGTCATTGTTTTCCGCACAAATTATATACCTAAAATAATCCTAATAATCCTTCCTATAATTTTTATTAACATTGTATTGAAATCTTGTGTATATGGGACCTTGTATCCTGAAATAAATGATTTTTATTTTTTTATTTTATTTATTTACAACCTGTATGTAGACCTGAAAAGGTACCTAATAGCGCTTGTAACGTACATAGTTATCATTTCTAATCGCAATGCTAATCTCTTAAAGAGAGGAGAAACATTACTTAAACGAAGACCGCCATAAGGTGCCTTTTCCTCATAGTTTTGTCTTTTAAGAATTGCAACATCCTGTCGTGCGTTGTCTTGAGTCAGAGTGCACAAGTGTCGGGACGCTTTATAACAAGCTACCGCAACGCAGCAAATAACGCGATGTTGCAATGTTAAGTGTGAGGACTGATGACACATCTAACTTTACGCGCCTACTAGGGAAAATGGCGCGTACTGTAGGCCTACCGTGAGTTTTCACCGTACTTTACTACTGTAGTAACGTCACCAATTTTGTATTGAATTTCGTACAGCGCTCCTAGTGGTTACGTTGAGAACTAATTTCTGTCATACGAATTGGCGACGTAACTACAGTAGTAAATTACAGGAAAAACTCATGGCACTCTGGTGCGCCGCCGGTACAGGGAAAAGCATTGAAAGCGTAATTTACGTCGCGTGAATTCGGCTGATGTGTTATCTCATCACACTCTGGCGCGTATATCGCCTACCTCTTTGTGTGTTTAAGAGCCCATTCACAGTAGTCTGTCTTGCAGTCCTACACCAATATTGGATCGTGAATGGTGTTGTAGTCCTACAAGGCGTCCGACGACTTTGAGTAAAATGTATGAGTAGTCCTACTTGCAGGATAGTGTGTAGGCTCGTAGTCCTACATGTAGGACTACTGTGAATGGGCTACTTAAGTAAACCACGCGCTTGTCTGCATGTGAAACACTCATTAAAAGTTTACATAGTCTCGTACACTCTGCTTCCGTCATCTGTGCTAACAATATTAATCTTACAATTTGTTTTGTTTAAGTACAAAAATGTGGTAGTATTAAAAAAGTCGGACGTGACTTACGCCTTTTTTGTCTGCGTGAAATAAACAAAGTCGCCAAATCAAAAACGTTAGTGACGTCCGCCTTGAGGTCCCTTTTGATTTGTAAGGACCAATATATTTATTTTTAGGACTAAATACTTAAATATCTGTGGAAATATTCGTAGGGTATTTTCGTTGTCTTAATAATAACATAATAACACAAATTTGTTTTCTTAAAAATAAAATTACGTTAGGTAGTTACAGTTTACTTGATTATTCATAAAAAAATCTATAAGTACCAAAAACGCCTGCGATGTAATACCTATTATATAAAATGTCTCATATTGCATTGATACTTATCAATTAATTATAATATTTATATCTATTTTATACATAAGTAATGCAAATTATACAGCGAAAGAAATATATTTACAAATAGGGACAGAAAAAATTACATTAAAAAAAAATATGCGAAAATAATAACTTATTTTTAAAACTGTGACACGAGACTAGATCTGGTTTGGAAATAAAATTAATAAAAAAATAAAAATGTGCAAAAAAAATGTTCTTAATATGTAGGTACAAAAAGTTCGGTGTTTAAAAGATAAAATCTATTGGTAACTAATTATTAATTATTTTCCTCGTCGTCTCCGTCAAAAATCTGTAATAAAAATAATAAAAAGTAAATTACGTCATATCGTTACATTATTTACAATTTACCATTACCAAAGAAAACTTATTTTTTGACTTTCTAAGAATGATTTCAGAGCCATGATTCAAATGAACATGTTTGGTGTAAAGAAAATTACATAAACAGGAACCTAAAGCTTTGTGTATATAAATGTTATCGATTCGGTATTGCCACGACTTAACTTAACTAAATTTATTCCTGTCATTTTCTAACATTCGACTAAGAAAAGAGACAGAAAACCAACAACTGACTTTAGTGCTGTCAAAGTGACGCTACACGCCCAAAAACGACTTAAATAAGATGGCGTGCATTATGATGCCATCTTATTTTGGGCGTGTAGCGTCACTTTGACAGCACTAAAGTCAGTTCTTGGTTTTCTGTCTCTTTTCTTAGTCGAATGTTAGAAAATGACAGGAATAAATTTAGTTAAGTTAAGTCGTGGCAATACCGAATCGATACCAATGTTTAATGTACCTAAATTTTATGTTTGAATTGTCAACCCTCATGGCTAGCACGCCACGCGCGATAAAAGTATCAAGACGTGTTTTTTCAGAAAAATCCATCCAAATCAAGCCAGTAATGTATACGCATTGCGTTCAAACAAACATGGACAGACAAATTGACAAAAATACCAAAAATAGTCTTAATTTCTTACTGTATTCTATCCTAAGAAAAAAATGTTCATCATAAATTTTTTTCAAATATTTTCCATGTCTGACAAGCAAAGTTTCTAGTTTTATATGAGTTTTGTTTTATTATTATGTTTAGATCACACTATAATAAAGATCTCATTCACGAATGAAAGAAGTTATGTGAGATGATTTTGTTTAGTTACAGATGCTTTTTACAGCAATTTTTTACAAAAATAAAACATTAAAAATATTTGCGAACTTCTCAAAATGCCCAATTTCCAAATAGACAAAATATTAGATTAGTAAGCTTGTGAGCGTTTAATAAAAAGATTTGTTATAAACCATACCCACAAATAAAAATATTAGATATATTTACCTTAAATATTCGAGATTATAATAAGAATAAAATTTTGTAGTAAATAATAAAAAGCTGTTACAATAAAAAAAAAATTTTTATTAATCTACGCGTAAAGAAATTGTACCTGTTCAGTATTTTTTACACATTCTAATCACATGTGTGGAATTTATTTACAAAATTGTATAACGATGTCCTTATACAAAGAGTCAACACAAATCCTTCAGAAGAAACTGTTTTCATATTTTCACTTTGGTAATTACGTCAAATGGCTATAACTTTGGTTCTATAATGTTCTTGTCCAGTAGGTTGAGAAAAAGCGTACTTCAATAAATACCTACCTGCAAAAGCCGTCGCTGCTGAATTAGAACTTATACAGGGCGAAATTTATATCATTAGCATCATTTTAAACAAACCATCAACCTGGACAACTTTTACTGTGGGAGCAAAAAAGAAATCTGCTGTTCCATATTAAACTGCAATTCCTATTCAACTAAAATGTATGCAACAACAGATTGTTTTTTTGTTCCGATCGGTTTGCAGTTTGATGCGGGGTGAAATTGATATCATTAAATATTAGTACCCTAATCCTTTTATTATACTAAGAAGTTAGATTCTTAGGGCCTGTTTCACCACTTCTGAGTAAGTTCTTGCTAGCTTATCCGACAGATAGGACGTATTATGTATGAAAATATGTCAAAATATCTGTCGGATAAGCTAACAAGAACTTACTCATAAGTGGTGAAACAGGCCCTTAGTAAATAAATAAATAAATAAATATCTTGGACAGTGTCACACAAATTATCTAGTCACATTTAAAGTTCCAGAATCTAGCCTGGACTTGTATTATGATAACTAGACAACGATATAGTGTGACCGGATTGTTTAAATAAAAACTGGATCTTCGATCATTTGTTTATATTTAGTATTACAATAATTTCGCTAGCACATCTGTCGCCGTGCGCGTACAAAAACAGTCTACCCTCGGGTCGGGCTAATAGTCCCGCCCGCTAGAATGCTTCTCGAGATATTTAAAATACAACTATACTTATAACTTTGTTACTTTACGTTATACAAAAATAGATGGATAGATGTGAGTAGGTATAATATTCTAGACGTGTAGTGGTTGTGGAGGAAACGCTTGTAACATTCGGCCATCCTGCAGTCGCTGTGTCCCACTGCGATTCGGTTGTCTACTTCCTGGTTTGTACTGTAACAAAAATGAACGCAGTAAGGCTTCTTTTGTTGTAGATAAGTGAGTTTGTGGTTAAGGGGCTACCTCCTGGTTTTACCATGAAATTGGGTAACTTGTAACCATATTTTTATTAATTAACCATGACACTTTTTGAGCTGAAAAATAAATGGAACCATCTACACGATATGAGAAGTGATGTGGTTCTTCCAGAAATCGACTTTAATGAATAAAACCGAAGAAAAGGGAATCCAAAGTCACCCCTTTTTCCAGTTGCAACCATTTTACTCTTACATTTCTAATCGGAAGAAGATGAAAATGTACAATATTGTTCAAAACACAACTCAGAATGATGTGGCTTTCCTATTTTTTCGAAGAAAACGGCAAAGTTCTGACGAGCCACGCGCTCGTTCGCATGGATCAGCATGGAAAGTCGCGGTCCCGGGATGATACGCCTTAAGTGGTAACTTTGCTTGTGAGAACAAAGTCAAGACAGTGTTGTTTGCATAGGTACCTACACTTTGAATAACAAATTATTTATTTTCTCAAACTTGTAACTTATGGGGAGAGCTCGAAATTCTTTAGTTCTCGATGGGTAACCATTATATCGTTGTTTTTGTATGGTCTCGCTCAATAAGTACTAATTTGGTTTCGCTTTAAAATTTAATTTAGTTAGTATGTAATTATGTATTCCACACAGATCTAGATAGTCATGTCACACTCACACAGCATAGTTAAACTGGATATTTCGGTATTATTTCACACAGATCTAGATAGTCGTATCACACAGCATAGCTAAACTAGATACTTAGATATTATTTCAAAAGTATTGCACACAGATCTAGATAGTCGTATCACACAGCATAGCTAAACTAGATATTAAGATATTATTTCAAAAGTATTGCACACAGATCTAGTTAGCCGTATCACACAGCATAGCTAAACTAGATATTTAGATATTATTTCAAAAGTATTGCACACAGATGTAGTTAGCCGTATCACACAGCATAGCTAAACTAGATATTTAGATATTATTTCAAAAGTATTGCACACAGATCTAGTTAGCCGTATCACACAGCATAGCTAAACTAGATATTTAGATATTATTTCAAAAGTATTGCACACAGATCTAGTTAGCAGTATCACACAGCATAGCTAAACTAGATATTTAGATATTATTTCAAAAGTATTGCACACAGATCTAGTTAGCCGTATCACACAGCATAGCTAAACTAGATATTACAATTTATTTCAAACTTCTCTAAATAATCATTATCCGTTATTTATTTCTCTTTTCCCATTCTCATTTCTCTAACTAATTAATATTTTCTGCTGATTTGTTATAATTTGGCCGTATGCTCGTTTGTTAATAGTTATTTTCTTGTTTCCATGTTGTTTAGGTATATTATGATTTATTTTGTACCATAGCTATTTTTATGTACCTAAAGTACTTAAGTACATTCTATTATTTTATAACACAATTAGTAACTAAGTAATACATTTTATTATAACTTAAGTCAATTTAGTTTCATCTTTGGATCAACTTTCTAACAAACACTATCGAATTCGTTGCCAGTATCAACATATATTATAAAAGTATCAGGATACAACAGGTTTAAATGAACGAAGTGATTTCCTTGTAACGACTGTACTAAACTTTCGGTATCCTTTCATATCTTTTGTGCTGTTGATATGTAGCGATCAATTGAGCTATTAGTTTTGAATATTCTGTAAGGCCAGTATACAAGCTTCCCAGTATTTTTGTTACCTGAGCAAGTAATTGTATTTACCTACAATATCATTGCCTGAACACGTTCATTCTTTGATATAAATATCACCGCTCCATCAAACTAGATCACCTATTTGATATTTCGTGCATTTCTTGTCTGTTATCCAATTTATTTGACCTATCGATTTTTAGATTTATATCTTTGTTGACTTTCTACGTTTCGCTTAGTTCATTTCTTTTTTTTTCTTGTTCAGTGATACTAGAATTTGCAGAAGGGTAAACAAGTAAAGGTGAATTATCAAACTTATACATCATTTGAAAAAGATTGATACCAGTAAGTAACGGAATAGTGTTAGAAATAGTGTGGTGTCAATAATACTGGATATAACACCAATCAATTTATCATACCAAGTGCGCTCTCAATCGTAGTGTTTATATAAGTCTATATATTATTGTTCGTTTCACAAGCTCTATACCTGACCATTAGAATAAAAGTACTCCACTGCGTTAAGCATAATTATGTTTTAATTGCATTTTAATATTTACTGATGAATGCTACGTACACCTAGATCAGAAATAATGCGCTGTGGATTGCCAAATTGTGATAACCATTCATTTAGATTGTGTTTTATTGTCTCAATAGAGCATATAACTCATCTGACTGCTTTAGGAATCGATTACATCCAGTGTATAACTATTTATTATTGTAACAGGCTCCATTTTGCTAGTTAGGTATAACTCAAACTCAAATCTCTTCCTAGTATTGTCTTATGTTATTATTTTTGTTAATCACATCGGGATTATTCGTAGGGTCAGTAGGTAATATCAAATAATTTATTTCAAATAATAAACAGATGGGCTGTTTGATACTGAAGTAAAATTCCACCTAGGCCTATCGGTGTTTAACTACTTACTTTAGGCTTTTGGATTGTTAATACTCAGAATTGGTTTTTTTTTTTGTCAAACGCCTGTTCGTGTTCGGATCCCCACACCACAAGATACGCGAGTTGTCGATCTATTTCGGCAAAACTCATAATAAATTTACGGAAATAAAATAGTATGTGAAAACTATAAACGCTGCCTGCTGTGATATTTCGTGTCCTATTTAGGAAAGTAGGTACCTAGTTAGGTACTTTTTATAAATTTAGCTTTAGGTAATTTTAGTACTTCTATACTAATTTTATAAACATCTCTAATAATCCTAGACCTTCGTTTATCTTATCTTATCACAGATGGAAAACTAATGTCGTACAAATTAGGTTGCTAGTTTAGATTTTAGCTTTTGGCTAGTACGTTAGCTAGACGGCTCGAACGAAGGGCATTTTTAGAACGTCGTGCTGACCGCAGTCGGTGTCACAAAAGCAGTCTTTGAAATCGAACCTTCAGACGTTTTCACTTATAATCGAATATTATTAAGTAGCTAGATCTGAAGCAGACAAATATTTTTTTGATAATTTATTTGTTTGATCGGAAATGTGTTGTAATGGGTCGCTCGATAATCGATGCAAAGTTGATAATTATAACCGTCCTAATCGTAAAATCGAAATCGTCCCTTCTTTGTAACTAAAACTAAAGGGCTAGCCTAGGTCTTATACTGTTCCTAGGTAACTACTCTGAACAAATATTTCCCGCACAATACCTGCTTCCTCTTCTTCAATGAAATAAGATCGTTAACTTTTTCATTGACTATTACGTTTTCTATAAGCTATTTTCGATAAGATTTACAGTGGACTGCCGCCGTAGCATGTTGCGCGTAAAACGGCTATATAACGCTTTTTAGGGTTCAAGTCAACAAGGAACCGTTATAGTTATCTAATTCGTTCGCGTGCAAATAGAAAGAGAGCGAAGGTGTGATAGCGCTTTATCACGCTGTCATGCTAGACATGATGGTTTGTCTGAACAAATTTTTATTTGATTTCAAAAATGTCACTGCATCCAAATTTTCAGCAAAAGTAGGTATATCTGTGTTTATATAATAGGTCTAAAAGTTGTTTCAAGTGCTTTTCTTCTAAATGTCTTATCTGTAGAGTGAATAATTTGTTATTAGAATTTAGCATTAGAGCTACACTCATTTCTTTCAAGACTACTAAGCTAGCTACTGACTACTAAGATATTAATTTGTTTGTATACTTCTGCATGAGTATTTCATTTATCTACTGAACATTCTGAAATGATTGTATCTGTTAAATTTATGTTGGCGTTTAGATGACAAGATTGCTTCTGGAATACAGTAAGGAAACTTGCCTACAGCCAAGTGAGAAAAGTATAGGTACAGGTCAGCTTACTAGCACATAGGTATAGTTGGGTAATAGTGGTGTTTGATGTGGTATCTACACGTCAATTTCATGATAATTAGTTAAACAGAATAATCGTTTAGTTCTCTCGCCCTGATAAGTACAGAAAGACTGTTGTTAGAAAATCAGTCTCATGTAAACACATGGTGTCAAAAGCGCTATTAATTACATCATTTTGGTGTAGTTAACCGTTTGTGACGTTGACGGTGTAATTCAACTAATATTGGATTGGTTAAAATTATATTTAACCTACACAATTATATCGAAGTATTTCTTTATCATCCGTATTTGTAACCTCAGCACTTTAGATTTATATAAATCTGCTACGGGTATGATTTCATAGGTCAAATAGGTATATAATTATATTGGCTCGTACTGTACCTCGATTGCCTGCTGTAGCTCCAGCGACGACGTCCCCGCAAACCCTGCAGTGCGCCAGCAGGCGGCGCCAGCAGCTGCATGACCCAGGCGCGACAGTCCTGACATCTCGCACTCCGTAAGTCTCTGGATTGATGGCCCGTCCTCCGACAGTATAGTAGATTTTCGGCATTACATTAATTTCCGTGCTGCGTCGTCAGTTAGTTCCCGTTCTTCGATACTGTTGTTGTTTTATGATGTTTATTTGTTTGTATTCCTTGTATGTAGTAATTTTCTAGCGATAGACCATTGTAAAGTTGATCTGGAGTCTCACAATAAAATTCCTGGGCAGCATTTGGTCCAAACACTGGCAATATCCTTTCTTCTTCTCAATGAAGGTTGTATTTCATAGAATATATCTTTCTTCTGGCGTTTCAGCATATCGTCTAACTAAACGATCACTGTCGCTGCTTCCCGTAGTCAGGGTCTGCATTCCATGTTGCAACCTAACCTCTCCCAAGTTGATCGATGATGATGCAGTCATCGTCCGATATTTGTTGTCTTCTTGCCTGTATCAAATTTGAATAGTAATTCTGCGTCCATGTGAGTCACTTGATGCTTCTTGCAGTTCAGCTAATCATTTTGTAGTTCTGATATTTTTTTTCACAAAAAAAAATATTGATTTTCTCTTTTCTCAATCCATGAAAGTAGGGGCCCAGCATTTTCCGTAATCCCACTTCTGAGATGTGACCGGATTGTTTAAATAAAAACTGGATCTTCGATCATTTGTTTATATTTAGTATTACAATAATTTCGCTAGCACATCTGTCGCCGTGCGCGTACAAAAACAGTCTACCCTCGGGTCGGGCTAATAGTCCCGCCCGCTAGAATGCTTCTCGAGATATTTAAAATACAACTATACTTATAACTTTGTTACTTTACGTTATACAAAAATAGATGGATAGATGTGAGTAGGTATAATATTCTAGACGTGTAGTGGTTGTGGAGGAAACGCTTGTAACATTAGGATACATATATAGATACAAACATCCATGACTCGGGTACAAATATTCATATTCGTCATACAAATATTTGTCTCTTACGGGATTCGAACCCGCAACCCCCGGCACAGCAGGCAGGTTCACTACAGACTGTGCTGTCGGGCTTAGTAGGTATAATAAAAGGATACTATCTATCTATCTGTAACGTCACGCCTCTTTCCCAATGGGGTAGGCAGAGACCAGAGCGCGCCATCTACTACGATCCTTACAAATCTCTTTTGCTTCATTCTACTAATCTCATGATATCAATTTCACCCCTTAGAACAAAGTTAGATTCGACGTAATTTTACCCCACTGACGGAATTTTCCCGATCGACTATGCATGTTATGCGATCATTTATTTACCTCCTGAAGTTTTTTAAGTTTAAATACACAATAACTACTTTCTACACAATAAATGTCAATAACCATATCACTGGCACATTTTTTCTAAATATAAAAGCTACAGTGTAACTAACTACGTTAAAGCTTTCAAAACTATACATGCATCACAATAATTAAATGGTTAAATTCTACTGTAAGCCAAGCATGCTGCAGCCAAAAAAAATTGCCTCTGTTCGACCAAGAATTAAATAAAAACTTTTTTTTTTTTTTGTTAACTAAATTTTAGTTAAGATTACTCGACACTCTACACGAATAACATTGTACATAACTCACTTTTGCATTTTAAAGGAGAGCACACCAAAGATTCTATTGTTCATTTATTGACCTGGATCTAGAACGAACCTTGAATGAACCACATGGAAGCCAAGTAAATGATTGATTGTATAATTCTGAGCCTCTAATGAAAAAAGGTGCAAGTTGAGTTGTATCCAATTGTACTTGTACCTACCCTTTTACACTAAAGGCACAGAATTATTCTATCTGATTAATTTAGTAATGCCAAATAATTGACCCCTTATTAATATGCACAAAACCATCGGGGTCATTTTAGGGGCACTGGAAAAATGTGGTCAAACAATCTCTTGTCCTGCAGCATGCTAGAAATACTTATATTATTATATTAAGTAGCAAAAATTATATTCCACCACTGACATAAACTCTAACGATAGACAAAGCACGTTCAAACAAACAACATGTCACACAAAATGACACATTGCGGTCTGTCATTGCCTTAATGACGAAGTGAACTCGGGAACATCAATGCGGTGCGAGAACCGCAGTGGAACATGTTGTTTCTATGAAAGGGCCTGTCTATCGCTAGAGTGTAAGTCAATGTATCCCATATTGTACATGTCCCGTATTAAATATATTGTTACATTGTCAATAATTTGTCATAAATAGAGTACTATACGAGGTGCAAACATTAATGCGTTACATTGACATACTAAGGGGGTGCTTCCGACCACCAAACTGAACAACTTTTACTAAAGGACCATTTTCGAAATTGCGGTTGTTCAATAGAACAAAGTCAATAGTTACTTATTATGTTAGTGTTGGTTTCATAGCGAAAGTTGTTCAGTTTGACGGTCTGAAGTACCCTGTTAAGTGTGTAATGTATATTTTAAGTTTACACCCTGTACAAATTAGCTGGAACTATTTCAAGGGGATTGTCAGACCATGTTGACGATTTCGATGTTGGTCCCATAGAAAGAGTTTTTCAGTTTGATAGTCTGATCATCTCCTTATAATATACAAAAAACCGTTAGCAATATTAAGAAGGACCCTGTATAAGGAAAAGTATAATTAACCTTAAACCACATACTATACTCATCAAACTGTACAGTACAACATTTTCTATGAGAGCAAATCTGACAGAACAAAAAAAAATAAGCTGTCCCATCTGTATCGAGTAGGTATTGCAGTTTAGTATGGGACAGCCTTCGATCAAAATAAAATTAATGGATAGGCCTTAAGCGAACATTTCAAACCAGAAAAATGAGGCAAAACAAATGAAATTTTTACTTGTCACTTGTATGAAAGTGCCCTAGATTTGACAGATAATGGCGCTAGTTTGTATGTACCAAGTGCACCAGTAGTTTGCTTCAACTTACCGCGCTTTAGGCCTATCCATTCATTTTATTTTGATCGAAGGGGACAGCAGATTTTTTTTTCGTTCTGACAGATTTGCTCCTATAGTAAAAGTTGTTCAGTTTGATGGGTGGTTTAAAGGTTAATGATACTTTTCCTTACACCCTATACAAGGTGTTACAAAAATACAAATAAACTTTTAAGGGGGTGGTTTAGACCATCAAACTGAACAACTTTTACCTTGGGACCAATATCGAAATCGCAAAAAAAAATTTAAATCTACTAGAGCTAACTAAAATTTATGTAGGTTATGGGAGATATCAGATTTTTTTTCGCGATTTGGATGTTGGTCCCATAGAGAAAGTTGTTCAGTTTGACGGTCTAAACAACCCCCTTAAGAGTTTTAAATATTTATTTTTACTTATGAAACACCTTGTATAGCTATCGCGGGTATGCATGCTACGGCCGTAGGCGACTAAACTACATTTATTCAACAACATCTCTACCCATAGACTGCCTGTCGTCCCGATCTCTATAATCTACATAGACTCTAACAACTTCACCTTCGTATTTTCGTTGCGACGGCATGAAGTAGAAGTCGGGGTGGGCAGAGAGTCCACCTGGGCCTTCGCCGCGAGCGCCTCGGGGCAGCGAATATGTCGCTCTTTCTGGGCGGCCGGTGTATCTGGAAAAAGGACATAGGTAATAAAGTTAAATAAAATAAAATAGTAGGTATACCTATATATAAAAATTAAATCGGATACAGTTTTTTCGGTAAATGCAATCAGCTAAACAATGCTATGCTTGACTAATTTTAGTAAAGAAATAATTTAGTTTTTTTTTTAGCTGATCGAACGTTTGTATGAAAAGTCGATAAGTTTTTTTCGAATCTTAACTATTATAAAACCTAAAATCGTGAGGAACAAAAAAGTAGCGGTTCACTTCATATAAACTCAAATAACACTCGATAGCGCAATTTAAATGACGTGCAGCGCCATCTATTGACAAAATTATTTGTTTGTTTGTTTGTTCGCGCATCACCCAAAAACTACTGAACCGATTTTGATGAAACTTTTTTTATTTGGTAGCTTATGATCTGACTTAAAATCTGGTAAGTATATAATTTGTGCGGACGAAGTCGCGGGAAAACACTAGTTTCCTATAAGTTTCTTAGGGAAAGTTGTTCAATATCATGGGTACAATAACCCCTTAAAGTAATGCAACTGTAAATAAAAATATTAAATGCAGGGTTATACAACAGGTAGGTATAATTTTTATTTTACTCTGCACCGTGGAATCATTTATTCCACTATCTTTTGTGAAATCCCTAATTTGGAAAAAAATAATTGTGAATTTCCCTTATGTTCTCTAGATTCAGTACTTTAAGTACAATCACCCATTCAAGTTCTTAACGCAATTCGTCTCCCGTAGGAATCTAAAACCGATATTTTTTTATTGGTAACCCAAAAAGCAAATCAATGAGCAGGTGGCAACCCTAAATTAAACGTAAATTCTACGCTAGTGAAATATATTCCTAACGATCTGTGTTAAAATATTTATTTATTTACCTTGTTCTTCTAATCGCATTTTCTCACTAATTAATCCAGTCCAATTATGCAAATTATCAAATGACTGACTCACTTAGGTAAAAAATACTAATAATAATAATAAAACATTGTGTAATGGAATAGCTTCGCTTTTGCATCACATCCTTACAAAAAAATTTACATGCCTTTTCTTTTCCTTTATTCTAAATAATTAAAAATAAAGAAAATATCTGCCTAAATAATGTTTTGTAAATCAGACAAAAAACAAAAATAATTTTACGACCGTGACAGGACTCGAACCTGCAATCTTCGGATCCGAAGTCCGACGCCTTATCCATTAGGCCACACGGTCACATGACTGTGACTGCGAAATTAACGGCCGCTTGCGATAGGGACTGTCGACCCTTGGAGCATCCCTTTATTCAACCTTTGTGTTCTTTTTTGGTGTCTTTTACATCTCCTTTACATACATTTTAGATTCAGACAAAGAAATAGCCTGTCATTGATTGAAGTATGTTTTCTTCCATTGTACTTAAATGGGTGGTTTTAAGGTTCAAAACCGTTTAGCAAGATAACGAGGTTTTATCATAATGTACTTTTATTCATATTATTTTATTGAGACTGTTGTTTGAATAGTTATTTGTATTTTATCACCACTTTTGTGGTATTGTTTGTTTTGTTGCGTTTTGTTTATTCTTTACTCGTGTAATTGTTGACTTCATTTTACCATTTTTATTGAACCAATTTTTTATGGAACCAATATCAAAATCGCGATGGTATAAAAACTTTAGACCATGTACAATTTTCCCTATACAGGGTGTTTCATAAGTAAGAATAAATTTTTAAAACTCTTAAGGGGGTTGTTTAGACCGTCAAACTGAACAACTTTCTCTATGGGACCAACATCTAAATCGCAAAAAAAATAATTTGATATCCCATACATATTTTAGCTCTAGTCGATTTGTAGAGTATGGAACATAATTTTTTTTTTCGCGATTTCGTTATTGGTCCCATAGTGAAAGTTGTTCAGTTTGATGGTCTACACCACCCCTTTAAAGGTTTATTTGTATTTTTGTAACACCTTGTATACTTACAAACATGGTGAAATTGATATCATAAACATCCTTTTTAACTAAGAGTCTACGGAGTCTACCCATCAAACTGAACAACTTTTACTATGGAGCAAACCGATGGGAGCAAAAACAAAATTCTGCTGTTCCATACTAAACTGCAATGCCTACTCGACTCAAATGTATGCAACAGCTGTTTTTTTGCTCTGATCGATTTGCTCCCATAGTAAAAGTTGTTCAGTTTGGGTAGATGGGTAGACTCTTAGTTTAAAAGGATGCTAATGATATCAATTTCACCCTGTATACGTACTGTATGCTGGGCACAGGCGTATCCCCCATGGGCGTTAGATCAAAATCGAGAGAGAGAAAAACTGATATCTCATACAAAACTGCTGTAGGTAACTACTCGACTCAAATAAATGAGACAGCAGATTTTATTTGACCTTGTCTCCATAGACCAAGAAAGTTGTTCAGTTTGATGGTCTGATCATCCCCTAATAGTGTCAGCTAATATTGTTAGATCTTATATTTAGTAGAAAGTTAACATTTCGTTCAAATTCCTGTTGTCTATTGCAAGACCTCAGCATGCATAATATGCTCACGACTACATTCCCCGAGAGGGTATACCGAAATACTCTACAATCCAGCCATCGACTCGATAGTACGAAACATGGATTTAGAACCAATGGATGAATGAATCCTTACAAGCATTGAAACACGAAAATTAACCATGGCGGTCGGTAATGTCCGTCTTTCTTTCGTACGTGTCCGTCGTCGATGGTTCAGACTTTACGTTTGTCCCTTTCTATAATTTTTTTTCGTTGGATTAGAAAGGGCCAAAGTTGACGTCGGAAACAACGATGTAAATTTACGAAAGAAGGACGAACATTACCGACCATTAAGGAGTATTTTCATGTTTCACCGCTTGTAAAAGGCTTATTACACCTTCCTAAATTCAGATTCTAATTGAGGGACAGAGCTATAGGTTAGAACGGGACGTTGTAAGTACTTCCTTTTTTAACCTATAGATTACAATCTGAATTTAGGAAGGTGTCTGCCCTCGAGGTATAGACAATACCTATTTCCAGCTTCCTGGTACGAAACTTCTTTATTTGAAAAGAACTGTCAAAATATTAGCTTACCCATATTGTCCACCACCTCCACCCCCACCCCCACCCCCTCTAGGCCTCTGCAGAGACCTCGTCTCATGATAATACTGCGCCGCACTATTAGGGTACTTCGGCGCCATTTTGTTTCCATTCGCGGCCATTTTGTGACCGTTCGTCGGCATTTTCTGCCCGTTCATAGGCATTTTTTGTCCGTTCGGAGCCATTTTTTGACCGTTTGGGGCCATTTTGTGGGCACTTGAGGGTCTAGGTGGGGGTGGGTTTGAAGGGCGGAGTGGAGCGGTGGAGGGTCGTTCCCGGAGTGGAGCAGTGGATGTTGTACTGTTGTATTTGTCATCGTTCTCGAATGGTTCGAAGGCGTAGTTTGTGTTGGCGGTGGAATAGTCTTTCCAGGCCTGGTTTGGTATTAGTTGATCCTGAAAATTGAGTTAAAACAACACTTTAAAACAATGTTATAGTAGATTAAACACAGAGGACAGGAAAATAAGAAAGGTCTCAGATCTCATGTAATTGTTGACCGAGGCGAAACCGAGGTCAACAAACATGTGATCTGAGGCTTTCTTATTTACTGTCCGAGCTTAGTATACTATTTTCTCCTCGACAGAGGTGGAAAGCGGCAACTTCGTTTAGCGCAGCGGGACGACAATTGACGCTTTCCGTCCGGAGGGGAGAAAAATTCAATAACTGTAATGTGGTGGTACATTAATGCCCACAACTGTCCTATCCCAAGGCGGTCTTCAAAGATATTCTGAAAACTCAGTAAATCCACGTTTCACAATTAATACCGAAACTCTGTCCAGAGAGACGGGTAATGAGCCCATCTTCACTTATAAATCTTATAATGGACAGTGGTTGTACCCACTTTCTGTTTATTGTAATACACACCTAGAAATGTAAGCATCCAGGCTCGCAAGTTTCCTCACCAAGTTTTCCTTCACCGAAAAGCCATGAGTTTTTCGTCATTTATTTCGGCATAAATTACGAAAATACTTATTGGTAGGACGGAGATCGAAACATAGCCTCCTACACGAAAGGCATGGTTACTCGCCACTAGACCACCACGGCTTACTAATAAATAATCAAAACTTCAAATTTTCGTTAAAATGTATAGTTTTAAAGTTACCTCAAAGATTTCCATACAAATCTTAAATGAATCCTAGCATTAAAACTGTATATTTTAACGAAAATCTGACTTCATATGAACATAGAGATTAATTTCTAGATTGTTTCTGAAAAATTTCATTGTCTTTAAGGGTTGAACTACACCACGTATCACAGCATCGCATTTTTCCGTCGCTTCATCCTTTTCTGTCACTCAGGCACGTCATTCGGCAGTCTCAACCATAATTGGATAGTATTGAAAATATCACCAGACTACGTTTGTATGGAGCGCGCCAACGGTAATATACCCTTAAGCCCGGTTAGTCCCGGCTTTTATCTCTGGTGGAAGTAGTCGTTACATTAAAAATGTCATATGCTGTAAGGCGGTTTGATAAATCTGACCTTATTCTTGCTGCCCACACTACAAGAAGTTCAAACTAAAACCACTAGAAATTCACGTTGTATGGCTTGTGATAAACTCACCTTGCCCCTAGCACCGCTTCTGCTCCTGTACAAGGTGCAGACAGCCTGCAGTAGCGCGACCAATATGAGTGCGGCCACGCATCCCACCACTACGTACAGTTTGGTCTCGGCCAGGCCGAAGAATGTTCTAGCGTTGCCGCTTTCTTTTTCGACGGGGCGGGTTGATAGTACTGGAAAAATAGTTAAATATTATAGCTTTCTAGATTTTGTAAATGAAAATATTTTCAATATTGCTTCCATGACGTTAGAGAATTTTACGAGTAGTACCTACATATGCATAGACTAAGATTTTTTTTTCGCTTACGCTGGTAGACGGAACATCAGTGTAACCGCGAATGAGATAGCGATAGTCATAAAATACCTAAAGCCTGACCAGAAATATAAAAAACCTCGCCATGTTGCGGAAAATTATAGGAACAAATTTTTGTTCTTGGAACATTGTCATTAAAGGTTAATGTCGATTGCAGCGCCCCCAATCCAGGTTTTTTATATTTCTGGTCAGGCTTTACTATAAAATTTGTATGAAGCCTGATGTCTGACTCCGAAGTAAGGGTTGAACTACACATGGCCGCACGCGATCGCACTTTTCCGTCGCTCCATCCTTTTCTGTCACTCAGGAACGTCATTTGCTAGATCATATAAGATAGACCGCCGCAGTCGATCGCGTTCCGTCTATCTTATATGCTCTAGCAAATGACGTTCCTGAGTGACAGAAAAGGATGGAGCGACGGAAAAGTGCGATCGCGTGCGGCCATGTGTAGTTCAACCCTAAGACAGCCGTCTTAGAACAAAGTGGTTAAGTCGATAAGGACAGCATTAAATAGCGATCTCCTTTTTTAACTAGAGCGGATTTTATATGTGGATCTCTTACTGAGTGAATATGACAAGACACGTGCTTCCTTCCAGTACCTTCTCTTTCTACGGCAAGCTTACTCGCAAATGTGACGTCACTCAATCACACGTAGGCACTTCACTCAAGTCATTCAAATGATCGTCTCCTTTACATAGAATCTATGTTCCTTTACAAACCATACTCAACCGAGTGAAGTTATCCAACGGCCCTTCAATGTCATGCACATTGTTATTTTAAACCGTAGAAAGAGAAGGCACTAGAAGGAAGCACGTGTCTTGTCATAGACATAGACATATTATATTTA
The DNA here is from genome assembly GCA_963693445.1 of Agonopterix heracliana. Lineage (NCBI taxonomy): Eukaryota > Metazoa > Arthropoda > Insecta > Lepidoptera > Depressariidae > Agonopterix > Agonopterix heracliana. Next base: position 3,702,430 of record OY856332.1, read on the forward strand.
TTAATAATTTTCATATTCACTCGATAAGAGATGCACATAGCAAATTCACTCTAATTAAAAAAAGGAGATCGCTACCTTATTGCTGTCCTTATCGGCGTAACCACTTTTTTGTACTACGGCCACCTGACTCCAAAATGTCACTTCATATAAATTTATGACTATCGCTATCTCATACACCGGTTACATTGACATTCCGTCTACCAGCGTAAGCGAAATATTTTTCGTCTATGTTTTAAACTGATAGTACGTTTATTTTGACAATACTCACAACTCTGAGGCAGAAGCGCGAAGAAGTCGGGGTCCACGTTCAAATTGCCCACTCTTCCTTTAGCCAGCGTATCTCTAACGACTCTATTCCACTTCTCCATGTCTTCTTTTTGCATCTCTTCCTCATTAAGATCGTCGTTGAGGGATCGGGCGCTTGAACCCTCGATTGTGTTCAAATCGATCGATTTGAGGGTCAATTCAGCGATTATTGCTTTGGTTTCGTTTCTGTAAAATAGTAAGATTTAGTCTTCATAATTTACTAGATTACTTTGTCAACTAATTGATGATGATGATGATTATGATTCATACACGGACCTGAAAAAAAGACGGACGTAATGTGACACTAAAAAGATGTGAAGCATGCAAGGTCCTACGTTTTCGTTTGTTCTACAAGGGACCTACACTCACACAGATGCACTAGCTCTAGGCGCAGGTCCTACAGCCCGTCACCAATATGTGCCGCGTGATAGCACGCACACAAAAAAATGGGTGCTTCACTCGTGATTAGACGAGATTACGTCCGTCTTTTTTTCAGGTCCGTGGATTGATACAACTCCCCTTGAATGCCTATATCTTGCAATTGTAATAGATTAATCATGAATTAAAAGTGAGTAGGTACATGCTTCAGTAAAAACAGAAATATTTTACAGTTTTTAAAATATCTATGTTCGTTTTATATGAGATAAAACAAATTTTAGCTAATAAAAATGGTGGAGCCTGGTGTTCTACCAGAATTTGCACGACTTACACAACCGTCCGTGAACACACTCGCCCCGCGTCTCCAAAGATGCCTACAGCTAACTATAAAAATGATAATAGTTCACTACTTTACTGGCTTGCACTCGGAATAGCTTCCGTGCGTTCACATGTTTTTCCATATAACTACACATTAGAAGAAGACCATTGTCAGTTCAAATCAATTAGGTTCAGGCACAGACTTAAAAGAAGAACCAGACGTAATCTCGTCTAATCATGAGTGAAGCACCAATTTCTTTTGTGTACGTGCTGTAACGCGGTACATAAGGTGACGGGTTGTAGCACCTGCGCCTAGAGCTAGTGCATCTGTGTGAGTGTAAGTCCCTTGTAGAACAAACGAGATTGTATTACCTTGCATGTTTCACATCTTTTTAGTGCAATATTCGGTCCGTATTGCTTTCAAGTCCGTGGGTTTAGAACAAAAAGAGGAACCTTTTTGTTTTGCTATTCAACTTGTGCTTATGTAGGTTCTAAGGACCCTACCGTCCGGTCCCCGCCATAAATTATCTCTAGAATAGGCTACCCATGCTTTTCCTGTTACTGTCTCCCATTTGCAATAGCTTTCGGCCTACAAACAAATGTTAAACTATGAAACTTATACTTACTGCATAAATCCGTTAACAACCAATCCATGGAATCCCTTCTCAACCCCCAACTCCTTCTGCAAGTTGTTGACGACCTGCCTGCTCAGCTCCTCGTACTCCTGGGTTCCCACCGCGGGCGGCTTGAAGTTATCAGCCAGTCCCGTGATGCGGATCAACATGTTGTATGCTGTCACTCCTGGGATGACAGCTTCGGTTGTTATTTCTTCTTCTGCTGGTTCTGAGAATGGTTTTTAAGAGTCATGATAAACACTCATCATCATCAGCCTATATACATCCTACTGCAGGGCACAGGTCTACCCTTTAGGAGGGTGTTTGGGCGTTAGTCCACCACGCGTGCCCAATGCGGATTGGTAGACTTCACTCTTCTGCATGTGCAGGTTTCCTCACGATGTTTTCCTTCACCGTTTGAGAGCAGTCGGTATTACGTACATAAGTTAGAAAAACTCATTGGTACGTGGCATGATGTCCGTGCGGGTTCAAACCCGGACCTCGGTGCGGAGCGGTGACAGAGCTCGGTGGCGCGTTGCGGAGAGGTATGGGCTCTCGATAAACACTCAAGTCTTCAAAATAAGATAGTAACTAAATAACGCAGAAGAAATTCCTATGCATTATGTGAAGTCTACCAATCCAGGGTAAGACCAGGGCTAACGCGGTTCAGAACTAGCCATGGCCTAACTAACAGTTCTACAAGTTGGGTATGCAGTAGGCACCTGACTAATGTGGTAAATTTGTGGTCTAGGTACGCCGTTTCCCCGGTGGAATTGAAGAACTTCACAAGCTAACTCCTGCAGCGGAAGATTGGCTGAAATACATTGACCTGAAAATATAACTCTCCCCGGATCCAAGCATGACGTATAAAACATGCTATACGATATCATGATTATGACGAATCCACAACCCACACAGTCACAATTCGGTGTCATGTTTTTTTTGGAGGGCGGAATCGAGAACCGTTTCGAGACAATTGTCTCAATAAAAACTATGGAGCAACACTATCAAAATTACTATGGAGATTGTGCACTGAGTTAAACGTTTGGCCAATCACGCGATTCCGGCTTGACGTCGACTTACGGGATACTCTGTATAAATGGTCTAAGGTTAAATCAGTTTCTCGTTAAAAAATAAGAGTCTTTCATACCAGGTCCGCAAGGTTTAATGCAGATCTTCTCGTCGCTGACGACAGGTGTCTGCAAGTGCTTGCTGGTTCGCTTGCTGACGGGGTCGTAGCCGCCTCCTTGTGTTATGAACATCATGTAGAGGCACTCGTCGTCTGTGAACGCGAAGTCCTGCAATTGGAAGTGAAATTTATTATTATAAATAAGCATATGCTCGCTTGTAATACCTCTGGCTTTTCGGTGAAGGAAAACATCTTGAGGAAACCGGCATGCTTCAATTTCGAGGCATGTATTGTACCCACTGTCCATTATAAGTGGCGACGGGCTCACCCCCCGTCACACTGGACAGAGTTTCGGTACTAATGGAGAAACGTGGATGTTCTGAGGTTTCAGAATATCTCTGACTACCCCTTCGGGGAATATAGTCGTGAGCATATGCTTTGCTGCTGATATGCTTGCGACTATATTCCCCGAGGAGGTAGTCAGAGATATTGTGAAATCTCAGAACATCCACGTTTCACTCATCATCATCATATCAGCCGATAAACGTCCACTGCTGGACTTAGGCCTCCCCAGAAATGGGGGGATTTGCCGTGATCGCCACGCTTGGCAGGCGGGTTGGTGATCGCAGTTGGATTGAATGTGTGTACTCAGCTGCCCATCCTCCGGTAAGTCCCCTAGTCGCCTTTTACGACACCCACGGGTGGAAATGGGATGGTGCTACTCTTAGCCGACACCACACGGACGTTTCACTAGTAGTACCGAAACTCTGTTCAGTGTGACGGCGAGTGAGCCCGTCGCCACTTATACACAGTGACCACAATACCCGAAATTGAAGCATGCACGTTTCCTCGCGATGTTTTCCTTCACCGAAAACGTGGTGCTACAAGTCTTTCATAAATTCCAAAAAACTCAATGGTACGAGTCGGCCTGGAGTGCGATTTTTGAATCTCATTCGGTGAGCTCAGCAGTTGAAAATGTCAAAATTACTATGGAGATACGCATCTTTCAACTTCTGATTTGACTTGCAAAAATCATACTTTAGGAGTGCGGTTTTTTAAAGTCAAATCAGCAGTAAAAAGATGCGTATCTCCATAGTAATTTTTACATTTTCAACTGCCGTGCTCACCGAATGAGATTCAAAAATAGGTCTCCAGGAGTGTGATTTTTGAGTCTCATGCGGTGAGCTCAGCAGTTGAAAATGTCAAAATTACACTGAGTGGATCATCTCATTTCAGTGGATTTGATACATTCAAGACAATTTTATACTTCTTTTCGGGGAACAAAGTTCTGCCACAGCGTCCGGTCCTGCTTAGGAGCTGTGTAGCCGTTGACAAAAGTGTCCGTTATAAATAGACGGTTGGCACGGATGTCTAACAATAAAGTTCATTGCTCACCCAAGAATCTCTTCCTCTCTTCCTTACAAAACGAAGTGTGGCCACCCCATCGATCAGACTGCCCATCTTGGACCCTACGTGTTGGTCCAGCGCCCGCGGCATGATCCCGCGATAAAGCACTATCGCGCCCTAGCTCCCTTTCTTTTTGCGCGCGAACGAACGAGTTAGCAGGCGCGATAAAACGTTTATCGAGGCACCATGCCGCGGACGCTGGTCCAGCTTAGGTGACGAAGGTGTCCATTATAAATGGACGGTTGGCTCGAGTGTCTAATAATGAAGGTCAACCAACACTTACCCGAGAATCTCCAGTGTTCCGCTTCCTCACAAAACTAAGCGTGGTGACTCCGTCGATCAGACTGCCCATCTTGGAGCCTACGTGTTGGTCCTGGTCCAGCTTAGGAGCGGAGTAGCCGCTGACGAATGTGTCCATTATGAATGGACGGTTGGCACGGGTGTCGATCCAGCCTATTATGGCGTCCGTTTGCGACTGGAATACATATGAAACATTAATTTAAGACGCTGTTATACCGTCAAGGCCGTTTTTTGAACAAGAACGAAAGTGTTTTAAACTGTGTTTTAAAGTCTGAAATTAAATTATGTCTTATTTAAGGATCGGGCGGATGGGCGACAGTTCTCAATTACACGATTAGATTAAGTTTACTAGATAGAAAAAAATCCCAAAGTTACCCCTTTTTGTTATGTTTTTTCAATACTATGATTAAACTGCTGATATTTAACTTTTTATTCTTGTACTTAACTAAATACATTAAATATTTCTAGTGAACTCAGGAGAAGTTTTTGCTTAGAAACTCCCATGAGCAAAGATATTGACGAAAAACACGTTTTTTTGCGATCCTGCTTTCAATTGGAGCGGGATGGCTAATTGTAAACTTATGCTTGCAAGAAAGAGACGCTTGCACTGGGATAACCTAGCCTTAACATGGACGAAAAAGTGCAATAGAATAGACCATGGATCGGTGGCGCGTTGTGGAGAGGTATCGACTCTCAATCATGAGGTCCCGGTTCGAATCCGCACGGACCACATGTCATGTACCAATGAGTTTTTCTAACTAATGTACGTAATACCGACTGCTCTCAAACGGTGAAGGAAAACATCGCCGTGAGGAAACCTACATACGCTGAAGAAGAAATTCCGATGCGTATGTGAAGTCTACCAATCCGCATTGGGCACGCGTGGTGGACTAACGCCCAAACACCCTATTAGAGGGTAGACCTGGGCCCTGCAGTGGACTGATGATGATGATGATGATGAGACCATGGTTACATCATCAATTTAGTACAGAAGACAGAAGCGGCTTCAAGCAACGAGCGAAACAAGCGCACAGTCATAGACGCGCACGAACGGACATACAATGAATAGTTTGGTAGTATTTTTTGAGAATTCAGCCCTAGCTCCCGCACTAGCGAACTGTGTACCCAGGAGTTAGTTTTATAAAAGACTAGTGTTTTCCCGCGACTTCGTCCGCACAAATTATATACCAGATTTTAAGTCAGATCATAAGCTATCAAACAAAAAAAGTTTCATCAAAATCGGTTCAGTAGTTTTTGCGTGATGTGCGAACAAACAAACTAACAATTTCGTCAATAGATGGCGCTGCACGTCATTTAAATCGCGCTATAGAGTGTTATTTGAATTTATATGAAGAGAACCGCTACTTTTTTATTCCTCATGATTTTACGGCTTTATAATAGTAAAGATTATTGATCTTTTACACGAAAAGACGGACAGTTTTTCTGCCGGACCTCAGTATGGGATTTCATTTCAGACGGACTTTTTGACCGTCATGTACATTTACCTCCAGAGCAGTGTTGCCAGATCCAATTTCTAGAAATCCGTAGGTCAAGGTTGAAAAATCCGTAGAAATCCGTAGATGACCTCTTGAAAAATCCGTAGATCTACAGACTTTTTTTTAATGCTTTATCTGACTATTTTGAAGCGGACTGACCCAAAAAATCGCTCTAATTTGGTGAAGAAAATGGAAACTTAGACAAGTTTAACCGAGAACAATGCCCAAACCACGTGAAAATCAATCAGTGTCATACGTGTCAAAAAAATGCCATACGATATGATGATGATGACAATGAAAATATTTCTGTCTTGTATGTATAGTGACAGAAAGTAGAAGGAAGGAGATGGAAAAAAGTAGGGAAAGCAATATTTTACGAAATACTGTCAAATACACAAAAGAAGTAAACATTAATTCGATTTATTTCATATCATTTTATGCAGCAAATTGACACTTTAGGGAGGAATTCTGAAGATTTCTAAAAATCCGTAGATTAGCCATTGAAATCCGTAGATCCGTAGGCCAGGCCAAAAATCCGTAGATCTACGGATAAATCCGTAGGTCTGGCAACACTGCTCCAGAGTTCCATCAAAACAGGAATTTCCTATAGGTAGGTGCTTATGCATTATTGTACGGGAGGCAATGTGCTCTCGGGAAAACGGTAGGCCAAATCAAGGGGGAGGGCAGGGCTGTGGATAACCAGGTTGGTGTATTGGTTGCCTCGCCCGACTGCCAAAACATAGGTCCTGCGATCGAAACCCGTTTCGGTCATGGTATTATACGTTTGTGCCATCTTTTGGTTTCCATAATAAAAAGCAGAGTAGTAAGCTACGTTACGTTTAGGTAAATGTCATGCAAAGAGTACATTGAGTACATGATGTCATGACAGTGATGTGTCATGTACGTTTATGTCTATGGCTAGAGTGTACGAGTGATACTAGCTTTTGGCCTCGACTTTGCTCGCAACGGTTCCCGTCATCGTAGCGAGATAAATTACCAGTTTCGAACTTAGATCAAAATAAAATCAATGGATAGGCCTTACGCGAACATTTCAAACCCGAAAAATGAGGCAAAACAAATGAAAGGTTTACTTCAAATTTGCATGCAAGTGCCCTAGATTTGACAGATAATGGCGCTAGTTTGTATGTACCAAGTGCACCAGTAGTTTGCTTCAACTTACCGCGCTTTAGGCCTATCCATAAATTTTATTTTGATCTAAGGTTTTGAAGTCTAATCATAAGTTAATATGGGTCCGGTTTTTAATAAGATGGAAAAAGAAACAACAAATTGAAGACTTACCATTCTTTTATCCTTGCTAAACCCGATGCCGGTCCAATATTTATTCTCCTTGGTCTTAATAGTAAACTTGACGGAATCTTTCCCTCTCTTCAGTCCCAAGTATTCCCAGGAAGCGTAATAATCACAGGTATTGTTTTTAATGTCGCAGTTTGCTGGCAGCTTCCATTGGGAGCCACATTTGTTGCCGAGCGGGGTTACGCCGCCGCTGGATGCGGATTTTGTTTCTTCTGTGGATGAGATAAAGGTCATTTTAGTTCATTTGATTTTTAGGTAGTCACAGATTATAACCAACTAGTATGTAGTCAGAGCCTTCTTAATATGCTGACACTTTTTAAGGGGATGATCATACCATCAAACTGAACAACTTTCTCTATGGTACCTACCAACATCTAAATCGCAAAAATAATTACCTCTCCCATACATTTGGCTCAAGTCTTAGTCTGGACATGCGTATAAAATTATGTGATTATCTAAATTAAATTATGGCGATCTTGTCTACGGACCTCGTATGCTTTTCAAAACCCAGCGCCTTATACAGCGAGTGCAGAACGCGTGTTGCAGATTTTGTTTTACCATTCCTCCCCGAAGCCACATCACTCCATACCAACCTTGGTTTTCGATGTTGTCAAATTCCAAAAACCTGTATATCTGTACTCCAAGTTGCAATGGTCCTCTTCTTTCAATAGATATAACACCCGAGCACGACAAACTTGCGCATTATTAGTAAGGGCGCTGACGGGGCACTGTAGGCTGAACAAACACCTTACAACCCTAGGCATAAGGGACACGAAACTCTGCAGATTCTGTCTGGAGGAGGACGAACCCCCCATTCACGTCCTTTGTGAATGTGGCCCACTAACGCACAAACGATACGCTCACTTGGGTAAACACTCTGTTCATCCGAGTGAAGTAAAATCTTTCACTGCTAAAGAAATCCTACAATTCCTTAAGGAAGTGGGTATTAGCAGTGAACTGTAACTATTGTGGCGATCACAAAAGATCTACATAAGGTCGAAGTGATACTAGTCTTTAGAAGACTCAAGTTCTTTCTCCTTTCAAGACTCCGCAATCAGTTTATGCGATGGTTTGGTATTGGAGCCGCCCGGGTGCGACAGGTGGACAAGCCGTTTTGTCGCTTTCTTGTCGTTGCGACTACGTTTAGTTTTTATTTCTTTTCAAATAGGTAGATTGGAAACACAAATTCACGAACGTGTTTGTTGGGGTGGTCAAAAACTTGATTACTACTACCAATAACCTTTTCAGGTTGTGATACGATGTCTTCCTCACCGACACGGCTACGGCGACTGCTGCTGGTATGATGGCCTCCGCTGATTTTCCCGGATGTGGCTAATGTAGCCAATCTTTGCGATGAAAGTACTTCCGCATATAACGCACTTGAGCGTGCCATTCTCAGAATTGTACCGTATAGCCGCAGGTGGTCGGGCTTTATGTTGGTCCCGTTTGGTATCGAGATCCTCTCTTCTCTTTTCCTCAAGAGTGGAAACGTTTGCCTGGACAAGATGCCTCCAATCCGGGCGGCATCCATCCATCCTCCGGTCTATAGCACGGCTCTTCAGCACGTCCTTGTAGCGAAGAAACTGGCCCCCTCTTTTGCGCTTGTCGTCTCTGAGCTCCGAGTACAAGACACGCTTCGCCATCCTTTTGTCGGACATGCGGAAGACGTGGCCGCACCGGCGTAGCATTATTTTAGCATTATTTTTGAGTTTCAAAAAATTTAAGGGACATACCTAGAGAAATTACACGTTCCCCTGTATTCACATAATAAAACTAAAAAACATTCCTTGACCGGCATATTATATATATTCTGTGTGGGACCAACACGGAAATATCGAAAAAAAATCTGCTGTTCCATACAAAACTACAAACCTACTTGAGCCACGAGTATGGGACAGCTGATTTATTATTCGCGATTTTGATGTTGATGCCATAGAGAAAGTTGTTCAGTTTGATGGTCTGATCATAAAAGTGTATTGGTTTATGGGTCGAAAAACGAAAAAAAAGATCTTCCATTATAATCTTCGATCAAAATAAAATGAATGGATAGGCCTTACGCGAACATTTCAAACCTGAAAAATGAGGCAAAACAAATGAAAGGTTTACTTGTCACTTGTATGCAAGTGCCCTAGATTTGACAGATAATGGCGCTAGTTTGTATGGACCAAGTGCACCAGTAGTGTGCTTCAACTTACCGCACTTCAGGCCTATCCATTCATTTTATTTTGATCGAAGATTATAATTAATTAATATTAATATTCCACATACATTTGAAATAAGTTTAATTTTGACAACGAATAATTCTACTACTTTCCAATGAGTTGAATTTGACTTGAATACGTGCAACTCAACGAAACAACCTGTTATCAGAGCGAACAAAGCGTAAGCGCGATGTAAAGTACCACTGGCACCATCTATTGTTTGTTTCCCAGAATCAACCAATATTTGGTACCAACGCCTATCGCGCACTAGTACGCGTTCACGGGCATAATCTTCTTATGGAATAAAACTAACCGAAGAAGTTAATCCTCGCCACGCCCCTCTGGTCGCCGTGGCCGTGGTACTTCAGCTCGTCCAGCCTGTAGAACTCCTTGGTGGCCGCCTGCCCCTTCTCCAGGCCTGACGCCGGCGCGTGAACGTACTTGCCCGGCTGCTGCCCTCGCGCCCATATCACGTGCATCAGCTCGTCGGTTATTGAGTGGTCTGTTGGTTCTTTTGCCTGTGAACATTTTATTATTAATTTTCAATTCAATTCATTTATTTTGCATCAGATCATAGATCCATAGAGGTGTTAGTAACAATGACTTAAGATATACGTTAGTGACAAAACATTCTATATTTATTTAATATTAACAAGACCTAGCGGCCCTATGCAGGCTATTCCAATGCCCAATGATGGGACACTGGAATCGCTCTGCAATGGGTTCGAGGAGGCTGTTGGTGCTGCCCCGTACCCTGCGCAGCAGGGAGGCGGCTCGTTTGCGTATGATGGCTGCAAATAATACTATAATTGTCCCAGTGATATTGTACGTTCCCATTACCACATGTCCAAAAGTATTATTATTTTTTGAGGGTAATATGAGGTCACGTAATGAATTTTAGGTAAGCGAAATATTTTAGGTAAGTTAAATTTCGTCTGCAGGCTCCTAGGTAGCTATAGGAAAAAAAACATTAGCTAAATGTAATGCACGGAGCAAGGAAGGACTACCGACCAATAGTTTGTTCAAAAACGTTGAAACACACTCGAGAAATCATGTTCAATTCACGCTAATGTTTCATTTTACGTATCAAGCCAGCTTGTCAGTGCATCATATGGGATGCATGGACAGTTAAGAGGATAGGCGGGCTGAAATGCTAATTTGGAGATACGGTAACTTTTCCAACCGTATACATATTTTTCCGATCCGCCCCACCCATACACTCCACCGACTAGAGTGCGAAAGAGACAACTGCAGCTAGGACCGACTTTATTTACATAAAATCGACGAAAACAGCATTTCGTATTCCCCTGTTTTCTCCTCCAAAACTAAACCGATTTTAATTATTCTTTCAAGAATAATATGAGAAAGACTTTGGCTATGTCTGTTTATGTTATGCTATTTTTGTTTATATTCGTCAAATTTGTTTGCTGGATGTCTGAAAACGGGCGGTAAAATTTGTCATTTTCGAAGTTCCCTAGTTCCTACAGTAATTCATTAATGTAAAAAACCAAAACATAGGGACATGGGAGAGGTGACATAGATTGTATGGTAAAAAATTATTTGCTCTAGTGTTATTATCCAGGGAGAAAACAGGGGAATACGTTTGTATGGAAAAAACGACCCGGTTGGTGTAATGGTTACCACGCCGGACTACCAAACCAGGGTCCTGGGTTCGAATCCCGGTTCGGTCATGGATGTTATTTGTTCGTGCCGTTGTTGTATGGTTTCCATAATAAAAGCCTTTAGTGCTTAGTTTGGGATCATTACAACGAGCGTTACTTATTTATTTAACTGTACTGGTCTATCCTCTTAAGGTGTTAAATCATTATCATAGAATGAAGAGCGTTGGTGGCGCGTTGATACCTGTCCGGGTTTGAATCCGCACGGATAACATGCCATGAGTTTTTCTAACTTCCGACCGACTGCTCTCAAACGGTGAAGGAAAATATCGTAAGGAAACCTGCATACGCTGAAGAAGAAATTCCGATGCGTATGGGAAGTCTACCAATACGCATTGGGCACGCGTGGTGGATTTATGCCCAAACACCCTCCTTGAGGATAGGCTTGTGCCCTGTAGTGGACTTATATAGTATAGATGATGAATCCGCATTGGGCACGCGTGATGGACTAACTGTATTATTATGAATGAAAGTTTACCTTAATCTTTTTCCTGAACATGATAGTGGTTACACCGTTCTCTTCGAAGCCTGATGACGCAGTGAGGTCATCGTGACCTCCCCAGAACGTGTCCACGCGGGGTGTCGACCTGAAACGGACAAAAACATATTTTCACCTCACAAGCTCGGAAAGGTTCTGTTTATCATTCGAAATCTCAGTGCAAAAGTGTATTTTATCCGCTAGCGTGGAAAGAGTTTATGAAATTCGAATCTGTCAATTCAATATTTTTATATACCGCCAATCCACTGAAAATGCTTAGTAACTATTTCATGACACTGGCCAGCACAAAAATAAAAACTTTTTGAAATGTTCTTTTTAGCAATTCACTTTTTTTCCTCGCTGTTGTGAGGTGAAAAGTTGTGTGTTTCGCTCGGCTGCAAAGTTATTCTGCGTCTCGTACCTTTAAAACCTTCGCTGAGCGCTCAGGATTCTATTATTTGAACCACGAGCGAAATCCTTCGCTTGCTCAGGTTTCAATAAAAGTACTCGCGCCAAAAAGCAACTTTGCAGCCTAGCATAACAAATAACTATTCCAAAGACCATTAGAACATGAAACAGCTTTCTCAATGGGACGAAAGAACCAACTGTACCATACATTTAGGTTCAGTAGGTGCCTACGTGCTAATAAAGGGTAAGTATAGAACAGAACAGCCATAGAATAACAGATTTTTTTCTCGATTTCTATATTAGTTCGGGAAGAGACCGAGGAAGAGAGAAAATATTGTCCAGGTTTCAAAAGAACCCTGTATGTAAGCACGTACTGTTGAGTAACTTCATTGTTTTTGCTTTTATTCCTTTTTTGAGTTGAACCAATATTGTATTGAGTGAGATTACATGTACTGTACGGTACTGTAGTGGGTAGGAATTGCCTCCGGACCCTCAGACTTAACTTGTTTAGAAGCCGGTTGCGCTTTTGTTTGTTTACGAGTTATTAAATTTAATAAAGGATACTTATGTTTTTTTTTAAAATCATAACTGTAATGAAGGCCTCCGCTCATTGCAGCGATATTATCGCTGCGATTTTGCGATAATTATTCTCAGTACATTTTGTATGGGGACGCGCTCGATCCCACACACTGCCGCGATATTATCGCAACCTGACGCAATCTCTTTGTACTACATTCAGTGAAGGGCGCATGCGTGACGCGAATCGCGGAATCGCTGCAGTGTGTAAGGTGTCGCGATATCGCTGTCGATAATATCGCTCGATAATATCGCTCTATAATATCGCTCGATAATATCGCTGCAATGTGCGGAAGCCTTAACTTTATGATCATAACCGACTCACCGGTCTCTAGTGTAGTAATCAGCTACTCTATGGTAATTTCCTCTTGCTGTGCCAATAACGATATCTGTACAGTCCATTGGATTAAAGTCGAATTTTGGCGCGTATTCGTGGTCAGGGAAATAACCTGCAATTTTACATTAACATTTCGTTAGAAAAAGGTATTAATACACGATCAAAATAGGAGAATCATGAAGCTAGAGTAAGAAAATTTATGTAAACTCCTAAAGTGGTTTGGAAAAGGTATAAGTAGTCGGTTAAAATGTATGAGTACCTAGTTGGTTAAAATTGTTAGAAAACTGTTTAAGGTCAGAAAACGGTGAAAATTTGTGTTATGAATACTATAACAGTCTGGAAATGGTGAGATATTATATTCATATGCTCACGACTATATTCCCAGAGGGGGTAGTCAGAGATATTAGAACATCCACGTTTCACCAGTAGTAGGTACCGAAACTGTCCAGTGTGACGGGGGGTGAGCCCGTCGCCACTTATAATGGACAGTGGGTACAAATACACGCCTCGAAATTGAAGCATGCAGGTTTCCTCGCGTTGACGATATTAAATTAATTAATTAAACATGAAATAAATAATTACATTGTAATGTACTTCGGGTAGATGGTAGTTACGAGTATGTATACGGGATAAGATCAGAGAAATGGTAACTACCAAATTAAAATGTTTAATTATGTTTATCAGTAATTCTGATCTTAAAGAAATTTTGATCCTTAACTAAGCGTGAAAATGTATTGAATTTTGTTTGCAGGTAGTTATTAAAACTAAAGGTTATCAAAGAATGAAAAGAGAGATCATATATTTAGTAAAGATACAAAATGTTAAAAATGAACATTTAGAAATGAAGACAGAAATAGAAACACCTAAATGAAAAGAAAAGGTTTATTTGGGGGAAGGAAGGAAAAGGATGAAAATAGGAAACATTCTGTAAAGTAAAAGTGACGGCATAGGCATAGCGAAGCTGGCTTCCAAGCGAAGATGTAATTAATGTAAGAATAAGGAATAGTGTAGTATTCAAGAAACGTATAACCCCAAGCAGATAAAGAATAGGGATCTGTTGAAATCAAGTTGTCCCGCTTACACATTAAGACGCTGTTATACCGTCGAGGCCGTTTTTTTAACAAGAACGAAAGTGTTTTAAACTGTGTCTTAAAGTCTGAAATTAAATTATGTCTTATTTAAGGATCGGGCGGATGGGCGACTGTTCTCAATTACACCATTAGATTAAGTTTACTAGATAGAAAAAAATCCCAAAGTTACCCCTTTTTGTTATGTTTTTTCAATACTATGATTAAACTGCAGATATTTAACTTTTTATTCTTGTACTTAACTAAATACATTAAATATTTCTAGTGAACTCAGGAGAAGTTTTAGCTTAGAAACTCCCATGAGCAAAGATATTGACGTAAAACACGTTTTTTTGCGATCCTGCTTTCAATTGGAGCGGGATGGCTAATTGTAAACTTATGCTTGCAAGAAAGAGACGCTTGCACTGGGATAACCTAGCCTTAAATAGTGTTCATCAACTAGAACAAGATAGCTATTCTTCTTGCCCTTCAGCCCGTACTATTCTTTTTGCGCATGGATTAATGTCAGAAACAAAGTTAAATTTTAACAATGTCTAAACATGATTTTGAAGTTTAATGTTTATAAGCAGATGTATAGTATTATACTACAGTTATAATAGTGTAGAATAACATGCATTATTTTACCTAATTTATAGTAGGTATTAATTATATTCAGACTAGTTCAGGAACTAAAGTAATTTCAAGAGACCTAATAAGTAGTGTTTTTCAATGGGTAAATTCATTATATTTCTAATTTTCTTAGCGTTTAAAATACCAACCACCATTGTGCTACAATTTGCTGTACAAATACAAAATGATAATCATACACATACTCAAAAAATTAATAAATAAAGTATAATACATCTCATTTTACATAAAAAAAACATAGTTTTTTGAGAATGTGTACAGTATAATGTGCAAAGCCAGTGCGTTACCTGCTTCTTCTTTAAGTCCCTTCACTAGTAATGTCTCGGTTTCCGCTTCTGTTTTGGGTATTATAGTGGGTTCTGGGGATGGTTCTGGCTCGGATTTGGGTTCTGGGGATGGTTCTGGCTCGGACTTAGGTTCTGGGGTTGGTTCTGGTTCAGACTTTGGTTCAGGAGATGGTTCTGGTTCAGATTTAGGTTCTGGGGACGGTTCTGGCTCAGATTTAGGTTCTGGGGACGGTTCTGGTTCAGATTTTGGTTCAGGAGTGGGTTCTGGCTCAGATTTAGGTTCAGGAGTAGGTTCGGGTTCGGATTTTGGTTCTGGAGACGGCTCAGGCTCAGATTTTGGTTCTGGAGAGGGTTCAGAAGAAGGTTCCGACGTGGGTTCCGGTTCAGACTTTGGTTCTGGTGTGGGTTCGGGTTCGGATTTTGGTTCTGGGGTTGGTTCAGGTTCGGATTTTGGTTCGGGTGTTGGTTCAGATGTTGGTTCTGGCGAAGGTTCAGGGGTAGGTTTGGGAATGGCATTTAATTCTGATAACTTTTTAGGCTTTGGCACTATCTTTGGTTTGGGAGAAAACTTCGGTCTAGGGGTTGACTTTGGTTCTGTTTTTGGTTCTGGGGTAGGTTCGGGTTCTACACTGGGTTCTGAAGTAGGTTCAGGTTCGGAACTAGGTTCAGGGGTAGGTTTTGGGGTTTTATGTTCATGAGTAATAACGGAAGTCGAGGTTTCCACATCTGTAAAAATAATGTAACCATGCAACTTTGTTCTTTGTTTAGTTTTACACCGAATAACACAAGTTACATTAATTCTGTGTAAAATAATACATTGCAAATATTATATTAGAAAGAAAATAGTAAAATTATATACAGACAGACCGACATTTGGTCAGAAAAATTCTATGGAAAAATTCGGTATAACTTCGTTTGGATAATTTTATTATTCATAGGTTATTTAATTTAATTTTAATACTAAAATCATTTTTGTGTTTCAGAAGTTGTTATTCAGTGTTTTTTTCTTCAATTATGTACATTAGTGTTTTCCACATTTATTGCAGTTAGTTTTGCTTGTATTTTTTAGGAATGCCAATTTTGTGCTCTGATGTTTGCCTGTGCTTGCTTTTTTAGCACGTTGTGCGTTAATTTTTATTGTGCTGTGCTTATTTAATAGTGGCGTTAAAATGTTAGTACACTTACTTGGTGATTCAGGTGTAGCACGTTTGCCTCGACCTGGAAATCAGTTGATTTTCTTAGCATTCCACACATAACCTTTTATACGATTATTAATTGACAATTATGGATTATAGAGAAACGGTGTTCAAGTTTTACCTTCATAAATATGTTTTCCACCTTACATGATCACTATTACTACAATTATGCTCATACTTTTAACTTAATTTGTTTGTTTTGTTTTTTTGTGATGCGTTTTGATCCGTTGGCTTCATTAATAGTGATGATGACAACGGATTTTAGCCACACCGGATACCGGATGATTATTTCTAGAGTTTGTGCGGGCCGAAAATAGGCAGGACAAATAGAATTCGCACGCCGTATCGACAACGCCTGGAAGAGCTACTGGTCCATGAAGGAACTAGTGAAGGGCGACCTTCCACTCTCTCTCAAGAGCAAACTTATCGACATTTATGTATTCTGCCCATCATAACCTACGGTGCCCAAACCTGGTCATAAAGATATGTGGTAGAGTTTAGGAGAGGCCTTTGCCCAGCATTGGAACAAAGCAGGTTAAAAAAATATATATGTTGAACCTAGATTTTCACATATGGCGTTCATCGGTTCCTCCGTACCTACACCTAAAGTTTTATTGGGCCGTCGTACAACGCCGCTTTTAAATATTAAAGTGTAAAAAACATACCTTTAGAACTAGAAACTTTGTAAGAAACACTGGTTTTCACTGTAACATCATCTCCAAGATTTTTGAAGTCAATTCCGTCCATAGTATGCATCGCTACCCTCTTATTCCTATTATCATTCTCAGGTTCTTGAGACGTTAGTTCTGCTTTAGGTTCTGGGGTTGGTTCTGGTTCTGACTTTGGTTCTGGTTCAGGATTAGGCTCAGAAGTAGGTTCTGGTTCTGAACTAGGTTCAGGTTCTGCTGTGGGTTCAGATTTTGGTTCAGGACTGGGTTCTGGTTCGGACTTCGGTTCTGGGGTTGGTTCAGGCTCTGATTTTGGTTCCGGTGAAGGTTCTGGTTCAGATGAAGGTTCTGGTGTGGGTTCTGCTGATGGTTCAGACCCTGGTTCCGCTTTCGGTTCAGGTTCTGGCAGTGGTTCAGGTTTCGTTGTTGTCACTGAAACCCAAATTAACATTTAGCTTGTATTATTCAAAATGACCGTTATTAAACTTCGAGAATTGGTAAAGCTACGAAATATTCACATGTATAAATGCTATAAATTAAATACCTAAAGGATAAACAACGAAATTTTACTTTTAACTCACATTTTTCATTCATCGCAGGACCTAAGACCGGGAAATTCTTGCACTGTTTGTTTAAACCACTGGGCCGCCATCCAATACCTGTAATCATTGAAAATATTTATTAATTATCTCTTTTGTGTTTACGTTCTATATTTACACTATCGCTATGATGAGTCGATTTCAACTACGGCGACTACTAATCTTTACAGAAAAGCAGTTAGGTATGCAGGATATTTTGAAGTGCATAAGTGTATGCGCTAAACACAGATGCACTCTCTTCCTTACCCTCCTATGTCTGATGGAACGGGAGACCGATATGATCAGAGGTGGAGTCAGATGCAGTGGCTATAACCGGCAGCCACACGGTTTGTCTCTCGTCCTTACCCTCCTATGTCTTATGGAACGGGAGACCGATACGATCAGAGGTGGAGTCAGATGCAGTGGCTATAACCGGCAGCCACACGGTTTGTCTCTCGTCCTTACCCTCCTATGTCTGATGGAACGGGAGACCGATACGATCAGAGGTGGAGTCAGATGCAGTGGCTATAACCGGCAGCCACACGGTTTGTCTCTCGTCCTTACTCTCATATGTCTGATGGAACGGGAGATCGATACGATCAGAGGTGGGGTCAGATGCAGCGACTATAACCGGCAGCCACACTGTTTGTCTCTCGTCCTGACCCTCCTATGTCTGATGGAACGGGAGACCGATACAATCAGAGGTGGAGTCAGATGCAGTGGCTATAACCGGCAGCCACACGGGTTGTCTCTCGTCCTTACCCTCCTATGTCCAATGGAACGGGACACTGATACGATCAGAGTTGGATTCAGATGCAGTGGTTTGGGCTTCAAAGATGTGTTAGCCTGAAGGAATTAATCGCCTCCTAAGACTCCCGACTTCGTGCTATAAGAAGCAGGACACCACATGGCTATATCAGTTAATGCTATATTATACCTCATAAAAAGGCTAAAAGTTGCTCAAAGGGCAATGGAAAAGGCTATGCTTGGAGTTTCCCTGCGAGATCAAATGAAGAGATCCGCAAGAGAACCAGAGTCCCAACAGCCCAAAGAATTGCTAAACTAAAGTGATTATGGCCGATATGGCTGAAGTGTTCTCGAGTGGAGATGACGTAGGTCCTCCTCAAGGTGGACTGACGACCTGGTGAAGGCGGCGGCAACCCGTTAAATGAGGGCAGCACAGGACCGGTCGTTATGGCGATTCTTGGGGGATGCCTATGTCTAGCAGCGGCCGTCTCTCGGCTGATATGATACTATACTGACCAGCATAAGAAGTTCCATTGACAACCATGATCACTTCCAACTCGTGGACGTCTTTGACGATTCGCCAGTACACGTTGAAGAGTTTCGACAGCTCTTTCTTGTTATACTGCGCCAAGTTTATGCTCTTGTCCTTCCATGGGGCTTCTGTAATGTGGAGAAACAGAAGGAGTTAGCTATTGAACTTTATTGACATACACACATACATAAATTTACGAACAAAATCCATATTGGGGTGATCAGAAGCTTTGATATAACTACCAACAACATTTTTAAGCGTGTAGTTGCAACAATGCTCACTTTTAGCATTTAGGTTTTACGATGGAATGACGATTTCAGTGGTGACAGCCTAGCCTAGCCTAGCCTCTCGACTAAAACACTACACAAGAAACCCTTATCCGTTAGTCGCTTTGTACGACGCCCACGGCACTGATTAACAATAAGTTACTACGTACGTAACCCACGCGGGTTTGTTCTAAGCCGGAACTGTGGTTCTGTGGCATTTTTATTTACTTGTCACGGCTTCATTGACAAGTAAATAAATAAGTAATACTGCCAGTAGATGGCGCGCACGTCCCCTTAAGACGCAACAGATTGAAAATTTCGTTCTCTGGGTTGTGGACTCGGTGGTGTAATTGGTTAGCACGTTTCCCCGGTTTGGAAGAGCGTGGGTTCAAGTCCCGCCCGAGACAAATTTTTCAATCTTTAATTTGATTTAAATAAATAAGGTTAAAAAAAATTTTGATATTTTAAACGAGATGTTCTGACCATTAAACTGAACAACTTTCTCTATGGGACTAATGTGGAAATCGCTAAATAATCGCGATATCTGCTGTTCAAACAAAACTGCAAACTTACTTGACCCGAATGTGTCACAGCAGATTTTTTTCGTGATTTCGATGTTGGTCCCATAGATAGTGAAAGTTGTTCAGTTTGATGGTCAGAACATCTCGTTTAAAATAACAATAAAACAGCTATACCTACTAACGTAACAGATCGCAGATCAACCTACCCATAGTTGGACCTTATGTCCATGAACATAGAGTTCAACTATGGGTAGGCACGGACTTGAAAGAAATACGGACCGAATATTGCACTAAAAAGATGTGAAGCATGCAAGGTAATACAATCTCGTTTGTTCTACAAGGGACCTACACTCACACAGATGCACTAGCTCTAGGCGCAGGTGCTACAACCCGTCACCTTATGTACCGCGTGATGACCGCGTGACAGCACGCACACAAAAGAAATGGGTGCTTCACTCATGATTAGACGAGATTACGTCTGGTTTTTCTTTTAAGTCTGTGTATAGGTTGATCTGTCGCCGTGTATACTGCACTCCGTTAAAGTATAGGTACGCATTTAATTTTACACCCAATTTTTGTCTGTATAAGGCATAGGCATATGCTCACGACTATATTCCCCGAGGGGGTAGTCAGAGATACTCTGAAACCTCAGAACATCCAATAATGTGGTTCAAAAATATTCACAATAGACGACACCAATCTGGATTTGTTTAGAAAGACCGGCCCCAAACGGCATAAGTATTAAATTGACAATCAAAAGACATTAAAAATTACTCACTCTGGTTACAACTCCTTCCATAAAATCCATGTGGGCAATAGCACATCTTGGTCGGTGACTCAGTCGCGTTGATGTCGACGCATTGGCCCCTCACACCGCAGTCCTTATCGACCTCGCATTCGTCGCTGAACTGACACCGGGCGCCGGAGAACATCTTGTTGCACTTGCATCGGCCGAGGATGTGGAAGCCGTGGCCTGAGCAGGACTCGTGGTATTCTTTACCTGGAATTTACGATATTTTTTATTTGTAAGAAAAAACAATACTAGACTAATATAGGTACAACTTAAAATAGACTCAAGTAAGCGTATTGTGCAGGTGTTGCAGTAACAACTCAAAATGACCGACGCCTATATGAGGGTTAGCGGGGTTG
This sequence comes from Agonopterix heracliana, assembly GCA_963693445.1. Classification (NCBI taxonomy): domain Eukaryota; kingdom Metazoa; phylum Arthropoda; class Insecta; order Lepidoptera; family Depressariidae; genus Agonopterix; species Agonopterix heracliana. The sequence continues at coordinate 3,723,030 of OY856332.1, forward strand.
GGGGTGCAAAATTTCGAGAGCGAAAATTAATAGACAAGTTTTTAAAGAGAAATTACTTTGTTACTCCGTTCCAGATTTTGACATGACGTATTACTAGGAACTTATTTTTATTTGCAACCGCGAGGCTACAATGCGGACGATCATAAGATAGCATTTAGAAAAAATCATACTATTATTTTAATGGATCCGGCATTAAATTTCATTATGGAAATTGTTTTGGCTAATATTATAATTAACTTTTGTAAACTACAATATTAAGTATTCTTATCCTACTGTATGTTTCCTTAATATTATAATGAAATAAAAATAAACAGTCTGCCACAAATTCTTTCGTTAACTAAAGATAAGATAAAGATAAAGATAAATATTCTTCCACCTCCTATTCTTCTCCTTCTTCCTTCTTCTTCTTCTTGTTCTTTCTAAAATTCTTTAAACCGCAAGCAATCAATGAGTTGCACAAGGCAATGTGAACTAATTGTTTTAAACTCTTGCCTTTACGGCTAGAATGTAAATAAGAGCATAAATGAGAAAAAATAATCTGGTACCTAATAACAACTTGTAAACTAGGTCACAGAACAGACGCTAGAAAACCAGTCTTGAGATTAATCTCTGACCACCCAAGAAATTTGTCACATCCTGGCATTCAATGGTCATCCAGTATTTATCATAACCGCATTCCAAAACCGTTAAACAATTAAAAACCAGTCCTAATCACTGATTCAAATACCACTGACATATAATAAATACAAAACAAAGAATTGCATAATAAAATGCAAATGTATCTGTCAAATAATTATCATAAATTCATAATACTGATACAGGAATGTAATAGCAGCTCGCCTTGGTACAAATTGAGGTAAGTCCTAATGATTTGAATAATGAGCATTGAGTCTTCTTACCATAATGGGAATGCTGTTTTGGCAGTAAAGGTTAAATTTGTCAGAACTCAAGACCACATCTCAAGCAATCACCGTCCTATTGGGATTAGTCCATTATTACAGGTCTCGTATATTAACAGACTAATAAAAAAATCTCATTATTTCAGTAGCTATGCCCAATCTCAGACCAGGAGTGCGATTTTAAAATCTCATTCGGTGAGCTCAGCAGTTGAAAATGTCAAAATTACAATGGAGATCCGCATCTTTCTACTGCTGATTTGACTTTCAAAAATCGCAGTCCTGAAGTAGTTCAAAGTAGTTATTGAAAGTCAAATCAGCAGTAGAAAGATGCGTATCTCCATAATAATATTGTCATTTTCAACTGCTGAATTCAAAGTACTAGTTTCAAAAAACGCACTCCTGCACGTCTAGCATGATTTCTCTCCTTCCGCGCGACTCAGCTTTATTCCATACTACTTGTCGCGGCAAGCGCGGCTTTCGCTCAACGAAAAGCGCGGCAACAGGTTATTTTCTATGGAGCAAGGCGCGTCGCGCGCTTGTAGAGTAATCATACTAGACGTGCTGGTGTCAACACTGCCTGCCTAGATGAGTAGATATCTACTTACGTTTGTACACACGGCGACAGGTCCGGTTACCCTGTTTGGACTTTGAAATATTAGAAGTAGAACGCTGCGAATCGTGCGAGAGGGTGCGGTATGTTGTTGTTGTTTCGTCTCACGGCACGCTGCGCCCGCGCCAGCAGCCGCGTCTATGCAGGCTCTCTACCTCACTATTTTGTGTTTTGTACGTAGTGTAGTTATGGGTATATAGCATGCGTAACATGATCTGTCGCCGTGTGTCGTGAGACGAAACAACAACATCATACAGCACCCTCTCGCACGATTCGCAGCGTTCAACTTCTAATAGTTCAAAGTCCAAACAGGGTTGCCTGAGCTGACGCCGTGTATCAGGGGACTACAGTCACATAGAAGCTGCAGAGAAGGTAATGTAATAACTTACGTGGTACAATGTCGATGTCGGCGCAGGACCAGAAGCGGTAGTTAGCCCCCCACTCGCCCGCCTCGCGCTGCAGCTGCAGCGTGCAGTTGTCGCACGTGAAGTCGCCCGGGAGACGCACGTCGTACTTTTGTGCTCTGTGGTTAAATATGTCACTATAGGTCACGTAGCAAGTATAACGGTCACAACACATGGCAGCTATAGTAGATTACACACCGAGGACAGGAAAGTAAGAAAGGTCTCAGATATGCTAACACTTTTTTAAGGGGATGATCAGACCGTCAAACTGAATAACTTTCTCCATGGTACCAACATGGAAATCGCGAAAAAAATATCAGCTGTCCCATAAATTTGGCTCGAGTAGGTTTGCAGTTTTGTATGGAACAGTAGATTTTTGTTGGTCCCATAGAAAAAGTTGTTCAGTTTGATGGTCTCATATTCTCCTTACAAAAGTGTCAGCATAAGAAGGACCCTGTATTGTAAATATATGCAAAATATGGACTTACGTGACATCATCTCGTACAAATTCAGATCCTCCTACTCTTGGCGTAAGGTCTAAAACCGGTCGGTCTAGGTAGTCAAGTATCCTAAGACTGAATCCACCCTGAAAATCAAATAAATATAAAGTTAAAAACGCAAAAATGAATTGCGCCCAACGTGGGGCTCGAACCCACGACCCTGAGATTAAGAGTCTCATGCTCTACCGACTGAGCTAGCCGGGCTTGACAGACTAATGCCAAAATATGAGTGACTTACCCGATGAGCGTATGCCAAATGCCAATGCACTGTAAATGTTGATCCCGCTAAAAACGACGTTTTTGATGTTCCTGCAAAAAAGAATAATGAAATCAGTTATTTCATTATTAATGTTATTGATAGACAAAATGGTTTTTTCACTCGCTAAACCTTGAAAACGAGGCCGAGGATGAAATAGTAGCGCCATCTACCAGCGAGTAGCTAAACTACACACCATGGATGGCCATAGTGAACCTGCTGTTTATAGTGATTACGTAATGATGTCGCTAGATGTCGCAACCAGTTAAAGTTAATTTTAGTTTCAATACAAAAAATACGTGGGAATTTATTTTATTGTTTTCGATATCACATAGTAGGTACTCCATTATTTATACGACTTTTTGGCACAACAATGTTGTTACATAACTTAACTATTCTCACATGCTACTTTTGCGGTTTAGAATCGTGTGGTTGAAATCGTACATTACGGTTAATAAAAGTGAATTAAGTCAAAGCCTACGGCATGGAAAATGTAAGCCGACATTTTGCGGTTGCAAAAAGAGAAAATAAAAATAATTTTTCGACCGTGACAGGACTCGAACCTGCAATCTTCGGATCCGAAGTCCGACGCCTTATCCATTAGGCCACACGGTCACATGACGTAACGCCCTCAGAGCAAAATACGTCCTAGAGTCCTAGGGATTTGCGCGCGCATTGTGCCCGACTCTGACTGAGTTGCACTAGAATGACGATTCAAGTTTGAAATGTTTCGTACCCAAAGGGTGAAAAACTGTAACTTTTGAAGTTCGTAGTAGAGGTACCTAATAGCTAGATAGATGAATATCTCACAGAAAGTGCGTTATTATGGCGTAGGTAGGTATAATAATGTCAAAAAGTTCGATTGGAACGAACGAAGCGAATTCAAAACTTCACAGTTCGCTGAAAATACTGACTACCTACCTACCTACCTTACCTTAATTGACAAAAGTGAATAGGGCAATCCATGGGCAATCCAGAATGATTCTCCACGGTATTTTATTTTATTCTGAATCATATTTACTTTTTCTTTTCATAATTCTACGAAGATAAATGTTGGAAGGGGACGGCCTAGACGTACATATTCGGACCAAATTGGCGACGTGCTTAAAAAGGGCCAGGTCAGATCTACCCGAAACCGACGAGCATGCATGAAAGGACTAATGAATGTGGAGGAAGCTAGGGAGGTTTGTCAGGATCGTAGCAAGTGGCGTTCCGTTGTTTCTGCCTACCCCAGTGGGAGACAGGCGTGAGAATATGTATGTATGTATGTAATTCTACGAAGATGTAAATCAATGAATAGGCAGATACATTCACAAATTAGAACGACGAACTTACAAAAAAGATCGTGTTCAATAGTACAAAATAAACTTTATATCTACAAAATAAAATGATTTTATTTATGATTTTCTTCACAAGTGTGTTGAAAAACGTCGTATGATATGTACTACACGTGTCGTATTGATGATTACTGTCCTCGGCTCTCTTAAGAACCTCGCCTGACGAGTGACGGCTCGGGTCCCAATGGCTCCTCAGCGGTAATAACCAACATTACACACTTGTACCATAATGTACGTATCCCTGACTCGAAATCAACCTTTTTTAGAAATTTTGTCTGTCTGTTTGTCTGTTTGTTTGTTTGTTTGTTTGTTTGTTTGTTTGTTTGTTTGTTTGTTTGTTTGTTCGCGCATCACGCAAAAACTACTGAACCGATTTTGATGAAACTTTTTATGTTTAATAGCTTATGATCTGACTTAAAATCTGGTATATAATTTGTGCGGACGAAGTCGCGGGAAAACACTAGTTATTTATAAAAACATCGGATCGTAATAATCAGTCAGGAACCATGAATTTTAGGACCCCTAAAAATGGAAAAAAGAGTCAAAAGAAATCCGCAGCCGGTAGGATTCGAACCTACGCTCCCAGAGGGAATCTGATTTCGAGTCAGACGCCTTAACCACTCGGCCACGACTGCTTACGCAATCATGGCGAAATAGCCGTACAGTTTTGCTGACTCGTTTTTAATTTCATTTAAGGCGAATACTCATGCTAATTTAATTATGAACTCAACTCACATGTTTGTTTGCTTACAAGTTTCACTTTCTGATTATGAGTACTTACACTTTCTTTTTATAAGGGAATGAACTAACCACTAAAGTTTCATCGGAACAGTAGGTTCAGGTCGCATACTGTGAATGATTATAAAATTAATGTTTTTTAATGTATTACCCTTTCTTGTTTTGTTCACTTTTATGTATTGTGTACTGTTTTAAATGAATAAAGTTTTATTTATCTTATCTTAAATTTTAACAAGGATAAAGTTAAGTAGGTACAGTGCGTGCGACATAAAAGAGTAGAATACGGTGACAGCAGAAACTAAATATTTTAGTACAAAATTATAGGTCGGTCTTGCCAGCTTATGCGTGATTTTGACGTTCTTGCGCGGAGGCAGCGCCCTCTTTTATTTTCTACGCTTTTATGTCGCACTGTAGGTATAGCTTCGCAAAAAAGTCATGATCGTGGTGACAGGTGGAACTAAAATTTTTGTATGGTGGTGTTGCCAGGTTATGCGTGATTTTGACGTTTTTGCGTGGAGGCAGCGCCCTCATGTTTTATCACGACTTTTTTGCCAAGCTGTACCAAGTTATTAGTTTATTATACCTATGATAAGGTAGGTATATCTGTGTCTAGAGCTCAAGCAGGCACTACCATTAGTGCATAATGAATGGGGGGAAATTAGGTACTATGTCCCCAATCCTCATTCACACAATCAAAATAATACTTCATCAAAAGAAAAGATGAATGAGTTAGCTACATCTCCCTCTTACTTAAGAGCCTACCGAGCCTATTGTGCTGCCCCCAATCGTATTTTTTTTATTTCTTAACAATTAAACAATATTTCCAAAAAACAAGAATGTCACATTGTAGTCATTGCTGATTTTCAATTTATTGGGTAACTGCGTATTTGTTTTTATAATGTTTATAGTCATTATCGTTAAAACCGCCAAAAGTGGCCACTTAATATCAATAATCCGTAATGTTTCGATAAATTGAAAGTCAATCAGGACTACAATGTGACATTCTTGTTTTTTGGAAATATTGTTTAATTGTATAGAAATAAAAAAAATACGATTGAGGCTCGGTAGGCTCTTAAGCCGAACAAAAAAATCGCGCGAAACTAAAATGTCAAGATCACTAATGATAGGTAGGTACAGATCTAGCGTTTGTTTGTTTACAATCTAGGCCCGACCTCGAACCTAGGTCACTGGCCGGTGACTCATCAAACCACTATAATCTGTGTTGCTATTTGCAAATAACAGTTATGATGGTAGAATCGTGATTAAACTGTACCTGTCGTTATCGTTACGATTATGACACAACTGTCTGTCTGTGCGATGAGTTCTTGAGCTGGTTTGGTTTTTTTACCGACTACGAAAGAGACTGAACTGAAACTAGACTGTGCAACGGGGTATTTAATATCATGAAAGGGACTTTCTCATAAATGAAGAACTGTGCAGCATAATTCTTACTTCGAACTGCCTCCGTGGTCTAATGGTTAAGAGCATTGGGCTCTTGACACGGAGGTCGTGGGTTCGATTCCCACGGGGGGCACCTAGTGAAATGTCACTTTGTGCGTTTTTCCCCAGTTGGTTAGGACATTGCAGGCTGAGTCACCTGATTGTCTGCAAAGAAAGATGATTCCGTGCTTCGGATGGCACGTTAAGCTGTTGGTCCCGGCTACTATCTCTGGTGGTAGTAGTCTGTAGTCGTTACATAAAAACCACGTCAGAGGCCGTAAGGCGGTTTGAATAAACTCTGACACCAGGGCTTGTAGCCCACTCGATAAGAAGAAGAGCGTAATTCTTGAGCCATTTTGGTTTTTTTACAGACTTCGAAAGAGGTTGATAAAACAGGACTTAATACATGAAAATTATGGTAATACCTCATATTACCATAACATAACTATAACGGTTTTCTCGAACATGAAGAACTTTTCAGCGTAGTTCTAGAGTTATTTTGGTTTTTTTACACACTTCGAAAGAGGGTGGTAAAACTGGACTTTGCACATGATCATTATGGTAATACTTCTTTTACCATATTATTATCATTAAAAAAAAAGTAAGTAAGTTATAGCCTGTAGAATCCCACTGCAGGGCAAAGACCTCCTCTCACGAATACGGGTGAGAGGGAGTGGGCCATACTCCACCACGCGGGCCCAGTGCGTGTTGGTGGAGGCAAGTTAGTGGTCACCTTGCTGTCAGAGTATTTTCAAGCCGCCAATTATTATCATGTGCGGGGTTTTCTCGGACATGAAGAACTGTGCAGCGTATATAGTTTTATTTTTATTTTCCGTCTTAAAATGATTAGTTCGTGATCAGGGTGAAATAATCAATGGGGTGAAAAATAATGCAATTACCTTTTGGCATCCCACATGGTGGCTTAGTCCTAGAATTGTCCAAAAAGTCCAAGTCCAACCGTCTCGCCGGTGGATAAGTTAAGGCCACGTGGCCCAAAACATTTATTATCACTGCACTAAACACTGCACACACCAGTGTCACATTTATTAGTGACGCCATTTTATTTTCTGACGCTTTCACCTCATCACAGATTTGTTTTTACGTCCTTTTCATTATTTTTTATAAAACACTGTTTTCACTAAATCACTTTAGTTGTTGTTGATTTTTTGCTGTCGTTATTTTTATGTCATTTTTTCGTGATGATTATGATGGCACTATCCGTTTGTCACTTCCCGAAGATTCAGACCTGAAACAAAGAAAAAAAATATTAGGTTGGTAGGCAAATAAAATACATTATCTCCAATAAAATACATTGTCTCCACTCTAGAACTCTGACTCCATCGGTTGTCAGCTCTTCGGCAGATATAACCAGATTCATTGCAACTTCACCTTGCCAATTTTCAGGGCTATGTCAACCACTATGAAAGCGTTAGTAAACATGACAAATTCCTACGTAATAATAACATCATCTTTTTACACACCCTTGCGCATTCGCAACCAGTTATTTGACAAAGCCGACTTTCTAAGACCCAAGAAAGTAAAGGTATCTAATAAAGCTCTTGTCCTAACAAGCTATGAAATTGAACCAATTTTCTTTAAACCCAAGCGATATAATGGCATGTTGTTAACTGCAATACAAACTAACTGAATCACATACCAATCTTTGCCTTGTTATATTTTCTACTTGCTTTGCTATTGTGACTTGGTTCACATGGACATAGTAGTCCGATGATATTTCCGGGAATCAAATGTTGGTGAGGCACAAGTCCTATAAAAAATAAATAACGCTCAAAGGCACATACATTGTAATGATCCCAAACTAGCACTAAAGGCTTTTATTATGGAAACCATACAACAACGGCACGAACATATAACATCCATGACCGAACCGGGATTCGAACCCAGGACCCTGGTTTGGCAGTCCGGCGTGGTAACCATTACACCAACCGGGTCGTCGGGTCGGGGTAAAGAAGTGTTACAGATAACTTGGAATAAATTGATCGGTAGCTCAGGACGAGGGTAGCAGTGCTTAGGTTAGGACCCTCACTTCCGGCCCCCTTATAGCTAGCTATAGAATTATAGCTCCATCCCAAACTACACTACTAAAATCGATAAGCTGTTCCATACAAAACTGCAAAATTATTTTTTGCGATTTCGATGTTAGTCCCTTAGAGGAAGTTGTTTGATGGTCTAATCATCTCCTTAAAAACAGTGAGCATATATATAGAAAAATACACAAATAGAAATATATATTATATGACGAAACAACAAAACATAATTCGTTGTATTACGAACACCAACGAGCAGGTGTTCTTTGAAACTATCCATAACATTATCTGCAAAATTACTTACACCTATCGCTCCAAATTGCATGTGCCTGTCGTTGAAAATTGAAACAAATTGGCCACCTAATAAGATAGAAAATTGCCTGTCAATGTTTTGACAGCGCTAGATATTGCCATTATAATAATGAAGGTCGATTATCTGTCTGTCCGTCACAGCTGGTGGTCACTCTCCGGTACTTTCACCTTAACAATGGCTTGATCTTATGCTATCAACTTTTTTTCATTTCACTTTTATTTTCTTTGGCTGTACCTATCTGTGACAAACAAATGAAGGTGTGTCGTTAAGTGTCCGACTTTGAATAGCACCAATCTAGACGAGTGTCGTAATAGGCGACTAATACCATCAGCTCTGCTAGTATGCCACACGACTTTGCGACAAAACAAGAAAATCGTCAAGCGCGTGAATTTTGCCATTTTGGGTAGCCAAATAGCCTGAGAAATAGCTAAACTAAAGTAGCACTAAGCTGGAAACTTTGGTCGCAGACTGATGACCGATGGGCCGAAGAGTTCTTGAGTGGCGATTGGGTACCGGAAGGTGCAGCGTGGTTAAACCAACGACCTGGTGAAGTAGCAGCGGGCACCCTTTGGATGAGGGGAGCGCAGGACCCGTCGTTGTGGCGATCCGCGGCGAGACCTATGTCCAGCAGTGGACATCTATCGGCTGATATTATGATGATGAATACAGACGGGTCTCCACTCGGCTAGTATGCCACATCATGAGAAATGTTTACTGAGCTAGATGCTGGGACTTTTTTTTACAGTTTTCCGGTGGTTAAGGTTGCTACGCACTTGTCTTTTTCGGAGAACTTCATTAATTTGATCATGGTTGCTTCTACTCGGACCTTACTACTTTTGCGATCACATTCGATAGATTTATATCCATTATCTACTTACGTACCTTATATACCTATTTATATCGTAAGATTCTTTTTGTTTATGAAGAGAGTTAATGTGCCAGAGCGTCTCTTTGTTGCCAAACTTGAACAGTTATGTAACAGAACTTGACTTTTGGAACAATTAATGATTCTGACCAAACCTGTCACCCTACTTCCAAATTACATTGACATAGTATCAAGTAGAGTAGATCAATATCATAAAGAACATGTTTTCGGCATTAGAGTATCCTTAATTATTAGTAATGTCAATTGCCACATGGCCACATTGCTCTTTAGTCTAAAAAAAATCGATTACGCAAGACGAAATTTCATCGATTTCGAGTTTGGTAGTTCTTAATTTTCTCCTCCATCTTTACAGAACAATTTTTATTTTGTGCTGCTATTTGGTCCGCATTTCCACGGATTTGTTCTGATTTGGAGTGTTTTTATTCTACATCTGTGACCTATCCTAGACTACTAGGTACCTACTAGTATTTATCCAAGATGCTTCAACTATCACTACACATTGAACCGAATTTGTGTACTGCTAAATAAAATAGCATAAAAATTATTATAATACGCTCAAAACTGCGTACAATACCTAGTCAGATAGTGATGCTTTGCGATAGTATATAAGTAGGTAGGTACTATATTTTGAATGTCTCTGTCACACTCCAGAAATAAAGTCATGAGCATACTAATAGGTACTATGCTATTTTTCTTTGTAAAACGTTTTTAAGGTATTTATGTAAGGAAAAGATTGTCGAAAGCACACCGTAAATTATAATAATTACGCCCAACAAATGGTCGGTCATCTGAGCCACTTATCATAAAAACTTACTCTCAGCACCTTTCGTGAGGAATCCGAGAGAAAGTATGCTAGGTGGGACCACCTGCGAACGCATTGTTTGTGCTCAATGGTCAATTTGGATGAATTTAGCAATGTTTATTGTTGACAACTGGAACTGGTTTGTGGCAGTGAAATTTTTGTTCTATTGTGTTTATGGATATCAGCGCTGATTAACGAACTGTCAAAGGACCTGGCCTATCTGGGGCTTGGTTCGAGGGCCGGCGCTTTCCTCGCCCAACGGATCAGTTGGATAGATCGGTTTGTATCTCATCTGCCCCTTTAGTATGACTTCTAAACGCGCGCGACGCGCCTTCCCTGCATAGAAAATGATTTCTTCCCGCTCTTTTCAAAGAGCGACTTCGCAATTTCCTCGACAGTAAAAGCCGAGTCGCGCGCAAGTAGAGAAATCATACTCCGGTAAACATACTAGGCTGGTGCCAATACTGGTCTACCTAGATTATCATACTAGACTGGTGCCAATACTGGTCTACCTAGATTAGGTACTTCGTTCATCATTGGTTCATTTACATAGAAAATGCAAGGGAGTTTCCATCTCCTCTTTGCAAAATCTGCAGCCGGTACAAAAAGTTCGGTTTTGCCAGCTTATTAGAAAGTAGTGCCAGCCATTTTATTTCCTCTTTATGGCCAAGCTGTAAACACGAAGTTTGAAAGTTCTTCCTCATCATCATAATATGATGATTATCAGCCGATAGAAGTGCACTCCTCCCCCAAGGATCGCCAAAACGACCGGTCCTGCGCTGCCCTCATCCAACGAGTTTCCACCGCCTTCACAAGGTCGTCGGTCTGCCTTTTAGGGGGCTTACTCACACCTTCACATTTCTTTCTTGGAATTAATTTAGCCCTTCAATTTAAAGCAACATTATCATAACATTTTGAATGACCTTCCGACCGAAAACGGGTTTAGAGAACGAGAAATACTCAAACACAGCATTGCATATTGGCATTCTGAACACGCAGCCCCGCCCGTTTGACTTGTCTGCATTTTGCAAGAGTGCAACTGGAATGCCATTGAATAGTACTGAATGAAATGAGGAAAGTTATCGTCAAGTATGCAAGGGTGAGGCTTCAATTACGACAAAGTAGTGAGTTTAAGTTTTATTGCAGTTTAGTGTGGAAAAGCAGATTTTTTTTTTGCTCCGATCGCTTTGATCCGATAGTCAAAGTTGTTCAGTTTGATGGGTAGACTCTTAGTTTCATCCACGGACCTGAAAGAAATACGGACCGAGTATTGCACTAAAAAGATGTGAAGCATGCAAGGTAATACAATCTCGTTTGTTATACAAGGGACCTACACCACACTCACACAGATGCACTAGCTCTAGGCGCAGGTCCGACAACCCGTCACCTTATGTACCGCGTGACAGCACGCACACAAAAGAAATGGGTGCTTCACTCATGATTAGATGACATTACGTCTGGTTCTTCTTTTAAGTCTGTGGTTTCATCATCATCAGCCCACCATCGTCCACTGCTGAACATAGGCCTCTCCCAAGGCGCGCCACAAAACTCTAATACTTACACCTAACCTCTAAAACACAATGCTAATGATATCAATTTCACCCTGTAGTGAAATTTATAAAATTAAAGACCTCTAATCTTTACTTATCCTACGAGAAGGTCGTCTATTTCTAAGCTAAGTTAAGTCCTAACTACTTAGTTACTTACACACGAAAATTGACAGTGAACGTGTACTTTCTAGTTCGTCAATGTTAATTAAGTGCTGTCAAATTACAATGTGTCAAGATTGACGTTTATCAGTCGTTCGATCAGTTGACCACACTTGATCGAACGCCTTTCAGTTAGCCGCTGTGTTTCTACATCGCCTTAATTATAATTCTGAGTGTTAAATTAAAAATGCGATGTGAAAATTCTTTCGAAAGGTAAATAAACATGTTCTAAATAAAGGCTAGCAAAATATAAAAGAACGAATTTATTTGAAGAAAAAAAAGATCACTTATTAGTAGAAAAATAATTCCGGAGAATCACCATTGGTTGGCCCTTTTTACCCGACTGCGCGACGCAAAGGAAGGGTAATGTGTTTATTGTTTTATACGGTAGAAACGAGAGGCTCATTCTAGACATACCTACAGGGTGAAGTTGATATCATTAGCATTCTTTTGAACTATGAGTTATGAGTCTACCCATCAAACTGAACAACTTTTACTATGGGAGCAAACCGATCGGATCAAAATAAAACAGCATTTTGTTTTTTAAGTAAGAGTTGTTCAGTTTGATGGGTAGACTCTTAGTTTAAAAGGATGATAATAATGATATCAATTTCACCCTATATAGGGTCCTTCTTAATATGCTGACACTTTTTTAAGGGGATGTTCAGACCATCAAACTGAACAACTTTCTCCAACATCGAAATCTCGAAAAAAAAAATGCTCCTCAGAGAAAGTTGTTCAGTTTGATGGTCTGAATATCCCCTTAAAAAGTGTCAGCATTAAGAAGGACCCTGTATACTTTTTCTAAGGAACTAATATTTATCTTATTTTTTCCTTTGGAAAATTCCACATTTACCTACCATTTATTTACCTACCTTCGTTATTTTAATTTCACTCTACACGTAATTGCTAAGTTTCATTCATGTACGGTCTCTCTAAGACAGAGACCGAAATTACATGCGCATCTTTCAAAATACGCTCTTCTTTCAAAATATCGATGTTGAACAACTCTTGTTATGAAAACGTGACAGAAATCTCACAACATAACATAACATAGGCATCCTAACTTCTAAAGCAACCATGTTTAACAAACAATCGTAACAATAATATATGTATATGTCAAAATGGCATTGTTATGTAAACTGAAGATTACAATGCAAATAATTCGTGTTCCCAAAGATTTTAACATAATATGCATTACATAATCATTGCAAACACATAGGTAGGTACTCGTAGGTACTTACCTAGCGGGCACGGAAAAGATCGGATGTTTAAGGCTTCCGCACATTGCAGCGATATTATCGAGCGATATTATCGACAGCGATATCGCGACACCTTACACACTGCAGCGATTTCGCGATTCGCGTCACGCATGCGCACACCACTGAATGTAGTAGAAAGAGATTGCGTCAGGTTGCGATAATATCGCGGCAGTGTGTGGGATCGAGCGCGTCCCCATACAAAATGTACTGAGAACAATTATCCCAAAATCGCAGCGATAATATCGCTGCAATGAGCGGAGGCCTTTATTCGTTGGGTTGGAAGAGGGTTGACAAAATTTTTATCTGCTATCTATCTGGCAATCGTTATTCTAAATAACTAGGTACAGGGTGTAACAAAACACCCTAGTGAGAGATGAAGAGAAGAGAGTGAAGAGTTAAGAGAAGTTTATTCCGAGAGCGCAAATGCGCGCAGCATACAAACGTACTATGGCGATATTTTCAATACTAACCGATTAAAGTCAATGAAATTTTGCAAAAACAATCTAGAAACAAATCTCTATGCTTGTATGGAGTCCGATTTTCGTTAAAATAGACAGTTTCAATACTAGGATTAATTTAAGATTTGTATAGAAATCTTTGAGGCACTGTAATTTTAAAACTATACATTTTAACGAAAATCTGACTCCATACAAGCATAGAAATTTGTTTTTAAATTGTTTCTGCAAATTTTCATAGACTTTAATTGGTTAGTATTAAAAATATCACCATAGTACGTTTGTATGGAGCGCGCTCCGAATTATATCCCCTTAAGGGGATGCTTTAGCCCATGAAACTGAACAACTCTATGGAAAAAAAATCTGCTGTCGTCCCATACATTTTAGTCGAGTGGGTACACCTACAGCAGTTTTGTATGGGACAGCAGCTGATTTTTGTTTCACGATTTCGAAGTTGGCTCCGTTGTGAAAGTTGTTCAGTTTGATGGTCTGAAGCACCCCCTTAAGTATTACTAGGATTCAGCAGATTGCATTTAGTATGGGAAGTCCAATTTTTTTTTTGAGAATTTCGTATAGGATTCTTAGGCAAAGTTGTTTAGTATCATGGGTACAATCACCCCTCAAAGTAATGCAACTGTTTACGCTAACAGTAACACCCTGTACTTATGTCATTAGGTATCTAGTGTTCTAGTTATAATTACGAAATAATTTTCCCATGCGTTTGCATGAATTGAAGCGAGATTAAAACACGATAAATTGGCGGGAAACCATTTCAAACTAATTTCACATGAAGTTTATTTATTTATTGGTATATGGTATCGTTTTGAATTTAAATTAAATTAAATTAAATTAAAAAGTCATTTATTGATATAATTGATTGATTGACACAATTATCACTTAATGTAGTTTTTCGACAATCCATTCAACATCCGATATGGTCTAGTGGCTAGGATACCTGGCTCTCACCCAGGAGGCTCGGGTTCGATTCCCGGTATCGGAAATATGTTTTTTTTAATTTTATACCTATTAATGCAAACAAAGAATCTTGACAACAGCTTGCCAACATCAAATTAATCGAATGCCACCCACTGCGACGCGACATGCCCGCTGAACAATATAAGTGGCGTGTCCACTACCGCCATCTAACGTACTTACTATTAAAATCATTACGAAACATTATTATGTAACCAACATTTTTATTATAATTTTATTAAAAGCAGTTAAGGTTCAAGTTCAATAAAAAACAAAAGACATAATATAAAACAGGTGTATTAAATTACACTTTGTTCGTTACATAACGCCATCTGTCCGCAAGTAGAAGAACTTAATTACAGGTTTTTATCTAAACATCATCAGGGTTCTTATCAGCGATCGCTTCACAACATTTTCTTTGCAACATTTTATTATTGTTGATTGTCTAGTCAATTTCTGCTTTTATGTTGTAATAGGTTTTGCCACTATAAAATTACCTAATGCGACGAGAGTTTAGGTACCTACATTATAAATCATTTATCACATGATTTTTCTACTATTGTAGGTACTTACATAATATTACCTACATGAACTCTTACATTGATAAATGACAAACCAAAATTAACTAACAGTAAAAAAAACTACACTCGATATGCACAACGATGCAACTGAAATTTTTGAAAAGGACTAATAAAAGTTACACCCTTTTTCGTGTTAACCTTAATATTTTCTAACTATTATTATGCTATTCCTGCACCTGCATAATGATAATGAATCCGATTTTTTAATGAGAGTAGAAAAAAAACGATTTTAATTCGCTGCAATAAACACAATACCTACTTGTTTTTTTGCATAGGTAACAATAGTAAAATCTAAACAAGTGAATTGAAACTAAGAGTGAAAATAACGTAAAATAGCTTCTAACTGTTTTTAACACAGAGCAAGGAATACTAAAAACTTCTGCCACATAGACAGAAGAGGCTGCAGATAAAGTTAATAATAGATAGTTACTATCTCCCTTGTAGTCGGAAAAATAAAAGGATAACCAATATGGAGTCGCGTTGTGGGTCTGCCATTGGGTAGTCACGTCGCTCGGCGATTGTTGGTTGCCCCATCCCGGGTCTACAACGAAGCTCCAATGGTGGCTCAAGATAGTGTTATTTTCGAAAAACAATCCTTGAAGTCACCAAATACATAGTTTAACGTCAAGCAATTTTGCTACTTTAACTAGACATTGGCAAAATCATCAAATACCCAAGATGGCCGCCATTTAAAAAAAAATAGAATAGAATAGAATAACCAATATAAATATCACATGTAAATAAAACAGACAAAGTGGGAGTAATAATTCTGAACCTCAAGTGTCCCCTAGTTTAGAAGATTTGGAATTGAAGCACGATCTACACCTTCAGAGCCAACCTTCCTGATTTGAGGTGCATGGCGTGATTAGTATACCTTATCATTATCACTGAAGTTGTCAAGTATAAAAGTAAGTATAGTTGGTAAAGTATAGTTGGCAGTAAATAAATAACGCTCACAGGCAAAGGTACCTATAAATACAATCCCATACGAACACAATGCAACGGCATTAACATTATAACATCTATAAACGAACCGGTGTTGAACCCAGATCTCTGGTTTGACAGTCCATTGTGGTCACTCCAACCGGGTCGTCATCGTCATAGCATCTGTTGCAGAAAAATAAAGCTCAAATCTGATAAAATTATTATCTTAAGATTCATGCAAAGCATGGTTTGAGGAGTTTAAGGCTTCTCTAGTAAAAAGCGAACGAGAATTTTTAAATGCTCTGTGATATCAAACGATCGTGACGAAGTCATTTGCCTCAACTTGCCACGCTTCTTTCATGGCTATTTCATAGCTAATTTACATTTACTATTATCATCTTCTTTATTTCTTTTCCTTTAAGATGCATTTTAGAGTGACTGAGCGTCTTTGGTAAAATTGTTACACTCGAGGGGAATACAATCCATTTGCATTTTCTCTGATCTTTATGCTTCTGAGACAAGAGTGGTTTTGCAATGTTTTATGTAATTATCTATTTGCTGCATAGAGGAAGTCATCGCTTCCGTCATCATTATAGTGTTGTTGATATACCGTATGTGAGGAAATAGATTTTTATCTAAATATCCATCAGAAACGTTCGAGGTGCTAACTGTTAAGTGTCATGAATGCCAGTAATGCAACTCTGAATTTTCATTCATAATTATTTTTTTAGTTAAACCAGAATACAACAATTTTAGCCTTTATTGATCAAGCGCGTAAAATATAATTATGAAGTAAAGCTTCTTTTTGAACATTTTATGTTGTTTAATAAGTTAACATTATTGGCTAAATTATTATTATTTGGGAAATAATATGAATGTCACTTTTGAATTTGATCTATCATTTATAACTTCATAAAGTATTGCGTCTAAAATTCCCTTTTGAAAACAGAGTATAGGTATGTAGGTACGTTACATTTTACGAGGTTGCCAAGGACATAATAATATACAATTATGTATTAAATTGTTCAAAATCAATTAAAATTTTATGAATGTAATAATCTTTGGTAAAATCAATTAAAATAATACGTTGCTAGTGCTAGTGTCTCAAGTGTTAACGCTTTAAACCAGGGCAAATTGAAATTGCTCAAGTTCTCGTTAGAAAACCATGTTTTTGTACTCATTTTTTCGAGCCCTTCGCAAGCGTCCATTGAAACGAGACAATGACAGAAAATGGCGTAAGAATTAGATAATTCGAGCAAAATAGTTTATTCGATTCTTACGTATGGAATGGTCGATTGAATCGAATCGTTGAATGGTACTGATTGGTTGTCAAATTGAATTGTAGACTTGCTTACTAATAAGTAACTTGCTTGCTTGACTTGCTTACTAAAGTAGTACTTTACCTAAGTAAGTATCTGTAATTCTGAGCGAGAAAGAACTCTAAAAAATTACAGCTAAACCAAGCCAGCTATTCGAGCGTTTTCAGGAACTTTTTTCAGTCTCACTTTAAAACACAGAGCTCACTTTAAAAAACGGTCCACAATTTGTGTGGGAATTAATTACATAAAGTAGTTTTCAAAATGTTCCTTCCCAATATTTATTTCACAAGTCATTCTCTTATGTTAGTCCTGAATTTCCCCGAAGGTCCATTTCACCAAAGGTCCATTTCCCCGAAGGTTCATTTCCCCGAAATCTTATCCATTATGTTGTATAAATCAGCGTAAATAAAGAGTTACATTAAACAGTTTTTTACTGTGACCAGACAAATCTACCAATCTCCAAACTTAAACTATGATGACACGGTCTCATCTCACACAAGACAAGTGTTACCTAACAATTATTATTCGGTCAAATTCCATCAGTGCCATGACATTGCAACATTAAAACGTTTCAAATTCACACGTAACACTCCGCCGATTTGATTCGATTAGAATTTAAATGTTTACGGCATTACCTAGTTTCTGGTTTTTATGTTATTAACCTAGATAAATAGCTGGTTTTAATTTGGATTTGGAATATTCGGTTTTCCGGAAGGTGATGATTGATGATACCGTGAAAGGCGCTGAAAATGATGATGAACTAACAAACGTGAAAAGAAAAACGCAATGTTATTGAATAAATTTGATTAAAATGTCGTAACTTATAACTTAACGTTTAAAAGTTTGTAACTTTACTAGTATTTCATTTAGGCTCTATCAGTCAAACAATCTAACTTAATACATATATTTTAAACCAAAACATAAGCAGCAGAAAACCCCGTAACTATCTCTTGCGTTTCATCCCATAGTCTTCCACCAAGACCCAGCAGTCCCTGCAATGTCTTCAGCCATGGTTTGTGTACTCATAACCCTTTGACCCTATAACCCTTTCACCCTAAGCTTGTACAGGTCAGGGCCGCACTCGATGGCAATCCAAATATATAATGCTGTACCAGACCACATAAAAAACGAAAAAAACATTAAAAAATATGAAATCCTCCTAAAAGCATATCTAGTCAAAAATGCTTTTTATGAATTAAACGACTTCTTTATTGACAATAATGTACTAAAATTGACATAAACCGTATATAAAATTGAAACTTTATTGACAGACTACAAACTTGACAGTGTATTCCTAGTTCTTATTATAGGTAGTAATAATTATGACATGTATCTTATTTAATTTAATTTAATTTAATTTTGAATTCTGTAAAAATGTAAGTAATAGGTATGTGATAATAATTAATTGTAATGTAATTTCAAGCTCTCTCTCAAATATTGCAGTGCCCCGACGGGGTGCGACATGTCTAAAGGACTATAAACAATGTATTTAGATCTAAGACAACCATGTGGCTATGCAATAAATGAATATGAAATATGAAATATGAAATTTGATTCCAGGTGATAAAATCTCATGCTTCACCATCCAAGGAGTCCCACCAGTTTATCATAATTCTGTTGCCCTTATGCCATTACACATTTGGGGTCGACGCAATAATGTCATCTTCTATTCCATTCTTTCATTCCTTTCTTACATACATCATCTTTAACAAAATCCATCCATCTTTCCTCTGGCCTTCTCCTACCACAGCCATCCACATTCATACTTTGCCACACCAGTTCAATCTAAGTTAAATGCTTCTTTCATAATATCAATATTACCAACCAATATCATTGACCTCAAAGATGTAACACTAATGAGTAGAGTCAACGATCCGAGGATTACCTCATAAAGTTACAGATTATTAGCCAGAGCAGTCATGCGTGGCGATAACTTGGATCATGTTGACTGCACAAGATGACGGGCAAAAAGGCGGTGAAATGTATTCGCTGTTTTTTGTAAAGAAAGTAAAGTGATAAATGGGAAATTTAACGAGTTTTTTTTAAATTGCAACTGATGTTTAGAATTCATGTAATGCTGGATTCTTGTTGGTTCTGCTGTTTTGGCTCTCTGGTTGTTAGTTAAGTTGAGATGTTTGGATGTTGTCACTATATTATAATATTAACATAAACGGCTGATGAACGGATTTGAATAACATACAGGATAATTTTGTAAAGTAATCGTTAACGAAGTCCGTAAAAGCTAGTGTATAATAATGATGTTTTCTGGCAGCTCTAGGGTCAGCGAAAACCATGGTTAACGGTATCGGTATCTTTTCAACTTTATCAAGTTTTTACTCAACTAGAGATGAACGAAATCACTGAAAATGTTTTAGAGGTTGCTGCTGCATTCAATGTTCGAATGAGAAATTTTCATCTGCTGAGCTGAGCGAATGAGTTTCAAAAGTCGCACTCCTGGGCCTAGAAAACGAGCAGATGGCTTCTCAAATAGCTGTGTAAAGATGATCATAGTTAAACAGCATGACATTATCTTTAACAGTTAAACATTAACACTTAACTCACGTTTCAGTTACAAACAGTAGGACAAATAAAACTTTCGCTTGACGTAACATCGACGCGTAGAAATGTGCGAGAGTGTAGATATCTTTAAATAGATAGGTTATGCGGTATGAGGTCTCAAACATGCGTATGTTTACAAAGCTACTCGTGTAGTACTCGAAATTTGGTTAGAGATTTGTTTACCTACTAGAGAGATTGACTGACTCGTCAATATTACATTCCAACACTTGGGTAGGGTCTAGTTTGCATGTTGTTTGAACTTTTAGTAGTAATTAGCATACATTACAAGCATTAAACTTCTTTAAAGTAATACAATTTTAGTAGTTTATATTTTTGTGGACGAAGGAAGTACTCACGAGATCAACGCCAATTCCATTGTCGCGACAGTCGTCGTTAAATACAGAATATCTGCCGAATATGCGATAAACTGTATCGCCACAGTATCGCTCTCAAATCGGATTAAGTAAATACAATAGAAAAAAATTGCCTAATACGTCTTAATTTAAAAGTAGAGACGCAAATGCCAATGATCTTCTCGTTATAGATACACAGCATATCGAAAAACCGGGAGATTACAGGTTTCTTCCCCTGAATGGTATTGCCTCCATCATTTGCCATGTTTTTGAAGGATGAAGAAAATAAATGTCTAGGGGTTAGCACAAAAGATCGAATGGGGTCTTTGGGTTTGGGTTAAAGAGTTGCTGGCTTGCAAGCCCGCAAAATAAGTTAAAATAAGAAAGACCAGTGATAACGATATTGCAATGAAGAATCTAAAAATATCCATAATTCTATTACCCATTTTAACTCTCCGACAAACAGCGGCAATAGTATCAATTCTTAAATTAGAAACGAACGAACATTCCGATATTGACGCGTGTTTTACGCAATCTCCGTGATTGTGTAGTTATAGTAATTGACGACTCCCGTTCTATTGACACCGTTGCCATCTGTTGATGTAAATAAACTAAATAAAATGCGGAGGAAATTAAGTTTTTTTGACCTCAATCTAGTCCTCAGAGCAAAGATAGGGTCGAAGATGTAGCGAGCTTACCCAGAATGGCCTGGCACTCTTGCACACCGACGGAACGCAGCAAGCTGCTTGGCGCCAGACTCCGGCAGGAGGGTGGTCGCGAGCCAAGCGGCTCCTTGCGGAGCCTACCATACCGCTGTGGGGGATCGTTCAGCCGCCATTATAAACTTGGTAGCTTGGAAGGTATGATTTAGGTAAGAGCCTAAATCCTACTCTGGTTTAAACACCAGCAAAGTAAACTAGGTTATGATTAAAGCTCTCACCTAAATCCTACCCTATTGTCTAAACCAAGAACCAATCCTTCTTAGAAACAGTGCGTTCTGTGGTCTCTGTCAAGAGAAGAGTAATAAAATAACTATAATAGTTCAATTTTTTAGGCAAGAATAGCGCTTGCCTAAAAAGCGAAGGGATTAGGTATGACTAGGTAAGCCAATCGCGATATTTTTATTAAAAGACCAAAAGTACTGTTTTTGAATCTCACAATTCCATATTAATATACGAATTATGCATACAAACTCCATACTCGTCCGTATACGAATTTCATAGCTTTTTTAAATGCACGTCTCGTGCTCTTTTTCGACGCGAGCGAATTTTTTTTTTCTTCAGTCTGTTTTATAAGTGAAATTACCTACCTACCTATCATAAATAAATTTAATGTGTGATTGAAACTAGATTTTATCTATAGCTTCTTGCATTATCTGTGCGAATTGGTGATTGAGAATAATTGAGTATGAAACAAACGTGGGCGGTAATTTACTAGGTAATTTAGTAACAATACCTTGGGCTGATATTTGTGCCCATCCTACTGTTAGGAATTATTTGAAATGGTCGTAATATTGTGTATTTATTGATTCGCTTATTAGAGCTTGTTAGACTACTAACGATTATTTTCTTAAACTTTTCGTGGGAAGGTAGGTATTCTGAAAGGTAAGTAATTAATTTTATGGACATTTAAAATTGTATCAATTAATTCATTGAAATCATTGTATTTTGACAACATTTTGGTCGGTTACAATATTACACTGTTACCTGATATATCTCAATAAACAAATAAAATAAATAAATATATTCGATAAGTTATTCTTAAGCTACACCTCTGGGTAAAATTGCATTGGATTGGAACCCAATTAAATAATGGAGCACTACACCTCTAGCAATTTAAGGCTGACTAAATTGTTTGAGGCTATTGAAAAACGTCCCAATTGCGCACTAGTAACACAACTGCGTCTTTTTGGTCTATTTTTTTAAAATAGTATATTATCATTCGCCTTATCATTTAGCCTTCTTGTCAATCTAACAGACACAATTTTTGATCAAATCAATAAATAATTATTTTAATCGATAGGTACTACCTACCTATTTATAACAATAAAACCATTTTGTACACTCTACTTGATAAAAGATGGCGCTATACAACTAGGGGTCACAAAACCGGAGCAATATTACAAAACCGGTTTTTCGGTTTTCATTTTATGTCAAAACCGGTTTTCCGGTTTTTCGGTTTTGTTTTCGGTTTTCATTTTGTTTTTTAAATAAAACGTTTTTTTAAACAATCGAAGCATTTTTGATAAATTTGTATCACATTTCTTGCAAATAATATAATCAGTTTTGAAATACAACAAATCTTACCTATTTAGTTGGCTTATGACAGGTATAACTACGAAAGTAGATACGAAATGTTAGTTCATTCGATTGAACTAACAATCCATACCACCATAAAAATGAATCAGTCGAATCAGCACATATCAGCCCACTGCTGGGCGGGCATACCTGTGCTGTGCATCCTTCTTATTGCGCCATTCTTCAAAGACCTGTGCTAATCTGATCCAATGTAAACTCTTCACCTTCACAATGCCATCAGCCCAACGTGGTGGTAGGTCACCTATTGACCTCCATCGTTCTCTTGGCTTCCACTTAGATAATGTCTTAGACTATGCACCGGCCGTCTTCCCATCTTCCGAGTGTCCTGCCTATTTCTTCATCAAATTTGTGATTCGCTTGTGCCTTCGTATTCGACTCCACCAGTGATTTATGACTAGTATAGTACCTACGCGCCATGTCTCTTTGTTCTTGACTTGTTAGCGGTATCCCTGATGATCCAGATATGGTATCCCCTTGTCACATTCTTTGGTTAATGGGAACGAGTCAGGTTAACTCATCTGCATAACTTTACTGCTCCTGGAGGATATCCACATAATTATCTCTTGTCAATATTTTATGGAGAGAATGAAACATGACCAAGTGCTCAACAAGGTAGTTGAAATGTCTGCATCTTTCTCTCAGCTGCTTGACTGCATGAATTTGGTCTATCGTCGATGAGTATTCATTACGGAAGTCTGCCTGTTCGGCAGGCTGATACTCTTCCAAGAAAAGGGTAATTTCACAGAGCCTTGGCGTACAGTTGGCCTTGGTTTCAGAATATCTCTGACTACCCCCTCGGGGAATATAGTCGTGAGCATATGCTTATTCCTATTGTTTTGCGAACAGTTTGTAGACTTGAGAAAGTAGGCTGATTGAGCGGCGTTAAAGGACTTATCGTGACCACTGCTTTCTTTTGTCAACCTGCAGTCGTCCTTAATTGCTGCACCATGTTGAGCAGTTTATACGAGAACTTGGTACCTAGTTGTTGCCACATTTTCATTTTGCTCAAAGCAAAAAGACTTTTCGGGTCGTCGTTGAGGAGCTCCAAACGTTTACTAATAGCGTTTTTCTTGTTTCTAGCGTTGCATTTCTGCCAATGTCGAGTGAGTTTAGGGAATATGTATCACAAAACCGAAAAATCGAAAACCGCGGTTTTGGCTAAACTGAAACCCGGTTTTCGAAATTGTCGTCAAAACCGGTTTACCCGGTTTTTCGGGTTTCGGTGAAACCGGTTTTGTGACCCCTATATACAACCAAATTAAATTTAGAATTCCAAGTTCGATTTTCAAATATTCGCACAGATTGGAAAGCGCTTCTCGGGAAGTGGGACGTACGTGAGTTTAGTATTGAAGAAAAGTGTTTTAAAATAGTATGACGAAAGTTAGTTCGTTACGACGGACGTTACGATTCTTATTTAGATAGAAAGTATTTTGTTTAGTTTTGTAAGTGATTTGGTTAGTGTACTTTACGTAATGTATATTGTGGTTTTATGTCATTATCGGATGCACCTAATTGTAATGTTAATTCGTTAAGAAAAAAAGATAAATACCTATCCCACATTAGAAATAACGTTAATTTCTTAATTTGGAAAAAAGTAAAAAAATATACATAGTTGTCTATAACTGGATAATACCTAATGCTATCTGTGTAGTTAATATGTGTAGGTACCTAAACACTATTTTATTTAGAGTTACAACCTGGATCAGATATTTATATTTTTTTCATGTTTCCCCTTGGTAAAAAATACGCATAGTATCACATTGATGTATTATAAAACGATTTGATACTTTATTTACCTACTTATACAAAACAAATTTATTATCTAAGCCAATACAAAATTTCCATATTATTGTATTTTAATAATTGAGTTGCCACGATAATCATTGTGCCTGTCAAACTTTATAATTATTAAAAGAATTGAGTAACCAATAACTTTTAATACATACAATACTACAAAACAAATAATCGATATCAAAAAGAAGAACGACGTTCACCTATTGTCAGTTTACTCTTAGCTACATTTATCTTTCGACCATCAACAAGCCATAGAAAACACCATTATTAGTGGAACAATGGGCTGAACATTTAATTAGTTCGCAAAATAGACCGTGATCGGTATCACATGGTATTGTTGAAAAGACGAGATTTTAATCTGCGGCGACGTGAAAGCGACAAAGTTACTATGTTTTATAATATGAGGTGGAAAACAGCTATATTTCACAGTAATAGTTAATCTTGTTAGTGGTTTTCACTTTTATATTGGTTAGCGGAATTGTTTTACCGGTGGTTAAAATCGAGGAAAGTGACAATATACCTACTAGGTACTTATTAGGAATGAAAGTGAGATAAAAGGAAACTTTACAGCTAAATCAGATTATACAAATTATATGGGAAAATATAAGTATAATTATAATTTTACTATAAGGGCATTACACTTTATTAACATTGAATAAAGTTTAGAATTTATAGTCAATAATAACTTAATTAAAACTACAAACTACGAGTTACGACAAATATAATATACTACCCATTAAACGTTAACAGAACAGTTAAGACCATACATTTTACAAAATCTAATTATAAATTTTCTCAAGAACATTCACCGGCAACGGTTAAATTAAATACTTTCTAAAGTACGATAATTAGATAAAATTGGTTAGATGTTAGAACTGACCATTTACAGTCCGTATGTAGGTATACGCAAGAACGTCTTGGTCGTTTCTCCTATTCGAATTTTGAACAAAAGATTTGAGATTGTAAAATTGGGATGTGATAGGAATTAGAATACACATGACGTATATTTGAGAATAATTATCAATAGTAGGTACCTACTATGTTTAATAACAAACCTACACATTACATCTAGAATACGAGATTGATTGCTTTAACCAGTTCCAAACTAATGATTATTTCAAACTGGCACATTGTGCATATAGCACCGAATCCAACCGAATACCTACCCTTTTGTGCATCCAAATTAATACGAATTTATACACTTGAAGGCAAGTCACTCAAAGTCTATGTTTATCATCATCATCTCAGCCGATATACGTCCACTGCTGGACAATAGCCTCTTATAGTGTATAAGTACACAATAACATATCGCAAAGATAAAAGTCATTGTCATCTCATCACCGATGACGGATTATGTTTCCAGTGCACAAGTACAATTTAAGTCACGATAATTATTTTAATGCATAATTTTATACATCATGATTTTTTTATTAATAGGCCTTTTAAAGATGAAAATGATAAAGACGTTGATGAATACATTTTGCTGTTTATGCTTATGTAATGTTTAGAATTAGATGTTGTAGATAAAGAATAGAAAGGAGATAGACAATGAACACACATGGATGACAAATCGAAAGTTAGTATATTTTACTCACATAATGATCAATGTTTTGATTTTAAAATGTTCTTTTTATTTGATATTAAGATTATAGTAACTAGTAACATTAACATAAAATTGGTATGGAACTGAAAAACATATGTAAATTAATACAAACAAAACTTCCGAAGTTATTTGTATTACCCTGGAACTTCACATTTTTTTCAAGTTGGATTGACACAATCAGTCAGTCAGTCTTACGGTGCAATTACACTGGCCAATTCGTCAAGCCAGATTCAGTATCCATTACCTGATGTATACTCTCTGTTTGAAAAGTTTCGATCAAAACAAGCAATGTGTGCCAAATCGGGCCTGACGAATTGAGCAATGCATTGACATGCAAATTTATGAACGTCGAGTCTATTAAAAAACTCTCGAAAAAAGTGTCCTAGACTAACCTACATAAACGAAAGTACGTGTTAGTTATATAATCCAACTAAACACTGAAACTGATTAAATTTTAATGGAATGTGCACATCAGTGTCAGGACTGTCAGTCAGGTCAAGTTACTAGAACCCTTTTTCTATTAAACTTAATCTTTTAAAAACTTATTAAACTTAATCTTTTTCTAAAAAACTTAAGCCGTGGTGGTCCAGTGGCGAGTAACCTTGCCTGCCGTGCAGGAGGCGATGGTTCGATCCCCGTCCAAGCCGACTCGTACCAATAAGTTTTTCGGAATTTATGTACGATTTGTTACACCACTGGCTTTTCGGTGAAGGAAAACATCGTGAGGAAACCTGCATTCTTCAATTTCGAGGCGTGTATTGTACCCACTGTCCATTATAAGTGGCGACGGGCTCACCCCCCGTCACACTGGACAGAGTTTCGGTACTACTGGTGAAACGTGGATGTTCTGAGGTTTCAGAATATCTCTGACTACCCCCTCGGGGAATAT